>OY998169.1:83037501-84460835 GCA_963921995.1 Oxystoma pomonae | reverse complement strand
TGTCTGTCGGGAACACGAGAACTTAAAATTTTCTAAACCGATTTTTATCCAATATACCAAAAAAAAAGCCTTTTGAATCAGGTGATAAGCTGATTAGTTTTTGAATGAAAGAGGATAGGAAAGCCGGTTGGACTAAAAAATATACAATAATGCATACTTTTTGGTTGAGCTTAAAAATTTTAAATCACCCTTGCGAATAGGATTTTTACATTGAGATGGAGAAATACATTTTTAGCAAAGATTACACGTATGTTAAATTGTGTCAGATCCGTAGCAAGTCCTCCAATAACATAAAAAGTCAAATTGTTGCAAACATTTCCATTCTACTGATTTTTCTTTATGGTTCCAGTGTGGCAAAACGCTCAAGTCTTAAATAAAGTTTTATCAATCAAATTAGTTTTTACCCGTCATGCCGCCGGTAGATCAATCGATTTTAAGGTGGGTGGTGCTTCATTTTCTTAGTAGGTCCTGTGACGAATCTGGTCAGGTTCTTCTATGGTTCCGAGATGATAGTGGAAGATTTCGTTTTTAGCTGCTGAGGGTGATTTAATAAAAAAAACAAAGCAACTTTATACTGCATATTCTAAATTATTTTATTTTAAAAATAAAGTTGTTTTTTTACCGAGACCAAAAGTGCTTTGGCCGGGAATCGAACCAGGACTGAACGTCACGAAGGCTGAATTATTTTATATATAGTACAGTACAAAGCTCGGGGCAAATACAAGGAGTACCTACCAAGGTTATTCCAAAAGATATTCAAAGGGGATCCTTTTTGGCTATATTGCCATTTTTTGTAGGAAAGTGGATTGAGTGAAACCTTATTTTAAACATACTTTAAATACCTTTACAAAAGTGTTGAAATTTTAAAAATCTAGGTGTTAGGTATCGAGATATTCACTAAAAATAGTTATGAAAAAATGGAATGAGGAAGTGTTCTAAAAAAAAACAAAAATAAAATCGAAGTATCCCGGCCTTTCTCAAAAAGAAAATTTTAATTTCGTAAATTCGAATTGCTAGATTTTTTAATTCTAACATATTTTTAATGGCATTAGAAAGACCTCCAAAATAAGGTGTGTATCCTAGGAAAATTTAGTAAAAGGTGTGTCCCTTGAATAACAAGTTGACAAAATCAAGGTTTTCTTTCGAGATAGTACTTCAAATATACTCCCAAACGCCTTTGTTTCGTTGGTACACCCTGTTTAAAAAATTAAATGCTACAGCATATCTAAACGCAAATTGTTTTCCATTATTTCTAATTAGTTTTAAGGTACCTAACATTTTTTTTTTTTTGGGGTAGACCTATTTTACCCTTTTTAACCTATTTTTCAATTGGTAAATTCGCTTTAAAAAAATGGAAACCTTGAATTGCATTTTAAAACTGACTGGCCGTTCGATTACATGAAATTCTTTTTTTTGTACTTTCCATCCAACTGAGTGGGTTTCTTTTGTTATTTTCTCACAATGACGCACTATCTTAAAAATGCCGGTACAACCTGGGGTACTACAACTGGTACTTCCGTGTAGGAGAAAATCCGGACTGTCACCTGCAGAAAGTAGTACCTACTCGTATTGTAGCGCCTGTCATCGAAATAACTAATTGTCCATAGACGTGCTTACTTAAGTAGTGCATATAAGGTGTCCCAAGAAAAGCTGGACGTTTTTGACTGTCCATTACTTAAAAATGTTTTGTCCGATTTAAAAAAATTTAACGATTTTGAAAAGCCAAGACTTCAGAATTTAGGAATTTGAAGTCAAAATTAGGCATTTTTGATCCCCTTGTTCGTTTAGCTTTATCTTTCTCCGGTTTACTGATGTATCACCTGTTAATACCGGGTAAGAAATAAGAAACTGATGAATTGTTCAGATGAGTGCGTTTGGTAAACCAAATTCTGACAGACTTAAAAAAAATATCTTAAATTTTTTCGAAATTGGCAATATTCAGTTAAAATTACAAAATTTTGTCCTGGACTTTTCAAAATAGTCAGCATTATTTAAATCTTAATATTTTATCTGTTCTGAGCCAAACGTATAATAATACATTACATATTCAAAATTATGATTGTTTTCCACAAACCAAAACTACACTTTTTTGCACTCGACGCGCGTTTCGCTAACAACGTTAGCATCATCAGAAGACGATAAACAATGAACTAAATTAATCTACGCTCTATCTTATATACTTATAAGACTAATAATTTTGATCCCGATTTTTAATCCTATCTCCCCTCAACCAAAGAATAAAGTGTACTAAACGGGATGGGTCCTCTATCTTTATTTAAACTATTTCTGGATTTAATGATTTCCATACTTTCATATGCATTCAAAAGTCCTTTATTTGGTACACTTTTTAGAAGTTTTAGGTTATCTAATGTGAATCTATGATTGTTTTCAAAAGCATGCTCGGCCACACTTGACTTTTCTGTTTTTCCGTATTTTAAGTGTGCTAAGTGTTCTTTAAAACGTGTTTGAATAGAGCGTCTCGTTTGGCCAACATATTTTTTGTCACAATCCATGCAACTAATTTCGTAAATTTCACTTTTTTCTAGAACCGTAGTTTTATCCTTGGGATTTCCTAGTAAGCTTCTTATTGTGTTACCGGATTGATATACTAATTTAAGACCGGTGTTATTAAATACTTTTTGTAATCCTTTCGTATAATTAGGATTATAAGGAATTGATACAAATTTTGAGTCGCAGGTATCTTTTTGTCTGAAAAAGGTAGAATTCCGAAAGGTCTTTTGAAAAGAATGTCTATTTATCAGCTTATTTATTAAGCCTTTGTCGTAACTGTTTTCGCCAGCTATATTCCTAATCCTATTCTTTTCTGCTTCAAATCTTTCTTTGTTTAAGGGGATATTTACTAATCTATATGTTAAAATGTGCAAACTTGCAAGCTTATGTTGTAAGCAATGAAAAGAGTCATTTGGAATATACCTGTTGGTGGCCGTTCCTTTTCTGTATAGGTCAAAGTCCAATTTATTTTTATTTCTTATACCTAAAGTGTCTAGAAATGGCAGTGTACCGTTGTTCTCTGTTTCATAAGTAAATTTAATAGTGGGAAATTTGTTATTTACTTTTTCCATAAAATTTTCAACACTAGTTAATTTAGTGTTGAATACTGCAAACACATTGTCTACATACCTGAACCATACTCTGGGGAAATAGTCAAATTCTTTACTTATATCTGATTCAAAATTGCTCATAAATAGGTTTGCGATAAAAGGTGATAATTTGTTACTGTTACTAGTGGTTATTTTTATATTGAAAGTAATTTTGATTCATGCAGAGTTTTGTTAAAGATAGGTATTCTAAAGTCTGTTTGTCTTCTAGATTGTTTTTTCTTAGTAGTTCCTCCAGGTATTGTAAGGTATTGGGGATCGGCACACTAGGGAATAACGAACTAACATCAAACGAGATTAAAATTTTACCTTCTTGGAGTGAAATATCTTTAACTTTGTTGATAAATTCAAGGGAATTTTGAACAGAAAAACCTTTTTCCTTTATCGGTAAATTTTCAAACTCGTTTTCTAGCCATTTCGAAATGTTGTAAGTAGGTGATCCTACACCAGAAACTATAGGTCTAACCGATTTTCCAAGCTTGTGGATTTTCGGAAGACAATAAAGTTTCGGCATAGTGGGATTGCGTACTTGTAGTTTATATTTAATATTGTCAGTAATAATATTGTTACATTTCTTTGGGACTTGTTTGTGGGGTCGATTTTTTATTAGGTTATCTACCCTTTCGAAATAATTTATTAGCCTTGTCAGCCTTTAGATAGAAAACATCTTTTTCTCTCAAACTTTTAATTGTTTTATTTCGATTTAATGTACTATTTTTATTGTTTTGAATGATGTTTTAAGAGATCTGATATCGGCAAGCATGTCGCACATAGCCCTTTGTGCTTCTGAAAGATAAGTGATTGAACTTTCAATATTTGCAATAATATCACTTAAATTGTCTTTTTGTGGGGGCAGAGCAAAATTAAGACCTTTGTTTAAAAGTGATATTTCTTTGTTATTAAAAGTTTGAGAGGATAGGTTTTCTACAATGTTTGCGATTTCCTTCGACCTTTTTGGTTTTGGTTCAGAACGTTTTAACTTTTGTAGCTTTTTATTAAGTGAAGACATCTTCTTCGTAAATTTATTCTCAATTATTACAAACATATGTCTTTGGAAATCGCACCATTCTTCAAAGTTCTTATCACTAAGCTCAAACATACTTCGTTTTGCGAACAAATTTTTGATTTCTAAATCTAACCATTTCTGTTTTGCAAACAGGGCTACTTTTGAAGAAACTGTAGATTTCGGCAACTTTACTTGAACAAAGTTTGGAAAAACTTTGAATTTTTTGCAAGATTTTAGAAACCAAGTATCTGCACCAACTAGCCTAATCTTAGTACTAAACTTACGATAGAGATTTAGTTCCGTTGACCGTGAAGCCATCTCAACTATGTTTGGAATTTGGAACCTTTTATGATTGTTTTCCACAAACCAAAACTACACTTTTTTGCACTCGATGCGCGTTTCGCTAACAACGTTAGCATCATCAGGAGACGATAAACAATGAACTAAATTAATCTACGCTTTATCTTATATACAATCCTTTAGTGGGCGGAGATAAGACTAATAATTTGTGATTGATCACGATTTTTAATCCTATCTCCCCTCAACCAAAGAATAAAGTGTACTAAACGGGATGGGTCCTCTATCTTTATTTAAACTATTTCTGGACTTAATGATTTCCATACTTTCATATGCATTCAAAAGTCCTTTGTTTGGTACACTTTTTGGAAGTTTTAGGTTATCTAATGTGAATCTATGATTGTTTTCAAAAGCATGCTCGGCCACACTTGACTTTTCTGTTTTTCCGTATTTTAAGTATGCTAAGTGTTCTTTAAAACGTGTTTGAATAGAGCGTCTCGTTTGGCCAACATATTTTTTGTCACAATCCATGCAACTAATTTCGTAAATTCTACTTTTTTCTAGAACTGTAGTTTTATCCTTGGGATTTCCTAGTAAGCTTCTTATTGTGTTACCGGATTGATATACTAATTTAAGACCGGTGTTATTGCCCCCA
Organism: Oxystoma pomonae; assembly: GCA_963921995.1. Lineage (NCBI taxonomy): Eukaryota > Metazoa > Arthropoda > Insecta > Coleoptera > Brentidae > Oxystoma > Oxystoma pomonae. Next base: position 84,455,758 of record OY998169.1, on the reverse strand, counting down.
TAAAGAATTTTTCATAAAAAAACGAAAATGGCAGAAAACCGTATACTGCATAATTAACTTTTATAATAATAACAATAAGTTTGGATTGTTTTCCACAAACCAAAACTACACAAAATAATTGTTTATCGTCTCCTGATGATGCTAACGTTGTTAGCGAAATGTGCGTCGAGTGCAAAAAAGTGTAGTTTTGGTTTGTGGAAAACAATCAAAACTTTGTTATAGTGTAACCAAAGGTTCCAAATTCGAAAAAAGTACATTTATTTAAAAATAGAAACGCATTTAACAAAATTCCACCCAAGTTTGATCCTAGAGTGAAAATACAAAAAGAAAAGTAACAAGAAACGAAACTGATAAAAAAAATGTAGCAAATTCACTTTTTTATTTGAAAAGGTTTTGAAAAAAAGCAAGGCTAGTAAAAAGAAAAATCGCCAAGGCAATGTAAGAAACCATAGAAGTTTTAAATGGTTAATTGAAAGTAGTTCTTTTAAAACATATATTACATTTGGCAACGTTGGACGCGACAGGTGTTCGTTCAAGAATACGGCAATTAAGGAAAGGTGCTCAGCGAAAACCCATAGGAACGGTCACTTCCTAACTATGACCGTTCCCTTGCGACCATTCCTACAAAATTCAAGAATAAGCCCCCTGGTCTAAGCTCTAAGGTCCTTCTTTATAAAATGTAAAATTCTTGGACGTCACTGAAGGTACAACAATGGCGTGCGGATGCTTGCGCGTCTGCTCTGTGCCTTACCTTGGGTCACATTTTCTAATATTAATTATTTTCATTAGGCGGTCGACGTTTCAATTTACAATAAATTGCGAAATTTGAGATAAATTGCGTGCGCGCACCTCATTCGGCATTGATGTGTGTGCGCAAAATTTCATGATAAACCAACATCAAGGAAAAATTGTTCCTCTTGTAATAATCTAATTCGTTAACTCGTATATCGTATAGTTCAAACGCACGAGTTCTACCCGGGGAGGTTATTTGCACGTGTGCGGATGATCTACTCGATTAGATTAGGGTTTTTTTTTAAATAATTTTTGCGAGTTTTTCAATTTTTCTAAAATTTGTTTCTTCTTTTTTTTTCTTTTTTTAATCTTTTGTTTTTTTATTTCCTTACCATTCTCTACCCTTTATATAGTTTCTTATTTGTTTTTTTCAAGTATTTTTACTTTCTAACTTTTTATGTTTTTATTTAAACCTTTTTTATTTTTTTTTATTTAGGTATTAATTTCTTTTCGATTTTTCCCAACTTTTTAGATTTTCTTATTCTATTTCTTTCTATTTTTTTGACTTTTTCGATTTTATTTCAGACTTTTAACTGTTTTTCAACTATTGTCTATACCATTTTTTTTTTTTTTTAATTTTGTTGAACTCTAAATATTATCTTTAATTTTATATTACTATGCTCTTGTGTACTTACACGAACTTAGCTATTATTATGAATACCCCATGATTAACTACTTGTAAAACGGTAATTTCAATGCTCTGCCATATTTTACGTAGCTTTGGGTCAGTTTGAGACCTTACTTTACTTGGTATTGTCGCAAAAGGCTTGGGTGAACTCAGCTTCATTTTCTGGTGACAATAGATCCATATGTGTTCGTGATATATTATATGCCGGCATTTACATATTAGGAAATTATTGGCCAGGTTTCTTCCTAGATTTAAATACTAAATTTTTTAAAGAAAAAAAACTGGCAATGCTTTTTTCCCTGATTTTTAGAATTTTTGTGCATAGGGAAAACAAAATATCAGAATTAGCTGAAATGGTGCACGCTTGTTCATTTTCAAATTCAAACAACGAAAGTATCTAAAGGATTTTTAAAAACTTTACATTGTTTTCTGATTAAAAAAACTCTGATGCTTTCATATATTTCTCTAAGGTTTCAAACTACTTGATTTTAAAAAATGAAGAATTATTAACTATTTCCTCTGTATTACATTATTATTCCTTTTTATTATATTCCTATTCCTGGGCAGAAAAATAAAACTAAGCAACGAAAATCAACAATCCATAAATAGTCATTGCTTTTCAAGATTTTTTATTATATTCAAATTGACAGAGAAATGTGTTATTCAAGGGTGTAAAAAACTATTATTAAACAATAAAAACACTTTGTACAGGGTGACTGTTTATAAAGATCCACTTAGAAAAACTTTTTGTCGTTTCTGTCGCAAAAAAAATAAATCAAAACGTGAATTTCTCATAAAATTACGTAGATTTCTGTCATATCGTAAGTTTCTTTTTTAAATAACGCTCTACACGAAGTTTTCTTTTTAGTGGAATATCCTGTCTATTTTTTAAAATTTTGATACATATTTTCTTTCTGGAGTTCTTTTTACTCTTATGGCAACGTTTTTTTGAATTTGTTCAACGACCGTTCAAGACAAAGATATCACATGATATTTTGGAATCAGTAAGAAAATATCGAAACTAAAAAAAATATACAGGGTGTGTCATTAAAAAAAAGGACCACCTAATCATGCCGCGTGTAAGGAGGTATTTAAAAAAAGGTTAAACATGGTGATTCACTTTTTGATTTTTCCCTGATTTTTAGAATTTTTGTGCATAGGGCAAACAAAATATCAGAATTAGCTGAAATGGTGCACGCTTGTTCATTTTCAAATTCAAACAACGAAAGTATCTAAAGGATTTTTAAAAACTTTACATTGTTTTCTGATTAAAAAAACTCTGATGCTTTCATATATTTCTCTAAGGTTTCAAACTACTTGATTTTAAAAAATGAAGAATTATTAACTATTTCCTCTGTATTACATTATTATTCCTTTTTATTATATTCCTATTCCTCGGCAGAAAAATAAAACTAAGCAACAAAAATCAACAATCCATAAATAATCATTGCTTTTCAAGATTTTTTATTATATTCAAATTGACAGAGAAATGTGTTATTCAAGGGTGTGAAAACTATTATTAAACAATAAAAACACTTTGTACAGGGTGACTGTTTATAAAGATCCACTTAGAAAAACTTTTTGTTGTTTCTGTCGCAAAAAAATAAATCAAAACGTGAATTTCTCATAAAATTACGTAGATTTCTGTCATATCGTAAGTTTCTTTTTTAAATAACGCTCTACACGAAGTTTTCTTTTTAGTGGAATATCCTGTCTATTTTTTAAAATTTTGATACATATTTTCTTTCTGGAGTAAAATTAAAAATAAATTGAGTGGTTCTTTTTACTCTTATGGCAACGTTTTTTTGAATTTGTTCAACGACCGTTCAAGACAAAGGTATCACATGATATTTTGGAATCAGTAAGAAAATATCGAAACTAAAAAAAATATACAGGGTGTGCCATTAAAAAAAAAGGATCAACTAATCATGCCGCGTGTAAGGAGGGATTTTAAAAAAAAGTGAAACATGGTGATTCACTTTTTGATTTTTCTTTATGTGACAAATAACAAAAAGGTCTTCCCAAGTGGAACGGTCACCTTTTACATGGTCATTTAATTAGACTGATATTAAGTAAGTTAGTACCTGTAATGGTCATGTTGGTAGTTCGTCATAAAGTTCTTTGCGAGAACGGACATCCCACGCAGAGGCATGCGAATCACTCGTCTCACCCATTCTCATGAGTGCTGCGTACCCAAAGTACTTTCTTTTACTCGAAAATTGCGTTTTAAATGTGTGTTATTACGTGACCAGGTCCTGCTCTGCATTACTTTTGATTAGCCTCTACTTTTTTGATGACATAAAGTACTTTTCTTTTATCTAAAAAAATATAAAAATAAATTTAAATATATTTTTTTTAATAACAGGCTTTTATAAAAGGTACTTAGAAGTAGAAAATAATTTTTGATAGCGTTCTGATACCATAATAGTAGTAGTAGGTAAGTATCAAACTTCGGTACCAAACTTCTGGGGTGCGCTATTTTTTTATTGGGTACCATTTAGTCATCTATATTATAATATAATATAATATACTTAATCATGGTTAAAGTTAAAAATTCAATTTGATTTTGGGCCCATTGCTTTTACTATGGTATCAGAAAGCTATAAAATTATTTTGTTCTCTTTTTTAGTGCCTTTTATAAAAGCTTGTTATTAAAAAACATTTTTTACGTAAAGAACCCCACACAAATTACATTGGAAATGGCTTTCGGCTAAATATGATAATTTTTTTATATATTTTAGTACTCGATCAACAAAGCACAAAAATAAAAAAAATCGAGATAAGATTACTTTCTGATATATGGAGCTTTAAAGTTGACGTGTTTTTAGGCTATATTTTGGGACATGGTCCAAGTTTTTTTCCACAACTTTGTTAATTACCGCCGAAATAAAATGATTTCAATATCTATTTATCTAGATTAAAATACCCTTTCCACCCATATAAAAATGTTTTATATGGTTTCTTTGGTACCACTAGAGAAATCAATGATTTGTAAGCTTTAAAAAAGAGAGAAAACGACCATTTTTAAAAAATTACAATTCTAATTTTCTTTAAATCGAACGGCCAGATTTTAAAAATTTTTGCCACTTGTCTAAATAATAAATTTAGCGTGAGTGGTACCATAAATTTCAAAAATGGTAGGCACCTTTAATGTTTTTTAATATTTTTGATATTGGAGAAATACGAAAAGAGATTTAAAATGTATTATAGGTAGGTTATAAAAACTTTTTATGGACAAAACTAATCTAAAAGATTAATAACAATATGTTGGTACCAATTAGTATCGATTGGTACCTGTATTTGACCAATCAAATTGCTCGTGTGGTATATGCTTTTAGGCTAACTTGGGGTCGCCGGTAATGAATTTGATAACATTTTTCCGATTACTGTTACCATTTTTCTACAAGAAAAAAAAAGAAGAAAAAGTTTTTTTTCTACTTAAGTGCGAAAAAGTGGTTTTTACGCATGCACTTGCGTCCAAAAAGTTCAAACTCTTAAGATATGTTTAATATGGCGGCATGCGGCTGCTTTGTATTTAAAAAAAAATCAAGGTAGGCTTGAAAACGACAAACTTTTTCTTAAGAAACAGCGTCATTTGCTGCCAGATAATTTTACGCATTCTATTGGGAAGAGAGTGTTACCGGCAACCCCAAGTTAGCCTAAATATGCTAACACACGAGGAATTTGATTGGTCAAATACAGGTACCAATAGATACCTATCGGTACCAACATATTCGTATCAAGCTTTTAAATTGAAATTTTATTAACATATGTAAAAACTTTTAAAATCTGGCCGTTTGTTGTAAAGAAAATAAAAATTGTAATTTTTTTTAAAAACGGTCATTTTCTTTCGTTTTTAAAATGTATGTAAAGTGACTTTTCTGGTGGTACCAAAGAACCCTTATAGAAATATTTTCAAATGGATGGAAAGGGTGTTTCATTTAGGACAAATAGAGAGATGATAAATCGTTTTATTTTGGCGGGAATCAACAAAGTTGTGGGAAAAAACTTGGACCATGTCCAAAAATATAGCCTTAAAATATGTCAGGCTCCATATCTCAGAAACTAATCCTGCTCCCGATCTCGCTTGCTCGAATATTGTAAGCCGATGATGTGAACACAATTTAATCCACAACTGAGTATCCTAAACTTAAAATATGAACTAACCACTAATATAGAATAGCACACCATAGACTCGCTCGAGCCATACCCATATCTAACAGAAAATTATACCTACTGGTATAAGTAGATAAAAATTCATAACTTTTCAACCAAAGCTGCTGCGAATATACAATTTTAAGATTTGAACGGGGCGGTGGTTAAGGAAGTAAGTAATATTATGATTTTGAAAGTCCCTCCTTCTCTTAGATAGGGGGGTGAAGGGGGTCGTATGATCTAAGTATCTCCACTATGTTGTTCAAAATTGGTATACCTATAGAGGTTTTTGGGGTCCACCCACATAGCAATGAAAGAACATTTAGATGCATATCATATGCGTTAAATGTCCTTTTGCATATGCTTGGTACATACTATTTAAGTATATGCTATTAAGGATATCCATAGCAAATGCTATGAGTGTACCCTTTGAGCAGGTCCTTTTGAGTTCATCTTTAACACATACAACGAATATATCAATTTTAAAACATTTTTTGGTCCGTTTGGCGCACATGCTATTCTGGTACCATAAAAGAACATCAAAATAATGAAATGAATGAAAAATTATTTTTCGTACTTCCCGGAGATGGACTATGCCACTTTGGCAATTGATCTGCGGCAGCACGTCGACTGGCGGTCAAAAATGTATTTGCTAGGTATACATATTAATACCTCTATTCAGGATGGTTTAACTAAATAATTATTACGTAAAACGCATATCATTCCTCTAACAATACCATAACCAAACAAAATAGAACTTTTTCGACCACCTACTGGCTTACTAACCGTGCTGCTGTCCGGGATCGTCTATCTACACTTGTTAAAAAAAGATATCTCGTTGTTATATCCATCAGCGATCCTAATTAAATAGATTTATCTATATCTATATCGGCCTTCTTTGTCTAACGGCTTAAAACTAATTAAGCGTACCGTGAACAAAAAAAACAATGATTGTTGTTACGTAACGAAATGTAACAAAATATTTTTAAGCGAACATTACCGGTGTGATGAAAAAATTCGTTTCTTCCTTCCTAAAAAACACGTTTTTAGTTTCTAACTGTTCAGAAATAACCATGCAAGTCATGGCTTTTTTGGTTACCGATGCAAAAAATCCTTTTTTTTTATCAATGGTGCAAAAAAAGATTTATGTCCGTTTTTTACCCAAAATTAAAGAGAAATAGCGGAAAATAGTAATACTGAAAAAATCTAATTATTCTTGCCCAAAAATAAAGCCATTTCCGCCAGTTTTCACCAAGTATTTACGAAAAAATCATTTAAAAACATCGTCAAAATATCAAACTGTCAAAGATTAAAATGTCACAACAATGAAAGTCACCGAGTAAAATTTCATTTACCAGCCGCCTTGATTTATAGTGTAAAGATGGTGTGTTGCGAGAAGTGCTCTTCGTTCGAAATTTTTAAAAATATTTTCCTGTTTTTCTTGTTTTCTTTTTGATAAAGGTTTTTAAAAAAATAGTGTTAACAACTCGGGGCTAAAATGTGCTTTTTTCTAACGCTTGTAAAAAAAGCTCTATTTTAGCCAATAGTTGTGAAAACTACTATTTGAAAATACATCAAAATAACAAGCTATCAGAAAATAAAATGACTGCAACAATGAGAACAATGTAGGTCTCCATAGAAACCATCGTTGTATCATCCACAGCCGCCTTTCATTTATAGTATAAAAAGGGCGAGTTCTCAGTGGATGCTGGTTTGGAGTTTCATTTTCTAAGTTTTTTCCTGTTTTTTTTTAATTTGTTTATAAGGCATAAAAAATAGTGTTTACAAATCGCGGATAAATTGTGCTTTTTTTACTTGCCTCTGCGAATCATTCGCTGCGCTCGTTATTTAATGACGCTTGTAAAAAAACACAATTTTTTCGCTAGTTGTAAAAACTGCTATAATAGATGTCAAAACAACTGACGTTTTCGAAACCAAGGTGGCCATGATTGACCACGTCGTTTCTCCAAATTGCTCAGAATTAGGTGGTTATTGAAACACACATTGAACATTTTTTAATAGCAGCATAAACTTTAAAAAAAATTTCTTGTATTTTTTTTCTTAGCGAAGAAAAGTAAAAAAAAACACAGCGATCGAAATTCCAGATACCTTAAATGTACTAGCTGTTAAATGTGAAAAAGTTAAAACCTACAAAGATCAACAGCCCAACATTTTTTTCGGATTCTTACCAAAACAATTATGTGACATCTTTGTGTTTCTGTACTGATCCGTAAAACATCCTTTTATTTATGTCGATGGTGAGAAAATAACTGTATTTTTAAAAGACGGAAATTAAGCAAAAGAAAAAGAAATTCGATTGTATCGAACAACTATCGCCTTTTTCGAAGGCTGTGTATCTACCAAATTGTGGTGCTTTATGTTGCAAGCAAAGAATATGCGAGATCGTGTAGACAGAAAGAATTTTATTTTTTTATTGGTTTCACGCCTGCATGGCGTCCTAATCTTTTTCTCCCCTCTCTATTTCTGTTGATCCCATAGACAAGAACAAAGAGAGAGAGGGAGAGCGTAGATTAGCTAAACTACTTTGAATGATTATACTTTAATAACCACCCGTAATAATTTGGATGGTGGCACATTTCGAAGCGAATGCTATGCACCCTCTTTTATATCTCTGGCGTTAATCAAAGTGGTCTTAACTAAAAGTTGTTTAATTGGGATTGATTGTACTTCCGACCAATTTGCACGACGATTAAGAAAAGGAAATGAAGTGAAATTTGGTTTATTTGGGTTCTTAAAACCATTGGAGATTTCCTCCTTCATCAAACTTTACCACATATACAGACCGCTTCAAGCTATTACGAACATAGGGGGAATCAAGTCCAATTTACTGTCCGTGCCGTACGACCGAGGTGGATTCGAAGCACGCTGCAGTGTTATCTTTTGGAAATTCATTTTGTTTTTATTATTTTGTTTTATTTCTGCCTTGCTCGAGAAACAGATGGGTAAGTTCTTAATTGAAATAATACATTTTTAAAACTAAAAATGGATGTCTACGAAGTTGCCGAAAAAGTGCAGATGGTCAAATGGTCAAATCGTCATAACCCAACACACGTTCGATATTGGTCGGGGGAAAATTTGCATTTGTATTTTGACGTAAGAACACAGTATCCCCAAAAACTAAATGTTTGGGGGGGGGTATTGTAGGGGAACACGTAATTGGGACATTTTTTATTAACGGCAATTGCAATTTGAATGGTCCTAGATACTTGGATCTACTGCAGCAGCACATTATTCCAACTGCTAGGCAGTTGTTAGGTGTAAGATTTGGTGAAACATGGTTTCAATAAGATGGTTGTTCCGCTCACAATGTTGGCCTTGTTAGGGAATATCTTGATAATGTATTTCCTAATCGGGTTATAAGTACACGGGGAACTATTTTATGGCTAGCTCGATCTCCCGATCTTGCTCCTAATGACTTCTATCTGTTTTTGAAGAAGCTTTTCAAATTATCACCCCTAACATGCTTGGAAACGTTAGAAGGGGTTTTTATAGTAGGCTCGGATATTGTCTAGCCGAGCAAGGAGGAGTTTTCGAACATTTGCTTTATTTATTTTTTTGACTGGGAGAATCTTTTTGGTTTTTAGAATGTATTATTTTATTTTGAGAACTTGCTTTTATTTTGTTTCTTCTTATTATTTCCATTGTAACACATCGTCACTGATAAATCTGAGCAGTTGACAATAAAACGCTCTTATTTATCAGTGACAAAAAATATGAAAATTACGTTATAAAAATTTGCGTATTTATTGACCAAATTCCGGTTTCATTGACTACGCTCCACACAGCACCGTGGTCAGAGGCGTACTAAATACAAGGCGAAAGGCGGCGAACGGCAGCGAATGGCGATCGGAAGCCTGAGTGTTGGTTGCTTCACTGATAGTCGTGCAGTGTCTCTGCATGTACGTACACTGGCAAATTAGACTTCTTCCGCCCTATGTTCGCAGTAGCTTGAAGCGGTCTGTATACATGCGCGAGCGTTAAGGTATGTTGATCGACCAATGCGTGTAGCTACCTCACAATGGGCACCCTAACCTCAATTCTCAGGCAGGTTTACCCAACTTCTTATATTGATAATTCATAACTTTAATTCATAGTGTATAAGCACAATTTTAGTGTTAATACATAATTTAACAGCACCTGTTTATTCAAGAGTTTATAAACATAGTGCGTTAGGATAAATTTTGAAAATTTACATCAAATTGACAAATAAGAAGAACAAAAAAAAATATTTTTCTTTACCTAACCTCAACAGTTCCATCTTGCTAAATTTCTGATTTTTAATATCGGCTAAAATCAATCACTCCTATTTTGAAATCAACCAACCAAAATGTTTTCTTTGCTTTTTTCATATTGATAGTGCATAATGTTAAAATTTACCAACTTTTAAATTATGCACTGTTCTTATGAATTGTGAATAATAACTATGAAAATTTGGGTAAACACTTCTGTAAACCATAATGTATTTAACATTAACACTATGAATAAAATTGTGCTTAGGTTATAAAATATCAATATGAAAAGTTGGGTAAAACTGCCTTTATACTTACCTACGAATTAGGCATTTTAGGTCAAATGACTGCGGTGGGCACACAAACTTTTTTTGTTTCTACTTCCACTTTTGATAAACCCAAATCTTGCACAAATATTTTCCAACTTCAAAAAACGTTTTTAGTTTAAAATTACGGTTGTTCTGACTTTTCACAGTTCAAAAAATGCACACATTTGGAAGCACATAATCTCAGAGATCTTTTAATCCTCTACGCGGATCTTTGAGAGAGCATAAACTCGATAATATTGAAGATGGACTCTTTCTGTATCTAGAACTTCCTGCCACTGCCAAAACGAAACCAACCTAAATTGTTCAATTACTTTATTTATATCCGTGTGTTTGTCTGATCAAATTATTAAACAACTAACTATTAACCCTTGACAACTTAATCCAAAATAATATTCTTACATTTTTACGTGTTCTTTAATATACAGCAATCAATTTTTCCTGGGAGTTTAAATAGTTTACCTACAACCAACGAATAATACTCATTTTACGACCATCTCAACACGATCCTGATGGCTCATTTACGGTCCTAGAATAATAATAAAGCTTAGACGTAAACCACAAGATGGCGTGACAAGCTATGAAACTTTATTTCATAAGAGCAGTAATTGACGCAAAAATGTGAATTATTTTTCTTTATTTTTAAGACAACAAATATTTATTAAACGTAAATAAATCCAATATAATTCTAGTACCTAACCAAAAATAAGTCCCGTTACATTACATTTTTAAAATTATATATGAAGAGTCTCTTAGTACCCTTATTTGTTTTGACGTCATCAAAACTTCAGGTTGTTGACTTAAGAGTGTTTGCGTTTGATATGTTTCTCCCCAGATTTTATGTAAAAAAAGTACAAGTGGCAACGCCTTGTTCTTTAATTTTTTGATCTTTTGCCAGAGTGGAGAACTAAACATCAGAGTTAGCTGAAATTTTGCAAGACTGATCATTTTTAAATTCTTAACAAAAATATCTGAAGGATTTTTGAAATTTCTCAATTATTTCTTCTTTAAAATAAAAGGTCTGTTTAGAACACACCCGATTTACAAAAGAAATAGAGAAAATCTCACAATTTCTTCTAGATTACCTTTTTCCTTTTTATAGTTCTTTGCTTTAGGGAAAATAAAAACTAAGTTTCCTTTTTTCTAAAAGCCGGTGCACTCCGAAAAAGAAAAGAAAAGAAATCATAAACGTTTACACTTCATTGAATTTGGGAGACACATGCAGTTCAAGTGTTGGCCGATAGATTGCAGAATTTATACGATTCCATGGTAACTGCAGGTGTTTTGTCAACAAACTTTAAATCGAGCCGCAGTGGGACAGAAGAGTATTTTAACGTTTTCTGATAGAAAACCATTCGAAGTTATGTTTATCTTTCAAAAATGTGTTTTTAAAAACATTGTTCTAAAACAAATATGAAACCACTCCGCGTGTGCGGTCGCCCGCCGAAAAAGGCCTAGCGCTGCGCGGGCATTACTCCGAGTCTATCAAAGAACTAAGAGAACTTTACTGGCTTGCTGGGATTACTAGGAATTCGCATAGAAACAACAAAACACAACGCTTATAACCTCACATAATTTTGTTTTTATTTTGATCCAATAATTTTTTTTATTTAAATTATTGCGGCATAGTTATGTACAAGTGTACTAGTGAAATCTTCGAGTGTAAAGGATAGATTTTAGATCCCAACCTCAGTTTCAAAAACACACGGATACTTGAGTACTAACAAAACAGGTCAGTAAACCTCCATTTAGAGGTTGGAAAGACTTTTGCTAGTCGTTGACGCTCCTGTTTAAAATAGAATACGATTGCATGCATGTTTTTAAGTTAACCTGTTGTCGGTATAGCCGAACGGCGAGGTTGCTGTTATCGGTGGAAGATCAATTAAAGCGAAAGTAAAAAATACTTACTTAGGTGCTTTAGCGGCGCAGAACGCAAAAAGTCAAAATAAGTAACCTAACCCCAAATTTTTGATCCGGTGCTAAAAAATCTCTGGTGCCCCACTGTGGATAAACATAAATAAAGTCTCCGCGTTGCCATGGAAAATTTTGCGAAAAAATCAGGTCGACATAGTTAAATTGATTTTCCGTACAGTGTTGCTAAAAACAATTTTCCAGATTGTAACTACGACCTTAATTTCTGATATTTATAATGACATTTTCATTGGTCCTAGGTAAAGTTTAGTAAACTAACTCGCATGTTATGGTCATTACACGCTCAGATAAATTAAGACACACGTCTGCGGCTCGCGTCTCAAACCTTATCTTTGCGATTAATGACCATCATAACATGCTTGTTATGTAAACTACTATAAATGTGTACTTCCAACATTGTATCAAATTTAATTGATACCTCGTATCATGCTTAATTAACCCAAACTTATAATCACTTTATAATAAATTTTGAAGTCTTAAGTCGAAAAACGACCACGTTATATATATAATTATGGTTCATATTTGCCCATATGCAAACTTAATCATGCATATAACGATTTTCTACGGGGTGTTTATATGCTTTTATTAATCGACTCTTTGACTAAATTTAGACGAGCTTTCTCTAGTTAGATTTTATTATTATTCGTAAAGGAATTCGTAAGTACCGGGTGTCCCATAAAACTTATGAGAGATTAAAAAAACTTTAAACTCAGACGCTTTAGAATGTTTCTCAAATTTTTTCCAGGCCAACGGGCTGCTCCCTATCACTACTACTTTCCAAACTTTTTATTTTTTTTATATGGTACTGTAAAGCAGAACATCAAAATAAGTATTTCCTTAGCATATACTATATAATGAAATACCATTAATTCAATTCAATTCAATTCAATTTATTTATTAATCCCATAAAACAAAATTATGATTGTTTTCCACAAACAATGTTTGTTTATCGTCTCCTGATGATGCTAACGTTGTTAGCGAAACGCGCGTCGAGTGCAAAAAAGTGTAGTTTTGGTTTGTGGAAAACAATCATAATTTTGTTTTAGTGCAACCAAAGGTTCCAAATTCCCAACATAATTAATCCCAAAAGCTGATTACAAGTATACAGGTTAAGACATGTCAACATAAAAAAATCTAAAAATATACCTAACCAGCCATCCAATTGAATAGCATAAAACTTTTTGTTACAATTTCGATAAAACATTTAAAATTGTAAATGACGCAGACAATTTTAATACAATACTGACACACTTTTACATCTAGATCTAAATCTAAACTAATTTTTTTTATAAATAAATAATCCCTTAAAACATCGAAATACTAATTATATATCTAGGTTAAAATCTTGGAATATGTAAATAACGCAGACAATTTTAGTAAAATGTTGTCACACTAAAAACTAAATAATTTCACATCAGTAATGAAATAATCAAACATAAATGAAACAAAATCAACACAGAAGTAGATCCGAAAGACACCCAGACTAGCAAAAATAAACCTTTATCTTTTATTCATAAATTCCTCTACTGAGTAGGGTTCAATTTCACAAACATAATCGAACAGTACCTTCTGAAGCTTCTTTTGGCTAACCATCATGTTTTGTATATGGGTTGGTAATGCGTTTTTAAATCTCATGCATTGATAGTGCGGAGAGTTTTCAAACAGAGTTAATCTATGTTTTGGTAATGCATATTCGTTTTTGCGCCGGGTGTGGTATTGATGTTTCTGTTCAAATTTTGCAAAATCGTTTTTGTGTTTAAAAATGAAAACCAAGCAAGAATATATATAAATGCCAAACACAGTGAGTAGATGGTTCTTTTTAAATACACCCCTGCATGATTCTTGATAATGCTTCCCAAAGATGACCCTTATTGCTTTTTTTTGAATTACAAATATTTCATTGAGTCGATTTGAGCTTCCCCATATTACTATACCATATTTCACCCGACTATAAAAATTAGCATAGTATATGCTTTTGAGTACTGTGCTGTTAAAGGATTTTGACAGGATTCTTAGGGCATAGCATATACTGTTTAGTTTGTCACTTAGTTTTTGAATTTGGCTATCCCATTTACAATTTGCATCCAGTGACACACCCAAGACGGGGACGCTATCCGAAAATTGAAAAGTATTGGAACCAAGGGTAACTGATGCAGGATGGTCGGCAGCCTGGCAGGTTTTAAATAGTGCACATTTTGTTTTATTTTCATTTAGTACTAAGTCATTTATGTAAAACCAGTCACCTATATCCTGCCACAATTCCCCTGCCATGCATTCGAGGTTCTGGAAACTTGATGCTCTTAGTTCTAGATTCGAGTCATCACAATAGTTATAAAACGAGACTTTATCTGAGCTAGATACTAAAGACAGGTCGAAAATATAACCAATAAAGAGTAGAGGTCCAAGGACGCTGCCCTGAGCTATGCCCGTATTTGTAATGACCGTTGATGACTCCCCGCAACCATTTGTGGACCTAACATATGTTTTTCGAGGTCTGTCGGTAAGATAAGATTGAATCCAGTTTCCACATTTTCCCCTAAATCCAAATTTAAATTTAAAGAAGGTAGTAGGACATCTTTAGCATATGTATTACCAATAATGGTACAATATTAAGTACATCTATATGCATGATGCAATAAAATCATAATTGTTTAATTCAGTGCGCTCAGAAAACCATCCCAAGTGAAGTAACGTGAAAATTCTCTGATTAAGTAGACCATAAGAATCCGCCAAAACGCTTATATTCTGCGGTTTCAACCTATTTCTTTATAAGCGCATGGTATAGTGGATGTATCTTTGGTTTCTCTTGGTGTATTGTGATAGGACATGATTTTTAGAGCTCAAAAATCTATTTTTTATTTTATTTAAAGCCATATTTTAGGTTTTAACGGTGCTAAGAATGACCGGTCCTTATATGTGCTAAGCACATGGCAATCATCTGATCAGAATATCTATTAGCACATCCTAAGAACCTGCATAGCATGTGATTAGGGCGTAACGTAACCCGGGTATTCTTAGCACATGGTAACGACGACAAATTGCTATGTGGGTTATTTAAATAAAAGCAATAAATTTGGGTAGTTTTAATCCTCGGAACAATCGGAAGGTATAAATTTTGGCTTGGAATTCATAACTACAGTAAACTAATTTTAATTTGAAAATTAAAAAAAAAAGTAATAAAATACCACAAACGTCAAATAACCGGACCTTGAACGTAAATCCTTTACCAAAAAGGCTATTTTAAACTGTCATATAGGTTGCGATTCTTCAAAAACTGTCAGAAAATCTCGCTCTTACAAAAAACTCACGATTATTATTCCTTAAAATTTAGTTTGTTAATACTATTCCAGCAAATAAAAAATATGTCAATTTTTTTAACATACAAAATCATAGATAGCCATGGAATATGTGGCTGTCATTGTTGAGAAAAGTCAGACAAATTAATTCTGTGTTTCCTTTCACATGGTGAGAATTTTCGACACTTTTTGACATTTATTGGTACGCGTGAATGCAGAATATCGCTAAAATATCAAATTTACAAAATGTTATTAAAAAAATTACGCAGTGTCTCTTATAGCGTTAGGATAAAAATTGTGACGGGTGAGATTTTCTGTATTTTCTGAAGAATCGTGTCCATAGTGTTAAAGTTATATTTTATATTATTATTATTATTATTATATTATATATTAAAGCTGCCTTCGCCGCGACTTAACATTTAAAAAAAAAAAATATTTAAAGTACAGTGGACGTATCTAAAGTGGGAATTTTGAAATCGTTTTTGTCCCCCCATATGTCATTTTAAGTTTGAAAAAAAAAACAAAAATAATGAAGTAGAATTACCTGATATCTATGATCACAGAGTATCTTTCATCTGTGCTATGGTTCAGTTTAGGCACTTCTGCCATGAGGTGTTTTATGATCTGATAAATGCTTCGACCAAAACATCATTTTTGACCGTGTGCGTGTGAGAGTATCCAGTACTGTAATCTATTCTATTCTATTTTATTCTATTCTAGATATATATAGTATACAGGGTGCCAAGATCATGGATTTTTGCTATTTTCTCCAACCTATAGGTCAATTGAGAGAATCCTGTATACACAGGGATCCTAAACGAGTAATAATTGAATAAGGACCATTTGCTTACCTCAAAAATATTTTTTCCGAATTACACGTAGTAAATCCATTCCAGGTTGTTGTTTTCTAATGTTTTCCATTTTCATACCTTTAGGACTGGAATAAAAATTGTTTTTGCTCGACTTTAATACCAAACTGATGAAAGATATCCACCATTGTCCTTACGCACTGTTTACAGGCTGGGGACTGAGATACATGCAAATGCCTAACCTAAAGCGTTCATACACGGCCGGAGAAATCGACTGAGATATTTCCGTAGAAACTTTATCAAGCAAATAAGACGGGTTGACGCGTTCGAACGTCCAACCCGGATTTTGCACTTTGATTCGAAATCAAAAAGGAGGAACAGTCAGATGTGGGGCCGTGCACAAATTACGTAACGGTGATTTTACCAATTTTTGACACCCTCCCTATGTAATGTTTTGTAACGGTTTGGCACGCCACTCCCCTAATATTACGTAACGATTTCAAGACCACTACCCCCCCCCCAAAAAAAGTTTTTCACTTATTTTAATTCCAAATTTTCTTAGTTTCACACAAATGCAAACGTTGTCGAAAACCCCCCTCCCCCCTACGTAACGTTTTGTAACCTCCCTCCCCCCTATGACCATTACGTAATTTGTGCACGGCCCCTGTAGTCCCAGTGGAGGAGGGCGAGAAAATTGATATTTTTTTCTTAAAAATTATACTCTTTAGACCTATTTCTTTGCGTTCCCGAAATTACGTAATTTTTGAAAAAAAATTGTAAGCGGCGCCATTTTTATTTCGTGCTTTATTTTTCTAATATTTTTGCGTTCGGCTAATTTAATTGAAAAATTTTTGCCGGCGGCGCCCTTTATCTTCTCACTCGAAACCAAGATCCCCCGTTTTAGGAAAACTGATCCCGTCTCTGTTTCTAAATTTTTTCAAATAAAAGTAGAGTATGACCATGGGGGAAATAATTTTTTTCTACGGTATGACGAAAATTTCGAGAAAGTTGAAGAAAAAAATAAAAAAAAGTGGCAGAGCTCAAGTTTTTCGTAAAAAAAACGTTTTTTGTAAAGAAACAGAGTAAAATAAATCTTTTCACCCCATCACAAATATTCGCAGCCCCTTATTTTTCGCTTTTACCCTCCCGCTAGTTTTGAAGAATTGGTTCGCTACATGTTTCGAGATAATGTCATAAAACACCTCGAAAATATCAAATGTAGTGTAGGGCCAGCTTTATTTAAAATCAATAATATCGCAAACAAAAAGCTCTGCAGGAAAAACAGCGCCGTTTATTGATTTCTTTGGCTGCTAGTGCTAGCTGCATGGTTTGGCCGTTTCCGGATAGATGTCACTAGTAGGACAGAATGGAAAGAAATTTAATTAAAAGCGAAGATATTTCTTTCTAGTGTTAACAACTTCACGAATTTATCGCTCAGTATCGTAAATAATGGACCCTGCTGCCTCCTTTAAGCAAGAAAAAGCTGTGGTTTGGACCTGAAAACATCTAATTTTTAATTATGTGGCCGCCATCTAGCGGAATTTTTAGACATCTTGTCAACGGTTGTTATTGCAACTATGATTTATGCTCACAATGAAAGAGTGGCGACAATTTTTTCTCATGAAAGCAGTCCGGAGATAATAACAAACTGGCACCATTGCTCAATATACCTGTTTCTTTTGTGCGCGCAGAACTTTCTATGCCATTTCTGTTTGATTTATTGAAATCCTATCCCTAAAGAAAATCTTAGGAACCCTGTATAAGTCTCATCATTGGACCACCTTAGTCAAACTCTTAATACTGTTGATGGATTGACCCTAACCCTTCTTGCAATTTCCCGTAAACCAAAACCAGCCTCTTTCGTGCCCACGATGGGTCCTTTCTCAAAGTCGTTTAAATGATGAAATTGTTGGCGACCGCGAACTCTTGGCATTTTTATTTTTTAAATAAACTGTAAGCAATCCAAAAAGATCAAAAATTACGAGAAAAATTATTTAAAATTTTCAAAAAAGGTCTTTTAAATGTTTGTTATTTTTAAAAATGAATAGAAAAAATCTGTGGAAAAAGGAAAGATAAGAAGACAAAAAAAGTTTCAAATATTTCTTTCGAAATAAGGTATACACACAAATAATTTTCATTGAAATAATTATCCATATACACGTGTAAACACTAGATTGACAACATACTAAAAATCGTTGCCCTCCAATTACGACACGTCAAAATAAAGTCTACTGCTACAAAAAATTATAAATTTCGGTGAAAATGACATACCAAAATTAAATCCCAACCGTTGAAGCACGGCTTTTACGTGCAAAATTTCACAAAAAGGATCAGTAAGTGTAATCACTTTTGAGCGTTATTTTCATGTGACTTACGACTCATTTAGGATGCAGTCGAGGGTAAACAGGCGCCTATAAAAGATAGTCCTATTTCTTTGCACCGAGGTTACGTTCAACTACAACACAACGCGCCAAAAAAGTAAGGAACTTCGATTTAGTTATTCATCCAGTGATTAAAACTACTAAAAACAATAAAGAGAACGTCATCTGTTTAATATAAAACCCAGAAGATAATTGAATTTCACAAGAACTGTTAAAGAAACAAGACAAAAACTATATTGTCAACTAAACTCTTAATAAGTCGCATTGTTGATTTTCGAATTTATTTTGTAGTTTTGTAGCCACTGAAATATATAGGGTTTTCTTTCTTCTGTGCGTTTAATTTTATTTCTGCTATTTATATCGTAATTAACTACAACAAAGAGAAACATAAGAAAATACTTGAATGCAACTTAAGTATTAGAATTATTAGAATTTAGTCGACTATATCTAGTAAAACTACTGTGGTGTATATCACTTAGGTTTTTCATACCATTTTTTGACTCTGGCGAATAGAATAGGATAGGATAGGGTAGGACAGAATAGAATAGAATAGAATAGAATAGAATAGAATATAATATAATATAATATAATATAATATAATATAATATAATATAATATAATATAATATAATATAATATAATATAATATAATATAATATAATATAATATAATATAATATAATATAATATAATATAGTATAATATAATATAATATAATATAATATAATATAATATAATATAATATAATATAATATAATATAATATAATATAATATAATATAATATAATATAATATAATATAATATATATATATATATATATAGAATATTTGCATGGTGATTAACGACATGAATGCAGTGATGCTAACTATTTTCCTAAATCGTAGCAAGCAACCTTCAAAGTTTAAATCTAGTTAAAAAAAATGTAAAGAATTCAGAAAAAAGCGACTGAAAAAAAAATGATACTTAACAATAAAAATGTAGCTAGCTGGCCATGATGGTTTTTCTTGGGTTGCACACTTTTGTTGGTTTCCTGACATAAACAATTGACGAGGAGTTTTGTTTCGAAGCAGCCGTAATTAATCCAAGTAAACTGGTCACTTCCTTTGTGTCCGATCTTAAGGTAATTGTAGAAGGCTGTGAAAATATAATTGATATAGTAGAAAAAGAAACTCATTCTCTTTTGGTCTAGTAAAAAAGGCAAATCTGGTAACTGAGAATAAAATTAAAGTTCTAACACGTACTTTCACCGACTTTTTTCTAATTGTCCTTTAACAAATTCTCCCTTTATCAATGGGTGCGCAAGAGATGGAAAAATCTGGTATTCCTTTTGCACTCATTGTTAAAAAGGTAATTAAAAAAAAGTCGATGCAAGTGGACGTTAAACTATCATACCGAATTTTATATATGGATCATTTCATAAGAAAAACAATTTCATGATATGAAGAAGATTAAGATGATATAATAGTCAATTTATATATCTATGGACTAAATGGCACTTTTTTCCCTAGGCGAAAAATTTGTGCGATTCACTAAGGTTTTATCTCTCAGACACTTCAGACACGTGGTAAAAAAAAACCATTTTGGAACTTAAGATTTCTGTTGTTACAAAAAAATTTACAAAGAGGATCAAACACCTCGTTTTCAGTCGATTTCTTTGAATGACAATTTTTTCAATGTACCTATTTATTTTTACGCCCCAAGATTTTATTTCAATATTGAAATATTTACTGTACGTGTTACCTTCTCTTTACTTCATAAAAGACATTTTTGCTGATTTTAATAGTGAATCATTTTTTAACTGAACGAATTCCTATTGAACGTGAAAGGAATCCGCTACGCTCGGAAGCTAGTTTGGCGATGTTAGTAGGTGGAAATTCAACGAAGATAGTAAGAATTACGAATAGATACATACACCTAAACATTTACAAACTGCTAATATATAAATAGAACTGTAATTAAGAATGCTCAAAGATAAAGGGAAGGACTTTTAAGCAAATTGTTAACGGTAGAGCAAAATATTTTCGGAAATATGTAAAAACCAATTCAGCCACCAGCAAATTCAGCGAATTATTATAATATGGCTATTACTAACTGGACCTGCTAAACCGAATTTTTTGTGTAGCAATTTTCAGGAATATTATTGGACGATTTGCAAATGTGACAAAATTAATAAGGGGTATTTAGTAAGAAAAATACCAACTTTAAATAAATTAAATTATTCGCCACACTCTTGCCAGCTCGCCAAAAATTTTTATGGCGTCACGTCAGCATTGCACCATTCGGGAGTTATTCGGCCATACGTGTTTTTATAATTTCAAATCGTTGTTGCTATCATTTAGAAAGTATGAATGAATGAATGAATACTTTATTCAAAAATCCACACTAAAAAAATAATTACAATTATTTTAGGATAGTTAGAGATTGCTATTAAGGCACTACTTCTGTCATTGCTTAGCTTTTCCCACTTTCTTCAATATAAACTTTTAGCGCAATATATTAAATATTTAATTTCTGCTTAATAACTACTATACCTACTAATTCTAGATCATTTCTTAAGTTTAAGTTTCATTTAAAAAAAACGGTCGAAGAGAAAAAAAAAAGTTAAATGGATTTATTTTAGTCGAATTAGAACAAGTGACTCTGCTTGGTTAAGTTTTAAGGAAAACAGGATTTAAGTCTTCAATAATTAATTGACGTTATAAATGTTTTACAAATTTTTTTTATTTTTGTAATTTTGACAGATTGACGTTTTTTGATGGGTTAAATATTTTTGGTGCCAAGCCACAAGTTGTAGACTTATGAGTTTATCTCTCATGTTTCTTATTACCTGTCGGGTTCTATATTGGTTGGAGTTTATGATGCGTATGGTGTTAGATACTTTTGTATATATCGTAATACGTTACTTGCATATAACTGTCTTAATCTGAGTACTGGGAAGTTTAAAAAAAGTTGATCTGTGGGATACAATTGACTTTTTTGCAAAATAATTTTTATACATCTTTTTTGGAGTACTTCCAAAATGTTGAGAGACGCGTCGTAACTATACTTCACCAGATGAGTATCCCATGCTAAAAGTATTGATTCAAAGATTGCATTATATATCGTTATAAGGTTGTTACGAAGTTTTTTGAACATAAAATTTATTTTTTTAAGCATTTAAGATAGTTTGTCAATCTCGTTCTTTATTAGACTCGTGTATATCATTTTTTACCTCTAGATCATTTATGTAATGTAGAAAAAATATCGGGCCAAGTACTGTGCCCTGAGATACACCACAAATATATTCAGAGCTTACTGTTTTACCTAGTGTGACCGTTTGTGTTCGATTTCTAAGGTAGTTTTTGATTAATTAAACATGACCCCTCTGAAACTCTAGCAATAAACTTTTCTTAACAGCAGGGTATGATCTACTGTATCAAATGCCTTTTTAAGGTCTAGAAAAACTCCGGCACAACGAATAGAAACATCCAAATTTTTTAAAATATTTTTTGAGACCCGAAACCAAATTGTAATTTATTTTTATTTAAACTGTTGTTTCTGCAATGCATTTCTATTAAAATATTTTAAGTTATGGGTTATAATTGAAAATGTGTGAATCAATTTGTTTTAGAAATACAGTTGAAGGAAAACCGTGTGGGTCATAATCGGGTATCAGGTTTAGGTTCGCAGCACTAAAAACAGCTGAGCCAAAAGCGTTTTGAATTTTAACCTATGACTAGTGTTACAATGTGTATTTTTGATATTAGAGGATCGTGTAAGGTAAATGATGCATACCCATACAGTTTCGAGATCCAATTCCGAAAGAAAATATTTAGCACTATTTTTTAATTGCTTTCTGCAGACAAGTGTTTGTAGTACTTAGTTGCCAATTTATTCGTTATAAAACAAAATTATTTAGTGATATAAATTGTTTTTATCTTAGTTGCCCGATTCTGCCCCTCCTCCCTTACCCATCAGTAGTATTTTTTTTAGACTTAAACGGTGGGATTTACTAAAAGGGTTTAGTCTATTTTAGCACGGTCCTAAGTTTAAGTGGAATTTCTGGTTTTAAGCACTTTAAACCAAGTATCCTTGAGTTTTGGACATAATTTAATTTATAAAAAGAATTTTAATAAATTTGTTTATTGAATAGTCATCTTAACGCAATATTTTGTTGGATTTAAGAAGAAAGTGTCAATTTAGAAAAAAAGAAAATTAAAAAATTTAAACCAAAGCGGGGTTTAAATAGTAAACACTCTGTAGAACAAATTAAAATTGGGTTTATATGTCACTCTAATTAAAACTTACCCTTGTTAATTAATTTGAATTTGAATAATGAAATAAGGAGTAGATTAATTTTGTATTTATTTAAAAGGTGTTTTTATTTATGAAATGTGTTAAAAAACTTAAATGCAAATTTTGTTCACATTTCTGTCACTGTCGAAATGTCAGATTAAAAATATTAGTGCTGCGTTCAATCACAAACAGTGAGTTCGGATCTTTTACCTCTGCTTGCACCTTGGCTTGCACCAACCTCTACTGATGAAAGCTACAGCTTTAAAATGAGTGGACTTTGAGTAAGGAAAGTTTTCTTGACTGAGCTTTTAGATAACCTCAATGTTTTAATTTCAGTTTGTAAATAAATTAATATAGTTGTTTTGGTTTTTTTTCTTTGGTATATTTTTCCTGCATAATCAGTGACCTTCACTTATGTTTGTTTTGCCTCGTGTGCCCTCATAAATATATTTTTTGTGCTGAAAACGGGTTCAAAATATGGCGTTTTTCTGGAAAAAATTGGAGGTGTTTTATTGATTAATGAACAACTTGGGATATTAAATAAGGTAAATTAATCCTTGTGAAAACGGTTACTTAGGGAAATTATGAACGAACTTATTATCAATTGCCACAAAACAATTCTTTCTGGGGGTTATAAATTTAAACCACCCCCCAGAGGTGGTCTAAAAAATCACCAATTTTATAACCTCAAACACAGATTATGAAGCTATTATGTGCGAAAATTTTGGCGTATTCATCATTTGCCATTTTAAAACCTGTCAAAACAAATTAGTTTTAAGGCATTTTCTTCTAAAATATGGTACTTATTTTGACAAAAAAGCAGTTTTTCAGTGGTATTTAGCAATACAAATACGAAATAATCAATAACTTTGTGTATTTTCTGTATGGGCAAGTGTTTTTTGAAAATTGGTCTAAATTTAGTGCTTCCCACAGGTGTAAATATTTAGACCTGTAGGGGGTACTATTTTAGTTCTTAGTAAATCCCACTGAAACATTTTAGAGATGGATGACACTCTAGGGTAAACATTTTAATAACAAAATTTCATATTTATGTCATATTTTAAAAGAAATAATTGTGTAAAGGTTGAAAATCGCGTAATAAGCAGCAGCAGACACCTTGAAATAAGGCCAACTATAGCCTAAACCCAGTTTAAATGCCAGAATTTTTTAAAAGTTCTATAGTTATGACATTCAATTGGTAATGTACACTTCGCGACACATAAAACACATACGCCGATTTTATATGCAATATGTGCTTTACGATTTAGCAACCTTTTCTGTCATAAAATGTCAAAAGTCCACTCATTGTCATATTTTGTTATCACAGTCTTGTCCAATTCAAAAATGCCACGACAACTATCGGAATTCGATAAATTACAAATTTTAGCAAAATTAGATGGAGGTTGGTCTGTTCATCAGGTCGCAGATCATTCTGGACGAGACGTAAGTCCACTATAGTACGACTAAAAAGAAAATACGAAGAAGAAGGATCTGTTCGACGAAAGGAAGGAACTGGCTTCACCAAAGTCCGCACACCCCAACAGAACCAGCAATTCACTAATTTCTGGGAAGAACACCCATTTGTCACGTCCAAAGAAGCCAAATTAACAGTTTTCCTTGTACGGTAAGAACTGCACCAAGACGGATAAAGAAGTCGAGGCTGGGATGTCGTGTTGCAGCTAAAAAGATACTTCTAAGTGAAGGCAGAAGGCAAGCCAGATTACATTGTCGAGAGAAGAAAACGAATTTTGGCGACAGGTAGCTTTTACCTATGAAAAAATGTTTAATCCCATCGGGACCGTATGGTGGCTCATTGCAAAAAGTTATCAAAATATAATATTCTTTCACGGATTGCTGACTATTTGATGGAGCTAATGGTTAGAGCTTACAAAGAGATCGTTGAAGAAAATCCAAATTTATTTGACGCCATGTCAAGGCGTTTAGAAAAAATATTTAAGCAAATAGTGCAATGACCAGATACTGAAGTTAATATTTCTGATTTTTTTAAAATATTTTGTTGTTTATAAAACTGATCCTGTTGATGTCTATTGACCTTGCTTCACCTAAAGCCTTCCAGCTCTTTTTTCTTCGTATTTTCCTTTTAGTCGCGCTATAGTGGACTTGTTTCGTCCATTTTGACCGGCTATTTGACGAAGGGGCCAACCTTCTTCTAGTTCTGCCAAAATTTGATTGAATTGCTTTCTTTGTAATAAAAATTTTGTTTTAAAAATGATTTATCTATTTTTATATTTCGTAACAGTAATCTTAAAACCATAGAACCTGTAAATATTGGTACTGTACTTAATGTAATTAACAAAATTTGTTTATGTTGTCTAAAAGCGTTAACGTACAAAAGTCCCTAACAATAAGCAAGCAAAATTATAGACATGTGCCTAATTTTAATATATTAAATCTCTTAAAATGTTATCAAGTGTTGAGTTTACAAATTTAATGATGTTTCGGGGTTCTAGGAAAATTCTTGCCCTACTCCTTTGTACTGTATGTATGTAACTATGGTATCTTATAGTTATTTAGCATGGCTGTATAATCACCGTTTAGGTTTAGGATGAGCAGCCTATGATAACGAAAAAACTATCGATTCCAAACATGCAATGTTTAACTTCTTGACATTTATAAATTGTCCTGAGTTTATTTGATCGAGTAAAATCCGATAAAAACTGTAAATTATTTAACTTTTTTCTCGACACCTTAGTCTGGGGGCCGAGTACGATCAACTTTTGACAAAACAGTTTTGAATTTTAAAAGTCATACAAAACATTTCATGTAAAAATGTGACCAAGTATGGGAAAAAAATTAATAGTCTGAAAATATTTTAGTTAGTTTATCTAGATAAAGAAATATCAAATTCTTGGATCAGAGTCAAATTTTTTAAGCTAAATACCTAAAATACTTAAGTAGTATAGTAATATACACTTTAAAGATTGATTCTTTGTGCCCCAGAGTATCTAAATTGGCTAATACCAAACTTGTCCAGATCAATTGGAAGACCTGCAAGAGTTGTTGAAGTGGCGTATGCGGAAATTTTTATTGAGTACCTAAGTTTTTTAAATAAATTTACGACAAAGTTAATCAGCTGCTTTCAATTAACAAAAATTTGTGTTGTGGAAAGTTTGAGAAACCTAAAAGGAATATTTTTTGGGATCTACAATTAATATCATCATTTGCAAGGCTCCAATGCTCAACCTCCAGACTATCTTACCTACATCACTCTTACATCAAACTAAAGGGTTTTTCTTCTATCCTCTCCGGATCCCATAAAATAAGCGAAAATGCTCTAAAAGTTCATGTAATATGTAACGTGTGTCTTAAAAGAACTTCTCGGGTTTACATCTTCATTTCAAGCCTAAGAATAAGATTAGTTTTTACCTCTGCGAGTAAAAGAAATACTGGTAACAGTTTTATATATGAGTATAAGTTTACGGGGTGTTAGGAAAGAGGTACAAAAATCTTCCCTTAATCACTTCCCTAGTAAATATATTGTCCACGAATAAATTCTGCCTCCTTCACCTAAAATTAAAAAAAAAATGTAAGAAAATTATTGCCATGAAAACAACAATAAAATACACCATTTTGAAGAGAATATGTCAACCCCTTGTGTCAAAGCATAGAAAAAGGGACGCTTCCCCAACCTTTTTAGCTATGAAACTGTCAATCGCATCTTTACCCCTCATTTTCTAGATTGGTCGATTGGGATATCCATTCCCTATATCCTTTTTTTTCCTGTATAAAGGACACTAAATCGGTAGGAGTTGTTCGGCCTATGTAGAGAGGGTACTGCCTACTCCAATCTGGCGACTTGTTTGACAATGATATTGACAGATCCGTTTAAATTTTAGTGTGTAATGTCAAGTTGTCATCTTTAATGTGGTCCGCACAATTAAAAATGGACAGTAGAGTAGCCCCAAAAAACCGGACTGAACTTGATTTTTTTGTTGCTTTTATATTTGAAAACTTGTCTTAAAACTATAGGAATTTTCATGTCAAAAAATGACATTCAGTCTTTCATGAATTTTATGAATATTCAACTTCTCCATTAGAATGTTTTCATATCATCAATACGTATTGAAAAGATTGTCCTCTTTTTCTTTCATAGAGCATGCTCTATGTTCTGACAAAGAGCGTGACATATGAAAAAACCTGATGGTTGATTTTCGATACGTATTCAGGGCTGCGTTCAGAATGCCCACACTAGTGTAAAAAACACACCGGTGCGTGGTGTGTCGCCGTTCAGGAATATGAAAGTGACCGGTGCATCTCATTTTCGTCGTTCAGGAAAGGTGGTTTGTTCACTGGTGCGTTTATAGCGTCATTAGCAAAGCCACTAACATGCGGCAATAAGGGTCAAAATTGCACATATTTATGTCTGTTTTAGTGAGATTATCACACCACACCGTCACCCCAGTTTCGACTTGGGCGATGGCTGGTGTGCTTGAATGAGGTTATGATATGGTGAAATTTGGATAATTTTTAACGACAAGACTGTTTAAAAATTAATTTTATTCAATTTTTTTTTTAACTAACTCTTAAATATATGGTTTTTCATGATTTTTCTTTCTAGAGTCGTTTTTAAGCCAATACAGCTAATAAGTATAGAAAGTAAAAAAAAACGTGACTTTTTTATTTTTATTTCTATTTTTAAATGTGATGTCTTATTAGTTTAATATATAGGTATACATTATTTATAGGAGGTCTCAAAAAGCTCTTGCTGATACTTGATCATTTTCAAAATTTTGGTATGTTTTTGTGTAGCTTTTCAATGACCTCATATTTAAATGATCCGTTAAGAAATAAAAAAGTAGTGAGGACGCTTTTAAAAACTATCCAACATTTTTCTGCTCACTTGTAGCCTAAAAACATGCCAACCCAAAACCCATCATTCGAAAATAAGAGAAGACAAAAAGGCTATTTCAACATTTTTCTACCCACTTGTAGTGCAAAAAAAAATATTTTTTTGGGTCATTTCTTATTAGATTACGTCACATACGAAAAGCAATCCCAGAAACCAACCCAACTTTCGAAAATAAGAGGAAACAAAAAGCCTATTTGATCATTTATCCCAAAATCTCTTTGTTTTGTTTTTGTAAATTAGCTGACATTAGACAAGAATGAGCGAGCACCATGGTGTGGGCTTTCTGAACGTAGCCCAGTACGATATAAAAACATATATGGTTGACCGGTCCTCACTGTGTATGAGCCAAGATAATAAAATAACACCCCGTACGAAATGTTGAAAAGCTGTACTTTTTCCCATTTTGGAGCCGCTTTATTGAGCGGTTTTTCTTTGACATTCGACTGATGAGGCGTGACATGAGATATAAATGCCAAATAAATGTTTTAAAATTGTTTTTATCAAGAAATATGGCCTAGAAGAGAGCATAAAGAAAAATCGGCGCCGTTGTATTATATTACAAAACGTCATTGAATCAATAGGTTTTTTTTCTGCGCAGAAAAATCCGGAGACCGAATTACATTGGGCCCATTTTTTTTTAGAGTACAAGCGTTTTGTAGGTTGGCAACTCAAATTGTCCTCTCTTCCTAATTTTTGACAGCTGCCAAATCGAGTTTCTCACCAGAGACAACATGTTTCTCACCAGAGATAACTTAATTACTTTCTCTATGTTTCTCACCTCTGGTAAAACAATTACTACGTTTGCACGTGGTACTGAATAGGTTTTAAATAAGATTCAATTTTCGGTTTTCATAAAGCGACTAAGATGGATTTTGAACACGATTTGAGTTTTTGACATTTGCTTGATGCATTTTGAGGTTAGTTTTTGATAATTTTATTTCTTTGTTTGTATTTTTAAAGTCAATAAGTTTATATGCCGACTTTTTGCAGAAATATTGGATTGGTGCTAACAGTATATTATTGGTGTCATCAGTCAGTTCGATACGATACCTATTTTCATGTAGTAGGATCTCGATAAGATCCCAAACTTCGGCAAGGCAAACACAAAAAAGGTTTTCATGGAAGGTTTGAAAATGAACCGTATTAAAAAAGATGTTCAGTTCTACATATAAGAAACGTATAAATAACTGTCAAAAATTGTATACAGGGCCTCTAGGTAACGAAACCTTTTACCATTTTCTGCTAGATTGAGCAATTTTTCGTCCTCAATATGAATTGGATAGTTTTTTTCAAAATTGTGGCTAAGTTTCAGTATTTTACGCACGGAAGTGGATAAGGAAGAAAAATCCCCCCTCACGGACCATGAATCGCCCTCTCATTGCATCAGCTTACCCCCCTTTTTTTAAATATTTCACAAAAACCTATTTTTTTTTTAAATGTTGTCTTAAATTTCAAAAGTTTAGCTTTTTCCAATTTAAGTTAATTTTTTTTTGTCATCAACATGCAAAACGTATGTAAAAAATGGTATTTTTACTAAAGTTGTTTCGGGTTTAAGCAGCTGATAAGGTTTCTTTATTTGTGCAAATTAGTTTATAATTTTTTTGGTGTCAAATAAAACTTACTGTTATTGTTCCCGCAGTAGGTGGGAACGTGCAGATTATTTTTAAAAAGTTTCTAATGCTTTTCTGCCATCACTCTTTTGGATAATGAACAGACCCCTTATTAATTTATTAATTAAAATCAAATTAGGGTTAGGAGAAAATCGGAAAAACAACCTCCTTTAATAAAATTTTCCAGCGTTGTCACCTTTTCAATTGGAAATGAACGATCCAGCAATGGAGCATCGCAATGAACTCAGGTTAAGTTAAGCGGAATTGACTAACTACGATTGCACTGATAAGAAGGTGCATCAGGGGGTTACGTATCAGAGTATTCAGTTATTGCAAACGACCACTGAAAAACTAGTTTTTATTCCCCAAAATGTATCACATTTTAGGAAAAAAACCACCTCCGGAGAGTGGCTAAAATTTATAGACCCCAAAAAGAACCGATTTATGGGAATTAATTACCTTACTTAATACGCCAAGTTGTTTATTAATCAATATAACACCTCCAATTTTGCTATATATTGAATCCGT
Organism: Oxystoma pomonae; assembly: GCA_963921995.1. Classification (NCBI taxonomy): domain Eukaryota; kingdom Metazoa; phylum Arthropoda; class Insecta; order Coleoptera; family Brentidae; genus Oxystoma; species Oxystoma pomonae. The sequence continues at coordinate 84,425,907 of OY998169.1, read as the reverse complement.
TTTGAGAATAAAATATATATTTCTTAGGGCACTGAAATTAAAACATCAAGGCTATCTAAAAGCTTAATCAAGAAAAATTTCCTTAATAAAAACTCACTTATTCGTGCAAGCCAAGGTGCAAGCATAGGTAAGAGATCCGAACTCGCCGTTTTCGACAATTTCTTTGCAACATACGCTCGAGTCCAGTTTCCTGCTGGATATAAGCTCTTCTTCTCTAGTAATGTAAGCGCAAGTCAAAGATCACGCATGTATTTTATTACCATTTGCTTTAGTTTTGTGTTTTTTGTGCGGGTATATGCTATTTCTTCTTAGTTTGTTCTGCTGCTCTTGTTCTTAAGGACGTTGTCACAAAGACAAAGCCAAATACACATACGCTTTTGTTTTTGTGTAATTTTTTTCAAAACTTTGAGAACATTTTTAAATAATGTTTAAAAAAAATGTGGAGTTTTTTGCAGTGCTTACCAGCACCACTTTGGTAAAAAAGTCATAGGCTAAGAACCAATATAAAAATTTTGAAGCTCTTTTTCTCGAAAGAACCTTTTAATAAATCCCACTGTCAGTGATTTGTCTCTAATATGACGTGGTGATCGTCTCTATTAATACATAGTTTTTTGTCGCAATTCCCAACGCGCTAAATAAGTAAGTAAATATACACATTGCAAATGCAAATGGTGACTAAATTGATAACTCGAATATGCATATTTCAGATATATTATAATTTCTAAATGAGATTTAGATTAACTAGGATGCATATATTAATTAAATGAAGCCACGGGGTGCCTATCTGATTTTAATAGATTACAGTCTAATAAGAAGAATTTTGCGAATATTTTATTAAATAAACAAATTGGTAGTTAGCAAACGAAGAATTTATGTTAAGCGCAGGAGACATTGCAATCGGTATAAAAATGAAGCAAAAATAATTTTTTAGTAAAGTCTTTATTGAACAATATCAAATTATCACTCGAGTAACGGACGAAGGCTGTTCTATAACGAGGGCGGTAACCCATTTTGGAGTTGATAAAATAACAATAATACGGTAGAAACAGCGCTGGATTGAAAACAATTCGACGAATAGGAAACTTGGATTAGGACAAAAACGATAGTAAACTTAATACTAATTATTTTAACTTAAAAAAGAACTAAAATAAATAATTTAGTATTTAATAGGATCACCATTTTTCTCTATTACAAGCTTCAAACGTCTGGGCATTGAAAAGGTTAAATTTTGAAAATACTGATGGTCTTCTAAGAGCTGATCCAATGCGCGATAAATAGCATCGCTTAACTCTTCAGCATTTCGTGGTCTCCAATTCCTTTGGTATATTATTTTAACGATTCGACCCCATATATTTTCCATTGGGTCAAGGTCAGGGCTGTTGGCTGGCCAAGGAAGTGTTTCTATATTACTATTCTGAAACCATTGGCGAACAACATTAGCTGTGTGTCCTGGACAGTTGTCCTGCTGATAAACGAAGTCATTATTTTCATAATAAACAATAAAGCTTGTACAGATGGCAGCATAACGTTTTCAAGGATTTCAATATATCATTCACTATTGAATCTTCCTTCATTTCTCAAAAAAAAAACCCAAACCTCTAGCACTAAACCAGCCCCACATGTTTACAGATAAATGTTCAGCTTTTTTAATTTGATTTGTATATTCGGGTTCAAATCTAGAATTTGGTGGACGATAAACTAAAATTCTCCTGCTGCTTGAAGATGATTGAAATTTTTTTTCGTCAGTGAAATCCACCCTCTCCCAGGAGTCATTATCACGAAGAACGTTGTTCAGTGCAAAAATCACTCTGGCCTGTATTTGTTCTTCTGTTAGAAAAGGCTTCTTTACAGCAACTCGACAAGAGACTTCTGATTTCGTTACTCTTCTATTTACTGTTGCTAGAGAACCCGGAAATAATGTTACATTAGCTGCTTCAACCGACGTTGAAAAAGGATTTTGTCTGAGATGGTCAATAAGTCTCTCATCTTGCACTTCAGAAATTACTTTTGGTCGTCCTGATCCATCTTTCCTATCCGTAGAATTATTTTCAATCCAGCACTTTTTCCATCGCATTATTGTCATTTTATCAACTCCAAAATGGGTGGCCGCTCTTCTTATAGACCAGCTGTTGATATCTGTGGCATTTTTAAGGATGTCATACTGAATTTTAAGCTGTCAGGGGGGCAATTCCAGTGGGCTATCGTTATGAGATAACGATCGCTATCGCCATTATTTTCACTGTTACGGCAACATCGCTTATTATTAATTAAAAAGAAGGCTTAAATGGCACGCAACCAGCAATACTTTCCCAAAACAACTGTCAAATGCCGACAGTCAGTCAAGTTTGTTTAGATTTTTAGATTTTTGTTGCGGCGAAATTTCGGGAAAATAATAATTTTCATGAGCTTTTTGCACGCAATATGGACTAAAAATCTGATCACAATGTGATGGTGGTCAACCGTTATTGAATTTTGTTTGGAAAAGCCACGTTCTCTGTGAAGAAAAATCCACATGGGCCTTGTGTGGAAGTGCCTCCAGATTTTTTGTTTGGGTAAGTACTTATATTTACTTTATCTTATATTCTATTCTGTTCTTTTTAGTGCTTAAAGAACACTACTTACATAATGTAAACAAAAAGATATAGTAGGTCCGTTTTAAGTTCAGTTTATATATTTTGAAAAGACGTGAGCCAGTGGCCAGAAAACCGAAAAATTATTTTACAAAATATTCATAAAAAAAGTTGGAAATTCAAGAATGCAGGATTTGTTTGATCCATATCCATCCATACACTGACTTTTTATTAAAAAAAATCTGACATCAACTAATATCTACCTATATATCGAGAAAAAATCAAATATTATTTATTTGGACAGTTTATGTTTGTATTTTTTGAGGTTATAGCCAAATTACTAAATATTATGCCTTGTATAAATAATAGTACTTACAACAGACCGCATTGAGTACCTAGTTGAAGAGAGGCGGCTGATTCTGAACTGCTATGCACGACCAAGTAAAAATTTTGCATCCCTTCTCATACTGTCCCCCCTTCTTCAATTATTTTATTTGCACAGGATAGTAGATCTTTTGAACTCCCTCCCTCTGACAGACAGATAAGAGTCATGTACCTAACTTTCATATATTCAAATTGATTTTGCTAAAACAAATTTTGATGTACACATTTCCTTTTTTTAAGGTTTTCAAAGTTTTAATGTAATGTAATTTACTGTTCTTTTTTTAGGTCAACTGTTGAAAATCTCCAAGAGCAGGACCCATGCTGTAGTGCTAATAAGAGAGAAAATAAATTATGAAGTTTGGGAATAAACACTTCCCATAGCTGCTCAATGTATATTGATAAATTATCCATATAAATCAGTTTTGGTAAGTTTTCAATTCCAACACCCGATTTTAAATTTGTAGGAACACCTATTGTCAAGTAATGCAAACTATCCTAAGATTTTGTCCCATACAGTCAACTATTGTCAGGTATTATCGAGTTTTCGTACACCTATTGGAGGTGTTGGCCTCTCGGTTTTAGATTCTGAGTTTTAAAAATGTTTACTTAAATCTAGTAAACAAAAAAATTTGTGTAAATATAATATTTTTGTGTAAAAGTAGAGTATTGTATTGTGGTTTTTGACGAAACATCATTTTAAGTTTCGCAATTATGTCAGTAATAGTCATTTTTAAATATTTAACCTTTGCGTTTCTACATAATTTTAAGACCAAGTTTCTCACCTTTGTCAAAATCAAAATGCATAAAACTTTTAACTTTTCAAACACTCTACTGTTGATCAAATTCCTGTCTTAAAAACTCTTTTAGTTTTTATCTACTGTTTTACAAAGTTTACTAGTTCTTATCAGTAAATTATTTAACCCATCATCACACAAAATTAGTAAAGTTTAAAAAATTTAATAATAATAAATTGTAATTTTACTCAGAAATCATTTTATTGGGATAATTTCAAATAATTTCGTTTTTTTAACCGGTATCAGAGGGTTTTTACCTCGACTCCCCCTTCCTTTAGGACGCCACTGGGTAACCATATACACCTATATAACAAATCTTATGCATTTTTGGTAGATAACGTTTAAAAAATTGGATTATTTAATTCACGTTACATATTTTATGCAGATTTTATGGATGTCACTAATAAAAAGAATAAGTAAAATTTATTATACAGTACCTAAAATATGTTATAAAAATCTAAACTTTTTACATGAAAAAGTTAGCTCATTTTTTTCCTCGTATTGAAAGGTCATTCATTCATTTTGATTCAGGCCTAGATGAGAAGATTAACTTTAAATTTGGCACAAAATTGGAAAAATATTGGGAAAAAAACAAAAAAAAAATAGCACATGGTATTGCTATTGTCTGAAGTATTAATTCAAGTGAACTAACTGGTTAGCTGATTAGACTATAGATTTGCATACATCACACCTATAATAAATTACTTTAAATTTAATTTCAGATCAATGATTTCTCGTAATTCTTAAGATGTATGATGAATACATTTAAGCAGGCAGCACCCCACCCCACCTACGCAACTAAACATTTTAGCAGGACAAAACACATATGGTAAGCTACCTTCACATTAAAAAGAAAACATTTTAAAATCCAAAAATTCATCAGTAAAATTAAAAAAATTGGCTACTTTCGTTTCAACCACACATACATTTCCACTTCTTTATTGCTGTAATTTAAGTTTTTGTTTTCTACTATTTTTATTAGCCACCAAAACCTAAATATTTCAAATTTTATTAGTAAAATTCAAGGAGGAATAAAGTTTTAAGGTAACTTTTTATGTCCACAGGATATTTAAAAAAAAAAACATTAAATAACAATTAAAGATCTTGGGGTAACTAGGGGATAAGCCACACTTATTTCGTTAATTTACAAGAAAAACTCAAGTCTTTTTCCACTTGGATCCCAACTTGTTAGATTTTCTGAACTTGTTCCCTTTGTTTTCCCAAGGTTTTTAATTATTATTCACTATCTTGATAGTTTTTTTGATCGACAGTTTACATTACTTTTTCTAAATAATATATACAAGGGCCAAATTCATATCGTTTTTTTAACAGGCAAGTTTTTTTACGACCTTAGCCAGAAAGTTGTTTTATCCTCTCCCTTAGTTTCTAAATCAAAGTGCGTTGGACCAAATTCACACAAGCATTGACCATCACTTAAGTTTCTACTTTACCTTAAATATTAAGATGTGGGGTAAACAAAAGATAGTCAATAATAAGATTTTCAAAGTAGAATGTAATGTAAAACTTGGTCCGTACTTTTCTAAAAGAATCTAAATTGGCAGACAGCAATAAAACTGGTGGCCAAAAAATTGGTGAGATATAGTCGATGTAAGTCTAATAAGTCGGATTATACTCTTGTTCAAAGGGTAAGGTGATTAAAAGTTACTATTGGTGTAATTGATTGATTTTATAAACCAAACCTGAAAGCTTTCAATCTTAAGTAGCCATTTCACTGGCTTACATTTTGAAATACATCTTATTTTTTGTTTCAGGTTAGCAGTGCCCAAGCTGATGAAAGAAAAGATGCAATCCACCAATTATTGAAATATTAGAAAACAATTTGTAATTCTAAGTAACATTTAAACCAATAAGTAAAATAAATCAGTTTTTTATCTCAAATTTTATTATTTTTTAATAGCAATGTTAAGAGTGACAAAATCAACTCAAATCAATTTTTTCTTTGTAATATAATAAATTGGTAATATTAAATTAAAAACTAGTATAAAGTATTAATCTAGCCAAAAAAATAAATTTATCTAAATGCATTGTAAAAAACTTGCCATGTCAGTCAGTAAAACTTTAAGAGTTAATTTAAAAATGCAGCATACATTTAAGGCCCTTTATTTGAAGTAGGTACTTAGTAGGTTTCTTAAATTATATTACTCAGGTATTAAAAATTAAAATAATTTGCTTAATTAGCCAACTGCTATATAAATATCAAGCTATGCTACGTGTGTGTGGGAATAAATATCATTTAGGTAATTTAAAAATGGATGTAAAATAATGAAGAAATATCACTTAGGTAAATATTAAATCACATCAGTCCAATTTTTTAAAACATCTTCATCAATTCTTTTTTATAGCAATCAGAGCTTGAAATAACTTAATACTGTACTTAACTTACCCCACCAAACCAATCTAAAGACTCTTGAAAAAAAACTCTGCCTTATTTTAAAAAGTTTGCAACTTAAAATAATATATAGTGGCCCACACTTTTTCGATGACTCCCCCAAAAAATCTGCGAATTTTTTTGAAAAAGTTCTAAAATCTTAGTTACAATAGGTCCAATGTTCTATAACTATCACTTAAGTGACATTTAAATTTTTTTATTTAAACAAATGTGGCCTAACAGAATTAAATAATAAAATTTTATTTCTGTACTATATTTTACACAACTTTTTAATTCATTATATATATTAATTATATATATAATTATATTGCATCAGTTTCTTCTGAAAGTTAGTTTCACTATGTCTATTGAACATCGAATCTTTGTCTAGTTTCATTTAGTGCCTTGGAAGGTTGGTTTGTGTCTTACTTGAATCTATCCATAGTTAAGTTGTGGCCCGAGTTGAGGTCTTGTGTGGTACTATCCTACTAGAATGATTCTCACATGTAGCTCCATTCACATACCCTAGCATGTTATACCTAAAAAGAAGTATACACTTTAAGTTTTATCAAAATAGTACTTATCCAAAATCTGATCACAGCTTTAAGTAGTTATTTTTTCTTTGGTGAACTGCAAGATCAATGTATCACATTCTTGCCAAGCCTGACTTTAATTTAAGTGGGTGATAAACTCAACTAGTTGGGCCATGCTTATATATATTCTATCATAAGGGCTTGCGATTCCCTTTACAGAAGAGTATAAAATATAAACCCAGCTTAAAATAGCAGTGATGTACAAGTTTGGGATAAGTAAAACAAATATTTCCCCATAACAAAAGCTAGTTTTACTTACTGTGCCGTTCTTTGTGGGCTCCAAATATGGTGTGAACTTATTTTCGTCTTCTATTCGGGTGGTTGGAGAACACAAGATCACAGGAGAAACTAGGCAGCAGGAATTATAAAAAGTATTTTGTTTCCCGATGTTTGCAACCATCGCAGAAGAAATCATGTTAATTTTTCTCAATCAAATCAAAACTTATATTTTTGTGCGAGTTTAGTTGTCAAAGTTGAATTGACACGGCCGCGGCCATTGTGAAACAACAAAACAAACCGCGGTGTTGCCGCGATAACGAATTCGCTACGTAACGATATCGCTATGAGCCACTGGAATAGCCCCCCTGGCATACTAAGCTGATGGTGTCTTATAATAGTATACACTAATGGAAAGCTAAATTTTGTGGCATAGGAAAAAATGCATGTATGAGTTTTTTTTTAAATGAAATGTACGTTTCTGCCTCAAATTTATTATGATGTCTAGCTCATCATCAGAGTCTTCACTTGGACTGTCTTGCATTAATTTTATGGCTCACCACTCCATTAAGCATTTTTTCTTGTTGTTGAGCCATGCCAGATAATACAAAAAATATCAACGTTAGTGCTCCTCACAAGTGTAAATATTTAGACCTGTGGGGGGTACTATTTTAGATCTTAGTAAATCCCACTGAAAATGTCTCACTTACAATGTCCAGGGCGCGGAATGCCTATAAGAGCACTTGTATGCCCAACTTTTATGCAAAAATTTGAAAAATAAAATCCAATAATTCCGAGCAAGTGAGTTTTCTTTTAAGAAAGTCATAAATCGACATAAACTCCATAATTATACTCACCAATTAAACCTCGAAGATCCTGGGTTTTGTTTTCTAACCTAAATATTAAACATAACCCTGTTTCCCTGTCATGGTTGTCAGTTGCTTTCACTATACTGACGCAATCGTCGCACCTGCCCGGTAGACTCTTCGCATCTTGATTATGTCCAGGCTAACTTGATTGGGAGAGTTATTATCGGTATCTATCAAGTCTTTTTTGAAAATTAATATCTTAAAAACTAATTGCTACATTTTAAAATAGTTATTTAACTAACAAGTGCGGAAAGTGGTACTTTTCCGCACGCGATATCTTAATTTTTAACAATACAAAAATCGTACGGAAAAATAAATTTTCACCACGATTTTGGTTTTCCGCACGATTTTTTTACCAAAGTGGCTGCATGTGACTTTTAAGTTTAATTAGGTTAAGGCTATCAATTTTCTGAATAAAAAATAGTAGGTACCCATATTTGATTCGAATTAAAATATTCTCCTTTAAAATGAAAATCGTGCGTTACATTAAAAAATACGGAAAAGTAAGGAAATAGTGCGGAAAAGTAAAATCGTGCGGAAAAGTAACTTTTCCGCACGCTCGTAGGAAAAGGTAATTTTCGGATTACATTCATCCTGATTCTTCAGTAAATAATAAAAAAGTGGACCGTTGGACATTCACGCGATGTGTTTCGACATTCGGAATGTTCCAAGAATATTCACGCAAAATACCAATATTTTTGCTATGTTTTCATCGACGGCCGTTGACAAGTGCCTCTGTTCGAGCGTCATTTGTGGCATCTCTCCCCCTGCTGCATCTAAGTGGCACTCCCAGATGGGGGGGGGCGATCGCCCCCCGCCCTTTGCTCCAGAAAAAAGTAGACAACAGCAACAAAGATGCTGGTGCTAATAACCCTGAAGAAGAAAAAACGAGAAAGTTCTGAAAGTCCCTTTAAATACATTCTAGACCGTCAGACCAAGAATATACAAACGCATGACAAACTTACCGCGAAAACCATTGAAAATACAGAACAGTATTATACAGACCGCTTCAAGCTACTGCGAACATAGCGCGGAAGAAGTCTAATTTGCCAGTGTACGTACATGCAGAGACACCGCACGCCTATCAGTGAAGCAACCAATACTCAGGCTTGCGATCACCACTTGCATGACTTTCCTTTGGTATTTAGTACGCCTCTAACCACGGTGCTGTGTGGAGCGTAGTCAATGAAACCGGAATTTGGTCAATAAATACGCAAATTTTTATAACGTAATTTTCTTATTTTTTGTCACTGATAAATAAGAGCGTTTTATTGTCAACTGCTCAGATTTATCAGTGACGACGTGTTACAATGAAAATAATAAGGAGAAACAAAATAAAATAATACATTCTAAAAACCTTGAAGATTCTCCCAGTCAAAAAAAAATTAAAGCAAATGTTCGAAAAGTCCTCCTTGCTCGGCTAGACAATATCCGAGCCTACTATAAAAACCCCTTCTAACGTTTCCAAGCATGTTAGGGGTGATAATTTGAAAAGCTTCTTCAAAAACAGATAGAAGTCATTAGGAGCAAGATCGGGAGATCGAGCTGGCCATAAAATAGTTCCCCGTGTACTTATAACCCGATTAGGAAATACATTATCAAGATATTCCCTAACAAGGCCAACATTGTGAGCGGAACAACCATCTTGTTGAAACCATGTTTCACCAAATCTTACACCTAACAACTGCCTAGCAGTTGGAATAATGTGCTGCTGCAGTAGATTCAAGTATCTAGGACCATTCAAATTGCAATTGCCGTTAATAAAAAATGGCCCAATTACGCGTTCCCCTATAATACCCCCCCCCCCCAAACATTTAGTTTTTGGGGATACTGTGTTCTTACGTCAAAACACAAATGCAAATTTTCCCTCGACCAATATCGAACGTGTGTTTGGTTATGACGATTTGACCATTTGACCATCTGCACTTTTTCGGCAACTTCGTAGACATCAATTTTTGGTTTTAAAAATGTATTATTTCAATTAAGAACTTACCCATCTGTTTCTCGAGCAAGGCAGCAATAAAACAAAATAATAAAAACAAAATGAATTTCCAAAAGATAACACTGCAGCGTGCTTCGAATCCACCTCGGTCGTACGGCACGGAGAGTAAATTGGACTTGATTCCCCCTATGTTCGCAGTATCTTGAAGCGGTCTGTAGAGTTTCTATTTATAAACAAGTTTTAGACAAAATCAATTCGGACATAAGAAAGAATTTTTGAACTGAACATATTCATACCAAGTTTAACATGAAGCCAAAATCAAGGCAAAATTAACTAAAGTCGTTTCTAAATACTTTAAACTGATTTATTAATCCAAAACACAAATTCTTGAACTTTTATTGGGAGAAGTCAGTATTTGGAAACAATATTGGGCAGAAGTAGGCAAAAGCTAACTCTGTGTTTCGGACTTCCATTGTCTATATTTTATTTATACACGACGTTTCGATCAGTACAATCTCTGATCTTCTTCAGGTGCAAACTACAATCAATTCCTAAGGCTACGTACTTATATAGTGTGAGAAATCACTCAATCTTGAAGTTTAAGAAGTTGGCTCCAAGGGGCTTCCAAATATTTGGGATTTCAACACTTGGTTTACTGAAAATACCCTGATTCTGCCCAATAAAGGCAGCTTCAAGGAATTTTCGTTTCTTCCAGTGTGACTCCTTGTGCAAAACCTTTGCTTCTGCCCACTTCATTTGGTGTTGTTTTGGGTATCGTCTGATGTTCCTTAAGCCTAACAGATAGTGGTCTTTTAGTTTCGCCTATGTATGATTCACCACACTCACAAGGAACTTAATAAATCATACATAGGCAAAACTAAAAGACTGTTAGGCTTAAGGAACATCAGACGAATACCCAAAAAGGTGAAACAATGAAATCAGGAATCGCCGAACATGCATGGTCAAAACAACACCGAATGAAGTGGGCAGAAGCAAAGGTTTTGCACAAGGAGTCACACTGGAAGAAACGAAAATTCCTTGAAGCTGCCTTTATTGGGCAGAATCAGGGTATTTTCAGTAAACCAAGTGTTGAAATCCCAAATATTTGGAAGCCCCTCCTTGGACGGAGCCAACTTCTTAAACTTCAAGGTTGAGTGATTTCTCACAGTATATAAGTAGCCTTAGGAATTGATTGTAGTTTGCATCTGAAGACGATCAGAGATTATACTGATCGAAACGTCGTGTATAAATAAAATATAGACAATTGAAGTCCGAAACACAGAGTTAATTTCAAACACATCATTGTCTCAAACTTTCATAGGCATAGGCAAAAGCTTATAGCAAAACATACCTGATAACATTTTCGAGGCAACGAATAAGTGTGGCAATATTTTTCCGTTGATTAGAACATTTTTGGATGTTTTTCAGTAAGTAATGTCTCGTCAGAAACAAGCTTGAAAACATAAGTACTTAAAAACACTATGACGGAAATTCGTCCGACTGGCTTAGCGTTGCTGCATATCAACAGACATATTGAATTTGACATTGAGCGAGTCATTGACCGGTTTACTCAAAAAACTGAAATGATTTTTTTTTTTTTGAGATGGGCATCTTATGTTTGAGATATCCGATATAATGTTTCAACAAAAAGCTTCTTAGACCTCAAAAAAAAGGCTAGCTATTAGGTTTTGTTTGTGGTTTGTTTGTTATCTATGTTTTTTATAACTGAGAAAAATATACGTAGTTACTCATGCGCAGATTTCCGTTAACCCCCCCCCCCCCGGCCCCCGACCCTGGCTTTAAATTTTTTGTATGAAAACATTTAGAAAATCAATCATCAATTACGGTATGTTAAAAATGGCATTTGTAGTGTCATTTTCTTAAAAATTTTGGCCTGCTGCGCTTTATAACCATTTGATATATTTACAATTTTAGTTGAATTTCAAATAAACAAACGCATATTTTAGAGCAATTTTCTTAAAAACTTTCGCCTGCGGCGCTATAATACCATTGATATTTACGATTTTAATTTATTTCGACTCAAAAATTACAGTTTTAATGTAATTTTCTCAAAAATTTTCTTAAACATTTTTTAAAATAAATATTATATTATATTATATATTGATGTGTTCCTCATAAAAGCTATGCTTTTATTCTATTTTTCCCCCCCTTTTCAAGTGGCTGCCACTGCTATTTCAACCATATTATGAAAATTAAACCTAATTTTTTGGGGAAAACACTATTAGAATTGATACAACCATGAACTAGAAAAAATACGAAATGTGAAATTAGCATTGACTTGTGTACTCCTTCGGAGTAGACTTGGCCTACCATTAAAAAAACGCAATTTTTTTGACCTCTTAATATAATTTTTAGTTTAATAAATAAAAAAGGGACAGGTATATAAATATCTTTAACGCCGCATTTTTGCTTTTTCGCTACATGGAAGTTTATCTGAGATTGATCACCTACACACGAAGCATTAGCAGTAGATAGCGGCGGGAAAAAATATATAAGTACATATTCGATCGATGCAATTATATACATTTGCAAAATAAACAAATCGATAATTGATAGGTACGTAGTTAGTATAAAAATATAACAATATTGTAATCCGCATTTTTGTAGAGCTACCCATCTAAGACATTGCATCAATTTAGCCGAAATTTTTTTTTGGGACAAATTATTCAAAATTTTTGCCAAATTGATGCATTTCAGGATAAAACATATTATTTTCAAAAATTCATGTGTGATAAGTAAATCTTTTTTTCAGTGTGGATCTGTGGTACTACCTAGAAGAAGTCACGATTGACGGGGTCACGTGCCTGGTTCTTTTAGTCAACCGACGCGTCACAAAAGATCGCCTTTCTTCAAGAAGACCGCCACACTGCCGATTGACAGCTCAGATTGTGTTCACGATCTCCTCTTATTCTTCCAAGGCGGATACTTATACTCACTTTATTTCAGAGGCGTACTGTAATATTCATATCCACCTCCACGAAAATGGGGTTTTATTAAAAAAAAATATATCCTTTTTTTTTCTTTTATTTTATTTACCTACGACCAACGAATAATATTAATTTTTTGCACTTTAGGGACTAAAAACGTAATTTACTCCCTCATTTCAGGGACTAAAATGGTAATTTTTATCCCGGGACTAAAATATTTTAATCTCGCTCCTTATTATTAAGGCGCATTTACACAGAAAAACTTTCCTTTGATGTGGAAATGCCGACAAACATTAACACGAGCCTCTTGAGCAAAATGCTCAAAGAAATGTTCGAGCAAAATCTCGTACAAAAAAACACACGTAAATTTTGGAGAGAATGTTAAGCAAAATTTGTTTGAAGAATTGGGGGTATAAAAATTTCTTTACAAATTTAAATTTTATAGTTTTATGGGAATTCATTGAACTTAACTGAAAATAGAAAGACTAAGTTTTAAAGCAAGGTATTTTAATTAAGTGCTTTCCGACGGAAAAACGATATGATGTCGAAATTCACGTTTTACCTCATAAGCAACTTCGATTGATCTGATTTTTATAGGGGATATCCCACTATACTTGTAACTTTTTTGGGGTTGTAAAAAAAAACGACAATAAAAAAATATTATTTGGCAATTATTTATTGCTGTTGCCTGTAAAATGTAATGATAAAAATTTACGTTTAAAAGAATATCTCTTTATTTTACTTCCTAGTTTAAAACAAAATACAATAATAATTAAGTCAAATTCAAAAACCTATATACATTTTATTAAATCTCAAATATATGAACAAAAGCACGTTCGGTCTAAATAATACCCGTTTATTACCCACTTTTACAACCCTACGATCCCAGACCCTTGTCTAAAAAAATATAATTTAGCAGTAGTAGACTAGATTTCTGAATCGGAATGTTGCTCCTTTGCATATTGTTTGTTCAGTGTCAGTAATCGACCTTGATTATTACATTAAATTGACAGTAAATAAAATCCCCTCCCCACCACTCCTCATAGTCGTGAGGCGCGGATTACCGCTTAAAAGTGCAATTTTTGAGTTTTTTGGCGATATTTGAAAAACTCGAAATTTTTTTGGAAAAGAAATATTTTCCTGTGTTGTTTTTTGAATTTAGGAAAAAACTCTTGGAAATAAAAAACACTCGCAAGAATATCCCAAAAAAAACCCCCGGGCAAAAAAATCCGGGAAAACCCCTAAGAAAAAAAATATTATAAGTAACCCTAATCCATGTGACAAAACTGATAGTCAAGAATAATGTTTCGCTTGCCGTCGGCTTTTTTTCACAAAAATTTAAAATAAAAGTTGGTGTTCCATTTTTTTTAAAGAATTGAGATCACTGATGTGAAATATTATTTATTGCCATCTTTAAAAATATGTTTCCAAAATAGATAGCAATAATTTGCTCAAAAATTTACCCGAAAAAAATGTTCAAAGAAAAGCTCACAAAAATATTCACGCAAAAAATTTTAGATCTTTTGCACGAGCTTTTATTTGAGCATGTTCGTCTGTGTAATTGCGCCTTAAGAAAAAAATATTATAAGTAACCCTAATCCATGTGACAAAACTGATAGTAGAGCCAATAATAATGTTTCGCTTGCCGTCGGCTTTTTTTCACAAAAGTTTTTAATAAAAGTTGGTGTTCCATTTTTTTAAAGAATTGAGATCACTGATCACTGATGTGAAATATTATTTATTGCCATCTTTAAAAATATGTTTTTAAAATAGATAGCAATAATTTGCTCAAAAATTTACCCGAACAAAATGTTCAAAGAAAAGCTCACAAAAATGTTCACGCAAAAAATTTTAGATCTTTTGCAGGAGCTTTTCTTTGAGCATGTTCGTCTGTGTAATTGCGCCTTTAGGCTATATAAATTAAGTTAACGTCAGAACGAATGAAGGTTTCAAGATGGACGATTTTTGGTCATCATAACTTACACACATCCGATTGCTTTCAAATTTGGCATGCATTTATAGTTCCGGTGACAATACAATAATTGCTACGTTTTCATGGGAATCGAGTTCGTTCTGAAAACGATTTCAATCCGATACCGTCCATGAAAACGTCTGTTTTTCCCGTATTCAAATAGATTTCAATCTGGATCCGACCCTGAAAATTTTTAGGGTTGGATCAAGATCGATGTGTATTGCGTCGGATTACCAAACAGCCGCCAAATTATATTTTATTGGTCTCACTCTTTTTGAGAGAGAGAGAGAGAGAGTGAAATAGAAGTGAAACTGTGGAACCGGCATTCTTAAATTTGGGGGAGTGAGAAAAAAGAAGATTAAGAACATAACCTTACTTAAATAACTAAAGATTTGTTTTTTTAAAGATTTTAAAAAATTTATTATGAAAAATAAAAGAAATATTTGGCTCGAAAGTGTATGTGCTATGCACATATGCCAGTCCAGCATTTCTTTCTTCACTTCCACTTGCAAACAAAGTAGTAATTAAAATTTAAAAAAAATGTGTGGCAAGGGCCAACATCATCTTTTGAATAAAATACATTTTTTTAAAAAAAGTACCAAAACTCAAAAATGAATATTTGACAACTATGACATATGTCAGCTGCCAAATATCAAAATTTGAAAACCTCCCATGAAAACTCATGAAAAAAAAGTTTTCAAAACATATTGAAAACGAATTCAATATCCATGAAAACATAGCAAATATGTACGAGGGCAGTCGAGGGATGAAAACACCTAAGTTGGTTTACTGGGGCGTTTGGGGATAAGGAATACGAATTTTTGATCAGATTTTAAAAATTCAATATGGTGGATTCAACCACTTTAACTGACTTGTGACTTCAAATTTGTGATGCGTTTAATTATAGTGCCGGAAAAAATACAATAGCATGGCATTCTCAGGTACCCACCTCCCTCTAACGAGGGAAGCGGAGGGGGAAAAATACTTAGTTTGTTCGATTTCATTTAAAATTGGTATACAGGGGTGTTTAAGGAAGGGGATTATGAATTTTTGATCAGATTTGAAAATTTTAATACGGCAGATTCAAAATGGACGATTAAGGGTACAAATATAAAAATTAAGGGTGTGGTTATAGCTCCGGCTACAATACAATAATATGGTATTATTAGGTACACACTTTCCTCTATCGAGGGAAGAGGAGGGGGAAAACGATTTTAGTTTGTTCGATTTAAATCAACATTGGCATACATGGGTTTTTCGGGAAATGGATATTAATTTTTTATCAGTTTTGAAAATTTAAATTTGAAGGATTTAAAATGGACGATTTAGGATACAAATCTAAAAATTAAAGAACAAGCTTTTATTAAATGCACTCAAAACTAGAAAATAATTTTTAATTTTTCTTATACCATAATAAAAGCAATGGACGCAAATTAAAAATTTTAAGTTTACGTTGACAAAGAGAGAACTACCAAAGAAGAACTATATTCTTCTTGTATTCGAATGATAAACATAATGTTTCATCTGAAGAAACTGAGAACGGATGAGATTGCCGTGCTTGCCAAGCCTTTGAAAATGTCCTTAGGTTATAGAGTAATGCAACTGTTTCTTAAGTGAATCTTCGATGTGACCGATATACGATACCTAATAGTGTAGGGGCATATGTCGATAATTTCTAATCCGTGGGATTTTGAATGACAGAGTTTTGTGACTATGTGGGATTGATAGCTCTTTAGTAACACAATCAAGTGTTTCTGGGTGTTTTGTTCGCATCCGTGTAAAAGAAGTTGATATGGCGTCATCTTTCAAGATGGCAGCCAAAAATCGTAAAAGATACAACTTTCGCAACTGAGGTATAATTATAACCGATTCCGTATAACTCGAGAACGGGGATTCCAAAGAATTCACTTTCAAGGTAAATGACCTCGAAAATCGCAAAAAACAAGATTTTTATCATTTTCTCTACAAAAAATCTTAATAATTAGAAAGTTTGTCACTTCAACTACAAATGTACCTTAAACTATTAGGCATATATGCCAAATTCGTTCGTGACCTTGAAAAATACCCCAGTAAAATTAACACATTGCAAAAATAACATAATAAAGGGCCATAAAGCGAAGAGAACCAAATTTGGTAAGACAGAAAAGAAGGGCAAGTCCAACAATATTGTTAAAAAAAAATTTGGTTCAGATATGACGCGTTTCAATATGGCGGCTGATATATCAAAACGGCGACCTATAACCACATTTTAGTTGATACCATGTACAAGTGTTTATGTGTTGCTATACCCCGGTAAAATTGACCTATATGCCTGTCGTTTTTATTAAGTTTTCGAACTTCTACAGGGATGCGGTGACACATGAATGTGTGACTAAATAGCTATTAAATCCTCATCCTTGAATTTTATTATGAATATTAATAAACAAGTGTGGTCATGGCATAATTAGAATTTTTTATGCTTTTTCGACCGCGATTTTCGAAAATGTCATCTAAAACCACTCGTCCAGTATATGGTAATATATATCTAACTTCCGTTAACTCTTATGGGTTATTTAAATGACTTTGTTGACTAGACAAGTGAGTAGAACATAAAATTCAAAGGTCCGAAACTTAATAAAAACGACAGGTATATAGGTCATTTTTACCGGGGTATAGCATAAACATCTGGGGCGCCATATCAAAAAAAATGGTAGGGAGGTTTAAACTGAAGTGTTTATTTATGACTAAGATGTTAATTTTATCTCCGACACTTAAAGTGTTTGAGTAGTGGTAAATTGGATAAAACATCACAAAAAGCTGATTTTTCATTTGTACATGTTACTTTCAAGGTCAATCAAGGTCATGCATCAACTAAAGTTTTTTATTAAAGTAAGCGGCGATAAGTCAACAAGTTATTTTTGTTTTTTACGAAATTGGATAAAATAAAATAGGTCGCCATTTTCATATATCAGCCGCCATATTGAAGCGCGTCATAGCTCAACCAAATGTTTTTAATAATATTGTTAGACTTGACCTCCTTATCTTTCTTTCCAAATTTGGTCCTCTTTAGCGCCCTTTAGTATGTTATTTTTACAATATGTTAATTTTACTAGGGTATTTTTTAAGGTCGTGAAGCTACAAACTGAATCAAACTCTAAGGATCGAATTTAGCACATATGTCTAATAGTTTAAAGTAGATTTAAAATTGAACTGACCAAACCTCAAATTAATAAGATTTTTTGAATAGAAAATGACAAAAATCTTGTTTTTTGTTATTTTCAAGGTCATTTAAGGTCGGATGACCTTAAAGATAGATTTTTTGGAATCCTCGTTCTCGAGTTATATGGAGTCGAGTATGATTATGCCCCGGTTGCGAAAGTTTTATTTTTTATGATTTTTGGCCGCCATCTTGAAAAATGACATCATATCAACCTCTTCTACACGGATGCGGACAAAACAACCGGTAACACGTGCTTGTGCGACTAAAGAGCTATCAATACCACATAGTCACAAAACTCCTTCAATCCAAATCCCACGGACTTACACATGAACCTTCACTATAAAGTTAAAATTTTTAATTTGAACCCATCGCTTTTATTATGGTATAAGAAAGATAAAAAATTATTTTCTACTTTTGAGTGCATTTAATAAAGCTTGCGATTTAAAAGTTTTTTTTAATAAAAATTTATTTTATATTTTAAGGTGTGCAAGCTTTGCCCAAATTTGTTTGGTTTATATTGCCCGCAAGATTCCCTACAATAAGATTTTGACCCGCCGCCTCTGCGATAAAATGTATCTCAGAACTGAGTTCTCCGTCTGTGACCTCAACCTTTGTTGCTATTTTCTTTTCTTTTAATGCATGTCAGGTGAATGTCAGACCGGGAACATCTCGTGCCATGTCTTTTGAATCAATTGTATTGACTTTTATAGATGTATCAGTTTTTAAGGAAGATTCTAGTATAGCGTATTGTGTGAGTGAGTACATCTTTGGCTAAGAATCTCCTTCGAATCGATTTTTGTGAAGGTATCAATTTTTTGTGACTGCTTGATATGACTTAAATATCTCTTATAAGAATTAGATAGATTCAAAGTGATTACATTTTTGTTAGAAGCGTGTTTAGCTTATCAGAATTCGTGGAATATCTTATTGTGATTTTATATACAACTAAAAGCTTTTTTTTATACCTCCATCAAAAACATGATTTTAGTAACTGTCTGCAGATAACTAAAGCATGGCTTTTTTGGTTACCGATTTTTTTTTTTTCACCAAGTATTTACGAAAAAATTATTTAAAATCATCGTCAAAATAACTGTCAAAGATTGTCGCAACAATGAACGTCACCGAGTAAAGAAGCACATCGCTATGATGGAAACCATCCCAGCAAACACGGTTCCCTCGGTCCTTTGTCGGTCCGATGTCGATTGCCGAATTTGTCGTCATCGGCACGACGTCGATTTACGACATCGGACCAGCAGTATTTTTTGTCCGCTTTGCGATGTAGGCCCACTGTATGTGTGCCGATGCAGCTTTAGACTGTGGCCCGTTGTCGGACCAATGGTAAATTTTACTTTTTGCTGACATCGGCATACCGACGCCGTACGATTAAGGTCCGATATGGTTTAACCACATGGTACCGACCATCCGCCCATAACTGCTTAATTTGGTCGGTCTAACGTAGGCAAGCTGGTCTCGGCCCGACATCGGTAAACTATTCAAGTCCGACATTAGTTTCCTAAAGCGGTCCAACGTCGGCGATTGACGGAGGTCCGTCGGTGGTAGTTTAATGCAGCCCGACATTGGCAAACTACAAAGTTTCGATAATGCGGGTGCTTAACCAGTCGGGCTGGTTTAAGTGGCAGAGGAGGTGATTCTTGTTTTGAAATATCTTTGCTCATTATATATATAATATTATCTTCCACTGTACAGGGAACATAGTGGCATTAGCTCCATCTCTACATACTAGGAAGAAACTGTTAAGCAGTTTAAAAATTTTAAGGTGACGTAATCGGACCATCGTCGGTTGCCGATTCTCGATGGATTAAAGAAAGTGTCAATCGGACCATCATCGGCCCTAAAGCAGATAAGGTTTGTGTTGGCATAATGTCGACTACAGTAAATCGGGCCATCCTCAGTTGCCGATTCTCGTCCGATTAAACAAAGTTTCAATGGGACCGTCGTCGGCTCTAAAGCAGATAAGTGGGCGTCAGCATAAAGTCAACTATAGTAAATCGGGCCATCGTCAGTTGCCGATTCTCGTCAGATTAAACAAAGTTCCAATCGGACCGTCGTCGGCCCTAGAGTAAATATAGTGGGCTTCGGCATAAAGTCGACTACAGTAAATCGGGCCATCGTCAGTTGCCGATTTTCGACCGATTAAACAAAGTTCCAATCGGACCATCGTAGGTCCTAAAGTGGTGTCGGCATAAAGTCGACTGTAATAATGTGAACCTCCGTCAGTTGCCGATTATTGACCGAAAACTGAAAATCTCAATCTGACCAACATCGGGCCAGAGTGTAGTCGCCGATGCCGACACACTGCCGACGTTGTCGACATTGGCCCGATTCAATGCCGACGATTTGTGTTTGCTGGGATTGTTATTTAATTTACCAGCCGCTTTTACTTATAGTATAAAGATTGTGTGTTGCCAGAAGTGATTTTCGTTCGAGATTTTTAAAAGTATTTTCCTGTTTTTCTTGGATTTTTTGATAAAGGTATTAAAAAAAAAAGTGTTAACAACTCGCGGCTAAACTGTGCTTTTTTTTACTAGCCACTAGTTGCCAACAGTACTATTTATTTTAAGATAAACGATAGTATAAGCAAATACATGATTTTAGTGACTGTCTGCAAATAACCAAACCATGGCTTTTTTGGTTATCGATGCAAAAAACTTTTTTCTTGATGACCAGTGCAAAAAGAAATTCATTCGTTTTTCATCCAAATTCGAAGAAAAATAATAAAATGATAATATCATCAGAATCTTTAATTATTTTTACACAAAAATTAGTTTTATTAAGTTTTGTTTAAGTATTCGGAAAAAGAATCACTTCGATAAAATAATTTTAATAATTAATTAATTAATAATAATAGTTTCAGTCAGGTAAAGTTACCGGACTGGTGATGTAATATATCATTTCCGGGACTGAAAACGATAACATAATGGATTACATTACAATACAGTCTGAAACTAATTACTAGTGTCTGCCTGTTTTTTTGTTTCAAAAAGTTGAAAGTTGAAAGGATCTGGAGTATTTTGAAGGGCCGATCAATTCATTTATTTTAGCGCAGTGTTTGCGTTCTTGCTCACTGCATGTAGGGTCTCGGGTTGGAATACCGGCTAGGTGCCTGGATATTTTGTGTTAGTCTTTAAATTTGCAAAAACTTTGCTGTACTATCAAAAAAAAAAAAAACAACGGCGTGTTCAAAATCACGTGCATACTTATGCAAAATAAAGCAATGTAAGTCTTGTAGGAGTCGGTATGCTCCACTTTCAACAAGTTGTGTTGAGATTTTTTATCGGCATAAACGGGCGCCATTTTTAAATTTCCTGACTTTGCAAAATGTTCACAACAAACGCCCCTCGGCAAAATCGGAACCGATAAAATATCTATTGCATAAGTTTGACATGGGGCGGTGTTAGAAACTAGAGAGATTAATCCCATAGTAGCTATTTGTTTCATATTGGACCGTAATATACTATACTCCGTTGTCAGGTTGAGTCCAAAAAATTATACATTACATCGCAAGCCCGGTAAAATAACTTTAAAACTGAAATTTATTATTTTAACTAACAAAGGGTTAATTCTGACCAGTTTTTAAATTTATAAATAATAAAGTCTCTATAAACAACGTGTGACATATTTCTGATGGTTCTTCACAATTGGTTGGTTGGATGACTGAATGAATGACTTTTGAGGGAATGTGAGGAAAATTTTTTAATGGGTCCCTGATTAAATTCAGTTATTTCGCCAATAATGTTGTTTCGCAAACACTAATTCGATGTTGCATCGATGAAGAAGGATCTTTATCCTAAACGCAACGGACATTTTGTTGTGCCGTTGAAGAAAAAACTACGCTTCTTCAATACGGGACCATACATTATTGGCCCACTATCTTCAGTGAAAAATTTAATAATATTTTTGATTTGAGGTTGTGCACAACAAAACTGCATGCCAATCAGTAAATCGTCGGCATTTCAACCAAATTTGTTATGCACCCGGAAACTGCTTGCCGTAAGTTTTTCGTCCTATATGTTTTTTCAAAATTTGTATTAATCAGCTCTGACATCGATTTTTTTTGCATTTTAAAAATCGATTTGCACCCGACCACAGCAAAAATTGACCATCTCTGGTACACTTATAGTGCAATTACGGTCCCTAGAATAAACACGGTCTAGTCACAAAATACACACAAAGATATCAGACTGCTTTCTTTATTGATTTTTTTGATGGGTGATATTTGAGGTTATATTCTAACAAGCATTTGGACGTTATATTACGTTATGCTCACGTAGGGCAAGAAATACCTGACGTCGGCTCCGACGTCCATCAGTCTTCCTGAGGACTCGATTTAGCACCTAAGTGGGGAATCAAAATTCGAGTCGTTTTGACGTCGGGTGCTGCACAATGTTTTGGTCAAATATTACGTCAAATTATGTAGACCCACGATCCAAAGTTTTACTGTGGCCACCAAGTTTAAACTTATTAGGTAAAAACTTTTATATGTCTAAACAAACACATCCCAATGAACTGTGGACGACAATAATTATTATCTTAGTTATTGTAGGTAACTGAAAAAAGTTAGTTTTACACATTCCATGGATGCAAATCTTCCAACGAAGGTCAGTTTACTAATAAATATAATTAAAATAGACATTAAAAAAATCAGAAACCCACAAAAATAATTGAAAAATATTAATAAATTAATTTTGAAAAAAATTGACGTAAAAATAAAATCTTTATAAGGAAGCCCGTTTCTTGTAGTGAAACATTATAAGCATTTAAAAAATGCATTTCAGTTGCCAACAAATGAGTTAATTTACATATCAAGCCTTTAAAACTAAAAAATAAAATGTACTGTTGTAATGGCGCATCAATGCTAAACGTTTCAAATGGCGTTTCGGGAGCCGACCAAATTTCTAATGATTATTTACCTATTCGGATAAGAACACCTCCTGCGACGTCGCCTTGTAGAACGACCCGACCTAGAATATTGTAGTATAATTGTAGGTCACGCGCCCACGTCGGTGGACCTCGGAATGGTAATATTTAATAAATAAAAGTTTGGCAACGTTAATTTTATTACAATTTTACTTTAAAACTCATACTAAATATAACGTCTCATGAATTGAACGTTATACCAGGTGTCCCGAGATGACTCGCCTATAAGATTATTTTGTAAACTATGCAATAGAAACTTTTAAACTTCTATTCTAAGTCCATGTAAAGTACATTTATAAAATACTTTCATATTTGCAGTGTTGCTATTTACAGAAAATCTTGGCAACAACTAAATTTATTGACGTCCGTTTTCATTTTGGCCTGACCTTAAATTTTATTCTAAAAATTACGTCGCCGAAATTAACGTTAATGTCCGTCGCTGATAAGTAGCGAGTATCACCAACATTTGGTTACGTCAGTTTTGGTAAGTATCGACGTCACAACTGATGCATTAGTTGTTGGCGACGTCAGGTCTTACTAAAAAATACGTTGTTTGATGGACAAACCAACTGCCGACCTAAATTTGCACCAAAACCGACGTCATGTTAGGTTGTAATTAGTCGTAAGTCAGAAAAATGCTGCTTGGGATTATTTTTGCATAAATTTTTGTAATAAAAATTGTATTTGTTCATCCTTTCATCTTATTAAATACCCTATAATATTGCTTACATTATTTTTTTCATAGGTAGCTGCATTTCTGCGTTTTTTAAGTGAAAAGGCTAATCATTAAATAGGTATGAAAAAACCAAAAAACCAAGGGACCTTATAGTTTTAAATTTACAATCAGATTTATTGTATATAGTATGCACAACAAGTCTGTCCTTCTAAGTAACAAAATAATCACTCTCCCAAATATGCCTGGCAAAAATCAAGTACAAAATAAAATAGCTTCTAAAACAGGAAGAATAACCCAACCAGCATTTTTTTCTGTGTAAGAGGCAAAAGAACATTCTTACAACAAAAACTGAAGGAATAAATGCCTGTATAATTTCCTTATATAAGGGTTCTGTAAGACGCTACTAGGCCGGTTATAAGTGCAAAATGGGCACCACCATATATAGTAAATTACTTCTATTGATAAATTGGTAAGAACTGTATAAAAGATCTGCGTAACTCTTATGTGGTATTTATAGAATAGTTTCAACACCTATTCATACTATAAGGTTCTTCTGGAAACAATTATACAGTATTTTACTTCTATTAGTAGAAAGTGAACTCCTAAAGTGCGAGAAGAAATCTTTTTTTAATGTGGTTCGAATAAATATTTCAATAACAAAATGGGCTTTTAACTATGACTCATTTTTCTTCCACAGTAGGTATTAATGGCGACACCAAAACTATCTTGACAATAAATAAATATTACGCGAAAACTTTACCTTTTTTGAAACACGTACACCACAATTTTGTTAACGAACACAACTTTACTGCTAATGTCCCTATTATATATTTTAGAAAATTTTCACGCGCCATTGAAATATCTTTGTTTGAAGCTTGAAATATTGTCTGACTAAAAATAAAAAGTGACAAAATATATACAGAAGACGTTTTTTCAAGCAAATTATGCAATATTTGTGCATGGTTTATCGTTTCAATGTATTTTTATGAATTATACCTTCATGTTATTGCGGTTTTTGTTGCATTTGGGATAGATTTTTAAATTCATAGAAAGACAGAACATTTCTAAGATGGACGTTTTGTTGTAAATATTGATAACATATATATATATACAGACCGCTTCAAGCTACTACGAACATAGGGGGAATCAAGTCCAATTTACTCTCCGTGTCGTACGACCGAGGTGGATTCGAAGCACGCTGCAGTGTTATCTTTTGGAAATTCATTTTGTTTTTATTATTTTGTTTTATTTCTGCCTTGCTCGAGAAACAGATGGGTAAGTTCTTAATTGAAATAATACATTTTTAAAACTAAAAATGGATGTCTACGAAGTTGCCGAAAAAGTGCAGATGGTCAAATGGTCAAATCGTCATAACCCAACACACGTTCGATATTGGTCGAGGGAAAATTTGCATTTGTATTTCGACGTAAGAACACAGTATCCCCAAAAACTAAATGTTTGGGAGGGGGGGTATTGTAGAGGAACACGTAATTGGGCCATTTTTTATTAACGGCAATTGCAATTTGAATGGTTCTAGATACTTGGATCTACTGCAGCAGCACATTATTCCAACTGCTAGGCAGTTGTTAGGTGTAAGATTTGGTGAAACATGGTTTCAACAAGATGGTTGTTCCGCTCACAATGTTGGCCTTGTTAGGGAATATCTTGATAATGTATTTCCTAATCGGGTTATAAGTACACGGGGAACTATTTTATGGCCAGCTCGATCTCCCGATCTTGCTCCTAATGACTTCTATCTGTTTTTGAAGAAGCTTTTCAAATTATCACCCCTAACATGCTTGGAAACGTTAGAAGAGGTTTTTATAGTAGGCTCGGATATTGTCTAGCCGAGCAAGGAGGACTTTTCGAACATTTTCTTTAATTTTTTTTTTGACTGGGAGAATCTTTTTGGATTTTAGAATGTATTATTTTATTTTGAGAACTTGCTTTTATTTTGTTTCTCCTTATTATTTTCATTGTAACACGTCGTCACTGATAAATCTGAGCAGTTGACAATAAAACGCTCTTATTTATCAGTGACAAAAATAAGAAAATTACGTTATAAAAATTTGCGTATTTATTGACCAAATTCCGGTTTCATTGACTACGCTCCACACAGCACCGTGGTTAGAGGCGTACTAAATACAAGGCGAAAGGCGGCGAACGGCAGCGAATGGCGATCGGAAGCCTGAGTGTTGGTTGCTTCACTGATAGGCGTGCGGTGTCTCTGCATGTACGTACACTGGCAAATTAGACTTCTTCCGCCCTATGTTCGCAGTAGCTTGAAGCGGTCTGTATAGCAAGTATACAATAACCATACAGTAATTTTTAGTTGTAGGGATTCCCGTCCTCCTTGGTTTTCCATTATCCTCATTTTGAGTGTTCCATGTTTATATTTTCAGGTCCTTCCTTTAATGCGGATTTATAAACTTAAACCTTCTGTTTACTGTTTGTTGTTTAAGGTTATGTGAGACTGAGAAATGACGTTTAATTTCAATTGGGCAGTTGACCAATTATAAGTAACACAAAAGCAAGGAAAAATTAAAGAAGTAGCTCAATATTTTCATCTGCAATGAACCTCTTAAGTGCATTTTTGATTTATTAGAGACATCGGATATGATGGTTATCACCTTTTTGCTCTTGTAATGTATCTTCATAAAGTAAAATTACTAATTATGAAGCCTTTTTGATTTAAAATTGTTGTATTATTGGGCCTGAAACACTCTTATACAATACTCTAAGAGCCTAAAGCACTTTGCAGTGATTCTGCTCTATAGTAAAACCGTATAAATATTCTTATAGAAAAAAGCAGAGCTTTTATTGGATACTCCTGCAAACTGTTGCTGTAAGAACATTCTTACAATAATATAATCATCGCCAAATTGCTTTTAACACCCAGATGAGTTTTTCGAAACCGTAATACAGCAAACTGGTAATCTGGTGATATTTATTTATACAAATTGGGAACCTAACTTCTGAACTACGAAGATGAACTAACTCCAACTCATTCGATGAGCTTTTTGACGGAATCGATTACCAACTAAAGATTTTAATTTCTATTTGGCCAAAGATCAACTCATGCAGGCCAAAAATAAATTATATTTACTTATACACAAAAGGTTATAATAAAAGATACAAGCAAAAAATAGGTCTTCCATCAATCACTTAAACAAAAAAAAAGAAAAATCCGAAAAGTTAATTTAATTTGTCAAGCCTTCAAACAATTTTTAAATGGCGGACAAACATCAGCTGCTATCTTTGTTTCGTCATCAGGTCGAAGAGTGGGGCAAAATTACTAGACCGTATCTATTCACGTACCCCATGCTATATATATATTAGACAATGCATGGGTTTAGGGATACGGATATCGATACCAAAGGTATAAGTGTCTATTTCTTTATTACGTAACTTAACCCAGGTTGAACCCAGGTTATTACCTGTAGGTATATCCCACTTCACTAAAACTGGTTGGTCATAATTTTTTGTCAAACTCTTTTAATAATAATAATTGATTCTTGTTGGTTAATCTAAATCAGGCTGAACGAATCAACATCATTTTGTTTTAAAAGTAAGCAAAAGCCATCTTGGTTGAGGCGCCAAGCCTTAATTTTAACACTGAAACCATTTAAAAATTATTGTAAAGTACTTTAGCGATTTTTTTTAAATTTACATGATCCATGCAAAAAACGACTAATAAAATTGATAATAGTGGTTTGTGCCTTAGAGAGTGGCGTACGCAAAAATTATTCCCATGGGGGGCTTGAAGGTTCCAGGGGGAGGGGGGAAGGTTTGAGTAACCGGAAAGTATCAGACTACCATTTTATTGGTGATTTTTGGGGAACGTTCAACTTCGATTCGATTTCCAGTGGCACTGGGGGGGGGGGGGCTTGAGCCACTGAAAGCCCAAAATATTACACTGGACAAACTATGTGTTATCTTTCTAGCAAGAAAAGTTTTCTGTGATTTTGCAGCTTGGTTTAAGATAATTATATAATCTCCTTAAAATTTACAAAAAATGCGGCTTGAATAAAATTTATCCAGACGGCGCGGCGGTGCTATGAAAACATTATAATGGTAATTTTTTCTCATGGTATTTTACAAAGTACCTACCTGTACCTAACTAATTAAAAAAGTGGTAGCCATCGCATGCAAGTTGGCTGATGATAATGGTCTCAAGTTTTATTGATTTTTGAGGTTTTTGTTTCATACCTAACGCCGTGGTTAATTTTTTAAGTTAAAGAATCCAGTATTTTATTTTAAAAATTTTCATCTTACGGAAGCATACCTTAGGGAATCGAAGCTGGCCGAAAGCTACAGAAAATGCTGGTAGGTATACAGTCAGTCGCTATTCGGTTGGTGTCCCTTTTGGCGTTTGTAGATCACTTTAATTTTTATTTCGTGTGCTATTTTTGAATGAAAAATAGGATTTTTTAAAAATCAGGACAATTTTGGGGCTTTTGAGAGATTACGAAAAAAAAATAGGAAAATGGCGATTCGTTCTACACAAAAATAAAAAATTGTTCTACATCTACATAAACATACTCAAAATACTTATTTATGTAGTCTTATAAATAGCTTTTATTGTGTCAGATATAATACCTTTAGGTAAACATTTTAAGGTCGTAGTTACAATCTGGGGAATTGTTTTGGGCAACACTCTATGTCGACCTGATTTTTTTGCAAAAATTTTACGTCATTGAATTTGTTTTCCATGACAGCGCAGAGACTTTATTTATGTTTATCCACAGTGCGACACCAGAGATTTTTTAGCACCGGGTCAAAAATTTGGGATTAGGTTACTTATTGTGACTTTTCGCGTTCTGCGCCGCTAAAAAACCAAGTAAAATACTAAAATAAAAGAAAACCATTTATTGCAGAATTACCTGCTAAAAAAAACGCTACCCAACTACGTAATAAAGTAACTGGATGTAATGTTTAAGGTTGCATTTATGTAATTGAGTTGGGCACAAATGTTTTTGAAAACATATTTTTGAAAGATAAACATAACCTCGAATGTTTTCTGTCAGAAAAAGTATTCTTCTGTCCCACTGCGTCCCAATTTAAAGTTTGTTGACAAAACACCTGCAGTTATCATGAAATCGTCTAAATTCTGCGGTCTATCGGCCAAAACTTGAACTGCGTGTGTCTCCCAAATTTAATAAAGTGTCATTGTCTGATCGTTTTTCTTTTCCGGAGTGCACAGGCTTTTAGAAAAAGGAAACTTAGTTTTTATTTTCGCTAAAGCAACGAAATATAAAAAGGAAAAATGTAATCCAGAGGAAATTGTAATTATTTCTCTGTTTTTTTTTTAATCGGGTTTTTTTCTAAATTGCAATTAATTCGAGGCTTTTGGGATAGATGACAGCACCAGCGCTTTTATTTTGAAGAAAAAATAATTGAGAATTTTGAAAAATCCTTCATATATTTTTGTTAAACATTTTAAAATGATCATCCCCGCAAAATTTCAGCTAATTCTGATGTTTAGTTTTCCCTGTGCACTCTGGCAAAAGATTACAAAATTAAAGAACAAGGCGTTGCCAGCTGTACTTTTATTTACTTAAAATCTGGGGAGAAACTATAGCCTTAAAAGAAACAACTCTCGTATTTATATCATTAGTGTCGGCATTAGTTTGGTGCTTATTTTGTCATGACTTCTTCCGCTGGGAGGCAAGATTTCCAGCTGCTTTGTTTCAGACAACCTTATTCTTATTTTTATTATTTTTTACTGATATGAGATTGTACTTGTTCTCACCAAGATCTTAGATTTATCAATTTCTTGTTAGAAGGTTGTTACATCGCGCAGCATCCTGTCTTTTGGTTAGTTAATTTTTTGCTCTAATTTGTTTTTTTTTCGCGTTTTGGTACCAAAAAATTAAAATTTGTTATGGGCCAGTTAGTTGACGTCGTCTTGTCGGCGCCAATATCGTAGCAGTGGCATACGCAGAATTTGTTCCTGAGGGGGGAGGGCCTTGAGTAACAGAATAGTCTCAGTTAACTATGTCATGGATGGTCCGAATGTAGCCAGAACTAAATGGCTCTTAGGCAACAGGGATGCTGACTGGGCACAATCGGCTGTACAAACATCTGACGCAAATAAGAGTAGCGGGAGATCCCGTGTGTCCCGCTTGCGGGCTCGAAGAGGAATAGGCGCAGCACTTGATAGCAGAGTGCGATGCATATGGCAGATCAAGGCAGCTAAGGTGGGGATTTCCCACGATAGAGGAAGAAGAGCTGCACTCTGACTGACTACTGAACTTCGTAAAGAAGACAGGGAGGCCCGGAGAGAGAGTTGTAGCAGAAGTAGGGGCATAGGGGTAAGGAACGGGGTATGGCAGAAGGGGCCCATGAAGAGGCCTAATTGCCAGGCCGACGGGCCGCCCCTAAACTGCTCCTACTACTAACTATTTCATTCTTGATTTTTGGGAAACATTTAATCTTTAGGCGTTAAAAAAAAGGCCTTCGTACTTGTTGCTTACTTGAACGACATATAACTCATATTAGCTGACTGCTTGCTGGATTTCTCCAGTTTGTGCAAAATTTGCAACTAAAAAGTCGTTATTATTTGCAGTGCACGCAATTTCGTTTTTCAATAACAATAAAATTCTTAAATTATTAAAAGAACAACAATAAAATTGTTGAATCAATAAATTAAATTTATGAATTATGAAATTAAATAAAAAAAAAAAAAAGAACAAAAATGTACTGGACGGAATAGGTACAAAAGAAAACATAACCATGCAGGTAACCTTACGACTAAGAAGTCACTTTGTTTATACGGACCTCTTAAAGCGCTTTTATATAAGGACGGTTTGAAAATATTGTCGTATAAACACCACTAAAACCGCTTTAAGCACTAAAACGATTTTATTTTAAAGCGATTTAAGAAAGCGGTGTATGGCTTTAAAATCCATTTTAGGGTTGTTATAAACACTTTAAAAACGTTTTAGCGTATTACTTCCAGACTAAAGAAACACTCAATCATAGTTTTTCGAAAAATATGTTGTTAACTAAGTTGTTTTAATTATTTTTTCTTTAAACTGACATATTTAATGGCATTTAATGAAGGACGTATGAACACTCGGAGAAAGCGATTTTATTTAAAGCCAACCTTATATAAAAGCGCTTTTAGGTGCGTATAAACGTAGTAAGTGTGTCCCAAAAGTCTGGATAATAGATTTTTTGGGAGAACTTCGTTTTTTTTTCAAAAAAAAACTTTTATGGGACTGGGGAAAAAAGCATTTTTTAGACAGGGTGTATCAAAAATAAAATATGACACAAACTTACCTTTTTTTAAATTGGACACCCTGCACGTTATCTCATTTTCTGAATCCTCAAAAAATAAGCGTTTCAAAAATACCAAACACTTTGGATCTATCTTATATATCTTCACCAAGATATTCAAGTTTAAATCTGTTTGGAAGAGATAGGAAAATAAGTATCATATAGGTATTAGTATTGGGTAGTTAATTTCGATTTCTCTATCCCTTCCATACAAATTTAGATTTCAATATCTTGGAGAAGATAAAAGATAGACCCAAAGATTCAGAAAATGGTGAATATCCAGGGTGTTCAATTTAAATAACGATAAGTTTGTGTCATATTTTAATTTTGGGACACCCTGTATAAAAGGGTATACATTTTTCGAAACCAGTTTTTTTACCTTTAGCTTTTTTTGAAAAAACCCATTCATAGTTCAACTTTTTACTTTTTCTGAACTTCTGAAAACTGAAAACTATTGTTTTTGATAGGTAAATAGCTAAATCTTAAATTTCCATTCCAATTTTTTTTCTATAATTCCATTATGCTTTCCAAACAAAACTGTTTGAAGATATTTTTCCCACTTTTTTGCGGTAAAATAAACCCTGTCATTTTTCGCTAAATATTGGTGGGTTTACCCATCAATTAAGCAGAAATTTATCACTATCTTTAAATTTACTAGTAAACGTAATTTTATATTTAAGCTTCAAAAAGTTTGCCTGTTCACCCGTTCTGTAAATTTATGGGCAATTGGTAGAATTAAATTTATGGCATTTGTCTTTATATTCCATATGCAGGGAAACTTTTCCACAATCTCAACGAAAAGCCCTTCTTCATGACTATCCATGTTTTTTTTTAAACTCGAAACAAAAAATACGTTAATCCCTCAAAAACAAACAAAGTTTTTTTGAGGTTATGTTGAGGTTATGTTGACTGCAATTGACAGTTGACAATCATAAATAACAACAAAGTGAATCTCCTGCCCGCAAATAAAAATTAAAGTAACACTCGTGGCATATCGGACAAAGCGTTTTTCTTTCTCACTTCATTACGACCAGGCCTCAAATGTCTAAAACTGAAGGCAC
This sequence comes from Oxystoma pomonae, assembly GCA_963921995.1. Classification (NCBI taxonomy): domain Eukaryota; kingdom Metazoa; phylum Arthropoda; class Insecta; order Coleoptera; family Brentidae; genus Oxystoma; species Oxystoma pomonae. The sequence continues at coordinate 84,394,075 of OY998169.1, read as the reverse complement.
AATTGAAAATACAAGCGACTAAATAGAGATTACACTGATTTTTAACCTCACTTTTTTGCACCATTTTCGTTGATAAGATACAAATTACAAAATACAAAATACCAAAACTTTGGTATTTTGTATCTGTCACTAGTAGCCTGTATTTAGAATTTTTATTTTAACTTACAGCGTTGATTTAACGGCTTTGAAAGTCTGTTGCTAGTATCTAGTAGCTTGTATTTTTAATTGTGTGTTCAGCCTTGTGGAGAATCCAGATCATCAGGGAGTCATAGGATTGTACCTGGCAGTTGAAGCTACACAGGCAACCATGCGCACCTCTCGAATTTAAAACAAAGAGATAGGAAAATAAGTATCATATAGGTATTAGTATTGGGTAGTTAATTTCGATTTCTCTATCCCTTCCATACAAATTTAGATTTCAATATCTTGGAGAAGATAAAAGATAGACCCAAAGATTCAGAAAATGGGGAATATCCAGGGTGTTCAATTTAAATAACGATAAGTTTGTGTCATATTTTGATTTTGAGACACCCTGTATAATTTTTCGAAACCAGTTTTTTTACCTTTAGCATTTTTTGAAAAAACCCATTCATAGTTCAACTTTTTACTTTTTCTGAACTTCCCACATATTTTGTTAAAACTACTGTTTTTGATAGGTAAATAGCTAAATCTTAAATTTCCATTCCAATTGTTTTTTTCTATAATTCCATTATGCTTTCCAAACAAAACTGTTTGAATATATTTTTCCCACTTTTTTGCGGTAAAATAAACCCTGTCATTTTTCGCTAAATATTGGTGGGTTTACCCATCAATTAAGCAGAAATTTATCACTATCTTTAAATTTACTAGTAAACCTAATTTTATATTTAAGCTTCAAAAAGTTTGCCTGTTCACCCGTTCTGTAAATTTATGGGCAATTGGTAGAATTAAATTTATGGCATTTGTCTTTATATTCCATATGCAGGGAAACTTTTCCACAATCTCAACAAAAACCCTTTCTTCATGACTATCCATGTTTTTTTTTTAAACTCGAAACAAAAAATACGTTAATCCCTCAAAAACAAACAAAGTTTTTTTGAGGTTATGTTGAGGTTATGTTGACTGCAATTGACAGTTGACAATCATAAATAACAACAAAGTGAATCTCCTGCCCGCAAATAAAAATTAAAGTAACACTCGTGGCATATCGGACAAAGCGTTTTTCTTTCTCACTTCATTATGACCAGGCCTCAAATTTCTAAAACTGAAGGCACAATTGAAAATACAAGCGACTAAATAGAGATTACACTGATTTTTAACCTCACTTTTTTGCACCATTTTCGTTGATAAGATACAAATTACAAAATACAAAATACCAAAACTTTAGTATTTTGTATCTGTCACTAGTAGCCTATATTTAGAATTTTTATTTAACTTACAGCGTTGATTTAACGGCTTTGAAAGTCTGTTGCTAGTATCTAGTAGCTTGTATTTTTAATTGTGTGTTCAGCCTTGTGGAGAATCCAGATCATCAGGGAGTCATAGGATTGTACCTGGCAGTTGAAGCTACACAGGCAACCATGCGCACCTCTCGAATTTAAAACAAAAACTTTTTAATCCGCGCACTTTGTTGATTTTTAAATATTTTGGCTTTTTAGTTCTGCGCAACAAGCCTTTTCCGGAGCGATCGCTTGCTGATGCCTTAAAATTAGGGCCACGTAGTACGAAGCTCCAACTGGGGGCGATGCTGCTGCGAAATGTTACAAAGATCTTATACTTTTACAGGTTTCTTCCTTAGACCTGCTGGAAGGTACAGGATTCTGTATTTACGATCTTCTGCACTTTTTCCTTGTAGTTTTTGAGATACATTTGAAAAATGGTCGGAATTACCAATTGATGTGTGTCTGTGGCAACCTTTTTATAAAAATACAAAGGTCCTTTCAAAATTTTAAACCGACGTATCATTTCGTAGATACCATCATCAGAATCAAAAAGTTAAATACAGACCAAAATGTTTTGCTTCATATTTTAGTTTCTTTTTAAGCTTGTTTGATAATAAAATATCTTTTTTTTTATTTTGATGTTTCGATCCCGAAAAAAACCATCTTCGGTGCATTTTTTTTTCTGTTACGGCCCTGTCTAATACTTGGGACCATTTATATTTGACTAACAAACGTACACAAATACGAACTTTTTTTAAACTTGTTTTTTGATTTAGGTAAAAATGTTTGATAATAAAATATCTTTTTTTTTATTTTGAAGTTTCGATCCCGAAAAAAATCATCTTCGGTGCATTTCTTTTTCTGGTAAGGTCCTGTCCAATGACTAACAAACGCACACAAAAGCGCACTTTTTTCAAACTTGTTTTTTGATTTAGGTATAAATGTTACTTTTCAGCACACAAAACAAAGTAAAAAAAAAATGTTTGGAAAAGGTAGGCATTTGATTTTCTCCGCTCTTCGATTTAAATATGGCGGAAAAATTAATGTTTTTTTTTCAAAAGGTTTATTTTTGTCTTATCAATACAGTTTATTTTATTGAAATTGGTAAAGTTATAACAAAAAAACAATTTTTCCGGTTTTCGTAGGTTCAGCCAGTATGTTCATATAATATATCTTGGTTGTCCAGGTCTACTATGTAGTAGTTAAATCGAAAGATAAATTATCAGAAACTTAAAAAGAAACTGTATTTAACTTTTTGATCCTGATGATGGTATCTACGAAACGAAACTTTGGCTTAAAATTTTGAAAAGACCATTGTATTTTTCTAAAAAGGTTGCCACAGACTCGTTTTTATATCAATTATCTCTTATATTAAGGGAGATATCATCAATAGGAAATTTCGACCATTTTTCAACTTTCCTCTGTAGCTCAAAAACTACATGGGACAGAATAAATCTGTTAATACCATTTTTTAAAGCTTAAGAAAGTAAGGCAGTAATGCGAAAACCGCATGTCTCTATCTTCAATAACAACGGAGTTTCCCCACTGCCCTTCAAAAAGAAAACTTTTTCGAAGTTCTTCTATCTTACTCCAGATGGTGTAATAACTACGTGATCCCTTCTTCAACCGCTCTTAAAACTCGCGCGTAGTATCGCCTTAAGTGGTCATTACTAACTTTATTATTTCCATACTTGCGTTTGATAGCGTCATCAAGGGTCCGGGAAAATTTATTAGTATAGAAGATAGGAACGCTGCTAATGCCTCGCAGTTGGCACGATCTATACGACTTTCATGCCTTCTGCTCGACTGCCCAGAATATATTATTATCATTTGTGTATATTATTGACCGTAGACAACTAATAGGGACTAAAAGCCACTTCACGTATCTCGTTGCAACGCACGTTTTAGTCAGGTACGCCTGCGCAGTATATTCGAAACCTACGATACGAATTACGTCGTTATAACTGCTAGCGATCAAAAGAACGTAACCCCAGCCAAAGCACAATTTGTCGACGTTTTAACGTTGCCAAAGGCGACTTACCGTTGCGTGAAAACGGCATATAAACGTTCTAGCAACTCGCTTTTGCACCGATTTGGCGGAGATATTTTGAGTTGTGTTGACGTTGCCTGCGACTAAAGTCGACTAGCAACGTTTCCACACCGTCGCCGAAGCGTCTACGACTGAAGTGCAACCATAAATGGACTAATTTCCAAACACCATTTTCTAGTAATTCTAAAATACGTAGCTACCCAAGTAACAATTTTTAGTTTCCTTAGTTGCCATAACTAAGAAATACACTAAAATTAACGTTGCATAAAGTACACAAACTAGTTATTTGTGCAACGGCCACTGTGATGGAGAAGAAAACGACGTCACACCGTTGTTATTAACTAGGGTAAATATGGAAATTCTCTAACAATTTTTATTTTTACTGGAATATTGTGGGGTTTTCAACGGCCGCAATGAACGACGGAACAACGACGCCATAAGGTTGTTAATTAACTAGGGTTAATTTGTATACCCTACATAAACGACTTCATGACGTCGCAAACAACGTTTTTACGACGCGTCAGTTTAACGTTTCCTGGCCGTTTACTCAACTTCAACATAGTTGGTCTACTAGAGGCATATTAGAGGCACAAAAAAATGGTGAGGGAGGCCTAAATTCAAAAAATCAGTTTTCAAGTGACCAGTAGCCAGACTATCTTGAAATATAAACTAAGGGCCGTTAAACCGGCCTTAAAAAAAAGCTGCGTCCATAAATAAAACACGGCAAGGGTTAGAAGGGGGTGAGAGTTTTATAAAGTAACTGCGCTCCTTAACAGTTTTACTCCAAAAATAATGTCAAAAATAATAAAAAATTATTTTTTTATATTTGTAGGCGGGTTTTACATATTCATTAAGTGTTGCACAATTTGCAAAAGTATTATGAGGAAGGAAAGAAGGGTTAAAATTAGGATAAAATGATGTTAGATAATTGACCTACCATGCAGGGACCACGACACTAAACGTTTGTGACGTCACACAATCAAAAATCGCGATGTAATTTTGTTAGCAGCTGTAATTGTTTGATTTGTTTTTCTGCCTACAAACTATGTAACGCCCCCCAAGTGATCCAGAGTCAGACTATAGTCAGACTCCCTGACCGACTGTAGATACCAAGTAACGAAGAGTCAGACTACCTTGAAATTAATTTGTGGGGTTCTTCTTTTGATGCACTGGTGTGCACTAAATGTATCTATGTCCTTTTCTAGCTTGTATAAATATAAAGGATAGATATAATTAGTGCAAATTGTTGCAGCAAAAGGAAAAAGCTATTAGCAGTTTCGGCCAATTTCAAAATATAAGACAACTATAAAGGGCACCTCTTTAGTCGCAAAATAGTTAGGTTTTCAGTAAATCAAGAAATGATTATTGCCGCCATACTGTTTTCTTTTCCTGATTTGCGCCGCTACACCATTTGTGTAAATCCTTAAAAGAATCTTGTTTTTTTGCTGGATTTTGGTGATTTTTAGTTAATTTTGGAGTATTCTTTTAGATTGGCTACGCATTTTGAAAATGTTCAGTATTTAAATACAAAAATAATCTAGCAAAAAGGCCCCCTTATTTTTTAAAGCTAAAATGTCCATTTTTAACGGAAAACGAAGGTTCGTTGTTAAATTTAGTTAGTGGGAAACTTTAAAAAGTTACTTTAATTTAATAAATAAAAATAAAAGCTACGTATTTTAGAATTATTGATAGATGGTGTTTGGAAATTAGTCCATTTGTGGTTGCAGAGACGTGGAAGTCTTGATTTCAAATCAATTATATTAATAAAAATATTATCCAGAGGGCATTTCAGTTGTAGTCGCTTCGGCGACGGTGTGGAAACTTTGCTAGCGAATCTAGTCGCAGGCAACGTCAACACAACTCAAAAAATCTCCGTCAAATTGGTGCAAAAGCGAGTTGCTAGAACGTTTATACGGCGTTTTCACACAACGTTAAGTCGCCTTTGGCAACGTTAAAACGTCGACAAATTGTTACGTGGGTAGGCAACTTACAGTTAATGCATAACATTAAAGTAGCTTTTAAAAATTTCTTATCCACTAAATTTACCAACGCCAAAAATGGATATTTTAGCTTTAAAAAATAAACGGGACTTGAATCCTTCTTATTTTTTGGTTAATATTTTTTTTATTTAAATACTGAAAATTTTAAACATGCTTTAAACCTATTTTAAACTGTAGCCGGTCGAAAAGAATACTTAAAAATTACTAAAACTAACTAAAAAATCATCAAAATCCAGCAAAAAGCAAGAGTTTTTTAACGATTTACACAAATGGTGTAGTGGCGCAAATCATGAAAAGAAAACATTATGGCGGAAATAATTATTTCTTGGTTTACTGAAAATCTAACCGTTTTGTGGCTAAGGAGGTGCCGTCTATAGTTGCCAGATACAGTTATATTTTGAAATTGGCCGCATCTGCATTGATTAATTGGCCAAAATTTTCACGTAAAGAGAAACGTTGAAAGAACGTAAAATAATTAACTCTAGTTAATTATCTATGTTTTGGCGTCGTTGATCCGTCGTTCGTTGCAAACATTGAAATTTTCACAATATTCCAGTAAAAGCAAACGTTGTGAGAACGTCGCCAAATTTAATTTAGTTAATAACAACGTTGTAGCGTCGTTTTCTCGTCCATCATAGCGGCAGTTGCATTACTGACTAGTTTCTGTACTTTATGCAACGTTAGTTTTGTATTTCTTAGTTATGGCAACTAAGGCAAGTAAAAATTGTTACTTGCGCAGATCAATCAAAAGAATATTTTGCGGTTAAAACGTGGAACGTAGCACGGTTCTGTGCTTTGGTATAGTGCTATCTCCCTTTATTTGCGTTTCGTCATGCTTTAGAAATGTAAACAAATAAGTTGGATTTGAAATTTATGTTGTTTTCAGTTGTAATGGATTTAAATATACGATACGGGGTAACTTTTTTCCTAAATGGAATATCGTTTAATTTACCAAAAACGCTGAGTTAGCCCATAGGTTACTCATTTTTAAATAACGTCAGTCACCAGCGCCCGTATTGGCCGGAGGACAAGCAAAAGAGCTGTTTCATAAAAGCAGTGCTGTAGTTCTCGACCTCTTTTTATCGTGCAGAGTATATTCAGATTTCTTGTACATTGTAGGCAAAAATATCCCGAGGTGCATGACTACTTACCTGATTAGGAAGAACAAAAGTTTCATAAGATGCGTATGTCAAGAAAATGGGCTGTTAATACTTAACCTCCATCATCCCACTTAGCATATCTATTTATATACCTACACAGAAAAGAGTATATACAATGTGTTTCAACGATAACAAAACAAACGCGTTTTCACGTATATATATATGTATAAGATTGATTCTTTAAACGGAACCGTGCTTCTAGCGGGTTAGAATTTGGTATTATAAAAAAATCCAAAAATATGTCAACTGAGATTTTTAATTTTCTTTAATCGTGCTATCTTGGATTTTTGTTTACGAGGTATGGCAAAAAAATATATATTTTTTAAATAGGAAACTCTGTATAGTATCTTGGTTATCGTAAAAGATAGATCCTACTGTGTGGTATTGCTACAGAGAGAATTGTTTGCAGATTTAAAACATTGCAAAATATACAAGATGTCCTATTTAAAAAAATAAAAAATTGCCATACCTCGGAAACTAAATGATATAGACAAAATTCAAGATAGCACGATTAAAAGAAACTAAAAATTTCAGTTGACCTGTTGTTGGATTTTTTATTCAACCAAATTCTAACCCGCTAGAAGCACCATTCCGTTTAAAGAATCCACCCTGTATGTCCTCCTCCCATCGATTTTTTATTGGAGAAGGACACACAAATCTTTTGTAGCACACACCTTTTTTGAGAGGTAAACTTTATCCGAGACTTTACCCCTATATTTTAAATAAAAAATATGGGTCGAGAGGTATCTTGTTTTAAAGGTATCTTAATTGTCTGTACAAACGTGTAAAAAATTCGAAAATTTGTGGATTTTTTTTTAAATATTCACTTTCAAAATTAGCTCAAATTTTACAGGAAAATATCACCCCTCTTATGAATTTATTCTAGAAGAAAAGTAAAAATTATAAAATGTACTATTAATCCACGTGTTCCGGGATTTCTAAAAAATCAAATTTTAATTTCGTAAATAGAAACAATTTTTGCAATTTTAAAAGTAAATATCTCAAAAATCAATTGCTAGATTGTTAAAATTTTAACACTTTTGTGAAGGCATTTAACAGACCTTCAAAACAAGGTATCACTCGACCCTCTTCGTCTATTTAAAATATAGGGGTAAAGTAGAGGGTAAAATTTACCCTACAAGAGGTGAGTGCTAAAAGCATTTCCAGAGAGTCACAAAGTGTTCCCCTTTAATAAAAAATTGACATGTGCGAGGATCTTTTCAAAATCAGAATCCAAAAACGTGAAAAAGCCCCTGTTTCGTTGGAACACACTGTATATTTAAATATAATATTTGAAATTTTTTGATTTGATATTCGCAACGACAGGATTCTGTTTTTTTTTTTAATTTAGAAATTTGTATGAATTTTAATTTACTTTACTTTATTAGACACTAGGGATTTACTAAAAGGGTTTAGCCTATTTTAGACAGGTCCTAAGTTTAAGTGAAATTGTTAGTTTTAAGTATTTTATACCAACTTCCGTGAGTTTTGGACATAGTTTGATTTATAAGAATAATTTTAATTGTTTTTTTTAGCGAAGAATCATCTTAACACAATCTTTTGTTGGATTTAAGAAGAAAATTTCTACTTAAAAGAAGTTTTTTTAACCCTAGGGGGGGATCTAAATGGTAAACACTCTGTTGAGCAAATTAAAATTGACGTTATATGTTGCTCTTATCAAAACTTACCCTTGTTTATTGATTTTCGCGATTAATACTTACTATCACAAAACCATTTCGATATGTAATCATAAAATAAGAATTAGATTAACTTTGTATTTATTTAAAAGGGGTTTTTATCTATCAAAAGTACGAAAAAACTTTACAAAAACAAACCCATCGCAATCGCAAACCACAAATAAAAATATTTCATCAAAGTAGGTCATGAAAAAAAAATGCGGCTAAAAACAGACCTGAATCCAACTGATGCGTTCACAAAGGAGTCATGTCAGCTCAACAAACTGTTCAGTGCTGCAGAGTTGAGATCTTTGAGTGCGATCTTTCAGTGGAAAGCTTTGTTTGATGTTTAGATAAATTTAATGTTTTAATTTCAGTTCTGTTTGTAAATAAATGAATAGGGACAGTTGTTTTGGATTTTTTCATTGGAGACAGTTTTCGTGCATAATCAGTGACCTTCGCTTATGTATATTTTGCCTCGTAATGCCCTAATAAATATATTCTTTGTGGTGAAAACGGGTTCAAAATATGACGTTTTTCTGGACAAAATTAGAGGTGTTTTATTGATTAATAAACAACTTGGGATATTAAATAAGGTAAATTAATTCTTGTAAAAACGGTTGCTTAGGGAAAATATAAAGGAACTTATTAACAATTGCCACAAAACAATCCTTTCTGGGGGCTATAAATTTAAACCACCCCCCAGAGGTGGTCTAAAAAATCATCAACTTTATAACCTCAAATACAGATGATGAAGCTACTATGTGCCAAATTTCTGGCGTATTCACCATTTGCCATTTTGAAACCTTGAAAAAGCAGTTTTTCTGTGGTATTTTGCAATAACAATACAAAATAATCAATAACTTTGTATCTTTTCTGTATGGGTGTGTTTTTTGAAAATGGGTTTTAAAATTTAGTACCCCCCACGAGTGTAAATATTTAGACCTGTGTGGGTACTATTTTAGATCTTAGTAAATCCCAGTATTAAAGTTACATAAAAAAGAGTGCCTACGGCGTTACGCCTCACCCATAAACATTTAAAGTTGCACACAAAAACCGACCGATACAATAATCCAACTGCTTGCGAATACTGCAAGGAGGGTCGTTGAGATAGGTGATACTGTTGCTGTTTTCATTCTATCTTTTTTTTGGTCATGCTATTGGTAAAGGAAACCAGCATTTCCCAAACAAAACTTTAAATATGCGGACATATTCTAGTGTTGATTATTTCCATGAGCTCTTAAAGTCGTTGGAGTTGCGATGCCTGGTAAACTTTTTGGTTATAATTTTTGGTTTATAATTTTACAAGAGCAGTGCTTGTGGCCTAAATGGTTCAGAACTCGTCGTCGTGGAAGTAGAAAAAGGAAGCAGTACAATATCAGCTTACAAATGGGCTTTGTTTGTTTTAATTTTGATTTTTTAAAAATAAATCACTTAAATTTTTGTGTTTTGTAATAAAGGAAACTCATATCTACAAACTAACACCTTTCATTCAATTTTTTTTAAATATTAGACTTTAATTTTAACAAAGTACAACTCGTCCTAATTAATTCCATATAACAAAGATAGCTATACATAATAAAGAACAAGTCAAACAAAGTCTTTCGATTTCCAAGTCATAAGAATTGTTACAAATTTGCACGCCTCTGTTATACATAATTTTGATTATGCCTCACAGATACTATTTCTAAATTTCAACAAACATGACAGAGATTACAAGACCATAACCAGGAATCAGAGAAAATTCGAAGAGTAGCGAAAAACTTTAATATTAAAACAGCTTTTAAATCTAGAAATACAATTCGAAGCCTTCTTAGTAAAACAAAACCAGAGAACAAACAAAATAAGGAATGCATTTACCAAGTTCCTTGTGAGTGTGGTGAATCATACATAGGCGAAACTAAAAGACAACTATCTGTTAGGCTTAAGGAACATCGGACGAATACCCAAAAAGGTGAAACCACGAAATCAGGAATTGCCGAACATGCATGGTCAAAACAACACCGAATGAAGTGGGCAGAAGCAAAGGTTTTGCACAAGGAGTCACACTGGAAGAAACGAAAGTTCCTTGAAGCTGCCTTTATTGGGCAGAATCAGGGTATTTTCAGTAAACCAAGTGTTGAAATCCCAAATATTTGGAAGCCCCTCCTTGAGCGGAGCCAATTTCTTAAACTTCAAGGTTCAGTGATTTCTCACAGTATATAAGTACGTAGCCTTAGGAATTGATTGTAGTTTGCACCTGAAGACGATCAGAGATTGTACTGATCGAAACGTCATGCATAAATAAAATATAGACAATGGAAGTCCGAAACACAGAGTTAATTTCAAACACATCATTGTCTCAAACTATTTTTTTTAATACCTTTCTCAAAAAATTCAAGAAAAACAGGCAAATACTTTTAGAAAGCACTTCTCGCAACACACCATCTTTACACTATAAATCAAGGCGGCTGATAAATGAAACAATGGTTTCCATAGCGATGCGCACTCGGTGACGTTCAATCTTTGATATTTTGGCGATATTTTTAAATGATTTTTTCGTAAATACTTGAAAACTGGCGGAAATGGCTTAATTTTACGCAAGAATAATTAGATTTTTTTCAATATGACCATTTTCCGCTATTTCTCTTTAATTTTGGGTAAAAAACGGATAGAAATGTTTTTTTGCCATACTTTAGTTATCTGCAGAAAGTTACTAAAATCATGTTTTTGATGAAGCTATAAAAAAATAGTAGTTTTAACAACTAGTGGCTAAAATAGTGCTTTTTTTTACAAACGTTGGTTTAAATAACGAGCGCAGCGAGGTATTTAAAAACGCGACTAAAAAAAAGCATAGTTTAGCCGCGAGTTGTTAACACTATTTTTTTAAATACCTTTATCAATAAATGCAAGAAAAACAGAAAAATACTTTTAAAAATCTCGAAATTCTCGCAACCACCATCTTTACACTATAAATCAAGGCGGCTGGTAAATGAAATAACAATCGTTTCCATAGCGATGTGCTATTTTACTCGGTGACGTTCATTGTTGCGACATTTTAATCCTTGACAGTTTGATACTTTGACGGTGTCTTTAAATGATTTTTTCGTAAATACTTGGTGAAAACTGGCGGAAAAGGCTTAATTTTTAGGCAAGAATAATTAGATTTTTCAATATTGCTATTTTCCGATATTTCTCTTAAATTTTGGGTAAAAAAGGGACAGAAATCTTTTTTTGTACCCGTGATCAAAAAAAAAGTTTTTTTGAATTGGTAACCAAAAAAGCCATGCTTTACTTATCTAACGTATTTTTAAACCTTTTCAGCCTATTTGGAACGTTTGTTATCGGTTTGGTGAAATGAAACGTAAAAATGTTAATAAAAATATTTTAAAATTAAGATTTTTTTTCCGTGTAGATAAAACTTTACTACAAAATCCTTATAATAATAATCTTTTCGGCCAGACCTGCTGCAGCAAAATTGACCACCGTTTTACTAGAAAATATCCCCCCGCGGCTACGTTTTGCAGGAAAAAAGTAGGAAGAAAATCACGTAGTGTCGTGGGTCAAGAGTTAAAATAGTATTATTATAATAAATTATAATTTTTGCCATCCCGCGGATACGAAACTTTCTCGGATATTGTACTGTTGAGAGATTGAATCGATAATCTGGCCTTTAGGCCAGTGTCAAATAGATTTTCAGTTCTGTGCATGATTAGAGAATCGGGTTCAATAACAGCATGTTGACAGGGGCGGATATACCGATTTCAAAAGGGAGGGCGTTTTAGTAGGTGTCGGGTTCGATCAGTCATCTAGAGTTTACAAAAGTTTGTTAAAGTTAAAATCACATCCCCGCAGGGGAAATGTGAAAAAAAAAAAACTTTTCACTTATTTTCGTTCCAAATTTTCTTAGTTTCACACAAATGCAAACGCTGTCAAAAACACCCCTCCCCCCTACGTAACGTTTTGTAACCCCCCTCCCCCCTATGACCATTACGTAATTTGTGCACGGCCCCTGTAGTCCCAGTGGAGGAGGGCGAGAAAATTGATATTTTTTTCTTAAAAATTATACTGTTTAGACCTATTTCTTTGCGTTCCCGAAATTACGTAATTTTTGAAAAAAAATTGTAAGCGGCGCCATTTTTATTTCGTGCTTTGTTTTTCTAACATTTTTGCGTTTTGCTAATTTAATTGAAAAATTTTTGCCTGCGGCGCCCTTTATCTTCTCACTCGACACCAAGATCCCCCGTTTTAGGAAAACCGATCCTGTCTCTGTTTCTAAATTTTTTCGAATAAAAGTAGAGTATGACCATGGGGGAAATAATTTTTTTCTACGGAATGACGAAAATTTCGAGAAAGTTGAAGAAAAAAATAAAAAAAGGGGCAGAGCTCAAGTTTTTCGTAAAAAAAAAAACGTTTTTTGTAAAGAAACAGTGCAAAATAAATCTTTTCACCCCTTTTTGGGTGTTACAAATATTGGCAGCCCCTTATTTTTCGCTTTTACTCTCCCGCTAGTTTTGAAGAATTGGTTTGCTGCATGTTTCGAGATCATGTCATAAAACATCTCGAAAATATCAAATGTAGTGTAGGGCCAGCTTTATTTAAAATCAATAATATCGCAAGCAAAAAGCTCTGCAGGAAAAACAGCGCCGTTTATTGATTTCTTTGGCTGCTAGTGCTAGCTGCATGGTTTGGCCGTTTCCGGATAGATGTCACTAGTAGAACAGAATGGAAAGAAATTTAATTAAATGCGAAGATATTTCTTTCTAATGTTAAAAACCTCACGAGTTTATCACTCAGTATCGTAAATAATGGACTTTGCCGCCTCCTTTAAGCAAGAAAAAGCTGTGGTTTAATTAGATCATCTCATGGTGTGACCGCCATCTAGCAGAATTTGCAGACATCTTGTCAACGGTTATTATTGCAACTATGATTTATGCTCACAATGAAAGAGTGGCGACAATTTTTTTTCATGAAAGTAGTTGGGAGATAATAACAAACTGGCACCATTGCTCAATATACCTGTGTCTTTTGTGCGCGCAGAACTTTCTATGTCATTTCTGTTTGATTTATTGAAATCCTATCCCTAAGGAAAATCTTAGGAACCCTGTATATACAAAAGCGCAAAGCCATTAAGTCTCTCTTGTCCTACCATGGACCGAAGATAAGTTTTCACAATTATTAAAGTGGAGAAACTTCTTTCGGCGGTAGCAACCGAAACAGGAAGAGAAGAACCAATTTTTAAAGTTTCGTTGTGCCAAAATTTTCTATAATGCATAAATTTAATAGAGATTTATCTTGGATCGCCCCTGTATGCAATTCAAATATGACATTTGGTAGATAATTGCATGAAGGCTGCAAATTACGATATTTGATAGATTTTTCTCGACTCTACTGCTCACAAGATATTCTGAACCCGATTAAGCTACCTATGGTAATTTTTTTAGGCAAGAGAATACTCTAATCTTAAAACATATTTTTTATCAACTCCTTTAATTTACCTAAGCCAAATCTATTTTTCTTACCTACAAATAATTGAAATTAAAATATTGTGGCTCAAAAAAACGTTTAGATTGTCAAAATAACTTGATCAGATATTCAAAAATTATCAAAGATGCCTTACTTTTGACTATCCCCCGTATAAAAACTAAGCATCCGCCAACAATAACCATAGACTCTTGGGTACAGCTTGTGTTCTGTTTATAAATTTTAGCCACTTTTTTTTCATTTATTCTAGAGAGACCCGTATTTTCTTAATTGAAACATAACAGTGACTATTTTTCTCAATTTGAGAGTGAGTATCTCAGAAACTGATCGTAGAGACGGAATAAAAACTATCCATTTTCGTAACAACTATACAACATATTCAAAATTAGTTGAAATCGACCGAGGTATATTTTATAGGAGTGTCCAGTGCGTGGTTCTTTAATGTTTTTAAGACTTTCATGATGTTCAGGGGGGGGGGGGCGCGCGTGACAGTGAGATTTACTAAGATCTAAAATAGTACCCCCAACAGGTCTAAATAACCAATTTTCAAAAAACACTTACCCATACAGGAAAGACACAAAGTTATTCATTCTTTTGTAAATTGTTATTGCAAAATATCACTAAAAAACTGCTTTGTTTCTAACTTCTAAACTAATTTTTTTTGACAGGTTTTAAAATGGCAAAGGGTGAGTTTGCCAAGAATTTGGCACATATTAGCTTCATTATCTGTGTTCGAGGTTTTTTAGACCACCTCTGGGGGGTGGTTTAAATTTATAGCTCCCAGGAAGGATTGTTTTGTGGCAGTTGGTAATAAGTTCGTTTATAATTTCCCTAAGTAACCGTTTTTACAAGGATTAATTTACCTTATTTAATATCGCAAGTTGTTCATCAACCAATAAAACACCTCCAATTTTTTTTAGGAAAATGCCATATTTTGAACCCGTTTTCAGCACAAAAAATATATTTATGAGGGCACTACGAGGTAAAACAAACATAAGTGAAGGTCACTGATTATGCACGAAAAATATACTAAACAAAAAAACCCAAAACAACTATATTAATATATTTACAAACTGAAATTAAAACAATGAGGTTATGTTCCTTCTCCTTACTCAAATCCAACTCATGTCAAAGCTGTAGCTTTCATCAGTAGAGGTTGGTGCAAGCTAAGGTACAAGCAGAGGTAAGAGATTCGAACTCGCTGCTTGTGATTTGAACGCAGCTAATATCTTGAAACTGATTTTTCGACAGTCACAGAAATGTAAACAAGACATATAACCGTAATTTTAATTTGTTCTACAGAGTGTTCTGCAAGGAGGGTTGGTTTAAAATGCTTAATTTCACTTAAACTTAGGACCGTTCTAAAATAGACTAAACCCTTTTAGTAAATCCCACCGTGAATGTCTTAGTTTTTACAAAATGTGCTTTCCATTCAAAGTTTAGCTAATTCTGATGTTTATTTGACTCCATAAAGTATGAATATTATAAGACTCATTTTGAACTTACCTTCAACGTTTCCTGAGGTCTGACGAAGCTAACTAAGGTCACTAAAAGAAAAAGAAATAATCTCTACTCTTTCTTATTTTTTTCCCATCTCAATCCAAGCACGGTTTTTTTAAAATTATTCTTAATACTTAGTTATTATTCTTTTCTCCAAATCAATTTTCGCCGAACTTCCTCACAAACTTTTGCACAAACTTTTTGCCCTAAAGTTTGAATCAAAGTTTGTGGACGTTTCAACATCAAAGGAGAGTTTGTCTTTAGGCTATTTTATTCAAATTTAGGTAAAAAATGGTCCATGGTTTTTACATGAACCAAAAAATTGTTGTAGGAAAAATGTTTTGACCAGGAATGTGTTTTACCAACTTGACATTTCTATATTGCTGTGGATAGGGTCGGTTTTGTTTTGGATAAGAAGAAAATGTACTCACTCGTTTAGTACCATTTCAGTTCCACAAGAAAATCTCATAAAAATCTGGTCTGTAGCGCGCGCACACGCTAATTCAGAAAGAATTATGTTACCTGTCTGTCTGTACAATGCACCACTTACGCAAATTCGCATATAAGGTGCCTTCTATTAATTAGCCTAGTGTAGGTACCAAAGAGTACCAAAGCCACAGAAGATATTAGAATCAGCTAGAGATAATTGTAATACGTAATATTGCTATTTATTATTAGAAACTTAAAGCTAATTTTCAGTTTTATCAGCATTCGTATCCTTATCTCAATCGAGTCAACCAATCAAGCAGGTGCACTTTTAAAATCATGGCGAATCCAGATGATTAAATGCACGAAGACCTCGTTAGGTACGATACGATACATTACGACCGTCCCTGCATAGGAAACGAAGTTTTGACGCATTTGATCAGCTCAAGCTGTCACGCATTCGCCATTAGTTTAAAAGTACACCTGCTCGATAGGTCGACTCGATAGCCTATTTTTGAACAGGAATAAATATTTACATTATAATAACCATAAAACTATGAGATACTATAAAGGTCCAAGCATCTCAAAATCTGTAAAAACCAAAGAAAATAATTAAAAAATCATGGGCAAGGCCAAAGTCTCGCTCTCAGAAAAATTTTAGCCTCTGCATTTTCTGCAGACTGACTTGATTGGAAGAATTATCATCCGTAGCCAACGCTTCAAAATTTATAGGACCAATGTCAAACTTGACATTTCCTAAAAATCCAAGATGGCGGACCTATTTGAAAAATAGGAATTTTTAACACCCCTAGATATTTTTTTGAATGCGACACTGTAATAAATCTGAAACATCGGTTACGAAGCCATATTCTTTCGAAGCACATCGATGTAATAATTAAAAAATTCGGACAAGGAATAAGGAAGTTTGCAATTTTTAAATAGACCAGAATTTACCTGCAAAATCAAGTTTATTAAGAAAAAATCTTGTTTAAATAGCAATAACTTTTTCAAAAATTGATCGATTTTAATAAGTTGAAACTTTTTAAAATTTATATCGCTGTTAATCAAAATTATATGCTCTTATGGGGACCCTTTCAAGGTTGCAAACGCCTTGAAAAAAATATGAGGCAACCTGTGGATAGATAGATATTTCTATAAACTAGGTACTGTTTCTCAACAAAAATCATTGCTTTTTGACATAGTTGTGGTGACAACCCAATAATATAGCGTAATGAAATTGTCAGATCCCCCCTACTCGAAGGGGGTGGAGGGGGGTACAGTTGAAGAACGCCCGATTTCGTTGAAATTTTGTGTGCAAGGGTACTTGGGGATGGCGATACCGAATTTCTAATCAGATTTTGAAAATTCAATATGGCGGATTCAAGATAAACTATTTTTGATAATGTTTTGCTAACCAATTTTAACTGACTTATACACATACGATTGTCTTCAAATTTGGTACGCTTTTATAGTTCCGGTGACAATATAATAATATGGTATTATTAGGCAACCCCCTCCCTCTCTGCAATGGGAGTGGAGAGGAAAAAAGATTTAGTTTGTTCGATTTCAATCAAAATTGGCACACAGGGGTTGTTAAGGTAGATGATTATGAATTTTTGATCAGATTTGAAAATTTGTATATGGCTGATTCAAAATGGGCGACTCAGGATACAAATCTAAAAATTAAAAAATAATTTTTTATAAGAAAAGTGCACTAAAAAGTAGAAAATAATTTTAAGCATTCTGGTATCAAAATAATAAAAGCGATGGGCGCAAATTAAAGCTAATAATGTCCATCTATACATTCAAGTACTACTTTTTCGTGCACCTTATATTTTATGAAAGCTTGTATGTGAAGAAGCTTCTTTTTACATAAAATTATTAAGAGACAAAATATTGAACGAAATATTGAAGTTCCTGCGAAAAATTTGTTTGGCAGGTGGATTTTGGCTGTGTAGTGAAAAAAATCTGTTGTCTGAATGTTTGCGGTTGTTAGTTTAGTATAGCTCAGTATATCTTCGCAGCACTCGGCTATTGATCCCAAGATTGACAAAAAGATTAGGAATGGCAAACCTTATTTTGTAATTCGATTAAAAATTTTTCTACACAAATTTTGTATTCTGCGAAATCTCATAGACACACTTTTAAGCTATTTTAAATAGAAGTATGCAATTAGCTAAGTTCGGTTTAGATTAAATAGGCTTCATCTTAGATAACCAGATTAGTTATTGTAAATTCCTAAAATTCAGCTTAAAAATACATATCAATTACATTTATGAAGCACGCATAAAGATATGTCTGTAAATAAATTTGATAACTGTAGTTAGTAGTTATTTAAAGTTTTTTGCTACAATGTCGAATTACGAAATAGTTTTGCTGGTGTAACTAATTTCTTTGTTCTGGGATTAATCAACATTTTTGTTGCGTTGGATTTTTTAGCAAAAAACTTTGCTTTTTTAGCAGAAACTTTATACTGTTCTAAACAAAAACCTTAGTGTAGTAGACATATGGCATTGGGTGTCTATGGACAAGGTTAATCTAAGGGCCGCAGTATAGCATAGTTAGGTAAAAGGATTTAACTAAAACTAGGCTAATTTGCTCTGGCCGGTATCTTAACCATCTATCTAAAAACGGCATTATAGCGGTGCATAGTAGCCTTAGCCAAATCGTGTACAAGGCTAAAAACAATTCTGCATATACCTACAACAGAATAGCCTATATTTTCATGAAAATTCTTTTTCTACTAGTTCCTTCGAAAATGATATTTTCGACCCGAAAAATAAGGAAGAAAATAGATATGCCAGAACAACATCTTTCTTAAACAACTGATATACTTGTTGGTATCTCTCGCGAGATTTATTTGTTAGTAGTTCCAGTGACACCAACTTTGCTGACTCAATAATCGTTGGTGGAATACCATCGACATCTTCCAAATCGGCAAAATCATTTTTCTTTCAGAAAGAAGCCGCCTGTTGCTGATGGATACTGATGTTTGTAAAGAGAACAGAGATTCCTGCTACCATACCAACGCCAGGCACTTTCATTCTATTCTATTTTCAGACAGATTCAGATTATATTTTGGCAGGTGTTATTGAATTGTTATAAAATACGGGGATTGCTTCAACACAACACAACAGAATAAAAAATATTGTTTTAATTTTTGAAATTATTAAGAAAGGCAGTAGAAAAAATTAAATACATGCCTCTAGAGTAAAATGCATTTCCTCCCTTGGATTTTAATACCCTCCGCTACGCGTCGGGCATCAATTCATCCGCGGGAGGAAATGCCGCATTTTTCTCCCTTGGTATGTAAATAACCATTACCACGCCTCTGATATAATGAAACAAGGTTTTAAATGTCAAGTAAACCAGACAGTGTCAAAGGGCAGGTAATAGTGATTGTGCTCTTCTTTGCATGCGGTGCTATAACTTGTTAAAATTTTGTTGTAATTTACATTTTTGTCAACAGCAGACCCCAGGCAAAAAGCACAGTTTTAAATAAAAGTTGGTGAGGTTTTAGCCTGGTTTATAAGGTTTTATAAGATTCTACGAGCAAGGCTTTGTATCTCGTCAACATTGATAAAGATATATGTACTCTATTATATTTGGCTTGATTTTTACAAGTCTAAAAGATATTACGCGGGTTTTTGGCAGGGTAAAAACCTGTAAAAATGCATTTTGCGTATTTAATATTTTGGCAGGTTACACAAATTTATAGGAGAAACAGGTGACGCTTCTTCGGTTCATATCGCAAATTCTTTTTAAAATGAAATAAAAATGTTTTTATGGACAAAATGATACAACCTCTTTAAAACTAAATTTTATTAAATAAAAAGTATGGGATTTATTTCGCCCATATTTAACGATTAGGAACATGATTTGGTACAAAAAGTGTCAAAGCATTTGTCCATTAAGTTGTACAACTTCCCTATTTAAACAATATATTCACCTCATTCCAAATTCTCCAGACCAATTTCAAAATGGCGGCTGAAAATTCAACACAGAAGCTAAATGGAACTGTCATTGTCAGTGTCAAAAAACTGGTGCGCAGTAATTTGGAATAGAGTGTAGTTTTTAGTCATGTCCGAAACGCCCGACGATTAACGCTATTTGACACTGTTGACATTTGACAGTGGTGCACCCAAGAATTGACTTCGGGAAGGGGAGGGAGGTATTAAGGATAAATAATTTTAAAAAAATCTTAATTTGAAGTAAAAATGAGACCATAACCAGGCTTCTTAGGCATGGAGGTTTAACCACAAACCCTCCTCCCTCCCCCCCTCGGTGCGCTACTGCATTTGAACTTCATTTGTGATTAAGGGCTGCCGTGAAACGCCCCAAATTTACGGACGGTTAACATAAGAATTTCGACGACTGAAGCATGCGCATTTGTGTTTTGGCGAGCTTCTACTAAATTCCGCTGATCTCAGTACGTCAGTTGTTTTATGAATACTTAAATAGGTACCTGCTTTAAAACGCCCTTAATAAATAGCAATAAATTGGGTAGCTGTTATCCTTTGCATTTGAAATGGAAAACCACAGTAAACTAATTTTATTTTGAAAATGATAGGCTTGATTGTCAAAAAATAGAAATTTTTTACAGACAAAGCAGAGACATTAAAATAAAAATATCTCCTACATAATGTAAAAAAAAGTTCCACTGTGCATTCTAAAAATAATTAATAATAACAGTAAAAATATCACATCAATTTAATAAAATTTACTTAAAATGAAAACAGTTGATAATAACATTAAACATAAATTGATTAAAAATACAAAATAACTCACTAAAAATAGAAAAATCATATCTAAAAAATTGGTGCTAGAAAGCGCGGATAGTGCACCATACAATCAATTATTTTACGTGGAAAGGAAATTAAAATATCTCGAAAACTGTAGATTTGAAAAATTTGAACCTTATAACAAAATTTTTGGGAAATATTTACGAAAACCAAAATCTAAAAACCGCACATCAATAGCTGCTTTACATCTAAAGTTATGATTTTTTTTATATATTTTAACTTTTTTCCAAAAAACTCGAAAACTAAAGCTCCCACGAATTTGTAATTAATAACAAAATTTGTAGTCTGAAAACCGTATATCGCTACTTGCTTTTGTTCCAAGGTTAAAAATTTTTTAAATATTTTATCCCCTTTTCCCCTCTTCAACCGCCCCCCCACCACCCTACCCAAAAGTTAGTCACTTCATGGTCAGCCGATAGAGGATTTTTGTACCAAATTTCGTTAAAACCGATTAATCGTTATTGAGTTATCGTGTATACAGACAGACAACAGACCGACAGACAACTTTTTTTTTTCATAGATTGGATCATTTTTAATATAATTAAGAAAAGTCAAAATTTCACGATTTTGGTATGGTGGACTAAAAAAATTACCTCAAACGTCAAATAACCGGAGACCGTCGACGTAAAACTTGTACCAAAAAGGCTATTTTGAACTGTCAAATTTACTTAACAAATAGAATGAAATTACAAAATTAATTTTCCTCTTCTGTCTTCTCGCGAAACCAATAATTAGTTTCTCCACTTCCATAGGAACGTTTGTATGAACATGGAGATGCGCCAATCCTGTTAATACCTCTGGATATAACCGCTCTTGAGGGTCATTTATTATGGAGTCAAGAAGTTATTTAATAATCCTTGGAGGATGTCCATGTGGATTTTTTTGAATAGGAACTTTTAGAGGAATGAAACAAGAAAATTGCTTCCGGGGTCTTTTTCCTACAGTATTTATTTCAACGGTAGACCGGTTTCGCCTAAAGAGGCATCTTCAGTACCAAATACTTCAAGTGAATAGTTTACTAAAATAGTGCCACCACACTTCAAAATATTAATTTGCCTTCTTCCAAAGACGAACATGCAGTCGATAAACGCCCTACAATGGACTCAATGCTGTTGAATTTTTAAGGTAAGACTCTAGCCAATGACAGATTCCATATAGTTCTATTTATTTTGTGTATATTTTTTAGTATCTTTTTTAAAACTTCTTTTCATAATATTACAAAAACCTACATTTGACACAGTTCGACTGTTAAAATATTTGTTCCCCTTTTGTATTAATTATTTTTATATTTTTATATTTTCTATATTTCCTTACATTGTTTCTAAATTTTCCAAAAAATCCCCTCTTTTCACTTGTAGTATTTGGTACTGAAGATGTCTCTTTAGGCGAAACCAGTCTACCGTTGAAATAAATACTGTGGGAAAAAGACCCCGGAAGCAATTTTGTTGTTTCATTTCTCTAAAAGTTCCTTATTTAATAATGTGTTTAATTCCCAAATATTCGTCAACCAGTGGCGGTCCTAGGGGGGGAGAGGGGGGGGCTCGCCTCCCCTTTGCTCCAGAAAAAAGTAGACACCAACAACAAAGATGCTGGTGGTAATAACCCTAAAGAAGAAAAAACGAGAAATTGCCGAAAGTTCTTTTATTGGGAGAAGTCAGTATTTGGAAACAATATTGGTCAGAACTAGGCAAAAGCTTAAATCAAAACATACCTGATAACGTTTTCGAGGCAATGAACAAGTGTGGCAATATTTTTCCGTTGATTAGAACATTCTTGGATGTTTGCCAGTAAGTAATGCCTCGTCAGAAAGAAGCTCCTCATGCCTCAGAAGATTGAAAACATAAGTACTTAAAAACACTATGACTGAAATGCGTTTGATGGACTTAGCGTTGCTGCATATCGACAGACATATTGAAATTGACATTGAGCGAGTCATTGATTGGTTTGCCCAAAAAACTGGGAATTATTTTTTTTTTGAGATGGGCATCTTATGTTGGAGATATGCGATATAAAAGGTAATGTTTCAACGAAAAGCTTCTTAGATCTCAAAAAAAAGTATTTAGCAATTAGGTTTTGTTTGTGGTTTGTTTGTTATCTATGTTTTTATAACTGAAAAAATTATACGTAGTTACTCAAGCGCGGATTTCAGGAGGATAGGGGGGTAGTTAACCACCCCCCTTCCCAGGCTTTAAATTTTTTATGAAAAAATTTTAGAAAATCAAAAGTACACCACAACACCTTTGATATTTACGGAATTAGTTTAATTTTGTGTTAAAAATGGCATTTGTAGTGTCATTTTCTTAAAAATTTTCGCCTGCTGCGCTTAGAAACAATTGACATATATCAAATATAAATCAAATCAAAAAACGCATTTTTTAGAGCAATTTTCTTAAAAAATTTCGCCTCCGACGCTGTAATACCGTTGATATTTACGATTTTGGTTTATTTTGACTCAAAAATTATAGTTTTAATGTAATTTTCTCAAATATTTTCTTAGACATTTTTTAAAATAAAAAATGTATGAAATAAACGACTTCAAATCTGAGTACGCCCTCGCTAGATTTGAGACCAATTCCTCGCTTGTAGTTACTAAGTTTTGTTTGCATATATTGATTCCTCATAAAAGCTATGCTTTTATTCTATTTGTTTTTTTATCGAAACCGCCCCCCCCCCTTTTCAAATGGCTGGGACCGCCACTGCGTCAACGGCATTTTTGACATAGTTTTTTCAAAAAATCTAGCATTGTGAGCTAGATCTTACCTCAACCTAGCATCCTTTAGCAGGTAAACCCATATATTTCCTTTTAAATACACACCTTCTTCACAAAAATATGAAAATAAACAAAAATTCATGTCCCTTCTATATCTGCGAAATGCCGAAAATATTATAATATTATTATAATATTATTAGTTGCTCTGTTTTAAAATAACTTGATAGCTTTGCCTTCCACACGAATTCGGCAAAGCCGCAAAAAAATCTAAATCTATTTATTAGCCTTGCTGCTGCCCACAACTGTGGCGTTTTTTATGCCGAAAAAAATCGCAAGTAAATCTACTTTTCATTACTTTTGGAATGTCTTGGTTTGGTTCGTAGTTACCTGGATTGTGTTGTTTGTGGTATTTATATGCATTTTACAAGAATTTTAGTTGGTGGTGTGCATAACAGCAACAACGGATTTATCTAATCATATAAATCTACGAAACCAGGATTTGTTATATAAATGGCTAAACTCGATTGTCTTGTAAATTTAGAGTACTTTATCTAAAAAAAATAAATTTTGTTAGCGTATGCTTACATATCACCTATTTTAAAATTAGTGTGGTGATTTTTGTCAAATGAAGTTTTTACTATCGAGAATTTTGAACTGTTTAATGAAAATGCAAAATTTTTGTTCGGTGTTTGAGTTCTCCAGCTTGAATAGAATAATTATTTTAAAAAAATTAAAAACTTCAATATACCACTAATGAGTCACTAACGTTTTTATTGATGTTCTTATTGTTATGAACAATTGTAATATATCCATTTAAAATTAAGAAATATTTCTTGAAACATAAATCTGAAAACTGCATATTTGTAGGAGATTTGGATTAAAAGTTATAAATTTTGAAATATATTAACCCTTTCTCACCCCCTTAACCACCTCCAACCAACTTCGTAATTTTTTCCTTTAAGATTGCAAATATTAAGTGGAAGTCAAACTAAAAACCTTCCCAACGTAGTTTTTTTCACCAGAATTAGCAAATATTTAATGAAGGCAGCTTTGGTTTAAAAGTAATACATTTTCAAACATATTAACCCCCTTAGCCACTTCCCCTACGACGTTATTTTTCTTTCCATGGGAATATTAAGAAGAGCTAAAATCTGAAAATTGCATAATCGTAGCAGCGTTGGTTCCAAAGTGATGAATTTTTTAAAATCAAATATATTAACCCACTCTCACCCCTTTAATGGCCCCCCCCCATCAGGATAGTTTTTTCATAATATTGTATTGTCACCGAATCTACATAAGTATCTTCTTCTTAAAGTGCCATGCTCTCCTCGAACGTTGGCTATCATCAGCACAATCTGTAGTACTAATACCATACCATTGTCTAAGATTTTTAAGCTATTATATCCGTCTACGAACCGGATTTCTTCTGCCTTCAATTTTGCCTTCTGTTATCAATTTTCAAAGTTTAGATGTGTCATTTCTCAAAATATGGCCAAAATATTCAAGTTTTTGTTTTTTGATGGTAGTTACTCTGTCCATCCAAGATATCCTTAGATATACGATAACACCGAATCTCCAATACCTTTAGTAGTAGTAGTAGTAATAGTATAGGGGCGGCCTGTGGGCCTGGCAATTAGGCCTCTTCATGGGCCCTTTCTGCCATACCCCGTTCCTTACCCCTATGCCCCTACTTCCGCTGCAACTCTCTCTCCGGGTCTCCCTGTCTTGTTTACGAAGTTCAGTATGTCGGCCCATTTGAGCCAGTGCAGCTCTTCTTCCTCTATCGTGGGAAATACCCACTTCAGCTGCCTTGATCTGGCATATGCGTCACACTGTGCTATCAAGTGCTGCGCCGATTCCTCTTCGAGCCCGTAAGCGGGACACACGGGATCTCCTGCTACTCTTATCAGCAGTCCAATGTCCTTTTGGATCTTGCCTAAGAGCCATTTAGTTCTGGCTACATTCGGACCATCCACGAATAGCTTGGACTGACCGCACTTTGACTCTTGCCTCCAGGACGTCTTCAGTTTATTGTTCGCCCATTTTTTGAGCTCAGTCTGTACCTGTTTCCTTGTTATTCCCAGAAGAGGTTCCCGTCCAATGTATTGGGTTTCGGCCCCTAGTCTGGCAAGTTCGTCCGCTTTCTCGTTCCCTGGTATTCTCTGATGACCTGGGACCCACATCAGTGTCACCCTTTTGTCTTAAGCCAGTAGTTGCAGTGCTTCATCGCACTCCTCCACCAGACTAATGACTATTTTGGGTGCACTTAGAGCCTTGAGGTAGGGTTGCTGCCATGATAATGGCATACACCTCCACCTGAAATACCGTAGCGTGTTCTCCAAGTGGATAACTCTTCTGGACTGTTAGACTTTCAACCCTGCCCTTCCACAGTCCCTGGTCCCTTAATCGCAGGTGCGTCGCCATCGCCTCCTTCTTGATCCAAGTTGGAAGCGAGGGGAGACCCAAGATTGTTTCCAGAGTGTTTATGGGGGTCGTCTTCATTGCGCCGGTCATCCCTCTGCAGAAGAGCCCTTGCAGCCTCGTAAGCTTTTTGGATATGGTCAGCTTCTCTACAGCGGGCCACCGGACCACTGATCCGTATTGGATCCTTGGTCTTATGAAGGCCGTGTATATTCAGGGTAAAATCCTCGGGCCATGCCATAATATAAAATGCTAGAAACATAACACCGAAGCACACGAATTCAGAGAGTGATATTAAGATCGCGACTACACCACACTGATTTCATTTTGATAAAATATGATCTGGCATGTTCAATTCTTGCACGAACTTCTTGCATGTTGCCCCAGTCCTCACTGTAGAGGCAAGTATTTCTATGAATCCATGCGATCGACTTGCTGCCCATTTACTTCTAACATGCCTCTGGTGTTCTTTTCCTTGGATATGACCATCCATTTGGTTTTGCGAACTTTAGGCAGAAATTTGTTTCAACAACTCTTGCAGACCTTCGAGCGTGTCTGCTATTATGACAGTGTCGTCGGCATATCATAGGTTGTTGATTTTTATGCCATATCTCTTTACAGTTATGAAGTGAATTTTCTATTATTTTATCACTATATTAACAACCGTGGCTCACACCCCTTCTTATTTGGACCTCTTCGCACAGTTAGCCATCAACCTTTATTTGAGCAGTCTGATTCCATTATAGATTACCGATTATCTTGATCATCTCTCGTTCATCTAGACCAACTACTTTTAGCGATTGTATGAGGTTTTCGTGATGGAATCGATCAAACGCTTTCCCATAATCTATGAAACACCGACACATCCCTAGACCGCTATACTAAGACTTCAATGCCAAACAGGGCCTCTCTTGTCCTAATTCCACAACGAAATCCAAACTGCGTGTCGCCCGTAAAGGATTTTCAATAAATTCTTTTATAGATAATCTTTAGACATATTTTTAGACATAAGTATACGAAATTTAATTGAAATCGATTCACGGGAAGTTGGTTTAAAATCGATTGCAAGAGGTACGTACTTCTTTCTATCGAATTTTCTATCAAATCAAGAATAAGTACTTGAAGGAAATGAATCTGGGTTTTATGTTATAAACATTAGAAAAACGGGACTTGGTACTTTTAATATTTATGCGCTTGATTATTTAAAAGTCCTTAATTTTAACAAACGGTACTAAAAGCACTTTTAAGTAGTCTTATAATAAGACACGAGCCATTGAATATTTGAATTTCCTCTGTATTACGATGCTCTTAAGCAAATTTTATATATATATATTTTCTACGTCAGGCTGTGTAGGTAACAATTTTAACTGTATCACCTAATTTTTCAAACTTCGCCAGCTTTCATAGCGTATGTGCAAACATACCTAAAATATCATTAGTATCTTACCTAATGGGCCTTTTCCATTATAGTATGGCGAACAATAGAGAGAAAAGTTATAAGCTTGTAAGTTTGTCTTGTAACATCAATTGTTAGTTCCGCTAAAGAAGCACGTGCGCTACACTCTATTTTTCAATTGGTACTGCCTGTTAAGATTTGTGATTTTAATCAGGCAATTTTAAACCATTATTCTATACTACTTTTTTTTAAAGACAGTTTCTTAAGGTTCAAGCATGCCACCCATTAGATTAGATTTGTAGGGTCTAACTGCATATAACTATATGGAAATTATAAACGAATATCAAGTCAGCCTGGTAAAAGAAGGCGGGAGCAAATAATAATCTTCCTGGCAAGCGTTAAATGCGTCAGTGGTGGGTTCATCGGTGAGTGAATCGACGCTATTTTCTCTCGTTCTGATACACAGAAAAAAGGTATAATTGAACCAAATAAATTTTTGCTTCCCAAGGTCCAAACAAGTATTTATTTAACCAAAATAAATATCTTTTTGGTTTAAATAAATATTTTTATTCAACAAAATGTGTAGTTGCCTTATATCAACAACTTATTTACTTAAAATTAACTCTGTGTTTCGGACTTCCATTGTCTATATTTTATTTATACACGAATTTTCAGTAAAATCTCTGATCGTCTTCAGGTGCAAACTTGCAAACTTACACCTGAAGATGATCAGAGGTTGTAGACAATGGAAGTCCCAAACGAGTTAATAGACACTTAAAGTAAATATTTTAACGCATCGGTATCGTTATACCTAACGCGTTCGAAATAAAGCCAAAATACACTACATTTTTGAATTGTTTATGGATGTTTCGAACAATCAGGTGTTCTGTCATCGCACCCGTCAAAGAAGCAGGCATCGTTCGAAACATGGCATAAACAAATCTAGTGTATTTTGGCTTTGTGTCGAACCCGTTAGGTGATATACCGATACCGATACGTTGAAATATTTACTTTAACAGTGGGATTTACTAAGATCTAAAATAGTACGGCCCACAGGTCTAAATATTTGCACCTGTGGGGGGTACTAAATTTTAAAACAAATTTTAAAAAAACTTACCCATACAGAAAAAACACCAAGTTAATTAATATTTTGTATTGTTATTACAAAATACCAGTGAAAAAACTGCTTTTTTTTTCTTAAAATATACAATATTTTCGGAGAAAATACCCTAAAACTAATTTTTTTTGACAGGTTGCAAAATGGCAAACGGTGAATACGCCAAAAATTTGGCACATAATCGCTTCATTATCTGTGTTTGAGGTTATAAAGTTGATAATATTTTAGACCACCTCTGGGGAGTGAAAGGATTGTTTTGTGGCCACTGGTAATAAGTTCGTTTATAATTTCTCTAAGTAACCGTTTTTACAAGGATTAATTAACCTTATTTAATATCCCAAGTTGAGCATTAACCAATAGAACACCTCCAATTTTATCCAGAAAAACGCCATATTTTGAACCCGTTTTCAGCACAAAAATATATTTATGAGGACACTACGAGGCACAACAAACATAAGTGAAGGTCACTAATGATGCATGAAAAATATACCAAAGAAAAAAATCCAAAACAACTACCTATATTAATTTATTTACAAACTGATGTTATCTAAAAGCTCAGTCAAGAAAACTTTCCTTACTCAAAGCCAACTCATTTTAAAGCTGTAGCTTTCATCAGTAGAGGTTGGTGCAAGCCAAGGTATAAGCAGAGGTAAGAGACCCGAACTCGCTGTTTGTGATTTGAATGCAGCTAATATTTTGAAACTGACATTTTGACAGTGACAGAAATGCAAACAAAACTTGTATTTAAGTTTTTTAATATATTTCATAAATAAAATAGTAGTTTTAACAACTAGTGGCTAAAATAGTGCTTTTTTTACAAGCGTTGGTTTAAATAACGAGCGCAGCGAGGTATTTGAAAACGCGAGTAGAAAAAAGCACAGTTTAGTTATTCACTATTTGTTTTTAATACCTTTATCAAAAAATCCAAGAAAAAACAGGAAAATGGTTTTAAAAATCTCGAACGAAGAGCACTTCTCGCAACACACTATGTTTACACTGTAAGTAAAAAGTAAGTAAAAAAAAAAAGTTTTTTTGCATCGGTAACCAAAAAAACCATGCTTTAGTTATCTGCAGACAGTTACTAAAATCATGTTTTTGATAAACGTAAAAAAAACACCTTTTAAATAAATACAAAATTAATCTACTCCTTATTTTATTATTACCCATCTAAATAGTTGTGTGACGTCAAGTATTAATTGGAAAAATTAATTAACAATGTTAAGTTTTAATTAGAGTGACATATAACCCCATTTTTAATTTGTTCTACAGAGTGTTGACTATTTAAACCCCGCGTGGGTTTAAAATTTTTAATTTTCTTTTCTTCTAAATTGATATTTTCTTCTTAAATCCAACAAAAGATTATGTTAAGATGATTATTCAATAAACAAATTTATTAAAATTCTTCTTATAAATCAAACTATATCCAAAACTCAAGGAGGATTGGTTTAAAATGCTTAAAACCAAAAATTTCACTTAAACTTAATGCCGCTCTAAAATAGACTAAACCCTCTTAGTAAATCTCATCGTAAGTGTCTAATTTCAAACACATCATTTTCTCAAACTTTCAAACAAACTTATTTACATGATTAAACTATATATTCATTTAAATCTTTTTTCCGTGTATATTTTAAGTTGTGTAAGCTTTAGGTCGGCCGCCATTTGTTTGGTTCTATTCTGCTTCATTTGCACACCGATTATGGTGTCTCCTGTCGCTAATAGATGGCAAGATTCCTTGCTGTAAGGATCCGATTAACGGAACATCTAAATCTTTTTTGGAGTAATCTGTGAATCCTCTTTATCTCTACATTGTTTGTTTGAAAGTTGGAGACAATGATGTGTTTGAAATTAACTCTGTGTTTCGGACTTCCATTGTCTATATTTTATTTATACACGACGTTTCGATCTCTGATCGTCTTCAGGTGCAAACTACAATCAATTCCTACAAGTACGTACTTATATACTCTGAGAAATCACTCAACCTTGAAGTTTAAGAAGTTGGCTCCGCCCAAGGCAATACTTACATGGAGTGGTTCGAATCACACGCGGTGGATACCGCAACATATAAACCTAAGCTCTGGCTGAAATATGTTGATGAACTTTTATTGTCTGGAACGGGAATGACCAACAACTTTCAGAATTTCTTCACCACCTAAATAACATAAGACCCACCATTAAATTCGCAATAGAGTTGGAGTAAAATTGTCAAATTCCTTTTCTTGGTGTACTTGTCAAACGAGTAGAAAGCGACATCAGAACAACATTCTATCGTAACCCCACTCACACAGGACAATATTTAAATCAATGTTCAAATCATTCTGCTACAACCAAACGAGGCATAATCAGAACTTTGTATAACAGAGCCGTTCAAATTTGTAACAATTCTCATGACTTGGAAATCGAAATAAGAAACATAAGAAAGAATTGCAGCAGAATGGTTACAGCCTTAAACTCATAACAGATACTATTTCTAAATTTCAACAAACAGGACATAGATTACAAGACCAAAACCAGGCAAATGCATTCCTTACAATTCCATACGTTAAAGGAGTATCAGAGAAAATTCGAAGAGTAGCGAAAAACTTTAATATTAAAACAGCTTTTAAATCTAGTAATACAATTTGAAGCCTTCTTAGTAAAACAAAACCGGATAACAAACAAAATAAGGAATGCATTTACAATGTTCCTTGTGAGTGTGGTAAATCATACATAGGCGAAACAAAAAGACCACTATCTGTTAGGCTTAAGGAACATCAGACGAACACCCAAAAAGGTGCAACAACGCAATCAGGAATCGCCGAACATGCATGATCAAAACAACACCGAATGGAGCGGGCAGAAGCAAAGTTTTTGCACAAGGAGTCACACTGGAAGAAAGAAAAAAAATCTTTGAAGCTGCCTTTGTTGGGCAGAATCAGGGCATTTTCAGTAAACCAATTCCAAATATTTGGAAGCCCCTCCTTGGGTGGAGCCAACTTCTTAAACTTTAAGGAATTGATTGTAGTTTGCAGCTGAAGACGATCAGAGATTGTACTGATCGAAACGTCGTGTATAAATAAAATACACACTACATTGTTTATTTGTGGTGAATATTAAAAAAATGTTTCAAAGGCAAATTAAAGCTCTTTGATTGCATACCTATAGGTAAAAGCCAATATAATGAATCAAGTATACACATTTGCGGCGCATTTCTCATTTATAGACTCAACATTTTAGCAATTTACACAAAATTAATCTTTGAGATTGCCCATATGGGATCGGGTTTGTTATTAATTTCCTTCTATAGTGGCTTATCTCTGTCTAGATGCGGGTATATCGTTTATTTTTTTACCTTGTATGCGTATTGAGTGTTTCATTTATTTTATAAACTGGGTGCGCTGCCGCCGCACAGCACAACCGAATCATAAACCAATATAGGAATTTGACCACTGTCACGGGTCTCAGCGCGTTTGGCCATCCGGGATATCGCGCCGGACGTCACCCGCTCCATTTTGGGTCTTACAACAATTTTAAAACTCGTAGTTTCAGTCAGTTTAAACCACGGATATCGACTTTCTTACGTTTATTAGGTGTAGTTTACCAAAAACTTCGGTTTAACCGTTATCGGCGGTCTAGGTGTGGGTTAAACTTCAGTTTAATAGTTACCGAAAAATTTTAACCTCAAAATCGTTATTAAAAATGTATATCAAATTTGTTTTGAGTAAAGAAACTTTACGTATTTAGTGAAATCGCTATGAGAGATGAATTTATTTTTGATCAACTGGATAAAGATGATGCTGAAATTATTGACATTGTCGAAGCACGAAGAAGACCAAAAATTATTCGTCCTAGAACAAATCCTTTGGGGAAGTACGACGATGTAGATTTTAAAAAGAGGTTTAGATTATCAAAGAGTCATGCGAAATTGTGCACGCGGAAATTCGGCAAGAGTTGGAACATCCCACAGACCAGTAAGTTTTAATCTCACACCGACATCACACGTATATATATATATATATATATATATATATATTGTATATCTTTGCATTTCTGACATTTTTAAACATTTTTTCTTGTGGGGTCTGGCTGTATGTCTACCTATAACCAACGCTGATATCTCAAAAAGTACTTAACTGATTTCTATCAAATTTGGTGACTATGCTGCCCCTCTATTTAAATAGACCGTAGCTGCTTAGCTTTCTTTTCAAATCTTAGCATCTTTCAGTGGTATCTTAATATTAACGGCTCTAGCACAGGTAATTACATCGACCTGAAACCTGGTAATTATTTCCTTGTCCTCAGACTTCAATTAAATGGGAAATTTTAACCATTTTCTGATAGTTTCTGTGCTCCTAAGTTAATGATCAATCTTCTTAATAGGTCATGCGTAGGTTAAAAGAGAACGGGGTTCACGTACACCTTCATAATTTTTGGAAACGGTCTTAGAGCGGGAGACTTTGCAATCGATAGCCCTACAACTAAAGTATCGTTTATACAAGGCATAGTCTTAAGGATTGTTCATACAAGGCATAGACTTAGTCACTTGATTAGTATTTGGTTTTGTTATAGTGTTAGTTATAGTTTTAGTCCTAAAAATTTCTCACTGTTCATACTTGTCTTTGGTCATAACAATAACTAAGCAAGAGCATCTAACCTCACTTTTTTAATGTTTTGTTTTGTTTACTTTTTTTTTTGTAATTTGTTTTCAAAGAGAATAAGAATATTTTTTGGAACTTACGAAACTTTTAGCAACTTGTTTTTTGCTTTTAATTAATGAAAATATTGATTTCATTTCTGTCAACATAGATGGGCGCCATACTTAAAATTTGGAAATCATGCATGCGCACTTATATTTGTTATAGCAATAGTCGTAATTTTAGTTATAAAAGTTAAAAGTTGCCAACTTTTTCTTAGGACTGTGACTAAACCTATGACAAAGCTTAATCAAAAGCATTGCATGAACACTTTCATAAGAATCAGGGGTTTTAACTTTTTTATGATTAAGACTGCAACAAAAATTAAACCTAAGACTAAGACTATGTTTTGTATGAACAATACTTTAGTGTTTTGTTTCTATTAAACCCTATTTTATTTAAAAATTAACAAAACATCAAAAAAGTGAAGTTAAATGGGAAAAAGGCAAGTATGAACAGTGAGCAATTTTTAAGACTAAAACCATAACTAACACTATAACAAAACCAAATACTAATCAAGTAACTAAGCTTATGCCTTGTATCAACGATCTTTAAATGAGCATCAAACAGTTGGGTAAAGGTTAAGCCGGGTCCATGAGACACAGAATTATAGATTGAACGTCTTACTTATAACTAATAATTTTTTCACATTAAATACTTTT
This sequence comes from Oxystoma pomonae, assembly GCA_963921995.1. Taxonomy (NCBI): domain Eukaryota; kingdom Metazoa; phylum Arthropoda; class Insecta; order Coleoptera; family Brentidae; genus Oxystoma; species Oxystoma pomonae. Next base: position 84,360,601 of record OY998169.1, on the reverse strand, counting down.
TTATAATAATACGGTAGACTCGCGATATCGTGAACTAGTTCAATAAATAATAAACAGAATTCTTGGTTTTAATGTATTATATTTATATGTATAAATAAATAAATAATAATATAATTACTAAACCTCAAAATACATCAGACAAATCGTGTTCATAACGCTTTCAAATCGTATGAAACGTATTGAGTTCCACATGAAAACGTAGTAATAAATACAGTAGCCTTGCGATATAGTAAGCACACTAAATAGTAAATCAGTTAAATAATTAGTTCACTATTTTGCGAGTCCATTGTATATTTCAATTTATCTCTGTAAGGTGATAGCAAACAAAAACATGTACTAAAATGAAATACATTATTGTTAGCAAAAATTAAAGTTAAATCTATAATTGTCTTCTTTGTTATGTATCATGTTTGTTTGTTGTTGACTTTACACAACTTAAATTTTGTACTAAACTGGGTTAAGGCTCTAGTTGCCGGTTGTTTACCTGATCTTCAATCTCTGGACAAATATTTTTATTACAATTTAACATAAAAGTAAGACTTTTTCTATTAAAGTGTGTTTAAAAGTCTAATAAAATACTACTGTATAAAAAAGTATTTGGATAGGTACACTTGATTTAAAAAAAAACTCATACATGCATTTTTTCCTATGCGACAAAATTTAGCTTTCCATTAGTGTATACTATTATAAAGCACCACCAGCTTAGTATGCCTGACAGCTTAAAATTCAGTATGACATCCTTAAAAATGCCACAGATATCAACATTTACAAAAGTTCAAATTATCACTCGAGTTATAGAAGACGGCTGGTCTATAAGAAGAGCGGCCACCCATTTTGGAGTTGATAAAATGACGATAATGCGATGGAAGAAGCGCTGGATTGCAAATAATTTTACAGATAGGAAAGATGGATCAGGACGACCAAAAGTAAGTTCTGAAGTGCAAGATGAGAGACTTATTGACCATCTCAGACAAAATCCTTTTTCAACGTCGGTTGAAGCAGCTAATGTAACATTATTTCCGGGGTCTTCAGCAACAGTAAATAGAAGAGTAACGAAATCAGAAGTCTCTTGTCGAATTGCTGCAAAGAAGCCTTTTCTAACAGAAGAACAAAAACAGGCCAGAGTGATTTTTGCACTGAACAACATTCTTCGTGATAATTACTTCTGGGAGAGGGTGGTTTTCACTGAAGAAAAAAATTTTCAATCATTTTTAAGCAGAAGGAGAATTATAGTTTGTCGTCCACCAAATTATAGATTTGAACCCGAATATACAAACCAAATTTGCACGCTGCACATTTTTCTGTAAACATGTAGGGCTGGTTTAGTGCTAGAGGTTTGGGTTTTTTTGGAGAATCGAAGGAAGATTCAATAGTGAACGATATATGTCATGTCACCTTTACATGAAAATAATGACTTCATTTATCAGCAGGACAACTGTCCAGTACACACGGCTAATGTTGTTCGCCAATGGTTTCAGAATAATAATATAGAAACACTTTCTTGGCCAGCCAACAGCCCTGACCTTAACCCAATGGAAAATATATGGGGTCGAATCGTTAAAATAATATACCTAAGGAAATGGAGACCAGGAAATGCTGAAGAGTTAAGCGATGCTATTTATCGCGCATTGGATCAGCTCCCAGAAGACCATCAGTATTTTCAAAATTTAACCTTTTCAATGCCCAGACGTTTGCAGCTTGTAATAAAGAAAAATGGTGATCCTATTAAATAATAATTTATTTTTTTAGTTCTTTTTTAAGTTAAAATAATTAGTATCAAGTTTACCATCGTTTTTGTTCTAATCCAAGTTTCCTATTCGTCGAATTGTTTTCAATTTATCGCTATTTCCATCGTATTATTGTTTATTTTATCAACTCAAAAATGGGTTACCGCCCTCTTTATAGAACAGCCTTCATCCGTTATTCGAGTGATAATTTGATATTGGTCAATAACTGAAAGAACTAAAACATTATTTTTGCTGATTTTTTACTATTATGCAAAATTTAATATAAAAATAAGTTTGCCTTTAATTTAAGTAAAAAATTATTTTTAGTTTTGGAGACCTTTTTTAAACAAATTGTCGTACTTTTGAAGTTTTTAGGCATTTTAGCTGGTAGTCCGTATATATTATACACTTTTAGAAAGGTCAATTTTGTGACTGGATGTATGCGTTTTTTTTAAAATCAAGTGTACCTATGTCACCTTTTTATACTATATAAATCAAGGACGGCTGATTGGATGACAAAAAAGCGGATTTCAAAGCCACCTATAATTTTAAATTTCACAGCTTAGCTAGTGGTGGTGCTTTTTAAGGATACTGATAACGAAGGGTTGATAAGTTAGTCTTGATGGTAAGATTCATTATTTAATTTTTTTCATCTTTATAAACGAAAATATTCTGTCCAGAAAGCACGGAGAAAGTAAATGTTGTTCTAATCGCGTTTCTTTTCAGCCAGTGACCTTACACTGTTGGCCACTTTATTTTTTGACTGTTTTTATTATCTCGTGACTACTGAATTATCTTTTGTGATAAAATTTGAAAAAACCTGTGAAAATGGCTTTATTTTTAAGCAAGAATAATAATTAGTTTTTCTCAATATGACCCAATTTAGCTAAAAACGCGTGTGCAAATTTTTGGCATCGGTAACGACAAAAGCTATGGTTTGGATATTTGCGAGCAGTTAGTGTAAAAATCATTTTAAGCAAAGTAGGTTTACCTTTAGGCAAATAGACAAATTTAAATTTGCTTTTTTTAAAATATTAGGTACCAACTCTCTCTAGTGCAAGACAGGCGACTTTTAACGCCATTAAAGCATTATACATGGAGAAACGACAGTCTAAACGTGAAACATGACTGATAAAACCGAGATTAGCGATAGATAACGTCTCATTTGATATTCCGAACGGTCACTACTTCTAATTCCTGCTGCCTTCTGCATTAATGCCACCGATTAAAGAGACAAAACAGAACAAGAACTCTTTTTATCAGCCTATAAAAATCTGTCCTCTACAATCCCATATACCTATTGGCTTGAATATACGTCTTACCTCGGCCTAGAGGCCCTCTAAACATTTGGCAGATGTTGTAAGCCATGCTGCCGTGATAATAAAGAAGAGCGAATGTGCAACTATCTAGTTCGCATTTAAAGTTTTCGACGAAGTAGTTCTAACTTCTTTAAAAATATAATTTTTTTGTATTTTTTTTTTGTTTAATTTTCCCGTAAAAAAATCTTAGTATCTTGTAAAAATAATATATTTTGGTTAACTTTTTCTATTAAAAATTAATGCAAAATCGTTCATTTGAATGAAAAGAAAAGGCAATATCAAGATGCCAAAGCAGAAATAAAAAGGCAAACACGCAGATTAAAAAACCAATGGTGGACAACAAAATCACATGAAATTCAACATTTAGCTGAGTCCAACAACACCAGAGCCTTCTTTCAAGCTACTGAGATGATATATGGTCCCACTACACAAGGTATCAATCCCTTATGATCCAAGGATGGAAGGCTGCTTAAAGACAGATCCTCTATCAATTTACGATAAAATATGGACCACTGGAACCATTCCTGCCGAACTCAGAGACGCCTCTATAGTAACCATTTAAAAAAAAAGGCGACAGGACCCAATGTGGAAACTACAGAGGTATATCTATGCTTTTTGTTGCTGGAAAGATACTTGCACGGATACTATCAAATCGATTAATTCCGATTGCTGAACAAAATCTGCCAGAGACACATGTGTCGATTTATGCCTAATCGAGACACAGCTGACATGATCTTCAGGACCAGACAAATGCAAGAGAAATCTAGAGAACAAAATCGCCCCCTCTTCATGGTCTTCATAGACCTCGTCAAAGCATTTGACCCGGTCAACAGAGAAGCTCCTTAGCAAATACTGGCAAAAGCTGGATGCCCTCAAAAATATATTCAAATTCTTAGACTACTACACGACAATATGAATCCAACAGTCCTGAGCAACGATGGACCAGGAGAGTCATTCCAGATTACGACAGGCATTAAACAAGGGTCTGTTATTGCGCCCACACTATTCTCTATATTTTTAGGTCCCATGCTTCACCTTGTTGAGGAACATCTACCGCCGGGAGTGGAAACTCTATAAAGATTCGACGGTGGCCTACTTAACTCGGTAATCAAACTGCAGTACGCCGATGACAACGTTGTCATGGCCGATACAGAGGAAGGTCCACAGCTGGTAATCAATGCATTTAACCAAGCTTGCAAAAGCATTAGCTTAGAGGTTAATTTTGCCAAAACGCAAATTCTTCACCAACTAGAACCACGTACGAATCCTCAAGCTCCAAACATTTCCATAAATGACCATCCTTTGCAGAACGTGGAACATTACCCATACCTTGGGAGCCACCTATCATCAAATGCAACTTTTGATGCAGAAATACAGCATCGCCTAAAATGTGCTAGCGCAGCGTTCTTATATTTAGAGAACAATAAGGAATTAAACAGCGGCTTTCGGAAAGAGTCTTCAACGTCAATGCGGAGACCAAGCTTCGTGTCTACAACTCAGTTATAATACCAACTCTAACATACGGATGCGATCGTGGACCACCTACAGAAGGCATATCAAACGACTAGAAAAATATCACCAAAGCTTTTTAAGACGAGTTCTGAGAATCAAATAGCAAGACGAACAATCATAAGTGTTTTATAAGAAGCCAGAACAACTAGTATAGAAGCCCTTATCTTCAGGCACAAGACTGGTCACGTTATCCGCATGCCCGAAACACGTCTCCCAAAGCAGATATTTTATGGACAACTGAAGGAGTGAAAGAAAACTCAAGGAGGTCAACAAAAAAGGTACAAGGACGTTCTCAAAGGCAATATGATGAAGGGTCACATCGATGTTTATATCGACACAACGGCAAACGATAGGGCTTTATGGCGCCGAACAGTCCATGAGGGAGCACAAACTTTTGAAGAGCAACGACGTAGACTAGAGACGCAAAAGAGAAGACGTAGAAAGGAGCGACAAAATGGAAGAATGGATGACCAACAATACCCGGCTGCTGCCGGAGACTGGATATGCCAGGACTGTGGAAGGGTGTGCGGCTCGAGAATTGGCTTACATAGCCATCAAAAAACGCACAACAGATAGCGACGATACAGAATAGAGGAAAATCATACTCGGTATCGAGTGATTGCGTATGATGATGAATACAAAATCAAAACGAATGTTCCCTGATTTTGAAATTTAAGGCAACTTGTTAAGAAAGAAGAGCGAATGTTACAGCTGTAAAAATTTCGCCATTCTCTGTTAACATATGTACAGAATTTAAGCAACATTTTGTCAAAATCAGCGAATTTCGAACAAAAAGTTTGAATCTTATATTTAAAGAACAATAAGGAATTACACAGCGGCGGAATAGCCAGGCACTGGTTTCGGGAGTTTTTGATATCCTGGATAAATAAGATCAGACTTGTATTACTATTCACTAGTATGATTATGTCATAAAAAACGAAAAGTAGATCACATTTAAAAAAAAAACAAGTTTACCCTTTGAAAAACGTATTGAAACTAAAAACCAACCATCACAAAATACATTGTTTAGAAAGAACAGCAAATGTGTGAGGGCCGGCGCGCCGCCAATAGATTGTATTAGCAAATAGGGCAAAATTTTAAGGAAAAACAGTGAATGTGCAGAAAACTTGTGTCATTTGCTCTTCTTACTTAATAATTTGGCCGAAAAAAGTGCCCATTTGCTGCAAATAGTTGATTCCGCTCTTCTAGCCCAACAATATGACTTGAAAGTTAATTTCATGAAACATTCGCTGAATTTAATTATTTTTTTTTAATATTTAAAATTTTAAAAAAGTGGTTTAAAATAAATCCTCAGAGGCAGACATTTATTATATTTGTTTTTTGAGAAAAGTAAACAAATACAAGACAAATGCCGAATTATATCTGTCAAACAACAACCATCGGCTGCCTTCATGGCTTCGGGTCTTACTTGATGACGCTAGCGCGACGCATGTGCAGAACAGCGCCAAACGAGATAATAAAGAGAGAAAGGGAGATAAATTAGAGAAAGAAATTAGAGGTACATCTTGCTTACAACTTCGTGCATACCAAAAAAAGCATTGTAAGTGCATATATTTTTCCGCCGACGCACGCGCCGCCATCTTTTTTTGACATTTTAAATGTCTAGAATATTTTGTTTGGTAACCAAAGAGTGTTGAAAATTTAAAAGGTCCTATCTTTTAGGCAAAAATTGTGTTTTTCTCTTTAGTAAAAGATTGAGAGAGTAACAGAGATTTTTGAAATAATCAGGGATTACTATCAGTGGTGCAACCAGGAATTGATTTCTGGGGGGGGGTTAAGGATAAATAAATAAAAAAAACTTAATTTGAGGTAAAAATGTCACCATAATTGATACAAGGAAACAGGTGCTTACAAGCGCGGACCTAGGCTCAAATGTAGATTGCGGGGGTGTTAACCAAATTTAAAACTGTTTAATTATTCAGAATTTCATGTCAAAACCAGGCTTCAATGCGCCGCAGGAATAATTTTTTGAGAAAATACACTGAAATGCGCCGAAAGTGAAAATTTTTGCGAAAATGACACGTAGAAATGAAAGGTGTTATAGCGCCGCAAGCGAAAAATTTTGCAACTAATAATTTTTTAAAGATTTTTGTTAAAAATTAAAGTCAAGGCTCTTGTATTTTATTCCCTATACTATATTTTATTTCTGATTCTTCCAATTGTAAACAGGCCTCTCGGGAGGGGGGAGGTTTTAATCCCACCGCCCCTCACTCGGTGCGCCACTGGTAATAAAATCTCATTTTAACGAAGGTTAGTGTTCAGATCATTGGCATGGTTGTTTTTCGACTTTTTGAGTCAAAAGTCTCCAAAGAAAAATTTATTGTGTCAACAAATATAAAAATTTGCTATATACAGACCTGCCTGCGGTATTGTTTGGTTTTGAAAGTTGGCTCACGATCGTCTTTTGGACGCAAAGTAGGATGACAAGGATTTAAAATAAGCCTTTTGCTTTGAAAAGCAAGGAAAGATGAACTTCTGATTACTTTGTTTGTTCAGTGACAAATCCTGCTTAAAATACACATTTGCTAGCCTTATAATATATTTATATCAGCCTCGGAGACTGTATTGCTTTTAGCTAATTTAGTGTTGCTTTACAAGAACTAAATGAATGTTTTAAATAATTTTATCATATTTACCTACAGAAAGTACCATTGGTTATCCTGAAAAGCTATCACACGGACGGGTCGGGCATATTTTCAAAAATGGAGGAGAATCACATTTTAATGAAGGTGTCGAGAAAGTTGTTTTCTGCGATTGTGTGCGCAATAAAATAAAAATATATCAACCATTAAAATATATATTTTTATAACTTTATCAAAAACATAATGTTGCTCAATGTGTGCAAATAAAAAAAACCATGACATTTTTGGTAACGAATGCAAAAAAAATTGACCAGGGATGCAAAACGGCCCAACAGTACTGATATGGCACGTACAATAGCGGTCCTTGATTTAAAGTAGTGACCAATGGTTCTAGTGTTCTAGTTTTTTTTGTAAGCTTTTCCTGTTTCTGCGGCATTTTTATTGAAAGTATTTAGAACACAATGTTTATGCGACTTGCGGTCAAAATGTGCTTTTTATACTAGCGTTTTTATATCACAAAAATTGGGCATTGCTGTTTTCTACTTAAATTTTCTTTAGTTCTATACTTACTCGTAATAGATTTAATGATAATATGCGCAAAAAAAAACGCAAATAAATAATGATACTTGTAACTTTACCAAGCACACCGTGCGTTGTTCGGCTAGGTTTATATTAATGATTTTAGATCGATGTGTTGATACGAGATTATGAATGGATATATTGTTCGGTATATGATGTTGCCTTTTGGCCGTACTCACCTAACGCTTTGTTTTATTTTGCACCCTGTTGGTTTTTTTGCCAACAAGCTCCAGCAAAAAGAAAAGACATCAACAGTCGATCAGACAAGAAACTTCATTAAATTTGTTTACCTACGACTAACTAATAATACTAATTTTACCACACACAATTTAAATGACTCATTTATGGTCCTAGGATATTAATAAAGCTTGGACGTAAGCCACAAGATGGCGCGACAAGCGATTAAACTTTATTTTATAAGAGCACTAATTGACGCAAAAATGTGAATTGTTTTTCGAGAAGAAATATTTATTAAACGTAAATAAATCCAATATAATTTTAGTACCTAACCAAATATAAGTTCCGCTTTTAAAAAGATATATGAAAAGTCCCTTAGTAACCTTATTTGTTTTGACGTTTTCGATAAAACGTTATTGAAACTTCAGGTTATTAAAGTTCTTGCCTTAAGAGTGTTCGCGTTTGATATTTTTAATAATTTCTGATATTTATGATGATATTTTCATTGGTCGTAGGTAAAGTATGGCCCACTAACTCTCATGTTATGATCATTACATGCTCAGATAAATTAAGATACTCGCCTGCGGCTCGCGTCTTAAAATTTATCTTCGCGTTTATTGACCATCATAATATGCTTGTTACGTAAACTACTACAATTCAATATATATATACTATAATTAATAGTTAAATAATAATAAATGTTTTTTTTAAGTTGATTTTTTGAACTTTCGAAGTTTATGAAATTGAACATTTTTCAATTCTTGATAACTCGTACACTATTTGATGTATGAACAAAATTTTCGAATAATAAAATTTGCATTTTTGTATGAGCTGAGCTAAAATCATTGACAGAAAAAAAATTTAACTTTAACACATTGTTTATGTTATTTAATAAAACTCAACAACAGATCATTGATGTTTTGTTAAAAACCAGTTTAAAATTGATTTCCGCTCAATTTTTCTCATTAGAATTAACTTATTCATGGATTATCATGTTGAGTATTTTTTTTATTACCTACGTGTGTGTTTATACAGGAAAAACAAAACTAATTAAAAATAAAAATAAATAAACTGTCTTTTTTCTGGAAAAACAAAATTAGCAAACGCCAGACCGAAAATTCTCGTTGACGGTTGACGTTAATTAAATCTCTATAAATTTTGGGTGGAGCCTAAAAATTATGCCTGGTTTGTGTTTCAAAAAAGTATTGTTTGTATTTTAAGAAAAAGGAGAGCGAAGAAAGAGAAAAAATTATTGTGAAAAAACTTTTTAACAACTAACATTGCCCAGGAGTACGAATTTAAAAATTCACCACTGCCAAGGGAGAATCAGGAAAAATATATTATTCTATTCTACGCAGTATCCTCTCTAAATTAAAATAAATTCAAAATAAATTACAACCTGGGGCATAAATCAGAAAACTACGCAGACACAGACAAAAATTAATCTTAAATATTTTTCCCATTCGACTGTATTCATAACAAAAAGTACACTATAAATAAGGATATCTTTCGTAGGCGATGAGAATAATCGAAATATCCGCAGTTCTACTTTTAATTTATCGAGTATAAATTCTCGATTTAATTAATGTAAATTAGGCATTTTTTTATCGATCCAAATACACATTTATCAAGGTATACGAAATAAAGCTCTGTTCAACGGAGAAAACGTTGGAAATTAACTCTGTGTTTCGGACTTCCATTGTCTATATTTTATTTATACACGACGTTTCGATCAGAGATTGTACTGATCGAAACGTCGTGTATAAATAAAATATAGACAATGGAAGTCCGAAACACAGAGTTAATTTCAAACACATCATTGTCTCAAACTTTCAAACGGAGAAAACGTTGTTACGCTCCTCCTTTTTATATATACCCATAAACCTTTTCAAAAATTGAAATAATAAATGAACACGAGCCGTTTAAAGGGGGCGGGATTTACGCATTTCTGCGCATTTTTACTCAAACAAATACGATGTTCTAGCAATACGTGCATTAACTATAATATCTCATAAATTATGAGAGATGCAATAATGTTCTACAACGCCCACTATTCAGAGGTGAAATTCTTATACTAACTATTTGAATCCACTATCGTCTGACGTCCTCTTCTGATCCAGAGATTTAAAGAAAGATCGAAATAAACATTCTGGCCATAAGTCTTTTCTACTGATCAGTAAACATTTTAAACATATTTTAATGGGGATATTCTGATATGACCGCTTCCTCTTATGAGCGCAGACTGGGCAAGAGATCAAATTTCTTGGTACCGGTCGATGGTTCGGTGGTTCTCTGGGTGATAGGCCAGTAGGTTAAAGTGTTCAACACTTCTACTGTGGACAGGGGTATTATTATTAGCAAATTTGCTTCCTAAGGCCGCTTTTCGAGTTTTTTTCGCAAATCGAGGCATACAGAACTGAGTAACAGTACCGGTGATGTCTAGAAATTAGTGAGAAGTTACGAACATAACTTTATTTTTTCATGAATGAGAGTTTTCGTTTGTGTAACAATCAATCAATCATTAGAAAACAGTAACCATTTATTTTTAAATGACAAATATTAAAAAATTTGAAATTGGCAAATAATTTACATTTTTAAACAATTTCGACACGTTTTTATTGTCTAGTAATATAAAATTTTAAACGAAAAATATTTTTTTAAAGAAAATGAATTGTCTGACGTAAGCAAATATTTAGTTTGCTAGGACTAAACAAATATTTCTTTGGCAAAAAATATATATTTTAGTTTAGAAGAAAATTTACACAATGATCTTTTGTCACAACAATGTCAAAGTTGTATTTAATTTTGTATTTAATTGATGAAATTTACGAGAAAAAATATCCGTCAGCTATATCCAAAAACAAAATTATTTATAACAGAATAAAAAATAAATTCCCAATGTCCATAGTGGAGTTAAATATAAACAAAAAAGAGAGTTTTACCAAAAGTCCTCCACCAGTTCTACCACTGCCTGGTTTCAGACACAGTCCATCTACAAAATACGCCAGAGTACCACAAGAATATAATAAAGTACTTTATCTATCAAGAAAATAATAAATTAATTAAATTACCATAAAATTAAATGACTTTGGTCTTGGGGGTAAGATTGTGAAATTTCTGAAATAATATAATTTTGTAACTGTGGCACTTAAAAACAGTTTTTACTTTCGGATATTGGTAAGTAACAAAGTTAAACTATTTCGAAATTTGGCCATTTCACACCCTGAAAGTGGCGATATTTACTTATCGCCTCATTTAAAATAAAAACACAGCGTCCTTCATATTTATCCTAACGTTGTAAGAGAAACTGCGTCATTTTTTTTAATGACATTTTGTAAATTTAATATTTTAAAGATATTCTGCAGAACTAGTTTATGGTGGAGCTAAATTGTTACTACGCATACCAATAAACGTCAAAAAGTGTCGAAAATTTTCACCATGTAAATGGAAAGACAAAATTTGTGTGACTTTTCTGAACAGTGACAGCGAAATATTCCATGGCTATCTATGGTTTTGTACGTTAAAAGTTTTAAAGGTTTGTTTACACATAAAAATAAGCTTAATAAAATACATTTTTAAATAAAAAACAGGGTTTTCAGAAAAACAGCCTACAAAAATTAAAACTGAAATATTGTTTATTATTACTAGAACAGTATTAGGAAACTAAATTTTAAGGAATATTAGTAAATAATCCTGACAAAAAAGTATTAAGTGTAAACTTGTGTTTAAAAATCGTCATATTTTTTCTAAAGGCGAAATTTTCTGACGGTTTTTGAAGAATCCCGATCCCTAGGCCACCAAAACACCCCATTTTACGGTACCTTTTTTTTCTGCAAAATAAATTCTTCATTGCCCATCATCTTTTCCTTTTTTAAAAGAAACCTAACTCCTTTTTAAGACCCAAACTCATAATCAAAAGAATTGAACATTCCAACCAATTTATTTTTAAGTAACTGCCAAAATAGGGCCGAATATTTTTTAAAACCACGTTTTTCGATTATAAAATTTTGCGAAGTGTGCTTCTTGCGTGCCGAAAATTGGTATTTTAAATCAGTGCCCTTAAAAACTCGCCGATTTTTCGCCTTATTAAGTTTTGGATGCATTTTGGGAATGGGTTTATTAGCAAATTGGTATGGATCGGAACGACATCTGTTTTTATGTAAGAAAAGGCCGTTACTTTTAAACAAGAACAAGAAGACAACCTAAATAAATTACTGGCGGGTGTTATACCGGGTGTCCCAAGGTGAGTAACCTATTAGAATATTTTGGAAACTATACAATGGAAACTTTTCAACCTTTCTATTCTAACATAAATCCATGTAAGCAATCTTTATGAAATACTCTCATATTTGCAGTGTTGCCATTTGCAGGACAACTTGGCAACAACTTTCTTATTTCAAATTAAACACTCTGTATATTTTTAAATTTTTGGATTCTACAAAATATTTTAGATTCATTTTATGTATAATATCCTATACATATGTCCAGCTGTTTTTGAAATATTGACATTTTAATTTTAATTTTAATTTATTATGTTAATTATATATTTATCTAAACCGGCAAAAAAGTTTTAAAAAAATAGAGAGATTGAAAAAAATGAAAAATATTAATAATAATATTATATTAAAAAAAAAACAAAAGGAGTAAAAAAAAATCAAAAAAGATTAATAATCAGAAAAAGTAAGAAAGACCAAAAAGCATCGTGTTTATCGAAAATCAAACAATATATTTCCAATTTATAGATGTAATGTTTCCACTGATGTACTAATAAAGTTCGCTTATGATAAATTAAAATAGCTTGGTTGGTATCTTATATCCAAGGGAACATTCCTTTAGATCCATAAAATCTCTAGACCTATATAAATTCTTTAGTTATTTTTTATCTTATTATGGCTAAAACACGGCAAGTATTCTATAAGTTACTCATTTTTTCGCGTATATTAGACTATTTATGCCGATGAAGTTAAGTAGCTTCTAGCATTAAAACTGGTATATTACGCAAGATTCTTAACATGCCCAATTTTTTTTAACATTTTCTTTAATGGGCATATTTAATCGGGAACGTTTTGAAATGTTTTATTGAAAGTAAAATATTCTAATGTAATTCTTTGTTTTATCGTAAACTATTTTGCTTAAAAATGTGGACCAGGAAGGAACAAAAAAACTGGGCAAAACCGTGATAAGATCTTCTTTGGCATCGCAGGCTTTTGCGAATTTAATACAATAAGTAAAAAACCTTTTTAAGTAAAATGATTTTATATAATTTCGCACTAAAGGTAAGGAGGGTTTTACTTTAAGTGTGTATTGTCTTGAATGGAGAATACCTAGATGCGTACCATACCCCTATCCTATCTATACCCATAACGGTGCCTGACGCTTAGGCCACGTAGTTCGGTACTATATTGGGTTCTCATAATCGAATAACCGAAGGAATTCAGATCCTAATTAACGATAAGCAACCAGAAACTTTTTATCTGACCAAAAGTTTTATTTGTTTAGATATTGAACTGTCCATACCATTTTGATATCCTAATCAAGTCATCTAAAAATTATAAAAAATTTGGGTTTGGAAATGAAGCAGTACGCTTGTGCAGGTAAGTATCGTTGAAATAACTTGGAACTAAAAAATTGAAATTTTCGAAAAAAAACTGTGCATCTTCTTATTCTCATATCGCACTAAGACATCCTAAAGCTCAAAGGTCTTTTGGAAACCCACTTACAATACCTTGTTTGGCATTTTAAACAAAGTAAAAAGCTATTTTTAAAATATGATGGTATAGCCATGATGGTAGAGCTATGATGAACCTTAATATAATTTAAGTTAAATACCTGTTAAACTATTTTTTTTATAACTTCATCAAAAACATGATTTTAGGAATTGTCTGCAGATAACTAAAGCATGGCCTTATTGGTTACCGATGCAAAAAAAGATTTCTGTTAATTTTTTACTCAATATTAAAGAGATCACCAAGAATTTACGAAAAAAATCATTTAAAAACATCGTCAAAATATCAAACTGTCAAAGATTAAAATGTCGGAACAATGAACGTCACCAACTAAAAAGGCACATCGCTATGGAAACCATTGTTATTTCGTTTACCAGCCGCCTTGATTTATAGTGTAAAAATGGTGTGTTGCGAGAAGTGAAGAAGAAGTTTTCTTGTTTTTCTTGAATTTTTTGATAAAGGTATTAAAAAAATAATGTTAACAACTCGCGGCTAAACTGTGCTTTTTTTTACTCGCGTTTCTAAATACATCGCTGCGCTCGTTATTTAAACCAACACTTGTAAAAGGCACTATTTTGGCCACTAGTTGTGAAAAGTACTATTTAGATGTGCTAAAATACACTTATAGTAGTACATATTTTTTGGTAAATTTAAAGACTGTAAAGAACTTTGATTTAAAGAAATTAGTACCACCTTATATCTTACACACTTTACGTTTTCAACAATTACACTTTTTGCTGTTTTTTGAATAAAAATGGCAAAATAAAAATCATATGCACGACATCACTAAAGATGACAGAGAGATGACAAAACATAAATTGTTATTAAACTATTGCTTTAAATTATTTCCATCAACAACCTTAATTATGTTTTATTTTACCAGAGAAAAAATGTTTTTTGGCAGTACTTTTTTTGAACGCTTAAAAAGCAGTGAAAACTTGAAAACTGTGGGTGCTTTGTTCTAGAAATTGAAAGTTTGGAAAGAAAGGTTTAAAATATGAGCAAAATCATGGAATAAAAATGTGGAAAACATAGTAAAAATTGCTTAAACAGAAACGTTTCCCCTTAAATTATGCTAAAATATTTTAAGCCTTACATTAACATTATAGCTTTACCACAAGGCAAAATTATTTTGTTGAAACAAAACGTCAAAAGAATATAAATTTTAAAATGTTCAAAAAGGTACTGCAAGATTTGCCAAAATATTGAGTAAGTTAAAAGGAAACATTGAATTTGGACTGATGATGGTCAATTAACCCAAAACGTCAGGTGACTTCCCAAAATAAGGTTACTAAAAATAATATTATCAAAGCCCGACGATGAGTAAAGCCAAAAATTATGTCAACACTATGTTGTTTTCGTGTCTCAGTAAGCAATTTATAAAAATGTGAAAATATATTTTTTATGATTTTGGAGGTATATCCTTTGCGTAATTTTGGAATTGCAAGTGTTTCATGCGAGAGGGATGGTCAAAAAGTTCAACATTTAAAAGATAGGTCGATTATATTATAGTGTGCTTGGACTTTATGTGAATCTGTTTCGCTAATTAAGGAGTACCAACTGACTCTCTACTGATACTTACTCGGTACTCAGCGGGAAGATCAAAGCAAACAGCACCGACAATTGTCGATAAATTCTCGCAATAAATAATTGGGCAAACGCGCAATGGGGTTACTCTAATGACCACTAAATCCTGGGCAAATATGGGATAAATGCTTTCGATTGGCCAGTGGTGGTACTCTAATAAAAAAAGCATGCAAGGGGGCTTTTTAACTTATTAAGTCCCCAGTGCCCCAGTGCTTGAATTTATTGCGGGAAATTTTTCCGAAGGCACGCATTTTTTCACAGTTTTCCCAAGTCTCAGACGAGGAAAAATTTTCAAAAAAAATGAGTTTCCGATAAAAAATTTCCAGATAATTAATTCAAGTGCGAGGAAAATTCCGAAAGAAAGTTTTACCAACAAAATTGTCTTGTCTATAAAAAGCTGTTGTGTTTAAAAAATCGTCTAGCTTGGTCATGCATGACCCAAATACTTTATTTGACAATGCCCACGCCATATTTTATTGGTACCTTTTTACGGGTTTACTTTATTATCATTTAACATTATTTGACATTTTTGGAAAATAATGGGGACATTTTGCTATTATTTAAACGTATTCGTATAATTACATCCAACGCGTTCGAAATAAAGCCAAAAAGCACTACATTTTTGGGGGCCCGTGAAGTTAGCAGCCAATATGTCAAATTTTATGCCCAAATATTTGTCAATTGTTAGTGTTTCGTTAGTCCTCTTTAGTGCTTTATTAAATTACGTTAGTGCTCTTTTACTTTTTGAGATATTTCATTTTCTTTTTTTTCAAGGTCAACAAAGGCTTAAACACAAGTCAGTGGTTAGTATGTTGTTAGTGCTTTCATCTGCTCTACCAAGTAGATTCGTTAGAACGCTTATGGTTTTCAAAGTATTTCAAAATTTAGTTTCAAGGTCATCAGAGGCACTTGTAGTCAGAATCACTAAATTATACTCATTTCAAAGTATTTCTTTAGGGCTTCAGAAAGGGTCGACTTTACTTTTTTTATCGTGTTTTTAAAAGTCAAGGTCAACCCTGCAATGGCGCATAAAGTTGGCAGCCAGTATTTAGAAGGTTATCACCAAAAATCTAGAAAACTAGAAAAGTACTAGCGAAACTGCTTAGACATCTAACAATCACTAACGAACCACGACCAGTTGTGAATTTCTGGTGATAAACTTTGACATACTGGCTGCCAACTTCACGCGCTAGTGCGGTATTGACCTTGACTTTTTAAAATGCGATAACTTTTAAAAAAAGGAAGTAAAGTCGACGCTTTCTAAAGCACTAAAGAGCACTAACGAAATACATTAAAATGAGTATCATTTTGTGATCCTGAATAAAAGTGCGGCTGTTGACCTTGATTTCTAAAAACGCGATAACTTAAAAAAAAGTAAAGTCGACGCTTTTCAAAGCACTAAAGAGTACTAAAAGTGCCGCTGATGACCTTGAAACTAAATTTTGACATATCTTGAAAACCATAAGAGCACTAACGAAATTACTTAGAGCAGATGAAAGCACTAACAAAATACTAACCACTGACTGGTGTTTAAGCCTTTTAACGCAATGATCGGCTGTTGACCTTAAAAAAAAAGAAAGTGAAATATCTCGAAAAGTAAAGGAGCACTAACGTAATTTATTAAATCACTAAAGAGCACTAACGAAGCACTAACGATTGACAAATATTTGGGGATAAAATTCGACACATTGGCTGCTAACTTCACGGACCACATTTTTGACTTATTTATGCCATGCTTCGAACGTGGCTCGATTTTATGGTAGATGCGATAGCAGAACAGCTGACTGCACTCGTTGCGTACAGGGTGATTGATTATATTTGGACAGCCCGGTTTTTATGTAAGATTTATAAATTTTGTCTAAATTTTTTGAAAACTGACCAAAGCTGTCAAATGTCATTCCATATGTCAACTTTTGACATTAACTTTCTTATTTTAAATTGATCACCCTGCATTTTTTTATTTTGTCACGTTTAATTTTCCTTTAATATTTCAAAAATATATCAATTTTTTAGGTGCGGTAAACAGCTTTCGAAATATTGCATATTTTTGGTGGATTTTTGCACTCCCGTTAGTGCCGTTAATATTTAAGATAGAAAAAAAATTTAAAAACAAAAGTTGCTTAGTTTTTTACGGACTTTATATATATTTTGCCAGAAAATATCAAATGTCATTTTTATGTCAAATGCATAAATAACTAAACTAATACTACTACTAATAAATAAATACGAAAGACAACAACAATGACCACAAGAAATTTACTAATCTAACAAATACTCGAACACATCACCATTTACTCCAGCAAAAAGTGTCTCAGGTTTTTATCAATATTGCCAGGTTTAACACCTCCGGATATTTGGTTGTGGGACGATTTAAAGGAGACCATTTACTCAAATCGCCCGAACTCCTTAGAAAAAATTAAAAATCGACGAAATAATGAAGCAATTAATATTAATAGAACCCTGAGACATAAAATAATCAACACGATTTCTGGCCTAAGAAGGCGTTATGAACTTTGTGTTCAAGTAAATGGTGATGTGTTTGTTAGATTATTAAATTTTTTGTTGTCGTTGTTATTGTCGTTCGTATTTAAAAATAAAGTAGTCCAAATTTAGTATAGTTATTTATACAAAATATATATAACATCCATAAAAAACTAAACAACTTTTGCCTTTAAACTTTTTTTCTTTCTTTAATATTAAGAGCATTAACGTACGTGAAAAAATCCACCAAAAACATGCAATATCTCGAAAACTGTTTACCGCACCTAGACAATTGATATATTTTTTAAATAATAAATGAAAACAAAACTTATCAAAATATAAAAATACAGGGTGTTCAATTTAAGTTGATGAAAAAAATTTGACAAAATTATTAAAATCTTACCTTAAAACATTTTTTCTGTCATATCATTATATCATTCGCGATAACCGGGGTGTCCAAATATAATGAATCACCCTGTACGTCGGGATGGACGTAACGTTGTCAGCTTTTGGTTATCGCCTCCACCATAATCGGGCCTCGTTTGAAAAATTATAAATAATGCAAAAATGCAGTGTCTTTTAACTAAAAATGCTAAAACTACCTAATAAATATTAAAACTATAATTACAACCTATATTTGTGACTATCCGCTATGATAAAATAAATAAAAACATTAAATAGGAAAACTTCGACTTTGACATTAATCATATGATAGCTAGCTATCAAATACAATTTTCACTCATTAATTTTATTCACCTAGGTAACCATTTTATTTATTTATTTATTCAAATTTACAAACAGTAGCCATGTAGGCTGGTGGTTGCACATAATACAAAAAAAAAAAAAAAAAAAAAAAAAAAAAAAAAAAAAAAAAAAAAAAAAAAAAAATCTAAAACTTAAGTACTACAGATAAAAACAAAAAAGACCAGGTGATCTGCTCACTAATTTGTTAACTTTTTCTTGAATGAGAGGAGACTGGGGAACCCATCCTCAAAGATTGACTTGTCTAGTTTGTTCCACAGTCCCACACCCACATTCAATGGTGAGTAGAATCCTGTAGGTTTTTTAAGATTTAGTGGCTTTATTTTAAAAAGATGGTCGTGTCTACCAGGGAGGTGGTTGCAGCACACCCTTGAGTTCCCGCAAGGAAGGTAGATCTGTCTGTACTTTGTATATCATAACCTTTAAAAAGTTTTCCCTACGCTTAAGTAAAGGAGGCCATTTTAATGTCTCCAGAGCTAAAGTCGGACTGAAATCTCTCTTAAAATTTAGGTACACCCATCTTGCAGCCTTACGTTGGACTTTTTCTACTTCGTTTTGTAGCCCTGCTTGGTGCGGATGCCAGACCGATGAGCAATATTCCAGACTGGGCCTAACATATGTCAGATAAGCTTTTGCCCGAGCCCCTCTAGAAGCCCCCTTTAAATTTCGCATTACAAAGCCCAATATTTTGTAGGCATCTTTTACTAGTTTAGTGATGTGGAATTCCCAATGGAGGTTTGGGGTCAAGTGTACGCCTAAATACTTAAGATAATCAACTAATTCTAACTCAGCACCTGCCATCCTATATGTGGACATGATTTTCTTATTGCCAAAGGTGATGAATTGACTTTTGGAGACATTTAACCTCATTCCGTTGGAATTCACCCACTTCTCAATAATAAGCAAATCTCTCCGAAGAGTCAAAACATCCTGCCAATCTTTAATTTCTCGATAAATCAGACAGTCGTCTGCGAACAGGAACACAGTGGATTCCACAGACAAGGGCAGGTCATTTATAAAAATTAGGAAAGCCAGGGGTCCAATAACGCTTCCTTGCGGGACACCGGATGTAACCTCTTTCTCAGCTGAAAGGGCCCCATCTACCATAACACGTTGCGTCCTACCTTGAAGAAAGTTTTGTACCCATAGGGTCACTCGCTTATCAATGTTTAATTTGGATACTTTTACCATTAGTTTATCATGGGGAACAACATCGAAGGCTTTTTGGAAATCCAATGCAATAGTGTCAACCTGGTAATTTTTCTCAAGAGACTGAGTTATACTTTGTGTAAACGTATGAAGGGCCGTTTCACATGAGTATGATGGGCATGTAGTTAAATTAAAATTGCCCGATTGGCTTAAAATGATGGCCATCTTATTTATTTGCACATTTAGACAGTTGGGCAGCACTTGGGTAATTTTGTCCCTTGCGGTTTTAAAATTCGAAACCAGTTTTATTTTATACCATTTATCAAAAATCCGATTTTACCCATCTGTTCTCAGATAAAAAAACATGGCTTTTTTGGCTGAAGATGCAAAATGTGTTCGGGGGGTGCTTTTTTGTAAAAACACGACTTAGTAACTGTCCGTCAAGAAGGAAGCGATGGCGACGCACCTACGACTGAGAGACAAGGGCCTATGGACGGGCAGAGGGGAAAAAGTGGGCCATCTGGCAATCGAGGAACTGGTAACAAAAGAGTTGCCTCTCCTAAAGATGCCAGTAGGGACTCCTTCGAAACCATGGAGGTTTGACAAAAAGTACAAAGTCACAATACCTGAACGGGATTGGTGGCAGAGAGAAGAATTCCGAAACGAATTAGGCAGAGACGCGACGGTCTGCTACACTGACGGATCAAAACTGTCAGCCAGGCAGACAACAGGCGCAGGAGTGTATGCGGAAGACCTAGAGGTTCAAGAAAGCTTACCGCTTGGCGAGCACGCTACGGTCTTTCAGGCGGAGGTATACGCCATTATCATGGCGGCAACCCTACCAGAGGTCAGAAATGGCAGGAGGGACATTTGCATATGTTCCGACAGCCAAGCTGCCCTCAAGGCTCTTAGTTCACCAAAAATTGTCAGTAGCCTAGTGGAAGAATGCGTTAACGTGCTACAGACATTAGCTGAAGACAAGAGGGTGACACTGATGTGGGTCCCGGGCCACGAGGGAATACCAGGGAATGAGAAGGCGGACGAACTTGCCAAAGCTGGTGCCGAAACCCAATATATTGGACTGGAACCGCTCTTGGGAATCACAAGAAAACAGGTGCAGAGCGAGCTCAATAAATGGGCGAGCGATCAACTGAAGTCGTCCTGGAGGGAAGAGCGAGAGTGCAGAGAGTCCAAACTGTTCGTGAGTGGACCAGACACAGCCAGAACTAAATGGCTCCTGGGAAAGACTCGCAAGGACATTGGATTGTTAGTAGGAATGCTGACAGGGCATAATCGGCTGCGCAAGCACTTGACATGCATCAGAGTGTTGGACGACTCCGCCTGCCCAACATGTGGGTGGGCAGAGGAATCAGCGGTGCACCTGATAGGAGAGTGTGACGGGTACGCCAGATTGAGGCAGCAGACGTGGAGTGCCCCCACAATAGAAGAGGAGGAGCTACACTCTCTAAGATGGGCTGACGTGCTGTCCTTCGTAACGAAGGCGGGAAGGCCCGGAGAGAGAGAGGCAAGAAATGTAGAGGGAGTGGGAGGATAAGGGTGCGAGACGGGGTATGGCCCGAGAAGCCTGCTCATGGTCACATATTTACTTTAAATTAGGTTTTTTTTTATTATTTATCCTTAACCCCCCTCCCCCCCCTCGAAATCAATTCCTGAGTGCGCCAGTTTATGTCAAGTATAAAAAAGGTGAGCTATCAGTGGTGTGTGAGATCTTTGTAAAATGTTTTGCTGGTATTTTTAGACTTTTTTGATAAAAGTATAGAAAAATAATGTTTACAGCTCGCGGTTAATCTGTGCTTTTTTTACTGGCATGCGCACAGCTCTATATGCATTTAACAAATCGTTCACCCCCAGGAGGTCCAACCGAATCTACAATAAATGAATCAGCATTTAAAACGTGTAATAAATGGCATTCTTAGTAAAATTTTTCTTTAAATTCTTATGATTTGACAACAAATCTATATATACCACCGCCTTGGCATCTAACCAAAGACGTTTAACTAAAATAGACCCATCAAGTCATTCATAAATTGCTTTGAAACGCGATCAGTCCTTAGATTTAGGAAAAACCATTTTATGTTCCACTGGCAACGCTGCACCAGACATGCTCCTCCTCACACATGCTCCAAACACCTTATGTTTAGCAGCCGCCAGAAGCGGCTTGTTATTTATGAATGTAAAAAGGTTTGGTCATTATTTTCAAATTTTTTTGGAAATACAATATTTAATTTTTTTATGCTTAATAATTGATACCGAGGGTATGGAGAGGTATTATATTTGTCATTGCGAAAATATTTAATGTTCTCCAGATAGTTATCTGCCTAACTAGTGCGGAAAGTGATACTTTTACGTACGGGAGGAGTTCGGGCGGGAAAGACACTTCCGCAAGGGTTAGGTACAATTTTTTTTTTACGATTGTTTATGATGACTTTCTTGATCAAAAAGTAGTTTTGAGAACACACATTTCAAACGCAAAATTTAAAAATTTGGTTCATAAGATTCCATTTAAAAAAGATTGCGTGCGTTAAACGTATTTTCACGAACGCTATGACAGTTTCTTATGCACGCCGTGCTTATTTTTTTACGCACGGCGTGTGGGAAGTTGAACTTTCCACATTAAAATTGATATGTAACAGTAGACTTTTTCACACGCAAGTAGTTTCTTTACCTATTTAATGTCAAGTGACCTGCAAAAATTTATTAAAAAATTAGCATAGGTAAAAGTATTTTTTTAGCATGGCGTGAATTTTAAGTCTAATTGGAGTTTTTACATGCATTTATAAACTAGATTAAATTAAAAATGAAAACAAAATTATTTTTTGGTTTTAATTTTAAAAATACTACATAGCAGAAGCTTTTTATTGCAAGTAGGAAATTGTTGTACTAAAAACGTGTCAAAAGTGCCTTTTTCGTCCTTAACGGCCATTGTATGTGGAAAGTATAACTGTCCTCACTGTTTAGGCAAATTACCAAAAAACAGATGTGAAAAAAAATAAGCAAATTTTACTAAAAATAGTGGTATTTTGAAAAAGGATGATATCTATATTATAGGTACTATATGATGGTTTTTCTTTCTGTAAAAAAAAATGGAATTTATACACTCTACTATAATTTTTATTTAATACGTACAAAAGTATCTTTACATTTTTAATAAATACAAAAAAATCTTATGTGGAGTATCTACCTATCTAAATGTTATGAGTAAAAAGTTGTAACAAACATATATTCCTTATCCTGTGTCTGACATAATAATGTTTTAAAAATTTATATTTATACCGGGAACGCTTGTACTATTTATAAACAAATCTCAGCAGAAAAAATAAGCTGACTACAGATAGTATCAAAACTGTGAATTTTTTATAGATAAATATCATACGCACTTCTTACATTTTTTTGCTACTCATATAGGATATTTAAAAATATCGCAGGTGGGGTTGCTTCATTATACCAAATATAGTGTAATTAATTATAAGTGCTTATCATATTGTTTTTATCACAGATTCGCAAAAATATCCCAAAAAAACTTTTTCTTTCCTATATTATATTACATTTTGTATTTATTGCAACACTAGTTGCACGCCTATGGCGGCCTATCACAAGATGGCGTCGAAAAAACATATGATAACAAACCTGTGAAATGTTTGGTTTTCACCTGCAATGTACAGTTTTCGTCACACTACGTACTTTGTCACATCACTTTAAAAAATATTAAAAAACTCTCGATTAATCTGTAAAATATACCAAAACCTCGATTATGCTAAAGCTACAACACTGTAGAGAAATTATGAATGGAGCAGCGTACACACGTTTATATGGCTGACCCGCCACAAATGCGAGGTTGTCACATTGTTGTAGGTTTTATTTCCGATATATATTGGGAAATAAAAAGAATTATTCTTTCGGTCAAAATATCAGGTATTTTAAATGATATTTCGATCGAAAAAATGAGGTATATTTCAAGTACCATAACATGTACCTCCACATTATGAATTCTATATTGATTTAAAATTGTGAAGATTTGAGGAAATTTAAATGTAATTATATAATATACCTACCTATATTTCTTTATATATTTGAATAATAATAAGGCGTTTCTCCATGTTTAAAAAAACAAACCGAAGAATTTGCATAATTGCATGTAAATGATAATTACGTGTAGAGATACAACTTTCAGCGCAATTTGGCATTGTCGCCAAATTGTTTACCTTATGTCTGATCGCAACTCTGGTAAACATAATGTCTATATTTAAGTTATACCTTTATGCATCTAACCTAATGTAATTTTTTCAAAAATATTTGACAAAAACATTTTTGTCTCTAAAAACGTATTTCTTTGTGGTCAACAGTTTGAATGTCAAATAATTTGTTGTTGTCAATTTGAAGTAACAGTTGAAACAATCAACGACATGACTTATTTTTGCATATTTATTGTCGCTCTCTAAAACAATGTATCAAATAGAGATCCACAAACAAAATGACGTCAGCCCGCCCATCAAAATATTGGACTATAGCTTAGTAACATCTGAGTATAACAAACCACTCTTATACTGGGCTAATATGGAAAACATGAGGGTCGCTTAAAAAAAGGTTATCGGTCGAAACTTCAAAAACAAGACGTAATCGAAAAAACATCCACTGTCTATATGCTGTGGCGCATCGAGGGGGAGGTTTTGGGGTTAAACCCCCCTGGGAATCCTGGTTATGGTTATGGTTACTTCAAATTAAGTTTTTTCTTACCGAAATCGCGTCATACAGTGTAATAAATTGAACGCCACCACTGCTATCTACGTTGTAAAAACGATTTAGGTTTGAGCATAAGGAATTAAATTCTCTATCTTTCGATTAGACATTTGTTTGGCATTAAAACTCGACTAAAATCAGTGTGATGTCTTCATCAGTATATTTTATTTTTGTATTTTATACTGTAATTGCATTTAGTGCCTTGGGTTTTAAAGTTAATGGCAAAAATTGCGAAGATTTATCGGAATGTTATTATAAGGCGATTGGGCTGTTTTAAAGACTAAGAGTACCATTTATCACCATGTTAAGGTTAATTTCGTCTTTGACGCCCAAAACTTTTATTCTGAAGTTTTAGCTAAACTTAAAACAAACTTTATATTATGTCCTTTATCAAATATCCCACAGATATATACAGGGTGGATTCTTTAAACGGAACGGTGCTTCTAGCGGGTTAGAATTTGGCTTTATAAATAAATCCAAAATCACGTCAACTGAGATTTTTAATTTTCTTTAATCGTGCTATCTTGGATTTGACACTATGTATAGTTTGACACAATACTACATACTAATACTCTAACATTTTGAGAGGTACAGCCAAAATCATAGATTTCGGTAATCTGTCCTCTTATTCTCTCAGCACGAGTGTGATTTGCTGGTTTAAACTTGAAGGATAACAAAATCTTTAAAAAAAATTATTCGATGTACAAAACTTAGAACTGGGATTCTCTAATGCTTCTTTTCTCATTTTTTGTTTCGATCGTAGGTTTCTGGAAACGAGCAAGATGTGTCATGTTTACCACAATTTTGACAGAAAAAACCGACAAACTTCACAAAAAAAATCTAGCATATTTCAAAAACTGTTCTGTTATTAAATGCATTTCGTTTGATGCAATCTTGGCTGCTATTGACTAAATTGTTTCATATTAAAGCAAAATACAACAGAATTTTCTCAAATGCCAAAGAAACTTTTAGACCAATTGTACTTCGATCCAAAATCAGGCTTTTCCTTTGATGTGAATGCTGTAACTTCAACAACTCTTGCATTTAATACAATGACAGCCGTAATTGGATGAAACGCGGTGCTGACTTTGGTATACGGTTAAATTTCGATCGCATATCTCAAAAACTCTTAGTAATATTTATCTCACAGCTTCTGGCGGAAGATAACTACTTATACAACTACAACTTTCTACTAGATATGTAAAACTTTTTATTA
The DNA here is from genome assembly GCA_963921995.1 of Oxystoma pomonae. Classification (NCBI taxonomy): domain Eukaryota; kingdom Metazoa; phylum Arthropoda; class Insecta; order Coleoptera; family Brentidae; genus Oxystoma; species Oxystoma pomonae. Next base: position 84,335,005 of record OY998169.1, on the reverse strand, counting down.
TATATCAGTGGTTAGGTGGTCATAATTTAGTTAAGGTTGTAGGTAATAGTTAGGTTAGGATAATTTACAGCTCTTGTTAAGTATATACGTAAGGTACAACTACTCCCTCTGCTACTAATTTTGCATTTTTTTATGTTATTCCAATAAATGTTGTAATTTCCGGAAATACTACCTATTAAAATTACGGGAACTGTTATCGAGGAATTCATATCAGGGTAGCGTTTTTTTTGTGTACGAGTGAAAAATCCTAAATTTAAAAAGACACCAAAATTATTAAAAAATTCTTGGACCAAAGTACCTCTAAATCGGATCGTTTCTAACCTCAAATAGGATAAGTAGTTCCAGAGATATTACGCTTTCTACACGTAGATGGCAAGGAACTTAAGATATGATGCCAAATATAATCGGGTGCAACTTCTAAACTATTTGTCCGATTATGGTGAAATTCGTTGTGTAGTTGTAACCATTGATTTATTTCAGTTCGGTTAGATAAAAAAATCACCTCAGGGGCGGAGTACATGGGGGGTAGTTTTCAGAAAAATCCGCATTTTTTCAAGGACATATTCCCAGTATTTATGCATTCGAGGTTTACCTATGTTGAAGATTGTCGAAGGGTTTAAAAATTTGTAATTTTGCTTGTTTTATCGAAGAATACTCATAAGCGTTCCAAAAATTCTCCATTAAACACCGAAAAAATCCGTCGTCTCGATGGTTCGGCGGTACCCTGTGGCAGTGCGCGTCACCGTCGGTCGTACCTGCGGTGGTACCGGGCGGGTGTGTAAAAGTCTACGGCCAATGACTGAGCGCCGAAGCGAGCGCTAGGCGTGACATACCGTACGAGACTCATAAAGTGCGGAAATTTATTCATATGTATGTGATTAGTTGACGGTGCTTTTGGGTACTGTATTGTTTGGTTCTTTGATGAGTTTTGTTAGAAGGAAATGGCGCGGGCATAATGTAGAATCTATATGAGCAGCTCAACTTTCGGCAAATTTTATTTTTTTTCAGAATGCTTATTTGAAAATCAAAAAAGAGATTTGTTAAAGGTACAGGAATAATCAGTTAGCGCCGCGTAAATTAATTTTTGGAAAAAAATTAAATACAAAAGTTGTTTAATTTTTTCCTAATATTTTAATACTTATGACAAAAAACAAACAAAAATTTGACAGCATTTTTCTTATTTTAAATACAACACCCTGTATGTTGTATATTTGTTAAATTCTATTTATCTTTGTGATTTTAAAAACCATTGACATGTCTGGGATGTGCTTAATTATAATAGTTTTTGAGATATTCTATTTTCAATTTATTTTCGGTAAGGTTTTACTTGCTTAAAACCAAAAAAAAATTAAATCGAAACTAGTTAATTTTTTAAAATTTTTATGAAAAATATAAGAAAAAATATAGTCATGTCAGTTTTCAATTAGTGAAATCAGCTTATGAGATAACACTGAATATGTGTTAGGTATTCAAATGAAACTAATAGCGTATTCCCGTGAGACATTCAGTGAAGCACTCGGATATTTCTGTCCTTTGCTGTTTAAGATTAAAGCAAGGAAAGAGATGTCATAATGTTGCACTGTCCTAATGTCTATGCTTGACAGATGACATCACATTTGACATTTTTTCTTAGATTGTTCATAAAGTTTTAAAAAACAATAACAACAACTAGAGATTACGAAAATAATGTACTTACTTATATTTGAAAGCAAGGGCGCGAATTCTTGGAGGGTACTATAGTCTCAATTCTAGATTTGTTGCCAAACCTAGGACTTCAGTGAGCCGCAGGCGAAAATTTGGAAAAAATTATACTAAAAATATTATTTTTTTAAATGCTATAAATGGTCTTCAAAAAATTATTTAAAATTAAAATAAAATAAGTTACCAAGAGGGACTAAATTGAAGTGGAATATAGACTCAATTTTAGATTTGTTATTTAAGATTTAAAAAAAATTGGTTGAGTTTTAGCAATCAAGAGGGCTAAGTTGAAATAGAATTTTAACACAATTTTATATTTGATGCCAAAATCTTACCGTAGATGCGCCGCAGGAGAAAATTTTATGAATATAATATTAGGAATGCCATTTTTTTATACGTTTTAATTTATGCTGATTAAGGTAGGGTAAGATCTTGTCTCAATTTTAGACTTGTTGGCAAAATTTTATTATAAATGTGCCGCAGGCGAAAATTTTGAAAATATCATACTTAAAATGCCATTTTTTATACGTAGGTATTAATTTCTGTTGACAAAAATTGGTGTAAACTAAACTGAACATATGAAAATCAATGATTTTGAAAAAAGTCGGTTTGGTTAAATACCAAGAGGGACTAAGTTAGGGTAAGATATGGTCTCAATCTTAAATATGTTTCCAAAATAAACCGCGGTCGAAAATTTTGGAAAGTGATTGTAAATAAAAAAGACATTTTTTATGCATTTTAAATGATGCTGACTATTTCTTAGAGTATTTCTAACTGGTAAAACATCATAGCAACTACTGACAAAACTCCTCTACGCCCGTTGATTGAATGGTTTTTTAGACCACCATACCAATATGGTATGGGGGAATGTTAAAATCGTGAAATTTTGACTTTTCTTAATTTTATCAAAAATGAGTTACTAAGGTTTCAAAACACCTTAATCGACGAAACAAAGAAGTTGTCTGTCGGTCTGTCGGTTGGTCGGTCTGCTGTCTGTTGTCTGTCTCTATACACGATAACTCAAGAACGCCTTAATATATTTTAACTAAATTTGGTACAAAAATCCTCTATCGGCTGACCATGAACTTATTAACTTTTGAGTAGGGTGGTGGGGGGTTGAAGGAGAAAAAAAGGGGATAAAATATTTAAAAAAATTGTAACTTTGGAACAAAAGCCAGTAGCGATATACGGTTTTCAGATTTAAATTTTAATGAATATGGACTGCAAATTTTGTTATAAAGTCTAAATTCGTGGGAGCTTTAGTTTCTGAGTTATTTGAAAAAAAACCGTTAAAATATATTTAAAAAATCATAACTTTAGAAGTAAAGCAGCTATTGATATGCGGTTTTCAGATTTTGGTTTTGGTAAATACCTATTACCCAAAAATTTTGTTAAGACTCAAATCTTTCAAAGTTAAAGTTTTCGAGATATTTTCTATTCTTTTCAACATTCTAGCACCAATTTTTTTGCTTGAACCTGCAGGCAAAATCTGGTCTATATAAAGATTTAAATCTTCCTTATTTCTTGTCCGAATTTTTAAAATGTTACATTGGTGTGCTTCGAAAGACTGTGGCTTCATAACCAATGTTTCAGATTTATTACAGTGTCACACAAAAAAAAATATCTAGGGGGTTAAAAATGACTATTTTTCAAATAGGTCCACCATCTTGGATTTTTAGGAAATGTCAAGTTTGACATTAGTCTCATAAATCTTGAAGCTTTGGCTTTCTAAAAAGTCAAATACTATTTAAATCGGACAATTTCCTGTTAAGTTATAATAATTTCAAAAGGGGAGGTTTTTTTGGCACACCTATAATATATCTAGTCGAAAAAATTAATTTAATTATATAAAATAAATTATACCTCCTTCTTTAGATTGGAATGACCTCCGCCTTGCGCTGCCCAAAAAAACATTTTGTTAGGGAAAAATTCAATTTGGTCTCTTCGTATGTAAATAACTATTGTTATATTTATTTTAGCTCTTTAGATTAAAAAAATACGCACTACTAGGGACCGATTATATTCCTGACACTAAAAATTAAAGTAATATAATAAAAGCACATATTTAAAACAAAAATCCCAAATGGTTCTAAAAACTCAATTATCAGTAAAAAACTAAATTTGAAAACATAATTAAAAATAATATTTATATATATTTCTTGTTGCTATAAACCACTGACCTTTAGCCTCCAGAGACTGTTACCTCACAGACCCTAAACAGAAGGAGCTAAAAAACTCTATAGAATCAATATTTATCCAAAATTATTGAAAATCAAACTCGAGAACAATCAAACATATTTACAAATCATTTTTATACAAACCATTATGACCTTTAGACTCCGCTAGCTTACAGTTTCTACACAGAAGGGGCTAAAAAAGTCATTAAAACTATAGTAGAGCTACCCGTCATCATCGTCGTAATTATTGACATCAAATTAACTTAAGAAACGGATTTAAAAAAAGGAAATTTGCGAACCTTTAAAACCAACGTCAAATTTTTCAAAAAGCATATTTCTCTAGAACTACTAAAATTCAGTAAAAAAACAAATTCAAAAGCAATTCAAAAATTACTTTTAATAAAATAACAAAAATAACAAACTCAAAAGCAATTAAAAAATTATTTTTTATTGCTATTAGTAAACTGTGACAGTGAGATTTACTAAGATCTAAAGTAGTACTCCCCCTCCCAAGGTCTAAATATTTACACCTGTGGAGGGTTACTAAATTTTAAAACCAATTTTCAAACAACACTTACCCCTACAGAAAAAACAGTTATTGATTATTTTGTATTGTAATTGCAAAATACCACGGGAAAACTGCTTTTTTTCTCAAAATATACCATATTTTATGAGAAAATGCCCTAAAACAGACAGGTTTCAAAATGGCAAATGGTGAATACGCCAAAAATTTGGCACATAATAGCTTCATTATCTGTGTTTAAGGCTATAAAAGGAATGTTTTGTGGCAATTGGTAATAAATTCATTTATAATTTCCTTAAGTAACCGTTTTGCAAGGATTAATTTACCTTATTTAATATCCCAAGTTATCACCTCCAATTTTGTCCAGAGAAACGCCACATTTTGAACCCGTTTTCAGCACAAAAAATATATTTAGGTAAGAGGACACTACGAGGCAAAACAAACATAAGTGAAGGTCACTGATTATGCACGAAAAATATATCAAACAAAAAAACCAAAAACAACTATATTAATTTCTCACTCAAGAAACTTTCCTTAGTCAAAGCCCACTAATTTCAAAACTGTAGATTTCATCAGTAGAGATTGTACAAGCCAAAAGGTACAAGCAGGGGTAGAAAATCCGAACTTGCTGTTTGTGATTTGAACGCAGCTAATATTTTGAAACTAACATTTCGACAGTGACATAAATGTAAACAAAACTTGCATTTAAGTTTTTTATGCACTTTAGGGATTAAATAGGTAATTTTAATCTATCTTTTTGGGGACTAAAGTGACACTTTTAATCCCTAAGGGATTCAAAGGACATTTAATCCTCAAGAGATTAAAAATAAATTTAATCCCTCAGCTTAGGGATCAGAAGTAAATTTAATCCCTCAGGGATTAAAAAAAAACTAATCCCTGGAAAATTATAATTAAATTTATGGCAAGTCAAGCCAAACAGCACTTGCTCTTGGCAAATATTTAATTCTTAGCACCCTTTCTTGTAGCTGATAAACCAGTTGGCGTAGAAATAACGTAATTTAAACAAAGATCTTTTCCTAAAGTGCATAAAATAGTATATAAACCTCGGGCCTAAAGTGTCGTTTAATCCCTTAGCGAATTGTAGCTCTCCCTACGATCGGGCTACAAACCTTTCGCCGCGGGAATAAATGTGGCACTTTTATCCCTAGGTTTATAATGTACTATTATTACATTTCATAAATAAAAGCAGTTTTTAAATAGATACAAAATTAATCTACTCCTTCGTTTATTATTACCCCTTTAAATCATTGTGTGACATCAAGTATTAATTGAAAAAATTAATTAACAAAGGTAAGTTGAAATGAAAGTGACATATAGCCCTAATTTTAATTGGTACTACAGAGTGTTTGCTATTTAAACCCCGCGTGGGTTTAAATTTTTTAATTTTCTTTTCCTCTAAATTGAAACTTTTTTCTTAAATCCAACAAAAGATTGTGTTAAGATGATTACTCAATAAACAAATTTATTCAAATTCTTCTTATAAATCAAACTATGTCTAAAACTCAAGGAGGGTTGGTTTAAAATACTTAAAACCAAAAATTTTACTTAAACTTAGAACCGTTCTAAAGTAGACTAAACCCTTTCAGTAAATCCCACCGTTAGACTCCAGAGGCCGCTAGCGGTCCCTGCACAGAAGGGGCTAAAAAAGCTCAATAAAATTGTAATAGCTCCCCTCTTTAAAAGCGACGTAACAGGTGTATCTATAGTCTTTGGAATAAGCGGTGCCGTGGCGGTTCTTGAAGCATAACACTGCGTTGGGCACTCACTCTTGCGGCACAGTCGCATATCGCTGGTCGACGGCACCAAATCGCTCCTCAAGCGGTACTTTACTTACGGAACCATCTTACAACGTTCCAGCGGAGTTGCGAAAAAAAGTTTGAGCGCCAAAATTTTCAATTTTTAAAAACGCGAAAGTTTTTGTTCGACGTTAAGGTACCACTCCTTTGAGTGCGTGTTTTTTTTGGTACCATCCAAAATTTTGACTTTTTTTGCGAAATTTTGTAAGGTTTGTCGTCTTATTGACTGTTGATATCTCCCGTTCTTACGGGCAAAACGGTGTTTAATTTGGAGTTTGTGAACATGATTGAAAAGTAGAGTTTTCTGAACGACTAAAAACAAAAACTTAGTGTTTGTGATTTTTAAACAATTTAAGATTGTTTTATTAACCGATTGTGAATTTGAAAGTGAGTTTTTGGATTTTTTTTTGGGACGATAATTGACTGGTTAATTTGGCTTGTTGGGTGGACGAAAAAAGGTAAGTTAAAATATAATTTAATTTTTTTCAAGTTTGAAAAAAATAAAAAACACAATTAATAAACACTTTTTTCTTTTAAGTATTGAGCTCTCACATATTTCTAATTATGTACCTACTTTTAACAAATATTTTTCTTAAAAAAATGATGGATGATTTAATAAGGCTAAACAAACATAAAAAAAATAAAAATTTTGTGTAACCTACTTATAATAAGTACCTCAACAAAATTGTAAAAAACACTCACGAAATATTTTTTATTGCTTTCTTAAATTTTTTATATTTTCTAATAATCTTTATTTTTTTCAAATAAAAAAAAATATCCATAAAAGCTAAAATAAAGTAAGTTTACAAAAATGTTTGAAACTTTCACGTAAATGTCAATTTATTATTTTTTTGTTTTACTTAAGATCCAGATGCATTAAAATACTTTCATAGAGCTTCTTTTTTCTTTAATTTCTTTTCTTTTTATTTCGTGTACGGATAATATTATGTTATACCTTAGTAAAATAACCAGCTTCGATTTAAATTACTACTTTGCGAAAATTATACGGTGTACAAGAGTTGTAAAAAGGTATACTTTTGATGCACCGTGTGCTATTTTCTATAAATTTATATTAAACCAAATTTCGTTTATACTTTTTAAAAAAATCATATATTTTTGTTATTTCGCTCGCAAAAAATAGTTTTTTTGAGAAGCACATTTTTTTCTATGAAAGTATGGAAGCTCGTCGGCCTTACTTGATGGGAAATTCTTCTCGGTATACCTAACGAGTGACGAAAGTGAAGTCAACTTTCGGTCGGTCGCCATTCGGTTGGTACCCATTTTGGTGTTTCCAGATAACTTAAACAATAATGTTTTTGGTGCTATTTCCGAATGCAAAATACTGTTTTTTTTTTAGATCAGAAAATTTGTGCTTTTCGGTGCAAGAGTGGCCAACGAAAAAAAGTACCGGTGTTACCTGTAACAGAAAAAAAGATTAAACAGAAATAATACTCTAAAAACAAACCTTCCAAAAGACAAAATTTCATATTTATGTTATATTGTAAAAAAAAAACATTTTTTATATATAGCAGCAAAGCCACAGCAAACTAGACTAGACTAGAATCTAAACCCAGTTCACATTATAGATATTTTTAAAATATCTTTAATTATTAATTTGATTAAGTTGTGTAAGTTTCACCCAAATTTCGTGATGCCGTCATTTGTTTGCTCTCAGGGTTCATACTTAAAAAAAATTTCGTGTTTTTTATATTACAGTAGTTTTTTCCTGTACTAGGTATCCATAAGAAAAAAAATATCAAATTTTGTGGTTTTATAGATCGCGTGTCTATTATAGAAGTTTATAATTCGATTACATTTTTTGTATTTCTGTTTGAAAAGAAACATTTTGTAACAAAATGTTTCATTGTTCGAGACATTACGCCATTCTTTTCAAAAAGTAGTTGCACAAGCTAATTCGATTTTTTGGTAAAAAACCAACAAATTGTCGTGGTTTTTGTAACTAAAATTCAATACAAATTTTAGATAAATTTAGCTTAGTATTAAGAAATTTTCTAAAGCCTTAAAATAGACGGTTCAGCCCATTCTAAATTTTGTTTAAAATCTTTCGCACTCTCTATTTTTTTTCAAACAAAAAATAATAAAAGAGCTTTTTTCGAAAAGCCCTTCGGGTTTTGGAGAAGATCCTAAAAATATAAGATATAGGCTTTCAGAAAATATACTGTCTTAAGTATATGATAGGAAAATGTGAGTATGATTATTTCTGGAACTTTCAGGGACACTTTTATTATTTATTATTGCCATTGGTTTTTCCTTTCGTTTTATAGACATATTTTGGTATTAGGAAGTTGATAATATACAACAGGTAACCTTAAAAAGATTAAAAATCTAAAATAAATTAATTATTATACATGAGCTTCTGCTAAATTATCTTTTAAAGCACAAACTTTTTGGGCAACAATATTTTTTAAAGCACCAAACTAGGAATAGAAAAGATAATATTCAAATTTTTCGACAAAATTTTCAAGGTCTCAAATTTATTTTGTCATAGACACCGGAAATTTTGGCAATTCAAGGTTGAAATTTTTGTATGTTTCGGACCCTTTAATTACGCATGTATCTATTGTTTTTTTTTTTGGTATTTTTTGCATACTTATTACTTGCTAAAATGAACGTTTTTTTTCTGCTTAACTTCCGGTTGAGAGCTTATGGATTTGGGTGCGTCAATATTCTATAGCTACCTACCTAGCAGGTTAATGCATTTCTTAATGAATTTTGGTATATATAGGATTTTTTGAGAATCTCTGAGGCTCTTAAATAAAATTATCTTAAGAGACTAAACGTACCCAGTTGATCATTTTGTCCAATGCTCTATAATAACCTTATACGATGTCAAGTAATGATCTAAAAGAGATTTATACGATTATTGGGTATTCTAGGTATTCTGGTATTCTCCAAAGCACTTAAAAGAACTGCAGTAAGTTATTGTGTGCCCAAGTGCACGTGTTTTTGATTGGATCGCTCATAAGTAATGTAAATTGCAAGTGATATCAGTCTGGCTGGCTTATAGAATTTAAAGTATTGAACTTACAGAATTCGTACTTGATTAGACTTGAAAAGAAAAAGTAGTTTTATATACGGGAAAGCTCTTAGTTATAAGCAAATTGATACATAGAAAGAAAAGAACAGTAATAAACTGAATGCACTGTTTTATGGAGTGGTAAAATATTTTAAGTAAAGTTAACTGCGGTTTAAAAAAATTTCTAATTTTACTTTAACTGCAAAAACCCACAATATAATTGGATTATGTTCCAAAAAATCAGGAAAGCCCGTGCAAAGTTTGGCAAAACGCCTGCTTTATACTTTGATAATCTTTTTGCATATGTTTTCAAATATCCAGACGAATGCTCAATTTTTTATCAAGATAATATCAAACTACACAATACTGTTAAGGGTATTTACAATAAGGTTTTTCTTCGTTAAATAAACCAAAAAGGCAATGTTTTGCAATAAAAACAAATACATAACCTTAATTGTTGCTTCAAAATCATAGACACCGACATACCCAGAAGATTATCCACCTCTGAATTTTTGTCACAGCATTTGAAAAGGGTTATAGTACACCTCATGCCAAATTTTCCGGACCTATTTCAATATGGCGGCTGACAATTACATAGAAGCTAAATGGAACAGTCATTATCAGTGTCAAAAAACTGTCTATCTCGTCGAGTATTTCATAGCTCTTCTTTGTTTAGTGTCATGCAAGCTCTCTTCGAACGATGGCTACCATTAGCTCGATCTTTGCACCTTTCATTCTGAAAGCTGATAGCACCACATTCCGATTGGCTACAATTTTTTTGCGTATAGCATCAGTCAGGGTACATGCCTCTATACTCTGTAATATAAAACACTAAAAGACACAACAACGAAGCACACTAATTCGGAGAGTGAAATTAAGATCGCGACTACACAACACTGATTCCATTTTGATAAAATATTATCTGGTCGCTTCAATTTGTACAAATCCTAGCCAACCACAACAAGGTAACGCTTGAATGGGTGTCGAGGCACACAGAGGTGGCTGGCAATTAAAATACAGATTCTCAAGTGACACGAGTGGCATATAATGTTTTATCCAACAAGTGGAAAAAATCCTTTTTTTATGAGATAATAATTAATAAGCTTTGTGATCAAATCAAAGCTACTTGCGTCTCAGTACCCTCATTTTGGTCCAAGTAGTTTTGTTTGTTGCCACGGGCATGATACATTGTTAGCAAATGTTTAAATAAATTTTGACATTTGTCAGTTTTCTCTGCAGAAAAAGGAAACTTTTTTGAAGAAGAAAACTTATAGAAAATGGAGGAATCCGAAGAAAATTACGTTCCTGAGGATATCCTTACGAAAGCTGAAGAAGCAGCGATGCAGATTTTGCCAGAAAAATCACGAGATGCTTACGACAAGGAGCTGAAAATATTTCAGTCTTGATGTGTTTGATGAAAATGCTCTATTGGCTTATTTTTGACATTTGCATAAAATATTAGCCCCATCGTCGCTATGGACCAAATACTCGATGCTTTTCTCGACTATTCACCTTTATAAAAAAATCGACATTTGAAAATACAGCAAACTAACCAGGTTTTTGAAAAGCGAATCACAGGTATACAAACCAAAGAAGTCCAAGAAATTATAACGCCCTGAAATAGAGAAGTTTTTGAACGAAGAAGAATTTCAATATCAATGTGAATTCTGCTTGTTATAGTAATAAATAAAATATTACTTTAAATATGAACGTGAGTTATAATCCATAACTCACTAGTGAGTGAGTGGGTGTTGTTTGATATTTTGCTTTTCTAAAATGACATTAATAAAGACAGTCGCAATTTCAGTGTGTTGGATAAAATAATTTAAAAAATTAGAGAAAGATCACCAAGTATATTAAACCATTTAAATCTGAGTGTAACCAAATTGCATACCATTAGACATCCTTATTCGTACGCAAGTTCAAATGGCAAATTGGTTTTACAGAACTGCATGCAGAAGAAAATTACACACTCACACACACACTCACACACGATAACGTTTAAGAAGTTAAGGCTGTTATTATTTAATGTTCGATCTAGATTCCACACTGCTGCCCCCTATAACTGTTATTGGGTGTAACTATCGTAATTATTTAGTGCCCATATACATTTGGTTTATGCGAGAAATACACATTCGCCCATTAAATTATCTTAGTGGATCTGTAGGTACCTACGTCTGATCGATATGTAACTATATAAAATGAGGAAATTTAGCAAACAAGCGTTAAAACTTCTGTAGCTTTGCTACCTCTTAAAGCTTTATTTATCAACGCATTTGATTTTGGCGCTCGTGGTTTGTTAAGCTGGGAATGCCGAGGAAGCATTTATAAACTCAGTGATTGCTCAACCTTAATTGGTCTATTCAGAATGTCATTGGAGTGTTTTTTGAAATTACTGGTCAGATGACACCTATCAGTATATTATGTGATCTAGATTCTCTGTAAACTTGAAAATGTTGGCCATATTTTGAGGAATGAAAATTAAAATATCTTATTAATAGGAGGAAAAATTTAAATTTGTTACACAACTTTGTAACCACTACATATCCAGAGAATTCCGAAAACTTTTTCCGTGAAATACACAGACGGCTCCAAGGCCGATGAGGGTGTAGGAGCTGGCATATACGCGCAAAAATATGAGACTTTAGTCTCTATAAGCCTGAGGAATGACTGCACAGTATTCCAAGACTGAAAGACTAAAGGAAAACTCTCATTCGGTAGCAAGCAGCACAAAGCTCTACAAGCAGTGCAAGTGACGTCCAAACTGGTTTGGGACTACAGAACAGCTCTAAATAGGCTGGCAAGCACCAAAAGGGTGACACTAGCCTGCATTCCAGGCGAACGGGGACACTCTGGAAACGAAAAAGCTGATGAATTGGCCAGACAAGGCTAGGCAATAAAGTTCACAGGGCCGGAAGAAAATAAACGGTCTATGGGAGCAAATGCCTGGACAAAGGACAAAACTTTTCAGGCAAAAAGTGAGGCTTCTAACAGGTCACTGAAATCTCTATAAGCACTTGTATGCAATGGTATTGGTAGAAGATACTATATGCCGCTTCTGCAAGAAAGAGGAAAAAACATTACATATCCTATTTCAATGTGAAGGCCTAGGCATAGAACTAGGGCCTTACTGGAGGACCTATAATGTCCGCGGCCAGAAAGCTATATACAGGGCACACTGGCAAGGCCTCTGGGCTTCATGTCAAGGACGGAGTCGCAACTTGTTTTGTAGTTCTAGCAAAACAGGGAAGGAAAAAGGGGAACCACAATATATCTGTGGACAGGTGTCTACACCACTACATTCTTATCTAATCTAAATCCGTGTAATACAGCGTAATCGTTCATATTTGGACGCGTAAATCTTGATAACTAGTCGGGATAAAAATATGCTTTTAGTGCCAAAAGGCAGTTGCTGTTAACACATTTTAGTCTATACAATGGATTCTTTACTAGGCGTCAACTAAATGTAATTTTTTGACATAACTTCCTTTTTTTTAATGCAAAAGCAAAATATTTACATGAATAGAAAATTTCTTCTTCCAAAAAAATGGGGTGGGCCACAAAAAATTAATCTTTTTGGATTGCCTATTATTTTGGTGTAAAACATGATTACAAATCTGGAAAGAATATACCTGATATTTTCCAGAACAATTGTCAAAAATGACGTTTTATAAAAATCCAAGATGGTGGAAAATTTTTCTGTACTCCACTGGCTCAAAAACTAATTTTCTTTGAAAGCTTTATCCAATCCAAACATAAAAATGAATCACTTCTAAAAATAAATTTTCCATCTTTCTGGAAATTTCTAAAAATGTCAAATTTGACGTTGAATTTTTAATATCTAATGTATTGGTTTTGTTCATTAAAAAGTTTCAGGAGGGGGGGGGTGGGAATTAAATTTTTAAGAAACGTCATTTTTGATACTTGTTCTTAAAAATATGGAGTATATTCTTTTCAGTTATGTACTTTTTCTTGAGCACTGAAAAAGTCTAATTTTTTTGTGGCCCACCCTATATTTGCAAATAAACTATATTAAATATTTTTTTTTTCAAGTACCCACGACTATGAAAACAGTTAAGGTACCCATCATTTAGTAGTTCACCGTATGAGAGTTCACAAAAAAAAAGTGTCAGTCACAGTTGCTCGCAAATGAAATTTTTGGGTATTGTTGTATAAGCGTTGATTTTTTGTTTAATTTTATTTATTTATTGAATTTTTTGCAAATATCTCAAAAAATAAAAACGAATTACATTTTTGGAGACAAAATTAAGCTGGGTCAATAAATGGCATTTACTTACGTCTCTCCGTTTTGACGTAAGAATCATAGTTCTTATAATGGATCACCCTGTAATAACGACACTTCGAATAAAAAGTCCTAATGCATGCATTTTGTTTAATCTAATAAATATATAAATTAGAAAAAAACAAACATGTAAGAATTTCCTCAGCATGTTAAAGTACGTCAACTGTCTGAAAACTTCTTTGAAATGTAAAAGTATCCAATGAAATATAGTACCTTTCCTTCCTCTGTACACACGATAATGTTTTATTTTTTTCCACTTGTGCATTCCCCAGAAGGCAAGTGATCTATTGCATCTCATTTCTCGTGCACGAATGAGTATTTTTTCAGCATTGTATAACAATATACGGTATCACTACCCAAGAATTAACGAAGTATTTTTAATATTTTGGTAATTTTTGAAAGTCTGGTTAAGTAATGGTTTTTTATTTTAGGCCTTCAATTTTGTTTTCTATTATCAATTTTAAAAGTTTGTGTTTGTGATTTGTCAAAATATGGCCCAAATATTCAAGTTTTTCTTTTTTGATGGTAAATAAAACTTCAAGATATTTATTTATTCTAAGCAAAACATCCACATTAGTTACTCTGTCCATCCAAGATATCCTTAGTATTCTACCATAACACCACATCTCGAATGCCTCTAAGTTTTTGCACACGGCCTCAGTTAGTATCCATGCTTCCATGCCATAATATAAGATGCTAAAAACATAACACCGAAGCACACGAATTCGGAGAGTGATTTATTTTGATAAAAGATGATCTGGCCTGTTCAATTCTTGCACAAACGTCTTGCATGTTGTCTCAGTTCTCATTGAGGAGGTAACCCAAGTATTTATATGAACCCACTCGTTCGACTTGCTGCCCATGTTCTTTTCCTTGGACATGACCATTGCTTTCCCAACATTTAAGTTAAGCCCGAATTGCGATCTTTTGGCAGCAAGGCCTTCCAACGTGTCTGCTATTATGACAGACCCTCTTCTCAGTTATGAAGTGCATTATCTATTATTTTGTTACTATAGATATTAAACAACAGCGGAGACAATATACAACCTTGACGCACACCTCTTCTTATTTGGATCTCTTCGGACAGTTGGCCATCAACCTTTATTTGTGCAGGCTGGTTCCAGTATAGATTAGCGATTATCTGTAATTGGCAAAAGAAAACAAAAGAGTATATTATGTTTTCTGTTAGTGTAGTTTTGAAACACTGAAATATTTTAAATTTTAGAATCAACCTAAATTTTTCTGAATAGGATACTCGATCCCTCGTTTCAGTATCGCGATGCAAGTGCATGAAAACATAAGTTTTGCAAATTTTAGATGTCCAAAGATACACTTTGCTCTTTCGGTGTATTGTTTTACAATGGTTTGATATGAATTACAAATTTGTTTTGTGTATATATGTTGCTCCTAAAATCCCTACCGGTATATCACAGTGAGTTGCTATACACAAGAAGAGAGAGCTTCTGTTATATATAGTGGTTGATTGTAAAGAGATATTAACATAGCACGATGCATATTAACTATATATTCTGTTGCTGAATAGCATATCTTTTGAAAAAAGGTGAAAAACAAAACTCTGCTAAGTGCCACCATTGATTTAGGTCAGAATCGTTGGTTATATATACTCGAGAATTTATTTATATATTAATATATTAGGATACTCTTATTAATTGATTACATTTCCAAGAAGATTCTTTCATGATAATCATCAAAAAGTTAATAATGAGTGCCTCCTCCATGGTTATTTAGGCACTTGTTTGTTCTTTTGGGCATTGACAAAATAAAATGGTCTATATCATATTGAGGAACACTCATACGAATCCTCCTTACGGCATGCCATAGTTCATCTAAGTTTCCAGGGGGACGTGGTAATCGACTAAGATTGCACACTATTATATCCCATACGTGATAGGCGACAAGTTAGGCGATCTTGCTGACCATTCCAAAGACTCTATGCCAAGTTCATGTAAGAAGTCCATTGTTTCACAAGCAATATGCGTTCTGGCAATATCTTGTTGAAAGATCGCATTTCGGGTAAGTTGTAGGTAGGGATGTAAAACTGACTGCAGCACTTCATCAATATATCGCCGAGCAGTCATATTGCCGTTCATGAGGACTAGAGGTGATCTGCTTCCTAAACATATAGCACCCCGCCACTTGTCTTGTCTTGCTCTATCACGTTCAACAGCCAAGTCTACATTTCGTCTCTCACCTCCAAATCACCTAACCCTCATGCGTTCATCATGGCCGCCTAAACAAAACCTAGATTCGTTGCTGAAGCTTATGGTATTCCATTCATTATTCCAGTTTTGCCGAGCTCTGCACCAATCCAAGCGGCCAGCCTTATGTTGTGGGGTCAAAGGTAGCACCAAAAACGGACGGTAAGCCCTCAGCCCCATACCAAGCAATCTTCGATTAACTGTCATCCTTGAAAACACTCTGTCCCGTCGATTTCTGAGAGCAAGAAGTCTGAGATGCTGTAAATCATGACCTTGTAATAATCTAGGGCGTGCAGAACCCACACGACGTCTATAAGTTTCATCATTGAACCACCTTCTCCAAACTCTTAACACTATTGATGGATTGGCATTAACCCTTTTTGCAATTTCCCGTAAACCAAAACCAGCTTCCTCGAAGTCGTTTAAAAGATGAAATTGGCGACTGCGAACTCTTGGCATTTTTATTTTTTAAGTAAACTGTATCGAAAAAGACCGAAAACTACGAGAAAAATAATTTAAAATTTTCAGAAAAGGTCTTTTGTGTGTGGGTTGTTGTTGAAAATGAATAGAAAAAATCTGTGAAAAAAGTAAAGATTAGAAGACAAAAAATTCATCAAATATTTCTTTTGAGATAAGGTATACACACAAATAATTTTCATTCAAATAATCCACGAAGATTGTCCACCTTCACGTGGAATTTTCTAAAGTACGTCAGCCAAACGTTGCTTGGAATTTAAACAATCATATCTCAAAGAATCATTAGAATGATATTCACCTGAGTCCACCTTAGAAAACCTATCAATCATAGTGCAATAATAGTGGTCATAGAATCTCTTTTTTTGCTCAGGCATACATTCATACCAAGAAGTAAGTATTAGTATTATGCCAATAGGTACTATGATGGACGCAAGTAATGATCCTTCGGTGAAAGTTCAGATTTAAGAGCACTGATTTCGGTAAACTGTCTGGTCTTTTTCTCAGCATTAGGGTGATTTAGTGGGAGCTTACACCGCGTACCTCTCTTTTTGCTTATTTAAATTTTAAAATCCAAAACAGCAGAAATGTATCTTTATGTAAGCACTGTACACATAATGCAGGAATTTTTGCAATTGATACATTTTATAATGCCCCGCCTGAACTCGCGCATATTCCATTTATTCCAATAGGCCGTTTCATTATTTTATCTTGCTTGCACATCTGCAAAAAAAGACTTAACGATATTATAGTGTCCATATCTCAACTGGAGTTGGTATGTTACCAGTGAGATAAGTGTGTAGTTTTTTTTATTAATATTATTCTTTGTGTTTTTTTTTCGATTAACGAGCGAATGAATCAAGATAGAATTGAGAGTGCGAGAGTTACTTGTTTTAGATTTAGAGGCCCTCTTGGTAGGAAAGTATCCTAAAACAAATAATGGAATAATAAAATATACTACTAACATAAAAAAATGAACGTGTCCCAAGGTTTCTTTTAAAACTTCATTTTGTATAAAAACACTTAACTTTAAAAGAATTTGAATTGCGTATAGAATATCTTGAAAACTAATGGCTAGGTTTAACGTAAAGACATTTGAGAGACCTTTAAAACAAGGTATTACTTGACATAGTTTTCTTATTGAAATTCTGGTGGTGAAACTCACCCCTTAAAATGGATGTGTCCCACGAATATTTGAGTAACAAATTATAAATTATAGGTACTCCACTCAAGTAGAAATTTTTAGTTGTGCAAGTTGTTAAAGTAAGATTTGCACCACCAGAAAACGTTGGTTCAAAGGTAAATAGTAGTTGTCACAACTATTTATTAAATAGACTTACTTAAAAAATTTTCAGCGGTATTCTAGTTGTGAATGCGACGTTTTCTGGCCGGGTTGTGGTAGACACGAGTGGGACTATTTTTGTCTAACCAATGTTTATGTTATGTTTGCCACTAACCAAGTTCGGAGCACTGCCATGTGTCAATTTCCATTGGGTAAAAATGATTAAGCTGGTATTTATACCTCAAGAAGCTTAAACAAAATCTCTAGAGCCTTTTTCACAATTCGAACATTGGTTTGCGTGTATTAGTGATGTAAAATGTCTTATAGAAATAGTTAATTTTGTATTTAAATGATTTATTGATCAGTTTAGCTAGTAAATATAATTTTTGAACAAATAACTGCGCTCCAAAACCCACTTAACTACCATTTTAACAGATTTCCGACTAGTCGCCATCGAATCGTTGACTCAAGCACAAAATCATGCACCAAAATGATGCAAAAGAGGGCGTGTTTAAATAAAGGTAAACGGACGCAATGCACAACCTGTGTAGCTATTCTTCACATCACCGAAAAACAATTATATCTCTGAATCGCACAGATCCTATTGGTCAACTAGCAGCATGAATTTTGATTAAATTTGTTTCTAGTGATCTTTAGTGAGAGAAATAGAAGTTACCAATTTCTATTAAAATACTGTCATTAGTGTCATTTGTGGGAGAAATCAGCGGCATCGGTCAATGAGAACCGCGCATTTGTGAGGAATTATTTTCTGTTCCTTGATCTCAAGAATAGGCACAATGAGTCGTCGAAAAATTGCTAGTTGGGCAAATGCTCGAAAACGCCTCTGTTTCCTTTTTGTTGTTATACCCTGTACATGTCGCAAATAATTTATTTAGTGAGATATAAACTAAAATAATGCAAGTTGCATCTTAATAAAAGGCTAAAAATAGACTCGTAGTTTTGATTTATACCTAAATTTGCGAAACTATTTAACTGTAATTTGAAGAATTTTAAAAAATAGCGCGTTCTCTGCAAATGCAAAAGTTGCCATATAAAACGTAATTTGATTTGATTTATTAACGAGTCGTGCATTAAATCATTCGCAATCCTGGCGACTGTGCTAAACAACGCGTTGACATCTGTTATCTCCGCTAGCTGTTGTAATTTAGAATCCTTAAAAGTATTATTTTTGCAAATGAAACCGTCTGCAGGATCTTGCTTCATTTGGTAGGTTTTTACCCATCAATTAAGCAGTAATTTAGTTTTAATAAATAAATAAATAAATAAATAAATAAATAAATAAATAAATAAATAAATAAATAAATAAATAAATAAATAAATAAATAAATAAATAAATAAATAAATAAATAAATAAATAAATAAATAAATAAATAAATAAATAAATAAATAAATAAATAAATAAATAAATAAATAAATAAATAAATAAATAAATAAATAAATAAATAAATAAATAAATAAATAAATAAATAAATAAATAAATAAATAAATAAATAAATAAATAAATAAATAAATAAATAAATAAATAAATAAATAAATAAATAAATAAATAAATAAATAAATAAATAAATAAATAAATAAATAAATAAATAAATAAATAAATAAATAAATAAATAAATAAATAAATAAATAAATAAATAAATAAATCAATAAATAAATAAATAAATAAATAAATAAATAAATAAATAAATAAATAAATAAATAAATAAATAAATAAATAAATAAATAAATAAATAAATAAATAAATAAATAAATAAATAAATAAATAAATAAATAAATAAATAAATAAATAAATAAATAAATAAATAAATAAATAAATAAATAAATAAATAAATAAATAAATAAATAAATAAATAAATAAATAAATAAATAAATAAATAAATAAATAAATAAATAAATAAATAAATAAATAAATAAATAAATAAATAAATAAATAAATAAATAAATAAATAAATAAATAAATAAATAAATAAATAAATAAATAAATAAATAAATAAATAAATAAATAAATAAATAAATAAATAAATAAATAAATAAATAAATAAATAAATAAATAAATAAATAAATAAATAAATAAATAAATAAATAAATAAATAAATAAATAAATAAATAAATAAATAAATAAATAAATAAATAAATAAATAAATAAATAAATAAATAAATAAATAAATAAATAAATAAATAAATAAATAAATAAATAAATAAATAAATAAATAAATAAATAAATAAATAAATAAATAAATAAATAAATAAATAAATAAATAAATAAATAAATAAATAAATAAATAAATAAATAAATAAATAAATAAATAAATAAATAAATAAATAAATAAATAAATAAATAAATAAATCAATAAATCAATAAATAAATAAATAAATAAATAAATAAATAAATAAATAAATAAATAAATCAATAAATCAATAAATCAATAAATAAATCAATAAATCAATAAATAAATAAATAAATAAATAAATAAATAAATAAATAAATAAATAAATAAATAAATAAATAAATAAATAAATAAATAAATAAATAAATAAATAAATAAATAAATAAATAAATAAATCAATAAATCAATAAATCAATAAATCAATAAATCAATAAATCAATAAATCAATAAATCAATAAATCAATAAATCAATAAATCAATAAATCAATAAATCAATAAATCAATAAATCAATAAATAAATAAATAAATAAATAAATAAATAAATAAATAAATAAAGAAATACAATAGATGAAAGTAATAGCACAAGGAAAAATGAATAATGGAAAATGAAAATAAAAAATTAACTTTTGAAGTGGTTTTACTCACTTGTAATGAAAAAAAAGTCAACGTAAGGTTCTATGCACAGTAGAGATTTAGTAAGTAGTCACAATCGGTAGGTATATTTAGGTCATTTCCGGGATATTTAGACACTATCAGGATATATAGTCACTTTTACCCAGCAACTCAATCCATGGGTCAAAATAGATTAAACCAAAGCCTAATATGTTTTACGGTCTGATAATTTAAGATAGTTTCTGAGACATTTTCCAACGCAGATGTTGGTCAATTGTGATTCCCAAGTACTTTACTGATTCTGCAGCTATTAAAGTTTTGGAATCTCGAGTTATAAGAAGAAAATTCAAGGAAATGTGTCTTGTCAATGTTTAGTGTTAGAGCATTAAAATCAAACCATTCTTGCAACTTTTTAAAGTAATTTTTGGCAGTTGTTTTTGTTGCGTTCCATGAGTTAGTTTTAACAAACACAAACGTATCATCAGCGAAACTAGCAATTTTACTTTTTATATCTAACTCGAAAACATCGTTCATATAAATAATAAACAGCAATGGTACGAGCACCGTGTCTTGAGAAACTCCGTAATTAATATTTCTTATAGAGCTAGTTGTTTTTGTCTAATTCAACTGCTTGTGTTCTATCTACCAAATAGCTTCTTAAGAGTTCAAGGCGCGATCCTCTAATTTTATATCGCTTTAGTTTTTTTATTAGGATTTTATGACACACTGGTCGCGATTCTTTAGAAACGACAGAAAATCTCACCCGACAGAATTGTGGAAAGTGAAGTATTTTACTTATCGCCTCATTTAAAATAAAAACACAGCGTCCTTCATATTTGTCCTAACGTTGTAAGAGAAACTGCGTCACTTTTTTAATAACATTTTGTAAATTTAATATTTTAAAGATATTCTGCAGGACTAGTTTATGGCGGAGCTAAATTGTTACTACGCGTACCAATAAACGTCAAAAAGTGTCGAAAATTCTCACCATGTAAAAGGAAAGACAGAATTTGTGTGACTTTTTTAAAAATCGTCAGATTTTTTGTAACAGCGAGATTTTCTGACGGTTTTTGAAGAATCGCGACCATCGATTGCTTTTGCCAGATCAACGAAGATACAAAGTGAAGCGTCTTTATTATCTAGAGCCTCTTATATTTGTTTTGTCAGGTACACTATTGCTTCTTCCGGTGATCTGCCGCACCGAAATCCAAACTGATTATCTGAGAGCCTCTTGTACTTCTCTAAAAAATCGACCATCCTATTTTTTAATATCATTTAAAAAACTTTAGCCAGAGTTGAAATAAGTGTTATGGGTCTATAGTTAATTATCGCATTTTTATCTCCCGCTTTATGTACTGGCTCTATAATATCAACTTTAAAACCTTATCGAAAGTATTAATTCAATGCTTACATTTAAGAGTCAATACTAAATAGCTTTGAAGGTGTTTGATTTCCAAACGCTTCCCCCCACACCTAAACAACACTGATAAATAGCAAAAATGTTTCCTAATACTAATAGTAATTAACAATCTGTCTTGCAAAAGTCTCAATTAGCTCCGGGCTTTGTAGATCCATGCTAATTCTAATAATTGTTTTTCTGCCCTTAATGTGTGGAAATATTAGACCATCAAATTGAAAATATGTGGATTTATTATACCGATAGTACTTTATAAGATGTTTGAATACTTATAACATAAATCTTAAATTGTTAGTTACATTTTTATATAATATTGTTCCGAATTTGCCCAAGAGACTGGATTTTGTCGGTGTGTTTGAATTTTAGTAAACCAAGAAGGTCTTTTAAGACAAGGAAAATGCTAGAGCAAACAAAAAGACAGACAGACAGAAAAAATATTTAATGTGCAGATATCGCCTATCTAGAGATTTGGTATGCATAGATTTAACCCTGCGTAGTGTCCAAGAATGCGGTAGTAAAACTCCCATTAAAATTGGTCGAGTAATTTTTGTGTAATTCTGCAACAAACAGAGAGAGCCAAAAATAAGTATCTATTAATATATCCATGTGGTTATAGAGGGCTAAGAAGACAAAATACTCTTCTGTCTATCAGCAAGAGCGGCCGCTAATAAACCTCGGTAAACAGATTTCCCCGGTGCCTGACGTATGGCGTGTACCGCCCGAAAGGAGGTCGAAAAATGGTACTTTAACGACCCGGGGAATAAATAAAGAGATTGAATTTGGATTTATGGTGAGCACGCAGGCCGCGCGCTGACTTTCGAGAACGTAAATTTTGCCAAGGCAAAGCGCACCTACACAGATATCTGTGCGCCATGGACCGTGGCTAGCTTCTAGATAAGTGAAAACAAACCAAATCTCGGGTCAAAAATATGAGATTTCACGAAAATAACAGAACAAGGATTTTTTAGTACCAACCATTTTTCTGATTTCGGTTTCGTATATTTATTGTTTACCTATATCATATAATCTAAAGACTTATAATTATGTATTAAATTTTATAGTACAAACTTTTTATTTTCAAATATTTGCTAGGGAGATTTTTTGTCAGTACACTTAATAGGTTTCTATGAAAAACAAGGGTAGTTTTTCATAACGTATTATGAGTTTGTATAAGCACATGTTTTGTGAGACTTTTGGAAGATTTTATTATCAGCCAGACTAATAAATTTTACAGTGAGATTTACTGAGATCTAAATATGTCTAAACATTTATACCTGGGGGGGGGTACTAAATTTTAAAACCAATTTTCAAAAAAAACTACCCATGCAGAAAATTCACGAAGTTATTAATTATTTTGTATTGTTATTGCAAAATACCACCGAAAAACTGCTTTTTTCTCAAAATATTCCATATTTTAGGAGAAACTGACCCAAAACTAATTTGTTTGAAAGGTTTCAAAGTGGCACATGGTGAATACGCCAAAAATTTGGCATATAATAACTGCATTATCTGGGGGGTGGTTTAAATTTATAGTCCCCAGAAACGATTGATTTTTGGCAATTGGTTATAAGTTCGTTTATAATTTCCCTAAGTAACCATTTTTACAAGGATTAATTTACCTTATTTAATGTCCCAACTTGTTCATTAACCAATAAAACAACTCCAATTTTGTCCAGAAAAACGCCATATTTTGAACCCATTTTCAGTATAAAAAAAATATATTTATGTACGAAAAATATACCAAAGAAAGAAACCCAAAACAATTATATTAATTTATTTACAAACTGAAATTAAAACAATGAGGTTATCTAAAAGCTCAGTCAAGAAAACTTTCCTTACTCAAAGTCCGCTCAAGGTACAAGCAGAATTAAGAGATCCGAACTCGCTGTTTGTGATTTGAATGCAGCTAATATTTTCAAACTGACATTTTGGCACTGACAGAAATTTAAACAAAACTTGTATTTAGGTTTTTTAATACATTTCAAAAATAAAATCACCTATTAAATAAATACAAAATTAATCTACTCCTTATTTTACTATTATCGATCTAAATAGTGGTGTGAAATCAAGTATTAATTGGGAAAATTAATTAACAAGGGTAAGTTTTACTTAGAGTGACACATAACCTCAATTTTAATTTGTTCTACTATTTAAACCCCGCGTGAATTGAAACTTTCTTCTTAAATCCAACGAAACAATTTATTAAAATTCTTCTTATAAATCAAAGTGTGTCCAAAACCTCAAGGAGGGTTGGTTTAAAATGTTTAAAACCAAAAATTTCATTTAATCTTAGGACCGTTCTAAAATAGACTAAACCCTTTTAGTAAGTCCCACCGTTAAAGTTTTCTATAAACATCTTGTTTTATGAATAGTTTGCTATGGGTTGCTAAAAACACAAGTTTTTATAAGTCTTTTTATAGATTCTATAGTCAGACAAGCTCACAAAATTTTATATGCTATTATGCGTTCATCTTTAAAAAAATATATAGTATGGGTGTGAATATATGAAAATATGGCAGGTAGTGAGAAGAGATCATGTGTTATTTTTTATGAGGTTTTCAGTCAGAAAAAAATAAAAATGGTAGCTGGGATATTGTTTTCTCGTCTAAATTTGTATACCCAACCAATTAAACGTTAACAAACTAGATCACATAACGATAGACTAAACTTAATTAAACTATAACAAGTATTTAGTTTTAATTTTAAGGCAGCCTGCACTTATCCGTCAGAATAAAACCGCTCAAATAACTGATATTTACCATCTAGCTGTTGCAGTATACTTATTTATTAATTCTTGTGAAATGATCCGGTAAATATACACTGTCCCGGGTACCGTAAAAAATTTACAAGGTACTTAATCGACGGGTAGTACCTATTTAAGCGCGAGGTACTGTACCGAATCAACTGCGATCTAAACATTCGACAACTAATCGCAGCTTATTCTTTCCCACACTAACTCATGCTACTGAAAAATGTGCATAGCATAGAAAAAAATTGGTGCTAGAAAGCACGGATAGTTCACCATACAATCATTTATTTTATGTGTGAATATTAAATTGAATTGAGAGTATCTCGAAAACTGCAGCTTTGAAAGATTTGAACCTTATAACCAACTGAAAACCGTATATCAATAGCTGCTTTACTTCTAAAATTATGATTTTTTTTATATATTTTAACATTTTTTCAAATAACTCGGGAACTAAAGCTCCCACGAATTTGGACTTTATCGCAAAATTTTTAGTCCATATTCATGGAAACTTAAATCTGAAAACCGTATATCGCTACTTGCTTTTGTCTCAATTTTTTTAAATATTTTACCCCCCTTTTCCTCCCTTTCAACCCCCCACCACCCTACCCAAAAGCTAGTCAGTTGATGGTCAGCCGATAGAGGATTTTTGTACCAATTTTCGTTAAAATCGATTAATTAGTTCTTCAGTTATCGTGTATAAAGACAGACAACAGACCGACAAACCAAAAGACTTTTTTATTTCGTCGATTAAGGTGTTTTGGAATCTTAATCGACGAAAAAAAAATCTTAATCTTAACCTTGTAACTCATTTTTGATAAAATTAAGAGAAGTCAAAATTTCTCGATTTTAATTGATTGACAGATTGGTTGTTTTTTAGTTAAATTCTTTATTTTGCAACCCCAAACATTTTGCAGAGTAACTGCAAGGCAACCTTCAGAAAATCGCAGTGAACTCTCGCAATTTAAATAAAATGTAGTACAAGTCAAGTAAACTCGTCATTATGCAAACTAAAGTGAATCTAACATGCGAAAAAAACAAGCAAAACGTTGGTTTTAGATTGACAAACGTCTTATAGATTCGAATCTAGTAAGCATTCCTGTATTTTGATAGACAGTGTCGTACCTAAAAATACTAACTAGAGAATTAAAATTACTTAAGTAAAATATTGTAAACATCTACTTTTTAACTCAAATCAGTAATATGATACTTGTTTCCAAAGATCTGCAGACTACTCTGGCAAAATACTGTGGCAATTTTACACTCTAAAATGTAAAGTTATGTTTTACCTATATAAAGTTTCATTTTATACAAATTAGTAGTTAATACCCATTAGTACTCGTTAGGCAGACATTCTCTACTAACATCTTACTTCGCCAACATCCACTCAATTATTGGTTGTGGTATCATAGTGTGGGGACAATCGTCACATATGGAAAGAGTCATGGTTTCACAAAAACGTGCTATTAGGTCACTATTCAATCTAAAGCCTCTGGAATCCTGCCGTCAAACATTCAAGGAAAACCGGATTCTTACAGTGATACCACTCTATGTTTTCAAATTACTTGTATATATGCACAAAACGAAAGATCATTATCACAAAAATAACTTTTATCATTGTTATAATACTAGACACGAAGAAAAATTCTTAAAAAGTTACTGAGTTTTGAGACCTTCTATAGTTTAAAGGAAATTTTAGATTTTCCAAGCAAAAACCTGAATAAATATAAAAACTAATTGTTAAAAAACCATATATTTCATTCACTTGTGGTTACTCTAATCTTCTCTAGTGTAGATAAATCTATTTTAAAAATAAGGGACGCGTCTTTGTAAGTGTTGATATATATCTGTTGACTTAGTGTTTTATTTATATTTGTATATACGTATGTTTTTTTTTTAATTAGGTTTTGTCTGTATTTTCTTTAACGATTCTGTGTTCTATTTTATTTATTTATTTTTTCTAGGCCAAAGTAATTAATAATAAATTGAATTGAATTGAAAAAAAAGTAGTCACACACCTAACATTATATTACTATATACACAAATAAATGTCATGTAAGTAAATTGTAAGGTAAATTCATGATCTTTTTGTAAAATTACACTCAGCAAATATTTTTACAGTATCTACTACTCGGTAACCAATGAATGATTATGTAAATTCACTCTAATCTTTTTTATTAGTGAACTAAATGGAACGCTCATTATCATTTTTGGCAAACAACTATATAATACCTGCTTGATGAAAGTTTTTTAGAGTATTTAAATAGTCATTTTAGCAACTAGTGGCTATAATAGTGCTTTTTTTTACAAGCGTTGTTTTAAATATCGAGCGCAGCGAGGTATTTAAAAACCCGAGTAAAAAAAGCACAGTTTAGCCGTGAGTTGTTAACACTATTTTTTTAATAATACCTTTATCAAAAAATCTAAGAAAAAGAGGAAAATACTTTTAAAAATCTCGACCAAAGAGAATTTCTCGCAACACACCATCTTTACACTATAAATCAAGGCAGCTGGTAAATTAAATAACAATCGTTTCCATTGCGATGTGTCTTTTTACTCGGTGACGTTCATTGTTGTTGCGACATTTTAATCTTTGACAATTTGATATTTTGTCGATATTTTTAAATGATTTTTTCGTAAATACTTGGTGAAAACTGGCGGAAATGGCTTAATTCTTAGGCAATAATAATTAGATTTTTTTGATATTGCTATTGTTCGCTATTTCTCTTTAACTTTGGATAAAAAATGGACAGAAATCTTTTTTTGCACCCGTGATCAAAAAAAAAGTTTTTTTGCATCGGTAACCAAAAAGCCATGCTTTAGTTATCTGCAGAAAGTTACTAAAAATCATGTTTTTGATGAAGGTATAAAAGAAAAATATTTTTGCCTACTCGCCTGCGGTAAAGTTAACGTTATGGCACTTTACTGCACTCAGTGCGGTAAAGTGACTAAGTTTATTTAAAAAAATTAAAATACAGATATTAATTTTTTTTTGGGGAATTTTTGAGGCTTGTAGGTAAAATTTTGTACCTAACACATGCGTGAAGTGCCTTTACCGCCCTTGCCGTCGCGTGCGGTAAACTATCACTTTCCGCACTGGCTTGGTAAATAACTATTACAGTTTATATTGGTATTAAATATAATTGGGAAGATCTGGGCTACAAACAGTTCACAAGGGGTTTCCTTAACGGTGGGATTTACTAAAAGGGTTTAGTCTATTTTAGAACGTTCCTAAGTTTAAGTGAAATTTTTGGTTTTAAGCATTTTAAACCAACCCTCCTTTTGTTTTGGACATAGTTTGATTTATAAGAAGAATTTTAATAAATTTGTTTTCTGAATAATTACATCACACACACAATTTTCTGTTGGATTTAAGAAGAAAGTTTCAATTTAGAAGAAAAGAAAATTAAAAAATTTGAAGCCACGCACTGTTTAAATAGTAAACACTCCGTAGAAGAAAATAAAATTGGGGCTATATGTCACTCTAATATAAAACTTACCTTTGTTAATTAATTTTTCCAATTATTACTTGTTATCACACAACGATTTAGATGAGTAATAATGAAATAAGGAGTAGATTAATTTTCTATTTATTTAAAAGGTGTTTTTATTTATGAAATATGTTAAAAACTTAATTGTAAGATTTGTTTACATTTCTGTCACTGTCAAAATGTCAGTCTCAAAATATTAGCTGCGTTTGAATCACAAACAGCGAGTTCGGATCTCTTGCCCTGGTTGTACCTTGGCTTGCACCAACCTCTACTGATGAAAGCTACAGCTTTGAAATGAGTGGGCTTTAAGTAAGGAAAGTTTTCTTGACTGGGCTTTTAAATAACCTCAATGTTTTAATTTTAGTTTGTAAATAAATTAATATAGTTGTTTTGTTTTGGGTTTTTTGTTTGGTATATTTTTCGTGCATAATCAGTGACCTTCAGTTATGTTTGGTTCAAAATATGGCGGTTTTCTGGACAAAATTGGAGGTGTTTTATTCGTTAAAGAACAACTTGGGATATTAAATAATGTAAATTAATCCTGGTAAAAACGCTTACTTACCAATTGCCAGAAAACAATCCTTTCTGGGGGCTATAAATTTAAACCACCCCCCAGAGGTAGTCTAAAAAATCACCAACTTTATAACCTAAAACACAGTAAATAAAGCTATTATGTGCCAAATTTTTGGCGTTTTCACCATTTGCCATTTTGAAAACTGTCAAAAAAAAATTAATTTTATGGCATTTTTTCCTAAAATATGGTATATTTTGAGAAAAAAAGCAGTTTTTCAGTGGTAATTTGCAATGCCAATACCAAATAATCAATAACTTTGTGTCTTTTCTGTAAGGGTAAGTGTTTTTAGAAAATTCGTTTTAAAATTTAGTACCACTCTCAGGTGTAAATATTTAGACCTGTGACGGGTACTATTTTAGATCTTAATAAATCTCTCTGTAAATGTCTACGTTACTGTGTCAATAATGTTCATGGATCCTTTTTGCACTATAGAAAAGTATTACAAAATAAAGAACGAGAAGGTTAAGCATACGACCTCGTAGTTGTTAAGTAGTCTATTGAAAATTGAAAACAGTCCTTGCTTGTGTAGAGACTAAGGGCTGTATTCGTAGTCCTTCCTTTAAGGCAGCATTGACGTGCGTCTACACAAAAATATAAAAACAAAAGACCCCCGAAGCACAGGGTACCGAGGTGATCCGTGCCCGAAGGCTGCTCTCGGGCTGGCAAACCTCAAGGCTCCCTTTTAGCGAGAACTGTGATTACGGCCCTAAAGAATAAAAGATTCTTTTTTTCCTGTCAGGGACCTTAGCTCAGGAAGTGACGTTCAAAGCGGGTCATATTTTTTGGAGTCAAATAAACATCAGAATTGACTGAACTTTGAATGGAAGACACATTTTGTAAAAACTAAGAAACGGCTCGAAACACTTTTTTTTGCGGAATAAGCTAAAATTTCTTTTAAGGCCACCAATTCGAAGTATTGAAATATTTCAACCGGTGGCCCTAAAAATAAAGGATATCGCACTCGATATTTTTTGATATGTTGTTGTCCCCGGTCAGAGAAGCATTTTTGGTTTGTGCGCTCTTCCGGATAAGCCACAAAATTTTGATTGAGGAATCCGTCAACGTTTTTTTCTTAAATTGCCAAAGTCAAATTCTAACAGCTTAAGGTCACTTAATATTAAAATTTCAACTGAAAGGGTGACCTTAACAGAGTGATTTCCTAAAAACCACTGATCTAAATATCAAAAATGTTAAGAGTTTGAAGACATTTTCTGGCTTACCCGGAAGGGTCACACAAAAGTTTATTTATTTATTTATATTATTTATTTAATACCAAAAATGCTTCTTTACAATACACAAATAGCCCTCCATTCAAATTTCAGCGAATTCTGATGTTTGTTCGACTCCAAAAAATATGAACATCACATAACAGAAAAAAAAAAGAATCCCTACTCAAGTGTTGATAATTGTCATTTCTAAAAATATGACCAAAGTATTTAAGTTTAGGTATTTTAATCATAAATCGAGGATATCTTCATCAATCAGAGTCCATGTCTCTGCGCCATGACATAAAATGCTTAACACATAAGAATTCACGAATTCGAAGAGTGGTATTAATATCGCGATTACAAAATTTTTCAAATTATTCGCCGACTTCTTGCATGTTGTCTCTTTGGCCAAATACTTTTGGTTTTCTGGGTAAAGAAACCCAGTCCACAAAAAAAACATAAAATTGTGAATAACATTCAAATATTCTTGTTACGAAAATAAAAACGACAGTAAAACAAGTATTTGGATAGAAAAAAATTTTAACAAAAAAAATTGTTTTAAACAGTTATCTATCTTTTGTGTTACTATGCATGATTAGTTTTTCGATTGGCTTCCGATGGATTCCCACACCTTAGAGGTGTTCATCTCGACGCAAATCGAACCGTGGCAGTTCTTTGTGAGTAAATTTTCGCTCTTTTTGCTCAAATGAGCGACCAAGCGAAAATCGACAAAAACATTTTCATTCACAATCTTTCATCGTACGGTATCTGTGGCTGGGTGAATGAATGTGGCAAAAAACGTTTTATAGTTAGTAAAGTTTGATGGATTTCAATCAACAGCCTAGAAATTAGTTAAATCACTGGCGTTCTCAGAGAAGGAGTAAGGGCAAGGGAGGGCAGTTTGGAGCTAACCCAAACCGCTTTTTTTTCGCAAAAAACGTAAAAGCGAAAAAAAAAGTTACAATTTTACCATAATTTTAACTAAGTAAATGTTATCAACAGCATTCAAAGCGTGCAAACGAAAAAAAAATAGAATTAAGACTAAATACCATTCTAAACCCAACAAACCCTGGCAGCGAAACCAGTTCACTTTTTAAAAATTATGTTCAAAAATTTACAACAGCAGTCTAAATGTTTAACAAACAGACTTTTTAGTATATAATTTTTTCAAAATCTTCGCATGATTTTGGTAACAAATCTAGAATTGAGAACAGATCCCTTGGTATTAAATTTTATTATTTTTTGTCGTACATACAACATCTATACTCTGAACCTAATTTAACACGTACTAAACCGCCCCTCCACCCTTTTAAACGAAGACATCACCGCCACTACATACATAAACAAGAATAAATTTAAAATTATGGAGAGAAAACTGGTTTTGTGACACAAATTTAAGCAATAAATAGATTAAAAGGGCTCCAGTTCATTCTGTCAAGAAAAATAGGTCAAAATTATCTAAAAAGTTGGTTGAGATTTATCTGACACTAAAAAAACGGAGGTAAATCTTTAAATAATTATATAAAACATATAAAATGTATAACAAAAAAATAAGTTCAATATCCTACAACCGAAAAGAATCTGGATGGAAAAAACGAAAATTCAAACTTGGATGACCATCTCACAATAGGAGGGTAACCAGTGAAACCACTGATGAGCCCACGCTGGTTGCCCAGGGCGAAACATAGTTTAATCATTTCTCTTTTCGCTTTGGTCCTTTGTGTGTTCCTTGTGGGATGCTCATCCAAGTTTGAATTTTCGTTTTTTCCACCTAAGATAAAATATATAAATTTACCAGCTTTCATAATAAGTTATATGCGATTTTTGCTCAGATGGTATTAAAGAGAGGTCCCACGGTATTGAATTTTTTTACTGTAACATCCCATGGATTAGATTTAAGCCAAAGTGCTCTTATTTTTAATAAACTGATTAATTATTCTACCTTGATCTTAATTTTGAGTCAAATCATCAATCTTAAAATATATTTGCCATTTGAGCAACCCACGCAAAACGAATATTTGCACACATGTACCTACCGACTTTACATAAATCACCAGTTAGACTTAGAAATTCTACACTTGGAGATAATACTGTAACAAATTACCAAGATATACATTTCTGTTAATATAGATTTAATATTTGCATTTTCGATCGATTCGTTTAACAGCTGAACTACCTTGACATTTTTCGTCTCTTTCTAGCCTACAGCCCAATCCGTGTCTAAATCATTTGTGAAGCTAAAAATCAACTATGTACCGTTGAAATTTAACGTTGTAGTGATCGCACATTCCAAATCTAACCAATATAAAATCTTGTAGGTGTGTCCTTCTATAAGCTCGAACTGATTTATCTCGAATATATTTCAGGGTATCAAAACTAGATTATGCCAATAATATGTTTGCGAATTTTGACCAGCCTGACAGGTAATTAATAAATAGTTTTTAATATGCGGTTGGCGAATGACAAAAATATGGCAAATAGTAGTTCTTGTATAGAGGGCATTTGCAATTTAGATCATGTGACGTAAACTTTACAATAAAAGTTGTTAAAAACGAATTTTAAAATTTTTATTAATTTTTTTTTTAAAGAACAAGCTTTTATTAATTTATTTATTAAAAGCGATGGGCGCAAATTAAAAATTTTAACTTTAGGTATCGCATATTGGTCAGTCGACGATTCACATAAGAAACAGTTGTATTACTCTACAGGGTTCCTAAGATTTTCCTTAGGAATAGAATTTCAATAAATCAAACAGAAATGGCATAGAAAGTTCTGCGCGCACAAAAGAAACAGGTATATTGAGCAATGGTGCCGGTTTGTTATTATCTCCGGACTGCTTTCATGAGAAAAAATTGTCGCCACTCTTTCATTGTGAGCATAAATCATAGTTGCAATAATAACCGTTGACAAGATGTCTGCAAATTCCGCTAGATGGCGGCCACACCATGAGATGATCGAGGAAAAAATTAGATGTTTTCAGGTCCAAACCACAGCTTTTTCTTGCTTAAAGGAGGCGGCAGGGTCAATTATTTACGATACTGAGCGATAAACTCGTGAGGTTGTTAACATTAGAAAGAAATATCTTCGCTTTTAATTAAATTTCTTTCCATTCTGTTCTACTAGTGACATCTATCCGGAAAAGGCCAAACCATGCAGCTAGCACTAGCAGCCAAAGAAATCAATAAACGGCGCCGTTTTTCCTGCAGAGCTTCTTGCTTGCGATATTATTGATTTTAAATAAAGCTGGCCCTACACTACATTTGATATTTTCGAGGTGTTTTATGACATGATCTCGAAACATGTAGCGAACCAATTCTTCAAAACTAGCAGGAGGGTAAAAGCGAAAAATAAGGGGCTGCCAATATTTGTAACACCCAAAAAGGGGTGAAAAGATTTATTTTGCTCTGTTTCTTTACAAAAAACGTTTTTTTTACGAAAAACTTGAGCTCTGACACTTTTTTTTATTTTTTTCTTCAACTTTCTCGAAATTTTCGTCATACCGTAGAAAACAATTATTTCCTCCATGGTCATACTCTACTTTTATTCGAAAAAATTGAGAAACAGAGACGGGATCAGTTTTCCTAAAACGGGGGATCTTGGTTTCGAGTGAGAAGATAAAGGGCGCCGCATGCAAAAATTTTTCAATTAAATTAGCCGAACGCAAAAATGTTAGAAAAACAAAGCACGAAATAAAAATGACGCCGCTTACAATTTTTTTTCAAAAATTACGTAATTTCGGGAACGCAAAGAAATTGGTCTAAAGAGTATAATTTTTAAGAAAAAAATATCAATTTTCTCGCCCTCCTCCACTAGGACTACAGGAGCCGTGCACAAATTAGGTAATGGTCATAGGGGGGAGGGGGATTACAAAACGTTACGTAGGAGGGAGAGGGGTTTTCGACAGCGTTTGCATTTGTGTGAAACTAAGAAAATTTGGAATGAAAATAAGTGAAAAGTTTTTTTTTTGGGGGGGGGGGGTAGTGGTCTTGAAATCGTTACGTAATATTAGGAGAGTGGCGTGCCAAACCGTTACAAAACATTACATAGGGAGGGGGTCAAAAATTGGTAAAATCACCGTTACGTAATTTGTGCACGGCCCCACATCTGACTGTTCCTCCTTTTTGATTTCGAATCAAAGTGCAAAACCCGGGTTGGACGTTCGAAGGCGTCAACCCGTCCTATTTGCTTGATAAAGTTTCTACGGAAATATCTCAGTCGATTTCTCCGGCCGTGTATGAACGCTTTAGGTTAGGCATTTGCATGTATCTCAGTCCCCAACCTGTAAACAGTGCGTAAGGACAATGGTTACAAAATGAAAAGCCGAAAAATATTTTTTTTTACGATATCTTTCATCAGTTTGGTATTAAAGTCGAGCAAAAACAATTTTTATTCCAGTCCTAAAGGTATGAAAATGGAAAACATTAGAAAACAACAACCTGGAATGGATTTACTACGTGTAAGATGTAGTGACAACATCGCCCCATGCCCATCCTTTTCTGCCTAATGTGCTTTTCCGTTTGTCTGCGTCTTATACACGGCTGCTTGGCCCCCTAAGGATTTGCTTAGGAACCCTGTATAACCTAAAGACATTTTCAAAGGCTTGGCAAGTACGGCAATCTCACCCGTTCTCGGCTTCTTTAGATGAAAGCATTATGTTTATCATTCGAGTAGAAAAACAATTTAGTTCTTCTTTTGTAGTTCTCTCTTTGTCACCGTAAAGTTAAAATTTTTAAATTGCGCCCATGCTTGTTCTTTCAAAATTCTTTTTAATATTTTTTTTTTAATTTTTAGATTTGTATCCTAAATTTTTAAGTCTAATCAAAAATTCATATCCCCTTCCCGAAAAACCCCTAGATGCCAATTTCGATTTAAATCGAACTAACTAAATCTTTTTCCCCCTCCACTTGTGTGTAAGTGTGTACCTAATAATACCATATTATTGTGTTGTCGTCGGAACTATAAACGCATACCAAATTTGAAAACACACCCTTAATTTTTAGATTTCTACCCTTAATCGTCCATCTGATCAAAAATTCATAATCACCTCCTTAAAAACTCTTTTATGCCAATTTTGATTGAAATTGAACAAACTAAATCTTTTTCCCCCTCGACTTCCCTCGTTAGAGGGAGGTGGGCACCTGAGAATACCATATTATTGTATTTTCATCGGAACTACAAACGCATACCAAATTTGAACAATCGGATGTGGATAAGTCAGTTAAAATTGGTTAGCAAAACATGACCGAAAATCGTCCATCTTGAATCCGCCATTTTGAATTTTCAAAATCTGATCAAAAATTCGTATCTTTATTCTCCAAAGGCCCCCGTATACCAATTTTGGTTGAAATCGGACAAACTCCCCTCATAGGGGGGGAGGAGGGCCTAATAATGACATTATTGTATTGTCACCGAAACTATAAATGGATGCCAAATTTGAAGGCATCGGATGTGTATAAGTTAGTTAAAATTGGTTAGCAAAAGATGACCAAAAATCATTTATCTTGAATCCGCCATATTGAATTTTCAAAATCTGATCAGAAATTCGTTATCTCCATCACCAAGTGCCCCAATACACCAAATTTCAACGTAATCGGGCGTCCTCCAATTGTACCCCCCTCCGCCCGTTTTGAGGAGGGAGCTGTCAACTTCATCACACTATTTTTGTGTTGTCACCGCAACTATATTGCCAAATTTGAGGCCAATCGGATGTCGGGAAGTTGGTCAAAATTATGTTGCAAGATTCCACCCGAACAAACATACATACATTGCAAGCTTTTTAAAAAAATCTAAAATTTTTATTTAATTTTCTTTTTTATATAAATGAATCTTTTCTTTACCTCTAGGAGAGTTGCCCCAGTGAGTTCTTTTCTCCATTATTGGTTAATTCATAATTTAGTTTACATAAAAATTTTAAAATGTGGTCGTGGCAATCTAAAAAGCGAGGCTTTTTTTTGTTTTTTTTTTCCGTAAATAGTAATTTAATTCGGAGCTGGATACAGAGCAATCCTTCTCTCCCCCCCCCCCTTTCGCGACACTTCTAAAATTAACTCGTTTGCTTATCTAACTTGATTAATCTTTTTGATTTTTTCTTGGCAGATTAACTCCAAACCATGACGTTACGAATAACCAGTAACCCCAGCCTGGGAGATGTGGTTACTTGAATAAGAACCCATACAAGTTATTATTGTCCTCTAAAAAAAATACCTTAAATCAGTACATATATGTAGTTTTCCTAAGAACAGCAACAATAATGAAAAATGCTATAAATAACGAAAAAAAAAAATCGGACAAATCTAATCTCTCCCGTGTATTTACGACACAACTTTTACTAACAGAGATACACGCTTAAATAAATAACTCTCCCGGTCTCTCTTCTCTCATGAACCAAGAGATACCAATTAAGACATTTAATATAGCTTACATATCTGGCTAATTACGATAAATAAATTTATTTTTTTCAATTGTGCGGACTCCGAAAGAAACGGCAACCCGCCGCGTTTTACGACCGCAAATAAAATTTATATTAACTGGATTTACCTTATATTAGTCTTAAGATGTTGGATAGTGAGGGATAAATTTCTTAATTTGATTTTATGTTTCAGTTTGAAACGTATATCGATTAAGTAGTTTTAAAGGTAAATTTCAGAAATTTTAACATTCTAAATCTTTTTTTTTACCTTCATCAAAAACATGATTTTAGTAAATGTCTGCAGATAACTAAAGCAAGGCTTTTTTGGTTACCGACGCAAAAAAACTTTTTTTTGATCACGGGTGCAAAAAAAGATTTCTGTCCGTTTTTTTAACCAAAGTTAAAGAGAAATAGCCGAAAATAGTAATATTGATAAAATCTAATTATTCTTGCCTAAGATTAAAAAGCCATTTCCGCCAGTTTTCACCAACTATTTACAAAAAAATAATTTAAAAATATTGTCAAGATATCAAATTGTCAAAGATCAAAATTTTGCAACAATGAACGTCACCGAGTAAAAAGACACATCGCTATGGAAACGATTGTTATTTCATTTACCAGCCGCCTTGATTTATAGTGTAAAGATGGTGTGTTGCGAGAAGATCTCTTCGTTTGAGATTTTTAAAAGTATTTTCCTGTTTTTTTGGATTATATGATAAAGGTATTAAAAAAATAATGTTAACAACTCGCGGCTAAACTGTGCCTTTTTTACTCGCGTTTTTAAATACCTCGCTGTGCTCTTTATTTAAACCAATGCTTGTAAAAAAGCACTATTTTAGCCACTAGTTGTAAAACTAATATTTTGACTTGATTTTGACATTACATCATCCGTTCTTGTCATCGCCAAAATGCACTAGAATTTAAAGCGCTTTTGTATAAAAACGGTTCAAAAGTTTTGTCGTATAGACACTATTAAAATTGTTTTCAGCACTAAATCGATTTTATTTTAAAGCGCCCTTACATAAAACAGGTTTTAGGCATGTATAAACGTAATAAATGTTACTCGAGTCAGCTGTGATAGTTTTAGAAAATCTAGCCTAAATGTTCTATTACACATTTTTGAGTTTTGAATTGTTTAAGCCTTTATAAATCTAGCTTTAAATTCTATGCCCTGGCAACGGGCGAGTTTGTAAAGAACCCTGCACAAATTATATTGGGAATGGCTTTCGCCTAAATATTATAATTTTTTTATATGTTGTAGTACTCGATCAACAAAGCACAAAAATAAAAAAAACGACATAGGGAGCAGGATTACTTTCTGAGATATGGAGCTTTAAAGTTGACGTGTTTTAAAGCTATATTTTTGGACATGGTCTACATTTTTTGCCCACAACTTTGTTGATTAGCGCCAAAATAAAACGATTCGTTTCTCTGTTTGTCCTGAATGAAACACCCTTTCCATCCATGTAAAAATATTTTTGTAAGGGTTCTTTGGTACCACCAGAAAAGTCACTGATTTGTAAATTTTAAAAACGAAAGAAAATGACCGTATTAATTAAAATGAAAATTTTTCATTTTCTTTAAAAGAAACGGTAAGATTTTAATAGTTTTTACATATGTTAATAAAAATAATGCTAGTAAGCTGAAAAAAACATTTTTGCTTTAGTGGTACCATTAATTGGGAAAATGGTAGTTACCTTTAATGCTTTTTAATATTTAAATACGAAAAGTGATTTAAAATAACTTATGAGTAGGTTATACAAACTTTTTCTGGACAAATTGAATTTAACAGCTTGATAAAAATAAATTGGTACCGATATTTGGCCAATCAAATTGCTCGTGTGTTATATGCTTTTAGGCTAACTTGGGGTTGCCGGTAAAATTACCTGACAACAAATGACGTCGTTTCTTAAGCAAAAGTTTGACGTTGTCAAGCCTACCTTGATTTTTTTAAAACATAAAGCCGCCGCATGCCGCCATATTAATCATATTTTAAGAGTTTTAACTTTTTGCACGCAAATGCATGCGTAAAAACGATTTTTCCGCACTTAAGTAGGAAAAACACTTCACCTACTTGTTTTTTCTCGTAGAAAAATGATAATAGTAACCGCGAAAATGTTATCAAATTCGTTACCGGCGACTCCAAGTTAGCCTAAAAGCATATACCACACGAGCAATTTTATTGGTTAAATACAGGTACCAATGGGTACTAATTGGTACCAACATATTGGTATTAAGCTTTTGGATTGGATTTGTCCATAAAAAGTTTTTATAACCTACCTATAATATATTTAAAATCATTTTTCGTATTTATCCAATATCAAAAATATTAAAAAACATTAAAGGCGTCTACTATTATAAAAAAACTTGGACCATGTCCAAAAATATAGCCTAAAAACACGTCAACTTTAAAGCTCCATATCTCAGAAAGTAATCCTGCTCCCTATCTCTTTTTTTTATTTTTTTTTTATTATTTTTTTTTCTCATGATCGAGTACTACAACATATAAAAAAATTATGACATTTAGCCGAAAGCCATTTCCAATGTAATTTGTGTAGGGTTCTTTATTAGAATTTTTTACCGATGTCATCGGCTTTTTATGATGTTAATATGATATTCCATGTCATTGAGTTCGATGAGTCATCGAAAATCAAAAAAACGCGATAAAGATCAGACAGAATGTAGATGTAGCCTAGATTTTTTTTGTTTTTTTTTTCCAATTGAGAAATGTGTGCTTTTTCGAAAAAATCTCAGGTATTGCAATAAAGACAAACGAAAAATCCTCGTAAAGCTTCAGGAGTATATGGCGAGGATAAAACTTATGTCCATCTTATACCAACCCAAGTTGAAGATTTATTTATCTCCTTATGCTGGGTTTATACAGCGAATAAAATAAAACAAAAAATAAGAATTAGCCCTGTGATTGGTCAAACGTGATCATGTGATCAAAAATTTGGTATTTTATTTTGCTGTATAAACCCAGCATTAGCCCTCGAAAACTATTTTCACGCGGCTTCTCATCAAGTCGGCAGTATTCATTAAAAAACAAAATAATAACAACAAAAACAGCTTCAGCAGTGGTGTATCACCGTATTTTGACATATGACATATTATATCCATTTGACATCTACCGTTTGTTGGATCAGGGGACCACAAAAAATAATTTGCAAATGCGACGAAATCGCCTGAGAGTCATTGTAACGTTTTTCGAAACAAAAATTAAAAAAAAAGGAAATTATGGATAAAAACCCTGATGAAGAGACATTTTTGGTCCAACTGGCCCCCGAGTCGGTGAGCATCGATGCCATCAATTGGTGAATTAGTGACATCAATTGGGTAATTAAAGAACCCGATGAATAATATCACCAAGCATCATAGCTGAATTTACAAACTCGATTGTTTTCATCAGTGAGCTCATCGGTTAATTTACAAAGTCGCCCAACGCTAGCCGGGTTTGACAAATGTCAACCGGCCAAGGAGTGCCAAAAAATAGAGCGCTCAAAACTTAACTTTGTATCAAAAGTTTGTACATATATGAGGTTAACACTAAAAATTTATTAAACTGATGAACTCTTCGCCACGTCCTAATAACAAATTGTTTTTGAACTACAAATGAACCTCTATTAACCGAAACTGCGAAATAGCTAAAGAGATTTCGACTTAAAAAGAGGTTCAACTTTATTTCTAGAAATGTGTAATTGTGTAGGTATGCACTCTTCAACACGTTCTTAAAAGTAAGAGTATATTGTAAACTTTAAGTAATGTCTAAGTTCAAGGGTGGAGGATGAGAGAATCTTTCGAGAAGTCCACTCTTATATTTCAGAAGTACGTGTTGTGTTTTTGGGTAATTAATTAATATTAATTAATTACTTCAAAGGATTCTAAAAATCTGGGTTCTAGGTAACGTTATTTCTTGGGTTTTTGGAGACTAGTGTATATTTTGTTAATTGATTGCCTACGCCGCTTGCTTACTATTTTTAAAATTGCGACAACAATAATTTTTTCGACATCTCTAACCTCAGAAATTGTCTATAATTTTCTAAACATGGTAGGTAAAAAAAGGAAATCTAAACCCATGATTATACCATCGCCGAATGTATAGTAAAGTCACCCATTAAAGTTGTGAAATTAGAAACCCATGGGTTGACCACAGCAGAAAATTACAAAAGCCGCAAGAGCGGTCATTAAAGCCCAGTAGTGTTTACTAACATATCGAATTTTTAGCTCCTACCGTTTTTTTTTCGGTATATAATTATCTGGAAGTTGTTTTAGTTGGGCCAATTTTGGTCAGTTTCAAATCGAATTTTTAGTCTTTGGTTGCTTAATAACTACAATAATTTCAACACCAGTATAAACAAGTTCTTTAGTAAAAAGGGTTTAAAAGAACTGAGCAAAAAATTAGCCAGAAACAGCGGGGTGTTTTGTTGCCCGAGTAGGTAGGTATATTCAGTCCAAAGCCCAAAATTTTTTCTATCCTATTCTTACTTTAAAGATTATAATGATACATAACGGGTTCTCTAGTGTTCTCTAAGTTTCAATAATAGTACATTATAAACCTAGGGACTAAAGTGCCTATTTTAATCCCGCGGCGAAAGGTTTGTAGCCCGACCTATTGATCTAAGGCCACCTACACAGCATACACGATTTTTTGTGTCTTACAAAATGGGAAATGCATGAGTCAGCCCATAGGAACAAATAAATTTGGACAGCTACCATGGAGAATTGCTGGCTACTTAGGACTACCAGACGCAAATCTATATACTGGGCATTGTTTTCGCAGATCATCAGCTTCTTTACTTGCCGAGCAGTTCGGTTGCTCAAGGTTATGTTGAAAATTCATTGTATCAAATGAAGAATGTTGCCGATCATATTTTGACCAATGTCTCCTCCGATGTCGATATGGCATCAGCATCAACCATAGAAAGACCAATTTTAGAAAATAAGACGACAACGGCAGGGGCGACTGCTACGTATGTGCAGAATACGTCTATAACTAAAAATGTTGCCTCCAACTGTCCACCCTTCGTAAGCCTTGCAAATTGCACCCAAGTAAATGTAAATGTAAATATATATCATAATAAGAACTAGATTTAAGATTTTTTTTGTTCATACATTTTAACAAATAAATAAAATTTCAATAAAGTTATTGTTTAATTTGAAAAAATAAACTTGCTGGCTACTTGGGACTACCAGACGCAAATCTATATACTGGGCATTGTTTTCGCAGATCATCAGCTTCTTTACTTGCCGAGCAGTTTGGTTGCTCAAGGTTATGTTGAAAATTCATTGTATCAAATGAAGAATGTTGCCGATTATATTTTGACCAATGTCTCCTCCGGGGCGACTGCTACGTATGTGCAGAATACGTCTATAACTAAAAATGTTGCCTCCAACTGTCCACCCTTCGTAAGCCTTGCAAATTGTACCCAAGTAAATGTAAATGTAAATATATATCATAATAAGAACTAGATTTAAGATTTTTTTTGTTCATACATTTTAACAAATAAATAAAATTTCAATAAAGTTATTGTTTAATTTGAAAAAATAAACTTTAAATCCCACAGGGATAAAATTATTTTTAATCCCTGAAGAATTAAAAGTGCCCATTTTATCCCTAAAATGAGGAATTCAAAGTGCACTTTTAATCCCTAAAGTGCATAAAACTCTTTTAAAGCAATAACCAAATTATGAAAAAGGTACCTAAATAATTTATTTTCTTATTGAGAGGGAATGTCAGTCGTGTTTGATAGATAATAAATACTGTACTTAAGTTGAGGTTAACAACAGACAGACAGACAAAGACATGTGACAAACATTGAAAAGACATTAAAGATGTGAAAAATCCTAATTAGTGGATTCATTTTGCAGTCTAACGAAGATGCTAGAGACACAAAAATTTGAAATTGTCTCTAAATTTGGATACTTATAAATAAAATTCCGCCATTTTTTATTGAATTTTGAATAGGTGTGCAAAATTTCGTTTCTCTAGCAAACTCGTTTTATACAAGACCTGACCTTCCGTATTAAATCCGTGATGGCCCATCTGTCAACGCCACTCGTCGTGTGCTACCTTTCAATACTGGCTAGA
Source organism: Oxystoma pomonae (assembly GCA_963921995.1). Lineage (NCBI taxonomy): Eukaryota > Metazoa > Arthropoda > Insecta > Coleoptera > Brentidae > Oxystoma > Oxystoma pomonae. The sequence goes on along the minus strand of OY998169.1, from coordinate 84,292,741 downwards.
TAAACAAAAAAGCAGCAGCAACACCTACACAAAACAACATAAGGCATCGTCCTAATGATGGGAGCATAATACCTTTGAAAGAAAAGGTTCTTTTTCGAACTAATAGTTTTATCCTTTTTATGAAATCGGACAAGATGGTTAGGGGGATAAAGAAATTTCGGCAGCTACTTTGTATCTATCGGTACCGGGCCATCTGTTGTTTTTGGGACGCCAACTATTTTGTAATCTAGTGATGAGGTTTAAGGAAAATAAAGAAATAATAGGTGTTTCCTTTCTTCTTCTTTATGTACACTGCTTTTCTAAAAAGTATTATAGTTATAACACCATACCTAATATGCATTGTCTAAGACTTTTAACCCATGATACTACGACCCGGACCTCTTCTGCGCTTAATTTTTTCTTTTTCTAATTATTCTAATTCTTCACATTTTTAATTTCCTAATAAAATACGCCCAAAGTACTCAGGTTTAAGTTTTTTGATATTGAATAAAACATTAGGATTTTTACCAGCAGAATATTAGACTTCCTTCATCGAAGGTATCCTGAGCATTGTGCATGCCTCGACGCCTTTACATAGGACGCTAAAAATCTAGCAAATCACGCGAGTTAGGAGAGTAGTGTTTAGATCGCGACTACACAACACTGATTTGATGTTGATTGTTTATAGCGTAGATAGAGGAAATACCGAAGATAGGTAACCTTACGGGCTAAAATGTTAGCAAAAATTTCGTTCGTGGATAACTGCCCAGAGCGCGCATAGTCGCTTTTGGACAACTCGACTGTCATCAACCCAGTGCATTTCGCCGCAGCGAAATCTGTAAGCATAGAAGACATAATCAATTTTCCTTTGCAATCTGTAATAACTCTCCAATGTTTCACTTGACTTCGTATAGGTGGCACTATTAACTTAGCATTAACATTCCTCCTGCGCTAGATAGTGTAGAAATTAGAAATATCACTGCCATTGTTTAGATTTGGTGGAAATCGAACCGTATATCATTGAAATCAACTTTTTATGACGACATAGAGAATATTCTTCTTGTTCTTATCAGTACTTTTTTAGTGTTAGAAAAAAAAAAGAATATTATCTTGTTGATTTTCTGATTTTTGAAACAAAAACGGTTTTATTCTTGTGATTTATTAACGCTTTATTAATGTTTTATTTTTCACATATTCCTAATCAAAAAGAAACAAAATGCAAAATGTATAGGATGTGCCAGAAAAAAAACCGGTGCGATTTTAATAATATTAAGCTTTTTAAAAAGCCAAAGCTTCAAAATTTATAGGACCAATTTCAAACTCGACATTTCCTAAAAATCCAAGACGGCGAACCAATTTGAAAAATAGGTATTTTTAACCCCCCGTAGATATTTTTTTGTGTGGGAAACTGTAATAAATCTGAAACATCGGTTACGAAGCCACATTCTTTCGAAGCACATCGATGAAACATTTTAAAAATTCGGACAAGAAATAAGATTGAATAAAGTGTCTCAGAAAGTTTTTTCTAGGGGGGGGGTGAAATTTGGCTACTTTTTAAATAGGCCCGCCATCTTGGATTTTTACTAAATGTTAGTTTTTTCATTAGTTCTATAAATTTTGAAGCTTGTGCCTTTTAAAAAGTTTAAACTTATTAAAATCGATCAATTTTTGAAAAAGTTATTGCTATTTAAACAAGTAGATTTTTTCTTAATAAGCATGATAGGTACTCCGGTCTATTTAAAAATTGCAAACTTCCTTATTTCTTGTCCTATGATATATATATATTCTTCTTCGCTTTCGCTTTAAAATAATGTGACTTCGTAACCGATGTTTCAGATTTATTACAGTGTCGCACACAAAAAAATATCTAGGGGGGTTAAAAATATGCCTATTTTTTAAATAGGTCCACCATCTTGGATTTTTAGGAAATGTCAAGTTTGACATTCGTCTTGTAAATTTTGAAACCTTAGATTTCTAAAAAGTTTTATTTATATTTAGTATTTTAAAATTGGACAATTTCCTGCTTAGTTATAATCATTTTAAAAAGTGCAGTTGTTTTTTGGCACACCCTATATAATTTTTTCGCAACCTTTCCATTTCTAGCAATGCCTTATTATTACAAGGTTTCTTTCCTGTCAATTTTGTACAAGTTCTCTCCCAATTAACTCTGCATAAAAGTCCCAATATAAAAGAAGTTCTGAATTTACCTCCTTTACACCCCTCACACTCACACCCCCCACTTCCGATTTTTTTTCATAAAATTGTATTGTCACTAAAACCGCATGTTTGTATCTGTTTTCATTACAAAGTTCTGAATTTACGCCCTTTACACTCCTCACCCACCCTCTACCTCCGTTTTTTTTCATAAAATTATATTGTCACCAGATCAAATCATAAATCTGAAAACCGCACTTTTGTATTTGTTTTCATTACAAAGCTCTGAATTTATCCTTTTTACACCCCTTAACTACCCCCCCTACCCCCGATTTTGATTTATAAAATTGTATTGTCACCAGATTCAATAATAAATCTGAAAACCACATGTTCGTATCTGCTTTCATTTCAAAGTTCTGAATTTGCTCCCCTTAGACCACTTTACCCCCTTTACACCCCCCAATCACCCACTACCCCCCCCCCCTTTTTTCATAATATTGTATTGTCATCGGATCTACTTTGCTATGCCAAATTTCATTAAAATCGGTTCACGGGAAGTGTGTCAATGAATTTAGCCCTTTATTTTTAAACCTTAACCACCCCCTACCCACCAATTTTTTTTTCATAATATTGTATTATCATCCGAACTACACTACTGTGCAAATTTTATTAAAATCGGTTTACGGGAAGTGTGTCAAAAACGAATCGCAAAATTTGATAGTCAGGCAGACTGTAAAGTTAAATATAATCGTTTAATAATAATAAAAACTGTCTTGCTTTACTCAGCATATTCATGAATTTATATTATGATCTCTCTACCAGCTCCCATTCCCTTAGCAACAAGTTCATTCATTTACGCCACTGATAAACCGGTATTCAGCAAAGAATCAAAAACTTGCGATAATTCCCCTTTCATGGCTTGGCTGGCTGTTCGGATACCGTCGGCTTGCGTCGGATATTAGCATGTATCCTCGTTGCCAGGACTACCTATTTCTTGCGGTCTCCGCTAGCGCCCTCTAACAGTTACTCGGCAAAACAAAATTTTTGGTTTCCATACTTTCCGCAAGGTAAATGGGGGGCACCACTTGCCTGATCAGGGTTTATAACGAGTGGAAGTGCAACGGACTATTCTCACTTCCACTTATCAGTTACATATCTTAAGTATTTTCTATCTACGTTTATAGTCAGACCTTTATTGCAGTTGTTGTGAAAGAAGACAAAAATCCATGCACCGAAAAATACACAAATAATAATTTTATTATGCCACGTATTTAAAATGGATTAAAAAGCATAAAATAATTTGTCCTAAAACCGGTGCGGATAAACAATATACGAAAAACATTGGGCGCATGAATTGATCACCTAATACATTACTAACGAAAGTAAATATGAAACTCAAAAGACACCCAAAAAGTATGTTAAATATAACAACAATATAAAAATTTAACTGAAAATCTACAAAAATAGCAATAATTTTATGAACATAAAACATTTCCTCCATACCTTTTTGGCAAGGTAAAGTCCCGAGACATGACGCCGCGTTGCCTCTCTAAACTGCTAAACTTACGTTTTGGGTATTGAATGATTTAACTCTTGAATCGCCTCCCAATACACCCTTTATAAGCTGACCGATTTTGTTTAATAAATTTTTAGCCTCAGTTCTTAAAGGGCCTAGGGTTTCAACGAAAAAAGGCGTGAAACAGAAGCGATCCAAGCGTTCCTCATACTTCCTCCTCTTTAAGGACTCTCCCAGGTTACAAACTTTCCCTGCTGTTTTTGATGACAAATGAATGTAAGATTGACAAAAAGTATCTTTGCATGTTACGTCCCAGCGGAGGACTTCCATGGAAATCTGCATCTGTTTTCCGTCGCTCCGACACACTCCAACCGTCTCGAGAACCGAAGGAAATCCCGCAGCAGCTATTGCTCGTTTAAGAATGACATTTAACATGCTGTGGCGAGCAACCCTTCCTGCACTCTTGTGACAGCCCAGGCCGTGATAGCCATATATAAATATCTACTGTTTGGCCACGAGAGTTGCAGTTGTAAGACTCGTAAACAGGAACACCTAGCCTCAAAGCAACGGAAACACGAAAGGTCTGATTATCCAAAAGAGTACCCAAAGGAGAAATGGGAAAGCATTAAGCCAAGCATTACTTTCTGGCTCGTGAAGAGCGAGAAATCTGAACACGCCGCACCAGTTCGCCAGAGGTCACCTTGTCAAACTCTCTGGGACAGATTGGAGATTTGAGATTTTCATCAAATTTTCTAGGGCACGCACCATATTCTAAATGTTTACAAGCAGCTTTGGTTTAAAAGTGATGAATTTTCATATACATTAACCTACTCTTACCCTCATATCAATCCTCACTCCGTACTTTTTCGCTCAAAATTGAGAAATTATTCATTTACTACGGTTATATGCACCTAAAACCGGAAAAGGACGAGTTACCTATCAGTTTAAAAAGAAAACAAATTAAAAGATAAGTTAACAACAGAGTTGACTATTTCTTTAAACTGCGAGCAATTCGCTAAAGCGTTTTTAAAGTGTTTGAAGGTGGTAGACAATTTTGAATTTGAGAGTAAACTAGAATTTCGAACAGTTTTAAATCGATAAACCGCTTGTAGCAGGTTTGTTTTAGACGTTATACATTTACAAACATATTTATTGACCGTAAAATCTGAAAACTACTTATTTGTACCGTCTGTGGTTCAAACGTAATGTAGTTTTGAACAATACAATATATTAATCCCCCTCTCACACCTTCAACGCCCCCCCACCAGCATAGATTTTTTTTATAATATTGTATTGGCACCGGACCTGCATAAGTATAGACAAAGAAAAAGCGAGCTAATAAAAACGTGGTAAAAATATAATAAACTTTTTGATAAAACTAATGAGGCATTTGACATAAAATACCTTTACCAGAAATGTATTTATAATTACGAAAATATTCCCATAAAACCAGCATCCTTCACACGTGTGCATGGTAGCACCTAGGTACTTAGTATCATCTGAAACTTCCAAGTGTCCAAGAGAGTACGAGAATTCCATCAATACCGTCATAATTTATCTACTTAGTAAAGGACTGAGTGGTACGTGACGAGACGCCATAGCATTAAAAACCAACATACGTTGCATTTTTCAATACGCGCGGAAATTTATCTTCAGTTAATTCAATTTTCGTGTTTTCGCGTTCTTTATTTTAAACAAGAACGCCATCTATCTGGCCCCGTTGCTCTTTCACAGCTTTTCATTAAATAACGCATTTTAGTTTGTTTTCTTGGCGATTTCGTGAAGGGTGCATAAAAAAACACTTTTTTTATACCTTTATCAAAAATTTTTTTTTGATCACGTGTGCAAAAAATATTTTGGTCCGTTTTTTACCCAAAATTAAAGATAAATAGCGAAAAATAGTAATATTAAAAAAATCTAATTATTCTTGCCTAAAAATTAAGCTATTTCCGCTAGTTTTCACCAACTATTTACGAAAAAATCATTTAAAAACATCGTCGCAACAATGAACGTCACCGAGTAAAATAGCACATCGCTATGGAAACGATTGTTATTTCATTTACCAGCCGCCTTGATTTATAGTGTAAAGATGGTGTTTCGCGAGAAGTGCTCTTCTTTCGAGATTTTAAAAAGTATTTTTCAGTTTTTCTTGATAAAGGTATTAAAAAAAGTAATGTTAACAACTCGCGGCTAAACTGTGCTTTTTTTTACTCGCGTTGTTAAATACCTCGCTGCGCTCGTTATTTAAACCAACGCTTGTAAAAAAAGCACTATTTGTTAAAACTACTATTTTTGATCACGGGTGCAAAAAAAGATTTTACGTTTTTTACCCAAAATTAAAGAGAAATAGCGGAAAATGTTAATATTGAAAAAATCTTGTTCTTCTTGGCTAAAAATTAAGGCATTTCCGCCAGTTTTCACTAAGTATTTACGAAAAAATCATTTAAAAACTTGGTCAAAATATCAAACTGTCAAAGATTAAAATGTCGCAACAATGAACGTCACGGACTAAAAAGGCACATCACTATGGAAACCATTGTTATTTCATTTACCAGCCGCCTTAATTTATAGTGTAAAGATGGTGTGTTGCGAAAAGTGCTCTTCGCTTGAGATTTTTAAAAGTTTTTTCCTAGTTTTCTTGATTTTTTTGATAAAGTTATTAAAAAAAATTGTGTTAACACCTCGCGGCTAAACTGTGCGTTTTTTTACTGGCGTTGTTAAATACCCCGCTGCGTTCGTTATTTAAGCCAACGCTTGTAAAAAAAAGCACTATTTTAGCCACTAGTTGTAAAACCCACTGTTTACTGCGTGTACTCGTTTCTACGATAAAAATGTGTAGTAAAGCGTAAACAAAATAAGATGGAAAAAAGAAATTTAAAGACTTTTTTCCTTCATCCTCGCTCTCCATCTGTCCCAGCGCTTGACAGCGAAAAAGTCATACAGTCATGTCACATCGTATTTCAGCGCCAATTAAAAATGTTCACTTTGACATTGAACATTACTTAAGTTTGCCTAATGGCCGAGTTAATGGACTGGATCTTACTAATCCGAGATTATTCAATTTACTACTTTTTTGCGATATGGGTATAAGAAAGTAATAGTGCAAAAGTAAGTCTATGGTGATGTTCCATTAGGAAACTGTTAATTTTGGTTTTGCCCGAAGTACAACTTTTTCGGCACTGGCTCTGAGGGTTCGTGTTAAACCAAAAATTCTTTTCCGCCTTTTTATTTTAAGGCAAAACACACTATCCAACCTTAAAAAAAGCTTTTATTGGTTTAAGTTACTTTCAACTATGACCAACGAATAATACTAATTTTACGATCATGTCAACACGATTTTAACGGCTCATTTACGCTCCTAAGATAATAATAAAGCTTAGAGGTAAAGCACAAGATGTCGTGACAAGGGATGAAACTTTATTTTATAAGAGCATTAATTGACGCAAAAATGTGAATTATTTTTAAATATTTTTAAGACAATAAATATTAATTAAACGTAAATATAATTTTAGTACCTAACCAAAAATAAGTCCCGATAAATTGACATATCACATATTTTTAAGAAAAAAAAACCTTGTTTTGAAAAAGGTATATGAAAAGTCCCTTAGTAATCTTATTTGTTTTGACGTTCTAGATATAACGTCATTGAAAATTCAGGTTATAAAGGTAGTTTTTCAATGTTCAATGTCTGAACTTGAAATCCTATTGAATTTCCGAAATTAGGAATCCTTAAGACTTTGTAAGTTTTCTAAAATTAAGGCTTTTAAATATTTTGTTTGTTGAACTTAAATCTTGAAACACCACAAACTGGCTTTCGCTTATAGTTACAGACAATAAAATTGTATTTGAGTGTCGTGAGAAACAAACAATATAAACGAACTTTTTTACCTTTTTTTCAACGAAAAAAATCAAGTCAACAGGACGGATGGTCAAATCGAGACCACGGACGAAATACGCTATGCAAAGTGGTCGACCAAACGAAGTAATAATCGTTTCTAGCCGGTAAAAAACCGTGAAAAATGAGGTGGTCGGTTGTACTTTTATATATAGGATGATCGTAATTGTTATAAAAATCCTTGCTCATTTCCGTTTTGCGGTGTCACTGACATCAATTAGAAGGTGGAAAGACAACCTAACACAAGAGGGGAAACAAGTTGCGTATTTATTTAGAAGTTTGCTCTAACGTAAAAATATTTTTTTATTCAATTCAGGAGACCAGACATTTTGATCCTTTTTAATAAAAATTGGTGCTTGAAAGCACAATTAGTCCACCATATAATTAATTATTTTTTATATTGAAAGGAAATTAAAATATCTCGAAAACTGTAGCTTTGAAAGATTTGAACCTTACAACAAAATTTTTGGCTATTATTTACGAAAACCAAAATCTGAAAACCGCATATCAATAGCTGCTTTACTTCTAAAGTTATGATTTTTTTAAATATATTTTCACGTTTTTTCAAATAACTCGGAAACTAAAGCTCCCACGAATTTGGACCACTTAACAAAATTTGTAGTTCATATTCATGGAAACTTAAATTTGAAAACCGTATATCGCTACATGCTTTTGTTCCAAGTTTTTTTAAAATATTTTATCCCCGTTTTCTACCCTTCAACCCCCCACCATCCTACCCAAAAGTTAATCAGTTCATGGTCAGACTATAGAGGACAGACAATTTTTTTTTTGTCGATTAAGGTGTTTTGGAACCTTAGTAACTTATTTTTGATAAAATTAAGAAACGTACTGTCCCAACATATAAATAATAACAATAGTTTTTGTTTAGAAATCTCAAAACTCTGTAATATAAAAGGTATAATAAAAAGTCTAAAAGGTAGGTATTAGAAAAGTCTTTCACCACTAAAAAATAAAAACTAAAGCGAAAACAAATAAAAACATACATTAGAAAGTATAAAATAAATAAAGTTTTGTTTTTACTTAAATCCCACATTTTGTGAGTCAGCATCAAATTATCCCCAAGATTACCTATAAAACAATCTTTATTAAAACTGTAGTTCTTCTGTTTTCTATCCAATTTGCGGATTGGTGTCTACAACATCCCAAAAATTGTTGTTGTCAGCTACCTTCTTGACACACCCAAACCAGGAAAGGCACTATAATGCCCAATAAGAAAATACTTTTACAACACTATTTTTTTAAATATATTCTTCAAAAAATTCAAAAAAAGAGAAAAAAGACAACACAAAACATTAACAGGTCACAATGTTTATACTAGTTATAAATCAAGGACCGCTAGACAAGACTCCTCCGTTTATAAATGTTGCACGACATTCTTACTGCAAGTAACTTTTTTTTTTTAATTTTTGCGCAAAAAGGTTTGGTTAATTGCGTAAATTAGCTCATTTCGAAAAATATTTCTTTGGGAAAAACTAATGTGCGATTTCTTCTTCTTTCAGGTCAACCATTGATAGTAGCATGATTATGATGGAGTGTCAACCTGGTGGACACCACTTGGGTGGACACTCCATGACATTCGACAATGGAGGTATGCACGTCAAGGACCAGGACCACAAAAAGAAACGTAAGTCAATTACTTTGTTTACACGAGTCCCTTAAAGCGCTGTCATACACATGTATATAAAAATTTTGTGGTATCAAAAACGATTAAAACCCATTTTAAACATTAAATCAATTTCATTTTAAAGCGGTTGAAGAAAGCCTTTTATCAATTACTTTGTTTATACGGGCCTCTTAAAGCGCTTTTGTTTAAGGACGGTTTCAAAATGTTGTCGTATAAACACCACTAAATTATCGCTAATCCATTTTATAGTCGTTAGAAATACTTTAAAAACGCTTTAGCGCGTTTCTTCCAACCTTAAGACGTCATTACACTATCAAACCGATTTTAGGCACGTATAAACGTAGTAAATTTGAGTGTGTTTGTGTGTGTCACTTTTTTCATACTTGTTTAAGCGCTGTCACTCCGCGGCTGCTTAGAGTAAGATGGTGAGAAAAAGGAATCCTCTTCCATTTGCTTTTTTTGTTGAGCCTACTCAACGCCATCTAAAAACAAAAGCGCTCTTATATTTGTGAGGTTATGTGGTCAGGTTTCCTTAAATGTGAATCTTATTCAAAGATCGTGTAAAGCGAAAACAACAGTTATTTTAAACTTATTTATAAAAACACATAAAACATTAAGATTTCATGATTTATACTCATATGTTATTTTATAATTTTTGACTAGTCTATTTCACTAGCCAGTTGGTTTATTGAAAAAGAATTTATGACATATGATGTGATTATAGTTTTTTATAAAATTTTATTATTACGTGGTCGAAGAAACCAAGTTTTTATTAGATCTTTCTGTTTCAAAGGCCTTAGCCGTGTAGTAAGTCAGATTATAAAATGCCCTGAACAACCCATACAAATTTTAGATATATTAAAACCCATAACATATATTTTCTGAAGATCTGGCTGATCATAAAATCTCCCAGAAGTCTCATAAAAATTGTGCTTATACAAACCCATAATACATTCTAAAAAACAAGAATTTGATTATAAAATCTCTTAGAAAACGGTTTTTTCTGAAACCTATAAAATATTTGAAAATAAAACGTTTATAGTATAAAATTTTATACATATTTATAAATCTGTCAGATTATAGGATCAGGTAAAAAACAAATATATGAAACTTCACAAAATCAAAGATATAACTAATAAATTATTACAGTAAATTACCTAAAATTTTAGCTCATATAAAAACTGATAAAAGTCAGGTGTTTTTTTAGGAAATTTAATGCGATTTTTTTGGCAGGGAAGTAAGATTATGTAAAAAGAGTCACGTGGCTTAAAATAAATGAAATAATAAATTTCACGTTAAGGTTTGCGTGATTTACAAAACCCAGTGTCTAATAATAAGTTGTTAAACTCAATTTTCTAAATATATCCACCTGATTATAGCGCAAAGTTATTGCGTTTAATTAATTTGAGTATAATTACGTTATTATTATTCCAGTTTTCAAAGAAAATCAAATTTTAATTAAACCTTAAACAAACCAAAATAAGATATTGATATCATGTTTTATGTTCAATCGCAGAATAGACTAAACGAACAGATAATTTACTCTCATATCTTGGCGTTGTCAATTACTAATTGATGTTTTTAACCTCCAAAACATCACCTTGTATACATCTTCTTATCCAGACTTTTTACGCTCTTGCAGTTTACAATCTATAACACAAACTCAAACTCTACTCCTTATAGAAAACCCGAAACCAAATTTGGTAGAAACATATTAAACACAACACGTGCTTTAGTTACTAAAAAAAAAGTAGAAAAAAACAGATAAAAGTAAAGAAAAACGCAAAAAAATAAGAAAATACAAGTCGGTTTTGTCGCCAAACCAAAACAAGCCAAAAATGGACGCGAATGAAGCAAGCAACAGAATCACAGGATTTATCAATAATTTATCAACATTTCTGCGTAATCTGTGGTCAATATTTAATTTTATAATTATTGTTGTACCTATAATAATGCCGTAAATTTCGTGCTTACAGCGTGTCAAATTGTAGTACGTGAAAACACTTTCTAAAATGTCAACTTTGATTCAAATTATAACACTTTTAGCAACAAAACCGTGTGTCTTGGATTACATTACCAATGGGTGCCACTTCTTGACTCGTGCTTTTTTTTTTCGACCAAATTAATTTCAACACATTATTTCTGCAAGTGTTTTTGTTTTTTGGACAGAAAGTGAGAGTTTTGTTATAATTTATCAGAAACAATTATTTTAGTGTCATGCATAAATTGAAGAAAAAAACTTTACGATATCTTAAGTTGAGCAAGACCAAATAATATACACCTTAAATATGTCTTAACCAAAAAAGCAAAAAGACTAGTGTTTTTGGGGTTTTAAAACTGACTAGATTTTTCGTCACTCGAGTTTTAATTATTTTTTTTTTATTTTTTTAAAAAGTACCAGATATTTCCGTCCCTGAATATACACAATTTTTCTATTTTGTTTTAGGAGATGGATCGCATGTGTGCTCTTCCAGTGACGTTAGTAAGTACCAAACTTTTTTACATATGACACAGCGAATAAACAATTAAAAATTACGATAATCCAAAAATACATATAAAGTAATACAATTTTTTGTACGGAAAGTTTCAATTTGAATGACTGATTTGGACTCTCTTTACCGGGCATTCCAGCTGGTGGCCATAACTTTATTTGGCACCTTTCAAAGCATTGTTAGTTTTAATATTTACAAGTGGGTATATATAATTTGTCAGAATTCAAAGAAAAATAAAATAAAAAAGAACAAAAAAAGGAGTTAAAAACCTCCAAATTAGTTACTTCAACCGAAAAGAAACCAAAAAACAAAAGATCAAAAAATCCTGGGTGGAATTTTCGTTATTTCCACCCAAGATCTTTCGATCTTTTGAAAAATGAAATACTTAATTGGCCCGAAAAAAATTGTCTCGAAAATAAAATGACAGGAAAATCAAATTGCTAGAAAATATATGCATAGAATTAAATTTAAACGAAACTTATAGAAACACAACATGTCAGAACATATTTTTAACGAAAATAATTTAATAGAAACATAATAATGCGGAACCACGAAATTCAAGAACCCCAATCTATCCGAAAATAATTTGAACCGATAGCCACGAATTTAATTGCTACGTTGCCAGGCTTATGGCAAGGAAGAGTCGAAATAAGTTGTTATATTGTATTAATTTACGTCCTTTACATCCCTTAACCACTTCTACCCCCAAACTTTTTCATAATATTAAGAGTGTCAAAAATTAATCTCAAGATTTGATAGACAGTTGGACAGCCAGAAACTCCGAAGTTAAATAAAATCGTTTAATAAAAAAAAATCTCCGTGTCATGTTCCCAATAGACAAACTTATCAACGCCGCAATTCATGGCCTACGGCGCTCTAAAGATTTACAGTTGACGCATGCCCAATAGCGATTCGGATAGATTGTTGTTCTGCTAATTTAAGGATTGGGCATATTATTTGATTGACAAGTGAATACTTGGTAAAAACTGGCGGAAATGGCTTAATTTTTAGTCAAGAATAATTAATTTTGCGTAAAAAACGGACAAAAATCGTTTGTTCACCCATGATAAAAAAAAGACATGCTTTAGTAAAATTATGTTTTTGATGAAGGTATAAAAAAATTTTTGTTGATGTTTCATTTACAAAAGCGCACTCAGATTTAACAAACGAGTTGAATCTAGAAGACATTTTATGAAAAGCATTTTGCGCCACGTTTGATTTTTTTATTGATGTTTGGGATCCCCCCCTCCCCCAATTTCGTTCCTAAATATAGAAAAAAAAATCAAAGTCAAACCTTTTATGTTCAACCAAACTATGCACCCTGCTGACGATAATATTCCATTTTTGGATTGGTGAGGAAGCAATACAAAATAAAAATAATTGTTACTAAGAAATAAAATGCCTAAAATGCAACAAAACCAAACGTCGAAAAGTATTTAGACTGCAAGATATCTTAATTAAAACATACTTAATGGCAAATTGCGCCGAATCACTGCCTCGATCCATCATTGAAAAGACGTGAAATGATATTTCTATCTTTTTATGTTAAACCCAATTTGTCATAATTAGCCTTTTGTGCAAAGTAATACAGAAATGATATCAGTGCAATGGTGATATGCATTATTAAATCGAGTATTAAATTGCATTGAAGAGTCGCCGGAAACAAATATAATGATCGCCAAAAGAATTGAAGAATCAATGAAAGTGTCCCATCATTTGAGTCATAGTCCAGTTGATGTTAAGCTGTAATTAATCCTTCAATATCAATACAGGCTACCAAAATGATATCCATGTTAAAAATTGGTGTTAGGTTATATAAAAATGTAACTAACAATATAGGATTTATGTTAGAAGTATTTAAACACCTTACAAATTACAATTGGTAAAGATATATATAGCTATTGTAAAAAAGTTAGGTTTGTCATTTTCTCGTTTGTGGTCACACACAGAGCACCTTAAGCAGAGTCCAATATACTCAGGAAATTCTGGAACCAATGTCATAAAATGGAGGATTTCAATAAGATAAAATACATATTCATATTCATTTATATTAAATAATACCTTTTATATAATATGTTTTGCATCGTGATATATTTGTAAAAATCTACAGACATGTATAAAGCAAAATACCTTTCTGTAAGATTTACTTGTTTATTTCTATCATTGTTGCAGTGTTGAATGGCATTTATTTATCCGAGCGGCAAATCCAAAGAAATATTTGACCACGGTATGCCCAAGATATGCTGTTAATGATTTTCTATATGAAGATCTTCATGACAGATAGCAATAATACGTAATAAGAAAGAGATTATTACCAATTTGTGCAATTATTATGTAGGTAGAGAAATATTTGTGTGTGACTTTTTTCAAATTTCTTCAAATGCCAATGATTTTAACTGAATTTCAAAAAAAACAATTTTCAGATTTAAGACTCTATTTCCTTGATAACCCAGAAACCCCCCCCTATAAATTATAACTTTAAAAAAATAAACAAAAACATTGTTTTAAATTTTTGGAAATTAGTATAGTTTGATACTCCACAACTCATATTTTGACAGACATACCTCCCACACCTTACCCCAACTGTAAATTATGGCTTTTTAAAACACTAAAAAATTATCAATCAACCCTATTTCTTAACCCCTGGTCAAAATTTAAAAAAAATCCGAAATACATGTTTGCTTATGTTGTTAGCAGATCCCTATAAAACTGCTTGCTCGAGAAAAAGAAATATCATTTGACAGCTCTCATTAAGCAAAATGTCAATAAAAAGTAGCTTATATTCCAACCCTTTCTTCCGATCAAATTTCATACAAATTGGTTTAGCCGTTTTTGCGTGACTGAAGGACAAACATACATACACACACACAAACAAACAAACTTTCGCATTTATATTAGAGGATTTACAAATTGTCTATAAATGTATAATGATGCGACAAAATTCACGTTTCTGCATGAATGGAATAAAAAAGTAAAATAATGAAATTAAAATAAGAAAATGTAAAAAAATGCCAAGGATATATATATATATATATATATATATATATATATATATATACACTTAAAAAATTAAAATTGACAAACTAACTTTCCTTATGTAGCGAGGCCAATGAATAAGAAGTTGGTATCCAGGTTTAGTATACTAGCTTGCTTCAGAGGCATTCACATGGTTTTTTATCTTTATTACTTTCAGCTACCAAAATTTGGATTAGCTTCGGAATCAAACTACTCGGATTCATTATCGGATTGCGCTTGAATTTTTCTCTTTATCTCTTCATCCAACTCGGCTTTTGCCAAAGGACAAAATATTTTCAAATTTAACATGTTTAACATGTAGGCTGATCCTGAAATTTGCAAAGTCAATTTACATGTAATCTGGCCTTTGCACAAATTATTTTCACGTGGTCTTGCTGACCTCAGTGTGTCATTTTAGGGGTAAGTTCATATTTTATGATTGTGAATAAAACTTCAAGATCCTGATCTAATCCAAGGAAAACATCCACGTTACGCACTATGTTCATCCACACACACACGAATTCGGAGAGTGGTATTTTTTCATCTTATCGCATAAAGAAAAGACACATGATTTCTAAATATTTTCAAAATATGCCGCCATTGAAAAATGTGCAAGAACACCATCGACGGACCATTAAAAAATCTTTAAACATTGTATGGTAGTCTAAAGGTGCTCTAAATTTACCATACAAGAACATATTTCCGTTATAGGGAAGTACCACGCAACGTTAGAAAAAAAAAAATATTTGAAGTAAGAAAAGTTACGAGAATGCATTAGGAATGTTTTTACACTCAGACTCCACTCTCCACAGTAATTAAAGTTAACTTATAATACGCATAAATACGGCCAAGTTATTATGAATTGCCACAATTTCAATTAGGTTTTATGAATAAATATCCTGTGCTACTGAACGATATATTTTAGTTTCTGTATGTTGCTGTTTATTACCAGCATTTAACTTATTGATGGCGATTTAAACCAAATTAAAAGAAATATATCATCTCTCTTTTTAATTATAATAGGGTTTTCAAAAAACTATGTTAGAAAAATTACTCTTTAAAATTAATAATGGGGTTCATGCGATTGTCGGGAAGGAATATTACCCCAAAAGTTTGAGCCCAATTGTTGGTTGGGTGAAGAGTTTTTTGGCTAAATACGTTGAGGTCCGTGAAAGCTGTCATTGCTACGATCATCCAGTCAAATTCTTATTTTATTTGCTGTAGAAACTCAGTTTTAAGGTTTTAAAAACATGATTTTTTCGGCTTCATCAATTTTACCAAAATCTCCAAGTAATCGACAGGAGGATCAATAGCCATTGCCTGATGTATTTTTTTGAAAGTTACAAATTTAATAACTCATAAATAAAACTTAGAAGTAAAATCGCAAAATTATACAAAAACCTATAAAAATTTAATTTAGTGAAAAAATTTCAGTCAAACCCTCTTCAGAGGGCATTGTTTCAAGGACAGACGCCGCATTTCTGAATTGAATGGCAATACTGATTCGTTGTTTTAGAAAGTCAGTTAATCTTTTCTCTCCCGTTACGGCTTGGATTCTTTTTCCCAAACATGATATTAATTTTTTTGCTTTTTCCCCCCAAGGTCCAAAAGTTTCCACACAAAAAGAAACAAAAATGTATTTACTTTATATCTTATGAATTTTATTGCTTTCCGAAATTCTTGCAGCTTCCCCTGATTTAATGCTTGTATAATTTATGTAAGAATTTGCCAAAGTGACACTACAAGTAGCGTCCCAAATGAGTTGTCTTCCACCCTTCCAGGGGACCAAAGTCAACCCATCAGCCCTCCTTCCATCAGCTCTGTGAATACCGGCAGGCTCCAAAATTGTGTTGATTTGGGCAGAAGCAAAAGCTTTTTTTTAAATGTCATTAAGCATGCTGTGACGTGACCACCTACCTGCGCTTTTTCGGTAATATAGGCCATGGTTCACATATATTTTTTTTACATTTATATTTTGGCCGGGTCTCAGAGCTACTGAAATTCGGAGTGACAAATCGTCCAGAAGTAGAATCCCCAGAGAAGGTAAAGGCAACGCATTCAACCAGGCTCCACTTTCTTCTTCTTTAATGGCTAATAATCTTGCTATATCTTGGGGGTTTGTAGTATCTTCAATAATTTTTTCGATAAAAAAGGAACATAAATTATAATCTAATTGTTTTTGTGTTAAAAGATTTTCATTGTTAATTTGGTTGTTGCATAAAGATGACCAGTTGAGTAAAGTCTCATTAAAAGCGAAATCAGGACTATTTAGAATGTCTCCCGGAACAAATGAGGGAAGAAATGTATAATAAATCTATTTAAAGAAATGAAAGCTGAAAATCATAAAGTACCTAGACCACCAAGCTTTACTGGTAGTTTACAGATAGGCCAAGATATTTCAGACAAAATACAATTTGTAATATTTTCAGTTGTTTGTTTTGAAATTTGGTCGAATTTATTTAAAAGTTCAGGTTTCCTCCAATATGGAGAACAACGAAGTAAATAAATCATTCTTTGAATTGCGAGTGAGTTTTTCAAAATGAAAAATGATATATGAGAGTTGATTCCTTCTAGATTCTAAAAACATAAGTAATAGCTCTTTTTACTTTATTTACCAACTTGATCACATCCCTTCATAGTAACCAAAAAACTTCTGTAGCTGTTTTAAGTCCATTCTTCACTTTGCATTCGATCGCAAGAAAATGAAAACAACACGAAAAACGTCAAAAATAACGTCATAAAATAAAGATCTAGTAGGTGTTGAATAATCATTTAGCCAAATAAAATGTGAAGTCACGTCTATTTCCGCACTTTTAGATTTTTCAAACGAGTCGAGAAAATGTGCCCCATTGCCAAAACCTTACAACTTTTTACGACATCAATTTAAAAAGCATAATGGTTCTTTCTTTGATGGTCATCCGTCGGTAAAACTTTAATCAAAAAGATAAAAATTAATGAATTTAATTGATACCATACCAAAACGGCTACAGGTAGTTGAATGGACACGTGACTTTATGCCATATATATTAAAAAAGAAAAATTCATTATTTTTGCTTCATATAGAGTGAAAAATTTTTATTGGGCATTTTCTGAGCATCACAATTCGGTTATTTATTTGGTCGTAATGCACTTTCTCGGACATTCGGTATATTCTGCTTCTAACTTAATACTCCAACGTTAACATGTATTTACTTTAGATTACTCAGAATTATGAAGAAAATTTGAAATACGGGCTTCCATAATCCTACACATCCACTCGCCTCAGATAATAGACTATGTGCTTGTGTAGACAGAGGTAATAGTTTGGTTACAGACAAACATATAATTTGACTTTCTGACCTTTCCTTATTGTTCAACTTCTTGTTGGAAGAAGGTTATTTATTTTTGGATGATTCTACCAGGATAACTACGAAAGTCTAAGGCAGTAGTATACCTATACTTTAGATAATTTTATATAAAAAAAATCTTTTCAAGTACAAGCTTTTATAATATATAACGTGAACTAAAAAATAGAAAAAATAATTTTAACATTCTGATATCATAATAATAAAAGCGATGGGGGCACTATAGGAAGTTTGGCCATGTTGACTCGGTAAATGTATGTTATTGATTATATTATGATTATTCTCAAGAATATTAACTTACTGTAAAGCAGAGAAATGCAAAGGTAAGTAAATTTAACCCCATTCGATCCAAGCTACCCTTAAATTTCCCTGATATATGGATGGGTATTGTTAGTTTTAATTTGCGCCCATCGTTTTTAGTATTATGATATGGGGATGCTAAAAATTATTTTTTTTAATACCTTTATCAAAAACATGATTTTAGTAACTGTCTTCAGATAACTAAAGCGTGGCTTTCTTGGTTACCGATGCAAAAAACTTTTTTTGTGATCACGGGTGCAAAAAAAGATTTCGGTCCGTTTTTTACCCAAAGTTAAAGAGAAGTAGTGGAAAATAGTAATATTGAAAGAATCTAATCATTCTTACCTAAAAATTAACTCATTTCCGCCAGTTTTCACCAAGTATTTACGAAAAAATCATCATTTAAAAACATCGTCAAAATATCAAATTGTCAAAGATTAAAATGGCGCAACAATGAACGTCATCGAGTATTTCATTTACCAGCCGCCTTGATCTATAGTATAAAGATGGTGTGTTGCGAGAAGTGCTCTTCGTTAGAGATTTTTAAAGGTATTTTCCTGTTTTTCTTGGATTTTCTGATAAAGTTATTAAAAAAAATAATGTTCACAACTCGCGGCTAAACTGTGCGTGCGTTTTTAAATACCTCGCTGCGCTCGTTATTTAAACCAACTCTTGTAAAAAAAGCACTATTTTAGCCACTAGTTGTGAAAACTACTATTCTACTTTTCAGTGCAATTTATATTTTGTGAAAGCTTGTATTTGAAAAGCTATTTTAAATAAAACTATTTTTTAATTTTTAGATTTGTACCGTTAATGGTCCATTTTGAATCCGCCAATTCATAATCCCCTAAAAACCTCTGTATGCCAATTTTGATTGAAATGGAACAAATTAAATTTTTTCCCCTCCACTTCCCTCGTTAGGAAGAGGTGGGTAGCTGATAATACGATATTATTGTATTGTCACCGGAACTAGAAACGCATAGCAAATTTGAAAACAATTGGGTGTATATCGGTCAGTTAAAATTGGTTAGCAAAACATGACCAAAAATCGTTCATCTTGATTTCTATTCCTTATCCCCCAAAACCCCCGTATACCAAGTTTGGTTAAAATCGGACAAACTTAGGCATTTTCCCCTCCACTCCCCTCGTTGAGGGGGAGGAGATGCCTAATAACAATATTATTGTATTGTCACCGGAACTATAATTGCGTACCAAATTTTAATTCAATCGGAGATCTAGAAGTTAGTCAAAATTGAGTTGCAAGATTCTAAAAAAATAATAGCTAGAATTTACCTGCGCTTCAAAAATTATTATTTAGGGTTTGGTTGGGTTGAGGGATTAATAAACAAAAGTGAATCATTCGTCAACATTTTGTTCACCCATTGTTACCTTAACAACTGTTGCCTGCTTAAGCTGTCAACACAACCATTTTTCAATTTTTGGGTTCCCCAAAGCCATATGTTTGATTTTAATTGATGAGCCTTTTAATTTTGCACAGACTGACGTATTAGGTACGTCTGGTTGAAATGGAAAAAAATTCGTTTGGGTTTTTAACACCCAAAACTTCTAAAATTTTGATCTGATTTAAAACATAAGACCTAAAATAACACACGACAAGTCGTCATTCATGTTCACAACGTTTTATACGGCAATATCAATAAACTACATATCCATTAGCAAATTTGCGTGTTTGTTATCTTTCAGTTTTTTTTGTCCCGATCATTTTCTCAAAACTATCTCACCCCGAGTCATCCCGGATGATTTTTCCTTACGACACTACTTACAGAAAACAGTGATCCCAAGGTGATCTTTGAGCAAACTGACTGAGGCGGTAATAAGTAAGATATCTGTACAAATTCATTACACTCGGACAGGTTGGTATCACTGCCTTGCTTTGCGGCACTGTAATTGATTGACTTGATTAAAACTGATTGAATCAATGCGTTAATTGCTGTTAGTACTTAAGGTTTGTCAAGGATAACTCTTTTTGACGCAAATGACGCTTTTATCGGTCGTACGAGAAAATGTTTTAAGTTCGCACCCTTGGATCACAGTCAAGCAAATATAGTTCTTTTACTAAAAACTTATGCCTAGATGCAGCAATTTGCATGTTTTTCTTATTCTGAAATTCTGGTACTCTCCTAGATGGAGCTTTCTTATAAATGTTTAGGTGGGTTTAGGTGTTTTGCTCTACTGTGTGGAGCAAAGGATTTAGGTGGGATTTACTAAGATCTAAAATAATACCCCCACAGGTCTAAATATTTGCACTTGTGAGGGGTACTAAATTTTAAAACAAGTTTTCAAAAACCACTTACCCATACAGAAAAGACACAATGTTATTCATTATTTTGTATTGCTATTGCAAAATACCACTGAAAAACTGCTTTTTTCTAAAAATATACCATATTTTTCAAAATGGTAAATGGTGAATACGCCAAAAATTTGGTACATAATAGCTTCATTATCTGCGTTTGAAGTTATAAAATTGGTGATTTTTTAAACCACCTGTGGGGGGTGGTTTAAATTTATAGCCCCCAGAAAGGATTGTTTTGTGGCAATTGGTAATAAGTTTGTTTATAATTTCCCTAAGTAACCGTGTTTACAAGGATTAATTTACCTTATTTAATATCCGAACTTGTTCATTAACCAATAAAACACCTCCAATTTTGTCTAGAAAAACGCCATATTTTGAACCCGTTTTCAGCACAAAAAATATACTTATGAGGGCACTATGAGGCAAAACAAACTTAAGTGAAGGTCACTGATTATGCCAAACAACAAAACCCAAATTTATTTACAAACTGAAAGCAAAACATTGAGGTTATCTAAAAGCTCAGTCAAAAAAACTTTCCTTACTCAAAGCCTCATTTTAAAGCTGTAGCTTTCATCAGTAGAGGTTGGTACAAGCCGAGGTGCAAGCACAGGTTAAAGATCCGAGCTCGCTGTTTGTGATTGAACGCAGCGCTAATATTTTTAAATTGACATTTCAACAGTGACAGAAATGTAAAAAACTCTTTATTTTATTATTACCCATGTGTAAGTTTTAATTAAAGTGACATATAACCCAAATTTTAATTTGTTCTATAGAGTGTTTACTATTTAAACCCCGCGTGGGTTTAAATTTTTAAGTTTCGTTTCTTCTAAATTGAATCTTTCTGCCAAATCCAAGAAAAGATTGTGTTAAAATGATTATTCAATACACAAATTTATTAAAATCCTTTTTATAAATCAAACTATGTCCAAAACTCAAGGAGGTTTGGTTTAAAATAATTAAAACCAAAAATTTTAGTAAATTTAGTAAATCGCACCGTTAATTTTTGGTCAGCAAGTTAGTCAAGACAATGAAATTTTGCTATGCATCAAAATATTTTTAACATCAATCAATAAATTGAGCGAGGCTAAAGAAACAAACAGGTTTTACTCGAAAAAAGCAACGGCAACGTTGTAGATCTACACGGCGGACGTGGTCGAGTAATATTTCTGTCACTGTCTTATCAAGGAAGGCAAACAAAGACGGCAATATTTTTTGGGTGCGTTTCACGTTTAATCTGAATACACCCTAAGGTCATTTTGTTTTTAAAAATTTTACGCCTTGAAACAATATCGTGAATGAAGCAAATTGTGTATTTTGTGCAAAAATTTTTTGTATTCTTATTAGACCAGTAGAATTTGAAAGTTGTCAAGCCAGGTGTTGGCACGTGGTTAGTACAATAATACAGGTGGTGTAAAAGACAAGGGAGTAAGTAATTTTCTTTGCAGACAAACTTAAGTACATACATATAACGAGAAAAGCCCGGATCAGTTCTTTTTTTATTTACTTTTTCATTTGGCTTTTAAGCCACGCAAATCACAAAAATTGGATGGCCAAATAAGTCTATATCTTATGTTTCCAAAACTCACTCTCCTACTTCAACAACCTCAACTACTGCACCTTCAAAAGAAGGTTATACTTGTAAGTTCAAAAGAATCAAGACTAAGAGCGATACATTTACGAAAAAAAAACTAATTACTTTAAGATTACAAGCGCCAAATAATTTAATTTGATTTTGATATGCTTTTTTCTGAAAAAAATTAAGGCTTCATAACATACTATTAAATCGGAAAGTAGGTCAGAGAAAATTTTAACTTGCAAGAAACTATCGGGTTTAAAACAAAAAGTTATTATTTTTGATCTAGGAAGTGTACAAGAAAAACTAGATTAGTTACTTTGTATCTTGTTTTAAATCTTATAAAAAAATAACTACTGGTAACCGATTACTTATTTTTATTCAATTCTTTTTAAAACACAATAAACCCAAACTTGACTGACCATCCAACCATTTAGTCAACTATTAAATAATTTTAGGGTTTCTGTGAAAATTATACCAAGGAAATGGTTCTTGGAAATTTTGGTAGTAAAAAACTATTTAATTGTTTTTTATTTTGATGTAATAATCAGGCAGCGGCGTCCTTTGATAATCTTTCTTTATTGATAAACTTTAATTAATTTAATTATTTGGTTTATTGGGCCAGACAGTTATTTGTGATTTGATGGTCAAGCCATAGTTTTAGAATTTAATCTATTTGTCATTAAAATAATATTACCTTATGGATGGTTGAAGTCAACATTTGCCACTAATTGGCTAACGATAAGAATATCACAAAAACTGTAATCATTTTTATTGTGAACATCAATAGGTTCTAATTCGTGAATTTCCAGAAAGGGATCACCTGGTTGCCAATTCTGGATTTCGTAGAATGTGTCAACAACATGCCCTAAAAGTGTCACACTCTTCTACTGGTTATAAGCAAGAGAGCGGCTTCTTCTGAAAGGCGGTGTTTGCGACAGTGTTTATTGACCTTTTCACTTATCTTACAATGAGAGATAGATGCTTTCTGAGCCAGTTATATCCTGCCACGATAAACCTATAGCGGTCCAATATCTTTCCAGGTTCTTTTCAGGAGTCATCCCCCTGATAATTGATCTAGTTTTCCATAACCGCTTCACCTATAAGCAGTACCTGAAGGTAAGTACGCATATCGACCATAGGTTAAGGAGCTACAATAGATACGACAGTTACGTGTTAAACGGTTCGGAACTATTTGGAGTTTGGCGAGTCTGCGCAGATATGCACGCGACCAATAACCATACTTTTATATTGATTTTTCTTTTTTAATTTGTAATACGACCACTAGATGACTCACGGTTAAATTCGCGATAACCGTACCATCGATTTTTTGTTAGTTTGTAATATGACCATTAGATGGTGCTCGCTTAAATTTTCGCTTTTTTTTAAGGACCCTGCACAAATTACATTGAAAATGGCTGTCGGCTAAATGTCATAATTTTTTTATATTTTGTAGTACTCGATCAACAAAGCACAAAAATAAAAAAAAACGAGATAGGGAGCAGGATTACTTTCTGAGATATATAGCTTTAAAGTTGACGTGTTTTAAGGCTATATTTTTGGACATGGTACAAGTTTTTTTTTCACAACTTTGTTGATTACCGCCGGTTGGTTGGTGGTACCAAAGGACCCATATAAGAACATTTTTACTTGGATGGAAAAGGTGTTTCATTCAGGACAAATACAGAAACGAATTATTTTATTTTGGCGGTAATCAACAAAGTTGTGAAAAAAAAATTAGAACATGTCCAAAGATATAGTCTTAAAGGTCCATATCTCAAAAAGTAATCCTGCTCCGTATCTCGGTTTTTTATTTTTGTGCTTTGTTTATTGAGTACTACAACATATAAAAAAATTATGACATTTAGCCAATAGCCATTTCCAATGTAATTTGTGTAGGGTTCTTTCTTTGTAAGCAATTTGTGTTTGGTCTTTAAAAATATGCTTTTTTACTAGACACAAAACAAAATTGTTACTTATGTTAAGTTAAAATAAAAAGCATATTTTTAAGAAATAAATACAAATTACCCATAATAATGCACTTGTAGTACAAAACCTCTGGTTGTTTTGTTATAAAAGATTATGGCATATTTTGAAACATGTTAGTTTATATTTTTCACAATAAAGAAAATATTACAATATGATCTTGTCTGTGCTTTTTTAAATATTAAATAATTTTCTTTAAAATGTTTATATCTTGTTTTTAGTACATAAAAAACAATAAATGCCACTCTTTTGTATTCCAAACTAAATTTGTGAAACAAAAAAAAATAATTTTAATCTCAAAAAAATTTTACTGTATATGTGGGGCAATTTATGGTAAACCCACACATTAGAAAAAGTCTTGGTGTAAATAATATTAATACACCTGGTTTGGAATACACAAGTGTCGCATTTTCTAACTTATTATTGATATCCACAAAAATTAGCCATACTAAACTTGATGAAATAAGGAAAGGGTCTTTTAACACTATATATAAATAGTTAAATGGAGTCCAAATGCAAGTGTGGACATCACTCTCTAAGACCTCTGCGTCCAGTCTGCAAAATGTCCTCTAGAGCAAAATATTTATTACACACGTAAAATCTGTTATATATTTCATCAGCACTTAGTTTATTCGCGTTTTACAGCTTCACTATACTTCTGAAAAATTACAGGATTGCCTTTGGGGAAACGATGTCTCCCCGTTTTTTTATTGGGATCATGGCACGGTCTCCGCAGCTTTGAATACAACACATTCTAACTGTTTGTTTCTCGGCCATGGTAATCGACGGATAAAATCACAATTTTTTGAACAGGAATAATCACAAAATCACTTTTTAAAAACCTTGGCAAACCTCAGTTTTCAAAATGGAACTCATAAGTTATGAGTCATAACCGACATTCTGTCACTTTTGTCATAATGTGCCCTCTGACGGACAACCCTAGAAGGGTTAAGAGGAGGAGCTGCAGATTTCTAGAAAGAATATTGCCAACCTAAATATTATTATGTTGGCAGTTCCTTTGCACGCGGAAACATAACCGCACTTTTCGCGAAAAATAATTATTGGCGGGAAGGGTGAAGTGACGGATCTATAGTTCCTTAATCTATGATATCGACTACTGACCGAGTTCCAGCGGGTAAAATTAATGTAGTACCACCAAGCGGAGCGACACAGTCCCACAGAACGGCCCATGAACGCATAATTGTGTCGGTACTACACATACTCATTTGCACACATCAAGTTGGCGTACGTACTCGAGCCAATAAATCGGATTTTAGCACTTGTTTTGCCGTTTAAGTATACCCAGTTGTACTGTTATTGGTTACAGCACAGCAGTTAAATAATATAATTGGGGTACCTGTGCTGGTAGCACTACTGAGTTAAATAAGTGTAAGGGTTAGAATTGTTGACAGGGTGCTAGGGAATCAGAATGGATCTTTTTTTGCTTTCCCGGGCAGTTATTGCGTTTTTGCTTCCTCTTTTAGTTAAGTTGGCCATGACTTGGGATGACAGCTTAATTTTGACAGTTTTGATATTTCTTAAACAGTAAAGTTGCGTGTTTTTTTGCAACGTTACGGTGGAAATTTTAACGTCATTTCACCAAATGTTGCAAATATATATGGTGAAAATATTTATATATGGAGTTTCAGCAAGTTGAAAATAGATTCGAATCTCAAACTGTCAAAATTACCAAAAACTTGACTGAAAAATGAAACGCAACAAATGTCCGATAAAGTTAAAAGAAAATCTCTTTTGACTCTGTCCTTTGAAAACTTGTACAAAAAATGTCTGTTTTTAGGTCGATTAAAAAAAATGTTTTTATTATGATTATCATTTATGTTATCCAAAACCCCTTACAGGGTTCCAAGTGATTTTCAATTTTGAAATTCCTTGACTTCCAGGTTTTCCCTGACCATCTTTTAAAAACTTCCTGACATTTTGTCCATGTTACACTTTTTCAAATTTAACCTCAGTCTTTGTACATAATTTTTTTCCCTTATTAATTAGTAAAGTTATTATTTAAAAATTGGTGCTAGAAAGCACGGATAGTCCACCATACAATCAATTATTTTTTGGTGAAAGGAAATGAAAATATCTCGAGAATTGTACCTTTGAAAGATTTGAGCCTCATAACAAAATTTTTGGATAATATTTACGAAAACCAAAAGCTGAAAATCGCATAGAAATTATTTTATTTCTAAGTTATGATTTTTTAAATATATTTTAACGTTTTTTCAAATAACTCAGAAACTAAAGCGCCCACGAATTTGGACTTTATAACAAAATTTGTACTATATATTCATGTCATATCGCTACTTGCTTTTGCTACTTGCGTTAAAATCGATTAAGGCATTCTTGAGTTATCGTGTATACAGACAGACAACAGACCGACAGATCGACAGACCGCCAGGTAACTTTTTTTTTCGCTGTTTAAAGTGTTTTGGAACTTTAGTAACTCATTTTTGATCAAATTAAGAAAGGTCAAAATATCATGATTTTAATAATCCCCCATACCATATTGGTATGGTGGACTAAAAAAACTGTTACCACCATCTTCACCAAACTATAAAATATAAGCAAATTTACTTTTATCCAACGCATTCGGCAAACCTTTAACATTGTTTTAATACCTTAATAATCCTGTAAAAAATGCAGATACCTACATAGCAATGAAATAACATTTAAATGCATAGCATATGCGTTAAACCTCTTTTTGAGGATGTCCTTTTGAGCACATCTTTAGCATATGCTTGGTTCATACTATTAGAGTATATGCTATTAAGGATATCCATAGTAAATGCTATAAATTTACGATTTGAGCAGGTCCTTTTGAGTACATCAAAGAATATATTAATTTTAAAACATTTTTTGGTCAGTTTAGCGCACATGCTATTTTGGTACCATAAAAGAACATCAAAAGACTGAGCTTCTAAGTATTTTCTTGGCATATGCTAAGGATATACCACTAAAAAAGGTTACTATTAGAACATCTTTATCATATGCAAAGTATATTTCATTTATTGAAACATTATTATTTGGTCCTTTTAGCGCACATGGTATTCTGGTACTGCAAAAGAACATCAAAAGAATGCGTTTCTAGTATTTCTTTAGGTTATCTTATTCCCTGACTTTATCCTGTCGTTTAGGTCATTTTTAGATTTTTACTGACTTTTTCCTGACAGCATACAAATTCCCTGATTTTCCCAGGTTTTTCCTGACCACTTTGAACTCTGCCTTAAGTGTGCGCATTAGAAATTGCTTTTTTTAATGACATTTTATTGGTTTAGTACGAGATTTATTAAGGAAGTTGATTTTACTTTATGAGCCGTTCTATATTCTGGTCTCGAGCATTGTTGTTTAAACCGAATTCACTTTCTACTTTTTGATTTAAGGGATACTAAAATCCACGGGGTCATAATATAAATATGAATAGTGTTATATACCGCCTATTTTAATTATTGTACAGGGCTTTCACCATCAATGGACAAAGCAGATTTTTAAAAAAACTTTAAACAAACTTTAATTCTTATAGGAGTTTATGATTTATTAAAATATTCCTTTAAGGATGTGGAGGTGCTTTAAGGATTTGAATTTAAAAAGGCGAATATTTTTAAAGACGGTTGTTTGAAATAGTTTTGTAACTTTTAAAAATACTATTTATTTGATTCCATATAATATAATGGAGAACAAAAAAAATGTAGCAGCATGTATATGGATAATTATTTGAATAAAAATTACTTTTGTGTATACCTTATCTTAAAAGAAATATTTGATAAATTTTTTGTCTTCTAATCTTTCCTTTTTTCACAGATTCACTAAAAATTTTAAATCATTTTTCTCGTGGTTTTTGGTCTTTTTGAATTGCTCACAGTTTACTTAAAAAATAAAAATGCCAAGAGTTCGCAGTCGCCAACAATTTCATCATCTAAACAACTTCGAGAAAGGACGCATCGTGGGCATGAAAGAGGCTGTTTTGGTTTACGGGAAATTGCAAGAAGGGTTAATGCCAATCCATCAACAGTGTTTGGAGAAGGTGGTCCCATGATGAGACTTATAGGCGTCGTGCGGGTTTTGGACGCCCCAGATAATTAAAAGGTCGTGATTTACGGCATCTCAGACTTCTTGCTCTCAGAAATTGACGGGACAGTATACGCCAAGTAAGAGATGTTCTAGTTGCAGCTACAGGACGAGTGTTATCAAGGACGATAGTTTATCGAAGATTGCTTGGTATGGGGCTGAGGGCTTACCGTCCGCTTTTGGTGCTACTTTTGACCCCAAAACATAAGGCACGCCGCTTGGAGTGGTGCAGAGCTCGGCAAAACTGAAATGACGAATGAAAAGGCAAAAAAAACTATTGGGCAAAAAAATATAATTAAAAATTTAACGGAAGTAATTCAACAATGTACCAAAATAACAAAGTACAAAATTTCAAAAAAAAAGCCGTGGATTAGCGAAGGGTTGATAGAATCTATAAAAACTAGAGATAAACTTTATCAACGCTATAAACGAACAAAAACAGAAACCGACTACGCAAATTATAAATATCATCGATATAATGTAAACAAAATTATTCACAAACAGAAAAAACATTATTACCAAAATATTATAAAAACTAACACAAACGATTCGAGAAAAATATGGCAAACAATAAATGAATACACAAGTAAAAATAAAAAGGAAAAACTCAAATAAAGGAAATATACAACAATAACAACGAAATAATAACAGATATAAAAAATATTACAAACATTTTCAATAAACACTACTTAACAGTTGGTAAAAAACAACAGATATCATTAAAAATAGAACAGAACCAAGTATAAATACACAAATTACAAAGAGCAAACACACACTTTTTCTAACACCGGTAACTAAAAATGAAGTGTACAACACAATTATGCAACTTAAAAACAATGCGGCTCCAGGTTTTGACCAAGTAACTACAAAGACATTTAAAGAGACTGCTTTACTGATATGCAAGCCTATAGAACACTTAATTAACACAATTTTTAGCTCTGGAAAATGTCCCGAAAATTTTAAAATAGCCATTGTCAAACCAATTTACAAAAGTAGTGACAAAAAAAAGGTTGAAAACTATAGACCTATAAGTATCTTGAATAGCATATCCAAAATTTTTGAAAAAACAATACAAAAAGAATTGTAAATTTTCTTGACAATCATAATTTACTTAGTAAACAACAATTTGGATTCAGAACATGCAAATCAACCTCAGATGCCATTGCAAATTTTACAAAAAAACTCTACGATTCCTTGGACAAAGGTAAAAAATGTGCAGGGATATTTTTGATTTGCAAAGGCGTTTGATACCGTCAGTCATCAAAGGCTTTTGTCAAAACTAGAGGACATCGGAATAAGGGGAATTGGTCATCTCTTGTGTAAGGATTGGTTAATAAATCGTAAACAAGCTGTAAAAATAGGGAATACTATAAGTAACGAAGGAACAGTTGAGTGTGGCATATCGCAGGGAACGGTGTTAGGTCCGGTGTTCTTTATTATATATATAAACGATTTATTAAAAGTTATAGATGAAGATGCAATGGCCTCATTTGCGGATGACACTGTTTATTTCATTGAGGGTTCGACTTGGGAAGAAGTAGAGCAAAAGGCAAATGAGGGTCTACAAAAGATTGTTTCTTGGTTAGATCTAAACTTACTTACATTAAATTTAAAAAAGACAATCTATTTACCATTTTCAAAATTAAAAAGTAATCTACCACAAAATGAATTAGTAGTTGATCTTCCGTTCCGAAAAAATCAAACATGCATACTTCCGATATCAACAAGTGTAAAATACCTAGGTATCAAAATTGAGTCCTCAATTTAACCAAAAAAATCAGATCTTTAATGTACTTATTTAAAAAATCAAAATACATATTAAACCTAAATTTAAGAAAAACATTATATTATGCATTAGTGCAGTCCCTGTTAATATATGGCATAGTGGGTTGGGGTGGTGCTTACTGTACTAACTTAAAATCACTGGAAATAGCCCAACGAAAAATTTTAAAACCTATTTTTGAACTAAACAATCAATTCCCTACAAGTGATCTCTATACTTATACAGGTGTTCTAAGCATAAAACAATTATTCCTTAAAGCCTCATTAACTCAAGTTATAAAAAACAACGAAATAATACCTCAAAATTCCACATATTTAACTCGATTTGTCAGAGGAGGAAATACAAATTCTGGAACACATGGTACCATTTTTTTATCTAAACTGATAAGTCTAATCTGATTTTTGGTAAGTTAAGGTCTTAAAGGTGATCAGTGAGAGATTTCACGTGAAAAATACACACTTTTTAAAGTTTAATAGGTGGATTTTTCACGTTATTTTCAAAACCATGTTAAAATCACATCGAAATAAAGTTTATTTGAAAATAACGTGAATAATAGACGTATTAAATTTAAAAAAGTGTGTGTTCAGGACCTACAAAATGTGTTTTTGACGATAGCCGGTACAGTTATTTGTTTAATTGTCGATACCCTTTGGTAGTATTACCTATAACTCTTTGGCTGTATTACATTAAAGCAATCTTGATCAATAAAATGTCAAATTTCTAATTTATGGCATTTTCAACAAAACTAGAAATACCAAAAAAAAACACGACCAAGTAACAGCGAACCGCATTATTATAATAAGATAACGAAATGTCCAGACAACACCACAACTGGATATTTAGCACCATTTTCGCACCTCTGTGCGGCGCTATCTTGATGGTGGTACCCGAACGTAGCGTGACGCCCTCTGGCGTCGGCGGCGGGTGGCTTTCGCTTTCACAGGTACGATTAGTGCGCCCTTTTGACCTCTGCGGCGCGAGATCCGAAAGACACGCGAACATCGCGACCATTTTGCGGCAGTACCAATTCGCACCTCGTTTCTTTTCAGTAGATTGGGCCACCAAGATACTAAATAGGAAATTATCGTAACCATTTTTCAGCTGGACTGGACAACCGAATACCGTCACAATATTGCTATACTACAACCCTTCCATTCAATAAAATAGAAACTCTTAGAAAGCAACAATTTCTGATCCTTGATTTCTTTGCCAGGGCTCAGGCTTTTAGGAAAAAAGAAAATTTCCTTTTTTTCTCGCTAAAGTAAGACTCATTTTTTGTTATATCTCTGACAACAGAACGCAATCGACCGAACCTTATACGATCCAAATATTCGCCGATCAAAATCCATCATAAATGACCAACCTGGAACCACCTATAGCACCATAAAATATGTTTTACCATTACCTAGACCAGAGCGAATTTTTCCCCCCTCCGGCCGTACCATTATTAATGGTACAACTTATCCTATCGCGTCTATAACTATAAATAAAATCAAACTAAAAGCACGCACAAGAACCACCTATGGAGTGGTACCGGAGCGGTGCTGAACGAGATATTATTGAGAAATCAATTTCGCTACGAGGAAAAACGTCAGTAAAGTGGTACTATTGATTCATGTATACTTTGTATAGTGCAGAATATCTAATGTTTCCTGATAAAAGACAGCAATATTTTGGTGCCACAACGTACTGGTCCTTATACGCACAGTTACCCCAAATACATATTAAAGACAAAAAATTAAAAAAAAATATATATAAAAATTAGAAATCTTTGACGGAGCTTTTTTTTTTAAGGGGGGGGGGGCATTTCTGGATGCCTTCTTAATAAAGCTTCGTGTCACTAAATGATTTTTTAAGGAGAATTTAGGAATTGTCATTTCCTACTAAAAAACGTCTGCTTAAAAAAAAGCGAAACCACTCGAGATAATAACTAAATAATTTTTATTTTAATAATGATACGAAATTCGCGGCGACTTTTTATCCATAATGTTCTATTTTCTACAATTTGCTAGATCTTTTTTTTCTGTACAACTTTGGGCAATTTTGGCAAAACCACAAAAGGAAGATCTTTTCACAGAACCTGTAAGAAACACAAACTAGTCCAGTCCAAACTAGAGACCCTGTATACGATTTTTGACAGTTATTGTTTTACCAGAGGTGAGCAACTGGATTTGACAGTTATTAGGGAAATGTTTGAAATTTTGTGTTGGCAATGATAGTTGGTAACCCCTGACAATAAATAACTTTTTCACTATCAGATTTTTGACTAAGACCGCCAGGTCTAAAAATTGAATTTTGCTATATCAAAAACTGTAAAAATACGTGCTTTAACGAATTTTTATTATTTCGTTGTCGAACGGAGAAACAAACTCAGGAAAAGTGAAAAGAAAACATGCATTTACCAAGCTGAAAAATTAATAAAAATAGCCGAATTTGCGAGAGAGGTGAGCTACAAGCAGTAGTTACCAACATAGGCATTTAGCATGTATTTCGTTAATAAATAACACATTATGTTTCCATGTTTTTTTGTAAGAAAAAAAGTATAGTATATAGGAGCCTTTATATTTTACCTATTATTTATATTTTTAATATCTACCGTGTGTATTCACTGTTTGTTTTTGTTTTTTTTTGTCAAAGCTTGACATATTTTACTAACCAAAATAATCAATCTTTCAAAAACTGTCTGGGGAAATTATAAAAAGAGACAACAATACAAATATAATAATAAAATCCGTTTTACATGAAAATATGAAAAAAACTAGAAAGAGAAAGCAATATGAGTTGCCCACCTCTAGTAAAACAACAACTACTGTTACATGTATGAGGGCCTCTAGTCCAGAGTAACAGATTACTCAAATGGGTGAAGTAGAGAAACTGGAGATATTGTAAAAATAGGCTTACAAGCCTTCGGCAGACTGGGAGAAAAAAAAAATAACTAATAGGAAAGTAGGAAGTTAGTCAAACTCAAAAAATATCTGCTTGTCAAAAGAAAACTTTTTCTCCTTAGTGCAAAAAATCATCTCAAATCAAGTCGTTCTAGCTGAGACCGTATATCTACTAAGTAATGGGCGTTTTTTCTACCTGTCTTCGCACCTCGAAACGACACATAATGTTGTCGCACGCGTCCAACTATTGGCTAACGCCGCACTTTTTTTACGACAGTACCGCATTCTTTATAAGTCTCTTAAGGCGGGTACCAACCGCGCCGGCATATAGACGGTATAGGCTGCTAGAAATAAACGTCAATTAATTTGTTGAATTTAAGTCGCTATCACATATGTACAGACGGTAGTATCGTAGGTACGATTCGGTACGTGCTTTGGACGTCTAATAATGTTATCTGATTGGTTTGGAAGTATAAGAAAACTTGTTTTTCTTGATTAGTTTAAACAAAACATTTAGTTATGGTTAGATAGAGTAGTAAAGTATATATTAGTCCACTATATACAACAACACTCCTAGGAGTATCAGGTACTGGTAAAATTATATATTGTGTATTTATATATATATATAAACGGTGCTTCTAGCGGGTTAGAATTTGGTTGAATAAAAAATACGTCAATTGAGAATTTTAATTTCCTTCAATCGTGCTGTCTTGGATTTTGTCATGTCATTTAGTTTATGAGGTATGGACATTTTTAATTTTTTTAAAAATAGCACACCCTGTATATTTTGCAATTTTTGAAATCTGCAAACAATTCTCTTTTCAGAAATACCACACAGTAAGATCTATCTTTTACGATAATCAAAATATTTTTATCTAAATCTGTGATGAAAACTTCGATATTCATTCAAATATCTCCCGTAAAACAGGGCATAGACAACAATTCCATGCAAGTTTAAATGCCTTTATCTTGGAAACCATAAGAGATAGAGCATTAGTGTGTATTATTGTCAAAAAGATAATTTTTTTTATAATTCAAAAATGTCAAACTATACAGGGTGTCCTATTTAAAAAAAAAATATTTTTTTGCCATACCTCGTAAACAAAACGACATAAAAAAATCCAAGATCGCACGATTAAAGAAACTTCAAAATCTCAGTTGACGTGTTCTTGGATTTTTTTATAAAACCAAATTCTAACTCAACAAGGATTTGGACGTTATATTACGTTATGGTCACGTAGGGCAAGAAATACCTGACGTCGGCTCCGACGTCCATCAGTCTTCCTGAGGACTCGATTTAGCACCTAAGTGGGGAATCAAAATTCGAGTCGTTTCGACGTCGGGTGCTGCACAATGTTTTAGTCAAATATTACGTCAAATTACGTAGACCCACGACCTAAAGTTTTACTGTGCACACCAAGTTTAAACTTATTAGGTAAAAACTTTTATATGTCTAAACAAACACATCCCAATGAACTGTGGATGACAATAATTACTATCTTAGGTATTGTAGGTAACTGAAAAAAGTTAGTTTTTCACATTCTATGGATGCAAATATTCCAACGAAGGTCAGTTTACTGATAAATATAATTAAAATAGACATTAAAAAAACAGAAACCCACAAAAATATTAAGAAATTAATTTTGAAAAAAATTAACCTAAAAATAAAATCTTTATAAGGAAGCCCGTTTCTTATAGTAAAACAGTATAGGCATTTAAAAAATGCGTTTTAGTTGCCAACAAATGAGTTAATTTACATATCAAGCCTTTAAAATTAAAAAATAAAATGTACTGTTGTAATGGCGCATCGATGCTAAACGTTTAAAATGGCGTTTCGAGCGCCGACCAAATTTCTAACGATTATTTACCTATTCGGACAAGAACACCTCCTGCGACGTCGCCCCGACCTAGAATATTGTAGTACAGGGTTCCTAAGATTTTTCTTAGGGATAGGATTTCAACAAATCAAACAGAAATGGCATAGAAAGTTCTGCGCGCACAAAAGAAACAGGTATATTGAGCAATGGTGCCAGTTTGTTATTATCTCCGGACTGCTTTCATGAGAAAAAATTGTCGCCACTCTTTCATTGTGAGCATAAATCATAGTTGCAATAATAACCGTTGACAAGATGTCTGCAAATTCCGCTAGATGGCGGCCACATTTTTTATATACTGAGCGATAAACTCATGAGGTTGTTAACATTAGAAAGAAATATCTTCGCTTTTAATTAAATTTCTTTCCATTCTGTTCTACTAGTGACATCTATCCGGAAACGGCCAAACCATGCAGCTAGCACTAGCAGCCAAAGAAATCAATAAACGGCGCTGTTTTTCCTGCAGAGCTTTTTGCTTGCGATATTATTGATTTTAAATAAAGCTGGCCCTACACTACATTTGATATTTTTGAGGTGTTTTATGACATGATCTCGAAACATGTAGCGAATCAATTCTTCAAAACTAGCGGGAGGGTAAAAGCGAAAAATAAGGGGCTGCCAATATTTGTAACACCCAAAAAGGGGTGAAAAGATTTATTTTGCTCTGTTTCTTTACAAAAAACGTTTTTTTTAAGAAAAACTTGAGCTCTGCCACTTTTTTTATTTTTTTCTTCAACTTTCTCGAAATTTTCGTCATACCGGAGAAAAAAATTATTTCCCCCATGGTCATACTCTACTTTTATTCGAAAAAATTTAGAAACAGAGACGGGATCAGTTTTCCTAAAACAGGGGATCTTGGTTTCCAGTGAGAAGATAAAGGGCGTCGCAGTCAAAAATTTTTCAATTAAATTAGCCGAACACAAAAATGTTAGAAAAACAAAGCACGAAATAAAAATGGCGCTGCTTACAATTTTTTTTCAAAAATTACGTAATTTCGGGAACGCAAAGAAATAGGTCTAAAAAGTATAATTTTTAAGAAAAAAATATCAATTTTCTTGCCCTCCTCCACTGGGACTACAGGGGCCGTGCACAAATTACGTAATGGGCATAGGGGAGAGGGGGGTTACAAAACGTTACGTAGGGGGGAGGGGGGTTTTCGACAGAGTTTGCATTTGTGTGAAACTAAGAAAATTTGGAATGAAAATAAGTGAAAAGTTTTTTTTTTTGGGGGGGGGGTAGTGGTCTTGAAATCGTTACGTAATATTAGGGGAGTGGCGTGCCAAACCGTTACAAAACATTACATAGGGAGGGGGTCAAAAATTGGTAAAATCACCGTTACGTAATTTGTGCACGGCCCCACATCTGACTGTTCCTCCTTTTTGATTTCGAATCAAAGTGCAAAACCCAGGTTGGACGTTCGACGGCGTCAACCCGTCCTATTTGCTTGATAAAGTTTCTACGGAAATATCTCAGTCGATTTCTCCGGCCGTGTATGAACGCTTTAGGTTAGGCATTTGCATGTATCTCAGTCCCCAGCCTGTAAACAGTGCCTAAGGAAAATGGTTACAAAATGAAAAGCCGAAAAATATTTTTTTTTACGATATGTTTCATCAGTTTGATATTAAAGTCGAGCAAAAACAATTTTTTTTCCAGTCCTAAAGGTATGAAAATGGAAAACATTAGAAAACAACAATCTGGAATGGATTTACTACGTGTCAGATGTAGTGACAACATCGCCCCATGCCCATCCTTTTCTGCCTAATGTGCTTTTCCGTTTGTCTGCGTCTTATACACGGCTGCTTGCCCCCCTAAGGAATAATTGTAGGTCACACACCCACGTCGTTGGACCTCGGAATAGTTACATTTAATAAATAAAAGTTTGGCAACGTCAATTTTATTACAATTCTACTTTAAAACTCATACTAAATATAATGTCTCATGAATTGGACGTTATACCGGGTGTCCCGAGGTGACTGTCCTATAAGATTATTTTGTAAACTATACAATAGAAACTTTTAAACTTCCTATTCTAACATAAGTCCATGTAAAGTATATTTATAAAATACTTTCGTATTTGCAGTGTTGCCATTTACAGAAAATCTACAACTAAATTTATTGACGTCCGTTTTCACTTTGGCATGACCTTAAATTTTATTCTAAAAATTACGTCGCCGAAATTAACGTTAATTTACGTCGCTGATAAGTAGCGAGTATTACCAACATTTGCCTACGTCAGTTTTGGTAAGCATCGACGTCACAACTGATACACTAGTTGTTGGCGACGTCAGGTCTTAGTAAAAAATACGTTGTTTGATGGACAAACCAACTGCCGACCTAAATTTGCGCCGAAACCGACGTCATGTTAGGTTGTAATTAGTCGGAAGTCAGAAAAATGCTGCTTGGGAACCCGCTAGAAGCACCGTTCCGTTTAAAGAATCCACCCTGTATATGAAGTATCTTAAGTACGAGTTTATCAAGCAAAATTTTCGATCACTGATTTTGAGATATAGAAAATATTAATTTAATTTTATGTATTAAAAGTTTACCCAAAATTTTATCTAAAATAAGAGATTTAATCTAGATTTAAACTAAAAATCTGTTCAATCTGGTAAAAATATTCAAGAAAAAAAAGTGGTACCTAAATAAGAATGCAAAGAATTCCATTGTAACTTTTAAGCAAGTTTTTCACTACTCTTTTTTAATTCTCGACAATTTTATTAAACTTCCCTGCATAATTCTTTAAAAAAACGACCCAAAAATGTAAATTGTAATTTTCTAGTTTTGAAATTTGAGGTCCAACAAAATCTTTCGGTTTATCACGAGGGGTGGCTTGGTAATGCAGTTTGGTATACAGGCGGATGGCATTGCGTGACATTATTTCGAGGCATTTTGGGGGCATTTAGAAGCATTCTATGTATTTTAAGATAGAAAAATCTGGTAAAAATGTTTTTTGGTGTACACAAAATGACGATTGAGCCACCCTTTGGTTTATCGTGGCTTATTTTTAGAGCTTCTTAAAGGTACCTATCTTAAAGTGGCTCCTTCTTTCTTTAGTGCTTTCACAAAGTTTTTCATCAATTGA
The DNA here is from genome assembly GCA_963921995.1 of Oxystoma pomonae. NCBI lineage: Eukaryota > Metazoa > Arthropoda > Insecta > Coleoptera > Brentidae > Oxystoma > Oxystoma pomonae. The sequence goes on along the minus strand of OY998169.1, from coordinate 84,254,827 downwards.
ATATTACAGAATTACAAGCTTCTATCTACAACATTTTGACATTTTAACTTTTTTGCAAAAATGAATGTATAATTATGAGCTTTATCAAAAAAAAAAAAAAAATAAATAGAAAAAAATCGGTGGGTAGTTTCAGATTTATTAAGAAAATTACAAAGTTCCAAGTGGATGATTTTAAATTATTTTAGAATTACAAAGTTCTATCCAGCAAAATATTTTTAGTCGCGGTTTTGATTATACTTTTTTTCCTCTGCCAGTCCTGACTTTTAAATTATTTGTTTGCCGTTTTTAAATAAAAATGTCCCCCCCCCGCTTTTAAGGTACGTTTTCTATGATGCGGCGGACGCATCGGGCGTCTGACGCAAGTAGTCGTTTCCTTTGGCCCGTCTGCGTTTCGTACCTACCTTACCCGTATGAGTCAGACGCAGTCCGTCAGCCGCGTGCGTCCGCCGCATCATAGGAGCTAGTGCATTTAAAAGCCCTAAGAATTTATTTATTTTTTTTTAAAACTTGTATTCATTCCTTTAATTTTCTTAAATTAATGCCAATAAAATTATTTTGTCAGAAAACCAATTTTATACAAAAAAAGTTAAATTAAATTATGTTCTTACGTTTATTTATTGCATGCGACTCAAGTTTTTTTTTATTGTTAATCTCCACGAACACAAATTATTTTATACTTTTTAGTCCGTTTTAAAAACGGAGGGCTTTATTAAAACTTATTTTTTATTTAATTAATAACTTCCTGCTTCTTGGTGTATTTTTTTTTGTTTGGGAAACACTGAGTAAATTTAAATCCAAAAACTGCAGCTTTGGTTCAAAAGTTTTTTTTAAATATATCTACCCCTCTCACCTCTTCAATCACCCCACACCCATCACCATAGCTTTTTTATCCATTATAAGGACATATTTAGTAAAACTCAAATAGCATTATTGTTTCAAAATTTATGGACTTTTAAATATATCAACCCCCTACTACTCCCTAGAACACACAACAATATCGTTTTTCTGTTATAGAATTAGAAAAAAACTTAGGGAAACTTAAATCTAAAGACTGCATATCCGTAGCAGCTATGATTTAAAAGTTATGATTTTTTAATTTTTTAAATAAATTAACCTCCCTCACCTTCTTAACTACCCCCCACCAACGCAGTTTTTATTGTTATATTATAATGTGACTGAAATTACAGTTAAGTTTACCAAATTTTATTAAACTCGGTTAACGAGAAGTTAAAACTTTTAAATGTACCAAAGTTCTATCTACCAATTTCTTAATATAAAAATTATTTTGAGAATTACAAAGGTCTATGCTAAATTTCCGTGTCAAATATTGACAGTTTCTTGTGGAAGAAAATAGATCAGACCAACTTTTTTAAAATCTTCGAAATTACGTCAAATTAAATTATTAGTTTAAAATATTTAAGCAAAACAGATGGAACCTTGTAATTCTAAGATGACGATATGACAGTGGCGCACCCAAGAATTGACTTCGGGGGAGGGGGGGGTTAGGGATAAATAATAAAAACTACTTAATTTGAAGTAAAAATGTGACCATAACCAGGCTTTTCGTGAGGAGGGGGGAGCGAGGGTTTAACCCCTAAACCTCCCCCCCCCCCTCCTCGGTGCGCCACTGCATATGAATATACTTAATGTTAGCTTAACAAGGACCAAGTTGATCACATTGGGGCCAATATTTCTTTGGGAATGGATTGTGTTTCTCTACTATTCAACTATTCTATTAGTTCAAACTTGGACGAGTATCCCACAAGGAACACACAAAAGATCAAAGCGAAAAGAGAAATTATTAAACGATGTTTCGCCCTGGGTAACCAGCGTGGGCTCATCAGTAGTTTCACTGGTCACCCTCCACTATACATCATTAAACACCATCATACACTTAGATCTCCAACCTTGAACCACTCACAAATAGGCATCGTTCCGCACTGGTACTTACTTATCCAAGTTACCTGATACGAATTCGTCCCAGCGTGTTAATATTTCCAGTAGGATTATGCTCCTAAGGCAATTAAAACAAAGAAGAATTTAAAAAACCTCCAAATCAGTTACTTCAACCGAAAAGAAACTAAAAAACAAAAGATCAAAAGATCTTGGGTGGAAATAACGAAAATTCAAACTTGGACGAGTATCCCACAAGGAACACACAAAAGATCAAAGCGAAAAGAGAAATGATTAAACGATGTTTCGCCCTGGGTAACCAGCGTAGGCTCATCAGTAGTTTCACTGGTCACCCTCCACTATACATCATTAAACACCATCATACACTTAGATCTCCAACGTTGAACCACTCACAAATAGGCATCGTTCCGCACTGGTACTTACTTATCCAAGTTGTATGATGGTGTTTAATGATGTATAGTGGAGGGTGACCAGTGAAACTACTGATGAGCCCACGCTGGTTACCCAGGGCGAAACATCGTTTAATCATTTCTCTTTTCGCTTTGATCTTTTGTGTGTTCCTTGTGGGATACTCGTCCAAGTTTGAATTTTCGTTATTTCCACCCAAGATCTTTTGATCTTTTGTTTTTTAGTTTCTTTTCGGTTGAAGTAACTGATTTGGAGGTTTTTTAAATTCTTCTTTATTCTATTAGTGTCAAAAAAATACTCATTTAGAAAAAGCTTTTAAAAAGTTGTTATAATTACACATTGACGTGCTAAACGGTTTATTATGTATATTACCCTTTTTGTTCAAACTAAATGGTGATCCCAATGACATTGGTTAAGCACAATATTATGCAAAGTAATAATATGTAAAACACTTCTTGAGGTCTCTGGTAGTAAATTGGCGCTTGAAAATGTCACTCTATCGTAAATAGTGATAATTTGTCGTATATATTTAATAATCATAATAATCAATATCACGATAATCACACCACAGAGCAAAAAATTGGAAACGCCATTTTGTCACCCAATTTATGGAGGGCGCCCTACATAAATGTCTTTCTAATTTTTGACAAATTACGAAATTAGGAAAACAGAACTGGTTCAGTTTATTTCGATTGCTATTAAAGCATCTTGTACAAAACGTCAATTTTATTTTTGGTCCACCATATCAATATGGCGCTATATTAAAATCGTGAAATTTTGACTTTTCTTAATTTTATCAAAAATGAGTTACTACGGTTCCAAAACACCTTAATCGACGAAAAAAAAGAGTTGTCTGTCGGTCTGTTGTCTGTTGCCTGTCCGTATACACGATAACTCAGAAACGCCTTGATCAATTTTAACGAAATTTGGTACAAATATCCTCTGTCGGCTGACCATGAACTGCTTAACTTTTGGGTAGAATGGGAGGGTGAGTTAAAGGCGGAAAAGGGGGATAAAATATTTTAAAACTTGTAACTTTGGAACTAAAGCAAGTAGCGATATACGGTTTTCAGATTTAAGTTTCCTTGAATATGTGCTACAAATTTTGTTATAAAGTCCAAATTCATGGGAGCTTTAGTTTCCGAGGGATTTAATAAAACGGCAAAATATATTTAAAAAATCATAACTTTAGAAGTAAAGCAACTATTCATATGCGGTTTTCAGATTTTGGTTTTCGTAAATATTACCCATAAATTTTGTTACAAGGTTAAAATCTTTCAAAGCTACAGTTTTCGAGATATTTTCATTTCGTTTCAACATAAAATTGATTGTATGGTGAACTATCCGTGCAGCACCAATTTTTTTTAAATCGGATTATTGGTTCCAAAATATGGGCAATTCAAAAGGTCTGACTTTTGTGGTACGCCCTATATTTTATAGGAAACCCGAAGGCTTGCATCGGCAGCGTACGCAGGGGAGGGGTTTAAGCCCCCACCAGAGGTTAAAGATTAAATTTTCCTAAAAAATCACCAAAGAAAAGGTTTATCTGAGACCATTCTTTCACTCAAGCCTAGTTCGAGTTGACAAAAGTAAATTGGTAAAGTACAGAAGAGGTGAGGGGAGAGAAATGGTTACAGATTTAAAAGGAGCATACCTATAACTCATTTCTAAATTTGAATCTGCATAGCAAAACATTACTTCAGCTCTGATTGACAGAATGTTCAGGAAATACCTACTGACTGGCATTAAAAAAAAAAGTCAAATAAAAATACATTCATATATGGTGGTACTCACTTCAAATAACATGTAAAGGCCACCACCGAGCACTCCGTCTAGTACCATCTCAGATATATACCTTAATTGGCGTAGATCGTCGTAGATCCCCTGGGTACTATCTGGTCGCGTCATCGCAATGATCGATCGGATCCCGCGATTGACACTCGAGAGCGGTACCATCGATTGGCGGTTCTCTGCAGTGGTACCTAGCATAGTTTTGCCCGCGTGGTCGTTTCCTTGAGGCATGTAGCGGATGGCCTATAGCCGAATACAATGAACTCAATAGGTAGATAAATATCACAAAAAAAAAATTTTACTAGTTGTCATTATGCTCTAAGTTTCCTAAAACAAACTATAACTAAATAAATTTAGGAGTCCTAATGATAAAATGATTTTATTTATGTTATGAGTCCAAGATCCAAAAATACTACGAATATATGGTTAAGAGACCTAGTTAAACAAGAGAACACCTATAACAAACTAAAAGAAAACAGCTGACCAAGAAGAAATTTATCAAAAGATCATCTAGAGAAGTGAACATCAATTACGAATAAAAGGATTTTTACTGGACACAAGCATCTAAACAAAATTCAGCTGTGTAACCTGGTTGCGAAAGGCATCTTTATGCTAATTGAGTTCAGTAGTTTGCAGAAAACGAATTGCATAAGAGGAGCGCGGGTGGGTCGTACTCTTAAGTGCCCAGGTCACTCGCTTCTGCGGTTAAATCACGCAGGTACTATTTGGAGAGCAGTAACTAGTATTTACAGATATCGTTTACATCTCACACTAAAAATTATTTGGAAGTGTTTTGAACAATTTCATAAAATACAGGGTATCTCATTTGAATAGATTCGCTTGGATTCTCTTCAATAGCATTTTAAAAAGGCTAACATTCTTTTAGTTTTGGCTGTAGACATCCCATTTTGCTTTATTTTAAAAGGCGGCAAGTGTTCGAAATATCATTTTATGTTGAACGGAAATTAAAATATCTCGAAAACTACAGCTTTGAAAGATTTGAACCTTATAACAAAATCTTAGGGTAATATTTACGAAAACCAAAATCTGAAAACCGCATATCAATAGCTGCTTTACTTCAAAAGTTATGATTTTTTTAATATATTTTAACGTTTTTTTAAATAACTCGGAAACTAAAGCTCCCACAAATTTCGACTTTATAACAATATTTGTAGTCCATATGCACAGAAACTTAAATCTGAAAACCGTATATCGCTACTTGCTTTTGTTCCAAAGTTATATATTTTTTTAAATATTTTATCTTCCTTTTCCCCCCTTCAACCCCCCACCACCTTACCCAAAAGTTAATCCGTTCATGGTCAGGCGATAGACTATTTTTGTACCAAATTTAGTTGAAATCGATTAAGGCGTTCTTGAGTTATCGTGTATAAAGACAGTCAACAGACAACAGACCGATAGACCGAGAGACAACTGTTTTTTTTCGTCGACTAAGATGTTTTGGAACCTTAGTAACTCATTTTTGATAAAATTAAGAAAATAAAAATTTTACGATTTTAATTATAGTATGGAGGATTAGAAAGCTAAGGCATAAACTAAAAGCTGACGCCGACCCTTTATATTTTCCTTTAACTTTTAACTTTTACAGATTAATAGGAATTAAAAGATACCTTGGTTTTTTAAACAATTGTTACATCTTCTTGACAATCGTTTCTTTCTGGTCTGTTTTCTGATCGTTTAAAGACGGAACTCACCATTCTGATACAATATCATTCTCAAAAGTCATGAAAATAAGTATGCTTGTCTATATAAAAAAACATAACATCATTTCCAATATCCAATTGGGTTTCCAAAAGGGCAAAAATACAAGTGATGCTATGTTTCATTTATTGGAGTAAGTGTACCCTGGTCTTATCAAAGACAGAGTCGGTAGCAGCAGTATTTTCTGATTTTTCGAAGGCTTTCGACTGCGTTGATCACGAAACATTGCCGCTGAAAAAACTGAAAAGTATGTCCCACTTATTTTTTTGATTTACGTAGAATATCCTATGTCAGTGCCCGTCCAGTGTAAATTTACTCGCAGATGATACCACACACACAAACACACACAAAATAATAAAAAACTGGTGTGACAGTTATCGTCTATATTTTAATATATCAGAGACAAATATTTCCAAATTTCCTTAGACAATCAGGCGGTTGTTCATCACATGCATTTTTAAAGATACTAACGTAGTTATTACCTTCAAAAATTAGAAAATGATTAGTGAAATATAAAACTGAAAACTGCATATTCCTAGCTGCTTTCGTTCAAAGTTATAAATTTTTAATTATAATAACCCTCTCGCATTCCCAAAGCCACCCGCCACCAACTTAGTTTGTACCTCCAAAATTATAAAGTATTTAGTGAAACATAAACTGAAAACTACATATTCGTAGCAGCTTTAGTTCAAAAGTTACAAATTTTTGAATTTTTAAATATATATATACCCCTTTTACCCCCTTTAAGGACCCTCCATCAACGTAATTTTTTCATAATACTGTATTGTCACCGGAACTATAAACGCATACGCGATTCCAAAATTGACCGGAGATATTTTGCCAAACATACCAAAAAACAAACAAAGAAACAAACAAACAAAGCCACAAACAAAACAAACGCGTGTAAAGTTAAACTAAAACTCGCTTATATATGAAAGTATCAAGATCTCCAACCACCTATTACGAAGTTGATCAATATTTTAATGACCAATTTTTGACATATTTTTTTTTGCCCTAGAGCTGTACGTGTTTCTTTAACATGTCTTGTTTGTTTTTATGTTTCATTGTTTTTTATTTGTACGGTGTATAATATTAATGGTAATTTATGTCAAAATTAATCAATGTTTTTATACTTAGGATCTACTAGTTAGAAATCAAATAGAATATTTACATTTTATGCTTTGTCATCGAGATTTTTACAATACAATTAAGTATAACAAAATTATGATTGTTTTCCATAAACCATAATTTTGTTTTAGTGCAACCAAAGGTTCCAAATTCCCAACACAATTAAGTATATTTCAATTTAATTCAATTCTATTTATTTGACGTCAACTTCTGCATTACATTGATCAAGGTCAAACCTATTTTACCTAAATCTATTTAACTCCAATTTTTCTATTTGGATAGTCATAGAAGCCAAGCCAAGATCAGAAAAAATTCCCCTGGTATCCATAGAACAAAATCAATACTTACTTGGATTACCAATAATTACCATCGCATAGGATTTGATCTACTGCAGCACGGAGATGCGATTCTTCACATCTTATATGTGGTTAGGCATCTTCAAACCGGCAATCTTCGTTTTAAGCCTACAGAAGGTCAATTTAGTAGTTTGCATGATTTATGATTCGTAGGACGGGATGATGTTGAAAAATTGTCTGGACGACAGGAAATCATGCACAAAATAGCGTACAGCTTGGTTTGAATTTATGGTTTTTATAAAGTATTTGTGAGTTTAACATCGGTAGATAAATTTTCTGTTTGAGTACAAGTAGGTCCGTTTTTAAAAAAAATCTATGTGTTTTGAGAAGTTTAAGGTGGGTCTTTGGGTATTTCTAAGGGAAAAAATTACTATACATCTTTGTAATAAAAAAATTCACTGAGTACAAACCCTGATTTTTAAAATCAGCGTAAAATTTGTAAATGTATTGGATTTATAATGTTATTTCTCTATGTTTATTATTTTCTTAATATATTTTTTTTTAATTTCAATTTATCGTCGTTTTTCGTAAAAGGTATCGACTATAAAAATAAATAAGCATATAACAAAATAAATTCAAAACGAACAAAATAAAAATGGGTATAAAAAAACCAAAAATAAAATATCATGTGCGATACAGTGTTATATCTAAAAAACTAAACGCCCTAGTTTAAATTATCTACATATAAAAAAGCAGTTTACACTAAAAAGAAATTTTCCTTTATAAAAAAAGATGAAGGCCAAATTCTTAAGTGCATAATTTTCACTCACTGTGTATAACAGTTTTTCGCTATCTCCCTTAGAAATACCCAAAACCCACCAATCTCCTCGAATTTGGACCACTCTGTACATTATAAAATTAGCTTTTTTACAAACCTCACATTTTTCCTACCCTCAGCCGTCATCGCAGGCTGAAGGTAGGAAAAATATGTACCTGGACGGAGGGCAGAAAAAAACATTACAACATCCATCTTTGTCACATAAGCATTGGGATGCCTTTCTTTAGGACGGCTATATAATTAAAGGCTGTTTGTTCCCTACGCGGCGGCTAAATAAACTGCGAAATCAGGAATACCCCTACAAAATATTACCTTTTTTTTAGATTATACATGAATATAAATGTCATAAAAAACCACTTAAATACTTTTTTTTCCGAAAAAAAATTGGCTTTTTATGTGAAAAAAAATGTTTTTAACTGTGTGGAAAGAAATGTTTTTAACTATCGATTTAAAGTAAATAAAAGTGGCGTGATCAAAATTTTCTTGGAATACTGGCTGCAGCCTGCTGTCAAAATAAAGCTGATGGTTTCGTTCATTTTTTTTACCCATCGCGAATTTGTACTGAATATTGTATTTATTTTGAAAGGATGTTTTCCACGGTTTTCATATAAAAACTTCTTTATTTGGTTTTACTGCTGATCTGATGGAAACTTTTACGTTAGCGTTTAGGTCCGCCGACACCGTTGTCGTCATAAAAAAAAAACCTATGGGTTCTTGCACTATTTTATGTATTATGTGATCTTAAATGTAAGAAAATTGAAAAATACTTGTTTACAAACATATATGACAATGACAACTATGAACTAATCCTAGGTTGGAAATAGGTTTAACGCGACTACTAACTACTTTGCTTGTAGAGTTGGTGTCCTGAATTATTTTTTGAGCCTTGTTGGAGAAATCCAACTTTAAAAAAAAACTAAAAAACCCTATTGAATACTCTCTATTAGAAGATACATAATTCAGCTGGTTTTTAAAAATGTGGGAAAACCCCATTGAGCGACTGTGACGGCAAGAAACAGGAAATAGGAGTAAAATAATTAGTATCTTTTAAGTCCGATCAGCTATAAGAAATAGGAAATATAAAATGCGCCGTGCCTAACACCGAAATTCACCGCGGTTGTAACATCAGAAAGAAGTTTGAAATAGGCAGTGGGCTTCCACAAAGTTTTCTTGGCTACAGCACACTTTGCATACGTTCCTGCTTATACTTTGGCTTGGGGTAGGTACAGATCGCGAGTAATAAAGACGTTGTAAATGTTTTGACAAAGATTTGTGATTTATGTGAATTATTAAAGGATATTAACCTGTTGGGTACACATTATTTAGAGTAAAATAATGAAAAATTAGAGTCTTTTTGATCAGTAGAAGTTATCGCTGTTGTTATGCTGGTTTTTATTTTTCATAACGATAACAGAATGTCGCAGAAAGAGTTTTTGGTCAGATCCACTTTTGTAGGTGACGTTTAATATAACCTAACTTTTTTTGTTAAATAGAGCACTACTTTTTTACCGATTTTCTTCGAATTAAAAAAGATGAAGGCGATGATAAACACCACTTAAGTAAATTTAGCAATTTTATGAAAAGGTTTTTCAAAAACATTGCGAAAACAAGTAAATAAAAATAACAATTACTATAAAGTTATTCTTCCTTAAATACCGTTATCCGTTATGGTTAATAACCACTACGGAATGACATTTAGCAACTGCGCAGTCGCAAAAATAACGATAACTATAACGGAAAGTCAAAAACACCGACCAAAAAGACTCTATTGACTGAGGGGAGGAAGGAAAAGATAAAAAGGTAAAAATAATTCATTTGTTATTATTTATTAATCTAGTTGATTATTATCGGTTTAGTCCCTAGAAATTTATAACCACACTAAATAATTAATTTAACATAACAAGATATTGCTAAAACACAGCAAGCGAGAACACAATAACGAAAATTATTTAGATTAATACATTTTTGTGTTCAAAAAAGATGCAGCTTCCAGAGAAAAAAAATGTGTGTTTTCACCAGTGGCGCACAAAAAAAAGTTCAATGGAGGGGTCCACAATCTTTGATTTTTAAGAAATCTACTTTTTGATACTACTTGGTCTGTAATATATTGTCTTCTGCTTATGGCTATAGCGCTGTATTTTATAAAATCACAGAAGTAACATATTGGTTACCAACACACCAACCAGCTTCGAACCGATAAAAATTCAATTAAAAAGATTCCTCTTTCGAAAGTAATTACATGGCTGGCATCTATTTTGTGTTTGGTTACACTCGTCGCTTTTTTATTGACTCCCGTTCGATCAATGTAAATCAATTTTTTGCCTTTTCATCTCGGACAATGGGCGCCTAAATGATCTTTTTTTTTCGAAATAAGTGTAAACAGTTTTTGCCGCGCAGGTCTTTTGTACGGGACTGTATGCTGGATTGGGTAAATCGACTTACAGTGAGAAGCAAAAGTCTGTTTTTTTTTAAGGGTTGGATCCTGCCCCAAAGCGATGGGGAATGGTCGTCGGTAAAACTTCAATAAAATTAGTATACAGGGTTTGTAAATTCTTGTCTAGGGTGCCGAAATAGCGAAAAAGAAGCGCAATGGCTAGTAAATGAGAGCGAAAGTGTACACAAAGGGGCGTACGAAAGAAAAATATTGTAAGAAACATTTACCAAAAATGGACGTATTTTATAAGAAGTCGGATTAAAGCAAAACAAACGGTTTTTTTGTCTTTATTTTTTGGCACAATTAAAATATTAAAAATAAATTTTTGGCTGGGACAGTGTAAAACTTAACGAGGCCTGTTTTTGCCTAAGGAGACATGCGGACTTACGCAACGATTGCAATCAGCTGTTCAGAACTCGCATCCACCAAAATATAGTATCTTTTGCCATCCCAGATGTTAAGTAAAAAAAAGTACAACTGGCAACGCGTTGTTCTTTAATTTTTTGATCTTTTGCCAGAGTGCACAGAAAAAACTAAACATCAGAATTAGATGAAATTTTGTAGGGGTAATTATTTTTAAATGCTTAACAAAAATATCTGAAGGATTTTTCAAAATTCTCAATTATTTCCTCAAAATAAGCCTCAAAATAATTGCGGTTTAGAACAAACCCGATTTACAAAAAAAATAGAAAAACTCACAATTTCCTCTGGATTACATTTTTCCTTTTTATATTTCCTTGCTTTAGCGAAAATAAAAACTAAGTTTCCTTTTTTCTAAAAGCCTGTGCACTCCGGAAAAGAAAACCGATCACTTCATTGAATTTGGGAGACACACGCAGTTGAAGTGTGGGCCGATAGACCGCAGAATTTATACGATTCCATGGTAACTGCAGGTGTTTTGCCAACAAACTTTAAATCGGGCCGCAGTGGGACAGAAGAGTATTTTTACTTTTTCTGACAGAAAACCATTCGAGGTTATGTTTATCTTTCAAAAATGTGTTTTCAAAAACATTGTTCTAAATATGAAACCACTCGCCTGCCGAAAAAGGCCTAGCGCTGCACGGGCATTACCCCAAATCTATCAAAGAACCAAGAGAACTTTACTGGCTCGCTGGGATTACTAGGGATTCGCATAGAAACATTCGGCGCCCATAACCCCATATAATTTTGTTTTTATTTCGATTCAACCATTTTTTTAAAATTTAAATTATTGCGGCATAGTCACGTGCCATTGAACCTCAGTTTTAAAAACACACGGATACTTGAGTATTAAACAAAACAAGTGAGTAAAGCTCCATTTAGAGGTTGGAAAGACTCTTGCTAGTCGTTGACGCTCCTGTTTAAAATAGAATACGATTATTTCGTCTAGCGCCAGTAGCCGATTTTTAAAGCTGCATGCTTTTAATTTAACCTGTTGTCGGTATCAGCTAGCGGGAGTGTTTCCAATTCAATTATAAATGCACCTGTAAATGCAGCTTTAAACGTAGCGTTTTTTTAGCAGGTAATTCTGCAATAAATGGTTTTCTTTTATTTGGGTATTTTACTTAGTTTTTTAGCGGCGCAGAACGCGAAAAGTCAAAATAAGTAACCTAACCCCAAATTTGTGACCTGGTGCTAAAAAATCTCTGGTGTCCCACTGTGGATAAACATAAATAAAGTCTCCGCGTGGCCATGGAAAACATTCAATAAAGTAAAATTTTGCAAAAAAATCAGGTCGACATAGTTAAATTGATTTTCCGTACATTGTTGCTAAAAACAATTCCCCAGATTGTAACTACGACCTTAATTGTCTAATCCATTTTGTCGGTCTGAGTAGGACTTTTTGATTCATTCTGTACAAAAAGTGAATCCAGCAGGTTACAAGAATATGTAATTTTCTTGACTCATTCTTCACGACTCTCAGGTTTAATGGAGTCTTGCTTATCTATTGTGAACAACATAAAAGAATGCACACAGAATCTCATTTCTGCTGCTATTTTTATAGATGTCAAAATGCTGATTGGCTTTGCGATCAAAAGTGGAATCTTGCTAAACGATTTTTAAAATTTTCCTCGGGCGTTCGATCAATAGCACTCTCGTTTGGACGGATTATCACATTCTAAAGATTTTACACAAAATTTGGTAGGTTTAACTAATTTTTTTGAGTGAATGGTTTAACTCATTTTTAGTCCAAAAATAAGTTACTAAGGTTCCAAAACAGTTTAATCGACGAAAAAAAGTCTGTTGTCGGTTGTCTGTCTGTATACACAAATTTGGTACGAAAATCCTCTATCGGCTGACCATGAACTGGTTAACTTTTGTGTAGGGTGGTGGAGGGTTGAAGGGGGGAAAAGGGTGATAAAATATATAAAAAATTGTAATTTTGGCACAAAAGCAAATAGCGATATATGGTTTTCAGATTTAAGTTTCCATGAATATGGACTATATATTTTGTTAAAAAATCCAAATTCGTGGGAGCCTTAGTTTCCGAGTTATTTGAAAAAACGTTAAAATATATTTAAAAAAATCATAACTTTAGAAGTAAAGCAGCTATTAATATGCGGTTTTCAGATTTTGGTTTTCGTAAATATTATCCAACAATTTTGTTATAAGGTTCAAATCTTCAAAGCTACAGTTTTCGAGATATTTTCATTTCCTTTCAACATAAAAGAATTGATTATATGGTGGACTATCCGTGCTTTCTAGCACCAATTTTTTTAATTTATCATTTGTATATACTTTATTGAAATAAGTGGATATGGCCTAATCTATTTTTTACCCGACTGCCTACGCCACGATTACGAGGGTAATGTTTTTCGAGTTGGATCATAAGGACCAAACGGTTAAATTTTTTTATTGTTATTATTTATTATTTATTTATTATTTTTTTTTAGAATTTTCTACTAGTATTGGTATCGCTGGAAAGCTGAGAATCCTCAAAGTTCTATAAGATATGTTTTATTTAAAAAAAAAGCAATATGGCAGATGTTAGGCGCCATATAATATTGTTCATTTTCCTTTGCTTTTGGAAAAATAACTTCCTCAATTGCAAAGCAATTTTGATAATTTTTTTTGCCTATTAACAGTAACCTTTTTAAAATTTTGCCCCTTCCCCTCTTCTACTCCAAGATGTACACACAAAAGAATTAAAAACTACCAGACTGCCAGTTTCAAATGGAGTTTAGTTCAGAATAAAGAAATGCTTTGCAGTCGCAAACATTTCAATATTATGTAGTAAACTCCATTTAGAATTAGCAATCGGGTAGTTTTTTCGTTTAAGTGACAAAATAGCTTTGGGATTTGACCACCAATAAGGAACTTGTAACAATTTTTGGTTACCAACCTCAAAAATACTAATGTATGCCACTTAACAAATTTTCACTTAGAAAACCATCCCAAGTGAAGTGTTTAATTAGCGTTTTTTATCAATGGTAAGTAATGTTTCTATTAGACCCACGTGATGAATTTAATAGCTGCAAGTAAACCGACCTAGTTAGACCTGAGTTTGTTTACCCTTAGTGATTTGTCTACTTACCAATATGCGACAACTCACTTAACTTTCTCTTCACTTAGGGTTAGTGAATTTTTCTACTAGTTTGTTAACCTTTAGTGATTTATCTACTTACCAATATGTGACAACTCACTTAACTTTCCCGTCACTTAGGGTTAGTAAATTTTTCTGCTAAGGACAAGTGAAGGCATCAAATATTAAAAAAACAATCCGTAAAAATATATTCATCCTAATAATAATGCATGCCTGTAATGATTTGTCAAGGTATTGCCATCATAAGAATTCGATAATCTCATTTGCAACGATCATTGTTCTATTTATAGGGAGATCATATAGAAATAAGTTAAAAAAACTCGAAAAAAATCGGTGACCGAAAACGAACCCGGTAGCCTTTGGGTTAGAGATACTTGTCCATATTTATTAACCAAACGCGAAAATTCTCTGATTAGGCTTTAATTTCTTAGTCGACATATAAGGATCCGCCAAAACGTTTATTTTCCGCGGTTTTAAACCTGTAGGTTTTTGGTACGAACCCCGTCGGCGCGTCGCACTTTTTTTGATTATTTTTTTAGGGTGTATTGTGGTTTCTAGAGCTCAAAAATATATTTTTTATTTTATTTAAAGCCATATTTCAGGACTTATACTGGTGTTGCGCTACTATAGATTTATTAACGGTTATTTGATACTTTACTTACGGTAAGGGAAGTTTTTACTCATGGGTAATATGTTATTTTGTAGTAGGTGAAAAAACGTATGGTAAGTAGACAGTTCACTTGTCTCATATTTAAGTTTCTACTTAGGATTAGTGGATATTTTTCTCAGTGTTGGGGATTTTCATGGAAATTTTGGCAATCACGACGATAAGTTGCACCGTCAGAATCGGGCCAGATTGCAAAAATTTCATTAAGTGACTAGACTGTATGCGTGAATGACCATATAATACTAGACTAATCCCACATATCTTTAGGAAAAACGTAAATGAACCAAAAGAGACTAAATCTCTGTTGCACAACCACAAAGAATTATGACTTTGATAGTCCATACCATTTAAGTTTATTACCATTTTGCGTAATTCTGTTATGACCGGGTACATTGTTTGAAATTATTAATGCTATTTAACGATACTTTAATCTGAAAAAACAGGTAATCGGCCTCCGTAACAAAAACAATAACGGTGGGATTTACTAAAAGGGTTTAGTCTATTTTAGAACGGTCCTATGTTTAAGTAAAATTTTTGATTTTAAGCATTTTAAACCAAACCTCGTTGAGTTTTAGAAATAGTTTGATTTATTGTTGGATTTAACGGCGCAAGAACAATCCAGAGATAATATAAATTTGTCAATCGATTTCAATACGTCATCTACCACTCATTATCTATCTCTGGTTTCTTTACTGTATTCTCCTGTTCACAGATTGCGCCGCGAATCATTGGGGATTAGGGTCACTGGATCCTAAAACCTGCGGCTGGGACCGCAGGTCTCAGGATCCAGTGATCCTATGGGGGATTGTTTATTTATCACCTAGGTGATCGAATTGAGAGCAGTGACAACTAGTCAAATGGCCATACACACAGACCACTTAAGGGTTCTAAAAAGTAGCTTTTCACCAAAGGACAAATTATTAAATAAAACACAAAAACCAGGCCGACGAACATCAAAACAAAACGACAAAACTAAGGTTATGAAGAATGTCAGGCAGACACACTGACATTGGTTAGTTGCAAATACAGTGAGTCGACCAATTTCGATGTTTGCATGGCATAAATTTTTTTTCCTGGTAAGGGGTGTTACCTAGGTATATATGCTAGATCTCTCTTAGCCGAATACATTTAGGAAAGGAGAACACTAGAAACTATGCCTAGGGTAAGCTCACAAAAAAAAGACGTGGGTGGTTAATTTTGATGGTGGCGGTATCTATAATATAACCATTTAAGTACTTTTTGATGCTAGGCATATAACTAATATTGATAGGTAACCAGTATAGTCCATGTTTTTACATTTCCGCATGTTTTAGCTTTAGAGGAAAATAATACTCAAATTGTTTTTTATTAGAGGAAGAGGATTACAAAGCTTATTAATACAATCTAGAGAGTTTTTGAAATTAGGTGTCCATTATTTGGAAAATTACAAATATTTCCAATTTAGTTTTACAGGTCTCTATAAAGGGTATTTCTGACTGTTTCTGACGTCATATGGGCGCGCCAATTTTGAAACACCACAAAAGCTAAAACAGTTTTTCTCAAAAAATAAACAAAATTTTAAAAAAGTACCAAGATTTGATAGAAAAACATAGTCCAATAAACAATTTAGGCAAAATTTCAGGCCATTTGGAAGTCCCGTTTCCGAGAAACATGCGGAAAAAGAATTGCCTAATAAACGGACCCAACAGCGTTGCCGGTTTAACGATGTAATTGGGCCGTTAAGAAGAAAGTTTCAATTTAGAAGAAAAGAAAATTAAAAAAACGATTTAGATGGGTAATAATAAAATAAGGAGTATATTAATTTTGTATTTATTTAAAAGTGTTTTATTTATGAAATATATTAAAAACCTTAAATGTAGGTTTTGTTTACATTTCTGTCACTCTCGAAGTGTCAGTTTCAAAATATTAGATGCGTTCAAATCACAAACTTACCTCTGCTTGTACCTTGGCTTGCACAGCTACAGCTTTGAAATGAGTGGGCTTTGAGTAAAGAAAGTTTTCTTGACTGAGCTTTTAGATAACCTCAATATTTTAATATCAGTTTGTAAATAAATTAATATAGTTGTTTTTGGTTTTTTGTTTGGTAAATTTTTCGTGCATAATCAGTGACCTTCACTTATGTTTGTTTTGCCTCGTAGTGCCCTAATAAATATATTTTTGTGCCGGAAACGGGATCAAAACAACTTGTGAAAACGGTTATTATAAATTATAAAAATTATAAACGAATGTGTTACCAATTGCCACGAAACAATCCTTTCTGGGGGCTATAAATTTAAACCAGAGGTGGTCTAAAAAAGAACCAATTTTATAACCTCAAACACAGATAATGAAGCAATTATGTGCCAAATCTTTGACGTATTCACCATTTTCCATTTTGAAACCTGTCAATATTAGTTTTTGGGCATTTTCTCCTAAATTATGGTATGTTTTGAGAAGAAAAAGCAGTTTTTCAGTGGTATATTGCAATAACAATACAAAATGAATAATAACTTTGTGTCTTTTTGAAAATTGGTTTTAAAATTTAAAAAAATTTTGTTTGAAAAAGTTCAGTTTTCAAGTGGGTATGGTTATGTATCAAATAGATAATCCTATTGTTAAAATACTTGAAATGCTTTTCAAAAAAATGATATTTGGTATCCAACTAAGTAGTTAAGCAGAATTTTCCAATTCTTGAATGCGATACTCTTTTCAGCTTATACCATACTCATAGCTCTAATCATGGTCCCACCATATTTGTTAAACAACATAAATCATTGCAAATACGCAAGAAATATTTGAGCTACCTACTTTAACTTATTTGGTACGGTGTAAAAATTGATGACACGAGTACATATACATGCAATTCTTAGTCTAATAGATATGTTATTGCAAAAAGTTATGCAGTAATTACATCTTGCGATCATTAATAATCTTACGGATTTAAACATTATCAAACGAATTTCAAATATTTTAGTTTTTGTTCTTATCGGAGAAAGTTCTGCAGCAAAGCTTATAGGAAAACGTAATAAATTATTCTGTAAACAAACAAAGTAATGAACGTCATTTTTCATTATTTTGCACAGAATAATTAACGAAAAACTTTGTTTATATGGTGCTGTGGTTGATCATTACAGCCTGGGTGCTTATTCTTGAAAGTGAGGGAAGGGAGCGCTCCCGGAGATCATAGGGAGTGACAAAAAATTAGGACTTTTTAAAACTGAATAACTTAAACTTAATAACAAGTTCTAGGGTTTATTCTACTCCCTGGGTGAGTGAGAACGCAGCATTCCCTCGATATATCAATTGATTTTGACTGCTCCCTAATTCGCTCCCGGGAGAATTCTGCTCCCTACACCTCCCCGACTGTCAAGAATAGGCACCCTGAGAATTAGGGCCAGAAACGATGGTGTGCCGTTTAACGACAGTTGATGTAACATTGCTACCTTCCATGAGAGGAAAGGACAAGTTAAAGTAATGTACACTATACATTACATTGAACATAAGGTTATAACCACCCTATGTTCCGGGTTCATCGAGCCTCTTTGGTAGCACTGATGTAACCTTTATCAAGTATTATTGACTGCAAACAATCATTAAAATTAAGTTTTTAAATAAAAATAGGTGCTTAAAATAATAAAGTTAAGAGGGTTTGTAGGGATTTTTTTCGAGGTACCCCCCTTATTTATGACAATTTTAATGTAGGTACTACTATGAATTTTGTGCAAAAAGGGGCACCCGAATATACAAAGTGGTAAAGTAAACCTACTAAACACCACGAAAATATTTCCCGAAAAGGTAAAAAAAACAAACAAAATCTGGGGTGATTTAATGAATTTTAGAGAGTAAACTCGTTCGATTTACGATCGCAAATCGATTGCTCGTATTCGGATTCGGAATCGCCCTCAGATCAATCCCGGACAGGTTTGTGACGTCACTGCTCTGGCTGGGGGTGATGTGAGAGCAGTGTAGATCGAAAACGCCATTAGTGATGTTTTACAAAGTTGCTCTTAAAAATGTCTTTCAATTCTGTGGCCTTAAATGCATCATACTACCATAATTTAGTACCCAATATCGCCTCTGAAAAACAAGATCGGGCAAATTAGCAATCGAAACTGCGCATAAAGTAGCCAAGAACATAAACTTTTGATAGGAATGGTAATCCGGTAGCAGTTACCGGGCAGTTTCGTCAATTTCATGTGACAATAAAACTGCTGTTAGGTCGTATAAAATGTTTGAAAGTTGTTATACATACTGTAGTAGCATTTCTCCGTATCGGTTGTTATCGATAAATTAATCTTGGTTTTTGCCACATTCCAACATTTACTACGATTACTAAACTTATCACTGAAAACTCTTCAGAAAATGAAATGAAGTCGCGATCTTAATACCGCTGTCCGAATTCGTGTGCTTCGTTATGTTTTCAGCATCTTATTTTACCGCGTAGAGGAATCGACACCAGAGACTAAAAGCAAAACCACAGCGTAAACATAAGGTAGCTCCGAAATCCAGAGCTACGATCACCCGCAGTATTCGAACGCAGTTAGTGAAACCTAACCAATTTTTTACCTGTGGGTTTTCATAAATGCCTGATCCACAGTATGCTTTTATTTTCCATTCTATTGCCCTCTCACTTTTTTCGACAAGGAAGAAAACAGAAGTGACGTTGTAAGCACAGTTTTTCTGCTTCACTTTGTGGGCTACATATGTAAGAATTGTGGCCACAAAAAAGCCAAACAGTTTTCGGAAATCTCTAACAATTTTTTCCCAAAATGCTTATAAACATGAATCACTTTCAAACGGGTAAAATTTTTTCCGATTTTTGGTTAGTTTATGATTTTATAAATGCTGTGCTCTGAACTCCCAACTACGAACATACGAACGCCGAACGCGAACTTCAAGTGCGAACGCGAACGCGTTTATAACTTAAGCGTAACTCTTTTTTTACAAGCTTTTATTTAACTTGCGATGTATGTATGTATATACAGACCGCTTCAAGCTACTGCGAACATAGGGGGAATCAAGTCCAATTTACTCTCCGTGCCGTACGACCGAGGTGGATTCGAAGCACGCTGCAGTGTTATCTTTTGGAAATTCATTTTGTTTTTATTATTTTGTTTTATTTCTGCCTTGCTCGAGAAACAGATGGGTAAGTTCTTAATTGAAATAATACATTTTTAAAACTAAAAATGGATGTCTACGAAGTTGCCGAAAAAGTGCAGATGGTCAAATGGTCAAATCGTCATAACCCAACACACGTTCGATATTGGTCGAGGGAAAATTTGCATTTGTATTTTGACGTAAGAACACAGTATCCCCAAAAACTAAATGTTTGGGGGGGGGGTATTGTAGGGGAACACGTAATTGGGCCATTTTTTATTAACGGCAATTGCAATTTGAATGGTCCTCGATACTTGGATCTACTGCAGCAGCACATTATTCCAACTGCTAGGCAGTTGTTAGGTGTAAGATTTGGTGAAACATGGTTTCAACAAGATGGTTGTTCCGCTCACAATGTTGGCCTTGTTAGGGAATATCTTGATAATGTGTTTCCTAATCGGGTTATAAGTACACGGGGAACTATTTTATGGCCAGCTCGATCTCCCGATCTTGCTCCTAATGACTTCTATCTGTTTTTGAAGAAGCTTTTCAAATTATCACCCCTAACATGCTTGGAAACGTTGAAAGGGGTTTTTATAGTAGGCTCGGATATTGTCTAGCCGAGCAAGGACGACTTTTCGAACATTTGCTTTAATTTTTTTTTTGACTGGGAGAATCTTTTTGGTTTTTAGAATGTATTATTTTATTTTGAGAACTTGCTTTTATTTTGTTTCTCCTTATTATTTTCATTGTAACACGTCGTCACTGATAAATCTGAGCAGTTGACAATAAAAGGCTCTTATTTATCAGTGACAAAAAATAAGAAAATTACGTTATAAAAATTTGCGTATTTATTGACCAAATTCCGGTTTCATTGACTACACTCCACACAGCACCGTGGTTAGAGGCGTACTAAATACAAGGCGAACGGCGGCGAACGGCAGCGAATGGCGATCGGATGCCTGAGTGTTGGTTGCTTCACTGATAGGCGTGCGGTGTCTCTGCATGTACGTACACTGGCAAATTAGACTTCTTTCGCCCTATGTTCGCAGTAGCTTGAAGCGGTCTGTATATATAACTATGTAACTAGATATGTTT
Source organism: Oxystoma pomonae (assembly GCA_963921995.1). Taxonomy (NCBI): domain Eukaryota; kingdom Metazoa; phylum Arthropoda; class Insecta; order Coleoptera; family Brentidae; genus Oxystoma; species Oxystoma pomonae. The sequence continues at coordinate 84,233,935 of OY998169.1, read as the reverse complement.
GTTCGGGTGGAATCTTGCAACTTAATTTTGACCATCTTTCCGACATCCGATCGACTTCAAGTTTGGCATGCTTATATAGTTGCGGTGACAATACAAGAATATAGTGTGGTGAAATTGACAGCTCCCCCCTACTCGAAGGGCGTGGAAATTTAGTGTGTTGGGGCATTTGGGGATGGAAATAACGAATTTCGAATCAGGTTTTGAAAATTCATTATGGCGGATTCAAGATGGACGATTTTTGATCATCTTTTGCTAACCAATTTTAACTAACTTATACACATCCGATTTTCTTCAAATTTGGATAACATTTATAGTTCCACTGACAATACAATAAAATATTATTATTAGGCACCCCTTCTCCCTACGAGGGGAGTGGAAGGGGGAAAACACCTAAGTTTGTCCAATTTCAACCAAAATTGGTACACGGGGGCTTTTGGGGATAAGAAATACGAATATTTAATCATATTTTAAAAATTCAATATGGCGGATTCAAGATGGACGATTTTCGGTCATGTTTTGCTAACCAATTTTAACTGAATTATCCACATCCGATTTGGTATGTTTTTGTAGAATTAGGTGAAAATACAGTAATATGGTTTTTTCGGGTACCCACCTCCCTCTAACGGGGGAAGTGGAGCGGGAAAAAGAGTTAGTTGGTTTGATTTCAATCAAAATTGGCATACAGGGGTTTTTAATGAGGGGCATTATGAATTTTTTATCAGATTTGAAAATTTCAATATGGCAGATTCAAAATGGACGATTAAGATTACAAATCTAAAAATTAAGGGTGTATGTTCAAATTTCGTATGCGTTTATAGTTCAGGCGACAATACAATAATATGTTATTATTAGGTTCATAACTTCCCTCTAACGAGGGAAGTGGAGGGAGAAAAAAGATTTAGTTTGTTCGATTTCAATCAAAAAATATTTATTAAAAAAAACTTTTTAAGAACAAGCTTTTACTAAATGCACTCAAAAGTAGAAAATAATTTTTATCTCTCTTATACCATAATAAAAGCGATGGGCGCAAATTAAAAATTTTTAAGCCTAATGAAAGCATTAGGTTTATCATTTGAAAAGAAGAAGAATTTAGTTCTTCTTTTGTAGTTCTCTCTTTGTCACCCTAAAGTTAAAATTTTTATAAATAAAAGCTTGTTCTTTGAAAGTTTTTTTAATAAATATTTATTTTAAGGTCGCTTTCACAAACCCATCAAAGATATGCTAACAGCAAGGAATCAAAAGCTTGCTAACTTTAAATTGGTAAAAGAAATAGAGTAAGCAAGTGGAAAATGACGTAACTGAATACCTATAATGTTTACCTATAAAATCAAAGCAGTTTTTTTTTTAAAACAGGTCAAGCACGCCAACTTTTGATATTTCTAAGTTGGTACTTATTTCCTCGGATATCAGACAGAATATCAAAAATATGCAAAAACAACCACACTGAGCGATATTTTCACAAGACCATGCTACTTTCGGTTGATGTAATATCTTAACTAGAGATCACACGAATCTGAATGAAAATATTTAATTTGCAAAAAAAAATTCTATAGTACAGCAGAAAATTCAATCTAGTAGGCTTTTTGGGAATGACTCGGCCCCGCAATGAGGGAAAAGCATAATCATTGTTTAATATATAAAGACGTTACACAACCATATGGACAAAATTGTTGAAATTTTTGAGTCAAATCTTACTCCAACACACTTTTCATTTCATACAAAATTAATTTTAAAACCTATCCAAAACTTTCTCCAAGACATTTAATGATTTGGACCAAAAAAGGTGTCAACTATTTTTTCCATAAGGTTGACTGACTTATATATTTAGACAACCCTATAATATTTAAAAAATGATTTGCTAATAATTTTTCTTTTTTTATCCTCTGCATGCAGGTTTTATCACATATACCAACAAAATTAATATATGGCTTCAAACTCCAATTTTGTTGATCTTTCTGTGATAAAACTACAAGCAGAGGCTATTAAAATAGTTTTAGTAAGTAGAGCAATGATGAACCTTAAAATAATTTAGTTAAATACCTGTTAAATTATTTTAAGGTGTGGTAAAATACAATTATGGTAGGACTCGTTTTTTGGTATATTTGAAAACTGTTAAGAAATTTAATTGAAAGAAGTTAATACCACCTTATATCTTACACACTTTATGCTTTAAACAATTATAATTTATGCTGTTTTTTGGTTAAAAATGGCAAAATAGAAATCATATGCACGACACCACTAAAGATGACAGACAAATGATAAAACATAAATTTTTATTTAACAATTGACTTAAATTATTTCCATCTTTTTCTAAAATACTTTTTCATAGCCTGCTGTCTGTCTTTAACAACCAACAAAATATTTTTTTGGCAGTACTTTTTTTGAAGGCTTAAAAAACAGCAAAAAAGTGAGTGTTTTATTCTAGAAATCGAAAGTTTGAAAAGAAAGCTTTAAAATGTGAGCAAATCATGGCATAAAAATGTAAAAAACATGGTAGAAATTGCTTAAACCAAAAACGTTACCCCTTATGCAAAAACATTTTAAGCCTTAAACTAGCATCATGGCTTTAACATAAGAAAAGCGCTCAAGATATTTTATTGCGTAACTGCATCAAAGTCTTAGAAAAGTCTTCACATTTTGAAAATCACGAATCAATGAAAATTGATTGAATTGTACCAATTAAATGCTGCTTAAGTTTGACATTAACAATTGCAGATCACGGAACTCATAATCGTTTCAATAATTGTAGCTCACGAACCCCGAAAAACTCGAGGAGGCAGCAGGAAAAAAGTAAAAGTAGTTAATTTGTCTGCATTGATGTTTTTTTTTTTAAATTAATGTGGACGTAATTTTCGATTGCGTTAAGTAACAGCAAAAAACTAACCATTATATAACTTGAATTCTTACTCATCAAAGCTTAGTAATTAGTAGCAATCCTCTAAGATGTTGCCAGTGTCAGTGCGGTAACTATAAACAAAAATAGCTTTTAAGACTTGGGGCTAGAGTATGCTTTGTTTATTCGTGTTTTTAAATATTTAGCAACACAAGCTAAACCAACGCTCTTAAAAAAAACACTATTTTTGTCTAAATCTATATCTAAATCCGATGTTTCTCCAACTTTACTTATTACTTACTTATTTAACGTTTTCTAAAGACGGTTGAAGACAGTGTTGCGATTTTGGCTCTAAAAATTAAAAAAAAATAAATAAAGAATTCTCGAACCTTTTACATTGAGAACAAACCATACACGACCATTAACGTAACTTTTTGTTTTCTCGTTTTTTTTTCTAACGCAATCAGAGTTAGAGAAAGAGAGAGAGACTCTAAAAATCCCTAGATCAATATTGATAAGAAGAAACAGTCGACATTGGTACCAAAAATATATAGTAGATCTTTAAGAAGGGAGAAATGTTTAAAATTTTGAGTTCGGTTGCCCGAAAGAGAAAATTTGGCACTTCAAAATTTGATGGGAAAACTGTCATTTGGCAAAAATTAACGATGTTAAATACTAATACGTTGTCCCAGAGTATGTTAGGATCTAAAATCCTTCTCATCCGCAATAACTATAAATTTAGTTTAGCCATAATTTTAAATTACAACAGCAAATTCCTGATTGCGACAAAACGGCAAAATTAAAATTTTTCTTGAGCACCTCTCGAGCAAGAGTTAACCAGAGACAATGACAATAGGTAGAAGACAGTTCAGGATACGCAATCTTGCTAACACAAAGTTTTGTAACTCTGAATCAGGAATCCATTAACGTAATTATAAATAAGTTTAAGGCAAAGCAAGACCTATCGATTAAGGATACGTGGCAAACTATTTCCGTCCCTAGATGGCAGTAAAGGCTCACCAAAGAATTTGTTAACCGTCCAGACGCAGCGAGACTCAAATGGTTCCTTGGTCTTCTACCCATCCCCTCATATCTCTGGAATTAACATATTAGTTGTTTGATATATGGCTAAAAACTACAGCTAATAAATAAATATCTAAATGAAATTTATGACGATCTAATTTTATATAATTTGAATTTAAGTGATAGTCTCTCATGGGTTGTTAACTATAAACTTATAAAACCAGAATGTGTCATCAGGATGTTTTTAACAACAGGTTTATTTTGTAAAATATAAACTTCAAGGAAAGAATATTTATGAAAAATGACTTATTGCCCAAAAACCTACCGTTTTAGGTGGTCACTCCATAGTAACGGATAGCATCCGTTACTCAAAAAGCAATTTACGTTACTACACCGTAAACGTGAACTTTACAGGAAATTTGTCTGGAGACTTGTAAATTTAATTTTCGGTCGTATATATTTTTCTTTTAACTGAACAGATAACCAAATTGAATAAAAATGGTACTGGAACCACAATCATTGCCTGGTAAAATAAGGAAAAGGTCCTATTTGAGAACTTCATGTAAAGAAAATATTTCCAGGCTAAAAATACGACCGGAAAGTACGTAATTTTAGGAGGCCAGGAGTGTCGTCTCTATGACTGATCCAAAATTTTTATTTATAGAAATTTAAAAATTTTGAGAAAAAACAAATTGTTGTTCACACCCACCTTTACATACGTATCAAAACATTGTGGTTATTATGATTAATATTAACGCGTGTTATTGCAAATCTATTCCAATTTTTCAATGACATATTTCCAACTTTAATTTTTTTCAAAACAAAACCGAACTTTCTAAGAACGTTATTTACGACCAAACAAACGACAAAATGTAAATTAAAAAATCTTGGTGCAAGCACAGTTTATCTGTATTAGATTAGATATACTGCGGTGGAAGCTTTGCCAAACGTACTACTATCAGATATACAAGGTGACTTAACGTAGATTCACCTGCAAAACTATCTAAATAGTACCACTTGCCTAACTAGAGATACAAAATTTACCACCATGTATATCTATAAAATGGCCGATATTTTTAGTCTTGATTATCTATGAACTAAGGCAACAAGAGACAAATAGCTTGCTTGAAATATTTCTTTAGATAAGAATCTCAATGGTTTGCATAGTTAAATATATACATACTTGGTTTTCGGTTTTAATGAATAATTATTATGTATTAAAACATTTTCAGATGATATTTATTCTAATTAGTTTGCATTTATGTTGTGCTTTTTTTGACCGAGTTTTGATGAATTTAGGATCTTCCAAACAGGTTTAACCAGGTCTATAATTTTTTAACACTACCAAAAAATTATTTAAAATATTATAAAAATAAAACCGACTTGTTTATAGATTTCTGCTAACCAGCATATTACTACTCACAATATCGCAAATTGTAATCAAGATTAAATGACAATATGTATAATTAAAAAGAAATAAACATTAACGCCGTTGGCCATTTGGAACTACCTACCAGTACTACTACTACTACTACTACGACTAGTGGGCTATAGCTCTTCTCCCGTGCATAATAGCACTTTCTACTAGTGGTACTCGTATAGTCAGAGCCCGAGATAATTTTCAATAGCATTTGGTACCGTTAATTAGTTTAAAACTCCTACACTTTAGTGAGTACCCGCTTTCGTATGTACCAGACGGTCTTACCTTGTGGCAGTTGGTATTTTACTTTTATAAGAAACACTTATTATTAGATATTTGTAATAACTTTCTTTAAACTTCCCAACAGGCGCCTATACACCTGGACCTCTCCTGCTGACATTCCAGAGAAGATCGTTGGGAATCAAATAGATTACATATTAATTAATAAACGATGCAAAAGCTGCATTAAATCAGCAAAAACCTACCCTGGCGCAGACGTAAACTCAGATCATAATCCAGTTGTAGCCAAAATTAGATTTACCCTAAAGAACAATCGCCCAACAAATCAGAAACCAGACTCAGGATTGACAAACTTCAAGATACCATGGAAGCAGAAATGGTCTGGACAGATGTCAAAAACGCCATAGTCGAAAGCACAGCACGCCTCTGCAAGTGTGAACCAAGGAAAAAAAACTAAGTTTGGATGACCGATGAAATCCTGGACCTAATGGATAAAAGGCGCAATAAAAAAGGCACCGCTCAGTACAAAGAAATTCATAGAGAAATAAAAAACAAAATCAATTCAGCAAAACAAGAATCGCTAACACAACAATGTCAAGAAATAGAAGATCTGGATGCTAAACATGACACTTTTAATTTACACAAACGTATAAAGGAAGCGGCCGGTTTAGTTAATAAGAGACAAACAGGAATCCTTGTTGACAGTGAAGGAAAAATCTTACCTGATACCAAAGAAAAACTAAAAGAATGGTGTAACTATATAGAAAATCTCTTTAGCGATGATCGGTCCGAACATCCATAAGAATTCTCAAGTCAAGGCTTAGATATAACACAGGAAGAAGTACAGCATGTTAAAAACAGAAAAGCAGTAGGGCAAGACGAAGTATACACAGAAGTGTTAAAACTTATCAAAAACGAAGAGTCGCTGAATATTCTTGTCAAACTTTTTAATCTGATTTATCGCAGTGATAAAATCCTAGCTGATTGGCTAAAATCAACATTTTTTACATTGCCTAAAAAACATTCAGCAAAGAAGAGTAGTGATTACCGTCTAATTAGCTTAATGAGTCATATGCTAAAAATATTTTTAAAGATTATTCATAAGAGAATTTATAAAAAATGCGAATCCTTTATGGGCGATACGTAGTTCGGATTTCATGGAGGCTTCGGGACAAGAGAGGCGTTATTTGGAATTCAAGTCTTGGTTCAACAGTCTAGAGATATGTCAGTGCTAGTATATGCCTGTTTTATAGATTATGAGAAGGCCTTCGACCGAGAGCACGAGAAGCTTATGGAATCTTTTAAAGAAGTTGGTCTAGATGATCGAGATCTAAAAATGCCAGCCTACACTGGAGCCAGACAGCTCAAATAAAAGTTGATTGTCAACTGTCCGGAGAAGTTCCAATAAAAAGGGGTATTCGCCAAGGTTGCATATTGTCTCCGCTGCTATTTAATATCTATAGTAATAAAATCGTCGAGAATGCACTTCACAACTGCGAGGAGGGTCTAACTATAAACGGCATAAAAGTTAACAATTTGAGATATGCTGACGACACCGTCATAATTGCGGATATGCTGGAAGGGCTGCAAGACCTGATAAATCGAGTCGCAGCCGAAAGTTCGAAATTTGGGCTTAATTTGAATGTTGGAAAAACAAAATGGAGGATTATAACCAAGCAAAAGAACATAAGAGGCATACTGGAAGCAAATGGCCAACAAGTGGAACACGTAGAATCGTATAAATACCTTGGCTGTCAGCTCAAGGAAAACTGGGACAACATGCAAGAAGTCCACGCAAGAATTGAACAGGATAGATCATCCTTTGTCAAAATGAAATCAGTGTTGTGTAGTCGCGATCTTGATACTACTATCCGAATTTGTGTGCTTCATTGTTATGTGTTTAGCATTTTGTATTACAAAAAATTGGAGGCATTCTTGGGTGGACAAAGTACGTAACGTGGATGTTCTTCTTAGATTGAATAAAAATCTTGAAGTTTTATTTACCATCAAATGACGTAAACTTGAATATTTTGAGCATATTTTGAGAATAGACAAATATGAACTCTTAAAATTAATAATAAAAGGAAAAAATGAGGGCAGAAGAGGTCCGGGTCGCAGACGTATAACATGGCTTAAAAATCTTAGACAATGGTATGGCGTTAGTACTACGACATTTTTCAGAAAAGGTGCAGATCGGGCTGATGATATAATTAAAAGGCAAGTTAAAAGCAAATCAAAACAAAATGTCCATGAGAAATTACTAAAATTGGCAACTTAATTTTTTTTGGGAAGGTCTTGTAGGATCGGTAACGGTTAGTCGGTTAATACTATTTTTTACTCTAGACTTAATATCACTGTCAGAATCTCCTATTGAAACATATTTAGAAGAAAAAAGAAATCGTTAACCTATTGTTTCTTCAGTTTATTCTAAAGGACAACAAGAAATTTTTAAAAATTTAAAAATATGTAAAACCATTTGTCAAGCTTTTGTTCGATAAGTTTTAAATTAGAAATTTTACTCATATAGAAAAGCTGCAAACATTTAAACACCTTCATAAAATGTTTATGAATGTTACTTACAAAGCTTCAGTTCTTATTGCCCATTTTGATTTTCACTTAAGATTTCGTAGTGCTCCTTTTTTGCGTACGTAAATCGTGCTAGGCAACTATTAGACCCTTTTTTGCAGATTGAGCAGAAACGTCTAGATATTATAAGCAGTCAAGCCTTCATTGAACGCTAGAACGGCATTATTTCTTGATTTTTTTTTATTGAAAGATTCTTTAATTCAGAAAATAGTAAAAAATAAATTTCCTAATAAAGTTGCTCCTAAACAGTGAATAAACTTACTGGTCCCAAAGTGTTAATAAGCTACTGTAACTTAAAGTTTATTAATTATCTAAAAATAACCTAAACATGTTACAGAAGCATATGATAAGGTTTCCGTATACACAAGTTTGATTTCTATGTGCCAAAAATATAATAATTATTAATTAAGATTACTTTTGTGTTTCTATAAAATTCTTGGAAATAAATCTAACATTTATAGATTAAGCTAAATTAATTAATTTTCTAACCTAATAATATCCACAGGTTAATCACAAAGATAATTGACTTTGATTTTTTTTACAAAATAAATTATAATTTTGGTTTTTTATATTATTTTCTAACGCTTCAAAAGATTTTAGACATTAATTAAATTCTCTTAACATTATTGTGAATAATTCCACGTCTAGTGTTATATCTATGTATGTCAGTTTTGTAAGTTATTTTTGAGTTGGTTTTTTGTATATTGTTCATTATTTTATATGAGTATTTTGATTGTTCAATTTTTAGTAGGGAGTTAAGGTCGTGAAGTTTTAGAGTTTTGTAAAGAGTTTTTGAATTGGTCATGTAATCAAATTGAAAGAGAATTTTCAAAACTTTGTTTTGTAAAACTTTAACTGTTTTAAACAACGTTTTATATTTTATTTTATAAATATTGTATTTTGTATTTGGTATGTTTGGTAAAGATGTGTCGTGCCTTGAATAATGAACTTATCATACTTGGTGTTTTATTTTTGATGTGCTCTACATATTTTTTTCAAGTTAATTTCTCATCCATTTGTATTCCCAAATATTTTACTGATGTTATTTTTTCAATCTGGATATTATTAATTTCTATGTTGAGATTATGTATATCTTTCTGAGAATAATATAAATTTAAAGTTTTATCTGCATTAATTTTTAAATTATTATTAACGAATCAGTTAAAAAATATTTTAACATCTTTATTTATCTGTTCTTCCAACTGATTTAAGTCTTTACCGCTATAAATTAAGATTGTATCATCGGCAAACATATAGTGCACAGCAGAAAGGCCAGCATTTTGTATACTTAATACACAAAAAATATAAAGTAGTGGCCCCAAGACGGAGCCTTGTGGTACACTATATTTGGATTTTAGTAGTTTGGATTTCGTTTTACCTATTGTAACATATTGTTGTCTTGGGTTAAGATAAGACTTAATAATATTATATGAATTTTTACAAAAACCTAAGTCTTTTAGTTTTTCAAGCAATTTTTCATGGGACACCACATCAAATGCTTTCTTGAGGTCCAAAGAATATCAAAATCTAAAATTACATATTTTTAAATTGTACATGATTAAATTAATGATAAACTCAAAAAGATTTTTGGGGTAACCTACAGGGTGATTCAAAATTTCCTAGAAAAAAAAAATCAATGGTTTGATATCACTTATCCAAAAAAAGTTTGTCATTATTTTTTTAATTTTATATTTTTTTTTTCTCTTATACTAAATTTCAGTATAAAATTTTATTAGAAATTTACTTTTGATTTAAAAGTAGCTAACCAAACAACAAGCAAAGCCTACTGACAATGACATATTTTATAGCTTTTGTCAAGAATATTGAAATTGTCAAAGTTTTGTTATAAACAATTTTTACTGGTGGTTAAAGGGCAATTCCACGCGCGATATAGGTTTTTGGTATTTTTTATATAACCGCCAAAGGAGTGTTTGTGTTATCATTAAACGTGTACAATCATTATAACGTAATAACTTTTCTCTAAATCATAAAATAATGGCCACTAACCAAAATATAGGCAAACAAAATATTATCGTTTTATAAGAAGTGTCCCGTCAGTTATTACAAAATTAAATTTAACTTAAAATCAAGGCCAGCAAAGAAAAATAATATCATACCATTTTGTTATATCTAGGGAATAAAAGTATATTTTGAAACAACTAATTCAAAACTACTTTTTAGATTAACAGGAACAGCACTTTAATGTCCACTATTTTTCTCTGCCCGTTTTTGATGTCAAGTCAGTTATCACCAATTTTTTGTTATATCTTGGATCCTAAATAAAAAATCAATTTGCATTTACTTTTAAATTATTCTGACAAACCCTCTACATAATGCATTAAGAAGTGATCATTCTGGAATATCTTTAAAAGAGAGAAAAATGAGATTAAAAACTTAAGGTTTGTCCCGTCAGTTATCATGGAGTTTCCGTAAAAACTAAACGGTGGTTGTCAGAAAATGCAAAACAAATATTTTACTAATTTTTGTTTATGAGAACAAATTCTACCTACACTTAAAATCTTCTAGGAAATTTTGAATCACCCTATATAAAGTTTGATTTTTCATTAAATTTCCTCCTTAAAAATACCCCAAGGTTATTTGCCTTATTAGTTTTTTAGATATTACTGCTGTCAAATTTCCACCTTTAGACACTCTTAGAAACTAAACTCGATTCTAATCTATGATATTAGATTCAGAATTTTTAAGGAGAAGATAACACATTCGTATCTCCCAGCTTGAAGGCAAAAAGTTACTATTGCTGAATGTCTCCTATAAAATTAATTAAAATGTCACCAAACATTATAATATGGTGGTTCCTTTGTAGTTTTCAGATACTTGCTTTAAAAAATTGCTTTTCAGAAAGGATCTCTAGATAAGGTAATTTTTAAATTACAGCCTGATTAAAATTTATTAAGACGGCATCAATGCAAAAACTTTAACAGTGTGTTTTTCGTATTAATTGTTGTTTGTCGACCATAAATCAGTTGGTATCTGTTTTATATGTGCTCCGGGTTATCTGATTTAGTGGTGAAATTACACGAAGTCTTAGTGACGGAAGTTCGAATATCATTAGATACTCCAAAACTGTCACCTATAATCTACAAGTTTAATAATAATCACTAACCTGCATTTTTTAACACTTTGAAAGTTAATTTAAAAATTTTTAACTGTTTTAACTTTGCCTCTTAAAAAAAACGTTTCTTTTTTTCAGAAAAGCTTGTTTTGGTTGTTTTTTTATCATATTCAGCTAAAGGAAGATCCCATCTCAATGTCCAACAGTAATCGGCCATAATTTTTGTGTCCCAGCGCCCCTGGTTATCTTTTTTTCATCTAGTATCTTGATGAAATCTTCCATCTTGCTCTTCACTCACGTCTTCTTTCCGCATTACATGGGAATGTAACAAGTAAATTTTTATGCTCATATTGCAACCAATAATTCTGAATCTCGAAGATGTGTCCTGCGATGCGGGATCTAATTCGATCTAGCATCTCAAGTACATTCTTTGTGCCGTTGTTGTTGTCAATGCTATTATTTTTTTTTTTTGAGGTTTCCACCAACCACTTGGTTGCCCCTTGATAGTTTGGGTCTTTATAATTCGTTAGAAATTTATGTACAACTTCTTTAAATCCATTCCATGCATGTGGTTCCTTATAAAGTATTTATTTATGGCCAGTATCTTGTTATCCAATGCTGTTCTCGATTCTTGCTATCCCACTCACACAGAAAACATGGAAATTTAGCTGATCCAAGAGAAGAATATTTAGATCTTCACAAACTTCCCAGTTTTGATTTTCATATTGTATCCTTAAAAGTAATTTCTCTAATTCTCATAGAGAAATGAACTGAATGGCTGACCGGAAAAGAAGCAAAAACATTACCATTATGTAAAACAACAGCTTTAGGGCTCCTTTTTGAAGAGTCGAGGAAAAGTCTCAAGTCAGAAGGAGTCTACACAGGACCTTCGAGGTAACTCTATCAGAAATGATTTGACAATACACAAGTGGTTCGTTTTATGCAAAGTATGTTACAAATTCAGCCTTACGATTTCTATACCACAAGAAGGCAGTTTCTGGGGCAAGCAAATTTTTTTCATCCCAGTACTTCAGAAAAGTCTTTTGAAACTCCTAAATCTCTTACTAAATCATTCATTTCGGCTTGTGAAACTAGTTGAGTTTGGTTTTAACCTGAGGTTGATGGTTCATAATAACTCTCTTTAGCCTGTAGGGAGTCGAAAGTTGAGAAGTTTTCAATTTCTTTTTTAGTATTTTGGGAGGTACAGGTATAGGTACATCATCACTGTCAGGAAATGGATTTGATAGCCGATTTAATATTATTTTGGTACTAAATATGTTTCATACACAAGGAAGACTTTTTCTATTCCTTCGAAAACGCCTGTTATGAAACTTTTTATATATTTTTTCTTTTTTGCAAAAAAAAATTTGTAGAGAGCATTTAATTAGTTATTTCTATATAAAAACTGAGCTAAACCAACAAAACTCACGTCATCACAAATTTTATGCCGGACTGTAAATTGATTGCTGTTAAAATAATTAGTAAAACTGAAAGTTAGCATTAGTGCTTATAGCCGAAAATTATTACTTAAAAAGAATAACCATAAATAGTTAGTCGTCAGTTGAAATTTTCAGTATTTTCTTGAAAGCCACCGTACTAAAAAGAAATATTGCTCATATTTTTTTCTTTTTTGACATTTTTTTTAACTTTACAATGTAGGTTTTTAGACGATCCATTTTATTTGCCACCTTATTTTAGCTCGGTATATTAATTAAAACGAATAACTCATTTTCAAAGGGTTTTTCAAGAATACCCGGGACTTTTAAAACATATTTTTTTGTAACATGTACGCTTCGTATATATATATATACTGAAATGACAACTGAACAACTTAAAGACAAGCAGACAATGCACGATCTACAATACGAAGAAAATACGAAATCTGTGAAGTCAAGGCAAGTAAATCAAAATTTATCACAGTAAATACTGGACTTTGATTCTGTAAAGAGGAAAATCCACATAACTATGAGATACTAGAATGGTCCCAGTATCCCAATGTGTGACAATAATAACTTTGAAAAACAAAGAAAATAATGTAAAAATCAAAGTTGGCCCTGAGCAAGGCCGAATTACATCTTATTTGACAGCCCGTCACTCAACTACTAAAAGACTTCTTCTAGGGGAGAAAATTATTCATAAAAGAGATTCCCTGAAAACACAAACCTTTATCTTGCTGTGCAAATTAATTTTTTTATATTTTGTTATGACAACACAAAAAATGAAAATTCAAAATTGGATGAGCATCCCACAAGGAACACACAAAGGACCAAAGCGAAAAGAGAAATGGGCAACCAGCGTGGGCTCGTCAGTGGTTTCACTAGTGACCCTCCCCAAACATTATTACGCCATCAGCCACTGATACTTATCCAAGTCACTTGATACGGGTTCGTCCTGGCATGTTCATATTTTCAATAGGCTTATGTGCCTAAAGCAATTAAAACAAAAAAGAAGTTAAGAAAACCCCTAAATCAGTTATTTCAACCGAAAAGAATCTAAAAAAGAAAAGATCTTGGGAGAGCAATGATCAAACCATGTTTCGCCCTGGGCCAATCTTTTGATCTTTTGTTTTAAGATTCTTTTCGGTTGAAGTGACTAATTTGGAGGTTTTTTTAATAATTTTTACTGGTTTTTTACCTTAGTGTGGCTATTCTTGAGATGAGGGAAAAGAAAATAATTCATATAAACAGTGGAAATAAATTTCATTAAAGGTCATGTTATTAGTATAATTTTCGGGGGAATTGACGGCATTGACTCACAGGATCTGTGCGTTACAGGGAAATAATTGTTTTTTTTTCCGTGATTTGATGTATAGCTACGACCACTAAAATCTCATAAAAAAATCAACGCATATTGCTTACATTCTTGAACGCTAATGAACACTATATAATATATGCACACAATTAATCATCTACATATGTCGTTACTATACAATTGTATCCTTCATATATATATATATACTTTTGGATATTGCCCAATTGTTTTACCGAACTATAGTAATGTCTGTGTTTCTCATTTATTCACGATGTCATATGTATTTTATGACTGGCTTTACTTGATTTACTACGTTTTAAGGAAGAATGCTATGCTGTGCCCAATTGTTTCTTCGAATTATAGTAACGTATGTGTTCCTCATTTATTCTTTACTTAATTTTTACGTTTTAGAGTTAAATGGCAAAACAGGAATCATTTTTTGTTTGCCTGTTAACTGAAATTTTAATGGCAGAACTGCATGAAGCACGGCCATGTTTTTCCGAACTATAGTTGTGTTTGTATCAAGTAGGTTAATACCATGTAAATTTTGATTTCTTATATTTAGTTATGATGTTTATTTGCTGGTCTTAAAATTCTGAACCCACAAAAGTTAGCCAGAAGCCCCTTGATACAATTCATACGTTTATTACAGGTCTCAACTGAGTACCCTGGGGCACACACCAACCACTAAAACTGATACGATCTTTTTACAAGAGCTATTACTCCTTTTCTCGAAAGCCAATCTACGTGGTACACAATACTCGTGTCCGATTTTTTCCAAATATCTTGTAAGATATCGGCGCTACAATGGCCGACGTATTATAGCAGGATTAGATACCTGATGAAAGGTAATAACGTCATTTTACGTTGTTGTTGCCCACAACATAGTGTTACACAGGATGGTAGGGAATATAATTTTTATTAACTTTTATGATTGTATTAATGTTTTTGCTTTTTTCAACTTTATTAATGTTTTCCGTTTTGTTCAACCTTTGTTCGATGTTTTTTTTGCTTTTTCCTGTCCTTTCCGATTTTTTAGTTTTTTAAACTTTTCCAATTTTTTATCTTTTCTTGGCTCTTAAAAAGTTTCTTGTTTTATTTTAACCTTTTTCGAGCCTATTTTGCAGACTTTCAGTTTGTTGATAATTCCATCATGATTCTTTTTACATGTTTTCATAATCATTTGATCTCCTGTTTAGATTAGGTAGCACAGTACTGATGAGCACCATTAGTACGAGACTTGACTCTTTGGTTACCATTCCCTTTTTTGAGGAAATGCTCGAAATTCTGTTGTTTGTGTTTTAATTTATCCTTGAAAAATTATTTTTTAAGATTATTTACCCCCAAGCTTAAAATATTTCTAAAGATAATTGGGTATGAATATCTGTCTATGTGAATTGAATTTTCCTTTGAAGGGAAGGTGCTTCTGCTAATTCTGCAGACTAACAGTTGATTGACTTTTACATATATTCAAGTTTTCATCTTCATTCGATAAAGAAACTCGAGCGCGCTTACCATTACCTTCTTTTATACTTAGAAATGTTTTTCGTCTTTTTTACCTTTTTTATGTGTTTTATTAATGTGTAGCTACCTCCTTGTCTCTATAATAACCCACTAGTAGCAAATTCATTGACGAAAAAGATTTTCAGATTTAAACGTTTAAAACCCATACCCTCGGAAGCATAATTGATAGAGCGATAGACTGACAGTCTAAATGTTAGAGATTCAAATCCAGGTTGAGTAAAAACTTTAAAAAATTTTTACCTCATATCTAAGGAGATCGACTAAGACTATGCTAGCCAGGAAAACTGTGATTTATATATATTACAACCCTTGAACTACGTATTTCTCTCTCAAATTTCATGAAACATAAACGCTTAGAAAGCAAGATCATTGATTTCCTTGACCAAAGTGCCCAGGCCTTTAAAAAAAAACCTAGTTTTTTGGACATTGGACCTTCTTCTGGGAATAACAAGGAACAGGTAAAAAGTGAGCTCAAGAGACGACTAAGACTATGCTAGCCAGGAAAACTGTTATTTATATATATTACAACCCTTGAACTACGTATTTCTCTCTCAAATTTCATGAAACATAAACGCTTAGAAAGCAAGATCATTGATTTCCTTGACCAAAGTGCCCAGGCCTTTAAAAAAAAACCTAGTTTTTTGGACATTGAATGGACCCTCTTCTGAGAATAACAAAGGGAACAGGTAAAAAGTGAGCACAACAGATGGAACAATGAACTGAAGAAGTCCTGGAGGCAAGAGTCAAAGTTCAGACAGCCCAAGCCTGGGCACAATCAGCTGACGCAAATGAGAGTAGCAGAAGATCCCGTATGTTTCGCTTGCGGGATCGAAGAGGAATCGGCGCAGCACTTAAAAGCAAAGTGCGATGCATATGCCAGATCAAGGCAGCTGAAGTGGGGATTTCCCACGATAGGGCTGCACTCGCTCATACATACTGAACTTCGAAAAGAAGACAGGGAGGCCCGGAGAGAGAGGGAAATATAAAAAGGAATAATATAATTCAGAGGAATTTATTGATAATTCTCCAGTTTTCTAAAAAATCGGGTTTCCAACCTAGAAGAAAGATGTTATCATAAGACCTTTTTTTATCAAAAAAAACTTGAAAGTTTTAAAAAATCCTTCAATTATTTTTGTTAGGAATTTTAAACTGAACAACCGTGCAAAATTTCAGCTAATTCTGATGTTTAGTTTTCCCTGGGCGCACGTTGCCAGTAATTTTTTTCCTTAAATATCTGAAAAGAAATTATGGCCTTAAACATTTTTTTTGTAGTTTATTATTATTCAGTTCTAAAGAGATGCATGCACACCTTGTAACAAGTACTGATACCCCGTCTCTATTATAACACGCTAACGTACTTCCATATGACCAATTAAAATCGATTTTATCTGTAGCAAGTACAACCACACGACGACAACGTCCATCAGTAGTACCATCAGTACTTTTATAAGTGGTACGAGATGTGCCTTGTATACGTACCTGTGTTTTGTCATGTTTTCAAGTTGTCTTAGTTTATTGGCATCGGGTTTTAGGTCTTAAAGATCTCCTTCACTCAATTAAGAACCCTTTCCAGTTATTAGAGACTGAGAGAAAAGATTATTATCAGCGTATAGGTACTTCAGTAAGGAGAGAATTTTTCCAACCAGTATATACAGGTTGGTTCAATAAGACTCGTCACCTGATCAGTAAAACTGTTTCTTATTTAAATTGATGCTAACATTTTTATTAAAAATATTTTTTGCGGCTCAACCTCCCCAGAGGTTGTATAAGTGCTCTAAGACTTTTTCCAAATTAATCCGACGGACAGTCTTATTGTACAACCATGTATATATTTCATGCAAGTATAAATGCTTTTATAACAATAAAAAAAATTCATATAGAAAGCTAAATTTTTTATAGACATTGAAGAAACAATTGAAAAATTCTAAAGTTACTTGTAAATGCAAAAATATATGTTTAACCAAGGAAGCGTAACTATTATATAAAATTACCTACCTACTTGTTTTAGTAATAATTAAAAAACTTTTTTGTAATTTTTGCAAACCTAACAGTATTTTCGCTCGCGTTTCACTATTTGCAGATTTAAACAAAAAACGTACAGTCAAAGCACAAAATAACGTTCTAATAATATACTGGAATAATTGATTAATTTTCTACAGTAGTAACCTATTTACTAGATGATTTGTGAAAACCCCTACCTGAACAGTTTCCTTTTCCAGGAATTATTAAGTCTTGCAATTAATGAAATTTGCACTTACTTTAATGGAGCATTTTTTTGGCTAGAATAGCACATCTACACACAAACAACATATAACTGAACATTTTCTCTCTTCACACTTTCGTTAATTTTTAATTACCTCGAAATTAGAGCATATATATTTACATTTACTAATTATATCAATACTAATTAGTTTTGTATTGTAGAGTTGAGATAGTTCAGTAATTAATAAGTAGTTGATGTTTTACGTAGCCATTCAACGAAAGTTTTTTTAACAGCCCCTAAATTTTAAACAAGAAAACTAAGCAAAAACGGAATCCATTAAAAAAAACTTTCAGTAATTTTATATTCCTAAAAATAATCTTTCTTTTGGTGCACAGGTACCCAAAATATTAGTAAAAAATATGTCTCGTTTTTTTCCTTTGTATAAAGAGAAATTTTTACAAATTACACACATGTCTACAATAACTGCTTTTAATCAATTTCCTTAATAAATATTTAAAATCAATTAGTTTCAACAAACACAATAAAAAAATATATGCAAAATATACTTTTCCTTTATAAAAAGCCTCTTTTGTTGAACCTCTGAATCATACAAATACAAAATGTTATATAAACAACCTAGATTTTCACGTTAATAACAGAGAACATAGCAACTCCATTGTTAACCTGAGAACCAAAATATAAGGTCTAGGTAAGGTCACATGCTCGTTTTCATAGGTTTTAATATCCCCATCTACATAGTTATGTTACATGGCGTCTGTGCAAAAGCAAAAGTATTTTCTCACCCATTTTGTTATTGTTTTTAGAGGCCTTTTTGTTGAATTATAAAGTACTATGCGTTAATGCAGGGAAAATTCCAGCTATTGTTCGTGTTTTTATGCTAAGGAGGCTTATTATACGCACATTGACATAGACATTACTGAGAGTGCAATTCTGAAAGAGAAGGAGTTCCTAAATGAAATAATCTTGGGTACTGCCTATGTTGTACTCTCTGCAACCCCAATAAAAATTCCCGAAATTTTTTCAGAAAAAAATTGAACAATATTCTTAGGCATTCCACAAGGAACCCCAAGGAACTTTATGCTTTGCTTTTTATCTTTTATACTTATTATTGATCTATTAGAAAATTACAACAAAAGTTTACTTTAAAAAATGTTTGCAGATGAGATACATTTTCAATCTAAAAATTTAAATAATTTTAAACTGTATAATATTAATAAATTAAAATTGAATGTCGATCAAATAAAATGTACTCTAATGTTCAAGAATATAATTGAATATAATTATTGATTATTTAAAGTTGGAAGTGACATAAATTCATTTATTATTTGGGATTAATAATATTTATTGATGTAAAATTAAATTTTGTAAATTAATGGACCAGACCCATACTTCGGAGTATCTAAAAAGACAACCAAAAAATAGGCAAGAGACTGAGAGAGACAAAACCTGGTCAAATACTGTGGGGGCACCTAAAAAAAAATGAAGTGTACAATGAAAATCTAAGTAGCAGTTAATGCGACAAGAAAACAAAAAACCGCTATGGAAAACCACAAATAGACACCACCTGTAAAAAAGCTACACAAGCTAGTGCAGAGCAGCAAGAAGAGAATAACTCCCATAACAAAAAAGTCACATCAACCATAAGAAATTAATGAACATTTACAATACGAATCCCAAGCTACGTGCATGAGATGACATTTTCAAAATACTTTGCAAAAAAGTGAAACCAAAATAACCAATCAAAGCGAATAAATATTTCTTCGTGATTTTTTTTTCTGACATTGAAACAGAAAACAGAGAAAAAAATCGAGAGCGATTCACAGCGCCTCACTTGGCGGAAGTCGCATGCAGATCAGGGCGGCCTAATGATGGGAAAAAGTCCACCTATTGTGTTGGTAGCCGTGCGTGGGACCAGCGCGATATTACACTGACTTACTAAACAGAAAAACCAAACCGACCATCTTTAATCATGGGTGCTTGATGAGGTTCGCATTTTGGAATCAACAAAGAACAACCGAATAAAGGATATTACATTTTATTTAATTTTGAAAAGGGTTAAATTCTGGTTACTACATTAACATGATTGATTAATTTCTTTATTTTTTTTTCTACAGTAACGTAAAGTTTAGAATTTTCCTACCTCTACATCTGGTTTGCATATTGTATCCCTTTCTACTTAAACAAGTTTGACACCCGCTTTTTCAGGTGCAGCATTCTGTCCATTGGTGGTTTTTAAGCCTTCCCCTTCTGATTTTAAGGCTTTGTGGTACACATCCCATTGATAGGTTCATCTTGATATATTTTCATTCTGTATTTTTCTTCAATGTGCACAGACCAGTTAATGATGATGATGATGTGTTGCCTCAGTATTCGATTCCATTGGTTTTTCTAATCTTCTCTGGTCCCCTTTTCTAAGCAGCCACGTACCAAGGTTTTTTGATATTCCGAATACAGTATTAGAACCTATAAATCCTGGCCCAACTAAGGAGCCTGCATTTTCATTGCTGACCATATCTGCATGCTCTTTGCCTATCGGCATTTTAGAGAAAGAAAAAGATAGACGCAATCATACAAGAAGAAGTAAAGATTATTATGGCAAAAGCGACAAGTAACTAATTTTTATATAAATATTCCCACCGGTTTTTTAGAAAACACAAAAAGAGAGGTGTGCATTAATTTAAATGGAGTCGGAGTGGAAAATGGTATAATAATAAAAGGGTTCACTGATTTAATCGCCGTTGACGATGTATGAGAGAAACGGTCCGACAAAACCGATTTTAATTACGCAGTTCTCACTTGTTTATTCCGAAAGTCAAGAATGGACGGAAACCATCAAAAAGGTACATAACTAATCACGTGACACAGACAGGAAGCATTGGATTGGTTAATTGGATACGCGGGGCCTTGATCTTTATTTGTTTTGCAGGTATAAATATTTTAAGTTTTCATTAGGGCTTGAGTAAAGCAAAATACTTAGGTTTTAAATACATGTTGTTAATATTCTGGTGCCTATTCCCTGATCTTTTATTACCACCCAGGAAATTAACTTAAACAAAACTGAGTATACCATTCTGGGGTCAATATAATTCTGGTACCTTCAACCAGAGTCTAATCTAATTTAATTTTTTTTTTTTTTTATTGAGAAATAAACCAAGCAATTTTGCGTTTGAAAATGGTTTACAGTACGAAATATTGCACATGTACACAATGTCCGAAACTTGACACAATTTTTCGGCACGACAAATTTTTTGTGGTTCATTTCGTTCACACCGAATCAAAGCTTGAAATTTTATTGACAAACAAATCAAACTGTAAAATTAAACAGTACCAGTCGTAGAAATATTAATTATGCAATCGCAACTAATTGCTGGCTTGTCTCTTGAGTATTTTAAATCTGACTCATGTATGTAATTATCGTGGTGGATGATGAAATTTACAGTAGTCTTTACCTTGGGTTTGAAGAAAATTATTTGAGTTTTAGTTATTCTAGGCATATTATTAAATAATTTAGAACATTTATAAATAATGCAAAGTTTTTTAATCCGACGGAGAATGACACATTTTATGTTTGATAATAGTTTTTTGTTAATTTATTTCGATACCATAACGCTTGTATGCAGTGACGAAGTTGTGGAAACTCTTTTAATCTATTAGTATCCATCAGATTCAATTTATTAGATACCGATTTAAATAACGATCAAAATTTAAATAATACAATCCACAAAGCCACTACCTGTATCTACATTGGGTTAGATAACGCACATATAGAGCCAACATTTCGACTAATAGAACTTTCAAACAACACAATTACCTTTGAAACACATAAACAAAACGTTGGGAATGGGTCAACTCCATATAGAGAACGAACAGTAGCACTTTTGACAACGAGTGTAGGCTAGAATATTCGAATTGCAAAACAAGGGAATATAATTTCGTGTACCTATTAGAACTCAGTAAAGAAAAACAAACAAGACTCCTTAAAGATAACAGAAAAAATCAAATTGAACATTAGCAGTGTACAGCAAGAGGATAAAGTTAAGAAGCAAGAGACTTCAAAACGTGTACCGTATAACTGAAACACTGCACTCTCAAACTCGATAGACAATAAGTTACACCAACACTTGAATTACATTACATTACAGAATCCTACAGGAAAAGAGTTGGGAAACAATGAATTCACCAGGCAAAAGATCCGGACAATAATTGATCTATATACCGGATTTTACAAGCTGAGAGTACACAGAATGGGTCTAATTGAGGACACCGAATGCTGAAAGATGCTTCACCACAGCAGGCCTTTTTAAGGGGCTAAACATACTCTAGTGAAGAATAATCTCAAAAGAACAGAAGAACATTTGAAAAATACAATACTTTGTCTATAAATCTTTCTATCATGCCCTGCATGTCTACAAGTAAAACTATTCCGCAGATTTTATTGTTAAGAGCATTTTGAAACGACAATTGCAATGTTTTAAACGACATTTGAGCCATGTTTTTTTCAAGATAAAGCGGTATACATATATGCGCCACATCTGAGATATGTTTTAAACGTTTTACAATTGAACAATCTGCATTTATCGAATTGTTAAGCACAAGACATTTAGTTAATTGACTGTTGATTATGGTTTCAATGGCTTAATTTGACACTTAAACGAGTCGCAGTGCCAGTGACCAGGTGGAGTTATGTCGGACACTTTATAACCTTTGTCAGTTACAAATGGCTATTTCAACTATTTGATATATCTGATCATTTGTAACCTATAAAAACATTAATGACTAGGTTTTATAATTTTTGTACGATATCAGTGAAAATAATTTTGATCTGATTACACTGTTTTATTGCTTACTACGTTTTAAGATACTTAAACATAGTTTTCAAAGCAGACAATATTTTGTACCTTTTTACAATTCAAAGGCAATTATTTTAACATTAATAATGATCATATTGCCTTGAGCCATTTTAAGACTTCATTTATTCACTCTCCGCTGTCAAATCAAACACCAACAGATAATTTTTTACAAATAAGTTCACCTGTGTTTAAATAACTTAATCTTCAAAAACCAACACCTTGTGCAGTAGAGTTTCGCCTTGGGGTATTACATTAAATTTCATGCAAAAAACATAGCACTCCGTAATACGCACCTTGCGGCACACCTCTTCACCTTTTCTTCGAAAATTAGTCCAAATTTCCTTGTTTCATTCATGATTTTATTTTGTATGCTTTGAATGAAGCTTGAATATGATCGTTTTTTTTTGTTTGTATGCCATTAGAAGGCAGTAATTTACTTTTGAAGTTAACCATATTGATTCTAAGTGTAACGAATTTGTGTTCAATTATAGTGGTAACAATAAGGATAACCTACATGCATAAAAGCTAGTAATAAAAATATAAGTGTCGAATTTAAAGAATTTGTATCCTGATTTATCCGCCTCAGTGAAGTAGTAGTAGTAGTAGTACTAGTAGTAGCTTGGGTCTTCTTTACTAAGTTCAGTCCATCTTAGTCAGTACCTACAGCTCTTCCCCTTCTAGAAAAGGTAATAAGCCACACTACCGTTGGTTTCTTTCCTCGTCTCTCGGCTGCCCTGATGCGTTCCACTGCTGATAAGGAATACCAACCACTTTAAATATGTTCTATAAAATAAAGCTTTGCTTGTCTAACAAACAATGGTGAAATGCTGAATTATAAACTTCCTACATTCCGTCATGTCCACAAAGAAAATCTAGAGTATGCAATTTTTGTCAACGCACGTCTTTAGGGCAGATTAATGTTTAAGGTCACTAAAGTCTACTGTGTAGTCAAATTTTGCAAACAAGCTGGGTGCCGATTCTTCAGTCAATAGAAAGGTCTCATCATCTGACTTTCATGAGAAGGCTCTCACGTGCACTTCTACTAAAACTTGAGAGAATCGCTTCTCTTGGTCAAAAGCAGTAGATGCAAGGGATTTCAATAGAACAGATGCGCGACGCATAATGCGACATTTTGCAAGTAACCTCACTTTTTTGAATATTTGTTTTTGTTTTAAAAAATTGAAGAATTTGTTTATATTTGTTTGATCACCTGGATATAGTACAGGAAAGATTTCCCAAAGCTCATGGAAAGGCCTGATCATTTTGAGACAATGCCTAATTTGGCATTCTTTAGAAGATTTCGACTAACGAAACAAACTGCGGAGAAGTGGAGAAACATTTGGCACACAATAATAGAGTGTAAGTAGGATACAAATGTGTGTGTTAAACATTAATTAATTTGGTGTGTTTGGTTGCCAACTTTATTCAGATTAACTTGTATGAGTTGAGAGAGTACCGGGGGGTAACCACCTCAGAAAAATTTGTAAACAATACTTCCTGTACTTTCTAGAAATTAAACTTTGATCAGTACAAGCTGTTTTGACACCTTTTGTAACCGTTAACAATATGCTGTTACTATTAACATGCAATAAAACAATTATTTATTTATTTACAGTCAAGCAATGTGCCAGGACAAAAAGCACTGGGAGCCAAAATGTACAAATGTTCTCAAATATGTTTATTCCCTTGAAGGTTTAATTAATGTTAACACACACAAAATTCCAGTAGTGGTATACCTATAGATAGAGTTTAAAAAATTTTAAATACATATATTTTTTCAGTAACAACCCGCTATCACCAATGGATCAGCTGCTATTGACCTTAGGATTTTATGCGTCAAACGGACACCAAACCTCAATAGGCATAGGGTTGTGCTCAAAACACTGCTTCTCGAATAATTAATAAAGTTCCAGAATTGTAGCTGGGTTAAGACCTCTCCATGTCTACATGCCACAAACATTAGAGGAAAAACTGCAGACTCAAGAAAAATTTTATTGATTAGCCCGATTTTCAGTTTTCGTCAGTCAAGGGCAACAGTTGATTAACGAATTTTTTAACTTGCTTGTT
Source organism: Oxystoma pomonae (assembly GCA_963921995.1). Classification (NCBI taxonomy): domain Eukaryota; kingdom Metazoa; phylum Arthropoda; class Insecta; order Coleoptera; family Brentidae; genus Oxystoma; species Oxystoma pomonae. The sequence continues at coordinate 84,209,344 of OY998169.1, read as the reverse complement.
GAATATATTCATTATTTTAAATTAAATGTTTTTTTAAGCTTTTTCAGGGCAGATTTAATTGGACCATTTAAGAAAAGTGTCTCTTTGTTAGGAAAACTTTTATTTTAGTTTTGGAATTAAAATATATGTTTAATAATAATATAGTTTAAAAATGTTTAATAATATCAGTCTGATAACTTTGTATCTAGTGTAAGGGTTCGACATTTCCCTAACAATATCCCTTAGAATTAAAAAATAACACACCTTTGTAATAGCTCTTCTAAGAGCCCGGTGTTGGGTTTGAATTATACTAAAATTATAATTATTTGAAATGAAAGCATTTTATCCTGGTTAACGTGTTTTTTTTAAACAGAAACAAACTTCAATATGTCAAATAAAACAAAATTGAACCTTTCATAATAAACAACTGAATTTAATTACTATATCAAATCATGTGTATTCAAAAAATAACAAAACATCATCAAACTTTTACTTATATTAATTAATTATATGTACACTCTACAGTTCAGTGAAACGTGGCATTTTTCTTGTATAATGTAACCTGTCCGCAGTGACCTGACCACCCAAACAGTCTTTTTTGCACATAGCTTAAACCCCCAACTTACTAGGTTAGTATAGTAAAGCCTTTGTTTTTTTAGACTGGTTATATCAAATTCTCACCCCGTCAACTACTTAAAACCCAAAACCTGTTATCAAAACCTTTTTTGTTTAGACTTAGCTGTCTTGTACTTACTAGTTTCGGTCCATTTGTTGAGTTGTAGAATCTTGTCATCAGTAATGTGTTCAAGTTTGGCAATTTCTGTGAATGATTGGTCTCAGATTTGCACATATTGGGCTTAAGGGCCCCTAATATGTCCTAAAAATAACAGAAGCGAGTTTGTCACCAACCACCAACTTTGTCGTCATTTGACAAAACACTCACCTGTTAGTTTTGTTTTGATGTTGATTATGATTAAATTTCCCAAAGAGCCTTGCCCAATCTCTTACAGCTGGGCCATATCAAGTGTGAATTGTCTTGCCTGTCTCTGTGTGCATTTTTGGTCCGTAAGTTCCACATTTCAGTGTATACTTCAGCAGGCTACATTTAAACTAGCAGTTAGCGTTAATCATCCGTTTCTTAACAGATGGTTAGGGTGTTTATTGGTGGCTATGGGCATTTTAAGCCATTTTACTTGACAACCAGCAAAGAAAATTCTTTACCTCGCCCATCAAAATTAGTCAACTGTCAAAAATCGTATAAATAGAAAAAAAACTACAGAATCTTTTAATTTAGTTCTGACACACTGAAAACTTAGTTCAATTGTACCACTGAAACTTGGCAACAATTCAAGAGAAGCGGGTGGGTTTAAGAATACGACCTTCTTTCACCGAGAGAAAACCTTTCTATCGGAAATGCTCTCACAAGAACAGTTTTCTCTCGATAGAAGGTGCACCTCTTATGACTCAAAGAACCTGTTGACCCTGTTGTAAAGACAGGGAATGAAGTAGACTCATGCTCTGTTTTGCTTAGGCTTTTTATTTTTTATTGATTTTATGAATCAACTTAAAGTGAGGTAGCATAAGTTCCTATAAATTGACTTTAAAAAACGCGTTAAAATACCCAAATTTCTATATTGAACATAAAAAATAACTAAATCGTTTTGAAATTTAAAGCAGAAAAACCACCTATATTCGATGATTATACTCGAAATACGACATCTGGTGTGACTTTGACAGATCTCAGATTTCTTGTTTACCCTGATTTTATTAATTTTTATAGATCATTTGGACAGTTTTAGGAAAAAAGTCTTACAGGTCTTTCGTGACATGGTTCTTCTAAAAATCAATTTTTAGATACCCAGGTACATGTCAAACTTCAAGATAAACTTGTCTTAGTAAATATGGCTCATAAAGTCAACCAAAGTAAGAAAGTAAAATAATTAAAATACACTTATTATTTACAACATACAAAAGAAAAGGCCGAACTAATTAACACACGTACAGCAAAAGCAAACCATAAACAAAGAATCTCTTTTTGACGGAAAATACCACCTGCCAAGTCATTTTAGTGGCCTTACGAATGGTACAGTTAGAAATCGTGTCTCGGGTGTTCCACAAAGGCCATACCCTGGGCCTTCGCGTGCCCATCTGACCATGTGTGGGTGATCCGTATGGGTCTGTGCTAACCAGAGATTTGAGAAAGCGGGAGATGCGAATTCTTTTGAAAACTAAATAAGTAAGCTCTTTGATCTACCTTTAAAAGAATTAAGAAAGAGAGGGAAATAATAAGTTTTTCGATGTTAAAAATTGTAGAACATTTAAAAAAAAAGCCAAAATAAGTGCTTGTTAGCACAAACGTACATTACTTTGGTCGTTTTCTACTGACTCTACAACATCTTTGGCTGAAGCTCAGCAGTTAGCGTGCAGTTTGGTTTGTGCTCCGGTTTTGTTGTCCTTTTTTTTGTGCCTTTTTGGTTGTTTTGGAATTCTTGTTCAACGTTGGGTTAGGCCCAGCTGGTTACTTAATAATTTTAATTTACATTGTAGAGGAATGGAATGTCAACGAAATTATGCTCGCAATATTCACTATTTCCAACTCTTAACTTTTCAATAATGTTACACCAACGGCTTAAGTAGACTGCACCTAATTACCAACAACAAATAATACGTCTTTAATTAATGCCATTTTCATGCATTAGTAACGAATTATCAATGTATGTCACTATATCGTTCGCGCTGTCAATATTTATATTTGTTTTTCATTTCAATTGGTATCTCAGTGACATTAATAAAACCGTTCATATGCTAAGAAGCAATAAAATTTTTAATCTTACGCTATGTAGTCATTCCAGCTTTGAAATGAATTTTTGCGAAAAACTTAATTATCTTCTTCTTCAAGTGTCATGCTCTCTTCGAACGTTGGTTATCATCAGCGTGATCTGTACCCTGTCCACTGCTTTTCGGAAAAGTGTCGTAGTACTAACACCTAAGATTTTTAAGCCATGATATCCGTCTACGACCCGGACCTCTTCTGCCTTCAATTTTGCCTTCTATTATCAATTTTAAAAGTCATATTTTTCATTTCTCAAAATATGGCCAAAATATTCAAGTTTCCGTTTTTTGATGGTAAATAAAACTTCAAGATCTTTATGTATTCTAAGGAAAACATCCACATTAGTTACTGTGTCCATCCAAGATATCCTTAGTATTCTACGATAACACCACATCTCGAATGCATATAACTTTTTGCACATGGCCTCAGTCAGTGTCCATGCCATTCCATAATATAAGATGCTAAAAACAACACCGACGAACACGAATTCGGAGAGTGATATTAAGATTGCGACTACACAACACTGATTTCATTTTCATAAAAGATGGTCTGGCCTGTTCAATTCTTGCACCAAGTTCTTGCATGTTATCCCAGTTCTCATTGAGGAGGCAACCCAAGTATTTGTATGAATCCACGCGTTCCACTTGCTGCTCATTTACTTCTAACATGCCTCTGATGTTCTTTTCCTTGGATATGACCATCCATTTTGTTTTCCCAACATTTAAGTTAAGCCGGAATTGCGAACTTTTGGCAGCAATTTGATTCAACAATTCTTGTAGGTCTTCCAACGTGTTTGGTATTATGAAAGTGTCGTCGACATATCGTAGGTTGTTGATTTTTATGCCGTTTATGGTCAGATCCTCTTCGCAGTTATGAAGTGTATTTTCTATTATGTTGTTACTATAGATATTAAACAACAGCGGAGACACACCTCTTCTTATTTGGACCTCTCCGAACAGTTGGCCATCAACCTTTATTTAAGCAGTTGGGTTCCAATATAGATTAGCGATTATTTGTAGATCTCGGTCATCTAGACCAACTTCTTTTAGCGATTCTATGAGCTTTTCGTATTGGACTCGATTAAACGCTTTCTCATAATCTATGAAACAGGCATATACTGGCACCGACACATCCCTAGATCGCTGAACTAAGACTTGAATGCCAAACAGGGCCTCTCTTGTCCCGAAGCCACCACGAAAATTAGGCTGATTAGGCGGTAATCACTAGACTTCTTTGCTGAATGTTTTTTAGGCAGTGTAACAAAGGTTGACCAGCGAATTTACCGAATCTCAGTATATACTTCGTCTTGCCCTACCGATTTTCTATTTTTAGCTGAAGATATTGCATATTGTACTTCCTCTGGTGTTATATCTATGCCTTGGTTTGAGAATTCTTCCGGCTGTTCGGATAGGTTATCGGTGTTCTGTGTAGTATGTACTATTCTTTTAGTTTTTCTTTGGTATCCGGTATGATTTTGCCCTGATTGCTCACAAGGATTCCTGCTTGTCTTTTATTAAATAATCCTGCTACTTCCTTTATGCGTTTGTGTTTAAGAAAGTGTCATGTTTAGCATCTAGATCTTCTATTTCTTGACATTGCTGTATTATCCAGTCTTGTTTTGCTGACCTTATCTTGTTTTTTATTTCTCTGTTGATTTCGTGGTACTGATTATCATAGGCTGATTATTGTACGCAGTTAATTGATACCGAGAATGCTTATCTTCTATTCTTATGTTCAACATTCAAGCAATCTCTATAATAACTAATTCTGAAGTCGCAAACCCTTTCACAGTCTGGGCATATACCCAATATTTAATAGCCGAATTGTTTATTGTCTCTTACTCTGTTCTCTCGCTTCTTTTTGCGGTCTATCTTCTTTGTCTTGTGTCTCTGTTACTGCTCTTTAAAAATTTGTGATCCTTTATGGACTACGCCTATCTTTCCCTCTTTTAGTTGAGCGTAGAGTATCTGTAGTAGAAGACGTATTTCAGGTGTGCGAACAAGGTGACCTATCCAGCGAAGTTGGTACCTAATGCTCTCTGTTTTGCCCCTCTTCCAAACACTAATGTTCGTTCATCGGTCTTGCAGGGCACGGTGGTCTATGGAACCTTTAATATAGTTCTGAAATCACTTCTAAATTTAACAACAGCGACTGAATTTCTTCATAGTCTGACCATTCTAAGGATGGTTAAGATTAAAAGGACTGAAGAGAAAAAACTCCACTGATGCTGGAAAATGTAAGGCGGACTGTCGTTTTGTACTATCAAAAATGGGTTTAAAATAAAAAAATTTTTAAATAATAATAGAAGGTTTCAAGGTCGTGTTTAAACATTGGGCTTTAAAATCTTTATTTCTTTGCCTAGATCTTAAAATCGTGTGAAAAATCCTCCAATCGTACAAGGTACGACCTTGACATCGTGTGAACCTCTCATAATATCTAATAGATTTAGTTTATTATTATGATGTTTTGTGTTCTTATGCAAATGTTAAGTGAAGGCATTAGTATTTTATTTCTTTAAAAATAACTCATGGAGTCTACTCTGCCGTCCATCGGCAAAACACCTTTGAGGTTGAAATGTCGACAAACTTTTATTTTATTTTATTCGAGAAAAAGTTTGTGAAAAAGTTTCTGCCAAAGTTTGTCCAAAAGTTTGTGAGAAAGTTCGTCGTTTGGAGAAACATTTGGTGTAGAAATTTTATAAATAATAAAAAGAAATGTGGTTGTTCAAAATCCTTTAACTTAACTAAAAATAGAAAAATAAAAAATTATAAATATTTGATTTAAGTATTTAATTGAATAATTATTAACAAAAATTAAAAAAAAGGTGCTTAGGTTGAGGCGTAGATAAAAATACCTACAGACAAAAATGTTAAGTTCGTGGATTACTCCCCAGAGCGCGTATCGTCGTACTTTATAGTATTTTTTTGTTTTTTTAAGATGCCCGCAAAAAATGTTCCTCAAAAAGCTCGTAAGAAAGCTCGCAAAAATGTTGGAGCAAAAAGTTTCAGATTTTTTGCTCGAGCTTTATACAAACATGTTCATTTTGTGTGGATTCTCCTTCTCCGTCTGAAAACCAGACAAATTATAAAAACCCGCCCGGACATCCTCAAAATCTTCCTCTAATACATTTGAGGATGGAAACAATGGAAAATAGTCAGAAAATCTACCCTCGAGTTTGTTATTTTGATTTTGTTTTTTTTTTGTTTGGGTTTTTGGGTTGTTTGTTGTTTGTTGACGTTGAGGAAACAAAAATACTCTCGAGCTGTTAACAACAAACACTCGGGAAAGATTTTCGATAATTACTACACATAAAATAATTGTCGTTTCGATTTTAATAATTTTATAATTGACCGAAAAACCGAAAGTAAAGTAAATGTTGTTATATCACCACAAAACTGGTGTTCTATAATTACACAGGACATCCGATACAGTTTTGAATTTTGATTAAGATACTTGAAATATGGGAAAAGTTATATTTTGCATTTATACAGTAAATCGCAATCCACACGGTAGTAGCATAATTATCAAACAACAAGGTTTGAAAATTTTGCACACGTCATCAAACTACCCGAGGCGAAGGCGGGGTTTGCAAGTCGGGCTTTTTGCATGTCAAATATTTAAAAAATATTCAAAATGCGAATTATTAAATTGAAATTAATAGAATAAACACTCGAATAACTAAAAAATGATTTTGATCTCTTCACGCATAATTTACGCGTACGTTATTATTACGATTATTGCTATTATTATATTTTGATTGAAAATATAGATTTGACATATATAATTTATACCTAACTTTACCACTTATTTATGCACTGTATTGTCACACCTCGAGCTACATAAACCATATCTTTGATTTTTTGCCAATGTTTGTTTTCGTTTGCATATTATTATAATGACTGCTAGGATAATTTTATTGCCTTTATAAATATTATTCTAATTGATTTTCACTTGTTTATTCGCAACGACAGTTAAATTCATTTAAGTAGACCTAAAAATAACATATTTATGCACATATGCATAAAATATGTTGGTTTAGGATCGCAGTGTATTTTTCACTCTATTAAAATACCTCTCCATTTTGTTTATCCCTTTCCTATCTTACAAAATGAATTGTGTTTTAATGTACAGGGTGTTCCAAATTGGACACTTTTGGGGGTTTAAGGAATTTTCAGTGCCCTTATTCTCGAACTGAAAGAAATTCTGCTCCCAGGAAGTCAAATGCTTCTTATTGGTCCAAATCTTCGGCTTAAATCGGTTTCTCTCACTTTTGTCCGATATTGATTTCGATCAATATCGGGCAAAGTGAGAGAAACCCATTTAAACCGAAAAACCGAAAGTAAACCATAAGAAAAATACAAATTTTGTGTTATATTTCGAAAATAAAAGGGACAGAGAAAATTAATCTTTTTGTTCTTTGGTGCTTAGGTGATCTCTCTGTCTGTTTTTCTTTTCAAAACGAGACAACATTAATATATTTTGGAAACAACGTAGAAACAACAAAAATAAGCACATATTATGACGAGGGATGTAATTTATTACCATTAAGCAATAAACCTTTATTGTTGTAAAATTATACTGTATGGAAAAAACGACATAAAATCGTAAAAAATTCGAAAGTTCAATCAAAATGAAATTAAAATCTCAAATTACAAAACGATAATAGACTTATTATACATCGCTTTGATTAACCTTATTTCTCTACCGTATTATTATTTATTTATTTGGCAGAAAAAAATCGTAAAGCGAAAATTATAGGCTTTAAAGGAACCTGTGTAAATATGACGCTTTAATTATACTCTTACTCGCCAATTACTTAAAACGGTAGTTCATTTGAACGTATGCCCCAAACATAAACATTAAGGACAATATTAACTATATATATATAGTAGTTCAATTGCATATTATACATAACCTCCGGGTTGTGTGTTTGAACTACTTCATAAGTCATTTCCAACAGCCTTCCGCAATCCCTCTATCGACAGTATCGGGTAGTTCATTTGTGTATAGCATTTGAATTTTGTGTATTTGAACTGCTCTAAAAAAGTTGTTAATTTAAATGGTTCGATTTAAATGGTGAACTACTTTAGATTATACTTCGAGATTAACCGGGTAAAATATTACGTATTTAGACAAGGTATAGACTTGTAGACTAATAACTAAGGATCTCTAATGGATCTCATATGAATATGTCAGTGGGAGCGTAAAGTCGAGAATGAAGAACTTTAAATTAATGTTTCCAGTATTCAAATTGTTCGCGATTACTGTTTTAGCGCCTTATTGACATAATCAGGCAAACTTATAACTAATCTTTGCAATTAATAATTTATAAATTAAACTATTTCGATTGGGCAAAAACTTGGGAACCGAAGGAAGCCTGCTAATATTTGCATAGGAATTTGTATAAATTGTAAGTTTTTCAAAACTTGTAATTATTGTTTTGCTTTATTTCAGATTTTGGAGATGACAACGACAATGGTGAGAGTTTTTATTTTTTATGTAAAATTAGTTATTATTAGGGGAGAGGGGGGATATTAGGGGACATTTCTCGACTGAGATTTAATTAGATATATGTTTTGGCGAAACTTTTGGAAACTGTACAAAGGAAAAGAAAAAAACATAATTACATATAAAACTATGCTATACAACACACAAATTTTTTCTTTTGTCTTCTTTTTTTATAGGTTTCTATTATTTGATATAAACAATTAAAACAATACAAACAGATTATCTACCTAACAACTATACTGAAATATTTTACAAAGACGGCTTAAAAACACAAATCTTGATAAAACTTCTTAGTGCAGCCACCTGTTGGTGACCATGTCAACCTCAGCTAGTAAGTAGAAGTATAAGATATGTCGGCTGCATTCCAATGTATCCCCTTCTCCCCTAATAGTAATTATTCTATAGCTATCCATTTATTGTAATAGTTTTTTATTTCCACTAAAAATAAGTTATTAGGGTAAAAAAAAGACTAAGTAAGAAAATTTTGTCATGATGTGTGTAGGTCTGACTGTCTGACAAAAATTATTTGTCACCAAACGCAGAACTGGTTAGTTTTTGATGGGGATGGGGGTTGGCAAGAGGGTAGTAGGGGGGATTAAACTTTTAAAAAATTGTAACTCACGAACCGTAGCAGCTAGCGACACGCGGTTTTCACGCTAAGATAGATAATTGCAGGTTCAACCAAAAAAAAAATATTTTTTTAAAAGGCTTTATGGATGGCTATACGTACCTGCTGGCGTTATTTATTGGTCATTCCTATTAATTGCTGTTAAAAGTACAGTAATCGTAGTTCAAAAGACGATCGCGAAAACAACTGGCTCTTGCAGGCGTGCAAACTTTCAAAACCAAACAATAAGATAAATTCGACAGGTCTAGAGCCAACATTTTTCCGAAAAAACAAATTTTCCTTTGCAGGATTTTGTCACAAAAAGTCGAAAATCAATTTCAATGATTCAATTTAAGTGTTTTTAAACACGACCAATTATTCGCGTAAGAACGAAAAGCATAATATTTTAAAAATTTATTTTACTCAATGTATAATCTACACATAAAATTAAGTCATATAGATACCGAAAATCCATTTTGTTTGTTCCAGTATCACACAAAAACTACTGAAAGATGGGAGTTTCACTTATGGTTTCCTTTGTAGTCTTGGTCAAGACAAAGGCTTTATTTCATCAAAATCGGTTTACGGAAACAAAATTTATGATATTTTAAATCAAGAAAATTGAGTAAAATCGCAGATGAAGTTTTCAGCTAGTCCTTAATAAATTTCTAATTTCGCTTGCTAAACAAGCTTTCTCCCCGTTTGAAAAAAAGCTCTCCACTTTAAAGAAAAAATGATCCTCCATTATCCCATAAAGTCCACACAAAATTATGCATTAGTCCCGAAAATTTCCCGTCGGTAGAATTTTAAATCTTGTTACGAAAACCATCACTTACTGTAGGTCTAGGCCCAAACCCTATAAGGAAAATGTTAAGACAAGTAAAATTTAAAAAGAAACTAAAACCCCCTACATTTTTTTTTTCTACTAGCCTCATTGAGTGCGCCCGTGAGGATTTTACCACTTTTCGATTTATAGCGTATTCCATTGTAAAATCCAGTTCCGCTCTCGCCTGATTCCAGTTTTGCACTGACACTGATCCGGTGCTATAAAAAAATGAGACTGCACGATGCTGTTTCAATAGAACACGACTGGCACTGGTGCAGTTTCAATGGAAGACGACTGCAACAGCGGAACTGGCAAATTCACATTTTTGGATTGAAATTTTGATTTTCGCGACCTTTTTGCTATATTTGCACGGGGTCTTTTGAACTTCATAACCATCGAAGTACCTACAAACCATGTTTCGATGTTTTTATTTTTGGGGTTTCTGTGCGATGATGTATGGCACAAAATTGTTCTTCGTCGTCTTCATCGCTGCTACTACTCAGCAGCGAAAAAAATGTACAAAAATCTCTTACACTTGCCATTCTTGCTGTTCGCAATTGGAATTCGTAATGGCGAGAAACAGTTTCAGGTGCGGCACGAGCCCTCAGAGCCGGTGCCGAAAAAGCGGCACTCGGTGCCACACTGAAGGTGTCAGGTCCCCAATGGAATACAAAAACCGAACCAGTTGCCCACCAGTGTCGCACCGATTGCCTCAATGGAATACGGTATTAGATTTCGATTTGGCATGACGTCACACAACAATTCCGCCTACTTGATTTTATAAAATATCTCTAGAGGTAATATTTTATAACATCGAAGGGTGTTTCTATCAACAACAGCGCATTAAGGGCTTATGTTTACATGGGAACACATACCTTATTAAAACAGCTTTTACTGTTTAGTAAGGACGCCCACGGTTTATCAGAATGTGCCAAATCAAACCCGTTAAATAAAAGAAAGTTCAATTATAAAATCATTCACTATAGGAGCAGCAATTCGTTAAACCAATTTTTTATCCGAACCTTATTTCTTCAAACCCATTCAATAACAAATTCGAAATTTATAAGACCCGTTTTTAATCAAATCATTGTTCATCAAACTCATTCAATATCAAACCCGGAATTCGTAAAACCCGTCATTTATCAGAAAATTTTGGCTAAAATAATTGCGCATTCGCCAATACCACATGAACCGGAGGCATACACACAGGTGGCGCGGCGGCGAGGCGTTTTGATGCATTTGTCGCTGTTACGCGCGCCTACTTACAGGTTGCGTTCAATCCCAATGAGCATTTTCAGAAACCTCTGGTGACAGATATTTATATAATTATTATAAAGAGGGTTTCATTGATACCCTAGGGTATTTAAAAGTTTCCTACAAGAATTGAGTTTGTATATTTGTTTTATTAAAGGCTCTAAATTGATGGTACCCTAAAGTAACATTAAACTGGCGTTAACAATATTTCCACGGACATCTTTATAAAAATTGAAGTCATCGGTTCAAATGTTATATAAATTGGTGTTAAAAATGTTTTCACCAACATATTTATAAAAATATAAGTCATCAGTGACAAAAGTTATATAAATTGGTGTTTGAAATCTTTCTGTCAACCCACCTATTTTCGAGAGACACTTATAAAAACTTGGGAGCTCACACACAATAGTTATATAAATTGGTGTCCGTAATATTCTTATGAACTCATTCATAAACCTTTTTTTGTCCATAAGGTTTTTTCTATAATTTTGTTATTAATTTCTTTATATAGTGATTATAATACAACTGTTTTTTTGTAATTATATTATTTTGGCAATTATAAAAACAAAACAAACAAGATTTTTTAAGGTTAATTTTGTGACATCAAAAGGCGCGTTTTTGCGACCTCAAAAGGAGCGTTTTTGCGACATCAAAAGGCACGTTTTTGCGAGATACCATACCATTATTATCTTGTTTTAATTACATCAATCTGAGAGAGATAAGAGATCCAAATCTTCTTGATGATAACAGATAACGGGATCGAATGCATTTTACATCCGATTCCCACCAGCGTTTCCCATGCGCAGTCACCCTGACTCAAAAAACTCATCACGTGGTCCGACATGAACTTGTATAGGCAAATCTCGCTTAGACCACGTGATACGTGTTTTGATTCGGGGGACCCACGAATGAGAAACGCATAGATGGGAACCGTGTTTTAGAAAAAAAGAACACTATAGTAACCGTGTTAAGGTCGCAAAAACGCACCGTGAAACGTCGAGCGCATACGCTGATACTGCTGGTCGGCGGCAATTGTGAACACCCCGGAAAATACTTGCCTGTACACCCTTCGACCCCGCAATCTAACTATATTCTTGAGATAGTTACCTCTGATAGTTATGCGGGCTTGAAGTGTGTGGAGGCGGGTATTTTTCCTGGTATGTGTAGTATGCTGGATCTCTCTCTCGGGGAATGCATTTAGGAAAAGAGAACAATGGTAACTATGTTAGGCTCGCAGAAACAGACCATCAGTGTTCAACACTGCGCCATCTGTAGCCCTTTGTTCCAAGTAGCATCATTTTTTAAAAGGGTTATAAAATAGTGTTGACGAGGTAAACAGTGGTATAGTTGTATTGTTTTTTTTTATAGAATTGTCGGAAATTTTCGCCATTTTGGAAAACAAAAATAGGTTTTTGGCCTAAATAAAAACGTTATTTATGGGGTTTTAACATGTGTTTCAATCGAAATATTGCTTGTTAGGGTTAAGAACAACATACAAAATTCAATATTTGTCCCAGAAAGAAAAAAAACGAGTATGAAAAAAAAACCGATATTTAAATTAATATTTTTTTTCTCGTTTTCTCAAGTATTTTTGGAGGCCATTAAATTTACGTGAGTGTATTCGAAAACTATACAGTACACATGGGACCGCAGCTGATTTTCAGAGTAGGATGACTTGAAAAACAGCTTTTATTTGACTATAGTAAATAAATATTCATATTCCTGCTTCAGCTTACCTCACTTTCATTTTTATTTATTTTAGAAGATTGCTAAACACCATTTTATAAATTTTTTTATTGTAAAAAGAAAAAGAATAATACATAACAAGCAAAGGGAAGAAAGATGGAAAATCTATATTTCTAAATCCATAAAAACCTTTAATTTGTTATGTAGTGTTGTTAGAACAGTTGTAAAACCTTTTTATAATAATCTCTATACTTGAGGGCTCATAAGGAAGTTTTATAAAATCTATATGTTGTTTTTCTATCCATTACTATGTACCAAAAATTTTTATAAGCTGGTGTTCAACAGTTGTTTTTCAAGTCTTTTTTACTCATTTAAGAGTTATAAAATTATCACCAACACTAAATAATATAACTTTTGGTTATTTTATGAAGGTTTTATATTATTTGCTGTAACTTTTATATAGACAAAAATGCTCATTGGGATAGTTTGTGTATAGATGTCACTTGCATTCAATCGTCTTGCATTCATGTGCTATTGCCGAATGCGCAATCAATTTAGCCAAAATTTTCTGATAAATGACGGGTTTTACGAAGTCCGGGTTTGATATTGAATGAGTTTGATGAACAATGGTTTGATTAAAAACGGATCTGTTAAATTTCGAATTTGTTATTGAATGGGTTTTATGAAATAAGGTTCGGACAAAAAATTGGTTTGACGAATTGCAGTTTCTATGATGAATCATTCTTACGATGAATTTTTTTAATAAATACGGTCTGATAAATTCCTGGTTCTTTAGTCGTATATTTTACATTTCTGTAGTCCATAAATAAACACTATTGTTGGTCAAAAAAATAAAACAAAACGTGCGAAAGTTTCTTTTTCGATTTATTTCTTATATTGGTTGACGAAGTTAAAGTCGAACAAAATCACATGTAAACTGTGTAAAGATGTAGTGTGACGTCATGTAAAATTGATCCCCTGGAGTGGTTTTCTCAAGTAACAGTTTTTAGTTGCCATAACTAAGAAATACACTAAAATTAACGTTGCATAAAGTACAAAAACTAGTCATTTCTGAAACGGCCGCTATGATAGACGAGAAAACGACGCCACACCGTTGTTGTTAACTAGGGTAAATTTAAACAAAATTATGATTGTTTTCCACAAACCAAAACTACACTTTTTTGCACTCGACGCGCGTTTCGCTAACAACGTTAGCATCATCAGGAGACGATAAACAATGAACTAAATTAATCTACGCTCTATCTTATATACAATCCTTTAGTGGGCGGAGATAAGACTAATAATTTGTGATTGATCACGATTTTTAATCCTATCTCCCCTCAACCAAAGAATAAAGTGTACTAAACGGGATGGGTCCTCTATCTTTATTTAAACTATTTCTGGATTTAATGATTTCCATACTTTCATATGCATTCAAAAGTCTTTTGTTTGGTACACTTTTTAGAAGTTTTAGGTTATCTAATGTGAATCTATGATTGTTTTCAAAAGCGTGCTCGGCCACACTTGACTTTTCTGTTCTTCCGTATTTTAAGTGTGCTAAGTGTTCTTTAAAACATGTTTGAATAGAGCGTCTCGTTTGGTCAACATATTTTTTGTCACAATCCATGCAACTAATTTCGTAAATTCCACTTTTTTCTAGAACTGTAGTTTTATCCTTGGGATTTCCTAGTAAGCTTCTTATTGTGTTACCAGATTGATATACTAATTTAAGACCGGTGTTATTAAATACTTTGTGTAATCCTTTCGTATAATTAGGATTATAAGGAATTGATACAAATTTTGAGTCGCAGGTATCTTTTTGTCTGAAAAAGGTAGAATTCCGAAAGGTCTTTTGAAAAGAATGTCTATTTATCAGCTTATTTATTAAGCCTTCGTCGTAACCGTTTTCGCCAGCTATATTCCTAATCCTATTCTTTTCTGCTTCAAATCTTTCTTTGTTTAAGGGGAAATTTACTAATCTATATGTTAAAAAGTGCAAACTTGCAAGCTTATGTTGTAAGCAATGAAAAGAGTCATTTGGAATATACCTGTTGGTGGCCGTGCCTTTTCTGTATAGGTCAAAGTCCAATTTATTCTTATTTCTTATAACTAAATTGTCTAGAAATGGCAGTGTACCGTTGTTTTCTATTTCATAAGTAAATTTAATAGTGGGAAATTTGTTATTTATTTTTTCCATAACATTTTCAACACTACTTACTTTAGTGTTGAATACTGCAAACATATCGTCTACATTTTTCGAAAGGGTAGATAACCTAATAAAAAATGGACCCTACAAAAAAGTCTCAAAGAACCCCTTACCAAAAATGATTAACGAAGTAAAAAACACAATTAAAAAATGTAACAATATTATTACTGACAATATTAAATATAAACTACAAGTAAGCAATCCCACTATACCGAAACTGTATTGTCTTCCGAAAATCCACAAGCCTGGAAAATCGGTTAGACCTATAGTTTCTGCTGTAGGATCACCTACTTACAACATTTCGAAATGGCTAGCAAACGAGTTTGAAAATTTACCGATAAAGGAAAAAGGTTTTTCTGTTCAAAATTCCCTTGAATTTATCAACAAAGTTAAAGATATTTCACTCCAAGAAGGTGAAATTTTAATCTCGTTTGATGTTAGTTCGTTGTTTCCTAGTGTGCCAATTCCCAATACCTTACAATACCTGGAGGAACTACTAAGAAAAAACAATCTAGAAAACAAACAGACTTTAGAATACCTATCTTTAACAAAACTCTGCATGAATCAAAATTACTTTCAATATAAAAATAACTACTACCAGCAATTAGAAGGAACCACAATGGGTAATAGTTTATCACCTTTTATCGCAAACCTATTTATGAGCAAATTTCAATCAGATATAAGTAAAGAATTTGAGTATTTCCCCAGAGTATGGTTCAGGTATGTAGACGATGTGTTTGCAGTATTCAACACTAAAGTAAGTAGTGTTGAAAATTTTATGGAAAAAATAAATAACAAATTTCCCACTATTAAATTTACTTATGAAATAGAGAACAACGGTACACTGCCATTTCTAGACACTTTAGTTATAAGAAATAAGAATAAATTGGACTTTGACCTATACAGAAAAGGCACGGCCACCAACAGGTATATTCCAAATGACTCTTTTCATTGCTTACAACATAAGCTTGCAAGTTTGCACTTTTTAACATATAGATTAGTAAATTTCCCCTTAAACAAAGAAAGATTTGAAGCAGAAAAGAATAGGATTAGGAATATAGCTGGCGAAAACGGTTACGACGAAGGCTTAATAAATAAGCTGATAAATAGCAATTCTTTTCAAAAGACCTTTCGGAATTCTACCTTTTTCAGACAAAAAGATACCTGCGACTCAAAATTTGTATCAATTCCTTATAATCCTAATTATACGAAAGGATTACACAAAGTATTTAATAACACCGGTCTTAAATTAGTATATCAATCCGGTAACACAATAAGAAGCTTACTAGGAAATCCCAAGGATAAAACTACAGTTCTAGAAAAAAGTGGAATTTACGAAATTAGTTGCATGGATTGTGACAAAAAATATGTTGACCAAACGAGACGCTCTATTCAAACACGTTTTAAAGAACACTTAGCACACTTAAAATACGGAAGAACAGAAAAGTCAAGTGTGGCCGAGCATGCTTTTGAAAACAATCATAGATTCACATTAGATAACCTAAAACTTCTAAAAAGTGTACCAAACAAAAGACTTTTGAATGCATATGAAAGTATGGAAATCATTAAATCCAGAAATAGTTTAAATAAAGATAGAGGACCCATCCCGTTTAGTACACTTTATTCTTTGGTTGAGGGGAGATAGGATTAAAAATCGTGATCAATCACAAATTATTAGTCTTATCTCCGCCCACTAAAGGATTGTATATAAGATAGAGCGTAGATTAATTTAGTTCATTGTTTATCGTCTCCTGATGATGCTAACGTTGTTAGCGAAACGCGCGTCGAGTGCAAAAAAGTGTAGTTTTGGTTTGTGGAAAACAATCATAATTTTGTTTTAGTGCAACCAAAGGTTCCAAATTCCCAACATAGGGTAAATTTGGCAACCCTCTAACAACGTTTATTTTTACTGGAATAGTGTGGGGTTTTCAACGACCGCAACGAGGGACGGATCAATGACGCCAAAACGTTGACAATTTAAAAAAAGGTAATTTACGTCGTTTTAACGTTTATCTTTACAAGACAATTGTGTCAACAATAGAGGGCACCTCCTTAATCGCAAAACGACTAGGTTGTCAGTAAACCAAGAAATGATTATTGCCGCCATACTGTTTTCTACGCCACTCGTGTAAATCGTCAAAAAAAAAACTTTTTTTTTGCTGGAATTTGATGATTTTTTTAAATAGATAGACTGGCTACAGTTTAAAATAGGTTTAAGACATTTTTAAAATTTTCAGTATTTAAATAAAAAAAATAATTTACCAAAAAAATTAAAGGGTTAAAGCTAAAATATCTATTTTTGATGGAAAACTAAGGTAAAGATAAATTTGTGGTTGCAGACGTGCAAGTCTTGATTTAAAATCAATTATATTGATACAAATATTATCCACAGGCAGTCGTAGTCGCTTCGGCGACGGTGTAAAAACGTTGCACGCGACTCTAGTCGTAGGCAACGTCAACACAATTTAAAAAATATTCACCAAATTAGTGCAAAAGCGAGTTGCTAGATCGTTTATATGTCGTTTTCACGGAACGCTAAGTCGCCTTTGGCAACGTTGAAACGTCGACATATTGTAACTTGGGTTTTTGTTTGGCGTAACTCAAAGAAACTTGTTTCTAATCTAACATCTACACACCAAGTTTCAGGTGTGTAATAGTATCTCAAATTCCTAAGAACTACTTAGCCTATTTTTATTGAACATGGCTGAGAACACTTATTGAAACTCCAAATTGAAAAAAAATGCATCAAAATCGGTTTACTGGTTCGAGAGCTAGTTGAAAACCATTTCGATGAATCCAATTATTAAAGAGGGAAATATTTAACCAGCTGTGTCTGTCTGTCTGTCTATCTGTAACACGATTACTCAAAACCGGCTTAATCGAATTTATTAAAAAACTTTCTCTGGCACCAGGCGGTGAGCTGATTACCTGGGGGGTTAGGAGAGGGTAGAAATGGGGGTTAAACTTGTTAAAATATCGTAACTCGCAAACCGTAGCAGTTAGCAACACGCTGTTTTTACATTAAGCAATTTTTCTTTTTTTAATGTATTTTTAAGATTTTATGGATGTCTATATGTGCCTGGTGATGCCGTTTATTCAAAATTAATTTCGTACTAGAAAAAATTACTACTTTTTTATAGTAAAAATGTTTTTAAAAATACGACTGAAAAACACTATCTGTACATTTTCGGAAACATGAATAGCGAAAAAAATCAAAGAGATTTTACGGCCTTAAACCCGACATTGTATATCACACGTAAAATATTGTGCTTTTACACATCTGTGGTTTTAAAGCACCTTAAAAGCCATAACTTATGCAGTTATTACTTTCTGTCAGCAGCCTTGTTTTTGAAAAATCACCGGTAGTTTGTTAAAATGTTGTAATGTACAGTTTAGCTTTTTTTAAGTGTCAGAAATACATGAAACAAAAAATATATAAGTTATGTGAAAACCTTCTTACACAAATATTTTCTTATACCTTTACCAAGCATTATTTTATAGCCAACTAATTTTTCCCGTCTCCGTATCGTCTCTGATAAACGTAATGTTACGATACATATCCCGACCAATATCAGTGGCGTAGCCAGAAATGGACTTTGGGGGGGGGGGGGGGGTTCGTCATTTAATAAAAATCAACTACGTATACCTGTTGCAAATTTTGACTCTCTAGGGGGAGGGGGTTTAACTTCAAACCTCGCTTCAACCCCCCCCCCGTGACTACGCCTCTGGTTAAGACTCACTGGAGAGTTTCGATTGATCTCCTGCGCGGTCCTAATTTTTGACAGAAGTCAAGTTCACTATCTCTTTTTATTATATTACAGGCAAAAGAGATGGATAATACCATAGTACCATAGACTTTTAAATTTTTTTAAAGTCTATGGATAGTACTCTTTTAAAATTACTTCTTTTGTTTTCGTATCTTTTCTATAATTAAAGGAGATTATAACAGAGCTGTTTTCCTGCAGCATATGTGAAATCATACAAATTTATGAACTCTTCTTTTAAGATTTAACTTAATAAATTTAACCATTTCAACTGACTCACGGTTTTATAAGGTTAGGACACCCGACATAATAAATATTAAAGTATCAAATAATAAAAATAGGTAGCTGGTGAGTTAATAATATTTGACTATGGTTAAATTGCACTTTAAACCAGCTATAAGTTGAAAGCTCATGTGCACTTTAAACCAGCTTGATGAGCTGGTCAAAATCGGTCCTGATTCTAACATTAAACTATAGAAATGAGGCGAAAAAATACGTCGTATTTTAATACAGTATTACCCATCTCGTTTGTTTGTAATATAATAAAAAGAGGGAGTGATTTGATCGACTGTCAAAAATTAGGACCACTGTCAATCACGACCGAGCAGGACCTGGAGATCAGTCCAAAATTTCCACTGATTCAACTTATAGCGCATTTGTTACAAAAGTTTAATTATTTTATTGATTGAAACTAATTTTTGTTGTTATCAGGGCCGGCCCTAGGCGGTATGGAAACTAGGCAACTGCCTAGGTTTTGTGCATAAATTGCAAAAATCTGCATCTGCGGGGCTTTAACGTCATTGACATATATGATTTTAGTTTAATTTTTAGACAAAAATCGCATTTTAGTGTATTCACCTGCGGGGCTTTTAAAAATTCTCTTCCTAACAAATTTTAGGTAAATAATCAACTTGAAATCTGATTACCTCCCATAGTTTTGGGAAAAAGCAAAGCAACCCTTTTTTTTCGATTAAAAAAAAAATACACCTAAAATTGGTTATTTGGAATTTTAATTTATTGCTTATAATATTTTTTTTTATTTTATTAGTATGAGATACTATAAGATCAGAGGAAGGGGTTTTGGAGTTAACCCCCCCCCCGAGAAGCCTGGTTATGGTCACATTTTTCCTTCAAATTAAGTTTTTTTTAAATTATTTATCCTTAAAACACCCTTCGAAGTCAATTCCTGGGTGCGCTACTGCGATATGTATATTCATCTCAACTCCTCAACCTCGCATGCCACTGGATCATGGCAACTTACTAGCTTAGTTTTAACATTTTAACCCTGAAAATAAGACACCGGCTCTGCCTCAATAAATCTAAAAATTATTTGGTCTTGAATGAACTCTATCACGAATGAGAAAAAAAAAGCCACGTGTCGTCAAAGTGTGTGGTCTTTAGGCATGGTTGCCAAGTAATAGTTGGAGCGTGACTCAAATAGGGTTGTCATATAATTTTACAACAAAAAAGAAGCAGTCTGTGAGAATAGAATTTTTCAAAAGTTGCACTCAAATTCTCTTGTTTTAAAGACTCCACCCCCCTTACTGCTCAAGCGGTTTCCATTGGAAAAATAAGTGCGCCACTCATAGTGCCCTGACATTGTCTGGTGCTGTCAAAAAATTGCTTCAGTGCAGTACGAGTGCAGTTTGAATGGAACATGCAAAAAAGCTGCACCCACACCAGAACACTCTTTTTTTAAGGATAGTGTACTTTGACTTTGGCGGAGTTCTCAGAGCCGGTGCGAAAAAAGTTGCACTCTGTGCAAAACTGAAATTAGCAGTTTTTCAATGGAACACAAAAACTGAAAAAGTACAGCTCAATGGAACATCAGCACCGACTCAACTGTGCGCCAGTTTTATGAATGGAAACAGCTATCAGTAAAACAGTAGACATTCTGAAAAGTAACACGTCACATTAAGCGCGGAATTTGGAGGGAGGTGGTTAATACTTCAATTGCCAAAAAAAAACGTCCTTAATATGTAATATTTTAGTAGAATCAAAAATAGCATTTTTTATTGTATTTTTGACCAAAACTTTCACCTACGGCGCTTTTAGAGATGTTTTTGTAAACAAATTTTAGGTATATAAACAACTTGACTAGATTTGGAGCCAAAATTTTGAATGAACAATATAGTACCTTGACCAGATTTTACCTATGCGAATTAAAAAAAGGTACGGATAGCTGCAGCTTGTGTGCATCTCAGATAATATGGCCGACTGACATTGCCGTAATGACTAATCTATCTGTCAACGTCATATAACTATTAGGTATATAAGGGGCCAGGATGCGAGAAAATCGTAGCGGCAATGGTCGAAATCTAGATTGCCATGACATAGCCAATGGGATAAAGACGGCTCAATGCAACTCATGCGCATTGGAACCCGTCATTAATCCATTTCCGCTACGCTGTTTATCATAGGAAAGTACACGGGCAACCTATAGGCAATGCAAAAGGCAAGAACAAAATTTCCCGTTTATTTTTTATTTATTTATATTTTGCTTTTGCCATCGGCAGTATGAGAAGAGACCAAAACTGTCCTGCAGTAAATTTTTACAAAAAAAATATTCGCTTCATCAGGAAAATGTTGGACATATTTCACGCCGCGCTGGCTATGTGAAACCCCGAGAGAGAGAGAGGGATGTTACTGAACCAGTTACAGCCGCCCAGAGAATCTTTCTCAATAATCTCTCTACTAATACTACCTATTAATGCGATGGTTTGTGTGTTTGTTTGTTCCTCAACACTCAAAAACGAATGACCCTTAATACCACTATCTGAATTCGTGTGCTTCGTTTTTATGTGGAGATTCAGATTAGAATTTTATTAATGGTTTGTTTGGAAAATTCTACATTTAGGAGTCCATTCTTAGTGATTCTGGAAGGGGGTCTTCGTAAGGCGGTGGTTTAGCCTTTTATTTGCTACGTTTTCATGGGAATTGAGTTCGTTCTGAAAACGATTTCAATCCGATACCGTCCATGAAAACGCCTTTTTTTCCAGTATTCAAATCGATTTCAATCTAGATCCGACCCTAAAAAATTTTTAGTGTTGGATCAAGATCGTATTGAGATCGAAATACCAGACTGCCGCCAAATTATATTTTATTGCTCTCACACTTTTTGAGAGAGAGAGATAAATAGAAGTGAAACTGTGGAACCGGCATTCTAAAATTTAGTGGAGTCTATAGAAAAAAGAAGATTTATAACATAACCTTACTTAAATAACTAAAGATTTGTTTTTTAAAGGCTTTAAAAAAATTAATTATGGAAAATAAAAGAAATATTTGGCTGTATGTGCTATGCACATATACCAGTTCAGCATTTCTTTCTTTACATCCACTTGCAAACAGAGTAGTCATTAAAATTTAAAAAAAATGTGTGGCAAGGTCCAACATCATCTTTTGAATAAAATACATTTAAAAATAAAGTACCAAAACTCAAAAATGAATATTTGACAACTATGACATATGTCAGCTGCCAAATATCAAAATTTGAACCTAACCTAAAATTGGTTTTCATTCAGTGTTTGTTTTTTTTAAATTTTTTTGGAAAAAAGAGAAAATATGGATACTGAAACCCAGATGTTGGATTTAATGAGTGTTTTTTTGTGTTTATCCATGGCTTACATGCTAAAAAAGAAAAAAAGAAGATTTAAAACCAGCCCTATTAACAGAGAAAGAATTAAAAAAAAAACAAAAATAGCAGAAAACCGTTTAAATAATTACCAAAGAAAGTAACCAAAGTACTTACAAATCGGAAAAAAAATAGAAAAAATTTATTGAAAAAAAAAACCAAAAACAAACAAAGTCCTTGTCAAAATGAAACGTCAAAACAGGCGGCGCCATAGGTCGAATATCTGAACGCGCTCCCGACGTTGTCGGCCAAGATAAAGTTGGTTCATCTCGGCCTACCGATACCGTCGTACCGATAACGGCAAAAACTTTGTGAATGGTATGATGGCATTTCCATTGTTGATCTTCTAGCGATAACAGTAACGTCACCGTTCGCCGATATAGTCCAGTTTATAAATCCAGGGTAAATAGAAGAAAAAATTGAAGGATGAAAAGTTCCTGATCGTACACAAATATCATGGCTTAAAAATCATAGAGAATGGTATGGAGTTAGTACTACGACAGGAGAAGTAGACAGATAGGGATGTTGCAAATCGCGCTAATGATATCCAACGTTTGAAGATAGTATGCGGCACTTAAAAAACAGGGAGTGCTGACGAAACGAGCATTCTTGGTTGGAAACCCCTGTATAAAAATAAGCAAATAAAGAAAAACCAACAAGGTATTATTATTGTAAATGATTGGGTGTCGATCTATCAAGACACAGTTATAGCATTAAAAAGTAACACTTGCCTTGGTCAAATAATAATCGCAATAACAATAATAATAATAATATGACATAATTAACGTTATTATTGGAAATATTGTTGATAAATCGATTTCGAGAGAGACCAATTGATTTTCTATCGATCTCGCGGCTTATAATTTGCTTCCTGACGCAAAAACGAATAGTTTTTGTTGTTGTGAAGTAAATGGGTATTTTATACACATTAAAATATTTCCTTAAAGTGAAACAAAATTGACGAATAGTAGAACACAAGAAAATCACAAGAAAATTTCGGATGCAACCGTCTTAAAAACAAGAGAAGCTACCTCAGTTATGCGACCCGTACACCCCAAACGTCCCAGAAATGCCCAATAGAATTAAAAAAAAAACTTCCTATGACATTAAAAAACATTGTGCCCTCTCTAAAACTGAACTGGTCGGCTGTAGGCCACCAAAGATCGTATATCATAGAGTGACACTTCGTAATAGTATGATAATATGTACACACAGCGAGGCAGGGCAATTTTTACCCGAGCAGATTACAATATCAATCTCTTCTGGCGTCTTTTTCTCTCCCACGCCGAGGGTCGAAATGCCCTTTTTTTCATAAAGCATCACTGCATCCCGTGACATAAGGCCCGATGTATAAACTAAAATTCGTGTTTAATACAATTAATTTTCTCTCATACAGTTAGTGCAAATCTAAAATTGTTTATTCATACTAGCTTTGGTTCAAAATATATTAATTTTTTAGTATACGTCCCCCGAGTTATTTTTTTCTCTAAAAAACTTCATATTCGTAACAGATTTGATTTAAAAGTTATGAATTTTTTCAAACACATCAACCCACTCTCGCCTCCTGAACCACTTCCCGGTGAACGCTTTTGTTTGGATTAGGAAATATTTAGACAAAGTCAAATCTGAAAACTGCACATGTTCAGCAGCTTTGGTTCAAAACTGAAGAATTTTTAAATATTATAATATCTCAATCCCCTCTCACTCCTTTACCGACCCCAACCAGCTTAGTTTTTGCATAATAATTGTATTGTATTGTATTGTATTATATTATATTATATTATATTATATTACATTATATTATATTATATTATATTATATTATATTATATTATATTATATTATATTATATTATATTATATTATATTATATTGTATTATATTATATTATATTATATTATATTATATTATATTATATTATATTATATTATATTATATTATATTATATTATATTATATTATATTATATTATATTATATTATAGTATATATTATTATATTATATTATATTATATTATATTATATTATATTATATTATATTATATTATATTATATTATATTACATTACATTACATTACATTATATTATATTATATTATATTATATTATATTATATTATATTATGTTGTATTGTATTGTATTGTATTGTATTTTTAACAAAATTAAATGTCGGAATGTGCAAAAATTTTTAATCAATATTCAAACCAAAAATAGCAATCTATATTCCGACACAAAAAATACGGCCCGGAAATTTAGCCTTTTTTTCGTTTAAACATATATCTTTGATTCAAACACATTATACTCTTAAACTAATTAATCAAAATAAACTATAACCTAACCTAATCTATCCTACACCTAAATTAAACTACAACCACTAATATAAAAAACCTTGGACTTGCACAAGCTAATAGAAGATTGTTCTCGTATAAGTACTTACTTGTCGCCAGGGTATGTAGGGATAGTTGTTTGCAAAACCTAGAAATTCTATTTAACTCAAGAATAAGTATTTCTTAACCTAAGATTTGGTTTAATTTTTTTAATATTTAAAGTCTTCTTAAATGCAATTTTGAGTTGTTGATCTAAGTTTAATAAATTGCTAATGTAAAAACACTTATTCATGAAAGTTAAGTATAAGCAAATAGTTGTTCGAAGTTTTAAATAATGTACATCAAAGAATAAAATTCTTGCTCCAACTATATTTTTCCTCTTCTGCTTAATACAAAACACATTTTTTTCAGAGTAACGACTGCGTTTCAAAAAAAAGTTGCCAAAACCATGTAAACGTTTAGTGATAATATTTGCTAAATTTAGTATTATTCGCGTCTTTGGTGTATTCACAGATAAAATGAGCAAGAAGTCAAGAAAACGTAAAAAACTCGAAACTAGTGTTTTCTTATCCAATTTTTTAGTATTTAGTCCGAAAAACACTTACAACTCTTCTGAAAACTTCGCGAAAAGGGGAAAGGGTATAAACAAAAATGTGTTTGACAGTGACTTTGAAATAAACAATTTTTGGGATGATTTCGGACACGAAAACAATAACGAAAATAACTCACCAAACTTAAATAAGATTGACAGTTTCAGTGAATTTAATTTTGATGTTAATAGTGATGATTTAGTAACGGATGCTGATGACAACAGTGAACCCTGGTTTGTTGGGGACCCTAATACATCTGAAGATAAGGGTAAA
This sequence comes from Oxystoma pomonae, assembly GCA_963921995.1. Classification (NCBI taxonomy): domain Eukaryota; kingdom Metazoa; phylum Arthropoda; class Insecta; order Coleoptera; family Brentidae; genus Oxystoma; species Oxystoma pomonae. The sequence continues at coordinate 84,183,865 of OY998169.1, read as the reverse complement.
GTTTTTTAATTTTTATTTACCGTCTAATGGACATTTTGATTTCATGTATCTACAATCGATAGGCATGCGGAGGCGGATACCAATATCCCTGAAAATTGGTTTTGAGTTTTTATTATTATTCCTTACAATACGCTATAAAAAATATGAGCTCCCCAACATGTTCCTAACCAACGATATCATAGAGTTTATAATATACAACTTTGACATTTTCATTTCGAAAGGGCGCCCATAAATCAGCTAGAAAGGGAAAAGAAGTTAGCCGAGCGTAAAGTTTAGGTGACTTCTATTTTCGGCAGGGGCGCCTTTTTTGCTAATAATAAATATTTAATACTGCAGCAAAAAAAAATCATATTTTTTTAAAAACCTACACCTTTTTCAGATGTAATTCGAATACTAATGGAAGTGTGCAAATTGAATTTTGAAATTATAAATTGATTTTTAACGTTGTAAAATGAAATTTAAACTTTAAACAACCAGGAATAAAATAAGGTTTTGAAAAAGATAAATTTAAATGGGAAATAAAAATTAATTTTAAAATCTTAAACTATTAAAATGCAATTTGGAAAACGAAAAAATTGTGTCATTTCAAACCTTTCGACCAAAAATTCTAAAAAAGTATCCCGAGTACCAAGTCTTTCCAAATCTTACCTAAAGACAATAAATCATTTGATTGTTTATTTGATTGCATTTATCTTTTTTTCGATACAATATGAAGTATATCTTGTAAACAAGTGGTTTTGTCTTTTTAATCTTTAATTTCTATTTTATATTCTTTCTTCTCTAAAAACTTGAGGCTGATAGGGAGAAACCGAGTGCATAATAGAATTTAGTACATTACAGAAGACTCAAAAAACCCAACAAAATTTCGGAGAGCGACAGAGTTTCATAATGCAGATCATTGTAATAATTGTAGTAATCTTTAAAAACTATAGTATCCCAAGTTTGATATGTATTCGGGGTGAAGGTTAAATGTACGATCAACTGGTAAAATTGGTAGGTAAATAAATAAATTTTTATTAAAAGAAATTTTAAAGAACAAGCTTTTATTAAATGCACTCAAAAATAGAAAATATTTTTTTATTTTTCTTATACCCACAGTGTTTTTGAACGAGCCATAGGTTATATAAAAAAAAATATAAAGTCCAAAAACTAATTATATTTTTTGAATAGGGACTTTTCTGTGACCACAAAACCGTATTTATTAAAATCTCAGCTGAAGCTGTTTGTAAAATTTTGCACACAGTTTTGTAAGAAAAAATATTTTTAGTCGATTTTGACAAAGCTTTAGTATGTTATTGGCGTGGCAAAAATGCACAATTTTTTCTTCGCGTCAGACGTTTTAATATGTACAGGGGAGCTACAAATCATGATAAAAGTTTGAAAAACAATATTTTTTTTGCTTGCTAAAATGAAAAATATAAAACTTCACCGGCCTAATAATATACTCAAAAATTATTAAAATCTAAGAACCAGGAACGTCAAAATACGTCCCAAGTAACAGTCTAGACACTTTAGATTTTACAGCTACTCCATAGCTGTACATATGTTGTGACACCTACGTGTTTGCTGTACAGTAGCTAGCTTAATTTAAGCTGTATTTTTAACTGTCACAATAGTAGCAACTTACTGTTACATCAAAATTTTTTCCAATGCATAATTGTATGGGAACGCGCTATTACAGCTTGATTTATGTTAAAATAAAAGCTAAATCTCAGCTGACCAAATAAGAATCAATTTTAGCATTTTTTAACTTATACAGCTAAAACCAATGCGAAACACCAGCTGTAAATGTCGCGCCCTCTACCGCACATACAAAACACCTCTCAATTAAAAAGCCTTCGCGTTTATAGTTTCGATCACGGTTAGGCTGTTTCGTAAATCTCGGTATTCCTGGATCGGCCGCCCTAAAATTCCGGTTTATTGGTATTTTTTATCGGTTTGTCAAAATCCATGTTTCTAGTTGTCTGTCTGAAATATTCGAAAAAACTTACGCAAGAAATGTGTTAACCTAGTCAAAAACGGAAAACATTCCTGTCAAAAATTGTGAGGCAGGGCTGGTTTATATCAGTCAGTTAAAGTTGACCAGCTATTTTTGATTCCTTGTTGTTAAGAGTATTTTTGATGCGTTTGTGAAAGCGTCCTAAAAAAAGGTTTAAAGTTGTGCTTACAACGTACGACGTAACCAAACCAATTCTTGTTCAATGTTTGATGCACAGTTTTACTTCATGCCGCTCGCTTCTTTTTCCTTCCTTGTCGAAAAAAGTGAGAGGGCGAGGGTGAAATTGTAGATCAGGCTTTTATGAAAACCCACAGATAACAAAATGGTTAGGATACGCTAGCCGCGTACGAATACTGCAGCCGTTCTAAGTATGTGCACTGAGATACGATTACGGTTAAGCACTCTCTATTTGTGCAACTTTAAGTGTCATTATGTAAACAAAAATGTTAAAATACGGTATTACAATATTATATATATTTAATCAAAAAACATTTAAAAACAGTACGAAATATGCATAAACTGATTGGTGATCGATTAAATCTGTGTTTTAGCATTTGGTTCGAAAATAATCTTTCGAAAAAATAAATATAACCTCAAAATAAAAATAAATAAAAACAGTGAAGGTCTCAAATTTTTGAGGGCATCTAGTTGAATGAGGTATCATAACAGGTTTCATCAGTAAACGGGCTTTTGCACAAAGATTTGACCACCGGTAAATGCTCAAAATGCGATTCTTTTTATTATTATTTACGAATACTAGTTTAGGTAAACATCGTCATTAATATTTAATTTAATGTCTCCATCTTTTAGACAAATTTATTATAATTGGTACTCTCAAATACATTTTTTGATAGGGAAGTCAAAAAATGCTGTATTTTTAGTTGCCCTTTACAATGTCACAGGCAAAAAATTTCCTCAAAATAGATGTGGCAACATTTTAATGACATTTTTAAAACGTTGTAGAAAACAGCATAAGTATTATTGTTTATGTTTTTGCTGTAGAAACGTTGCACAGCACACTGTTACTGTTACTTGGGATTTCTTAAAATACCGATATTCAAACTTTGGTCTCAATTTCTAGCTACTTCTGTGTACTAAAAGGTCTAACATGAACAAAAAATTGTGTATTTTTGCCACGCCAATAACATATGAAAATTTTATGAAAATCGGCTAAAATATTTTTTTTTTACAAAACTGCGTGAGAAACTTCATAAACAGCTTCGGCTGGGATTTTGATAAATACGGTTTTGTGTTTGTGGAAGGGTCCTTATTCAAGAAGTACAACTAGTATTTGGACTCAGTTTTATGTAACCTATACCTCGTTCAAGAGCACTGTGTACCATAATAAAAGCGATCGGCCCAAACTAAAAATTTAAAATTTAGGTATCGTATATCGGTCACATCGACGATTCACTTAAGAAACAGTTGTATTACTCCATAACCTAAAGAAATTTTCAAAGGCTTGACAAGCACTCGCTCTCAGCTTCTTTAGATGAAAGCATTATGTTTATCATTCGAATAGAAGAAGAATTTAGTTCTTTTTTTGTAGTTCTCTCTTTTTCACAGTAAATTTAAAAATTTTAATTTGCGCCTATCGATTTTATTATGGTATAAGAAAGATGAAAAAATATTTTCTACTTTTGAGTGCATTTAATAAAAGCTTGATCTTTAAAAGTTCTTTTTAATAAAAATTTGGCGAGAAAGTAAATTTTTTATGTCCTAAAGCTGGCTTCATACAGCAAATAGGTTTGTTGGTAAACAAAACCCCAAACCCACAGTAAAAAAAAACACACCATAGAAAAACAGGGCACACAAGCACCTAATGAGAAAACAGGTTGTAAGGAACTGTTCTGAAGTTGCAGGTCAACTTTGAGGTCAGAAGAGAGACTGACCTGAAAAATTCTGTAAGGTAGCTTTTAAGACGTTTAAGGGTCAAATAAATAAAATGGATATTTTGTTGTTGCCAGAACCCCATTATCTTATCAATTAGAGAGTCTGTCACCGATTAAACTAACTCAATTTTCATCCATTTTCATTGACTCGGAAATAACGCAATCCACCCCTAAAATGACACACTGACAAAATAAGCAAAAATATGGACCCAGTCGAGCATAGAGCGACATAAGGACATTATATTCGGCGCATTAAATAAATGGTAACTTGATGGATATGATTAACTGATTAAAATAATAATGATTGTTGACGTGACTTTTTTTGTAATATTTTCATGAATTACCTAAACTAGAAAATGGTTCTCTGGGAGGTAACTTACGGTTTTAATTTTATTGTGGGGTCCCTTAAAGTAGTACAAGTTCTAAAAAGTCTCTCTATGTTTTTAAAGCATTGAACTACCGAATAGGGCGAATGCGAAAAAAAAGGGATGTTTGCCCCCTATTTTTGTGTGTCTGCGCGCGTAAACTTTCGAATCAGTAAACCGATTTAAATGTAATTTTTTTCTGTGTGGAGCATATCCCTCAGGAAGTGTTCTTAGCTGTATTTAATAAACATAGTCTAAGTAGTTCCAGATATAATACGCTTTTTGTACATAGATGTTAAGGAATTTGAGATATTAAGATAAATTGAATCGGGTGTAACTTTTGAACCTTTTATTCGATTATGATGAAATTTATTTTGTAGGTAGTAGCGGGTAGTATTTAGAAAAATTTGCATGCTTGCCGGAAAATTTAAAACTTGATAGCGAATTTAAAAATATGAGTTCTTCATTACTTATAATGGCAGCTAGAAATTGTTTATCCCTCGGAAAATATGGCTGACGTCATTCTAAAAGTTCAAATAAATTAATAAATTTTAAATTTTAGACTCTTAACGAATTGTAATTTCAAAAGCATCATTTTATTTAGCCCGGAAGACCCTTTCTAAACTAAGCAGATTAACTTTAATCCTGTGTAAAGTCAAGATAGATCCTTCCTTATTTAAATTTCGCATTGTGGCCGTAATGGTTATTAATCTGCTTATTCCCGCGGTCTGATTGGTACAAATTATCGTGGATTATGGTTCATCAGAATGGGGCATAGACCATGGCAAAGCATAGCGGTTTTGAAAAGTGAGATATTAAATAGGATGTGACAGGTGGAATAAAACCGCTGTTATTAAGTTTTAAAAGTTTCTGTTTTTTGTTTCAGTTTAAATCAAGTAAATTTTAATTAACTGTTTTTTAATTCAAGAAAACTTGATTCTTGTTCCAAGAACAATAAAAAAAAGCTATAAGTAGGAATCTTAAAGAATCTGGAAATCTTGCACCGCAGCGGAAGGAGATATTATAATCGGTATGCAAATGAAGCTAAATGAAATCAACCAAATGACAGTTGACCTAAATTCGGGCAATGCTTATAAACAATATATAATCGCACTACTTAGTGAATTTGGGCTCTAGTTGCTCTTTTTCACACAATTTTCAACATTAATTTCTCTTACAATTTACCATAAATATGATGATATGAGAATGTGGTGTTTTTTATTGAAACTTAGTTGGCCAAGATTCATTCCAAACTCCGATTAGTGTTGATGGATATGGACATTGGTACAGAAATTGTAGCGATTTTATTTTCTTTAATAATTGACACCCTGTACATGGTATTCTTTGCACGAGTGAAAATAACAATACCCGTTAATGAATGGCATACAGACAAGGAAAAACAAACCCGAATTAAACCTTTAAAATATCAGATTGCACCTGTAAGGTAATCGTGTACCTTTTGAATTGTCTCTGCTCCCATAGGTGTGAAATTGATATCTCGTAAACGATATACCCACTTCAGTGTTCGTGTAATAATGTGGGAATTTCAATAAATCAAAGTACTCGTTGGAAAAATAAATTCGTTCATTCATTCAAAAAGTAATTTTCGGGGCTAATACCATAAGTGCATTGAGAATTATCGATAATTCTGAAAAAATTTTTTTGATACAACGGAAAAAATAACCGAGTGCGGTTTTCAACAAAAACACGTTTTTTTAATAATTAATTCTCAAAGCAGGAATGGTATTCGATAGAAAATTTCAAGAATATAGAAGTTAGACTATTTATTGTAATTAATTGTACAATTATTATAGGTAATATAGACACAAGTATTTTTTTCTCCATAACTGAAGTTACACTGCTTGACCCTGCCATGCATTCGTTCGGATCTTCATTTTTCAACATTTCCCCTGAACTAGTGCGGCGACATCTTCGTATTTTATCGACGATCGCCTGATGATGCTCTTCGTCCATCTGCAGATAGCTTGCGATGGACTTGGAGCTAGCATGACCTGTCATCATCAGCAACTCCACTTTTGCGAGATGAGACACAGCAGTGAGTGATTTGTAATGTTTTTTTCTTCACGTCTAGTCCCACCTGTGCAGCCTGCGTATTAGTCAACTTCGCCATTTCGTTCTTGCCCACGGGTAGACCGGATTGATCCTTAGAAAGAGGCGATCATTTTCAACGCTATCTCTCTTTGATTTCAGTGCATGAAAAAGTCGAACCGGACAGAAATTGGGTTGAGTTTTATTCAATATCAGCCATTTGGATGAAGCGAATGGCTTAGATCCATCTTGAGTGGTTTTTCCAAAAATTGGATTGTACTCAACTCTGTTAGTCTTTTCACCGGCATTTTCCACTTCTTCTTTAAAAAACTGCAACTTGGTCCTGCAGCCTTCTCCTTCTCTCCAGGCTAGTTCTTAGGATAATACAAAGAACAGCTTCTTTTGCAACCCGTCTGGTGTCCCTTCATTACAGCTACTCACTAGTTTCTGCTTTGATGAATCCATGTCACAAAAAAGATAAATTGGATAATATTTGTAACGATAGGCCCATCTCACTGCTTTTAAACATATCTAAAATCTTAGAGAGAATAATATGCAATCAGCTAGCTTTTTACTTTGAAGAGAATAATATCCTGTTTGATAATCAGAATGGTTTTCGGGAAGGAAAAACGAAAGTGAGGGCTGTCTACCAAGCACTTAACAGTATATTACATTCTCTAAATGGGAAGAGAGACACAATTGCATTATGTTTGGATTTATCAAAGGCGTTTGATAATGTGGAAAAGCTGCGGATCTATGGGATAATTGAAGTTCCAAACAAATTACTTTCATCTTATTTAGATCATAGGCAACAATGTATCACTGCTGCAGATCAGGGTCATGCAGTGAGGTCTAATATAGGGATTATGAGTAAGGGAGTCCCTCAAGGTGCATTATTGGGCCCCTTTTTATATATTATTTATACCAACGATATTTGCCAGCTACAAGACACTGACTTGGCGGCTTTTGCTGACGATATCACATTAGTCTGCAGTGGTAACACGGGAGAGAGTTGTCTGAAGGAGTCGGTAAAAGCGTTGACGAATTTGGATAACTGGTTGACTAACAACAAACATAACATTGGTATTGCATCTGCTCTTACCGCTTATCATACTTATATACAGTCGAGGATAAGATATGGCATTATATTTTGGGGAAACTCAGTAGAGTCAAATCGCATATTGCTGCTGCAAAAAAGATGCCTCAGAGTGATTTTCAACTTGAAACGGAGACAAAGTTGACATTTTTCGTTAAAATAATATAATGACAGTTTACAGTTTATATATTTTTGAATGCATTTCATCAGATGCAACAGCATCCTTACAATACTAGGCACAAACAAAACTTCAAAAACAACAAAACAAGAAGTTAATTTATTAAACAAGGCATATTACGATCTGAATGACTTTTTAATGAATCATTAAATATTTAATTTTAACAAAAAACTTGGCAGTCAGTATATCAACATACATCTATGAAATATATTTTATATAAGTTTACAATATTTCTGTAAAAAACTTTAATTAATGTTTTTAATGTATGTATTTTGATTTTACTTGTCCTCATTTAAATATCTTGTGATTTATTGTTTATTAAGCTTTATACTTTGTATATAATTTCAAGTTTGACATGATCCAATACCCAACTGGGTACAACGGATCTAATAAAATAAATCTAATCTATATGAATGATGTTTCTTTGAACATCCGCTTAAATAGATTTTTCTCCTTGGTGATGATCTTTGCCTTTTTCCATTCCATATGATGTTGAGTTTCTCAAATACATGAACGACATATTCGAAAAAAGGAAAAAAGTTGTCAGCTCACTTTTCTCGACGTTCTAGTAAAAGAAATCTACCATAATCACATCAAATTAATTCACTTTACATCAACCAAACGGAAGTTGCAAAATCTAGCACCTACCCATGGAAGTTTACCTTACAGAACACATAGAATGTAAAGAGGCAAAGATCGTTGCCAAGGAGGAAAATCTATTCAAGCGGAATTTCAAAGCAACAGCATTCATACAGAGGAGCCAGAATGTATTTTCTCAACAAAGCGTCACTATCAAGCATATTTGGAAACCCATACTTTTTGGAAGTAACAGATTTCAACTAATTTTGTAATTTTTGTCAAGAAATTGTTAGAAAATTTACAAATCAACCATAATTAAATAATATATTATTTTCGGAATTTATAGTTTAGGGAATGCAGCAGACCATTATGCAGCTGGGTTTCTTAACCGCCCAATCAATCTTTAAATAACTTAAAAAATGTTCCAGGAAATCACCCTGTATTTAGGAAGAAGCGCTTAAAAAAAGTGCAGGGAGGAACAGTACTAATAAATACAGAAAGAAGGGTTAATTTTGTCAAGGATTTGCCATAATTCCAGTGTCAGTGTGCCAAATGTCCCCTTTTTGGAAACCTGCCGAATATTGTTGATGAACAATACATGATTCAGTGAGTAATTGACAAATAATGGCATGTCAGATTATTATCATATGGAAATCACCCAGGGTAATTCGAAACCCACTACATATCAATAGCACACAATATAACTGAATAAAAAACAAAAGAAAAACGAAACCCGACCCAACCAAATCAAAGCCGCCTGAGAAAGAAGCCCTTCTTGCTTCAATGATTCTATCTACACACTGTCTTTTGTTTTTCTCTTTTTTTATTAGCTCCGCGTGGTGGCTACTTGATTGAAACCATTTCATTCAGTAGTTGACTGCTCATTGATTAGTGCCGTGTGTAGGTAGTGACAAATAGCTGTCAATGAAGTTAGTCGTTGGTGATTTTTGGGTGACTGATTTCGGTAATGCATTGTTAGTTTTGTGATGTGCCTCAGTGCAAATCGGTTAAAGATACAGGGTGTTTCAAATTTTTTATATACATATGTCCGCAAACACTTTGTCATCGATCTATAGAGGGTTAAAATTTTGTAATAGGTTTCCCTCGTTAAAAATGTTAAATAAATCTAGCGAATTATTTCAGAATCCACCAGCGACGCTCCACAAAAGATTTATAGGGGAAAAAAGCTTGATCCATGAAAAAAACTGCAAGAGCTATAAAGAACAAACCAAAAACATCTTGGAACGCTCTGTAGATTGGTAAAAAAGCAAAAAGATACGTTCTTAAAAATCTTAGTACTGAATTTTGATACTCCTTGTATAACATGTTTATGGCTTTTTTCACCGGATTCTAATATCGTATTTTTTGAATTTTTGACCAGTTTTTTTTTTTGGCTTTTGACTAATAGATAGAAGGTTTTAATTATTTTTTTTCAAACGACCGTAAAATAGCCACTACCGTACGATTTTTCTTCGGAAATATTTCCACTCTCACGAAAGGACCTTTTTGTTCAATTTTAAGTTGGCCATGACTTCTTGCTCACAGCTTTTAGCTTTTGTTTTTTTGGCAGTTTTGACACTTCTAAAAAAGCTCTTTTAAAGAACCCCGCACACCGCCTCATATAACCCAGACATCGGGCGCTTTTGGAATTTTTTTGATATATTGTAGGTCTGGACAAGGGCTTTAAAAAAATGCGCCTTAAAAAGGTGGGATAAAATAACATTTAATTTCCGAAGAAAACCTGCAGGTATTTATTTATTTTTTAAAGGATAGAATAAATGTCCATTTGTAGATTTTTTCCTTATGTTTTCTGAGAGATTAGGTCATTGGCGCACCGTAAAATTATTAAAACACTGTTTATTTTTTCATTAAAACGGCTAATTCAACGATATTAGGGGTGTATGTATTTTGTGCCATTTTATAGTTTTTTTTTAGTATATTTTATATGAAGATAAATCAGTGGTGTAACATCCAAATATTAAAATATAATTTACTAGTAGTTTACACTACCACAAAAGTTTTCTGGAATTCGTCTCGAAGCCCCTTTATAATTTTGATATTTGCTAGCTATTATATGTTATAGTTGTCAATTGTGGCGTAGTGGCGTGATGTAAAATATATTGATATTTTTATTTAGTTATGTTTTTTTTTAAATAAATCCAAAAAATGAGGTTGGCTGTTACAAAAACATATTCTTTTGCCTTTTTTTTTCTGAACGGACACATCCACCAACTTCTCTCTATTTATTGACCCACAGCACGCATATCTTCACGCGTAAAGTATTTTTCCCGAACTCCGCCCCGCGGCTTTAGGGTCATCGGAAGTCGAGTGCGAAGAAAAAATACAATTTTCCGCACTAGTTAGAATAATAACAATTACTTGCTTTAGAAATTCGTGATACTTAGCCGCCTTAAGTTTCATAAAAAAACTTAATTTATGGTTCACCCTACCCCACTGGGTTGGAATATTTATATTGAAGCAAAATAGTAGATGAGTAAGATTCTATTATTAAAGCCCATAGATTTAATTAATAAGTTTAATTATCAAATTATGAAAGGTATAGGTAGTATTTTAATATTTGGATGTTACGCCACTGATTTATCATTTTACAAAATATATAAAAACTATAAAATAACACAAAACACATACTCACATATTGTCGTTGCATGTGCAGTGCTCTTAATTAAAAAATATATTTTAATAGTTTTACGGTGCGTCACTGACGCAATCTGTCAGAAAACATTGCGAAAAAATCTACAAATGTACTTTTACACTATCCTTGAAAAAAGAAATAAATACTTGCATTTTTCCCTCGGTAAATATAATTTCACAATGATATATTATCCCACATTTGATACGCCGCTGTAGTCAAACCAGATGTCTCACCAACTTTTAGGTCGCATTTTTTTAAAGCCCTTGTCCAGACCTACAACATATCAAAAAAATCCAAAATCGCCCGATGTCTGGGTTAAATGGACGGGTGTGCCGGGTTCTTTCTTTCAAAAGTTTTGGTTAAAAAAATGGACGCAGATCTAGAAAATGAGAGAGAATAATAGAAAATCCAAAGATGCGTTTTTAAACTGATACGAATAAAAAAATGTTGAATGAGGTGTACTACATTTTTTTTAAATGGTGTTGGTGCAACATAGGACCTCCAAAAATAATTTTGAGATGCAAGACTATCCATTTCTTATTGGGGACGAAAAAAAGGACAAAAAATGGTTGTAGTTACCTATTCAACCTATTTTATAAATCGAACGCTTGTACTATAAAGTCAGAAGATGTCTTGTATTCAAATAGAGCAATTACTTTTTGAGTCCTGCTCTTCCCAGGGGAGCCCCGTGAACAGTAATGCCTATTTAATTATATTCGCCGCAAATTTGAGAGCCGTAAGCCGCACAAATCTCTAACTCTGCGTTACATAAAGGGAAGGAGCAAATGGCAAATATAGAGGCTTGCCATTAGCTTCATTATCCTTATTATCCTTTGACAGGGATCAAAGCAGAAACTGAGCAGGAGCCAAGCCTCTAAAATACAGAGAGGCACAGATAATTTAAGTTCACTAAGGTGGTAGACGTTCCTTTGGCCCGTTGTAGAATGGCAACAAATAAATATGTTTTTGTCCCATCCGCAACTGCATTTTAAGCTTGCTCTGTGAGTTCTGGGTACGCGTAATTTTTTTTGTCTTGTCCGCATGCTTGAACTATCCGAAAGTTTAATTTTTAGGTCCTTGATCGCTCCACCCCTTCCTCTTCAAGATATTTTTTTGACTATAGCCCTAAATAGGTATATCTAACCCAAATGCTCTATTGTGTTCGGGGAGCCTATTAAATCTCTCTCACTTTTGAAAAAGTGTTCACTCCAGTAAATTTTAATTGTATGCCAAAGGTCTGTTGAAAACTGTCAAACATTCCTACAAATGTTCTTGGCAATAGCAAAATATTTGATTTTTATTCTGCGTAATTTTGGAGATCCAAATAAAATTTTCGTTAAAATAAGGCAGGAATTCGCTCTAAAAGCCGCATGTTAATGAGAGCAGAGAGCTTTTGAGTCCATATATTTTTTAGTACCAACGTGTATAGATAACCTGGTGTAAAACAAAAATTAATTTACAAATGGAAGATGGCTGTGGAACCGTAAATATAACGAAAAAACAAGAACTTCTTCGATTGCTCACACCTAGCTGATGAGTTCATAATAAGGACGAAACGACGTCGTCCTAGGTTCCACCCTCTGTGTGAGCAATCGAAATTCAAGAAGTTCATTATGCACTGTAGTACAAAAGACTCTTGGTTTTTCGAAAAATTAATTTGCCTGGGTTTGGTAAGGATACCTTTTCATCCTGAATACCGGCCTATACAGCCCAGTCAGAGGAAAGGGTTATTAAATCACTTTTCTTTTTGGTTAAATTTTTTAAGAAAAAAAAGTAAGTAAAAAAAGGAGGGGGTGGGGGAAATTAAAATTTGTAAAAAACAGGGGTTTTATTATACTCGTGTCAAAACATGATTTTGGCCACAAATCTAGAAATAAGACTAGATCTAGCCCCTACTAACAGCTCACCCAACTTAACTTTTTAAAGTTTACAAAAAACGTAAAAGAGATCATAATTTTTGGAACGTTTTCTCAAAAACTTGATTTCTGGAAAACCAAAAACTGCGTCAAATATTTTGACTATGAAGTGGATAAAATTTTTTTGTTAAATACCTCCTAAAATATTTTTAGATGTGCTAAAATACTTTAAAGTAGAACACGTTGTTTGGTAATTTTAAAGACTGTAAAGAACTTTGATTAAAATAAATTAATACTAGCTTATGTATCATTTGTTTGGTCCGCAGAATTTGGAATGAGCTGTGTAGTGGAGTCATCCAGGCCGTATAGTTACGCTGATTCTGATAAGTATATGTTTGGAGCCGAGAAATAAAAGCTTTCAGGTGGTTAAATATTCAAACGTTGCGACCACGAAATCAAGTTTGTTTTGTGGTTTTTGGCGCTTATTGACGAATAGACACTATGAAAAGAAAAATTAGGCATTTTTTAGGAATCGTAATTTAAAATGCTATGGGGTACCATTTTTATTTAAGCACTTTTTACTATATTTTTCACATTTTTATGTCATAATTTTCCTCACATTTTAAAGTTTTCTTTCCATACTTTCGATTTCTACAATAAAACACTCACATTTTTTAAGTTTTTACTGTTTCTTAAGCGTTCAAAAAAAGTACTGCCAAAAAACATTTTTTTCTCTGTTAAAATGAAAAATATTTAAGGTTGTTGAAGAGAGACAGCAAGCTATAAAAAATTATTTTATGTGATTTTTATTTTGCCATTTTTATCCAAAAAAGAGCAAAAGTTGTAATTATTCAAAGCGTAAAGTGTGTAAGACATAAGGTGGTATTAATTTCTTTCAATCAAAGTTCTTTATAGTCTTTAAATTTATCAAAAAAGATGTCCTACTATAAGTGTATTTTAGCATATTTCAAAATAATTTAACAGGTATTTAGCTAAACTATTTTAAGGCTCATCATGGCTCTACTATTAGATAGCTTCACTAATAAATACGTATTTGCCAACTTCACCATCAAGATTTCTGAATGTTTCAAAATTTGTGCTGCGGAGCACAACACAGCGGTAAAAAATCCTATCTGGATTTTATTTTTAGTCCCTAGGTAAAAAAATATGCTTGTTTAGTCCCCAAAGTAAAAAAAAAAAATTTCTCAGAAAGTTTTATTCTTTCCGAACACAACAATGTTTAATTTAAAAAACAAACGATCAAAAGATCTTGGGTGGAAATAACAAAAATTCAAACTTGGATGAGTATTCCACAAGGAACACACAAAAGATCAAAGCGAAAAGAGAAATGAATAAACGATGTTTCGCCCTGGGCAACCAGCGTGGACTCATCAGTAGTTTCACTGGCCACCCTCCACTATACATCATTAAACACCATCATACACTTAGATTTCCAACCTTGAACCACTCACAAATAGGCATCGTTCCGCACTGGTACTTACTTATCCAAGTTACCTAATACGAATTCGTCCTGTCGTGTTAATATTTCCAGAAAGATTATTCTCTTAAGGCAATTAAAACAAAGAAGAAGTTAAAAAACCTCCAAATCAGTTACTTCAACCGAAAAGAAACTAAAAAACAAACGATCAAAAGATCTTGGGTGGAAATAACGAAAATTCAAACTTGGATGAGTATTCCACAAGGAACACACAAAAGATCAAAGCGAAAAGAGACCAAAAAACAAACGATCAAAAGATCTTGGGTGGAAATAACGAAAATTCAAACTTGGATGAGTATTCCACAAAGAACACACAAAAGATCAAAGCGAAAAGAGAAACGATGTTTCGCCCTGGGCAACCAGCGTGGGCTCATCAGTAGTTTCACTGGTCACCCTCCACTATACATCATTAAACACCATCATACACTTAGATTTCCAACCTTGAACCACTCACAAATAGGCATCGTTCCGCACTGGTACTTACTTATCCAAGTTACCTAATACGAATTCATCCTGTCGTGTTAATATTTCCAGTAAGATTATGCTCCTAAGGCAATTAAAATAAAGAAGAAGTTAAAAAACCTCCAAATCAGTTACTTCAACCGAAAAGAAACTAAAAAACAAACGATCAAAAGATCTTGGGTGGAAATAACGAAAATTCAAACTTGGATGAGTATTCCACAAGGAACACACAAAAAATCAAAGCGAAAAGAGAAATTAATAAACGATGTTTCGCCCTGGGCAACCAGCGTAGGCTCATCAGTAGTCAGTATCGATCTTCGTGTTAATCTTTAGCATGAAAAGTTGGTGACAGAAAGTCTTTGTTTTACTACGGGGTCCATTAAAAAAAATTTTTCTTCAACGTTTCTGGAATATTTACTTTTTTTCTGTAGTCAATGAGAGAGTAAGTCAATTTTTACAATATTTTACTCAAATAATACTATGACAGGTACGTACTATTTGTATGAGTTTGACCAACTTCCCATGTCTGATTTTTTAACTAAGAATTTTTGAAGTTAAAAGAAAAGTATTTTGTGTATGTTCATGCGATAAAACAAAAATAAACAACATCTTTTTTTTTGGCTAGCAACTTGACATAGCCAATTCTGTTTTTTATTATAAAGGGATAATTCAGTAAACTACAATAGACCCGCTTGTGGTCACAGTGGTCACTGTTTAAGCCCATTCACATTCACTTAATCAGTTAGCTGTTTTTGTTTTATCACATGAACATACTAAAAATACTTTTCTTTTAATTTTAAAAATTCACAGTTCAAACACCAGACATAGAAAGTTGGTCAAACTCATACAAATAGTACTTACCTATAGTATCATTGGAGTAAAATATTGTAAAAATTGACTTACTCACTCACTGACCACAGAAAAAAATGTAAATATTCAAAAAACGTTGAACAAAAAATTTTTTCTGAATGCACCCCGTATTACAACAAAGACTTTCTGTCACCAACTTTTCATGCTAAAAATTAATACGAAGATCCTGTTAACAATGGCAAATAGTCGATTTAGAATATGTTTTAAAAGTGGGACAAAATTGCTCAAAGATCTGAACTATGTCGAGTTTTTGAAGCGATGAAAAACGATCAAACTTCAAAAAATTGTACCGTGAAAAGCATGGGCAAAAAATGAAGTGATCCTATTTTAACTATCTAAAATAGATGCAGACATAACAATCCTGGTGCATGTTTGGTTTTTTCTTCGAAACTATTCTCAAATGCATATTCAAAAAATTATATTATTTTGAACACACCCCATATAAGAACTAACCATTTTTAAGCAGTAGTGTTTCCCTGGTGAATATGAACCATCGTTCAACAACACAAATTCATTTGCACCTGTCACGATTACAGCTGAGAAATAGTTCTTTTTTGTCAGCAAAGTTACCACTGCAATACGTTTTTCCAAACTTTGATTCCTAATATCTCAAGAACTAGACATACAATCTCGATAAAAGTTGCATATCTCTTAAACCATGATTAGCTATCAAATTGTGAAGTCCATTTTTCCATGTATTTCGTGCGGGGTTCTTTAATTCTATGCATATATTTTCGAGACAATTTTTTTCGGACCAATTATTTTCTTTTCAAATTTGGTTTCGGGTTTTTTATAGAGACCCAGAACCTATACGAGTATAATTTTCTATTATATATGTGTATAGCTCAAGTAAGTCTAAGGTGTGCTATTATATACTAGTAAGTTTAGTATACTTAGGTGTGGTTTAAATTGTTAACTTAAACTTCGGGTTAAGTCGCAGTTAAAAAGTCGGCACAGACCGCTTTCATGATGTGCGAATGAACTACCAGAACTAAGTTGGCAACCCTGATTTCCTACACCATTTTTTCTTTTCCTGGCACCCTCACCTGATACAGACGCAATTTGAAAATAAAGTAAATACGCTTAAAAATATAACAATTAACAGGTCAGGTGTGGGGTGCCAGGGAAAAGAGGAAAAATTGGAGAAATAAAAGGGTTTGTCAACTTTACATTTTGACGCATAAAATATAAAATGGAAAACAACAATTTTTCTTTTAATCAAATATCAATCATTGCTAGTTAATTCCTACTATTTCACATAGTTAATTTCGAATATTCTAGATAGGATTTATTTTGGTGACTTTTATCATAAATCAATTTTCGCAATAGATTTTAATATTATAATTAAAACTAGTGTATTTTTTAATTTTAACTTGTTTATTAGTATATAACAATATGAAATGTAATTTTATAAGTTTGTCATGTATTTTTTAAGATTTGCTATGTACTATTTATCTTGTATAATACAAATTATTCTGTTTGGTGTTTTATTATAATCAATACGAAAAGAAAATTAGTATAAAAAAGTCTAAAATATCAAATAAATTCATAATCGAGTCGATTATGGTAGTCAGGTTGGACGAGTTGTTAACTTAAACCTCGGGTTAAGTAAATCGCAGTTAAAAAGTGGGTACAGACCGCTTTCATGATGTGCGAATGAACTACCAGAACCGCGTTGGCAACCCTGATTTCCTACACCATTTTTGACATCCCAAGCCGTCACCCCCGACCAATCCTCTTTTCCCTGGCACCCTCACCTGATACAGACGCAAATGCATATTACTACCACTACTGCCGCTATTATAATTATGTGCACACATTTTTTATTTTTCTTACTTCCCGGAGATGGACTTTGCCACGTCGGCAATTGATCTGCGGCCGCACTTCGACCGGCGGCCAAAAATGATGATGGTCCGATGTCTAGAGCTGTAGCGGACAAAATTATAGGCAAAAAATGCATCAAATTTTACCAGATTCTTAATTAAAAATGTGTATAATATATTTGTTTCGGGATGCCAACGAATTTTTAAATAAATGGATCGATTTCTACCCAAGTAACAATTTTTAGTTGCCTTAGTTGCCATAACTAAGAAATACACTGAAATTAACGTTGCGTAAAGTACAAAAACTAGTAATTTGTGCAACGGCCGCTATGATGGACAAGAAAACGTCGCCACACCGTTGTTATTAACTAGGGTAAATTTGGCAACCCTCTAACAACTTTTATTTTTTCTGGAATATTGTGGGGTTTTCAACGACCGCAATGACCGATGGAACAACGACGCCGTAAGGTTGTTAATTAACTAGGGTTAATTTGTATACCCTAGTTTAACGTTTCCTGGCCGTTTACTCAACGTCAACATAGTTGGTCTACTAGAGGCATATTAGAGGCAAAAAAAGTGACCAGTAGTCAGACTATCCTGAAATATAAACTAAGGTCCATTAAACCGGCCCTAAAAAAGGGATGCGTTCATTAATAAAACACGGCAAGGGGTAGAAGGGGGTGAAAGTTTTATAAAGTAACTGCACTCCGTAATGTAAAAAATAATAAAAAATTATTTTTTTATATTTTTAGGAGGGTTTTCCATATTCATTAAGTATTGCACAATTTGCAAAAAGTATTACGAGGAAGGAAAGAGGGGTTAAAATTAGGATAAAATGATGTTAGATAATTGACGGACCATGCAGGGTCCACGACCCTAAACGTTTGTGACGTCACACAATCAAAAATCGCGACGTAATTTTGTTAGCAGCTGTAATTGTTTGATTTGTTTTTCTGCCTACAAACTATGTAACGCCCCCCAAGTGACCCAGAGTCAGACTATGGTCCCTGACCGACTGTAGATACCAAGTAACGAAGAGTCAGACTACTTTGAAATTAAATTGTGGGGTTCTTCTTTTGATGCAATGGTGTCCCTTTCTAGCTTGTATAAATAGGATAGATATAATTAGTGCAAATTGTTGCAGCAAAAGGAAAAAGCTATTAGCACTTTCGGCCAATTTCAAAATATAAGACAACTATAGAGGGCATCTCTTTAGTCGCAAATTGGTTAGGTTTTCAGTAAATCAAGAAATGATTATTGCCGCCATACTGCTTTCTTTTCCTTGTTGATTTGCGCCTCTACACCATCTGTGTAAATCGTTAAAAGAATCTTGTTTTTTTGCTGGATTTTGATGATTTTTAGTTAATTTTTTGAAATTTTTAAGTATTATTTTAGATTGGCTACAGTTTAAAATAGGTTCAAAGCATTTTTAAAATTTTCAGTATTTAAATAAAAAAATAATTTAGCAAAAAATTAAGAAGGATTGAAGGCCCCCTTATTTTTTACAAAACTAAGGTTCGTTGTTAAATTTAGTTAATGGGAACCTTTAAAAAATCACTTTAAAATGTAATAAATTAACTGAATGTTACCTAGCTAGGTATTTTAGAATTATTGATTGCAGAGACGTGGAAGTCTTGATTTCAAATCAATTATATTAATGAAAATATTATCCAGAGAGCACTTCATTCGTAGTCGCTTCGGCGACGGTGTGGAAACTTTGCTAGCGACTCTAGTCGCAGGCAACGTCAACACAACTCAAAAAATCTCCGCCAAATTGGTGCAAAAGCGAGTTGTTAGAACGTTTATACGGCGTTTTCACACAACGTTAAGTCGCCTTTAGCAACGTTAAAACGTCGACAAATTGTTACGTGGGTATAGGAGTAAGAATCTTTAAAGTCGTAAAAACTACCTAAAATCCCGTCAACGTGGCAACACTGGCAACTCCGCCACTATAGGAAACTCATCTCAACTCTTGCTCCCCGCGTCATCACAGCTGATCTTTACAATAACCTTAAAGCATCGCGTCGAAGGGTGTCTCGGACGCCCGTGGAGGGGGTAAAACATTTGAAAAGCGTCTCTAAAACCCGCCCAGGCTCGTTTTCGATTGGTCGATTGGGATTTTGCGCGCGGCGGAAGTTTCAAAGTTTATTTTATCACGTTTCGGATTTTGGCGTTCGAGTGAGGAGCGCTAAAAATGCGTGTTGTTAGGATTGAACCCAGTCGCGTGGTGGACCCAACATCCAAATACATACATTGTTTAAACGAAAAAGAAACTTAAATAACAAGAAAATCTCCTATAGATCTCGAATACTACCAACTGATAACAGCTAAATATTAGATACTAATAAGTATGGGGTCAATTATGGAAAAAAGAAAAATTCTGAATCGTATAAGGTTTATATACTTTTTTTTAAATATTGTTAATGGGCAAGTAAAAGGGAGCTTCTGATAAAAGTAGGTAAAGAGCTCAAAGCTGAAGTTGTGATCAAGGCTGCGTAGTTTTGATAAGTAAAATAAGGTAGTTGCAAGAAGGAATCCTGAAAAGAAAAGAAGGTTTTGGGACGGCTTGAAATTATTAGCAGGCTGCAGGAAGATATAAAATTAAAGACCTTTATATAAATTATCAGTATATCTATAAAAAAAATATATAAAAATCATTCTCATCATTGCTCTTTTTGACATGTAATTTTTTTGTGGTATTAATTTACCCACAACTTCCAATCTATGTTTTGGTGACCAATACTTTTTAGTTTCTAAAAAATCTTAGATACAGGTACCTATAAATCTTCTTAAATACCTTAAAGCTTCAAAGTTCAAACCACTAGCAAATTTTAAGATAAAAATCATATCATATTATACGTACCTAATTTTTTTTTAGAGCTGGTTTGATTTAGAGTTGTCCCTTAAAAGAAATATCGCAAAAAAGTACATAAATTGTAACTTTCTCCCGCCAAACAAAAATTAAAAGCTATATCAATGTAAAAAAATAACGTGACATGTAAACACAGAAGCTAAATGTGTCACTGTGAAAAAATTGCACCGATTGAATTTGGAGTGAAGTGTATCTAGATATTTTGTCACAATCATGGCTCATTGCACCCCGACATAGTCATGTACTATTTACATCCACTTTAAAATGTGCTTCGAAATGAACCTTAAATTCAAGCAGTGAAGTATCTACCTATTGAAATAAACTTGTTGCAAAAAAACAAATTATCAATTTTAGAGAAAAAATAGCAATATTTTTGTATACAGTAACAAAAAGACAAAATTTATAATCAAATTGCAAAATTAATAAAAATAAGCAGAATAATAAAATTAATTATTTTAAAAACAAATTACATATTATATCTTCCTTAAATATTGTTTTTAGTTTTTTTATTATATAATTTTTAGAAATAATATTAAATGTTTGTTTGCCTTGAATATCGACGTGAACCAGCCTTTATTCAGTAAGTAAGCGAAAGCAGCCATTGTCAAAAACGAGGCCCAGAAAATGAACTCTCGGCCACCGCGATTTTATTTAGACTTTCGCCGGTTTTCCACTCCTCACCCCAAGAAATCGTTCCTAAAATAAGCAAGGGTCATTCTCAAAATAGTTTCAAAGTTTCGATAATTTATAACTTCAATTCTACATACACCATAATAATGTTTCGCCTTTTTGTGACAAAATAACGGCTTATATAGGGACGGGTCAGTTATTTTTTATACATAAATTCGATAATTTATAACTTTAATTATACATACACCATAATAATTTTTGGCCTCTTTGTGACAAAATAGCGTCTTATATAGGGACGGGTCAGTTGTTTTTTTATTATAAATGATGTAGCGAATTTAACTTAGATAATTTAAATCCCAGAAAATGGCTTCTGGGGGGGGGAGGACAAATTTACAATTGTTTATCTATCCATAATTTGATGTAAAAATCATATTTAAGTTGTTTATCTATATATATATGTATATATATTTACCATTAATTTGTTTGTAAAAACGCAAAAAAGCGCCGCATGCGAAAATTTTTGCGAAAATGACACTTAAAATGCCATTTTTGACAACAAATCGGAGGCAAAATGTTTTGATAAAATAACATTAAAAAGACCATTTTGATGGTGATCCGAATTGCAAACAAATAAAAAAATAAAACATTTTATAGCGGTCAAAATCGTCGCAGGTGAAAAAGATTTTTGTTAAAAATTAAAGTCTCTGCTGTTATTTGATTGTACCAATATAACCAGGCTTCTCGGTGGGGGAGGGGGTTTAACCGCAAACCCTCCCCCTCGGTGCGCCACTGATTTATCATTCCAAAATTGCGCTATGACCAAAACAATGTTGTGAGAGGAAATATTTTAGTTAATACATAATTAAAAATAAATACCAGATACCTAATAAATTTTTAAAAAAGCCATTGTGTCCAACCCTGCTTGCATTTTATCTTCTGCAAGTCGAACTGTGTAATTTTTTCCGACTAGTCAAGAATCACCCTTATCCTCTACCTTTGCAAAAATCAAATGACGTCCCCTCCCCGCGCGTATACACGAGCAACGAGGTATATCCCAAAACGAAATGCCTATCAACCCCCTTTTGATGCATGAAACTCTACAGAAAGTTGGCTTTGAAACCGCCGTGACTATCTAGAGTGCTCTTTGGCGGCCCCGCCCCCTTTTCGGAAGCAAAACGTGGATGCCATCGAGACTCTCTGTAGCATCAATGTGGCCGTGGATAAACGGTTATTTTGGTGAATACGCGTCGCGTGTTCGTTTTTGTTGATGCTGTGTGGCATCGGCGTCGGGGCGCGAGTTTTCCAACCATTTTCCGACGGGAAATAAATACGTATCCATTTTCAAAAATTTTAGGGCCCGAAAATTAACTGTGAAAATAAGGCTAAAAGCCAAGAAACAGACTATGGTGATGAAAATGTTAAATTTTCTTTTGGTGTTCCGTTGGGAAAATTCTAGAAAATAAGTTCGAAAAGCGACTGTCAATGCTTTAAAGTGTAATCTTATAAAAATTATGAATAACTTTAAATAATAAAACTTGCTGGAGCCGAATTTAGGAAGTTTCAGGGTGGAAAAACTGATTTGCTTGTGTACATTAGAAGAATATCGTTACAAGTAAATTTTAGCGAAAAGTTGAACAAACAATTTAATAGAAGATTAAAAGATTATTGAAGAAGTTATTAAAAATGACATTAAAAAATACATGGATAATAAAGGAACAAAACATGAAGAAAAAAGTGACTTAACATTTAATTCGTTGTAACAAAATATCAGAACAAAAAACTGGTCAAAATTTTCAAAACACTTATACTTTTAAGACAGTTTCCAATTAAATCAAAGGAACAACAAACTGTTTTAAAAAATAGCATTTTGGCGCGGAAAAAAATTAATTAATTAAAAGACACACTAGACTGCTTGTGATGAACCTAGAATGTGAAATATTAGTGTTAAACGCACTCTAAAACTTAAGTGATTCAAGCTGGATTCTTCAACTTTGACGGCTGGTTTGTTATCCCTTCGTCCAGGGGGGGTAAACGCCATGGATTTAACCACAGCCTATCGATATAATCAGAATATGATGGAATATTACACATGTAAGCCATTTTAATTTACTTAACTAAAATTCGACAGACTGTTGTAAATTTTTTGAGTTGAGGCGTTAGCTAAAGTAGTAGTTTTTAGTTGACAGGCGTCTGTATCTACTGTATTGGTTAAATTTTATTTTGAGTTAATATAAATAAAGATAAAGAGTTTTCTTTTCGTAAGATCCAATAATATTTTTGGACTTTGCGAAGCATGAAGCATTAAATGTAAGCATATTGATTATCTTATTAATTATTTGCAGCAAATAAATGGGTTTGAATTCAAAAAAATGAGACTTTCACAAAAAAAGCATTTTTTCTCAAACTGTTGTTCTTTGAAAAGATCTTTAAACGATTCATCTGTTTAGAAACCTACTCAACCAATAAATCTATAGTAGTACCTTTTTGGTTGACTTCTATAGTACTCTCAAATGCTTTGTCGATTGTTATTTTATGAGAATTCCCACCTTTCTTTGTACTGATAGCGAAAAGTGTGTTTGGAAGTGTCACATAAATTCGAATTTGATAGTTCTATAACTGAAGTATTTTGAACTAGTACCTACCTGAGTATCTATACCTATTGAAAATATATTTAAGCTGGATTCATACACAAATAAAATAACATAAGATAACATAAGATAAAATGAGGTAATAATAAAATAACATAAAATAAAAAATATTGGGCGTTCACACAGAAAAATAACATAAAATAAGAGATCAGTACCAGACAATCAAAACGCGATGCGACTTTGGAACGTGCTTTCAGATGTTTCTCTCTGTATGAACGCCATCAAGCAGTCCCATAAGGTGAACTGTTATTTTTTATTTTATTTTTCATTTTTTCTTCTCTTATATTATCTTATCTTATTTTTATTTTTGTATGAACCCAGCTTTACTCTTTAAACAAGCTCGAGCTATATTATTTGATTTTCGGGGTGCCTACCCTACTGGTTGTCCAAACGAGTTGAAGCCAGTGAAAGCTGTCAAATTGCTATGTTGGTTTAACATCATCCAGTCAATCAGTGGCGCACCCAGGAATTAGCTTTGGGGGGGGGGGGGGGTTAAGGATAAATAATTAAAAAAAAGTAATTTGAAGTAAAAATGTGACCATAATTGAAACAAGGAAACAGGTGCTTACAAGCACGGCCCTGGGCTCAAATGTAGAGAAAAGGGGGGGGGGTTAACCAAATTAAAAATTGTTTATTTATCAGGCAAAATTTTTTGTGAAAAATCGCACTTACAATGGGATTTAAATAAAAAGTCAAACATTTTTATAGCGGTCATGAACCAGCAAAATCGTAAAAATGAAAGGAGTTATAGCCCCGCAGGCGAAAAATTTTGCAATTTATGATTTTTTAAAGATTTTTGTTAAAAACTAAAGGCTCTATTTTATTCCCTTTATATTTTATTTCTGCTTTTATTTGATAGTGCCAATTGTATATAACGAGGCTTCTCGGAGGGGGAGAAGGTTTAACTCCAACCCTCCCCCCCTTCCTCGTTTAGAGCGTGAAGCCTTATTTTTTTACAATTAAAAGCAACCTTACTTACTCCTATTTTACCAATTTTATCGCTTCAATAAAAACTTTTAGTTTGCTATCAAACTTTTAGTTTACTAAAATAATTCTTGTCAAACACTAAAACACAAACACAAAAATGTGCAAAAACACCATTCTCTGCAAAAATTCTGTGACATCCTAAAATGGATTTTTAATTGACGAGACCTTAAAACAATACCCACTGCACAATTTTTAAAACTACCTATCTGCAAAGTAAACAGAAAAAACATTCCAATCATTTATAAAACATTTAAAATGTTGAATTTTAGAACTTCGTTTTCTCGTGGACCAAACAATTTTCAAATAAAACATTTCTTTTAAAGTAGTTTTATTTTTGGAGTCACAATTTTTTCAATTCTTTGCCAATAAAAGGATCTGCGGTAGCTTAAATAAATTTTTAATCGATTGCCAGAAGCCAGTCGTGATCAGAATATGCAAAAATTAATATTAGATATGCACTTTCATACTATTTCCTCCAAGCGTTTGTGAGATATTAAAAAAAAAGCTCGTTAGATACGGGTATTATATTTAATTACGCTCCTTTCTAATGAATATTTTAAATAAACTATAGTTTGATTTGGATCTCTTTTTTTTCCATAATAAATGCAACCTGGTTTCATGTCCATTTTGGGTTATTTACCGCCTGCATTTCGCAATTGAATTTTCCGTCATTGATTTTACCACTATACGAATCCGCTGTAATTTCGAAACGCTAAATTCGGAATTGCCAGTCCATCCTGTCGCAGTATTTCAAAAGTTTCGTGTCAGATTGACAGTTTTTGGTCAATGAAATAAAGCCCCATATAATCGCTCGCGCTGGGTTATTGATTTAAAATACTTATTCAAAAATACAGTGGCGCACCCAGGAGTTGACTTCGGGGGGGGGGGGGTTAAGGATAAATAATAAAAAAAAACTAATTTGAAGTTAAAAATGTGACCGTAACCAGGCTTCTCGGGGGGTTTTAACCCCAAACGCCCCCCTTCGGTGCACCAGTGAAAAATAGGTCAAAAGAAAAACGGGATATGCAAAACCATTGCAAGATATAAAGAAATATAAACTCCGAAAGAAATATTACGGAACTTTCTCCTTAAGTTGCAAAAATTTTACTTGCGGCGCTATTACTCCGTTAAATTTTACAATTTTAGTCTAATCTTAAACAATTTCTCATCAGTAGCATTCAACGCTCGTAAAAAATGGCACTTTCGGTATAATTTTCTAAAAATGTTGTCTTTAACTTTGCAAAAAAAATTGGCTAAAACTGGGCATTGATCCTATAATGGATAGAAAGTCCCAGTATAAAAAAATATTCTATATTAATCATAAATTATTGATAAGAGAGAATAAAACACAAACAAATACATATTTACGACTTATTTTATGCAAATATTGAGTTTCAATATTTGATGGGGTAAAAAAAAGATTATTGTCTCTTAAATTAAAATCCAGGCAAAGTTATCAAAATAATTCGACTCAATTAGTTTGTAATTTTCCACAAAAATATTTGTCGCGTTAATAACACGAAAACAAATTCCCGGGTAATTTTTTTCGGTAGATTGTGTAAAAATTTGTGAGTAGTGAAAATCCGTTTACAATTTTGTAAAAAATACACAATTGTTTTGAAAAGTTAAGATTTTTTTTCCTTGAAAAAGCATTATGAATATTTTTTTATGTTATCCGCCCAATAAACTCATCCCAAATGGCAATATCACTTTAATCTAATAATCTTTACAACCCGACACCCTTATGGGGCAATCTTTTAACACCCCCGGCTATACCAGAAGCTCCAGATCTGCTTAATACACCCGAATGTTTGCGATAATCAGATAAAATGCGATAAGTATCATAACATGTGCCTGTTGAGTGTTTTATTTGAGGGCGGGCGACACAGGCTCATCATATCTTATGAATTAGACCCTTAAAAGTGAAAATGGGGTGGTTTTAAATCCACTTGCGGAAGTTGATATTAATATACAAGGGATTTAGAATGAGGCTTTCTCTTAAAAAAATATTACCTTTTGTTTGGAATATAGTTGAAAATAAAGGTGAAAGAAAACCACTTAAATGCTTTTTTCTCGAAAAAAGTTAGGTTTTCCATGTGAAAAAAAATCTTTTCGATCATCGATTTAGTAGCCTTAGGAATTTCCAAAACGGATGGAAGTGACGTCACAATGAATGCTAGTGACGTTATCAGAATCTTGGTAGATTGTAAAATACAAATCACTTTTACATAGAGCGGCAACCTTGCCGTACCTGCATACTGCGCTTACAAGTATTTTCGATTTACAATTGGTCCTAGTTCTGATTGAACCAGAACCGAAACCGGTCCTTTTGTTTAAAAAAAATGACGTCACAATTGCAACCAGGTTATGAAATTTTACACTGAAAAAAATATCGTACATGGTATTTATAACTGGCGTTTATTAATTTTTTATAGATATTTGTATATCAATAACACAGAACTGTTACAAAAATCGGAGAAAAGTTATAAAATTGTCATATACAGTAATGAAATTAATAAACGGAAGTTACGAAATCAATGAAAAATGTTTCTTGACATTTTATAGGGACTTGTTATTACTACTATGTACAGGTTATGGAGATAATAAAAGAAAAAATGTTAACGATTTTAATCAATGCCCTAAATAAATAAAAAAAAGTTGGACAAGTTTATGAAAATTATGAACAGGGCATACAAAATACATAAACAAGGTTCTGAAATTTTTGTACGTTGTCTTTTTCGAAATTCATTCTTAGATGTAACTAAAAGCTATGAAAGCATGTTTGTTAATCCTTGATTTCAAGACTCTTTAGATTGTAACAACTCTTTTTTGAAACTGTGTCTTGCAGCAATAAAATCAATAACTCGTTTTGGCTATAAAATTTATGTAAACTTGATTATGATATTAATAAAACTTTACATCGGAGCATAAATCATATTCAAAATACATTAGCTCAATGTATTTTTTTTAGAAAACGGTGCCCTTTTTGGTTCAGTGTAGAACCAGCCTGGGAGGTTGGTTAGTACGTCGATGGTTCGGCCCTTTGGTTGTGAACATAACCCCTAAAATTTTGCAAAATTATAGGTAGTCTTTTTTGGAGTAAAATCAAAGATATCTTCACAATATTTTAAATGACGTCTTTATTTTAGAACCGCTGTCAAAATTTATGTCACAATAATGTCAACCAGAACCAGGACCAACTCTTTAATCGAAAATCCTTTGCGTATCTGTCATTAGTATCTGAATTGATAATTCCCATGTTTTTTTCTAATTCCTTTAACTCTCAATTTTAAGATTTTGTTTTAATCGTTTGTACATGAATATTGTATACGTTTTCCTTTTTTATTATCTTGCAACATGTAATACCACTAAATACTTTTAATTAAAACCATAGTCCAACAAATTACATTAATAGAGTTTGATATGATAAAGTACCCCATTTCAAGGATACTAAAATCAATAAAAAGAAGGTACTAACATTTGTATTAGAACTATAATCCCATTTCAAAAAAAAGTCGCCATCATATACTAGAAAGGCCCTCTATACATTTGACAGTTGTGTCTCATATTGAGCAGTTTAAACGCACTGGTACCACCCTCGTATTTTGTTTGTACAGTAGTACCTGTGTCAGTAATCTCATCAGATTATAGGATTTTAGTATGATTGGGCTTAACATACCATCTAATACTTACCTTATTAGCACGTTTAAGTACCACTTTATGCTATAACTAATAAACTAATGGGAATATATCAAACCACAGTTATCCGGGGTACTTACAAGTCGGCGAACACGATAAAAATGCGTAAAATGGTTCTATTAATCTGGGAATCAGGTGCTATTAAGCGCTATCAGTGGGTGGTGCTATCAATAATGTTCCACCAGTACTACCTGGTAGTTGCCTGGTTGATTTAGTGCACGCCCGGGTACTGCCTGATATATGGGAATTTCGAATCTATGGTGGTGATAAATCTGAGGGGGATTTTTAGGAATCGTTAATTAATAAGTAACTATCTAACCAGGATTTTGCTGCATATTGCAAACTCTAAATTATTGTAAATACTAATGAATACTAATGAATATTATGAATGATACTAATAAATACTAATGAATTTTTTGTGAAAGTTCACAGGGTTTGTAAATTTACCCCTATTTTTTTGGGTCTTATAAACTAAATAAGAAACACTTACATCACTTATTACATGCCTAATATTATAAGAATTATATTTTATTTCTCTCATTATTTTAAAATTTATAGAGTAGTTTAAGCTGTTGTAAGAAATATATTTGCCTTTGACATGCTCACAAGCAATAAATGAGATTTTTTCTGTCCTTTTTAAATAGAATTTAATAAGCATTGGCTTTATTTTAGTGTCAATACATTTATAGATCAGAAAAATTGTCTAAAAAGCATTTTTAGACGCAAAAATTATATTTTTCATCCTGGGGAAACTAGTATATATCTCCTGAGAGACAAATGAATGACCATAATTTTAATATTTTACCAGACATATTTCATGTAGTTTTAAAGTTTTAAAATAACAATTTTATGTATTTGTATTTGTGCGAGAGCGCACTGCTTTGAACCGTGTGAAAAGTGAGAGAGGCAAATACTCACCGGTCACTACTCACCTCACAAGCCGTCAAGAATACGAGCCCTGAACTCTAATCCATTTTATCTTATCAGAATCTTCCTTAAAAGCGTTCTATATAGCGTTCCTTAAAAATATAACCCTCAAGAACCAAACGAATAATCATTATTATAATACATGATGGGCTTATTAAAGCAGTTTTAATGTTTCTGGAGAACAACAAAAATGCAACACCATTTATATGGATAATTATTTGAATGAAAATTATTTGTTTTCCCAATGAGCATTTTTGTCTATATAAAAGTTACAGCAAATAATATAAAACCTTCATAAAATAACCAAAAGTTATATTATTTAGTGTTGGTGATAATTTTATAACTCTAATATATGTCTTGAATGAGTAAAAAAGACTTGAAAAACAACTGTTCATCACCAGCTTATAAAAATTTATGGTACATAGTAATGGATAGAAAAACAACATATAGATTTTATAAAACTTTCTTATGAGCCCTCAAGTATAGAGATTATTATAAAAAGGTTTTACAACTGTTCTAACAACACTACATAACAAATTAAAGGTTTTTATGGATTTAGAAATATAGATTTTCCATCTTTCTTCCCTTTGCTTGTTATGTAATATTCTTTTTCTTTTTACAATAAAAAAATTTATAAAATGGTGTTTAGCAATCTTCTAAAATAAATAAAAATGAAAGTGAGATAAGTTGAAGCAGGAATATGAATATTTATATACTATAGTCAAATAAAAGCTGTTTTCAAGTCATCCTACTCTGAAAATCAGCTGCGGTCCCGTGTGTACTGTATAGTTTTCGAATACACTCACGTAAATTTCATGGTCTCCAAAAATACTTGAGAAAACGAGAAAAAAAATATTAATTTAAATATCGGTTTTTTTTTCATACGCGTTTTTTTCTTTCTGGGACAAATATTGAATTTTGTATGTTGTTCCTAACCCTAACAAGCACTATTTCGATTGAAACACATGTTGAAACCCTATAAATAACGTTTTTATTTAGGCCAAAAACCTATTTTTGTAATCCAAAATGGCGAAAATTTCCGACAATTCTATAAAAAAAACAATACAACTATACCACTGTTTACCTCCTCAACACTATTTTATAACCCTTTTAAAAAATGATGCTAGTTCGAACAAAGGGCTACAGATGGCGCAGTGTTGAACACTGATGGTCCGTTTCTGCGAGCTTAACATAGTTACCATTGTTCTCTTTTCCTAAATGCATTCCTCGAGAGATCCAGCATACTACACATACCAGGTAAAATAACCGCCTCCACACACTTCAAGCCCGCATAACTATCAGAGGTAACTATCTCAAGAATATAGTTAGATTGCGGGGTCGAAGGGTGTACAGGCGAGTATTTTCCGGGGTGTTCACATTTGCCGCCGACCAGCAGTATCAGTGTATGCGCTCGACGTTTCACGGTGCGTTTTTGCGACCTTAACACGGTTACTATATTGTTCTCTTTTTCTAAAACACGGTTCCCATCTATGCGTTTCTCATTCGTGGGTCCCCCGAATCAAAACACGTATCACGTGGTCTAAGCGAGATTTGCCTATACAAGTTCATGTCGGACCACATGATGAGTTTTTTGAGTCAGGGTGACTGCGCATGGGAAACGCTGGTGGGAATCGGGTGTAAAATGCATTCGATTTGGATATCTGTCACCGGCAACTCAAAAAGATTTGGATCTCTTATCTCTCTCAGATTGATGTAATTAAAACAAGATAATAATGGTATGGTATCTCGCAAAAACGTGCCTTTTGATGTCGCAAAAACGCTCCTTTTGAGGTCGCAAAAACGCGCCTTTTGATGTCACAAAAACGCGCCTTTTGATGTCACAAAATTAACCTTAACAAATCTTGTTTGTTTTGTTTTTATAATTGCCAAAATAAATCAAAATTGTTTTTTTTTGTTCTAAAAACAGTTGTATTATAATCACTATATAAAGAAATTATTAACAAAATTATAGAAAAAATCTTATGGGCAAAAAAAGTTTATGAATGAGTTCATAAGAATATTACAGACACCAATTTATATAACTATTGTGTGTGAGTTCCCAAGTTTTTATAAGTGTCCCTCGAAATATTTTCAATCTTATCTTATATAAATTTGTTGTTGGTTAATTAAGTTTTATAAGTGGGTTGATAGTAACATTTTAAAAACCAATCTATTATATATCTTTACTTGATAGTTACTTACGGTTTTATAGGTGGGTTGACAGAAAGATTTCAAACACCAATTTATATAACTTTTGTCACTGATGACTTATATTTTTATAAATATGTTGGTGGAAACATTGTTAACACCAATTTATATAACATTTGAACCGATGACTTCAATTTTTATAAAGATGTCCGTGGAAATATTGTTAACGCCAGTTTTATGTTACTTTAGGGTAATATCAATTTAGAGCTTTTAATAAAACAAATATACAAACTCAATTCTTGTAGAAAACTTCTAAATACCATAGGATATCAATAGAACCCTCTTTATAATAATTATATAAATATCTGTCACCAGAAGTTTCTGAAAATGCTCATTGGGTTATACCTTATCTCAAAAGAAATATTTGATAAATTTTTGGTCTTCTAATCTTTCCTTTTTTCACAGATATTTTCTATTCTTTTTCAAAAACAACCAACACAGAAAAGACCTTTTCTAACAATATTAAATCATTTTTTTCGTAGTTTTTGGTCTTTTTGGATTGCTTAGAGTTTACTTAAAAAATAAAAATGACAATACTTCGCGGTCGCCAACAATTTCATCATTTAAACGACTTCGAGAAAGTACGCATCGTGGGCATGAAAGAGTCTGGTTTTGGTACGGGAAATTGCAAGAAGAGTTAATGCCAAGTTTGGAGAAGGTGGTTCAATGATGAGACTTATAGACGTCGTGTGGGTTCTGGACGCCCTAGATTATTACAAGGTCGTGATTTACGGCATCTCAGACGTCTGGCTCTCAGGACGCGTATTCTTGAAAGTCATACGATCCGGTCTTTCTCTCGAGCGATGGGATCTTTCACCACCCACGAATTTAGAAAGCAAAACATTTAAAAAAAAAACCTCTTTTGCGCAAGCGTCACTAGATTCGAGGCTGTTCCTCAGTTTCGGACCATGCGATCGGGAACGTATGATTTCATGATTCGTAAGATCGGATCATCGCTCAAGAATATAACGTTTTCGTCCCATATGATCATTCGTCATAAATCTATGCTGCTCCCTGTTCAAGAATACACGTCCAGAAATCGACGGGACAGTATACGCCAAGTAAGGGATGTTCTAGTTGCAGCTACAGGACGAATTTTTTCAAGGACGACACTTAATCGAAGATTGCTTGGTATGGGGCTGACGGCTTACCGTTCGCTTTTGGTGCTACCTTTGACCCCACAACATATGGCTCGCCACTTGGAGTGGTGCAGAGCTCGGCAAAACTGGAATGACAAATGGAATATCATAAGCTTCAGCGACGAATCCAGGTTTTGTTAAGGCGGCCATGGTGGACGCATGAGGGTTAGACGATTTCGAGGTGAGAGACGAAATGTAGACTTTGCTGTTGAACGTGATACAGCAAGACAGTAAAGTATCATGGTGTGGGGTGCTTTATGTTTAGGAAGCAGATCACCTCGGCAATCTGACTGCTCGGCGATATATCCTGCAGCGTCACTACCTACAAACTATCTCAAATGCGATCTTTTAACAAGATAATTCCAGACCGCATATTGCTCGTGAACTTCTTGGCATAGAGACTTTGGACTGGCCAGCAAGATCGCCTGACTTGTCGCCTATCGAACACGTTTGAGATATGATAAGGCGCAATCTTAGTCGATTACCACCTCCCCCTGGAAACTTAGATGAACTTTGACATGCCGTAAGGAGGATTTGGATGAGTGTTTCTCAATATGATATAGACCATCTTATTTTGTCAATGCCCAATAGAACGAACGAGTGCATAAGTAACCATGGAGTAATCATTATTAATTTTTTGATGATTATCATGGAGGAATCTTCTTGGAAATGTAATCAATTACTAAGAGTATCCTAATGTATTCATATATACAGGGTTTCTAAGATTTTCTTTAGGGAAATCAAACAGAAATGGCATAGAAAGTTCTGCGCGCACAAAAGAAACAGGTATATTGAGCAATGGTGCCAGTTTGTTATTATCTTCGGACTGCTTTCATGAGAAAAAATTGTCGCCACTCTTTCATTGTGAGCATAAATCATAGTTGCAATAATAACCGTTGACAAGATGTCCTCAAATTCCGCTAGATGGCGGCCACACCATGAGATGATCGAGGAAAAACTGGGATTCACAGGCATTGTATTTTTATTTCCTTTCGAGTCGCTTCAGTTTCGTAAATTTTGTGTTTTTAAAATGCCGTATACTCGAGAAGAAAAGTTTTTTATTATTAAAAACTACATAAATTTGGACTTGTGATTTCAGCAAGATGGCTGTTCATCCCACAATTCACGCCAGGCTACAAATTACCTTCGTCAGGTATTTGGTGATAGAATTATTTCCACGTATGGAAATATCCGATGGCCTCCTCGATCACCAGATCTTGCGCCAAATGACTTTTTCCTATGGGGTTGTTGGCACGACAAAATTTTCCAACACCCTTACTTACGACCTACGACTATACAGGAGTTGAGGGCGAAAATTTTTGAGGCGGCCAACTCTATCACCCCTGAAATGTTGGCTGCTACGCGCCAAGAGTTTTACAATAGATTGGGATATTGTGAGGCTCAAGAAGGAGACAGATTTGAACATCTAATCTAAACTAATTAAAAATTAGATGTTTTCAGTTCCAAACCACACCTTTTTCTTGCTTAAAGGAGGCGGCAGAAAGAAAGAAATATCTTCGCTTTTAATTAAATTTCTTTCCATTCTGTTCTACTAGTGACATCTATCCGGAAACGGCCAAACCATGCAGCTAGCACTAGCAGCCAAAGAAATCAATAAACGGCGCTGTTTTTCCTGCAGAGCTTTTAGCTTGCGATATTATTGATTTTAAATAAAGCTGACCCTACACTACATTTGATATTTTCGAGGTGTTTTATGACATGATCTCGAAACATGTAGCGAACCAATTCTTCAAAACTAGCGGGACGGTAAAAGCGAAAAATAAGGGGCTGCCAATATTTGTAACACCCAAAAAGGGGTGAAAAGATTTATTTTGCTCTGTTTCTTTACAAAAAACGTTTTTTTTACGAAAAACTTGAGCTCTGCCACTTTTTTTATTTTTTTCTTCAACTTTCTCGCTCTCCTCCACTGGGACTACAGGGGCCGTGCACAAATTACGTAATGGTCATAGGGGGGGAGGGGGGTTACAAAACGTTACGTAGGGGGAAAGGGGGGTTTTCGACAGCGTTTGCATTTGTGTGAAACTAAGAAAATTTGGAATGAAAATAAGTGAAAGTTTTTTTTTTTTTGGGAGGGGTAGTGGTCTTGAAATCGCTACGTAATATTAGGGGAGTGGCGTGCCAAACCGTTACAAAACATGACATAGGGAGGGGGTCAAAAATTGGTAAAATCACCGTTACGTAATTTGTGCACGGCCCCACATCTGACTGTTCCTCCTTTTTGATTTCGAATCAAAGTGCAAAACCCGGGTTGGACGTTCGAAGGCGTCAACCCGTCCTATTTGCTTAATAAAGTTTCTACGGAAATATCTCAGTCGATTTCTCCGGCCGTGTATGAACGCTTTAGGTTAGGCATTTGCATGTATCTCAGTCCCCAGCCTGTAAACAGTGCGTAAGGACAATGGTTACAAAATGAAAAGCCGAAAAATATTTTTTTTACGATATCTTTCATCAGTTTGGTATTAAATTCGAGCAAAAACAATTTTTATTCCAGTCCTAAAGGTATGAAAATGGAAAACATTAGAAAACAACAACCTGGAATGGATTTACTACGTAGTAGTACGTAGTGACAACATCGCTCCATGCCCATCCTTTTCTGCCTAATGTGCTTTTCCGTTTGTCTGCGTCTTATACACGGCTGCTTGGCCCCCTAAGGATTTGCTTAGGAACCCTGTTTTATTACTTTAAAAATATTTGTCTATTCTGGTGTTGCATTTTTTTGTTCTCCAGTATATAATAAACTCTAGTTAAACAGACCATGCATATAATCTATTACATCTCCTCATAAGAATCTTCCTCAAAGGCCTCCTACATAGCGTCCCTCAAAAGCGAATTCCCGACGTTCTATTGGAGCTTAAATTACAATTAATTAGGGAATCCGAGCTAAGTCTAATTGGCGTAACCGCACGAGAATATCATGACGTAGCAAAATGCCGGCCTTTTCGAATGATAAATGAAGCGACCTTTTGTCTTTCGGGTGCCCTTGATTCTTCCGTCTTTCTCTAATAAAACAGTGTCTTTGATTTTAAAATAGAAGTTTTCTTACAACAATTTTTTTCACCACTTTTGTTTCAAACGGGGGGCCTTTGAAACAACTTCCGTTGACCATTGAAACGTGACGCAGCCCATGTATGTATTTTAAGGTAAAATACCGTTTTAAACTAATTTTACAACCGCAGGCAAAACTCCACTTTAAACCGTAGTTTAAACTTCAGTTTAATCTTTGGATTAAACCAAAGATATATTTTAATTTATTTGGATTAAGCCATTGGTAAACAAATTGCTCAATATTATTAGTCGCAGTTAAACCACGGTCAGGAAGAAAAGAAGAGCCGCTGTATTAGCTGTATGATTAGGAGCACAATAAGTTTTTTTTAGTTTAAAAAGACTAGATTCACTACAACAATCAGTAGAGTAGTTTTCGAGATATCGGAGTTGGTTACAGACAGACATACTGCCAAAAAATGTTAATCATTGCCAGAAACGCAAAGATGTACATTATATACTAGAGAACAAAAAAAAATGCAACATTATGTATATGGATAATTATTTGAATGTAAATTATTTGTGTGTATACCTTATATCCTTGCTCTCAGAAATCGACGGGACAGTATACGCCAAGTAAAAGATGTTCTAGTTACACCTACAGCATCAGTGTTTTCAAGGATGACAGTTAATCGAAGATTGCTTGGTATGGGGCTGAGGGCTTACCGTCCGCTTTTGGTGCTACTTTTGACCCCACAACATAGGGCTCTCCGCTTGGAGTGGTGCAGAGCTCGGCAAAACTGGAAGGACGAATGGAATACCATAAGCTTCAGCGACGAATCCAGGTTTTGTTTAGGCGGCCATGATGGACGCATGAGGGTTGGGCGATTTCAAGGTGAGAGACGAAATGTATACTTTGCAGTTGAACGTGATACAGCAAGACAACAAAGTGTCATGGTATGGCGTGCTATATGTTTAGGAAGCAGATCACTTCTAATTCTCATCAACGACAATCTGACTCCTCGGCGATATATCGATGAAGTGCTGTAGCCAGTTTTACATTCCTACCTACAAACTATCCAAAATGCGATCTTTCAACAAGATAATGCCAGACTGCATATTGCTCGTGAAACAATGGACTTCTTACATGAACTTGGCAAAGACTGATAGGGCGCAATCTTAGTCGATTATCACGTCCCCCTGGAAACTTAACTCAGATGAACTCTGGCATGCCGTAAGGAGGATTTGGATCAGTGTTCCTCAATATGATATAGACCATCTTATTTTGTCAATGCCCAATAGAACAAACGAGTGCCTAAATAACGATGGAGGAGCCAATCATTATTAATTTTTTTATGATTATCATAGAGGGATCTTTTTGGAAATGTAATCAATTACTAAGAGGATCCTAATGTATTAATATATAAATAAATTACTTTAAAAATATTTGTTCTGTCTGGTGTTGCACTTTTTTTGGTTCTCCAGGATACGTGTGAGCTCGGTGTGAGAATAAAACTTACTGGTCTGTGGGATGTGCCAACTCTTGTCGAATTTCCTCGTGCACAATTTTACATGCCTCTTTAGATAATCTAAACCTCTTTTTAAAATATACATCGTCGTACTCCTCTAAAGAATTTGTTCTAGGACGAATAATTTTTTGCACATCATCTTCATCCACATAGCGATTTCACTAAATATTTACAGTTTTTTTACAAAAAACAAATTTTAAATAGATTAATAACTATTTTCAAGTTAGAATCTTTCGGTATCTATTAAACTGAAGTTTAACCCACACCCAGACCGCCGATAACGGTTAAACCGAAGTTTGTGTGTAAACTGTTACTAGAGACCCTGTATGTACGATATATTTTGATGAAAGAGAGACGCGACGCCCCATCAAAGTCAAGTTTTGTAAAAGGATGGAAATATCGGTCCTATGTACTTCTTTAGAGAAATTCACAGCACCTTCTTTTCATTCACAAGCGTCATAAAATTTAAAAAAAAAGATTTATTTACTCTTTTGACCATATACCTATAATCTTGAATATACGCCTAGGTTGAATTTGTAAGCAACATCTATAAATGTTTATAATCTAGCCAGCTATGAAAATACCCGAACTTACTACTTAGCTCCGGCCTTTTTCACATGCGCGAAAATTGACCGATGCGAGGGGTTTCCGTCAGTTTCGGCCGGCTTCGCGGCCCACGTCATACGTCTGCAATCGAGGCAACGCCATTTTTATTGTTTATTTATTTTGATTTCGTGTTTTCATTTGTGCTGAGCTTATTTCTAATTGTTAAAGATTACAAAAAAGTAAGTCGAAAGATGTCGCTGCGTAAAAAAGGCATGCTGTGTTTATGGAGAAAATCAAACAATGAAAGAGGATCGATATCATGGGAGAAGAGAAGGGCCAGAGGTTGGTATCTCTTTTGTTTTGGATGGGATTTTGTTTCTTCCTTAGTGACACACATTTGTAATACTATATGCTCGTACAATAAAAAAAAATCGAAGATTTTCAAGAAAAGTGAACAAATACATGACAAATAGCGAATTCTTTCTGTTACACAATAACGATCGGATGCCTTCGTGGATTCGGGTCTTAGCCGATGACGTTGGCGCGGCGCATGTGCAGAACAACGTGTCCTACTATTAGTGTATTTTAGCACATCTAAAAATAATTTAACAGATATTTAACTAAATTAGTTTTACGTTTGTCATGGCCGTACAATCAGAAATTTTAAACTTTTTGAATAAGTTTGAAATTTAAACGCGACTTTCTCTTTAATATTTTACTTGTTTTGCGAAAATATGAACTAAGCAGCTATCAAATATACCGTTGTTAATTGTTTTTAAATGTGCATTCACTGACTGTTTTTTAGGCCTAATAATAAAATTGATTACATCCACGAATACGCTCTCAATAAAATCCACCCCCGTTTGGGCGCCCCCTCGCTCAAACATAATCGAAAAGAGCTTTTTAAGGTCGGCACGTGACCGGTCACGTGGCCGGTTGACATTTGGCGGTCGCTGTGCGGTGATAAAGCTGCTTCCGAAAAAAATATTAATAATTGCCTCGTATTTTGTGAAGTTAT
Source organism: Oxystoma pomonae (assembly GCA_963921995.1). Taxonomy (NCBI): domain Eukaryota; kingdom Metazoa; phylum Arthropoda; class Insecta; order Coleoptera; family Brentidae; genus Oxystoma; species Oxystoma pomonae. The sequence goes on along the minus strand of OY998169.1, from coordinate 84,145,339 downwards.
GTCTAGGGGGATATATAGGTACATACACAGAAGTGGCAAGGACCCTACAAATATAAATATAAAGTAATTTTATCAGTGATTTTCTTGACTACCTCACTAAGAAATTGATTAAACGGACCCTGAGAGTGGATCAAAGAATTTGTTTTTGTCGTTCCCACGAAATTTTTAGTGAAAAGTATTTTCCAATTGTAGTAAAGTCCTTTAAAGTGGCAAGAATCATTTCAAAAGAATGGTCTCGTTTTCTATTCCTGCAGAAGTGGCACTGAACAGTGGCATAGCCAGAAATCGGCTCTGGGGGAGGGCGGTTCGTCATTTAATATAAGTCGACTACCTATCTACCTATTGCAAATTTTGAAAAATAAGGCAGGCGGCTCCTAAAAGTGGAAGCTTTTAAACTGAATATTAGAATATTTTTGAAAAAGTAGATTGGGTTACATGCCATAAGTAGGTGGGTTTCGGTAGTATACATAAATTTTTTGCCAACATCATATCAAAAAAGCGCCAAAGACGAAAATTTTAAGAAAATTATACTAAAAATGCCATTTCCTACTCAATTAATGACGTCATAGCGCCGCAGTCAAAATTTTTGAAATTTAGGACATCCCACTAAATCAAACGTCACAAACCAGAGTAAAAGGTAAAAAAAGTGGAGCGGGAGGGGCTACAGCTCCCTCTGGTGCCCTCGATGTGACGCCACTGCATATGAAGGACAGAAACGTTTGATTGGACAAATTCGAAGTCTATGTGTACGTTCTATTGTGTGCCTTTGAACTACCCGATTAATAATTAATATTTGAGTCAGCGTTATTCCAGATTGAAATAAATTCCCTAAATTGCGATATCGGTTACAAAGCGTATAAAATTTGTTGGTTTATCAAAAAATATACGTAATCAACGTACCATGGCCGAATTTAACGTTGCCTACCGATATAAACAATAAAGTTATTTCACGTTTCGGTTGTACGGCCAATTAATAATCATGGGATTTTGTTTAAATATTGCTCTATAGTGTGCTTATTGCGGCAAATTTAATGCTTTACAAGCTCAATTGGACAAATTTTATCATCAAAGCAAATTTCGTTATGTTTTATTATTCCATAATTTGTGCATTTGCAGCGAATCACTTTCTTCTAGTAGTTCATACGCACAAGTATCAAACGTCTGGGTTATCTGCACAAATTAATAAGTCCACACAGTCTGGACACTTTATATTTTCCAGCTGACCCATCTGTAGACACGTAGCTAGCTTAACTTACCCCTAAATGCACCATATGTACTTAATCGCGATTGGCTATTTAATCCATTTTTTTCTCTCTTGATGCGACATAAATGAACAAAGAGGAAGCATGGATTAACTAAACTAATCCGAATATTTTTAAGGTGCATCTGGGGGTTAAACTGTATTTTTAGCTGTCACAATGGTATTGCAACTTATTTTTACACATTTGGCCAATAAAAACAAGTTGACATTGACAGTTTCGACGGTACCAAAATCCCAAAAAGTTACCATTTGGCCATTTGAGGTTAGCAACAAAAGTCAACTATTTGGGGATTTTTACACTGCCAACCTATAGTTAGTGAACACACACAATATTCTGGACAGACAATTCGGTTTGCGTAAAAGAGTTTTTAACCTTCTCTAACCAAATTTCACTAACTGTTTACTGGATTGGTTGTTATTGAAGGTTGGAAAAATATTGTCAACTGAGTATCGAAATATTTTTGATAAAATTTTTGACAATACCTCCTTCATTTTCAGGTCACGGAGGAGTCAACCAACTGGGCGGCGTGTTCGTAAACGGTCGGCCTCTTCCGGACGTTGTTCGGCAAAGGATAGTTGAGCTGGCGCACAACGGAGTCCGGCCCTGTGATATTTCGAGACAACTTCGAGTGTCTCATGGATGTGTGTCCAAAATACTATCTAGGTAAGTATTTTTTCAAGTATTGTTGCAACTTATTGTTTCTTGTTTTAGCCAAAATTAAGTTTGTTTCTAGGACGTCGTCAAGGAGAATATTTTATTATTGCTTGTCATAGAGTCGATATATTACCCAGTTTTTAATCACACATTTATATGTGCAAAACAGGGTGTAAAAGGCATCAGTACAAAAAAAAAGTCGTATAATGTGAAAAGTAGTTTGTTTTGGAGATACAGAGTGTCAAATTACGCGATATGCTGTACTTCTTAAGTTATGATTTTTTTTATATATTTTAAGATTTTTTCAAATAACTCGGAAACTAAAGCTCCCACAAATTTAGAGTTTATAACAAAATTTGTAGTCCATATTCATGGAAACTCAAATCTGAAAACCGTATATCGCTTGCTTTTGTTGCAAAGGTACAATTTTTTTAATATTTTATCTCCCTTTTCCACCCTTTAACCCCCCACCACCCTACCCAAAAGTTAAACAGTTCATGGTAAGCCGAAAGAGGATTTTTCTACTAAATTTCGTTCAAATCGATTAAGGTATTCTTGAGTTATCAGACAGACAATATATTAATAAAATTAATTAATTAATAAAAATCATATCATATCATAAACCATATCACAACAGACAACATACCGACAGGCCGACAGACAACTTTTTTTTCCGTCGATTAAGGTGTTTTGAAACCTTAGTAACTGATTTTTGTGTATGGCTGTATATCACGGTAGTTAGACCCATGATTACATACGGGGCAATAATTTAATACACGAAGGGTAGGCAAACGCTGGCTCGTGCCAAACTAACAAGCATCCAATGTCAAGCACGTATGGTGATATGTAGTGCTATGAGCACCACACCATCAGCAGCGCTTGAATGCCTCCTAAACCTTCCTCCTCTATACCTTGTCTTGGAGAAAGGGGCTATGAAGGCAACCTACAGAATCATAGCCAACCAATGGGGGGCAGGGCAAGTCAAGTAGTACCAAATACTTTAACGCGGATCTAAAGCCGGCAACAGTAAAAAGCAAAAAGCTATACAACACTATTCTCTTGGACGAATGGCTACAATTTTCCAGGCGGAACTCTTCACCATTGAAATGAGCGCACGTTGGATGATTAATCATAACTGGCGCAACAGATCAATAAAGATACTCTCCGACTGTCAAGCGGCCCTTAAGGCTCTTGAATCCTGTAGGTGCTCATCGAGAATCGTTAGGAGCTGCCAGGACATACTGAACACCCTAGGGTGAATAAACACTGTGTCGCTGGTATGGATTCCGAGACATTCTGGGCATCGGGGAAATGAGACTGCCGACCAGCTGGCGCGTGAAGCGGCCTCTGTCGTCTTTATTGGCCCCGAACCAGCCCTTGGAATTGCCTACAACACAATCGACAAGTTTTGCCGGGTCTGGCACATTCCAAAGAGTTCATTACAGAACCCTGCAGGAAGAGGGCCGAGAAACTCATTGAGCTCACCAGGCAGGACATCCGAACAATGGTTGATCTATACACCGGACACTACAAGCTAAAAGTCCATTACACAGAATGGGTCTAAGTGAGAATACCGAATGTATGCTCTGTATGGAGTATGATGAGACGGCCAGGGGTCTGATTTTCGAATCCATACGAAAATATCCGCATACGTATACTGAATAATCAACAATTTTTATGTCAGTCTCTTTCTATACCGTGTGAAATGAGAGGCGAAAGATAAGCCGGTATGTGTGAACCGCGTTCGAATTCAACTGGTTTAACGCATTATTGCACGAGTGGGTGGAGGCATTCGTGTTGTTTCGCATGAAAAACCGGTTATTCTTGCACGTACTACCCATGACTCAGCATATCGGCATATCTTTTGCCTCCTTTTCTATACGGTATAGGAAGAGACGGAAGTAGTCGCATGCGAATAATTTCGTATGGTTTCGAAAATACGACCCCAGATATGTGCTGTGTGAATGTCCGGCCATTGCACGTCAGCGTCAACGTACCTTCGGTAAACCACAGATCGACGGACTGGATCTGAATGATGCTTCACCAAAGCATGTTGCGAGCCTCTTTAATAAAAAATGTTAAAAGTAAGCCACAATAGAGCCAATAGTGGTCACAGTGGACAGTGACTGGAACACTGGAAAATTAGAAAAAATCAAAATTTCACGATTTTTTCAAAAAAAAGTAAAAGACCCTTTTAAATGTTTTTTGGTATTAAAGAGAGGTCCTCGTGTAAACATAACTTGAATATATCCTGATATTCCTGATTCCAAATTAAAGGTTTTTTTTTTCTAAAAATAAAATTAACACAGCCTCTACATATACAGAGTGTTCCTTAATGATATCAAAATATTTTAGGGTGTGATTATTAAGCTCATTTTAAGAAAAAATTGTCATATAAACATATGTCCTAAACAGCTTAACTTTCGAACTACAGGGTGTTAAAATTTTTAAAAAAAAATCATGTTTTTTATAAATATCCGTACCGGATTTGCATTTTGTATTTTTTAAGAAAAAAATGGTACGCCAATGGATCTTTTTCAAGGGGCAATTTTTTTGATAGACTCTTCATTTTCACATAAAACTTACCTCTTGTGTTTTTCTCGTTTGTAAAAATAATTTTTCTAAGCCAACTAGATTTTCTTAAAAAATTATTAGGTATTGCTTCGAAATTTATCACTTTCCATTTAATTATTTTATTCAAGAAGGGTGCATTTTACGAGAAAAACACGAGAGGTAAGTTTTATATGAAAATGAAGGGTCTATCAAAAAAAATTGTCCCTTGAAAAAGATCCATTGGCGTACCATCTTTTTCTTAAAAAACACAAAATGAAAATCCGGTCCGGATGCTGATAAAAATTAAAAAAAAGTTTTTCACCAAAAAATGCCTCTCGGTGTACAGTATAGGTATAGCAAATTTTGTAAAGTTATCTAAAATAGTATTTCAGATATTTATGAAAAACATGATATTTTTGAAAATTTTAACAACTAATAAGGCCACTATTTTGACGCTGTTGACAGATACGCACGCGCAAGAACGACCATATTTAGTGCCCTGCCCTTATTTGTGGAGGAATTATACTGGGCCGCATCTTGGCTGTGTCTAGCCGTATTCGCCATTTTTTTACCTTAACGCTACTTTCGGGAATTTTTTGTGTTGTGACGGCCAACAAGCAAAAATTGGGACAAAATAGTTATATTTTTATGAAATCGGATGACATAGTACAAGAAAATTAAAAAAAGCAAGGCTCAAATACTTCGTTTTACCGATGAAGTCAATATTTGTTTGCTACGAGAAGTAGTTCAACAAAATCCCTTCAGAACTCTAAATGGTCCTTCTCTCCACCCTCGAAAAAGACCTCTGCTTCTCACACATCACCCATGCTTTTGATCATTTAAAATATAAAAAAAAAACAACACAGAATTTCGAAAACAGGCAGCATATATTTGTAGGTTAGAAAAGAAGTCGTATCGTCACCGTTTTGCTAAAGGCGCGTTCAATAATTCTATAATTTGCACCTTTTAGAGCCAGGCACAGCCTGTGTTAAGGTCGGCGCTAAGTAGGCACTATCCAGTGCGGCCGTATTTCAATAATTCCCTATTATTTAATTCCCTATCATCTATTAAAATAGTCGCAATCATGCCTTAATGATCCCGCTCGAGTCGTGCAGTTTTCTCAAATCTTTTCCCTTTAAGAAAAGTTAAACTTCTAAAAACACTTTCTTTTCTTCTCAATTTCGCAAAAACAATAAAATCCCTCTATAAAGCTGGAAGCTTTTCTATTATCGTTTCCTTAAAAACCGACTTCTCTGACTTTTGGTTACAGTGTAGTTTCGAAGACTTTTTGCCCGTATTTTCTCTATTCCAACCCCTTCCCCCTCGTTTTAGCCTTTCCTTCAACTTTTTGAACCCCCTGTTACAGAGTAGGTTTAGTATTTTGTAAAAAATTTGGCGGCAAACCCGGTCAAAATAAATGCTGGTTCTAATTGCTTCAATTTATTTGACGTCATTTTCACAGACAGATACCAAATAACCGAGGTAGAAGTGAGGTTGACGGGGTACCCTCCAGGGTCACCCACCCTCTTTAAAGCCTATGTGGATAGTTTGCCTCGGTTTCCGGCTGACCTAAAGGACTTCCAGTGTCATTTGCGGATAATTCCAACTGCGTTGGGTAAATCAGACAAAGAGTTAAAACAAAAAGGAGATTCTGTCATTAAAATGATGGGAAACTGGTGGAAAGCCAGCGGAATAACTCTAAATTATAAAAAATTATTAGATTTAAGTTTACTTTTAAAAACACAAAAATGATCTTTAAAAAAGAATTACCAAGTTTTTAAGACTTTTCATTGACCAAAAATTAACCTGGAGTACTCATATTGATTTTGACTGATTTGATTCTGACTTTTTATCAATAAACATAAGATACGGTGTCACCCGATTTTTCAAAACTAATTTACTTTGGTTTGATTCAATCAATTATATCATACCGAACCATTTATTACAAAAGTTTTACCCTCCAAAAAAGCAATTAGATCACTGGCCGGTATGTCAAGTCAAACCTCATGTCATGCCTACTTTTAAAATTACCAAATTAACATTTCCCTGCCTTCTTCAAGGTTTCAAATAGGACGGCAAGATCCAAATTATATGGAAATAAAATGTCTTCTTAAACTCTATAGCACCAGAAAATTTTTTATAAATTTACAAAGTAATACCTTAAAAAGACAATTTCAAAAAATACTAATAAACAAATGTTACTACTCTAGCTCTCTCGAGGACTTTTTACAAGATAAAAAATAGCATCAAGTAATTTTTTATAAATATTTTACTGCCATGATATCTTTATCTTTTGTTTATTTTTCAGTTAATTAGCTATGACAACACAAATTTTTGAAATAATTCGTTAGTATTTACTGTTTATTTGAGCATATCTTTTTAATAATTTTGAATTATTATGATTGTCTTCTGCTTGTGCAGTTTTAAAAAAATATTTATTACTGTAATGTTTGAGCATTTTAATGTTCTATATTTATCTGTGTTTTTCACTTTCAATTTTTTAAATCATCAGTGAACGTCATGATTTTTCTTTGAATATTTTTTATTGTCTTATGTTGATGAATTTTCCAGACTTTTTCTTATTGTTAATCTTTTAGTTATTTGTATGTTTTCTATAATTTATGCTTTGTTTAATTTATATTTCATTTATATTACTTGCGCCTATGTCGATCTCATAATAAAAAAAATTATTTTGTTATTCAGAGGAATTAATAAATATTCTCTACTCTACTAACAATATTATATTTTAGCCAACAAAAAAAAACGCCACCCGCCGCGGACACATGAAAAAAAATGAAGCAAACTTATGTCTACATTTATTGTCGGCCTTTTGTACGAGTTTTTTTAATGCGTTTCCGCGCGATCCGGGGAGTGCTCCACAATGAAATTTACTAGCGTTTTTGGTGTCATCAGAGATAATAAAAAGCTTTTACGGCGGGTGTATGAAAGAAGCTTTCTAACCAGCTTGCTTTAATATATGTATACGAGCATGTTTTTGAAATGTTTTTTTTTCTTTTTAAATAATTTCTTCTGCAAAACAAAATTTCAATTTTAGACCAGTTCACTAGTTGTTTTCGCCACTGTAAAATCGATTTTTAAAGAGCCGCCGGTAAATCAAAAATAAATCACGAAATAATTAAAAGCCGCGGTAATAAATCTGATTAATAAAAAGAATATTGTGTCTGCTGCTCGCTTACTAATAAGAAAATTGTCAACTGAAAAGTCAGCTAATTGCTCAATTACGTTGAAAACGTGTTAGACTGGAAACAAGCGCATTCTTACCGTGCAAAGAAGTATTTGGTCTTCGAGTTTACGGTATTCGGAGCGATATTTGGAACGCTTATTTGAAACTTCGTAGTGGTTCTGGTAATTAGTGCATCTGCGCAAAAGCTAAACATTATGCCGTTGTGCCAATAATCATAAACACAAACATATAAAACACTTACAGTGGGATTTACTAAAAGGGTTTAGTCTATTTTAGTACGGTCCTAAGTTTAAGTGAAATTTTTGGTTTTAAGCATTTTAAACCAACCCTCCTTGAGTTTTGGACATAGTTTGATTTATAAAAAGAATTTTAATAAATTTGTTTATTGAATAATCATCATAACACAATCTTTTGTTGGATATAAAAAAAAGTTCCAATTTAGAAGAAAAGAAAATTATAAAACTTAAAGCCACGCGGAGTTTAAATAGTAAACACTCTGCTGTAGAACAAATTAAAATTGGGGTTATATGTCACTCGACGATTTAGATGGGTAATAATAAAATATGGAGAAGATTAATTTTGTATTTTTTAAAGTTTTTTTATTTATGAAATGTATTAAAAAACTTAAATGCAAGTTTTGTTCACATTTCTGTCACTGTCGAAATGTCAGTTTCAAAATATTAGCTGCGTTCAAATCACAAACAGCGAGTTCAGATCTTTTACCTCTGCTTGTACCCTGGCTTGCACCAACCTCTACTGATGAAAGCTACAGCTCTAAAATGAGTGGGCTTTGAGTTTTGAGCTTTTTCTTGACTAAGCTTTTGGATAACCTCAATGTTTTAATTTCAGTTTGTAAATAAATTAATATAGTTGGTTTGGATTTTTTTGTTTGGTATATTTTTCGTGCATAATCAGTGGCCTTCACTTATGTTTGTTTTGCCTCGTAGTGCCCCCATAAATACATTTTTTGTGCTGAAAGCGGGTTCAAAATATGGCGTTTTTTTCGACTAAGTTGGAAATGTTTTATTGGTTAATGAACTAATCCTTGTAAAAACGCTTACTTAGAAAAATTATAAACGAAGTTATTACCAATTGCCACAAAACAATCCTTTCTGGGGGCTATAAATTTAAACCACCTTCCAGAAGTGATCTAAAAAAATCACCAACGTTATAACTTCAAACACAGATAATGAAGCTGTTATGTGCCAAATTTTTGGCGTATTCACCATTTGCTATTTTCAAACCTGTAAAAAAATAGTTTTAGGGCATTTTCTCCTAAAATATGGTATATTTTGAGAAATAAAAAGCAGTTTTTCAGTGGTATTTTGCAATAACAATACAAAATAATGAATAACTTTGGGTCTTTTCTGTATGGGTAAGTATGTTTTGAAAATTGGTTTTAAAATTTAGTACCCACCACAGGTGTCTATATTTAGACCGGTGGGAGGTACTATTTTAGATCTTAGTAAATTCCACTGTTATTATTTAAAATAAAGCCCAATTTTGTCTTTTCTCTCATCTCCAAATTTTTTTACAAGTGACAGTTTTTAATGTGTTCCAATAACTTTGGTAAAATCGGCGCGTGGTAGTGATAGTTGATGTTAAAAAATACCATAACGGCTAGAAAAGTTGTGAATATTTCCCTATCAATCCAATAAGTTGTGCATGAAATTAACTAAACACTTACTCATTTTTTTAACATTTTCGCTGATTGATATTAGTAGTCTTTGCAAATCCTATACTCAAGCGACATCATACGTACGCACCGGGTGGGCAAAAAAGATTATTTTGACAGATACTTTAAATTATGTCCCTCTCGAAACAAACAAAATCTAATTTACCAAACCCCCCCTAAAAATTATCGCGCACCCCTCAAAAATAATTAACCATAACTCCGTAATTACCTCAACACCATCAAGAGGGAGTTCAAAATATATACACCAGTCAAAAATATATTATAACGTATATTAGTAACGGTTTTGGTTTTCATTAGTCAAAATGCACGCAGAATTAAATACATGGGTCTACATAATTCAATTGCTGAATTTTATTATTTTGCTTGTTTTGTGGTCACTGAAGTTAACCGTAAAATGGAAGTTTATCGCCGATTTAAAACGGATTCGTGAATGAAAAATATTCAAAGAAAGTTGGAAAATAGTAAAAAAGAACCGCAAAAACAGAAAACGTTGCAAAAGATCCACAAATCGAAAAATATCAAAAAAAGAATGAAAATAGTTTTAAATAGAAAATACTAATAGGGAGGGAGTCAGAATTAATGAAAATATCGAAAAATATAGAGAAAAATACAAAAAAATCAATTAATTAATAACAATTAAAGAAACTGATTAAACTGGACAAAAAATTAACTTTAAGAATATTACAGACGGCTAAAGAAATCGAAAAGAGGAGAAAAATAAAAAAGTTTTAAAGAAGACAAAAATTAAATAAAAAGCATAAAAAATCTAAAAATTATTACGGAAAAAGATGAAAAGCTCTGTAATAAAAAAATTAAAAAAAAAAAAAATTAAGTAAAAAACCTCAAAATAAAAAAAAAACAGGAAAACTTAGCGGAATAATACATAAATTTAACTTTTCCGCACTAGTGCGGAAAAGTGCATATTTCCGCATGCATTAAGCTTTTAAATTTAAATTAAATTTTAAAGAAAAAAAACTCGTTTGGTTTTTCCGATATCAACTTCTTCTGACTTTATATCAGTGGCAAGCGGGTTCGGCGAAAATATTATATCACAAAAGGGGTTTCGCGAGTCATCCTCAGGGACCGAACCGATGGAGTCGGTCCGCAGAGGATCATCAGGGTAATACAAAGGATAATAATACGAAATAGTCAGATTGAATTAACCGTCAAGGGGAAGGAGGACTGTCATATGGGATTTTTCCATAGATATAAGAGAGGGGAATAGAACGCTTCCCACTAAGAACCTTACTTTGTTTTAAGGGCACACGAAAAAAAAAAATACACAAATTGTAACTGGTCACAAAAGTGTAATAAGTATACACAATTTCACAGGAATTTTTTTCCGTGCAGGTAGCTGTTGTCAAGGGGAAGGAGGACTGTCATATGGGATTTTTCCACAGATATAAGAGAGGGGAATAGAACGCTTTCTACTAAGAACCTTACTTTGCTTTAAGGGCACACGAAAAAAAAATTACACAAATTGTAACTGGTCACAAAAGTGTGTAACAAAATTATATTTTATTGCATATTTTAGACACAGTTGTGTATATTTTATACACAATTGTGTAATAAATATACACAATTTCACAGGAATTTTTTTCCGTGCAGGTAGCTGGTGTCAAGGGGAAGGAGGAGTGTCATATGGGATTTTTCCATAGATATAAGAGAGGGGAATAGAACGCTTCCTACTAAGAACCTTACTTTATTTTAAGGGCTTACGAAAAAAAAAAATTACACAAATTGTAACTGGTCACAAAAGTGTGTAACAAAATTATATTTTATTGCATATTTTAGACACAGTTGTGTATATTTTATACACAATTGTGTAATAAGTATACATAATTTCACAGGTATTTTTTTCCATGCAGGTAGCTGTTGTCAAGGGGAAGGAGGAGTGTCATATGGGATTTTTTCATAGATATAAGAGAGGGGAATAGAACGCTTCTTAATAAGAACCTTACTTTGTTTTAAGGGCACACGAAAAAAAAAAAAATTACACAAATTGTAACTGGTCACAAAAGTGTGTAACAAAATTATATTTTATTGCATATTTTAGACATAGTTCTGTATATTTTATACACAATTGTGTAATAAGTATACACAATTTCACAGGTATTTTTTTCCGTGCAGGTAGCTGTTGTCAAGGGGAAGGAGGAGTGTCATATGGGATTTTTTCATAGATATAAGAGAGGGGAATAGAACGCTTCTTAATAAGAACCTTACTTTGTTTTAAGGGCACACGAAAAAAAAAAATTACACAAATTGTAACTGGTCACAAAAGTGTGTAACAAAATTATATTTTATTGCATATTTTAGACACAGTTGTGTATATTTTATACACAATTGTGTAATAAGTATACACAATTTCACAGGTATTTTTTTCCGTGCAGGTAGCTGTTGTCAAGGGGAAGGAGGAGTGTCATATGGGATTTTTTCATAGATATAAGAGAGGGGAATAGAACGCTTCTTAATAAGAACCTTACTTTGTTTTAAGGGCACACGAAAAAAAAAATTTACACAAATTGTAACTGGTCACAAAAGTGTGTAACAAAATTATATTTTATTGTATATTTTAGACACAGTTGTGTATATTTTATACAGAATTGTGTAATAAGTATACACAATTTCACAGGTATTTTTTTCCGTGCAGGTAGCTGTTGTCAAGGGGAAGGAGGAGTGTCATATGGGATTTTTTCATAGATATAAGAGAGGGGAATAGAACGCTTCCTACTAAGAACCTTACTTTATTTTAAGGGCTTACGAAAAAAAAAAATTACACAAATTGTAACTGGTCACAAAAGTGTGTAACAAAATTATATTTTATTGCATATTTTAGACACAGTTGTGTATATTTTATACACAATTGTGTAATAAGTATACATAATTTCACAGGTATTTTTTTCCATGCAGGTAGCTGTTGTCAAGGGGAAGGAGGAGTGTCATATGGGATTTTTTCATAGATATAAGAGAGGGGAATAGAACGCTTCTTAATAAGAACCTTACTTTGTTTTAAGGGCACACGAAAAAAAAAAAAATTACACAAATTGTAACTGGTCACAAAAGTGTGTAACAAAATTATATTTTATTGCATATTTTAGACATAGTTCTGTATATTTTATACACAATTGTGTAATAAGTATACACAATTTCACAGGTATTTTTTTCCGTGCAGGTAGCTGTTGTCAAGGGGAAGGAGGAGTGTCATATGGGATTTTTTCATAGATATAAGAGAGGGGAATAGAACGCTTCTTAATAAGAACCTTACTTTGTTTTAAGGGCACACGAAAAAAAAAAATTACACAAATTGTAACTGGTCACAAAAGTGTGTAACAAAATTATATTTTATTGCATATTTTAGACACAGTTGTGTATATTTTATACACAATTGTGTAATAAGTATACACAATTTCACAGGTATTTTTTTCCGTGCAGGTAACTGTTTTCACGGGGAAGGAGGACTGTCATATGGGATTTTTCCACAGATATAAGAGAGGGGAATAGAACGCTTTCTACTAAGAACCTTACTTTGTTTTAAGGGCACACGAAAAAAAATTTACACAAATTGTAACTGATCACAAAAGTGTGTAACAAAATTATATTTTTTTGTATATTTTAGACACAGTTGTGTATATTTTATACATAATTGTGTAATAAGTATACACAACTTCACAGATGTTTTTTCCGTGCAGATAGCTGTTGACTTTAATGTTTCCAGTTTAGTAAGAAAAAATAACACAACGTACTTATAAAACTTAATATTCTCATCTAATAATAAAAGCTTCCTTTTTCTGCCAGTTACCTTAGCTCAGAAAATGTCGAAGTGACTTTCAAAACAAGTCATGGGATATTAATACTTTTTGGAGTCAAATAAACATCAGAAATGGCTGAACTTTGAACGGCACGTTTTGTAAAAACTGAGACAAGGCTCTAAAATTTAACCAGTGGCGCATTCAGGAATTGACTTCGGGGGGGGGGAAAGATAATTAATAAAAAAACTTAATTTGAAGTCAAAATGTGACCATAAGCAGGCTTTTAACTCCAACCCCACCCCCTTGGGTGCGCCACTGTCTTAACCTTTAAAGAAAAGGTGTATGATAGATTCAAAAGTATGATGTCGAAAATAAATAATTACGAAGCTAGTCTTAGAATCATTTCTACTATAAACACAACTTGGATGCGCAAAAATGATAAAAGGAAATAGAGATTCAAAAACAACTTTAAAAAGCTTTTGACAACACCTATTGTAACGTATGATCGTTCGACCACGTCAAAATCAAACAATATCCAGAAATTTAACGAACTTAATTCGTTTCAAAATTACTTGCGAGATTTAACATCTAACAGCCTGCTTTATTAGCCGACATGTCCGACTCATTAATATCTGTCAACGCTCCAGAATGCGTTTTCGAAAAAATTAAATTTATTGGCAAGACACGAAAAGTGTTTTGTAAAGCGCGCGTTCTATATTCAGAAAGAGGAGCATCTTTTAATACCGAAAATAGCCCTCAATGAGCCTCATTGTGCTCACGCGACAGATTTTTACACTCGTTATTATAAGAGTGCCCTCAAAATTACACAAACTCATGTCGTTTATACAAGGTGACTCGACATTTATAATCTCACGTCTTCTTCTTCAACTACCATGCCATCTTCGAACGTAGTCCACTGCTTTCGAAAAAGTGTCGTAATACATTTCTCAAAAAAATGACAAATTTATTCAAGTTTCTGTTTTTTAATGGTGAGTAAAACCCAAGATCTTTATTTGTTCTGAGCAGAACACTGTTACTGTTACTCTATCCATCCAAGATATCCTGAGTATTCTACAATAACACCAAATCTCGAATCCTTTTTTTGTAGTTCGTTGTAGACTCTTATAACAAAATTTATTCGTAAATTATCGGAATAATCCGCACTATTTTGAGGTTAGAATTTGCACAGTGTACCTAAATTCACTGATCTTCTAGCGAAACATATAAAAAGGGTAAATATAATATTCTTTCTTGCGTTGTCGTCATTCAAACTGACAGAAATCTAACTCAAAAAATACACGACCGCAAAACTCTTAAAATAAATTTTAATTTTAATGATAACTAATTTTAAGCCGAAAGTGTGACCAGTGTCCTTATGATAAGAAATTACTAAACAGAACACCTAACAAAAAGGGATGAAAATAAAATCAAAATAAATAACTTGCTCTTAAGACAAACCCTAAGTGCCTTTTTTATTAAAAACATCAAAACGAACTAGTCAAAAATAAGGTTGGAAATAGAGTGTGTGCCATCCCTTGCCAAAGAAACGTGTGTGAATTCAGGCACTCTACTTTAAACACAGATGGAAGTGAGACTCTAAAATGCGGTGATGCTTTTAATTCTTTGATCTATGCTTTGTAAAGTTTGTAGGGTTTTTCAACATATGCGTGTAATATGGAGCAGGTGACAGCACTGACATTTTCCCCGGTTGACTAGGCTAAAGAGGTATTTGGTTAAATTGTTGCAGAAATATGATGAATGACATTAAAAACTGAGTGCTAAAAAACGTTTCGAAAAAATTTAAAATTTAGTGTTTCAGTATTTGACAATCTGACAATAAGACAAACCCAATGTAAATGAACTTAATTAAAAAGCATTTAAGAAAGCCTTAGGCTTAGTTTAATTATTTGTAACATTTTTATGATCGGTAGGGTTGGGAGAAAAAGTTCCAGAGAGAGTGGAAAGTCATTATTTGGGTGTTATGTAAGGTCTAAAATATATTATTTTCAGTTAGGCTTTGAGCGATTTTTTTTTCAAAATGTTAGCTAAGCTAGGTACATATTAAAAATATTTTTAGTTGGCCGAGTTGCCATTTTTATAAATTTAAATTTTAATAAATAAATTGTGACATTTGTCTAGAGGACACCTTAATCTACTTTGCGGTTTAATCAATATTAAATTTTAATTTACAGAGTGCGCCAAAAATACCTGTTTATCGGAACTAACTTTCAAGCGCCAAGAGGTGTCTCCATACGCCTTGCTGACAATACACTCCTTTTATGGTCAAAGTATAGTTCAACTTAAAAATATTAGAAATTTCATATTCTTCAAGTAGACTTTTACTGACTTCTGGGTATCATTGATGTGATCAATCGATTGTATCCAATAATAACCTCTGTTTGTCTTTTTTCAGAAGAACTCCTGAGAAGCGGTGTTCGCGTTAACTTCTGCGCATGCTCCGTGAGAGTTTGGCATTCCTTCCGGTCGTCTCGTCATTGCTTTTGAGCTTGTTTATTTGGGGCCTAGACTAGAAACCCGTCTTATTTATTTTAAAAAAGTCTTCTTAGAAAGTCCATACACTCCCGCAAAACTCGCTTTATTAACTATTTAGAAATAGCTAAATTAAATAAGTTTTTGTCTCAGAGCTCCTTTTCATATATCTCAGTTAACCAATGCTGTGATATAAGTGACCTGAATATCTTTTCGTCTGATTTTCTTAAACATCATTTTAAGAAAAAAAATTATTTCATGAGAGTATATCTAGCTAACCACAATTTTAACTTAAATTTCAGAATGTTTTCATGTTTTATATTTTGTTTTTTTTATATTTTTGTAAATTTACCATTTTTTTGCATAGTTTAATATTAAAAAAAATTAGAACTATTTTTAAATTTAATAATTATTCTGTAACTTAATTTAGTATTCATTATGTAAGACTTATGTTTTAAAGTTGTACTTCTTTCATTCTTTTTACATGCTCGGTTAAGTTAGCAGCTTTCGCTGCCCTTCGCCGAGTTTATTTTTATTTTTTATTTACTTATTTATTATTAAGGGAGTGTGCTTAACTATGTTCGTTAAAAATAGTGTATGCAATTCCCCTATTTATGTTGGAAGTTTTGGAGCGTTGTAAAAACATTTAATTTTACTTTATTCCTTTCAGGTACTACGAGACTGGCAGCTTCAAAGCGGGCGTGATAGGAGGTTCCAAGCCCAAAGTAGCCACCCCTCCAGTGGTGGACGCCATCTCCAACTACAAACGGGAGAACCCGACGATGTTCGCGTGGGAGATTCGCGACCGGTTGCTCGCCGAGGGGATATGTTCTCAGGATAATGTGCCTAGTGTGTCTTCTATCAATAGGTAAGCATTGGAGAATAAAGTGGGCAAGCCATGATGACCCTTAAAATAATTTTCTTAAATACCTGTTAAATTATTATTAGATGTGCTAAAATACACTTTAGTAGGACACGTTTTTTGATAAATTTAAAGACTGTAAAGAACTTGGATTGAAAGAAATTAATACCACATTATGTTTTACACACTTCGAAAAATTACAATTTTTGCTGTTTTTGGATAAAAATTCCAAAATAAAAATCATATGCACGACACCACTCAAGATGACAGACAGATGACATAACAGAAATTTTTAGTAAACATTTGCCTTAAATTTCTCCTCAACAACCTTAAAAATTTCTGCACGTCACTAAATTATCTCTCCATCTACCTCTAAAATTCTGCTCTCTCTCTCTCTCTTAATGTTTTTCAGTTTAGCAGAGAGAAAATGATTTTGGCAGAACTTTTTTTGAACTTTCATCAAAAACGTTACCCGTTAAATTATGCTAAAATATTTGAAGCCTTAAATTACCGTCATGGCTGGTAAGGTTCTTGCAAAAAAAAGCTACATCACCTGTCATTCGTTTAAAATTCTCAACTCGGAAATTTGGTGTCAAAAACCGTGACCTTCGGTCAAAGCTGTCAAATTTCTATATTGGTTCAACTCCGCCTCAAATAAAAAACCAATTAACTCTTACCGCCTCAGTAAAACATGGATTTTCTGTCAGCTTGGTGTCAATATGGCACCGATAGTATGCCAAAGGATACTAAACAATGAGTGAACTGGCCTTTTAGTTGAGAACATATATGTATGAAGTTAAATATAGGCCTTTCCCAGGCCAAACTTGTAAGCAAGATCTAAAAGCTAGCAGGCCATGGAGCCGTCTTAGCTCCGAGACTATGCACATGCGCGAAAATGTTCCGAGCCGGCCGGTTTCGCGCCCTTCGCCTTCGCCCTTCGGTCGAGACGCCATTTTTGTTGATTTGTTTTGATCACACATAGTCGTTTTCCGCGTTTTCGTTTATGCAAATTTTTTTATTGTAATATTTTTAATCTTTGGTTACGCGAAAGTTTTTAGGAGTTATAATAAAAACTGTTTATATCTTGGGGCTTAAGATGTCGCCGCATAAAAAGACGTGCTGTGTTTGTGGATGCCGCCAAACAATAAAAGTGAAGTTCCACAGGTTGGTACATATTTTTTCTTAAAATTTGAAGGAAAAAAAGTGAAAATACTTAAAAATGATTTCTATTCATATATTTATTTATTTAAAAATAGAAAATACTGATTTTATAAAAACGTAAGCAAATAGAAAAATTTTGACAACTACACAGCTGTCTTTCTGGATTTTGGTTGGTTAACCGATGACGATTGCCGCGCATGTGCAGAACCGCTAAGCTTTGACGCCAGAAAGAGACAATAGGCATATAGGGTATAGGCATATATATAGGACATCCTGCTTACAAAGTTGTGCACGCCGAAAGCATTGCAAGGGCGTATATTTAACCTTATACATATATGGTTGAGAACGATTTTGATTGGTTTATGATTATCTAGCCAATTCTTATTTTACTTGGTGTATAAAACCAGTTTTAGAGTATGAAAAAATGTTTTTTTTTTGGTTGCAGCCATGTAACTATGAGATACTAATAACAGCCCAAGTGTCGCAAAATCTGTAATGAAAATAACTTTGGAAAACAAAGAAGGCCATAGGTGAAAAATCTCCTACGCATGAACTAACAAACCCATGAAAGTGTCGTAGTGACCTTACGATAATTTAATGACAAGGTATTAATTTGAGTGACAGTGACTACGACATCATCTGTCCGAATACTTTGATTTTATTTAATTGCATTTATACTCAAGGGTTTCAGTCCACAAGGTGACCGTTACACGAGGACATAGCGCCTAAGTGCCGAACTCACTTCCTGAGAAAACTCGGCATTTTGTTTATGTTATTATGGCAACACTTTTTAATTTTTTTTACGGTCGTGTCCACTCTTTTAATAAATTTTCCAGAAGCAAATAAAAATATTAAACATAAACCTAAATTTTCGCTCTCAGATGGCTGTCAGTTGCTTTCACTACTGACGCAATCGGCGCGCTTGCCCGGTAGACTCCCCGTCTCTGGATTATTTCCCGGCTAACTTGATTGGAAGAGTTATTATCGGTACGCATTTTTTTCGGGGAATGCAGGGCCGTTATATCATCTTATAGTTATAGAATTGCAGTACTTTTAACAAAATCTTCAAATATTCGGTGGGCGAATTCGTAGCACAAGAGATATTTTTTGTGACTAGATAACCAGATTTTTAGGAATTGTGCAAAAATCCCATGTAAATTTGTTTGTTTCAATTACATATTCTCTAGAACAAGCGCTTATTGGCCATAAAAAAATAAAATCATCTTAACTATAAGATCGAAAGATATCCCCTCCTCTCTTTTCCCGTAGAGCATTTCCAATTCTAGCCACCCTGCGATAGCAGGAATCTGAGAGGCAACGGAGCGTTCCGGAACCGAATACTTTCTGCTCTTATTGATTTTCTCCCCGGTTAGACGCGATCTCCCCAATTTTGGGGATCTTCGGGAGGGTGGTAAAACATAAACCACCCGAATGGCGACCTTAAAAATATCTTGAAAGAACGAAATAAAAACGATCTTTTTTAAGATTTTACTCTAGGTAGTTTCGTTTATGCGTGGAATATTTTTGATAGTAAGCAGTAATATAATCTAATATTAAGATTGTGGACTAAAACTTTTGTTCAAAATTGCCATTTTATTCAATTAAAAAAAAAACAATTTTGCTTATTAAAAATTACTGCACTGCCTTTCACGAGTAACTGTCATTATATTTATATGTGGGGGGGGGCTAAACCCCCAGAAGCCCTCGGTAGAGTTCTCGAATAACCCCCCCCCCACCAAACCAAAATTTTTATGTCTTTCGAAAGGTGTAATTTTTCACAGCGAATTTCAAATTTTTTCAACGTCCCACAGGAACCCTTTCGGTAGGGTTCTCGAGTAACCGTGTTCCTAGGCAGGTAACAATATAAAAATTAGTCTGCAAATAATATAAAAATATCGTGTGGCGGAGGGGGGGTGCTAACCTGGTTATGCAAGAACGCTCTCGAGAGTTCCTGGGTGGTTGAAACAATTTGAAGCGGTGTGTGCGAAGATTGAAAAAGACTGTGCCAAATAACACCTAATTTACGTTATTGTCAGGCCCCCAATAAATCACTCCCATAATCAAAACTCACTCAAATCTCCTAACTAGAAAATAAATTAAACAATCAATTAAATGTAAAACTAACACTCCCCCAGGGTCAAAAGGGCCAACACTCCACTAGGAAATTACACCATACTCGACCGCCTCTTTTCAACACTATATATATGTATGAAAACAATGCCTTGCAAAGTCCCTAAGTGAGACATACGGCACCTTTTGAGCATATTTGAGCACATTGGCTCGATCGTACAGTCAGATAGAGCAATATGGAGATAGATAGAGATGTATGGGGCTCTATTTTTCAGTGATCATTGCTCTATCATGCAAGATGATAAGTTTAAGTTCGGTTTTTAGAGGGTGACAGATGTGCGAGTTGTGTGTTATTTAATTAATTGTCGCGAAAAACTGAAGAAGAGCCAAAGTAAATGTTTTTTATTTATACCATATAACCATGAGATATAATAACCCAAGGATCACAAAATGTGTAAAGAAAATAATGTAAAAATCGGGTTTGACCCTGAGAAAGCTAAAGGCGAACAATCTAATGCGCGCTCGCGTCCACATCGGGGATCCCTTGGGGGGGGAGCCTCCCCCTCCAATGTTGCTTTTAGTTGCTTGTAGTTGGGAAATATGAAGGTTCAGTTGGGAAATTTAAGTACATTTTACAAAACATTGTATATTTCTAATTTCTCCAAACAACGATAAAAAAAATCTCAAAGTTTCAGGAACTTGGGAATTGCTTTAAATATTAGTTGGGAAAATGTCCTTTATCCTTCCCCCTCCTCCAATCAAATGTCTTCGGATCGCCGGTACGCGGCGTCCAGAAGAATTTTTGGCTCTGCATTTTTTCCAGGCTAACTTGATTGGGAGAATTTTTTCCGCTGATGCCGCTTTGTTTCAGAAAATGCAAGGGAGGGACCGTTATAGTATCTCATAGGTACATGATTTAAACAAATATATGACTCGCCCAAAAGAGATTTTTATTAAAAGTTTGTGCATATGTGTATTACCTTAATCCTTAAAATTGGTAAATCTTTTTCGCATTCTAAGGGGAACCCACAAAAAGTTCGAATTTACAAAAACCGAAACACGTTTCAACAGAAAATAAAACATCTGAAACGAAATATAAACAAAAGTAACACACCCAAAAAATAATGGATACAAATATAGTTTTATAGAATTTTAGTTTGCTCGATCCTTAAAAAACACGAATATAATTTAACCGATTATAATTTTCCCGAACCTTAAAATATCAGAATTAGAAAAGTATCGAAAATAATTTTCTAGAAACGAGCCGAACCACAAATTCATAGAAAATAATATGCCCGATCCTTAAATGAGCCCAACCACAATCCATCCGAATCGCTATTGGGCATGCGTCAAATTTAAATTTCTAGAGCGCCGTAGGCCCTGGATTGCGGCGGTGACAAATTTCTCTATTTGGAAGATGATACGGGGATTTTTTTTATTAAACGATTTTATTTAACTTTACAGTTTCTGACTGTCTAACAGTCTATCAAATCTTGAACCGATTTTATTAATATGAAAAAATTTGGGGGTAGTGGAGGAATGTAATGAGGGTAAATTAATACAATAATAAAACTTACTTGGACTCTTTCCTGCTGGCAACGTAGCCATTGAATTTGTGGCTATCGGTTCAAATCATTTTCAGACAAATTGGGGTTCTTGAAAGTTTTGATTCGGCATTATTATGTTTTTATTGGTTTATTTCGTTGAAAATATTTTCGTTTAAATTTAATTCTATGCATATATTTTCTAGGGATTTGATTTTCCCGTCATTTCATTTCCGAGACAATTTTTTTCGGACCAATTATTTCCTTTTATATTCTGACAAATTATGTTTCTGATAAATTTGGTTTCGGGTTTTTTATAGGGACCCCATTCTAACGACGTTGCCATAAAATTTGGGGTAATTTTTTTTCAGTTGTAGATATTATACCAGATCGGTTTTTGCATTTTTTTCTATATATACCATATATATATTTTGGGGCATTAAACACGAAATATATTCTAGCTTATCTGCCTCAATGATCGCAACAAATAAGCTTAATAAACAAAACATGTTATACTAGTAATATACAAAGTTGTAGTGACTATAACTAACTAAATTTTGACAACATTGTCTTAAAATTAAAAATAAGTTACCTGCTTAATAACTACTAACATACTTAAGGCTAGGCACCATTTGTAATAACGCTACCTAGCAATTTTACAACAGCAAAGTAGTCTTTAATGAAAATTTAGTAAAGTACTTCAACATAAACTTTATATAATTTGACGGAGGGGGGATGAGAAATGAACCCCCAAAATTGAGTGAGTTTGCCACACCCCTGCCAAATTACTGGAGCGAAGCCGAAGATGCTTATACACACTCGCTTTTTGATTGCACGCGCCATCATGGGGGGTCATTTAGTTAGTTGCATTTTCGAGGGGGGTGATCCTAAAATATTTTAAGGGTATGTTCCAAAACGAAACAAAGAGTGGATTTACGCCATTGTGGTTTAATTTCTTTTTCCTTTCTTATCGTTTCAGGACAGTAAACAATTTTAGAGGGGGGGGAGAGCCGAAAGAAAAAATTTAGTATAATAAATTTCGAGATTTTTGTTTACTGTATGTATAATTTTGACGGGAATTTCACTAGGACAAAGATAAATATTTTTGTGAATAATTGTCCAAAATTTATATCAAAATGGTTTACAGAAATAAGTTATCATCACTTAAACAAAAATTTTTGAATAAAGTTTCGGAAAGAAACAGCAGGCAAAGCAGCTAATAGACATTTAAAATAAATATTTCAACGCATCCCTTTCGCTAACGTGTTTAAAAAAAAGCCAAAAACGATTTTTTTACATATTACGCTTTTATGGTGGATGCAAGGCCTGAACAGCTGATTGTAATCATTGCGTACGTTGGTAGGTCCGTAACGTTACGTACACATCCCACCGTACGCAACGAGTGGAGTCAGCTGTTCTCCCATCGCATCCACCATAAAAGTAGGCCTCGTTCGAAACATGCCGTAAACAAGTGAAAAATGTAGTGTAAATTGACTTTTTTTGAACGCGTTAGGTCACAGCTTCCTTACGGTTTCAAGAAAAAAAATACACATTCTCCAAATTTGCATTTTTTATAATCGTCACACCCTTCATCAACAAAACTTGTTTTCGAAATCGTCTATGTGGAATTGAGTGTACAGTCGGTATAATGGCTATACAAAAAATGGTACTTTCTTATTGATTTAATATTCAGAAAATTTTAAACTACATAATTTTATACAAAAAATATACTAACTACTGCAAGAAAAAAAGGCTGTGCCCCCCCTTCCCCTGCTGAATTGTTAGGAAGGGTACCCTAGATACTATGCATCAACTATAAATGCTTATATTTTTGATACATTTTTCTTTATGAATTTCAGATGATTTCAGCATATTTATTATGCGTGGCTTGTCATTGCTTCCAATATTAAAAGCTCACCAAAGTTGGCCATGATTTGAAGTTAAAAAACAATTGCTCTTACAATGACAGGTTCACTCCTGCACGTTTGGTAGCCCATAAAAAAAACAATAAAATTAGTGGCAAGCTGTTGACGTTATAAGAAAACAAGGCTGTCAACTTTGATCAATACGATGAATGAAATTTTTCAATTTTGTATAATCCACCATTTCATCCAGACTTTCTTGCTTCAGTTTTATATAGGATGAATGAAATGTTTAAATTTTTTATGATACACCATTTCATCTAGGCTTCCTTGCTACCTTGCTTCAGTTTTATTCAGCTTACATTTATCGTATTGATCAAAGTTGACACCCTTGTTTTCTAATAACGTCAATAGCTTGCCACTAATTTTATAGTTTTTTTTACGGGCTTTATTTAAACAACAAAAACAAACCGATTTCCTGATCTCTTCACGAGAATTTAACTTCTAATATTGGAAGCAATGAGAAGCCACGCATAATAAGTATGCTGAAATCATCTAAAATTCATAAAGGATAAGCATTTATAGTTGATGGATAGTATCGAGGGTACCCTTCCTAACAATTCAGCGGAGGAAGGGGGCGCGTCGGAAGGGGGGGAGAACAGCATTTTTTCTTGTAGTAGTTGGTATATTTTCTATACAAAATTATGTAGTTTAAAATTTTCTGATTATTAAATCAATAAGAAAGTATATTATTTTTTGTAATTTATTGATCAGCCAACTGTACACTCAATTCCACATAGACGATTTCGAAAACAAGTTTTGTTTTTCAAGGCTATTGTGAAGATTATAAAAAACGCAAATTTGGGGAATGTAATATTTTTTTGTTTGAAACGACTGGAAAATAGCCACTCTCCAGAAAGGACCTTTTTGTTCAATTTTCCGGTCCCTTGATCCTTTTCCGGTCCCATTTTTGGCCAAGTTGGCTATGACTTCTTGTTGACAGCTTTTAGCTTGTTTTTTGTGCAGTTTAAATATCCTGCGTCGACCTGTAAATACCAATTTTCCGGTCTAGTGACGTAAATACCTATTTCTTGAAACCCTAAGTTTAGGAAGCTGTGTGTAAGTATACCGATGCATTGAAATATTTACTTTAAGCATTGCTTTAAGTAATTATAATTAAGAAATATTGTAATGTGTAATTTTATAAATTTTATAATAATAAGTTTTAATGAAAATGTAGAGATTTTTTCGAAAAGTTGTCGCAATTTTGATTTGCGAGACAGTCAGTGAGTTTTTGAACGTGATCTTATTTAGGGATGGAAAACAGATTGGGGGATGAATTACTCTGGACTAAGTGCTCAAATTTTCAGTGATAAAGTTGTGGTTCGAATGCAACAGAAAATTATGTGTTTTAACAGTGTTAGCTGGTGCGAGGAGTTTATGATATTACACTTTATTATTTTTTTTAAATTAAGGTTAGCAAGGGAGAAAGGGGTGTTTTAAACCTGTGTAAATTTCTATAAATTAACCGATTTTTATAAGTGGTACGTCATTAGCTTTCTTAACTTGAAAAAATACAGAAAACTCTACAAAAAGCCCAAAGCTGTAAAAATCGGTGAAAAATTTTCAGGAAGCAACACAGTGTAGGATTTTTGGGAACACCCTTATTTTCTCCATACATCCTTCAGAAACCAGAATTAAAAATTATGAATCGGTATCGGCAGTGGCGCGCCGAGGGGGGGGGGCAGGTTGGGGCTAAACCCATCCCCCCCGAGAAGCCTGATTATGGTCACATTTTTACTTCAAATTAAGTTCTTTTTTTTTTCATTATTTATCCTTAAACTCCCCCTCCCCCGAAGTAATTGACTTCTGGGTGCGCCACTGATATCGGTATACTTAGACAATGAGTAACAATATTTATTTAAACGTTGTTTCGTTATCACCGACTAATAATTACACGTTGATTATTTTCTTTGAACTACTGTGTTTGTGTTTACATTGCTCTTGATGGCGCATGTTGGAAAAGACAAGGCCAACTGTTGCGACTTTGTGATTTTTACCGAAAAAATATAAATAATAATTATCAGTATTTGGTATTATTTTATCTTTGTAAATACTTACTTAATCCACAAATATATTTTTTTCTTTTTTTTATCCATACCGTGGGCGAGCAAAAATGTTTAAATAAATTATATCTAAATCGGATCCCAGCAAACATGTTACATTAACATAGTATTTACGTAAATCTAAAGTCAAAAAACTTAGATAAAAAAAATTTACGTAGTATTTACATAACATAACTTATGTTTCTTTAATTACATTATATTTACGTAATAAGAAGGGTACTTTGTGCATGGCATTATGCAGAACATGGAAGTTACTTCTTACCTTGTTGTGACATAAGAAGTTTATAAATGACTTTAATTTTACATAAATGTTACATTCCAATACGTAATATTTACATAACTCTTATGTTATATACCCGTAGCACACGTCGTCCTCAGGACGTTCCATTAAGCTCCGAACATCCCAGGTCCAAAACGTACGTCCTGGGGACGTGTGAAGTGGGACCAAAGATCGGTTAGGAACACTTACACGTCCTCAGGACATCCCCAGAACAGCATAACTATAAAATTAGTTTATACTTATTTCGTGATTGGTTTTTATTTTTTTTTTAAATTTATATTGATAAAATCCATTAATGCTCAAACGGCCTAGGACCAAAACCTACGTTCTGGGGACGTTTGACGTGGTACCAAAATTCGGATTAAACCACTCAAACAGGGAACAAACTTCCAGTGTGACTCCTTGTGCAAAACCTTTGCTTCTGTCCTCTTCATTCAGTGTTGTTTTGACCATGCGTGTTCGGCGATTCCTGATTTCGTTGTTTCACCTCTTTCGGTATTCGTCTGATGTTCATTAAGCCTAACAGATAGTGGTCTTTTTGTTTCACCTATGTATAATTCACCACACTTACAAGAAACATGGTAAATGCATTCCTTATTTTGTTTGTTCTCCGGTTTTGTTTTTCTTAGAAGGCTTCGAATTGTATTGTTAGATTTAAAAGCTGTTTTTAATTACAATTATAATTTTCTTTAATACTCCTTGAATATATAGAATTTTAAGGAATGTATTTTCCTGATTTTGGTCTTCTAAACTCTGTCCTGTTGGCTGAAATTTAGAAATAGTATCTATTATAAGTTTAAGAATGTAACCATTCTGCTACAGATCCTTATTAATATTTCTTATTTCGATTTCCAAGTAATGAGAATTACAAATTTGAACGGCTCTACTATATAAAGTTCTTATTATGCCTCGGTTGATTGTAGCAGAATGATTTGAATCTTGATTTAAATATTGTCCTGTGTGAGTGGGTTTCCGATAGACTGTTCTGATGTTGCTTTCTACTCGTTTGACAAGAACATCAAGAAAAAAATATTTTGCTCCAACTCCATTATGAATTTAATGGTGGGTCTTACGTTATTTAGGTGGTGAAGAAATTCTGAAAGTTGTTGGTCATTCCCTGTCCAGACAATAAAAGTATCATCAACATATCTTAGCCAGAGCTTAGGCCTTTATGCTGCGTTATCAACCGCGTGTGATTCGAACCACTCCATGTAAATGTTGGCGACCACTTTATCGGGACATTGATGTATAGACTTTCGACATTAGATTTGTCAGTGGGGATGGGTTGCTTTCAGTTGCTTGAAGTTGGGAAATATGAAGATTCAGTTGGGAAATTTAAGTAAATATTAAAAACATTTTGTGTTTTTAATTTCTTTAAAGAACAATAAAAAAAATCTCAAAGTTTCAGGTAAATCTTGAGACTCGCTTTTAATATTGGTTGGACAATATAGACGATAAGGTACAAATAGCGCTGACTTGTTTGTTACTTATAGAAGAGCTTGAGTGTGTAATTTTCCATACTCAATCAAATACAGTTCAAACGCACATTTAATCTTTTTCTTCGTGAGCTTTTCCTAAACTCGCTTATTATTTTCCCCTATTCCTTGCCGATGCGTCTGGCTTCCCTTTATCCCAAAAAAAAGGAGCGCCGCTAAAAAGGCACTAAAATAAAAGTGGCAAAGGCATAAAGTTAAGGACCGGCAGTCCAATAAAAAGCCACAAGATGGCGGATCGTAAAAATAAAGGCTATAAAGAAGTTAAGGTCGCATAAGGGAGAAAGCATCGCAGGGACAAAAGAATGATGTTATATGAGTGGATAAAGGAGTAAAAAGTAAAAATAATAAAAATAAGTTTGTTTTTTAAATTGTACATTTTATGTACCACCGTGGCAAACACCTCTCCTTGTTTTATATTTATAAACAACATATGGCTGAATCAAAGGTATCGATAAAAATACGTTTAAAAAAATACAAAATTAAACCGTGGATTACAACAGGTCTAATATCTTCCATTCGAGAAAGAAACAGACTCAAAAAGTTGACAGTACTAAACCCCTGCCTTTTTAATGCATATAAAACTTACCGAAATTTTTTAACGGAGCTTATACAAAAAACAAAGCATGACTATTTATACAAGCCTTATCAAGTCCTCACTAAATAACCCTAAAAGAACATGGAAAACTATAAAAACCGAATGAATCTAATGTAAGAGAGGTCGTAAAGTGCGTAAAAGATGAATTAGGACAAGAAATAAAAAACGAGTCAGCGAACAAAATTTAATGAATTTTTTAGTAACATAGGTAAAAATTTGGCAAATCATCGGAAATTTGACAAAAAAATATCAAGCCAAAAATCATCTCTGTTTTTAATGCCCATGTGTGGAAAAGAATTACATCTCTTTAAAATGACGCAGCAAGCGGGATTGATGGTATAACATCGGAAGATATTAAGCAAACCGCTCCTACATATTACTGATCTAATATTCACCGAAGCTTTAGGGAAAAACTTACTGAAGATGCTATGTTGACGGCTATGAAAAAATAGTACAAAATTTAGATAATAATAAAAATGTATAGGCATCTTTGTGGATCTAGCAAAGGCTTTTGATACAGTAGATCATCATATACTACTCGAAAAAATGGAGTTCATGGGTATACGTGGAATAGTTAAAGAGTTACATAATTAAAAGTTATCTTCAAAATAAAACCCAGCAAGTAAGAAATGGTGATAACCTAAGTAAACCATTACCCGTAGAATATGGTGTACCACAAGGTACATTATTAGGGTCTTTATTATTTTAGATGTATGTAGACGAATTGACAAAACTTCTAAAAATGCAACAATAATATGTTTTGCAGATGACACACTAATTTTAATAGAACGTGATACGTGGAAAGAAACCATAGTTAACCTAAGTATAGGCAATTTTTTAGAAGAGGATGAAATTAGTACAAAATTAGTACCAAATTATGGCGTAATTACTTTTTTTCAAACCTCTTTCCTAAGCAAAGGGGGGTGTACCTTGATATCAAGCTACACACCCCATACCAAAGAAACAAAAATATTAGGAAACGATGGTTTTTGTAAACTAAAAGTACCCTTCTTTAAGAGTACATAATTATTACACCGATTAAGCTCATATTTTACTGATACCGACACATTTCTAGACCATTCAACTGAGACTTGAGTACGGCCCAAAATGTTAAAGATTAAAACAAAAAAAATGTTTAATCATTGAAAACAAAAGTTCCAAAAAACGATCTAAAATAAATCTCCACATGAAACCAAAGCATTCAATACGATTCCACCATAAAAGCTGAAAAGCCGGGGCAATAAAGGGTCACTCATCGATGTCCATTTGAAACAATCGCCTATAGGCATGTAGGGGATTGTCAGAGGGTGGGAGGTTGGTCCGCTGCTAGCTGGGGTATTAGCTCTGGTGCTCGATTTGACACATTTAATTGGGATGCTTATGTTCTATGTGAATCGGACCTAAGATTAATTAGGCTAACCCTAAAAATGATCGATACGTATGTTATGGAATGGTAAAATTAGTTGATATTTAGTTACTTACTATTAATAGTTCTTCTCTTATTGTAGTACCTAATAATAATTAGATAAAAACAGTAAAATTCACACTTAAACGGTTTCTTCTATACTTACATAATATTATCGAGTAACTTTAAAAGTCATTACAAAATAAATTTCTGTACATTGTTGCTTATTGTGGTGCCCGGAGCTCGGTCGCCGGCAGAATTTGATTTAAGCACGCTCTTTAGTTGCTTTCAGCTCGAGATATTATGAATTTTATATAGTTTACGAGATATTTAGCTCAATTACAACTTAACAAGGTTTAAATCACAATCAGCTGGGCGCCCATACTCGCTTTGTGGGTTCGGCTTATTGAAATAATGCCTACGCAACCAATGACTAAAGAATTTTTTTTTAAATCTAGGCTTTTCTATTAGGTTCTTATTATTTTCACAAATGTAACATTGTCTGTACATAGCAAAGAAAGCGCATTGGAGAGAGTGTCAGAAATATCATAAATAAAAATTAAAAAAAGAATAATGTTGACAGGAACTATGAGTTTATTTCAATCTCAAATGAGTAAATTTATCGTTTTGTAAAGATAACTCTAAAATTAGTTTAGAAAGAATAAATTAAAATTATGAGCAAAAATAATTTTATGAATTACACACTATCGAACGCCATTGAGAAGTCAGTGTGAACAATACCCATTCTACGCCTAGCGAACAAACAGTTACTTATTTGTAACTCGTTTCTCTTAGCCACTCGAATAGGCAAACGCACGTAGTACATTTGACCTACCATGTAGTTCGCTTTTTCGGTGCATTTGACCTACTACTTTTTGTATTGTTTCCTAGAAAACAATCTCTGTAAAGTCACTTGAAATTTAAAACATTCCTTCAAATCTTAAAACAATCGAAAACAAAAACCTCAAATTAGATTAGCATCTTTAAAAGAGCTGCTCAAAGGCTTCGTTTTGTCTCAAAAATACCCGAGTTTACCTCGGTAAGGGATGCTATGGAACGCTAATTGTCTTCTTTGAACGCACAGTTGATACAAAACTAAATCTAGGACTGTTCAAATTTGAGTACATGATTAGTAAGTAAGTAAGATTTTCGCAAGTTAATACGAGATAATTTATTAGGAAAAAGCTATCTATAATATTAGATTTAATTTAACCTCTGTTTGTGGCCTTTTTTTAAACCTTTATATTCCGCAAAAATTAATCAATGAATTGCCAGCGTCAAAGAATCATGGATCACTGTGCGCCGAATTAAAAGCAGGCTTCCAGCTAATAAGTCTCATTGACTATTAGATTACCGGATCCAGAGTGCTTTGCGTTATAGCTTATGTACAGTCGCTCAGCTCCATTCACGGTCAATTTGTGGCTTTGCCGTGTTCAAATTTGTTTTGGACGACTGTAATTTTAAGAGAAGGATGGCTTTATCAAAGGAGGTATTACAAAGCTACATTGTTTTGTGGTTATACTGCTTTGATGGTTATAAAATTAGTTTGGGGGCGGTTTGCTCTGGAAGAATGTTGATTTAGAAAGGTTTAGAGTTAGGTATACCTATCACCCAAGAATCTTAACTTTTTTCTGGCTCCCTATCAGTTGGTCGACTATTTTCGAACTTGTTGGATCTCCTCTCAGATGGCAGCCTTTATCCATCACAACTTCTTTAGATGGTTTTCAAACCATTTTCGCCGTACAGTTTTTGACTTTTAAAACTTATGGCTTTTTCTCCTTTTTGAACTGTTACAAAGAATCAAGCAAATAATTTCGAAATTAAAAAAAAAATGGATGATATAAAGATGCTTAAGCGCGCGCATAAAATAAGCGTGTAGAAGTTTGCTTATGGTAATATTCCCCTGCGGGGGTCACTGTATTGATAAATATTAATAGTTTATCTTGTCAAAATACAGGAGCTTAAAAAGTTTGCTATTTTTGCACTTTTTGGTAAGGTTATGTTTTAGAAACACAAAAGTATTCAGCCCTGAACTAACCTACAATCAATAAAGTCCAAAATATCTTGTGATTACCAAAGTATTTATGGATTTTTATATCCATATAATATATTGTATCAACAGCCTACAGTCATGGCGTCTCAAGAAATTGACCTTACCCGATCCTAGACGAACTTAGCCGAAAAGGCAAAACCAGTTGGTTAATTATTTGCTTTATTTTTTGGCTCTAAAATTTTTCTTAAAGCAATGCTACAACTAAATAGCTATATGGTTTTTAATAAGCTTTCGTGGATTCAATGGATCTTAAAGTCAATTGGTTTTGAAAACTGGGTTTTAAAATGTTCCGGGTAGGTGCATGGATATTTTGTGTTTGTCTTTAACTTTGCAAAAACTTCGCTAACACTGGGCATTGATCCTGTAATGGATGGAAAGTCCCATTATAAAAAAAAATAAAAAAAATGATGAAGATAGTAAAATATCTAAATAAAAATAAGAATACAAAATTAACATTAAAAGATTACATTAAAAATAAACATTTACTGAACACACATACAAAGTATAATAAGTAGAACATAATTAAAAGTAAAATTAATTATGTCCATATCCACTAACTTAAAAATTCTTCGATTAAGCTTTTATCATCATTAATATTAATCAAACTTTGGAATGAGCCTTGGTAAACAAATTTGCAAGATAAAAGACCACATTATAAACTCTGATTAGTAACTCATCACAATTAAAGCCTAATCGGAAAATTTTTTGTTTGGTGGATACGACGATAAATGACTTAACGTATATTTGAAAAATCTGCAATTAAGGACTGATCGAAAGGTACGATCTATGCTGCTTGGACATATATTGGACCTCTTTGCTCAAAACTGTAAAGTGGGTATATCATCCCCTTACTTCCGGGCCCCCCTGCGGCTTTATCCTCTATTGAAATATATATCTCCGAAACACGACATCTAAACATTTTAATGAACTCCCGGACACTTTAGTGTACAAAAGGCAAACTCAATTTTAATAGGGTCCACATTACAGAGATTATAGAGTCGCCCAAATTCTGCGCCTCTATTGTCGTTTTAGAGACATTTACAGCTGCTTTTCGAATATGGGGTGAGTCATCAACAGAAGGATTTTTTTTTCTGGATTTACGAAAATATTAAAAAACCGTATAATACGTCTATAACCATTGTTTAATAAGTTATTCAACCTTATCGACAAATGCTAAAAATACGAAATTAAAAAACCGGTCTTTTTTATTTCATTATAACATTTTCAAAAGTTTAAAGATTTGGGTTTTATAGAAAGAAGAGGGTTTCAATTTTACAAATCCTGTTTCGTCTTCCCTCAGTCAAAAATTTTATATCTATATATAAAATCGATTAAGAAATAAGGAAGTATGTAATTATAATCTGCGTATTATAAGTTACTCAAGCAGCAGTGCTCAATAAATTTTAACTTAAATAGGTGAGGTGTTACTCTTTTTTGACGCAGTTTTATTATGCTGGGTCGAAAATAGGTTAAATATTGGCTAATTTGAAAACAAAATTTGAACCGTTTTTTATTTAGATTCAGGGAAGAATTTGATGCTTTAATATAGCTTTTTTTTACCAAGTAGTTTGGTTTTATAGTTAGACACTTTGATTACTTTGGATCTGCGGTAATCACAAATTACCTATTTTTGTCCTAAATTTTTGCTATATTTGTTTATTTTAACGATTTTCACTTATTTGGGAAAATAAAAAGAAAATAATATTGAATCAATATTTTTTTTAATTTTTCACTGTTAGAAAATTTTGAAAATATTTAAGTGTCAAAAAATGTCCAAAACCTACGAGTTTTAAAGGCCTCTGTGTTTTTTAGAGACAAATTATTGAACGTTAATAAAAAAATTGTTTTTGGCAAGTGCACTTCTTCTAAATTTTATCAATAAGTTTCTTTTAAAACCACCTAATTATTATGTGTTGTCAAATTATGCTATTAAAACATTTTATTTTGTTGTCCAAAGACCTGATTCGACGACCAGCTATTGTAAATTATTTTGGAGAAAAAATTTGCGTCAGTTTTGTCCGTACTTAGGTAGAACATAGAGAAATGCAGAATTTTTGGACTTTCTTATTTCTTGACCGATTTTAATAAGTAATATAGTTGAAGGCATAAGTACAAGGGATTATTTTGTCCTGTGATTTGTGGCTTTGCTAGTTAAACGCGCCCAATAAAATCCGTTATATTTGTGCCTGATGCTTCCTGTACTTTTTACCTCACTCCAATTTTTTCAAAATATAATAACCAGTGAAAATCATAAACTCGTTTATTGTATGGGTAAAAACATTTCAAAAAATTAAAAATTATATGTTCTATTGTTCCCACTTTTCCAAAAAAATTAAAATTTAAAGCTTTTTTTAAAATTTTACGTAGGACCTATACATAACTCATATCATTGGATAATTTTAGAGAAAAAAAAATGAGGGATGATTTAAGGGAAAGTTTTTGAATCGCCCCGTATAAATATAAACATAAACTTACGGGACGAAAATACATGTGAATTGCTATAAAGGTATTATATATGCGGTAGCAGAAAA
This sequence comes from Oxystoma pomonae, assembly GCA_963921995.1. NCBI lineage: Eukaryota > Metazoa > Arthropoda > Insecta > Coleoptera > Brentidae > Oxystoma > Oxystoma pomonae. The sequence goes on along the minus strand of OY998169.1, from coordinate 84,111,745 downwards.
TATTTGCCTTATTGAAGTGTCAAGCATTGTTTGGAATCCATTGTGCGCGAGTTAGATTTGTTGCCCTTAAGGGTGTACAATGATATTATAGTTTGTGTCTAGGTAGCCAGCTACCCCCTTAAAAGTGCACATATGGGCTGTGTTTCCTAGAATATTGTGTACACTACACATCTCTCTATACAGGGTGTATGTCCAAGTAACACAGGCTAGACACTTTGGATTTTACAGCTAACGCACAGTTTTAGATACGTTGTGGCTGCTATGTGTTTGTTGTGAAGTAGCTGGCTTAACTGAAGCTGTATTTTTATAGGTCACGTTTTATGGCAGCTTACGTTACACCTAAACTATGCGATATTAATGTAGTTTATTTCGTCAGTAAACAGACCTTCGCACAAACATTGTCCACCGGAAAGTCCTCAAAATGTCGATTTACCATTAGTTACGGAAGTAAAAAAAAAACAAAAATGCTGTATTTTTAGATACCCTTGACATCGTCATAGGCAAAAGATATTCCTCAAAATAGCTGCGGCAAAATTTTAATGATGTTTTCAAAACGTTGTGGCAAAACACAGCAAAAGCATTATTGTTATTGTTTTTGCTGTGGAAACATTTTCCGTGCCTTTTTACTTGCTTGGGTAAGCGCCACAGTTTTAGTGGCTTCAAGCCTTAAAATTTAAATAGAGAAAGTGATTTGTGTAAGTAGCCCCCTATTGTAAAGGTATTTTAGTTGTGCGTATTATGGTCCAGTTAGTTTTCTTACGATCAGTTTGTGAATTTTAAGAAATTTCAAATTTATAAAAAATGTTATTGTACATTCTTAAAGCTCCACCCCAGTGAGATATGATCAAGGGTAGTTTTGACAATAGCAACAAAAACGTGTCTTTTTTTGAATGGGACACCCTGTATAGTAAATTAGGGGTGTGGATTACAATTTTAATCTTATTAAGAAGAGAATATATTGTGTGTTAATCAGTGGAATAAAATTTGAAAAGTGCTCCATTAAAGGCGAATTAAAGCCACAGTGAAAGATCTGATAAGCGAACATCGACGGTTCCAACATTTTTGTTCCTTTAGGGGGGCCGCTTATAAGAAAGTAAGAAAGCTCTGCTTTTATGAGAAGAACGAAACTTTGGTTAAAGAAATATTGTCCGGTCATGACTTGTCCGCTTATCAGGACCGGTATTCTCGTAATACGTAACGTTTTGAAGTCGCTAAGCGAAACGAATAGCGAACAGCGCGCTCAGCGGCACGCTGACCGACGACTTTTCGTATTCTCTTTGCCGAACGCGCTGCCCTGCGAGCAGACAGAATCAAATTCGCTCAGCACATCTTGGCATCACCGAATTTTGCATTTTTATTTCTTGTTAGTCTTGTCGCTCCTTTTCTTTTTCTATGTGTAAGAAAGAGGGCATTACGTGATCGATTTCGATCCGTAGTTCAGAAAGGGTAAATCAAATGGTGACTTGCACAAGTGCATGTTGATCCTTTAAAAAATTACTTGATGGTTTGAATTAGCTCAGTTAAACCTGCCCTTTGACCCTGTGATATAAAGTAGTAGCACGTTCCCGCACAGTGTGCGGGAAAATGTTTACCCCGAGACTTAACCGCACACCTACAAAAAAATTCCGCACTCAGTGCGGGAAAGTTTAAATTTATTCCGGCACTCAGTCAGGGAAAGTGGTGTTTCCGGCACGGTCGTATATTGATATTGATACTTTATTATGTAGTATTTATGGTTAAAATGGTTTCACAATAGTTACTTATATATCTAGTAAGTTATACCTTTTAATTATAGTGAACATGCGTATTCTACATTTAAAGAAACAGAAAATAAAACTCTAAGGTATTTGTTACCAAAAAAATAACCTAGCCAATTCAACAACAAACACAGAATTCATGCATCTACAAGAGAAACCTCGGGCCTGGAAAAATGTATGTTTTCATGGACCTGTTGAATTAAAAAAAGAAAATAGTAATTTTTAGTACATTTATGAATAAATAAAATGACAAAAGATAAAAAAGATAAAAATGGTAATTAGTGTGAAAAATGTGATATTTCAGAAAAGTAAAGAAAATACAGACGAAAACTCAGAAATAAAGGTAGTTACCTATATTGTTTACTAATTACTTTTTATATCAATTAAGCTATTTATTTCATGTTTGCTAATTTCATATTTCATGAAAGCTTTTAGTTTATTTTTGAAGGAAAACAATTAATGTGGACAGGAGCCTAACAAAACCAGATATTTTTTGGTACACATCCGATGAAAGATACAAAAAGCACCGCTGATCAATGGCTTTTTTTACCCTTGGTTTTACAGAATTTTGATTGCTTCTATTTCTAGTATTATACGGATGCTCAATTATTTCGATGTCGATTTTGATAAGAAAAGTTTTTGTTGCAATTTTTTGGAAAAAAAGTGGTCTTACATCGAGCATCAAATAGTCAGGTTGATGTGTACGTGTTTGTCACCCGTCCCCAAGCTACTAATAAGAGATTTTTATTTTTCTAATTATTAATAAAAACGCAAACTGAAAAAACTACTATATTTTCTGCAGCACTCTACAAAGTATTGTAGGGTAGGAAAATCGTACGCGCCGAGGGCAAAACAGCTGGCAAATGGTAGGTGTTTCTCAAACGGTCGCCATGCGCTGAGCGCATTTCGTCGACGCCTTGCGTTCAACATACGTGAATACCATTTTTGTTACTTTGGTCACGTGGTATGCGAATATTACGTTATCATACGGTCAGCGAGTACGAAACGCTGAGCGTATTTAGTTACGAGAATACCGGTCCAGAGCTGTCGGTAATTAGAACATTCACTGAACATGGTGAAAATTTTAGAAATGGCTTAGGTGATTTTTACAAAATTCATATCCAATATTTTTTGTATCATTCATTTTACTTCTTGCACAAGCCAAGTTTTGCTTAAATTTATTATGAACTATCAATTTAAAAGAAAGCCTTTGCTAAGTCAAAGATCCATGATTTTTTTCATTATTCTTCCTATATTTTACTGCTTTTGTATTACTTTTGTTGCAAATCTAAGTAATTTATGACTAATCCTAGTCAAGATAAAATCGTTATAATTGCCGTATGACACAAAAAGCGTCGGTCCATTGTTTTCGAGTTTTGGGCTTCCGCCATTTTCACTCGCTATGGCGTCATGCCCGTTTCCTCCTCCTATATCGGTTCTACAGTACAAGCCAAAATTTATGACTATTTTCAACGTATGTTTAATAATATTTAATCCCGCTTTTTTTACTTTTAATAACAATTTCCTAGTTTACCTGTCCCGTAAACTGTTCTAGGCTACTAAAGGAGGATCGAGGACAGTTTTTGGAAATCGATGACTTAAATAGTATACACATTTCAGCGTCACCGGTCAGGATTAATGTAAGGGAGGTGAAAGATATTTGTAATACTCTAAAAAACAAGAAGACACCTGGACGTGGCAATATCCCCGCAGAATTGATCAAATATGGAACTATACGAACACTTCTTCCAAAACTGCGTAAACAGCAGAAATGTCCCAGAAGAATGGATATTATCCTTCCTTACCCCTATCCACAAAAAGGGTTCCAAAGAGGATTGTGACAACTACCGAAGTATTGTGGTGACGATCACAATCAGCCGGATATACCGCAAAGTACTGAAGACAGAGAAGCAGAAGAACAGGCAGGATTTCGTGCAGGAAGATCCACTATTCACCACCTTTTCTGTGTCACTCATCTTATCGAGAAAATGCCAGCTTTTGACCGAGAGGTACACCTCCTCTTTGTGGATCTAAAGAAGGAATACGACAGCATACCACTGGCAAAACTTGGGGGACGCATTGAAACGGAAAAACATAAACGAAAAAAAAAATTGAACGAACGAAAGATGGAAGGTCTTACAGCGCCGCAGGCGAAAAATTTTGCAACTTGTGATTTTTTAAAGATTTTTGTTATATTGTTTAACTTTTGATTTGTGATCTCCGGTCAGACACCTTAAAAAAAATCAGAATTGACTTAAAAACGGTTTGATCATTTGTTTGTACGCATTCCATAATTCATTTTTGGCAACGTTTATGATTAATGCAGATACATGTGTAGTTCGTATACATAAGTTCCTGGAAAACCGTTTATAATTTTTCAACTTTTTAACGTTTCCGTATTAACTAAAACTTTTATTCTTTACACAGAAATTGTTTAATTTTCAAATATTTATTTTATTATATTATATATATATTATTTTTTTATATTTCTTTGTGATTACTAATAAACCTATTTGTATTTATTTTATACCAGCAGAAAACACCGCCTGAGTTTTTACCCATTTTTTCCCCGTTTTTCTTGCTTTGTATGATCATAACTTTTGTCCCTGTAAATAGATTTTGATGAAATATCCACCAGGGGTCCAATTAATCCACCAAAACCCCGTTCAGCAATTTTTGCTTGAGGCTGAAACAAACAGACAAGCAGAGAAACAAACAAAAATCATTGTCTAATATATACTGGAGAACAAAAAAAAATGTAACACCAAAAAAGACAAATATTTCTAAAGTAATTTATTTATATATTAATATAGTAGGATTCTCTTAGTAATTGATTACATTTCCAAGAAGTTTTTTTTTTATTGGGCATTGACAAAATAAGATCATATTGAGAAACACTCATCCAAATTCTAGGGGGATGTGGTAATCGACTAAGATTGCGCCCTATCACACCCCATACGTATTTGATAGGCGACAAGTCAGGCGATCTTGCTGGCCATTCCAAAGTCTCTGTTCCAAGTTCATTGTTTCACGAGCAATATGCGGTCTGGCATTATCTTTTTGAAAGATCGCATTTGGGATAGTTTGTAGGTAAGGATGTAAAACTGGCTGCCCACTCTAAGCGGCGAGCCTTATGTTGTGGAGTCAAAGATAGCACCAAAAGCGGACGGTAAGCCCTCAGCCCCATACCAAACAAAACTGTCATCTTTGAAAACACTCGTCCTGTAGCTGCAACTAGAATATCTCTTACTTGGCGTATACTGTTCCATAGATTTCTGAGAGCAAGAAGTCTGAGATGCCGTAAATCACGACCTTGTAATAATCTAGGGCGTCCAGAACCCGCATATAAGTCTCATCATTGGACCACCTTCTCCAAACTCTTAACACTGTTGATGAAACTCATTTTTATTTTTTAAGTAAACTGTAAGCAATCCAAAAAGACCAAAAACTGTGAGAAAAATGATTTAAAATTTTCAAAAAAGGTCTTTTATGTGTTGGTTGTTTTTGAAAATGAATAGAAAAAATCTGTGAAAAAAGGAAAGATATACATGGTATTGCATTTTTTATGTTCTCCACTATGTAAGAAACTCGTCCAAAACAGAAACTTTTTTTGATTCAAGTGATTAAATGGACAAAATGAGTCGCACACTTTTCGTTTCATATAAATTTTATTTTTAATAGGTTTTAAAATTAAATCTGTATGACACGAAAAGTGTTCTCATTTTGTCCAAGATATTTAATGATTTGACCACAATTTTTCCCAAATAGTGTCAACTGTTTTCTCCATAAGGCACCGGCGATCCCTTGGGGGGGGGGGGGCGATGGGGCGTGCCTTCCCCTCAATGTTGCTTTTAATTGCTTGAAGTTGGGAAATATGAAGGTTCAGTAGGGAAGTTTAAGTAAACTTTACAAAACATTTTGTATTTCTAATTTCACAATAACAACAATAAAAAAATCCTAAAGTTTAGGTAACTTGAAGATCGCTTTTAATATTAGTTGGAAAAATGCCGTTTATCCTCCCCCAATCAAATGCCTTGCGCTGGTGCCATAAAGTTGTCTAACCTCCGTATACAGATTTCCTAAGCAAATCCTGAGGGGGCCAAGCAGCACATTAGGCAGAAAAGGATGGGCATGGGGAGATGTTGTCACTACATCTTACACGTAGTAAATCCATTCCAGGTTGTTGTTTTCTACTGTTTTCCATTTTCATACCTTTAGGACTGGAATAAAAATTGTTTTTGCTCGACTTTAATACCAAACTGATGAAAGATATCGTAAAAAAAAATATTTTTCGGCTTTTCATTTTGAAACCATTGTCCTTACGCACTGTTTACAGGCTGGGGACTGAGATACATGCAAATGCCTAACCTAAAGCGTTCATACACGGCCGGAGAAATCGACTGAGATATTTCCGTAGAAACTTTATCAAGCAAATAGGACGGGTTGACGCCTTCGAACGTCCAACGCAGGTTTTGCACTTTGATTCGAAATCAAAAAGGAGGAACAGTCAGATGTGGGGCCGTGCACAAATTACGTAACGGTGATTTTACCAATTTTTGACCCCCTCCCTATGTAATGTTTTGTAACGGTTTGGCACGCTACTCCCCTAATATTACGTAACGATTTCAAGACCACTACCCCCCCCCAAAAAAAAAAAAAACTCAACTCACTTATTTTCATTCCAAATTTTCTTAGTTTCACACAAATGCAAACGCTGTCGAAAACCCCCCTCCCCCCTACGTAACGTTTTGTAACCCCCCTCCCCCCTATGACCATTACGTAATTTGTGCACGGCCCCTGTAGTCCCAGTGGAGGAGGGCGACAAAATTGATATTTTTTTCTTAAAAATTATACTCTTTAGACCTATTTCTTTGCGTTCCCGAAATTACGTAATTTTTGACAAAAAATTGTAAGCGGCGCCATTTTTATTTCGTACTTTGTTTTTCTAACATTTTTGCGTTCGGCTAATTTAATTGAAAAATTTTTGCCTGCGGCGCCCTTTATCTTCTCACTCGAAACCAAGATCCCCCGTTTTAAGAAAACTGATCCCGTCTCTGTTTCTAAATTTTTTCGAATAAAAGTAGAGTATGACCATGGGGGAAATAATTAATAATAAATAAATAATAAATAAAATAAAGAATAAATAATAATTAATAAAATAATTTTTTTCTACGGTATGACGAAAATTTCGAGAAAGTTGAAGAAAAAAATTAAAAAAGTGGCAGAGCTCAAGTTTTTCGTAAAAAAACGTTTTTTGTAAAGAAACAGAGCAAACTAATTCTTTTCACCCCTATTTGGGTGTTACAAATATTGGCAGCCGCTTATTTTTCGCTTTTACCCTCCCGCTAGTTTTGAAGAATTGGTTCACTACATGTTTCGAGATCATGTCATAAAACACCTCGAAAATATCAAATGTAGTGTAGGGCCAGCTTTATTTAAAATCAATAATATCGCAAGCAAAAAGCTCTGCAGGAAAAACAGCGCAATTTATTGATTTCTTTGGCTGCTAGTGCTAGCTGCATGGTTTGGCCGTTTCCGGATAGATGTCACTAGTAGAACAGAATGGAAAGAAATTTAATTAAAAGCGAAGATATTTCTTTCTAATGTTAACAACCTCACGAGTTTATCGCTCAGTATCGTAAATAATGGACCCCGCCGCCTCCTTTAAGCAAGAAAAAGCTGTGGTTTGGACCTGAAAACATCTAATTTTTAATTAGTTTTTCCTCGATCATCTCATGGTGTGGCCGCCGTCTAGCGGAATTTGCAGACATCTTGTCAACGGTTATTATTGCAACTATGATTTATGCTCACAATGAAAGAGTGGCGACAATTTTTTCTCATGAAAGCAGTCCGGAGATAATAACAAACTGGCACCATTGCTCAATATACCTGTTTTTTTTTGTGCGCGCAGAACTTTCTATGCCTTTTCTGTTTGATTTATTGAAATCCTATCCCTAAGGAAAATCTTAGGAACCCTGTATATTAAAAAATGATTAAATGTATGATCATATGTAAAACTGTCCATAAGAGGTGTGGAATTATTGCTGAATTAATAAGTGATAATTCCCCAGTAGGTGATAATGATCTGACGCGATCTCAATAATATATGAAGTGCTGCAGGTCAACCTCCCGCAAAGCATTTCCGAGTTTTCCAAGTTTTGATACACAATGAACCGTTTGGGGTCTTTATCCAAGGCCGACATCGACTCGCACATACGAAAAACATACCAGAGAACACCAGAAAAAATAAGAAGTTTGTGTGGAACCAAGTTATGGAGTTCTGCAAAGCCAGAAAATATGAATTGAAGCACGAAGCGCCGATGAGCAAATATTTTGAAGGATTGGGCTTAACCCATTTCAAGATAAAATTTTCAAATCTGCAAGAGAAGCAAAAAACGCAAAACGACAGGATCTGCAGTCCCAAGAGGACAAGAGAAAGCTAAGCTCAAGTGCCTTAAAATTTGATGAAATGCAGAAACTAGTGAGTAGCTGTGATGAAGGCACACCAGACGCGTTGCAAAAAAAGCTGTTCTTTGTGATATCCTATGAACTAGCCTGGAGAGGAGGAGAAGTCTGCAGGGACAAGTTGCAGCTTTTTAAAGAAGAAGTGGACAATGCAAGTGAAAATACCAACATAATTGAGTACAATCCAATTTTTGGAAAAACCACTCAAGGTGGATCTAAGCCATGTGCTTCATCCAAATGGATGATATTGAATAAAACTCACCCCAATTTCTGCCCGGTTCGACTTTTTCATGCACTGAAATCAAAGAGAGATAGCGTTAAAAATGATCGCCTGTTTCTAACGATCAATCCGTTGTGGAAATTAGGACGTTAATGGTTTAAGAACATACCCGTGGGAAAGAACGAGATCGCGAAGTGGACTAAGACGCAGGCTGCACAGGTGGGAATAGACGTGAAGAAAAAAAAGATTACAAACTTATAAAGATGACAGGTCATGCTAGCTCCAAGTCCATCGCGAGCTATCTGCAGATGGACGAAGGGCATCATCAGGCGATCGTCGATAAAATGCGAGGAAGTCAGAGCCGCACTAGTTCAGGGAAATTTTGAAAAATGAAGATCCGAACGAATGCATGGCAGGGCCAAGCAGTGTAACTTTAGTTATGGAGAAAAAAAAATACTCCTCCTGCGGAGTTGGGCAATGGAAAAAATAAACTCGTGCAGTTTTCAAAAAACACATTTTTTTCAGAATTATCGATAATTTTCAAAGCACTTTTGGTATTACCCCCGAAATTTTCTTTATATTTAACCGCGTTTGGTCACTTGACTGTACCCCAATTCTCAGGTCCCCTTTGTCTTCTGGACGTATTTATTTCTTACTTCTTTGGCCAACCCCTTTGCGACATTTTCAGTTAGTCATTTGTTTTCTCGAATGTCTCTCCATAAATATGGCTCGTATTTAAGGTCACCAAAATTCCACAATAAGAGAGAAAAAAAACACAAAGGACGCGGTGGATTTTTAAATATATTATAATATAACTGGTGCCCTTATTTTTTATTATGATATTTTTCTTAATAAAAAAAATATTTTTATGCCAAAAAGTTTTAGCGGGAGTGTGTAAACTAGATGATTGATACCTGTTTTTGCACTCTCCAGAATGCGCGCCCGATCCATATGTCACCTTCTTATCCTTTTTGTGTTACTTACAACTCATTGCTCCTCAAAAGTAACGTACACATTTATACATTAAGCGCTACCCCCAAAGGACTTGGGGGTCGCTAAAACCTACAGATTTGATGGTAATTCTATTTGTAACAGCGCAGGGGGTGGTTTAAATCCCCATATGCGAGTGTCTATCTTCTATGGATTTATTCTATTCCGAAATATCGACTATAGATTTAATCATTTCAACTCATGTGCTCTTTTTATGTCCGATAAGGGTGTTAAAATGAGGGGTTTATGTAGTAAGTAGTGTCATTAAATGTGTAGTTTTTGATGTTTATTGCAAAAATATGGACACCTAGATACGATTAAACTGCGCAGAAATTCAACATTTTCGATTTTAAATTGAACATTTCGTTTATAAGTTAAAAGGGGTAGAGTGTTAGGGTGAGATTGGGTCAAATAAATAGATTTTTAAATTATTATTATTTCTGACTTTGAAATATGTGTAGCATGTATACAGACCGCTTCAAGCTACTGCGAACATAGGGCGAAAGAAGTCTAATTTGTCAGTGTACGTACATGCAGAGACACCGCACGCCTATCAGTGAAGCAACCAACACTCAGGCTTCCGATCGCCATTCGCTTCCGTTCGCCGCCGTTCGACTTGTATTTAGTACGCCTCTAACCACGGTGCTGTGTGGAGCGTAGTCAATGAAACCGGAATTTCGTCAATAAATACGCAAATTTTTATAACGTAATTTTCTTATTTTTTGTCACTGATAAATAAGAGCGTTTTATTGTCAACTGCTCAGATTTATCAGTGACGACGTGTTACAATGAAAATAATAAGGAGAAACAAAATAAAAGCAAATTCTCAAAATAAAATAATACATTCTAAAAACCAAAAAAATTCTCCCAGTCAAAAAAAAATTAAAGCAAATGTTCGAAAAGTCCTCCTTGCTCGGCTAGACAATATCCGAGCCTACTATAAAAACCCCTTCCAACGTTTCCAAGCATGTTAGGGGTGATAATTTGAAAAGCTTCTTCAAAAACAGATAGAAGTCATTAGGAGCAAGATCGGGAGATCGAGCTGGCCATAAAATAGTTCCCCGTGTACTTATAACCCGATTAGGAAATACATTATCAAGATATTCCCTAACAAGGCCAACATTGTGAGCGGAACAACCATGTTGTTGAAACCATGTTTCACCAAATCTTACACCTAACAACTGCCTAGCAGTTGGAATAATGTGCTGCTGCAGTAGATCCAAGTATCTAGGACCATTCAAATTGCAATTGCCGTTAATAAAAAATGGCCCAATTACGTGTTCCCCTACAATACCCCCCCCCCCAAACATTTAGTTTTTGGGGATACTGTGTTCTTACGTCAAAATACAAATGCAAATTTTCCCTCGACCTATATCGAACGTGTGTTGGGTTATGACGATTTGACCATTTGACCATCTGCACTTTTTCGGCAACTTCGTAGACATCCATTTTTAGTTTTAAAAATGTATTATTTCAATTAAGAACTTACCCATCTGTTTCTCGAGCAAGGCAGAAATAAAAGAAAATAATAAAAACAACAAAATGAATTTCCAAAAGATAACACTGCAGCGTGCTTCGAATCCACCTCGGTCGTACGGCACGGAGAGTAAATTGGACTTGATTCCCCCTATGTTTGCAGTAGCTTGAAGCGGTCTGTATAGGCGCTTTAAAAACCAAACCATCTAAGTACGACGCGCAGTGGTCCGCCGTAATTTATTTATTTGATCAATTGTGTTAAATTTAAAACATCTGATTTGGTCAATTTTGACTACTCTCCCTCCACTTCCCTTACTCACAAGTTACTAATTTATAAGCGTTAAATGAAGAAGACTGATCAGAGGACGGTTATTTTTCTACGATGGATTCACCTTGTTTAGAAAACTATTAATTACGTGCTGTGTTTTTTGTCAAACACACACTCTTCCACTTGGTGAGATTTGGTAAGATGTTGGGGGTCCCCTCCCCTCTCACACGAGACCTGCTATCTTCTATGTACTACATTTTTTGTATATTCTCTAAATTAAAAAGTTGATAGGATATTTTCATTGACTGAAATGACATTTTACAATATTAAGAAAACTCGCAAAAAGTCATAGAAATTTTGCAGGCAAAACTTTTTTGTAGCGTGGAAAATACCAGAGAAAAGTGGGAGTGACATTCATGGTACACCCTGTACTTACCTACTATTTTCTGAACTAGGTCCAGTCTCATTTAATCTGGATAATTAAAGTTCTACTGTTAATAACATAAAAAAAAATTTGAAAAAAATACAAAAAAAATTTAAAAAAAAATACTTTCTTGTTTGCAGGTGGTCGCAGAAATTATTTTTCAAAAAAGGTGTGACTTGGAAATAAAGTTAATAAAAGATTGGAAGTCCCGACCGACATGTCCAAAGCATTAGGTTCCATCGCCCTAATATAAAATGCTAAACCCATAACAACGAGGCTCACGAGTTCCGAGAGTAGTAATAAGATCGCGACTACACAAAATTTAGATGTTCTGGCTTTGATTCTTGCACGGCCTCGATCATTCCACAAATATGCTAATTTAAAGAAGGGTTTTTCGAATTTGATAAAGTATGTATATGTATGTTTATATATACAGGGTGATTGAAAATTCCCCAGAAAAATTTTAACAGTGGGTAGATATCACTCATCTAAAAAAAGTTTGCGGAATATTTTTTTGTTATTTCTTATTCCAACGTTGCAATTATTAAATGCAAATATCTCCAACCAAAGAGTTTTAAAAAAGATATTTTTACAAATTCTTTTCTAGGAGAACAAATTCAACCTGAACTTAAAATCTTTGTAACATCAAAAAAAATGTTTTAAATAACCAAACTACGCAACTGTCAGTTCTAAATAGGATTTAGCACAAAATTAACATTTCTCTATTTTGTATTAAACCCTATTTAGAACTGGCAGGGGGGTGGGTTCATGGATATTGAATTCGTTTTCAATATGTTTTGAAAACTTTTTTTTCATGAGTTTTCATGACAGGTTTTCAAATCGATTTTGAATCGATTTGAAAACGGTTTTCAAATTTTGATATTTAGCAGCAGAGTTTTGGTACTTTTTTTTAAAAAATGTATTTTATTCGAAAGAGGATGTTGACCCTTGCCACACATTTTTTTAAAATTTTGTGCATAGCACATACACAAATTCTAGAATGCCGGTTCCACAGTTTCACTTCTATTTTTTTCTCTCTCTCTCAAAAAGAGTGAGAGCAATAAAATATAATTTGGCGGCTGTCTGGTCATCCGACGTAATACGCATGTGTAAACTCAATCCCCGTTTTCATGGAAAATCGGTATTTCGATCTCAATACGATCTTGATCCAAGCCTAAAAATTTTCAGGGTCGGATCTAGATTGAAAGCGATTTGAATACTGGAAAAACAAGCGTTTTCATGGACGTTATCGGATTGAAATCGTTTTCAGAACGAACTCGATTCCCATGAGAACGTAGCAATAATATCTTACACGGCAACTATTTGAAAAAATTTTAAGAGCTCTGTTCTGGGGTACTCTGTATACGTCTTTTCACCCTCGGCCCCGTCATCGGGAAATCATCGACAATTCAAAGGTACTTCGATTAAAAAGCGGTCAAAACACGCGGGGGATCGACACAAAGTCACGTGTCAAACCGACGTTTGACGGGAAAAAGGCGCCACGTGACCGTATTAAGGGTGGTTTATAAATATAACAACGTGCGTATATACAACATCGCTCTAAAGTCGTTTTAGAATAATGCGTCTAGGGTTATGGCGTAATCCGACCAAAATTTGGTGCATTTGTAAAAATTCGTTATGGATATGAGTTTTTTGATTGAGATTTCAAGGGTTATTTATCACCATTTGAGCGAGAGTGTGAGAACAGAGGATTGATCCTGTTATTAGAGGGATTACTTTGATAATTGTGTAGATTATGAAAACGCTTTTGATCGAAGACGAAAAACGAATCTCTTAAAGCAATGGTCTGGATGATCCAGGATAAAATATGATTTTGCGATGGTTTGACTGGTAAACTGGGTTTAGTTTCATCAGTTAAACCCTGGTTTCATTAAATTTGGTTAGAAAAAAGCTATGTCATAATCGGCAACCTAACCTCACTTTTTTTCAAGTGCAAACAGCTAATGACTTTGTTTGTTTTCTTTTATGTTCTCTTGTTTATAAAAACTTTTTTTTTCTCCAGGATTGTAAGAAACAAAGCAGCGGAAAAAGCGAAGCACGCGCACCACATAGCCACCAGTGGCGGCTCGTCAGTATCCTCCACGAACAACGGCGGGTCAGTGTCGGTTATCGCGCACGCCCCCTCCACCCAATTGCCCGAACCCAGGTCGGGCGGTTATAGCATTAACGGGATTTTAGGACTTCAGCACGACCCCAACGGCAATAGCATCAAAAGAAAAAGGATAGATGACCACGGTAAGATATTTTGTTTGTTTTTTAACACTTTATATAATTTTATGGACTGGTTGTTCAATCAAGGTTCAACTGTATGTTCAAGTGAACTTGGTTCAAGAATAAACGTGGTTCAGCTTTAATCTCCGGTTGTTCAATCAAAATTTGAACTGAGTTCAGTTTACTGAAGTTTAACTGTTGACCTACTTTATTGAAAGCCATAATGGTGGTCAACTGTAATATTTTGTGTAAAATACAACATAACCCATAATATTTTGTTTTATTTTGTATTGTTTAAAAGAGCTGTGATTTTTCTAAGTTTGCAGTATCTCTCTTCGGTTCTATCTGGATGGATGAAACTTTGATATAGCAAGCAGATTGCTGGAAAGACTCTTCACACTACTCTGCTGGCTCTAATTTGGTATACGTCTATAAAATTACCAATTGTGATTAAAAAATTTCCTGTAGCACAATACCTGAGTTTTAAAAGCACCATGGCTGTTGGTGTCAAAAGCACGATACAGAAAAAAAAGTATTGAATAAGGCACAGACTTGTGTAGCATTAACTTTTTACATGCCCTGAGACATATTATGTGATAATAAAATAAATAAATAATAATAAATACAATAAATTATGAATTGCATGCAAGTTGCAAAGTTAGAATTTGATTGTGGTTGATAATGAAAAAGCAAAAAAACATGCGAAAGCTCAGCATTAAACAAAAAACTAAACACAAATTCATTCATACAAGTTTCAGAAAAGATTACACAAAATTGACAGAGCGGCTTACCCAAGGGCTTACTAGATAGCTTACGACCTATTTCAAGAAATAGCGTAACTTTATTTACTGTCTATTGAAACACTTACTGCTGTTTGGTGTTGAATTCTTTCTCCAATTTTGCCAACGAGAAAACTCACTCCCTCTTTCGTAAAGCGTCACTATCACTATCTTTCATAAAAAATAATGTGGCCTCGTCTTCTAATATCTCGCTGAATCACCATAATAATCTCCAGGAAGTTTCAATCATCTCTCAGTAGGTTTATTTTATAAAAATTGAAAATTGACCTCAACCAGCAGTTTAGACCGGCACAAATATCAAACAACACATGAAATAATACATTTTTTTGAAACGCTCTTTTAAACTATAAAAATATTTTTTTTATTTATATTTCTCGTTTTTAAACAAAAAAAACTAAACTAAAAAACTATAACTACTAAAAATGAGCGTTCATGTGAACCAGATTCCAGAGCACGGAAAAATTCCGATTCAGTTCTGAACCAACATTGAACAACTCACCGTTTTCCTTAAACCAGGTTCAAATACTGAACTGGCTTTGAACGGCCATTCAACAATCGTGCCTTATGGACTTCCGATTCTGTCTGGTCGTATCGAGTAGTTCAAACGCGCATTAGTTCGTTTGGAATCTACATTTGAAAGGCGTGCATGGCTAAAGCAGAAGAGTGTTAAATCGAAATTCCAAATTGCAAAAAGTAATATTGTTTTCAATTATTAAACTTTGAAATTTCTTTGCTGATTTTATAGACGAATAGCTTGTTGGAAAGCTAATTAAATTTTCTACACAAACCAAAAATGAAAATGTTACTGTTATTTTAAGAATGAACATGGGCGGATACTAACTAACTGATTTTTATGGGCAACTGGGGGAAGAGTTACAGAGTAGTTAAAATGCACATTAGCGCCTTTGCGATTCAAATTTATGTGTTTATAATTTTACCTATCCATGGAAATGACCTGATGTTGTTATAATTTTTAACCATTCAGCATGTGCGTACAAATCGGGAAAAGCCATCAAGGTTCGGTTGCGCTTATTATTTGGGGGGTCGAAAAAGGGCGCGTTGTTAGCGGGGGGATGCTGCGGTAACCGTGGCAACTGCTCCTCACGTCTTCATAATCCCGCGTCGCACGCTTATTGGTCAGAAACAGGAAGGCATCATCGTGGTCGTTTCACGCTCCGCGGAGGGTTGATTTTGAGTGTTTTTTGAGGGATCCCGGTTTTATTTTAGAGCAATCACACGTCGGTTATTAAGAGGTGAACATTAACTTGTTTATCAGCTACGCTTTTAAGTATTTAGCCAAAATAACGGACGGCTATGTGCATTTAATCTACATATTTGATTTATATATACAGAGTGTCTTAAAAATCCGAGTTCACCCTAATATCTGTAGAACCAAAAGAGACAGAAGAGTAAAATTACATATAATTAGATGATTTACAATCCTAATTCTCCTCTAAGTTTGTGGGCCCACAAAAGAGAAAGAAGTAGGTTTTTTTTGCAAAATCTAACATAACAGTATTTTAAAGGTTTTTTTCGGAAATAGAAGATTAACTATGAAGAATATTATAATATATATTAAATATAATAAATATAATAAATATAATAAATATAATAAATATAATAAATATAATAAATATAATAAATATAATAAATATAATAAATATAATAAATATAATAAATATAATAAATATAATAAATATAATAAATATAATATATATAATAAATTGTTTATTGAATATTTTTTAAACTTTTTTGGTTTCTGCTTCTAAACAATTCATAGATAGCAAAAATCCGATTTTTAGAATTTTTACTTGTTTCTCTGTTTGTTTGTTTTTCTGTCTGTTTGTTTTTTCCAGCATCATGCAAAAACTATAAAACGGATTTTTATAGAAGTTCTACTATTGGATTATTGGACTTCTAAGTACGACATAAGCTTTATTTTGGTTTACGGAAACAAAAGTTATCATTATTTAAAGCAAGAAAAACGGAAAAAAACGGGTGTCTTCAGCTAGTCAAGAATAATGATTTGGTATGTAATTTCGCAAAAAGCAGCAAATAACTTTATTTCCCCATCTATTTCTGGCGTTCGTCACCGTTCCGCCATGTTGCCGTCTTACAGAGCGTCGCTGTGATTCGCGACGCCAAATTAGCGTCGTGATCGTTACACCGCGACGCCCGTTTTTCCACTAATTGGACGCCTAGACGCGCGTCGTTACATAATCATGCACACACCTCGAGAATTAGCACCTATTAATCTTTTCGATCGGCTACAAAATAGCCACTTTTTGTACAAGTTTTCATACGGAAAGTTTCACTTTACAGACTGATTTAAAAGCAGGCAACTTCTTTTTACTTTCCCTGGCAGTTATTGTTGCTTTTACGCTTCAGTCAAGTTAGTTATGACTTTTATTTGACGCTTTAAGAGAAGAGATTCTTTATTTTCTGTCAGTGACCTTAGCTCAGGACACGGCACAGAGCACTTTTTTGATTTTTTTGACGAAGAAGCTAAAATCTCTTTCTAAGGCCTTAGAAAAAAACAAAAAATTGTCTTAGTTTTTACAAAATGTCCCTCTTATTCAGTTTAGCCAATTCTGTCAAATACTGTCACTTCGACATTTTCTGAGCTAAGGTCACTGATAGAAAAAAAAATCTCTACTCTTAATAAGAAAAAAAATGTTTTATTTACAAAAATGAATTCAGATTTACAAAAACAAGTTTAATCCAGAAGAAACTTCAAATGAAGCTTTACATATTACCGGGTGGCCAGAAAAAACCGGACAAAATGCTTTCCGTTATAACTTTTATGCAACAAACTGTCTTTGCAGGGAATTGAGCAAGACTTTGATCACAAATATTTTTTTCCGCCATCTTAGAATCTAAGATGGCGGAAAGAAACAAACTTTACCCTTCAAAGAGCCTCGTTTATTCGTATGTTACGGACATTTTTTGGATTTTTTTATGAAGTCGTAAAAAAGCTTTGTTTCTGTCACACAGAACGAGGTGCGAATCATTAAAATCGGTTAAGAGGTTCTCAAAAAAAAATAAAAAATTTTCAATCAGTGTTTTACGGATTATGCGATTGCCATCTTAATTCTGTCTGCATACATTTTCTCATAAATTCATTATTACTAAACCGATTTTGATGAAATAAAAAGCTTCATGGCAAAAATCGATTGTTCTTTAACTACTGCTATTAAAATTGGTCGTCGTCTTGAAATTCAAGATGACTGTAAATTTTAAATACTTTTTTTAATTTGTACAAAATGCAGAAGGAAGCATAAATCATCAAAATCGGTTTGGTGGTTCTCCAAAAATTAATTTTTGTTTTCATTCCCTTGCCAGATTATACGATTGTTTTCTCAAATCGATACTCAACCGATTTCAATAAAATAAAAAGCATCATGGCGAAGATCAAAAACTCTTAAAAGATCACTATCAAAATTTGTCGCCATTTTGAAACCCAAGATGGCGGACACAATTAAATTTATCTCTTCAAAGAAGCTCGTTTATTCTTAGGTTTCAAGAACCTAAAAATGCCCTTTCTCCAACGCGCATAGCTAGGTACGAATCATTAAAATCGGTTCAGTGGTTCCCCAAAAATTAATTTTTGTTTTAACCGTTGTTTTCTAATAAACTTATTATTACTGAACTGATTTTGATAAAATAAAAAATATCATGGTAAGAATCGATTTCTCTTTGAAGATCGCCATTGAAATTTCGTTTTGTCCGCAATCTTGGGTTTATAAATTACGACAAAATTCAATGTTGCTCTTTAAAGATCAATCGATCTTTGTCATAATGCTTTTTATTAAATTAAAATCGGTTCAGTAATTATGAATTTATGACGAAATTAATGCAGACGGAATAGAAGGCAATCGTATAATCTGGAAAACAGTGATAGAAACAATTAGTTTTTATAGTTTATATAATTTTTATTCATTTTTTAGAAACCACTATACCGGTTTTAACGATTTATACTTTATTGTGCGTGGCAAAAACAGAACTTTTTTACGAATAAAAAAAATTAAAGTTTTCAGAAAATATGGATAAACGAGTCTCTTTGAAGGGTCAAGTTTGATTCTGTCCGCCATCTTGGATTTCAAGATGGCGGCAAATTTTTTGGAGTCACTTAACCAATTTTAATGATTCGAACCTCGTTCTGCGTGGCACAAACAGAGTTTTTTACGAATTCATAAGAAAATCCAAAAATCTTCCGTAACATAAGAATAAACGTGGCTCTTTGAAGGGTAAAGTTTGTTTCTTTCCGCCATCTTAGATTTTAAGATGGCGGAAAGAAATATTTTTACTTAAAGTCTCGCTCAATTCCTTGCAAAGAGCAGTTTGTTGCATTAAAATCGGTGGTATGGTTCGAAAGCTATAACGGAAAACATTTTTTCCGGATTTTTATGGCCCACCCGGTACATTTGATTTGTTTCCAGACCGAAAAATCTAAAGAGCGTTAGCAACATAACTTTGATGGTTTGGTTTTCCATAGAGTAGGCACATACAAACTATCATGTTGTAACGAAGGGAGAGAATGGTAAAATCCATACCAAAAAATAATTTTTTAAAATTTCAAAGCCATTGTGTTGGTTGGTGAGGGGCAAGTGACAAAAATCCTCTCCTCTAAGTTTGCGGGGCCACAAGACACAGTAGGTTTTTTTTTGCAAAAAATGGGTAGAAAAACATTTGAGAATAAAATTAAAACAGTGCACACACCCAAAATATTTTTGAGTTAACGTAAGTTGATCTAGAATACGGCAGCAGCATGAATCGTCCTTAAAAGGTGTTAAATACTGAAAAAAAGTCTTGCGACAATCAACTTTTGGTATTTTATGGGAGATAATCAATTGCCCTTTGAAGTAGCGACACACAGATTGATCATTTGTTCCCCCGTATAAAGACAGTAGAGAAGCGTCGGTTATCGGTTCAGTAAAGTCATTTTTAAATATTTTTGTTTAAATTAAAAAATGACGTTTTATTAGTCAGTACTAACTCAAAAAAAGTCAACATTAAAAAATGTTGTTTTATTAATAAATAAATATATCTAAATATTTTCCAAATTTGATTGAATTCGACTTTTTGATAATTTTAGAAAAAAATGAGAATTTTGATGACGAAAAAAAATTTGCAAAAAATATGCTGTTTAAATAACAAAACACACAAAGAATTTAAGAATTTTAGGCTCTTTTTCTCCAC
Source organism: Oxystoma pomonae (assembly GCA_963921995.1). Classification (NCBI taxonomy): domain Eukaryota; kingdom Metazoa; phylum Arthropoda; class Insecta; order Coleoptera; family Brentidae; genus Oxystoma; species Oxystoma pomonae. Next base: position 84,091,914 of record OY998169.1, on the reverse strand, counting down.
TATTATTTTTTTAAAATATAACCTCTTATTTAAAAAAAAATGAAAATGTTTAGTAATAATTTAAATTGTATAATTTATTTTGAATGAATACATTATATTATAACTTATATTTTTTTTGACAAATGAAAAACGACGTTAATCTAATCATGAAAAATTAAAAAAAACGTGACAAAAACGTCAGAATTTAGCTAAAGCCTAGATTTTTTTTTAATTTTTACAATAAAGACGAACGAAGAATCTTCGTAGGGCTTTAAGAGGATATGGCGGGGATAAAACTTATGTCCACCTTATACCAGCCCAAATTGAAGATTTCTTTATCTGCTTATGCGTTTATACAGCAAATAAAATAAAACAAGATATAAGAATTAGCCTTCCGATTGGTCAAACGTGATTAATTCATCACGAATAGTTTTAATGCGACTTCTTATCAAGTCGGCAACCGTTATTAAAAAAACATCAAGAAATTTAAAAACAAAATAATAGCAACAAAAAACAGCTGATTAAATGTCGTTAATGACATGAATAAGACTCACCAGCCGCGGCCCCCAGAGTCGGAGAGTATCGATGCCATCAATTGCTGAATTGGTGGAATCAATCGGGTAATTTAAGAAACGATAAATATCACCAAGAGTCATAGATGAATTTATAAACTCGATTGTTTTCATCGGTGAGCTCATCGGTGAATTTACAAACTCGCCCAAGCTTTGGCCGAACAGCCCGTAGGTTTCGGATATCTCCGGCAACCAAGAAGAGCGACATCTAACCTCAGTTTTGTGATAAGAGCACTTAAACGTGAAAATTTAACTAAATATTTGTTCTAGTCATTTCATAACAGACAGGTTAAGTGCCTAAAAATATGTAGTAGCTGTTTGAACTTCGTGTGGAACTGTCAAAAATGTTGCTGACTTTACTAAAGTCAGGTTATGCCAACTTTATGTACCGATAAGTCTTTATTATGATCCTAACTGTCTCCATTAAAACCAATCCTTAATTCTACTGTTCTTACGGGTGATAGTGTTTTCAACTGTAGGGGGTTGTTATTGCGATTATATTGACTAGTCCCCGGTGACAACAAAGGGTGTACGTTTAACATAAATCGCGAGTCAGTGGGGACCATTGTCATAGATTGCCCGTCCCTGTGTGTCGATAATCTCAGTGACGTACCGTGCCCCAAAAAAGAGCCAAAAATATAAAGTAACCCAAAAAAAAACGGGACTTTTTCGACTGCAATTTCAAAAGTCTTAGCAATTTTGAAAAGAAATAATAGGTATTTTTGACCCTTTTGCAAATTTTTTACGTGCGACTACGATGTAATATTTCGAAAATGCTGCAAAATTTTCAAAACCTTGGAAGTATTATTGAAATCGGAGAAATTTATCCGACAGCAAAGTCAGCGAAAATATTTATTTGGTTAACCACTTTCTTATTTCTTTAACCGATGTTAACAAGCGATACATCAGTACAGTCCAAAAGGATAAAGCCCTAAGATTTTAACCAGTGGCGCCCATAAAAAGGACACAAAACACTCGACACCAAATGTAGGTTCACAGTTCAAGAATCCTGTGCCATTCACGCGCGGTCGTTTCTTATTCATTTGGACACGGTAACTGATCCGTCTCGGCGGGAGGTCACACCGCAGATGTGTTCGTTTCTCCAACGTTTAGAACGATATGGAACTCATATCAACTTGTTGTTTTAGGGTGTGCAAAATTTGTTTGGGTGGTTCTACAGAAATAGGTAAAAAAATAAATAATTTTTGACCCAGACATTTTTTTAATAATGATATTTTATTTCATTTTCTATGCTCTAATTTTCTATTTTATTCAAAACAAAATAAGAAACCGTCAAAATAAAAATAAAATATCCAGGGGTCGAGAACTAAAGCCTGGGGGGGGGGGGCTTAAGGTGCCTGGGAGAGGGGTAGGCTTATACTACCATTTTTTGGTGATTTTTGGGGGAAAAATCAACCTTTACAAGCCGATTTTAAGTAGCTCTGGGGGGGGGGGTTGAGCCCCTATGCCCCCTACTGCGTACGCCGCCCGCTGGCGACTGAGAAAATCATCTTAGATTTTAAATATCTTTTTGGTAATATTGCAGTACACAAAACGGTAAGAAAAAGCTTTCGGTAAAGTTCCTTTTCATATTTCAGAACAAAAAAACATTTACAAGGGACTGAAAAGTTATCTGGAATAAACTTTAGTTTGGTTCCCATGTTTTTTACATTTTCTTGACTCACAGGGGGGGCTGATAACAAGATGTGGACATGACACAATTGTTTTTAATTTCTTTTTTCGCAAAATAAATTTTTATTTTGCGTCATTTTATAAGTCGTAAAAAGAAAACATTCTTTTGATTTTAAATAGCTGTATCTTTCTTTTTAATTAAAAATTTTTGATATATTTTAAAGTAATATTTACAAATAAAACTCAATGTATTATAAAGAGAATATTTTAAGAAAAAGAAATTAAATGTCTATGTATATACAATATATTTAAAGGGAAACAGTGGCGTGCATGGTTGTGTTTGGTCGGATTGTAACGTTTTGTTTTTTATTAATTAATAATCGTACACTGTGGTTGTTACGCCACTGGTATGGACATAGTTCGGAAAAAAATGCAGTGCATACATTTTTTTTTTTAGTCAGTTGCTGCAAAATGCGGTTTTCTATGGTATTGGCGCGAATATTTTATTTTATATAAACCCAATTTCAAACTGAGATGTAGAATTTCTTGCGTTGTAGAGGGCATTTGAATCAATTATTTAGGTAAATTTCGCATTCCCCAAAACAAAATAAGAAACAGTACCACAAAGTTACAGGTTGATTTTTTATAAACGTACCTCGCCATAAATTTTTTCTGTTTGACGTAATATTTGACAATTTACAATTTTTTTGACAGATGTCACTAGCTCTGACGTAGAATAACAAGAATTATTTGTTTTTTTTTCGGGATATTTGCAAGTAAGAATTTTACAAATTAAAAATTCAAATTCATAGTTCTGTAGTAGGAGTTCCTAAATTTTAGGATCAAAAATTTTTTAACAACCTTTTGTTAAAAATGAACCTAACATTGAACCTAGAATTTAAGAAATCTAAGACCAACTTTAAATTTTCATTGGTTATTTTATAAAATTTTTAGTACCAATATCTTTAAAACTATTAAGAGCAGGTTCAAAGGGTGCAGTATTTGTGAAAAGGTCATTTTTTGTAGAATTTTAAAATAAACAAATATATAGGGTTTAGACATATCATTTTTTTTTGCTCTATATGATTTTATCGTTATAGCAGAGAAAAGCAAAAATAAGAGGGGTCTCTTAAAATGCCAAAGCCTGTAAATTAAGAGGGTTGGTTTGACTGACATTAGAAAAGGGAAAGGGTAAGAAATTGGGAAGATTTAGGGTTAAGGGATCGTATTCCAGAGCTGTCTAAGGGATAAGACTTCCGGTCAGTCCAAAAAGTCAGTTGATTTCTTGACTTCCTGTGTTTCTGCATGGAAATTCGGAAATTTCCAGGACGATTTGCGTAAAATTTAATTTATAGAGGGCGCAAATTGTTTTATTGTTTATCATCGTTTTAGCAAACCTGCAGTAATTTCAGTAGTTACCATAAAATCAGTGGGGAATGATGCAGAAATTGTCCCTAGGGGGGGGAGCTTGAGTAACAAAATAGTATCAGATTATTATTTTTATCGGTGATTTTGGGGTTAAACTCAACCTTAAGGAGTCGATTATTAGTGGCTCTGAACGAGCGCATTTCTCTCTCAAATTCAATGAAATAAAAATGCTGTCAGGACGAAAGGAAACTTACTTTCTTTACTTATGTAATAAGGTATAAAAAGGAATAATATTATCCAGAGGAAAATGTTGATAATACGCCATATTTTTTCTAAATTTTTTTTGTCCTAAACCTTACTTAGTTTGAAATATTCGAGAAATATGACAGAATCAGAGTCCTTCTTTTATCGAAAAGAAGAACGAAAATTTTTAAAAATGCTACGGATATTTTTGTTAGGAATTTGAAGTTGAACAGTCTTACAAAATTTTAGATGTTTCTAATGTTTAGTTGTCCCTGGACATCCTGAAAAATACTTGTAGAATGGTTTAACGATCCTATTTTTAATTTTTTTGAAGGTGTAGGTTTATGGGTTGAGGGATCTTATTAATGAAACGTCCTCTTTTTGAAATGCCAACGTTTCGCAAAATTTGTTTGCTTCTTCAGGGCTCTAAAATTGATTGTACAATAAAAATATTGTGTATTTAAAAGACTTTTTGTTAAAAAAAATGTTATTATACAACCAGCAAGAGTTTAAAAAGTAAAACGTAAAATTTTTTATTTTTTAGTATAAGTTTGAGAAGTTTTAAAATTGAATGTACAATAATACCAATACACCTACCTATCATATGAAAATATGAGATATAATATGTCCTTAAAAATATTCTCTCTACACTCTTACTTAGACTACTTCTCCGAAAACTGTGGAGAGGTGAGTGACCAACATGGAAAACGATTCCATCAAAAAATTGCAAATATGGGAAAAAGGTACCGAGGGAAGTGGAAGGTTCCAATGTTAGTAGGTTACAGTTGGACGAATTATCGAGAGGAACCAGAGGCTGTGTATAAGAGAAACTTAAAAAACATATGAAAAGTAATTACTTTAATTTGTCGATATTTCAATTAGCTAAAAGTTAATTAGACTAATCATTAAGTATCGTACATCTTATAATATGTAGAAATATGGTAGTTTATGAAAACTCGAATTATTAGTTAAAAACAATGTATTACTCAAATGACGTCTCTATGCAATGAATAGCACTACAATAATTGTGATCCTATTTTTTATTTACGACCTAAGAAAATGTTGTCTCTATTTCAGTCATAAACAATCGAAAAACTATATTTTTACCCACGACCTTTAAAAAAAATTAAAATTCGTTGCCTAGTGATATCAATGGTCCGGGTCAGATGCAGATGCTGCACGTAGATTGACCCTAAAACACTTACATACTCGCCAACGCGCTAGCAAAAAAAAACAGAAAGCCTATTTAAGCGCATTGGTACACAATTACCAACCTTCACGCTCGAGAGGAGCGGGGCGCGCCGATCCGTAAGATTTATAAATTTATATTTTGACAATTTCATAGTCGGATTTTTAGGGTGGGGTTTGGCTGATTTATTTACCATGCCTGACCCCCTCTAGAGCCTAAAAAAGGGACAATGATTGTTGTGTGTCAGCGCATAGGAGGTTCGGGTTACATCCGCGGGTCCTTTATTAGTCCATTAGATGCCAAATAATACTTTAAGATTAACGTGTTTAAAACAAGACCAATACAGGGTATTCTAAAAGTCCGGCTCCTCCCTTATAATATCCAGAACCAAAGGAGCCAGAGGAATAAAATTTCACTTAATTAGATGGTTTACAAAAAAGTATTTTTTTGGCGGAGAAAATAGCTTTCTTTTTAAATGAGATACCCTTTATATTTTGTAAAATTTGAATAACACTTCTGGTTACAAAAATCGTAATACTTATTTTTCCTTAAATGGTTTTTAAAAAAAATTACAAAAACATTTAAATAAGAATTTTTTAAAGTCACAATTTCTATTAGAAGAATAGGGGACCTTGGCTCTTTCATTTAACGAATTTACTAAAAAAAAATATTTCTATATGTCTGTCGCGTATCAGAGTTTTGGTATATTTTGAAATTTTCTAGTTAAGAGACTCGGACCACGCCACCAGAAAAATTTAATTTTCTGATATAATTTAGCCATTACTCTTGGATCGACCCTGCCAAGTTTGGTACTCGTAGGTTAAGATATCCTGATGAAAATTCTAAAAAGGAATATGCAAGAAATGGTTCAAATTGGCATAATTTTTTCTTGGGTTTTTTCAATTTTTCTGTTAGAAGGAGTGGTGTAAGCTGCACTATCTCTGGGTACTTATTGATAGAGAATTAAGTTTTCAACATTTTTCCCGTTTGTCACATTTGAAGAAAGACGCTTTTTTGGAGTTTTTTTGGAGGTTAGAAATGGCAGTTCCCGAGAAGGTAGGAATGGAGACTTTTAGTATGTTTAACGGAGGACCTTCCTAAGTTTGTTGGTGACGAAAGATTTTGAGTTCTAATTTTTTGCTCTATTTTTCCTATAAAACTTAGCCTACTCCACACCGTTCTCAACTAAAAAGCGAGTTAACTCTTATCTCTTCAGTGCCCTTTAGCCAAAGATTTCCGCCATTTTTATAACCAAATTGACAGGTAAAACATGGATTGTCTGTCAGTTTGTTGTCAATATGACCGCTATAGTAGGCTAAAGGATACTAAATCGAAAAAGAGTTAACTGGCTTTTTAGTTAAGCAGGTGTTGGCCTACTTTTGGTTGTGGATATAATAGGGTTCACTCGGGCTTTTGGGACACCCTGTATATTTGACTTGTCTAAGGGAGATGGGATCAGAAAACAGCTAAATACAATCGTTGCCTACGTTTTTGTGTCTGTCACATTATGTCTTTGTTTACGTGCACAACCTCTGCAGTTAGCTCTAGCATAAACACCAAAATATGTCAAACATGTAGTGTTTTTTGGATTTGTTTAAATATTTCCATAAAGTATTTATTATCCCGAAAAACTCATGTTATTTTTATTATTAAACAAACGTTTCTTTAAAAAAGTCATCGTCTTTATAATCAACGTTAAAGGGTGAAAATTAAAAAACAAAACAAAATTTACTTTTAACCTACCCTAGAGAGCACCGGGAAAACAAAACAGCATCAATGCGAAAGGGTCAAAACAACTGATTCAACTAAAATGGACAACCCTTTTGCGTCATTATCTTAACAGGACCAGAATTTACCCTAAGAGGGTTGACTGTTCATTTTCCGTGTTTTCAATTCGGTCCCCCAAAGGTCTCTCCGACTTTTCAGTTTAGGAGAATGGAACCTTTTTAAACGAGTACACCGATGTTTGTGGGATGAAGATTAATTAACTTTTTATTGTTGAAATTGTAAAGAAATTAGGCTCATATTCTTTCAGTAAAGCGAATGACATTTTAAAAAACCAAGAAATCTGAAAACAACGCAATTTTTACCCCTTTATGTAAATTGTCACATTCTAACCGCCTACTTAACTAAGTGGTCACTTAACTCGTTGGTGCTATTGCCAATCAATGTGCTCAACTGAATATACTTTTGTAATTAAAAATACAATTACTTGTCGTACCAAAATATATTCTTAAACAAATGGTATAAACAACTTACTAGGGGGTAATTCCATTGTAACGGGTGTTACGTTTTATGTTTTTGACATCCAATTTTATGTTTGATGTTGATAAGTTATTACAACAAAACTCGAATTAACTCATGTGGTCTAGACAGATGAAAATCTTTATGCAAAAAAACTCACTAGGAATAACCAGAACAATGTATTTTAGGGAATCGAATACATGCAACGGGTGTTTTTTTGTTTTTTACGTTTTTTCGACATTGATATGGTTAGGTTTAGTTTTCATAAAAGTTAGCATAGCAACTAATAAATTTTTTGATCTTAGTGTATAACAAAAAAGGCCACCAAAGAGGTTTAATATATTTTGAGTTTTATTAATTTTTACTTCTTTTATTTCCTTTATCCTCAATTTATAACGGGTGTTATGATTTAGTGTAACGGGTGTTATATAGTAAATTCGTTTTTATATTGGATTTTTTTTAAAGACTTTTTCGGTCAAGAATGGTAAAAATCAATTGCAGTTGAGGACGTATGCTCTATATAATACATCAAAACTACTTTTATACATTGTTATGTTAGTAAAAAAAATAAATAACTACATGGAAGGAGTAACATATTAATTTTAGTATTAATTAACGAAAAAAAAAGTAAGTACTAACATAGTACTAAAAAATGGTTGCAATACTTTAATTTGGGTCCTTTGAAGTTAGGATTTGTAGGTGACTGCTGACAAGATAAGATTGGGCCTATCATTTTCAAAATAATGCTTGGATTGTATGTTATCTATGGCTCTGAGACCTTGCCATCTCGTTTCTAAAACCAGGTTGATTTATTTTATTTGGCTCTCTGGTATACAGAATACCAAAAGTCCCCCAGCATTCACTGAGAGGAACTCAAAGCACTCTTTAGGAGTATTTAATATTAATTTGTAAAAATACACCAAAAAATAGTGTTGAAGAAATTGTGAAATACTTTGAGAATTATCAAAACGTCAATCAAATTATTTACTTACTCAAGCAATTGTTTTATATTATGTCAAACACTGAATATACACAGCCTACAATGACTACTTTATTTTTGCAAGCAGTTTTATTTTTTTTAAATTTACCTGTAACGGGTGCGACAGTATTTAAATACTGTATTTTTTCAAATTTCCTTGTGGTGACTAACATTTTTTTTGATACTGTCGAAGCGTATTTCATACTTGTTGTAATGATATAGTTTCGTATAATTTTTGTATTTGCGTGTTTAGTTAGAGACACTTTTTGTATTTTTTTGTACAGTTACAAATCCTAAATCACGTCTTGCATGAATGAAATTTTATATTTATATTTTAGGCACTAACCACTAGTTCCTTTCAATAAATAATTCAATATGATATATCTTAACGTGTAAGCTAGAACTCATTGTAAACAAAATTAAAATTTTCTGCATTATGAGCCTTACAGCTTTTTTAAAAGATTAAAGTAGAATGCTGAAAGAAACTACATAAATGTAGGCAAAGCTTTGATTGAACCTATCATTATAAGTATTCCTTTCTTTATTGGGGTAGATTTTATAAAGACACGACACGATTGAGTTTTGTGAAAATAAGGTACATTTCTGTGGAAATACCCTAGGGTGAACTATGCCCTAACTCTAACTTATAATATTAGTGCTTAGTTTAGTAATATTTCTGTTCTTATTGTATTAACATATTCTGACTTGTCTAATCTATAAAATTTTAGCTAAAAGACAGATATGAAATAAATAAATGAATATATAAACATATTTCTTTAAATTAATTACTCTTTCTTTCTGTGCAGGTTAGGGAGAAACAGGCAGTCAAAAAAGCCTCTGCAATGGAATAAAATAAAACTTATTTAATTAATTAAAAAAAACTTTGTTTAGGTAAATACCAGGATATGTTTATGTTACATATACTTGGGGATTTCTTATTAATACAAGAAAAACGTTCAAAAGAACCCTTATGTGTTAGTTTTTTTAAATTAGTACCAAAACCGACCAAAACACAAAGTTTCTTTAAAATGTTTCCTGAAAATGTTGGCATCATTTCTTTTCTTAATTGCTTCTATGATTATTCATAATCTTTATTGTGATTTAGGTACCTACAACTTTTCAAACAAGACAAAAAACAAAAAAATGTGTCTCGAAAATAAAATTATGACGTTCTTTCCTGGTTTGAGCCTCCCCATCACTCCTTAAAATATTTGCACTCATACTTTTTCGTCATGTATTATTCTTCCCTTATTTCAAAAATTTCAAAACCGGACCACCGAATCAAAAAAGTAATGGTTGTTGTTTAATTGAGTTTGTCACAAAATGTTTATTTGCGAGTCGACAAAATGTAATCAAAATCCACAGATTAAATTATAGATAAAACAACGAGTTTTCGAATAGGTATATGTCCGTCATTTAATGAAGTTGTACTGTTATGTTATTCGCTGAAATTTCGAGTTTCACTATAACATAAATCGGTTAAATTGGATTGAATTTGGACACATACATCCTATGTAATATTCTTCACGAAAAGGTATATTTCGTAATAATAAAAATTTGACAGAAAGTAAAGCATAATACGTCAAATAAGCTAAATTGTACAAAAGAGGTAATAAACCGCCAAGTTATGACAAACGATCTTTTCAAAATTTCACATATGTTTCTAAAAAAAATTTTTTCGAGAATAATTGTTGCACACATTCCAATAAAATAGACTTCGCTTCCATTAATTTTCACAGAATAATGGAAAGTTAATAAACCACACTCGAATTGGCGAGATACAGCTCTCCGATTTTTTTGTTTTCCAATAAATGGAAATCATGGAAATCGATTTTGGAGAGAGAAATATACGATATATACAGTTTATAGCAAGCGACGTTTTCTGTCTATTAATTTCCATCATCGTGGACTGTCCATTCATGGAAAACAATGGAGATATCCACGAATAGAATATGGATAGCATGATTTAATTTAATTTTACTTTTTTATTTTTAGCATTCAAAATAATGTCTAGCTTTAAACTTTATTTATGCATATGAAGTAGGTTAATTTTTTTTGATTACTACCTTGTCAGAAAATGACATTTTCGATCCGCATATGAGGGATGAAAATTCCACTTTACCTGCCTAGGGAGTTTTACATATTTTACCTCCCGGAGTGATAGCTTTACCTCCCCGTACTGCCCAGAACAAAGAATAGCTTTTTTCCTCAAATAATTATTTATTATTATTGAAAGTAATGTTACAGTTTGTTAAATTAGTAAAGGATAATTCTGAAACAGCATTGTTATTGCCACTGTTGAATGCTGCAGGAGAATAAATATTTAAAACTTTGTTATTCATTTGCTGTGATGTGCTCCTTACGTCGGGCATCAAACAAGCCGCGGGGGGAAATGTGGCACTTTCCTCCCTTGGTATGTAAATAACTATTACAGAAGATGATAACATAGTTAGCGAAGCACGTGTAGGGAGGGAAAAATGTGAAATAGTAAAATATTTTAGAGATATTATTTTACGAGTGGAGAATCTTTTTTTTGCGACTGCGCTTAATAACTAAAATCTTAGAATTTTTAACAAGATTTAGATAATCTAAAATTGCTTGAATCCCTTTTATATAAATTGATATTTACTAAAATTTGTGTACAATAATAATAATTGTTACAACTTTTTCTGATAGCAAATACTGTTTTTCTTTCTTCCAGATGAAAACAGAGACATAAATGGGCATTCTGATGACGATATTAAAAGACAGCGATCACAATATAATGGAGATTCCCTTTACTCAAATGTAAGTACCTACCTATATGAGTTTATTTGTTGCCAGTCGAAATTATAATCACAAAAATCAACAATTTAGATTTTCTTCTGCTCATTTCCTTGGCAATAAATCCAAATTTTTATTCGCAATATTGTTTCTTCAATCGCATTTAATTTCCTGCAACACCAATAGATAATAATAAATAACACAGTGTAAGCTAATTTAAAAACAACTTTTTACATAAATGACATACAGCAATAATACACAAAACACCAAGGAATGAATGGTTGTATGAGATGTAGGAACTATTAATTTAGAAAATATTTTATCGTATATAATATCAAAAGAGAGCAAAATTTTCAACTGGTATGAAAGTTTGTTGCTTGGCAATTTTCGCGAATAAAATTTTGATAGTAAAATCGCGGGACGTCAGTCGAGTGATTTTGTCCAAAATTTCATTGGCGAAAATTTCCTGAATAAAACCAAGAGAAAATTTTGCCGTTACAAAATGTTCTCCCGCATGATATTCGACAAGACTATTTCTCGATAAAAGTATTTACCAGGGGACCAACACCATCTCAACTAGAAAGGCAGTTCACTCTTTATCGTTTCAGCGTACTTGACCTGCAACCGCCGCCATATTGACACCAAACTGACAGAAAATCCGCGTTTTATCTGTCAATTTGTTTATAAAAATGACGGCAAAATTAGGTTAAAGGGCACTGAAGAGATAGAAGTTAACTGGCTTTTTAGTTAAGACAAAAATACCTTTTGTTTGACAACTTGTCAATATTTTTCTGGAAAAATTGACAGTTGGGTCGCGATTCTTCAGAAGCGGCAGAAAATCTCAGCCGGCAGAGTTGTTACCTCATTTAAAATAAAACCACTGCGTCCTTAATATTTTGTAAATTTAATATTTTAAATTAAGTCTGCAGGACTAGTTTTACGGCGAAGCTAAATTGCTACTACGCATATAGATCTGCGTCTTTAGAAAGTTTTAAGCGATTGTGAACAATTTAAAAAATATGGTCAAGCCATAATGGGAATGCTAAAATATTTTAAGGGGTAACGTTTTTGTTTAAGCATTTTTTACTATGTTTTTCACATTTTTATGCCATGATTTTGCTCACATTTTAAAGCTTTCTTTCACTTTCGATTTCTAGAATAAAACACTCAAATTTTTCAAGTTTTTACTGTTTAGCGCTCAAAAAAAGTACTGCCAAAAAACATTTTTTCTCTTTTAAAATGAAAACTATTTAGAGAGCGAGAGGGCAGAATTTTAGAGGTAGATAGAGGCTATAAAAAATAATTTTGGAGAGAGATAAGAATAATTTAAGGCAATTGTTTACTAAAAATTTCTGTTATGTCATCTGTTTGTTATCTTGAGTTGTGCCGTGCATATTATTTTTATTCTGACATTTTTATACAAAAAACAGTAAAAATTGTAATTTTTCAAAGCATAAATTTCTTTCTATCAAAGTTGTTCACGGTCTTTAAATTTACCAAAAAACGTGTCTTATTATAAGTATATTTAAGCACTCTAAAAAATCATTTCACAGCTATTTAACCAAATTATTTTAAGGGTCATCATGGCTTTACCATAAAGGGAAAAAAATTAAATAAAAAAATTAAAATATCGGTTTTTTTCGCTTATTTTTTTGGTTTTGAACAAAGTATCAAGCTACGCAAATTTGTCCCAATTTAAATCTTATCGTATATATTCAACCTAATAAGAGATCCCCGTGGTGAGCATCGAATTTGGAACACCCTGTATAGCCTGTATTACTGTTGTTAAAATCGGTTTAGCGGTTTTGTCCCTATCGTGGCACATAGTCTGGTAAAAAACCGTAAAGTTTAATCAAAAAGTAAAACTTTATACTCAGTTAAATTTTTTTCGGCCAGTACAAATTTTTTAAACGATCTTTGCTAATGATTTTGACGAAAATATTGCAAATTTTATCTAGTTGCTCTAGTTTCATTAAAATTAAATCGAAATTGTTACTTTCTACCGAGCTATGCTGGCACATCCGCGTTTTGACCGCCGCTAAAATGTGTTATTTTGCTTCTTTTATTATTTTATCATCTACTTTTATTACTATTTTTATTGTTACTAGCACACCGGCGTCGAGATGAATTACTGTTGATTCTTTCATTACGTCGAGAAGGATCTGTTATATCTCTATACTTATTGCGAATTAAAAATTGGATCAAATTTGTATACAAATATGATGTATACAAAGTTACGAAAATGGAAGAAAAATGATCAGAGCAAGATTTTCGTTAAACAATTAAAAAGTAAATTTTTCTATTGACAAAAACAAAACTAACAAGGAGTTGTAACGTGTTTTTGGCATTAGAGTCAAGAATCAAGAATTTTATTTAACCACGTTTTATACACATATACAATTGTAGCAAGTCAGACAAAGAGAGAAAATTATATAATATAAAAAAGTAAAAAAAAATAAGTAAATAACAAAAAACAATTAAGTCTATAACAAAAGAAATACAGTTGTAGTAAAACTAACAAACATTGCTAAAAAAATGAAAAACAGAAAATCTAGTTTATATTACAGAGTAGAATGCTTGACTCGTCAGGGTACTAAAACTAGTACGGATCTAAAACGGTCACTTAAAATTATTCTGGCGTTATTCTTACCCTTTGGTTAATGCTGGTTATTACAAATAAAAATGTCATTCTTTTTCTAGATCTGGCCTGGCAAGTGGAGCATAAAAGATGAACACAAACTCCTTTCGGAACTGGGAGGCTCGAACACCACTACGAATCACCAAGGAGGGTACTACGACCCGCACAGCGGATTCGTTGGCGGTCCCACCTCGGCGGCGGATTTGTACGACACCATCAATACCATGAACCAAGCGGGGGCGCAGAATCTCTATACGCCACCATTGGCGGGGTCTTTAGGTAAGTTCTTCATTAAAAAAGTGCCCCGCAATCCCTAACAGTTTTTTCAATTACCGGACATTGTGTCCTATTACCGGACGACGTTTGTCCGGTAATAGGACACAATGTCTGGTAATTGAAAAAAAGTCGTCCGGTAATATGACAAAATGTCCGGTAATTGAGAAAAACTGACCGGGATTGCGGGGAACTGTCCGGAATTAGGTAATGATTCCAAAAATATATTTTTTTCTAATTAAAATTTTTCAGCCATTTTTGCTTTTTAAAAAATTCCAGGTTTTACAAACGGTGGTGGTTTAAAATTTTCGGTATCTCTTTGGCTAATTTTCGGATTTTTTTTTAATAACCTCTAGGCACGGGTTCGATAACACCTTTAGCACCAATAGCGATGCACGAAATGAAAGTCGAAAATTCTAGAAACATTATGGATCCCTCGATATCGCCTTATCATTCAGGTAAGTTATACCTATTTGTTATTTTTTCCAAAATTAACGTTTTTCTGTTTTATTTTTGTTGGGTTTCAAACTTCAAGAGAAAAGGTATGATCATAGTTTATTCTAACATTTTTTTGTTTGTGAACAAACAAAAAAGTATGGACAAAATGTAATTATTTATTAAGTACATAAGGTGGCCAAAAACAGATTTTCTGAGGTGTTTGTTGTGGATCATATAAACATACAACAAAAAATGACCATCTTGTATACAAAAATTCGCATGTATTTTAACAATTAATTACGTTTTTGCCTGGCTATTGTTTTGAAATTCTCGCATTGCATCATTTGACATTGACTTCCCGCCTTTTTTCCCACCATTGCCCTTCCTCAGTTCCCAAGCCGAGCCATTTTAGCATAATCATTATCATCAATAAAAAACGACTAAATTAATTAAAAAATCTCCAGGTTAGCTTTAATAAGAAAATTAAACACAATAGAATATTTTTTTATTCAAAAATTGACATAAAAAAATATATGTAAAATGTATCAACTTCTAAAATATTTGTATCTGGTATCCCCCACAGACCATTTGCGTTATTTAGGTTTTTAAAATAATCGATAATTTTTACCGTCAATAAAACATTTTTGGGATACGTGAAATTATGTAAAAAAACTTAAAATTATGCAAAATCACGTAAATGGTTCCGGGATAATGCTTTAATCTTTCACCGTACAAAATTTTATACAAATTTGATTAACAGTTTTTTAGATTAACTAATTGGAAGAAGCGCATTTGGTATTCAAATTCACCCTTAACCTACTTTTTATCCGACTTCCCCATCCCTTTTATAACAAGTTTTTATTACATTTTATTTTATGGCATAGAGGGCGAAAAATATCGGTAATAAATAAAATAGCTTTGCTCCGACCAGTATTTGAACCCAGAACCTACAAAATAGCAGTCCAGAGCTCTACGAATTGCACTATCGAGGTTTCAATCAGTTATTTGTAAATTCTTTTCACCGATTTTAGTAGTGTCGATTATTCAGATGCGCACCCAGAAATTGCCTTCGGGAGGAGTTTTTAAGGATTGTAAACTAATTTGAAAAAATTAATTTGAAGTAAAAATGTGACCATAATTGATACAAAGAAACAGGTGTTTACAAGCGCTTACCAGGACTCAAATGTAGATGGGGAGGGGGGGGGGTTAAAAATCACACATTTTTATAGCTATCATGAACGAACGAAATCGTAAAAATGAAAGGTGTTATAGCGGCGCAGGTAAAAAATTTTGCAATTTATGATTTTTTAAAGATTTTTTTAAAAAATTAAAGTCCAGGTATTTTATTCATTATGTATCTTATTTCTGCTGTTATTTGATTGTGCCAATTGTATATAACCAGGCTTCTCGGGGGGAGGGGAGGGGTTTAACCCCAAAACCCCCCCCCCCCTCGGTGCGCCTCTGGATTATTGCCCTCTACGCCTGAAAATATTTTTTTGTGTTTTATTATTTTTTTGTGTTTTTGCATGGCTTTTTCTTGTTGTTTGCAGCCACCGAAACAAACTCGCCCTACGGCAGCGGGGGTTTGGGGGTGGAGGGGTCGTCGCCCGGATTACCCCTCCCCATGCCCTCCGAGCCCCCTACCAGTAGCCAGTCTGCGGGGTCCCCGGACCCCGCGGCGTTGACAGTTTTACAACCCAGCAGCGGGCAGGTGGCAGCGCAACACTATTCCGCAATGTTGCCAAGTTTTGCGGGCTACTCAAGCGGTAAGTACCAAAAAGCATGTTACTGCAGTCGGTCACACCAAAGTGCATAGTAGTAGTAGTTGTAGTAGTATAGGGGCGGCCCGTGGGCCCTTTCTGCCATATCTTATGACCCTACTTCCGCTGCAACTATCTCTCCGGGCCTCCCTGCCTTCTTTACGAAGTTCAGTATGTCGGCTCATTTGAGCGAGTGCAGCTCTTCTTCTTGAAATCCCCAATTCAGCTGCCTTGATCTGGCATACGCATCGCATTCTGCTGTCAAGTGCTGCGCCGATTCCTTATTTGCGTTAGATATTTGTTCAGCCAATTTTGCCAAGTCAGCATTCCTGTCAGCAGTTCAATGTCCTTTCGGGTCTTACCTAAGAGCCATTTAGTTCTGGCTACATTCGAACCATCCACGAATAGCTTGGACTGTTGACTCTTGCTTCCAGGACGTTTTCAGTTCATTATTCGCCAATTTGTTGAGCTCACTCTGTACCTGTTTCCTTGTTATTCCCAGAACAGGTTCCGGTCCCATGTATTGGGTTTCGGCTCCTAGTCTGGCAAGTTCGTCCGCTTCCTCGTTCCCTGGTATTCCCTCATGACCAAGGACCTACATCAGTGTCACCCTCTTGTCTTGAGCCAGTGTTTGCAGTGCTCCAGTACACTCCTCCAGCAGACTGCTAGTATCTTGGGTGCACTGTCGGAGTACCGTAGCGTGTTCTCCAAGTGGATAACTTTTCTGAACTTCTAGGCTTTCCGCGTACACTCTTGCGCCTAACGTCTGCCTGGCTGACAGTTTAGAGCCATCCCTGTAGCAGACCGTCGCCTCTCTGCTTAATTCCGTTCGGAATTCTTCCCTTTGCCACTCCACAACCTTGTACTTTTTATCGAACCTCCATGATTTAAGCGGTGCTTTCACTGGCAGTCTTAGGAGGGGCAACTCTTTCGTCACCAGTCTCTCGACCGCCAGATGGCCCTCTCTTTTCTCCCTACTCTTCCATAGTCCCTGGTCCCTTAATCGCAGGTGCGTCGCCATCGGCTCCTTCTTGATCCAAGTTGGAAGTGAGGGGAGACCCAAGTTTCCAGGGCGTGCATGGGGGTCATCTTCAGTGCGTAAGTTATTATACGAATTATATTTTGTTGAATGCCTCAAAAAGTAGCGGTTTTTGAATAATGCCAAATTTTGTAGATCTTGTTATCCATCCAAATCCAAAAGCTGTTCATTAGTGATAATTAATGTTTTACTCTGCGTTCGTTTTAAACTCCATCTCCAACAAAAACTATATTTAAACCACCACCGCACAAACTTAGAAGTATGAAAACAGGGCAATTTTGACTAATTTTCGTTTTTTTCAGGTACCACGGTAGTTCCCGGTACTGAATACACCTACAGTTCACCTTACAGTCAGTACGGCGCGACATACGGCTCGTACGGTTATGGCACCCCTTCCAGCGGGTTACTTAGTAAGTAAATAGTGAGTATTATGTCAAAAGTATGTCAGGAACTGACAAAAATACTATTTTTTCTATTTCTCCACAGCACTCTATGGTACCTATTTAAAATATCACCACAAAATGCATATTTCTGTGTACATTTATTCAGAAAACAGAAAACAGTAATATTTTTCTTATTTTCTTAATTAGTTTTATAGCTAATTGCACCAACGTTCACTTAAGGAAAGTACAACTAAGGAACCTTAAAACTAAGGAATCTTCAATACTGATTTTGGTTTGGACCATTCGTTTCTGAGGTTTGCTAAGCTAGGCCGCCCTGAAATCTAGCAGCGTTCTGGTAACCTTCGTTTGTCTGTGTGTGTGTCTGTGTCAATTTATTTACGTTGTGTGTTTTTTTCCATAACTCAATTTGTTTTATTTTGAATTTGAAAACTATAATTTATACACATAAATAAAAAAGGCGTCTTAATTTCACTCCAAACTAGACTATTTTTTCATGGGTATGTTATGCGACTTGAAACAGATAACCAGTGCCTTTAATTCAGCAAGTGAAGATAGCGTTCATAGGACTGCTGAGAATTATTTCCTTTATATTTTCTCGGCATTCCAAACTCAACTAAAGTTCAAGCAATTCCATATCACCCTCAATAAGGTCAGCATCGTCCCCCAAGTAGTCGTAGAGAAAGGGCCCCCCATCACCTGATCTCCCCGATTTCTTCACAAAGGCCAGATTCGGGCGTCCGAGTATCTGGTGCCTCGTCCTTGTGTATGCATCACACTGCTACCCGGTGACGGGATGTCTCCTCCGCCCTCCAGCAGGTCGGGCAGGAGGCTGATTCTTGAATTTCGTAGGAAAGGTCGTATGAGAACGTTCACATCCTTCGTTTCGACCAATAAGAAGGCTTAGAAGCTGCCATGCTTGCATGGTGCACGCGCATATCTGACCGGATTGTCGTTTTTCAAGAGCGCTCGTTCACCTGGTTCAGGGGCAGGTGTATGAAAAGGCACGTTTCTGCAAGCTTAACATAGTTACTATTATTTTCTCTTTCTAAATGCATTCGTCTAAGAGAGATCCAGCATACTACATCATCACAAAAAAATACCCGCTTTTACACCCTTCGACCCCGCATATCTGTCAGAGGATAACTATCTCAAAAAGGTAGTTAGACAGTGGGGTCGAAGGGTGTACAGGCACATTAGAAAAAGAGAATATTAGTAACTATGTTAAGCTCGCAGAAACGCGCCTAACGTGTAGGAAAGTTCTTTCGATACACGCCAATCGGGTGAGGTTCAGTCGTGGTCGGGTAGGTTTTCAGATAATAGGCTTTGAAACGATCACTTCAAAGCCTATTATTGGTCGATATCAGGGAGAGAACCGTTCACGTGCGATCTTTCCTACGAAATTCAGGAATCAGCCCCCAGCGCGTTTTCGATTCCAATGCGGGTCGTTCCCTAAATAATCTAGATAATCCATGTATAAAGTCCAGGACATAGGGAGAAATTTTTTTATATATTATAGTTTATAATCTTTGATAGGGAGCTGTAGTTTTTTGACGTTTGAGTTTTCTCTTTTTAACATATGTCAAATGAGTAATATAAAATTTTTCAAAAAAAAGGAATGGCTGAAAACACACAGAATGTCAGCAGTTTGCATTTAATTGTTAATGACAAGAAATAATTTCGACATACTTCATCAGGCATAAAACGTCAAAAAACTACAGATGCCTATGTCCTGGACTTTACCTCGGGACGTCTATAAACACAATAAAAAAGAATAAAAAATAAGTGTTTTTTGTTAAGGCTATAGTTTCTCCCCAGATTTGAAGTAAAAAAAGTACAACTGGCAACGCCTTGTTCTTTAATTTTCTAATCTTTTTCCAGAGTGCACAGGAAAACTAAATATCAGGATTAGCTGAGATTTTGCAGGAGTGGAGTATTCTCAATTATTTTCTCTTAAAAATAATAGCTCTGGTGCTGTCATCTATCCCAAAAGCCTCAAAATAATTGCGGTTTAGAACAAACCCGATTTACAAAAAAAATAGAAAAATACTCACAACTTCCTCTGGATTACATTTTGCCTTTTTATATTTCCTTGCTTTAGCGAAAATAAAAACTAAGTTTCCTATTTTCTAAAAGCCTGTGCACTCCGGAAAAGAAAACCGATCAATCAATCACACTTCATTGAATTTGGGAGACACACGCAGTTCAAGTGTTGGCCGATAGACCGCAGAATTTATACGATTCCATGGTAACTGCAGGTGTTTTGTCAACAAACTTTAAATCGGGCCGCAGTGGGACAGAAGAGTATTTTTACGTTTTCTGACAGAAAACCATTCGAGGTTATGTTTATCTTTCAAAAATGTGTTTTCAAAAACATTGTTCTAAAACAAATATGAAACCACTCCGCGTGTGCGGTCGCCCACCGAAAAAGACCTAGCGCTGCGCGGGCATTACTCCGAGTCTATCAAAGAACCAAGAGAACTTTACTGGCTCGCTGGGATTACTGGAAATTCGCATAGAAACGGTGCCCATAACCCCACATAATTTTGTTTTTATTTTGATTCAACCATTTTTATTAAATTTAAATTATTTCGGCATAGTTATGTGCAATTGTACTAGTGAAATCTTGGAGTGCGAGGATAGATTTTAGAATCTCAGTTTCAAAAACACACGGATAGTTGAGTACTAACAAAACAGGTCAGTAAAGCCCATTTAGAGGTTGGAAAGACTCTTGCTAGTCGTTGACGCTGCTGTTTAAAATAGAATAGGATTATTTCTAGCGCGTCTAGCGCCAGTAGCCGATTATTAAATCTGCATGCTTTTAAGTTAACCTGTTGTCGGTATCAGTTAGCGGGAGTGTATCCAATTGAATTATAAAGGCACCTGTAAATGCAACCTTAAACATTACACCCAGTTACTTTAATACGTAGTTGGGTAGCGTTTTTTTAGCAGGTAGTTCTGCAATAAATGGTTTTCTTTTATTTTAGTATTTTTCTTGGTTTTTTAGCGGCCCAGAACTCGAAAAGTTAAAAAAAGTAACCTAACCCCAAATTTTTGACCCGGTGCTCAAAAATCTCTGGTGTCCCACTGTGTATAAACATAAATAAATTCTCCGCGTTGCTATGGAAAACAAATTCAATGACGTAAAATTTGGCAGAAAAATCAGATCGACTTAGTTAAATTGATTTCCCCAGATTGTAACTACGACCTTTTAAGACTCTTGGGGTTGCGGAGCTGGATTTCCAAAAGTAAACCTTTAGGAGTACATACTTAAGGTCTGCATAACGCTAAGGAGGCCTTATGTACGTTGGTGCATTTGGCTATTAGTCGCTAATACCTTTCTTGAAAGTGGTGCAAAAAAATCCCAACGGGAAAATAATATTAATAAAGTTGGTTCTGGTATGCGATGTATAAAAAAATTATATAATTTTAAGTTTTCAACTCGTAATTAGTATAGAGTTGAAAAGGTGGGATTAGTATAAAGCTACTTAATTCTGAGTTCATAAGTAAAAATTATAAGCAATTCAGAATTATCCTAATTCTGAGATGGTAAGTCTGAATTAGTGTTACCTCCATATTTTCTATATTTCACACTTACAGAACTTTGTGAATTAGCGATCTGTATTTTTTTGCACATTGTTTTCTGAAATTGGGTCTACAAGTTTTTTTTACGTTAAACTAGGATATAAATATTAAAGTTACGGAAAAAAACCATTGGTTCCGTTTTTCTCGGACACCGTATAATGTGGTTTAGTGATAATTTTTGTTACTATTTCCATCCCAAAACAATAAAAATGATTTCGTGCTCTTAAATTTAAGCGATGTTTCCTTTTTCCAGATTCTGCATACTACTACTCAAGCAACGAGCTGACCAATGGCGCGACTGCGCACGTACAGAACGCGCATGGCGACCCCGCCAACAATGGTCACACTGCGCAGGAGCAAAGTAGCCGAAGCCCCCTAGCGGCAACTCGAGCCAATTCTTTGGCATCCGCCAATTCTCCGACAGAGAGTGGCAGTGCATGTTTGAAATCTGACAGTATTAATTATACTCATGGCTTGAGTTAGGGTTGAAAGGAAAAAAGGGATTTTAGTACACCAAACTGGCAAAATAACGAACTTTCCTCATTGGAAAATTAAGTTTTCAGAGAACTTTCTATAAAGATTCAAATGAACTTTTTCGATTTTCGTTTTAAACATATTCAGATCGAAAGTGACCTGAAAGAAACTATTTTGTTTTTCTTGGCCTCATGAGAGCAAGTAAACTAAATATAATTCTGAGTTGTCAACTAATTTCGAGTAGTCAACTCAGAATTAAACTAATTTTGTTGTCAACTCGAAATTACACACTAATAGGAATATTTCTTTGTTACAAAGAAAGGAATTTTTGAATATTGGGATCGAATATTTCTCCTCCCTCCCAGTTAAACACTTGTAGTGTTGTTTTTTTTTACATTTGGCCCTTCGTAGAAAATTTTTAGAGTATTTTGCATTTTGTTTCAATGTACAATGAAAGTTTGTTGTTTCTGCCACTTTGGAGAAACTAATGTATAAATGAATAAAAAGTTGTAAAAATGTCTTGAATTTTTTTGTGAATATATCAAAATGTAGATAAAATCAAAGTAAATAACGTTTGTACAAAGTACGTATAACTTGAATGAAAAGAAAAATATTTTACAATATGAAACAAAACATTTAAAAATCAGTTTTGTTCTATGCTGTACCAGTATTTCGTATTTTAATTTTTGTTGGTTGTAAAACTATCGGATGATTCATAAAAGCCAAAACTGATTTCGTTCATTTTAACTTCTTATTCCTTAATTTACGTGTTAATAAAATTTTTCTTTTAAAGATAAAAAAAAGTTCTAATGGAACGAAATCATTTTTTTGTTTTTTTGTGAATCACCCGGTTTATATAAAAGACTTAAAAAAATAAATTTTTTAGTAAACTTTTTTTAAAGATTTACTTTTGAACGAATAATTTGTTATTTATTTTTTACCTAAGTAATACGTCACCATTTAAAATGTGTTTTTTTATATTATTATTATTATATTTTATATATTTTTAGTTAGATTATATCACACCAAAGAAAACGTTTTTTTTAAGGTTTTATGTTAATTAACGCACTTATACCATATCAAAATGTAAGGGACAAAATAACTTACCAATTTTTTTTGTAAAAAAATCCTCTTTTTGTAATTTAAGTATTTAGTTGTTTTTCTTTTGATTAGTAACGCACTTTTTTCGTATTGTTTTCCTTATTTTCCCGTAATCCTAGTCATTTTGAAGCAACCGTACTTAATTTCTCTATGACAAATTTTTTGAAATCCAAAATACAAAAAATATTCTACTACTCACAAAAATATTTACAGCTGGCGGGTTTTATGATTTCCGTTGCTTTATTTTAATGGAGAGTAAGTAAATTTAGGAAACCAATTCATTGTTGTCGACAAAACACCTATATTATCTTTTACGTAATTTTTTGTGCTAAAATCGAAATATTTTAAATTTTATTAATGCCACATAAGATCTATGATCGGGCTCAAACCCCTCCTCGACTGGAAAATAAAGCAGTGCCATTTTTTTAACAAACACACACCGCCTCCTCCCCCCACCCACTAACTTGTATCATTTTTTTAAATAAAGTTTATTCCCCACATAAACTTAAATGTTTATTACAAAGAATCCGAAATGTTTATTACAAAGAATCCGTATGGCTCAGAAAAATTAAAATTTTAAATAAACATGTATAAAACAGTTAAAATCATATAAGTAATGTAAATAAATAAAAAGCTAATATTTTTTTTTATTTGCCTTTTTATTGATATCTTACGAAGTATTAAAAATTTACCTATAGCTTTAAATAACATTTTTAAAAAGGTAATCTAAACTTATGCATGGTGTCCAAGTAAAAAAGGAATCATAAAATCTTTCCTTAAAATTTTGTTATTGTTTTGTTTCATCTTGTCACGACAAAAAATAAAAATATAGTAGTGTTTCTTAAAAAAAAATTGCTCTGTACACCCGTATCTTTTTTGTATTTTGGATTGTTTTGAAAACTATAAAGTCTTTACTGTATTATTTTATTAGTATTATATTTTTCCGTCAGAAAGTTGAATATTGTGTAATAACATACCAAAGAGGTCATTTATTGTTGATGTCAAATATGACCAATAAGGTACACACTATGCTATCTGAAACGTATTTAAAAAGAAAAATGTGATAGGCCCTTTGTGTAATTCAGGCCCCCCTTATGATTCATTTAAACTTGCTTGTTTTAAAAGAACCTTTTTTAAGAAATTATTGTAATAATTAATGAAAAAAAAACGAAAGTCTTTTTTTTAGAAAAACCCTGTCACATTCACTCATAGTAATGTAGAATTCGTTTATATTTAGAGAAATAAAAATAAAAAATCGATTTAATACAAAAGTGTTTTATTTTTTTAAATTTTATATTACATGACTTATTTTGGAACTGGTCTCTCTTCCAAACCAAGATGGTCGATTGTTTTAAAAAATATAATTTTTACACACTCATAAAACATGATTATGTGTCAATTTTTTTTTCATAAAATGTTTCATTTCCAAAATATTTAAATCCATTAAAATTTGTTTCAAATGAGTTATATCCGGTTCAAAAGGGCTAATCTTTTGCCCCAACCTTTAAATAGATTAGTGACAACTTCAAAACTAGCAATGTAAAATATATTAGAAACACATATCATTATATCAAATATACACTGGGGAAATGAAAAGAGCACCAATAAATGTACTTTTGGCCTTGTCCCCCATACCCTGTTGGCACAAATACTTATTTAATTTTTAATATAAATCTAGTGTGTGTCATACACTATTGAGTTTTTCACTTTAAAAGTGTACTTTTAACTGAAGTTTTGGATCGGACTTCAAAGCTTTTTGAGTTTTCTAAAATTACAAACTTTATTATTATTAAAAAGGAATGTATCATTTTAATTTGCTGCTGCCATTCTAGCGTAAAACTTGTCTCCTTCCATTGCTTGACCAGAAGCTTACCTACTATATTCAACATTTTCAGTGTTTCACTTAACAATGACACATTAAAAAAAAAATATGGGTAGTTTTTAGTCAAAACTTTAAAAAAATTAAAGTACAAGAAACTAAAATTGTAAAACTTTACAACTTTAAAACAAAGGAGTTTCGAACAAAGTGGTGACTTTTGTTTTATTTTGATATATTTTTTGAATTTAATGAGTATGTTTTTTGAGGCTTAGGCGTTGTTTTTTCTTTTTCTATTTCAAAAATTGCGGTAAAGATACTTTGTTGATCAATTAGTTAGCAATATTAGAAATTTCTAATTTTTACACCAAATTTAAATTATAAAATATTTTATATACACTTTCATAACATTAACCGCAAAATAAACTAAATTAAAATAAGTGTAACCAAACACCAAATCAAACTGTTTGTAGGTTAAACGCAATTTAAACTTGTATTGTAACATTTCTTTTTATTTATAATAAAAATAAGTCAACAAAAAATTTATCTTACATCATCATACAATAGTCGTACATAATATCACACAGTTTTCGATTATTTTAAAATTTCTTGACATATTTAGTAAGCTCTTGTATTATGATAATAGTTTGAACAGTAAAAATTAAAAAAAAACAAAATAACATCTACTTACTGATATCGTTCATGGAAACAAAATATTAAATATGTCAAAGACGTTTAGCTTTTTTGTTTGTAAAAGACATTGGCTGCTTCACTGCAAAAACTCAATCTATCTTTGGTTGTACTAAAAAAAATCACACAAGATATTATTTCCCAACACTTTATTTTTCAACACTTTTTTTAAATACACCACCTACAAACTTAAGTTATTAATCAAACCCCGCAGCGGAGTCAAAATCCTTTTCAAACTCAGTTTTCTCCACCATATATTTGGGCAAAGTCGTGCCGTACAATTTACTGTAAATGGGCTTCGTTTCATGACTGTAAGCGCCCTCATTTTCACCCACATCTATCTCTTTTGGTATGGGAGCATTATCTGACGCTTCTTCTCTTTGTCTATCATCGTCGGAAATTTTTTCGGAGTTTGAATTACTTGCAGAAGTTTCTTTCTCTTCATCTCTATCTTCTTTTTGGAAATAAGAATCGTCATCGATGCGTTCAGAATCTGGAGCACTCGCTGCTCCATGTAAATCTTTATGTGCTTTCTTTAGCAGATGTTTTTTCGGTTTCTCAAAAGCTATCCAAGTACCTAAACTTTCTGAAGCAGCCACAGCTAGTTCTGGAGCAGTTTGGGCGTTAACCTTCTTGAAAAATTGCTTTTTCTTGTTTTTAGGAGTGGAAAAACTCTTAGTTTGCGCCCGAGGGCTGCTTTCTGCAGTGGGTAAATCATTTGGTTTAACTAGAGGATGCTGGGTAACCTTTTCAACTTTTGACTCAGCTGGTTCTTCTTTTTTAGGATCTTTTAACCTTTGTAACTCGTGGTAAGCCACGTGAGTTGACTTGGGTTTTGATTCTTGTATATACATGCATTCTTCATGTTGAACCTTATTTTTGTCAACGCACATAAAACATGTCATGCCATTTTTTTCAGCTTTTTTGCAATTTGAACGATCCTTCTTGGAGAATTCTGCTAACACCTCCTCTACGTCTTGTTTCTCTGGTGGGGGAGCTTTGTTTTCATTATTCTTAGATTCGGATTCATCAGATCCTTGGGAGAATTCCGGGAAAATTTTATAATGATATGAATCCCAGTCGTCTTCTCCTTCTGCCTCGGTTTTTTCGTTTTTGTTGCTTGCCTCTTTTTTATATGGATCATAATTTTTTTCATCATCGTCAAAATTAAAGTTGTAGTAAGAAGGTTCGTCATCCGACGCAGACTGCTTTTTCTCATTTTTATCGTCACTTTCGTCATCAGATTCTGATTCTGGTTTTCCATCATCATCATCATCATTACGGTCATGACTTTCTGGTTTTTCATTATCGCTTTCGTTTTCCTCATCGTGTTCCTTTTGTGATCCAGAGACTTCATGAACAATTGTACCCGCTCCAACTAATTCTGGAAAATGTTTGTCAAGAGGATAGGCAGTTATCGCCGGCACTGCTTCCGTGGATTCAGCCTTTAACTCTAAAACTTTACTTTCTTCACGTGGTTCAGAGTTTTCTTCCTTCTCGCTGGCGCTTCCCTCTTTTTCTTCGGGCTCATCGTTACTATCGTAATTTTTCTCTGCTACGTAGGCGTATTTGTGTTCTTTCGGAGCTGATGCATAGCTGCATGATTCGAAATTACCACCGGTTTTGGGGTTTTTGCACACTGTGCAAGTAACTCCATCTTTTTCAACTTTCTTGCAGTCATTTCCAGCGTCTTTTAACGCTTCGCTGGCTTGCTCATCTGAATGACTTTCAGCTTCTTCGGGAGTCCATGGGACGTAATGGAAATCCTTTTGTCTTTCAGACTCAGCAGCAGCATGATCTTTTTCGAACTCTTCAAAAGCCTTTCTAGACCTCTCCCTTGAAGCAAAATAAGGATCTTCACTATATCGACCTTTTCTTGGGCTCCTTTTGAATCTTATTGGCGTAGAGAAATGTATACGAGACTCAGCACCGTCATCATCTCCTGATGAGTAACTACATTGCGTGTACTTTGCTTTACCATCTTCGCACACAAAGCAGTTCATGTCTTCAGTTTGTTCTGGAGAAGCGATTCTTCTGCAATTGTTGCTTGCAGATTCACTAATACCCTCTATTTCAGGCTCGAAAACAGGTTTTTCTTTAGAGGCAGCTGTCGTGCTAACCAAGTTCTCCAGATATTTGCTTTGTAGAGCAACTGGGGTAGTCTCATGACTATACTTTTCGTACGGGCTCACAGTGGTTGTAGGAACTCCCTTAAGTACAGCATTTAAGCCGGACGCGGCTGGGTATTGCGAGACAGTGGAACTTGATTTTCCAGTGTTGTAATCCACATCTTTACCTGTGCCATACAAGAAAGTTTCTGGGTGAGATGGTTTACCGTTTTTAATGTTTTCAAAAACGTCATAAGCATTAAAACCATCATAACCATCGTCGTCTTTTTGAGAATTCTTTGGTTTTACGGGGGGACGAATGGTTTCAACAT
The DNA here is from genome assembly GCA_963921995.1 of Oxystoma pomonae. Taxonomy (NCBI): domain Eukaryota; kingdom Metazoa; phylum Arthropoda; class Insecta; order Coleoptera; family Brentidae; genus Oxystoma; species Oxystoma pomonae. The sequence continues at coordinate 84,064,290 of OY998169.1, read as the reverse complement.
CATCCCGACTTTCATGCGCCCTTTGAACGTCTTTAAACAAGGATTTTGGTACTGGAACTTGATGCGATACATAATGAGGGCCTGGGCGAAGGACATCATCGTCTTCAGCTTGTAATTTTTTTTGGGCAGCCTCAAAGTAGTCGGTTGTTAGAGGGTTGTCATTGGAAGCGGCTGCCCTGCCGTCTCCCACAATACTTGCTCGTACAGCATGTAGGTGATGGAAAGGGCTAGTTACTTCTTTTTTGTTGGACTCAGCTGTATTAAATCCTGCTAAAAAAAAATTTGAGATTAGTGTGTAAATCTTTAAAAATTTGCATTAGTTTCGATGTCTAAAAATACTTTTGATAGGGCTGGCATTGCTGGCTGTATGAACTCTTTTGAAAATTTGAAGACAAGTTGTGAGGAATTATCAAAAGTTTTACGATTTTAAAAAAGTTTCGTTAGAAAAATGTTTAATGAATTTTGATTAAAAAGTTAAAATTTTACTTACCAATGGGCGACTGGAAAAAGAAACTTTGGAATGGGTCTTTGACGGGAGTTATAAAGGCGCCATTTTGTTGAGACTCGGCAGTGGCGACCTCTTTGTTGAAGTATTTTGAATAGTCGACTTTTCTAGGATCATCGTCGCCCTCATAGCCTTCAATATCGTGGTCGTATTCCGAACTATGACATTGGGTAGCCAATATTGATAACACACACACCTTTAAAAAATTAAAATAAAATAAATTTAGAACCAGAATTTTGCCAAAATCCCTCCAATAAAAAAAATGCAACAGATAAACCTGGATTAACTAGAATTCTATACATAAAGTGATGCTTGTTCTTTTCTTATTTGTGAAAACAAATATTTTAAAATAGTTCTAGGTTTACATATTTTAAAAAAGTGACAATGGGGTTTTTACAGAAAATATTTATTTAATCAAAATTTTAAATGCAATTTAAATCAAAAACCAGATAAGGTCACTAACCTTTGCAAATATGCTTCTTATGGGAAGAAGCATCTTATGGGTCTAACACAAACAAAATTAAACACAAAAATTACGCTACATTATTCAATAAATTGTGTTTTATAGTAGTCCCACCCGTGAGATACGAAAAAGCAAACCACGTAACCTAAGAAAGCGTTGTTTCGCTTAAGATTTGGTAGACTAAAGACCACCATATAAGAGCCAATTTGTTGAGAAGGCATCATCGGTAATTAAAACCAATAAGTAATTACTTTTTTATCAGATCATTGAACTTTTCAAAAACTTTCTAGTTGTAATGCGGTTTACAGGGGAGTCTTCAGACTTGGCCGCCCCGGGCAAATTGCTTAATTGCCGCCCTTATATACCAGAAGTGGTTGCAGCTTTTTTTGACGATTAGTAGGTGTTAGGCTAATTACGTATTAAAAACATATTTATTAGTTAATTTAGCTACAAAAGGGGTCTGAGTTGGGGAGAAGCTAGATTCATTTAAGATTTTTTGCCACAATCTTGTTATAAATGCGCCGGAAGTGAAAATTCTAAGAAAATAATGCTAAAAAAAAAAATTTTTATGCGTTTTCAACTATTTTGTTAAAAATTGCTAATTAAATTAAAATTGTGAAACTTAATAATTTAAAAAAAGTTTAGTTGAGTTAGCTACTAAAAGGGGGCTAAGCTGGAGTAGAATCTTGACTCAATTTTGGATTTGTTGCTAAAATATGTTATAAATGCGCCGCAAGCAAAAATTTTGAGAAAATAATGCTAATAAAAATTCAATTTTTTATATGCTTGAACATTGTTTTACCAAAAATTGTTGAAATTTCATCTTAAGCTGGCTGAGCTAAGTTGGGTTAAGATCTTGATTCTATTTAAGAATTGTTGCAAAAATCTTGTCATAAATGCGCCGCAGGCAGGAAATGAAGCTACAAATACCAATGCTGAAAATTAAACAAAAATATTTATTTATTATTATTATTATTATTATTATTTATTGCACTAAAATTGTACAATAATGCTGATATACAGGCATATAAAAATAAAAATAAAAATGAAAAGAATAAAAATAAAAGTTGTTGAGCTTTTAGGGAAAAGCGTTTATACAGTAAAAATAAAAATAAGATATTAAAATTAAAATAAAAAGAAGGGCAACTTTTAGCCTTTATTTTTATCTGAAAATAGAATTGCGCATGCCCCTTTGATGCACATAACCTCTCTTTCATTTGTTGTTGTCATTTGTTTTTTGCAATTATTATTTAAGAAAACACTATGATGGATGGAGTTTAATTATATTCTGCCCTATTGGACTTAAATTTTACACACTAAACATTTAAAAAATTAAAAATCTTTAAGACGGTTCGTTTATCCGTTTGTGAGATGAATATTTATTTTTTAAAGTATCTACAACTATAAAAACTCAATAAACACAAATATTTATAACTTATTCTAAGAATATTCCTCGGGAAGATTGGAACATTCTTAGAATAGTCCGTGAAAGAGAACGTGAAAGGAATAGCTTACAGCAAGGTGTTTTCACGTGATTAGGACATTCTTAGAATGTAAAATAAATATTCTTCGAACATGAAAATAATATTTTTTGGAAAAATTACTGGAATATTCCTCAAATCTACTAGAGATTGTGCGACTGAAACGGCTAAATATATTTATAGAACAATCGTAGCACGCAGAGAATTTTCTAAGAACATTTCCCACATATATTTTGAGTAACCAAAGAATCTTCTGAATATTCTTATTACATTTTCATGAATGTTCATTTCGCATTTTGTCGAATATTCTTAAGGAATATTCTTCTTCTTCTCCTCTATCCTAAGAGAACTTCTTAGGAGATAATGTTTACACAAAGAATTTAAAACACTAAAGATAGGTATGCTTTTAACTAACAGTTATACATAAAACATTACGGATAGTATTGAAAGTGTTCCGAGACGCCATCTCGACGATCTCGATTCTAAAGATTCAACTTAACAAACACAAACCACTCAACACTTTAAATAAAAATATAAACTCAAAAGAATTATTAATTTTTTCTACTCTCACAAGATTATAAAAAATACATCCATATTTTATGTGTTTATTATTATTATAATAATAGGGACTTACCTGAATATAAAGTTGTCATTTTATTTTAATTTCTTTGGTCGTCATAGCCTGACTGTTGATTCCAAAAGATTGTGAAGAACATTTTCTAGATAAAGCACTGGATTTAGTTAATATTCTGATTACAAGAAATATTTATTTACCCAAATATACTTGTAATGATATTAGAACAATTGCAAAAATATTATTTTTTTACAAAGATACTTGGAATATTCTGGAATTATTATTCGGGATTTGAATGAATGAATGATAATGATGATGAATGAATTTTTTGTATAATTTTATTGATTTCTTGAGTTTTTGCAAATATCTCGCAAACTAAAAATGAAAATCCAGGAATACAATATATTTTCGAGAAAAGGATTTCGTAGACCATTCAAAAAATGTATTAGAGGCATATTTTTGAAAAGGGTAAGTTTGGTCAATAAATGACATTTATATTAAGCACAGATATTAACGGATACCTGCATGTATTAAAATGTATAAAATGTATTAGCGGTAGCCCAAGCAGCATTTTTCTCACTTCCGACTAATTACAACCTAACATGACGTCGGTTTTGGCGCAAATTTAGGCCGGCAGTTGGTTTGTCCATCAAACAACGTATTTTTTACTAAGACCTGACATCGCCAACAACTAGTGCATCAGTTGTGACGTCGATACTTACCAAAACTGACGTAGCCAAATGTTGGTGATACTCGCTACTTATCAGCGACGTAAATTAACGTTAATTTCGGCGACGTAATTTTTAGAATAAAATTTAAGGTCAGGCCAAAGTGAAAACGGACGTCAATAAATTTAGTTGTTGCCAAGATTTTCTGTAAAAAAATACTAAAGTATTTTATAAATATACTTTACATGGACTTATGTTAGAATAGAAAGTTTAAAAGTTTCTATTGTATAGTTTACAAAATAATCTTATAGGCCAGTCACCTCGGGACACCCGGTATAACGTCCAATTCATGAGGCGTTATATTTATTATGAGTTTTAAAGTAGAATTATAATAAAATTGACGTTGCCAAACTTTTATTTATTAAATGTAACTATTCCGAGGTCCACCGACGTGGGTGCGTGACCTACAATTATACTACAATATTCTAGGTCGGGTCGTTCTACAAGGCGACGTCGCAGGAGGTGTTCTTGTCCGAATACGTAAATAATCATTAGAAATTTGGTCGGCGCCCGAAACGCCATTTTAAACGTTTACCATCGATGCGCCAATACAACAGTATATTTTATTTTTTAATTTTAAAGGCTTGATATGTAAATTAACTCATTTGTTGGCAACTAAAATGCATTTTTTAAATGCCTATAATGTTTTAGTATAAGAAACGGGCTTCCTTATAAAGATTTTATTTTTAGGTTAATTTTTTTCAAAATTAATTTCTTAATATTTTTGAATTATTTTTGTGGGTTTCTGTTTTTTTAATGTCTATTTTAATTATATTTATCAGTAAATTGACCTTCGTTGGAAGATTTGCATCCATAGAATGTGAAAAACTAACTTTTTTCAGTTACCTACAATAACTAAGATAATAATTATTGTCATTCACAGTTCATTAAGTTTTGATAAGTTTAAACTTGGTGTGCACAGTAAAACTTTGGGTCGTGGATCTACGTAATTTGACGTAATATTTGACCAAAACATTGTGCAGCACCCGACGTCGAAACGACTCGAATTTTGATTCCCCACTTAGGTGCTAAATCGAGTCCTCAGGAAGACTGATGGACGTCGGAGCCGACGTCAGGTATTTCTTGCCCTACGTGACCATAACGTAATATAACGTCCAAATTCTTGTTGGGAGCTATCTTTTCACACCAGACTCATAGTTCTATTTCAACTGGTTATTTTAGAAATATAAGTTTCCAAACATGGTCAAGATATAGTGGATCACCCTGTAACTACTACTAACTAGAGTGCCATTTTCTGAGAAATACTTTGCGTGTATGGCAACCTATACATGCCCAATATTTCTCAAAAGTATAGTCTAATCAACCGAGAACCAAGATTGAATTTTTCACAAAACCATGAAAGAGATGATTTTTTGCATTATTTTGAGCTAACGACCTGTCGAAAGCATCTGTGCAGTCTATTTGCTAAAGATAAGTGCAGGCTGAAATTCTAGAATTGGGCGTATCGACTAAAACAAATGTTTTTTTTTGCAAAGATTTGAGTTCGATGAATATTTTAAGTGTATTTTAAACTTTCTACTTATTTTGCTCTCTGAACAGTAACCTATCTGTCCAACTGGCATTAAATTTTAAAACAATGCTGTTCGCTACTTCAAAAAGATTTAAAAAATATTAGATAACTGCTCGGTTGCAAGGTAACTTTTGTTTTTGTTGCAATTTTTGCAAAAATGCCACGTTTCTTTGACAGAAATTTGCTAGTATTGCCTTTCGTGTTTACTAATATTTATTTATTAAAATCCCGAAAGGTTCTTTTTATTGAAGCGGGAGTTTTGGGCGCTAACACTTTGGCTAAAGGAAAAAAGCAGGCAAAGCGAAGGAAATTTGGAACGCATATTTAAAAAATTGGTGCTAGAAAGCACGGATAGTCCACCAGACAATCAATTATTTTATGTTGAAAGGATATGAAAATATCTCGAAAACTGTAGCTTTGAAAGATTTGAACCTTATAACAAAATTTTTGGGTAATATTGACGAAAATGAAAATCTGAAAACCGTATATCAATAGCTTCTTTACTTCTGTAGTTATGATTTTTTTTATATATTTTAACGTTTTTTCGAATAACTCGGAAACTAAAGCTCCCACAGATTTCGACTTTAAAACAAACTTTGATACCCCTTTTCTCCCCTTCAACCCCCTCACCATCCTACCCAAAAGTTAATTAGTTCATGGTCAGCCGAAAGAGGATTTTTGTACCAAATTTCGTTAAAATCGATTAAGGCGTTCTTGAGTTATGGTGCATACAGACAGACAACAGACAACAGACCGACAGATCGAAAGACCGACAGACCCTCAGACAACTTTTTTTTTCGTCGATTAAGGTGTTTTGGAACCTTATTAACTCATTTTTGATAAAATTAAGAAAAGTCAAAATTTCACGATTTTAATAGTCCTCCATACCATATTGGTATGGTGGACTAAAAATTGCTGCTAGAGAGCACGGATAGTCCACTATACAATCAATTATTTTATGTTGAAACGAAATGAAAATATCTCGAAAACTGTAGCTTTGAAAGATTTGAACATTATAACAAAATTTTTGGGTAATAATGCTTACTTCTAAAGTTATGATTTTTTTTTATATTTATTGTGGGTTTTCAAAATAACTCTGGAACTAAAGCTCCCACCAATTTGGACTTTAAAACAAAATTTGTAGGCCATATTCATGGAAACTTAAATCTGAAAATCGTATATAGCTACTTGCTTTTGTTACAAAATTACAATTTTCTTAAATATTTTATCCCCCCACCCTACCCAAAAGTTAATCAGTTCATGGTCAGTCGATAGAGGATTTTTGTACCTAATTTCGTTAAAATCGATTAAGGCGTTCTTGAGTTATCGTGTATACAGACAGACAACAGACAGTTCGACAGACCGACAGACACCTTTTTTTTTCATCGATTAAAGTGTTTTGGAACCTTAGCAACTCATATTTGGTAAAATTAAGAAAAGTCGAAATTTTACGATTTTATTTATTAAAACAAAATGTCAATATATATCCGGGTTGGTAAGGATTTGCTTCACGATCCTTTGTTTTCGTGGGTTGGGTTTACAATGGCGCAGGCTGAAAGAGAGTCCAACCCAATCTACAATGAATCAATAATATACCTACCTAATTTTTAAAAATTTTCAGAAGGTAGTTAATGGTGGTGAGGTTGGATTGGTTGCTTTCTAAAAATTTTTTATTCTTTGCTGGTGCCCAAGTTTCCGGCACCCAAAAGCAGTGGCGCAGCAGAGAGGAAACTTAACTCCTAAAAACTGAATTTTTTCCAAAAATCAAATATAAAATCTGTCGCTCTGCGCTCGTTCTGTTACTATTCTTCTCTCGAGAAACAATTTCTGCTGGAAAAAATTATTACAATTTTATAAAAACGTAAGAGTTTGAGTTGGAAAAAGTATTTCAATTTTTCAATAGTTCACAGCACATAGTTTTTGTTTCAATACCCTACTTAGTTTTTAGTGATTTCCGCATTCAAGTACCTCACGGTTTATTTATAATCTAAAGCTGACTGCAGCGAACGTGCTAAATTGTCTGGGCTTTCACCATTTTGTTGAGAAATTTGACTTTTTGGGTATTGCGCTGGGAGAATACAGATTTCCTATGAAGGCAATTTTTAGATTGTTTACTTTAAACATTTTACATATCAATCCACTGGATTAATCCCCAAAGAAAATGTTTTCCGGTTTGACATAAAAAAATAGTTTGCTTAGTGTGTCAAAAGTCATTATATTTTAAACCCCATGTTAACTCGTTAAAAACGAGATATTTAAATAGTAGTTTACCTAACTAATGCGGAAAGTACCACTTTTCCGCACGCGATTGCAGATTCGCGCGTGATAGGTAAACGCTAGGAAAGTTCTCACGTAACTCAAAATAGTAGTTTTCACAACTAGTGGCTAAAATAATACTTTTTTTTACAAGCGTTGGTTTAAATAACGAGCACAGCGAGGTACTTAAAAACGCGAGCAATATCTTTATTAAAAAATCCAAGAAACACAGGAAAATCCTTTTTTCTACTAGCATGCGGAAAATGCACTTTTCTGCACTCGCGCGGAAAAGTTAACTCTATGCTACCTACTTTTCCGCACTCAACCAAAAATAAAAAATAAATATATTGCTATATTTTAAAAAAATTTATTTTTTGTGTTAGGTAATCATTTTAGTCACGATAAATAAAAAGTAACTCGCGCCTAAAGTGACTTTTCCGCACTTAATTTCTGGCCGAACTCAGCTAACGCTACTACTACTATTTTCCGCTATTTCTCTTTAATTTTGGGTAAAAAACGGACAGAAATCTTTTTTTGTACCCGTGATCAAAGAAAAAGTCTTTTGCAGCGATAACCAAAAAAGCCCTGCTTAGGTTATCTGCAGATAGTTACTAAAATCATGTTTTTGATGATGGTATAAAAAAAATAGTAGTTTTCACAACTAGTGGCTAAAATAGTGCTTCTTTTTACAAGGGTTGGTTTAAATAACGAGTGCAGCAAGGTATTTAAAAACGCAAGTAAAAGAAGCACAGTTTAGCCACGAGTTGTTAACACTATTTTTTTTAATACGTTTAAAAAAAATCAAGAAAAACAGAAAAATACTTTTAAAAATCTGGAACGAAGAGCACTTCTCGCAACACACCTTCTTTATACCATAAATCAAGGCGGCTGGTAAATTAAATAACAATGGTTTCCATAGCGATGTGCCTTTTTACTCGGTGACGTTCATTGTTGCGACATTTTTATCTTTGAAAGTTTGATATTTTGACGATGTTTTTAAATTATTTTTTCTTAAATACTTGGGAATCAATATTTTCTGTAATTTTTTAAATATTTTTCCTAAAAATTGAAATTATTAAAAAAAAAATTTTAAACCTTTTGTAAATTTGCAGACCTTTAAAGTTCTTAAAAAAAAAATAAAGAATTTAATTTAGTAAGTCGACTTACTACGTTCTTGAATTGCAAAGAACTGCAAGAATTCTAAAATTTTAAAATATTTTTCTTAAACATGGAAATTATTTAAGAAAAAAAATTAAACCTTTTGCAAATTTGCAAACCCTTACAGTTCTTAACAAAAAATTAAAAAGTTTAATTTACCCCCAGATGCACCGTAAAAATATTGGGATTAGTTTAGCTAATCCATGCTTCCTCTTTGTTCATTTATATGGGATCAACAGAGAAAAAGAATGTATTAGATAGTCAATCGCTATTAAGTGCCTACGGTGCATTTATGGCAGACGTATGCTGACACTGACGTATTTTAGGGCTTTTGAAGTTATCAAAGTTTTGTTTTCAAAAATTGATTTTTCTATGTAGTAAAAGGTGCTTCTCAGAAAATATTAACATTTTTTAAATGCATCTCTGACACGAAAGAGTTTACAAAAATATATTTGACTAATTCTTGTTCAAAACAATAACAAATTCTACCTACAGTTAAAGTCTTTCTAGGGAATTTTGAATCACCCTGTATGTATTAACTTCGGGTGGAAAATACTGTACTCCCTCTATATAACTATGACTCACGTACGGCACTGATCATATAGTGACTTATGTCGTATTTTTTCGTACGCAACTGATTTTGTTAACTATTTATTTTTGAAAAATTATTGCAGTTTTCGTTTAATTTTTATAAAATTTTGCCGTTTTGGCACCATTTTTCCGTTATAATGACTAACGTACGGCACTGATCATATAGTGACATACGTCATTTTGCGTATTTTCCCCTTATATTTAAAACGAAATTACTGACAATGTCGTGGCGTATGTATTTTTTAAAATATTTCAAAATTTCTTTATTTAATTTTTTTTTTCCTTATGATTTTAGCCCGTTTTGACAAACATTAAGTGAACTACGTCAGCGCCATCTACAAATCGACTCAAACTTTTGATTGACTCTTATGTAAAAAACTTCAACAAAGTGAACTGTGTGGTTTTCATCACATTGGACCTTGCCGTTTTTGAGATATAGCGATTTTTGTAAAAATTATTTTTTTTTGAATTTTTTTTTGCGTGTTTTTGGATGTTTTGCCCTCAAACTCAAAAACGGTGTGTCCTAGAGTACTCGAAACTTATTTAAAAATTATTTTGGACCTTTCTAAAAAAAATAGCAGTTAAGGAACCGTCAAAAAATACATGGACAAAAAAACCGCAATATCGATTATTTTTAACTGCAACCATTTTACATAATTTTCGAAAAATCCTCAAAACTAATCTCAAAAACCAACTAGACAGTCACCGAGCAAACATTTGGCCTTATATTAGTGCAAAATTTGATTTAAATCGGTGCCCCACTTTTCGAGTAATAATTTGATATATTCTAAAAAACGGCAGAAATTTAGTAAAATTTAGACTTTTTTGAAAAATGGGCCTTGCAGGCCCTTAGAAGTCTCAAAGTAAAATAAAATACTTGTCTTTCTCCGATTCGGCCCATTTTCAATAGGCTTTGTCGCTGCATTTAAAACCTAATTCGTGCAAAATTGGAAAACGATTAGTGAGCTTCCTGGACAGCTAGAGCGGAACATCGGAGGTACACGTTGCTCTAAAATGTGTAACGAAAATAACTTTGAAAAACAAAGGAGAAAATTCAAGCTCGCGGTTGGCTTTGAAACTGTTTGGGTCACCAGGCCATAAACCAAAAATCTACTGCGCATGCACTTACAAATCCATGCCTGGCGTTGTAGTGACCTTACGATAATTTAATGACACTTTCACTGCTGACGCAATCGACGCGCCTGCCCGTTTACACTCTGCGTTTATCGGTTTTTTCCAGGCCAACTTGATTGGGAGAGTTATTACCGGTACGCATTTTTGTCGGAAAAAGCAAGGGTAGGGCCGTTATAGTCAACACCGTACTCAACTAAAAAGCCTGTTAACTCCTACCCCCTCAGTGTCCTTTAGCCTATCGTGGCTGCCATTTTTATAACCAAATTGACAAGTAAGACATGGATTTTCTGTCAGTTTGGTGTCAATATGGCACCGATCATAGGCCAAAGGATACTAAAACGAAAATGAGTTAACTGGCTTTTTAGTTAAGAACGGTGTTGGTTATAGTATCTTATAGTTATATGTTTTCGTTACACATTTTGAGGCACTTGGGCAGTTATAGTATCTCACAGTTATATGACTCCCTCCAACCAACACCGTTCTAAACTAAAAAGTTAACTCCTACCGCCTCAGTGCCCTTTAGCCTACTGTGGCTGCCATTTTTATAACCAAATTGACAAGTGAAACATGGATTTTCTGTCAGTTTGGTGTCAATATGGCACCGATCATAGGCCAAAGGATACTAAAACGAAAATGAGTTAACTAGCTTTTTAGTTGGGAACGGTGTTGCTCGAACCCTCTCCAGAAAACTAACCCACCCCCTATATAAACAACTATTACATTTTAAGCCACAATGATGTCGTTACACCTGTGCGTATTTATTTGACAAATGATGTCATACTAACATGTCAAAACAAACATCATCAATCGTTCCAAAATCAACCGTTTAAAAAGTGTTCTTTTTTTCTAATTACTTTTGTGTGAACGTGCGTATGGTTGCCTTCCACCTAATTTTCAGTCGACCAAGTACCGCACAGTACCAACAACCTCGAGCCGTACCGAATCTTCTAACCATTGAACCATCGAAGAATCAAATTCTTCGTCTTGCCGCTTCTTTGTGGCTACCATTATAATTGAAGCAGTACCGCATTCAAAGACGCCCTAGGGGTACCGCCAAGTACCTGTTTCCTCTCCGGGTTGTTCTTCAGCAGTTCTTGTGCGACGTGTGTTGCCCCACTATGGTATGCGCGTGAGCATCGAGCAGAGTTTGATCAGTGAGTGAACATTTTTTCGTGTTTCGAGATTTTGTAAACATGAAGTGCGGAATTTTGGTAAGTTTTTGGAGGGATACTGTTTTTTTAAGTGGATGAATTAAAATTGTTTAAAGGATATTATTTTTTCCGACCGTGAATAAACTTACGATAATCACATGACAGTTCATATCTTTTTAACATGGGCTATCGTGACTTTAGGAAAAATCGTAAAGTTACGATAGCCGCTAAAACCTGTTTTCCTATATTTTAACAAGAAAATCAACTCAATCCAGCACAACACAACCACAGAAATATCAACTCAATCAAAACCAACCCAAAAAAGCATTAACTTAATCAAATCTAACTTGAGAAACGACGGTCGTACTGTCGTAACAATCATTGGTGTACGCACAGGGGGTTGGATCGGGTTGAGGTTGGTGTCTTACTTTATTCCCTAATAAAATAATTCATTTACAGTTCATAATTTTTTTGGGTGTATTATAATAACACACTAATGGCAGCCTTGACATAATTGTCACAGTTAATTTTGTTGTGGTTTACAAAAGCATAAATTTTAGGAGAAAAACTCGTCAATTTTTATTACCTTCATATTTACGGTGGCTACTAATAAATTCTGCCCCCTTTCAGACAAATCAAAATAATAATAATCTAGACACTTTGACTTATCTGGCAGTTCAGGGAGAGGGAAAATAAATTATTAATGACCACTGTGTACGACTTACGAATTAATTGAATTGATTAATTTTTAAACATAAAAAGTGTTTCCGATATTTAACTAAATATTAAAGTTTCGATATTTTGGCGGCCTCAAATTTGGGTTCTTTAGTGTATCATTAAAAAAATGTGACAAAATTATTATTTATTTTTAAGTGTATGAGTTTTTTCTGTAATACGTTTATTGGAAGTTCTTGATTAGAATATTTTAGCGTTTAACAAGATTAGATAGTGAAATCCATTGAAACAAAATTTATTCTTTATTAGAATTGTGTTTATTTTTAAAATTTATATTTTATCGAGTATCTTAACCACAAAATCGGTTTTGGTTCTGAAAACTATTAAAGATGAAAGTTTGTGTAATTTTGGTAAGTTTTTAAAAGTCTTTGCTTACATTAATAGTCTATCAGATTACCAGAGATACTTTAGTCCTCGGAACCTCACTGTTGAGACTTTGTATATTTTTAGTCACAGACAACAATAAGAAAATTATCGATAGCGAGGCGTTCTTTTTGGGACCCCTTGAAATAAACGACCTAAAATATAGTATTTTCTTTTATTATTAGTCTTATAGTCTTTTCACACAAAAAAATTAAAAAAATTTTGTACCAAAAATCGTATAACATAAACAAAATTACGTACTGTTAATTTTTGCTTGGCTTATAAATAATTCTAAGCATAGTCTGCAGTTTGTGTTTGAGAAATATGCATTCCCGATCCACAGCACCTTTCTCGTAGAATCATCCATATAAAAAGTGTTATTCACTTTAAACATTTTTTTTTATACCTTCATCAAAAACATGAATTTAGTAAATGTCTGCAGAAAGCTAAAGCATGTCTTATTTGGTTACCGATGCAAAACAAGACTGGATAAAACAGCAATGTCAAGAAATAGCAGATCTAGATGCTAAACATGACACTTTCAATTTACACAAGCGCATAAATGAAGCGACCGGATTATTTAATAAAAGACAAGCTGGAGTCCTTGTGGACAATCAGGGTAAAATCATACCGGATACCAAAGAAAAAATAAAAAAATGGTGTAGCTACATAAAACATCTCTTTACCGATAACCGATCCGAACAGCCAGAAGAATTCTCAAACCAAGATATAACACCAGAGGAAGTAAAACACGCAATATCTTCAGCTAAAAACAGAAAAGCGGTAGGGCAAGACGAAGTATACACTGAGGTTTGAAAGCTATTAAAAAAAAAGGAAAATTCGATAAAAACGCTAGTCAAACTTTTTAACTTGATTTATCGTAACGGCAAAATCCCTGCTGACTAGCTAAAATCAAACTTTGTTACGCCTGCCTAACAAACATTCAGCAAAGAAGTGTAGTGATTACCGCCTAATCAGCCTAATGAGCCATATGTTAAAAATATTTCTAAAAATTATCCACAAAAGAATTTATGGCAAATGCGACACGTAGTTTTAATTTCGTGGTGGATTCGGGACAAGAGAGGCCTTGTTTGGCATTCAAGTTTTAGTTCAGCGGTCTAGGGATGTGTCGGTGCCAGTATATGCCTGTTTCATAGATTATGAGAAAGCATTTGATCGAGTCCAACACGAAAAGCTCATAGAATCGCTAAAAGAAGTTGGTCTAGATGACCGAGATCTAAAGATATTTGCTAGTCTATACTGGAATCAGACTGCTCAAATAAAGGTTGATGGTCAACTGTCGGAAGAGGTCCAAATAAGAAGAGATGTGCGCCAAGGTTGCATATTGTCTCCGCTGTTGTTTAATATCTAAAGTAACAAAATAATAGAGAATGCACTTCATAACTGCGACAAGGGCCTGACCATAAACGGCCTAAAAATCAACAACATTCGATATGCCGACGACACTATCTTAATAGCAGACACGCTGGAAGGCCTGCAAGAGTTGTTGAATCAAATTGCTGCCAAAATTTCGCAATGCGGGCTTAACTTAAATGTTGGAGAAACAAAATAGATGGTCATATCCAAGGAAAAGAACATCCGAGGCAGGTTAGAAGTAAATGGGCAGCAAGTCGAAAGCGTGGATTCATACAAATACTTGGGTTGCCTCCTCAATAAAAACTGGGACAACATGCAAGAAATTCGTGCAAGAATTGAACAGGCCAGATCATCTTTTATCAAAATGAAATCAATGTTCTACAGTTGCGATCTTAATACGCTTCGTGTGCTTCGGTGTTATGTTTTTAGCATCTTATATTATGGCATGGAAGCATGGACACTGACTGGGGTCGTGTGCAAAAAGTTGGAGACATTCGAGATGTGGTGTTATCATAGAATACTAAGAATATCTTGGATGGACCGAGTAACTAATGTGGATGTTCTGCTTAGAATAAATAAAGATCTTGAGGTTTTATTTACCATCAAAAAACGAAAACTTGAATATTTTCGCCATATTTTGAAAAATGACAAATATAAACTTTTAAAATTGATAATAGAAGGCAAAATTGAAGGCAGGAGAGGCCCGGGTCGTAGACGGATATTCTGACTTAAAAATCTTAGACAATGGTATGGTATTAGTACTACGACACTTTTTTGAAAGGCAGTGGACAGGGTGCAGATCGCGCTGATGATAGGCAACGTTCAAGGAGAACATGGCACTTGAAGAAGAAGAAGATGCAAAAAAAACTTTTCTTTTCTAATTATTCTTGCCTAAAAATTAAGACATTTCCGGCAGTTTACGAAAAAATAATTTTAAAAAAATCGGCAAAATATAAAACTAATGTCGCAACAATAAATGTCACCGAGTAAAAGGCACATCGCTATGGAAACCATATTGTTATTTTATTTATCGGCCGTAATATAGTGTAACGATGGTGTGTTGCGAGAAGTGCTCTTCGTTCGGAATTTTTAAAAGCATTTTCCTGTTTTTCTTGGATTTTTTGATAAAGACGGCTAAACTGTGCTTTTTTTACTCGCGTTTTGCAATACCTCGCTGCGCTCGTTATTTAAACCAACGCTTGTAAAAAAAAGCACTATTTTAGCTACTACTTGTGAAATAGTAGTATTTAAAAACGCGAGTAAAAAAAGCACAGTTTAGCTGCGAGTTTCTAACACTATTTTTTTTAAAACCTTTATCAAAAAATCCAAGAAAAAGAGAAAAATACTTTTAAAAATCTCGAACGAAGAGAACTTCTCGCAACACACCATCTTTACACTATAAATCAAGGCGCCTGGTAAATGAAATAAAAATCGTTTCCATAGCGATGTGTCGTTTTACCCGGTGATGTTCATTGTTGCGACAATTTGATATTTTGACTATATTTTTAAATGATTTTTTCGCAAATACTTGGTGAAAACTGGCGGAAATGGCTTAATTTTTAGGCAAGAATAATTAGATTTTTTCAGTATTACTATTTCCCGCTATTTCTCTTTAATTTTGGGAAAAAAACGGACTGCAGATAGTTACTAAAATCATGTTTTTGATGAAGGTATAAAAAAAACTAATATTTCATTTAATTTCCTCTTACATGTGAATTTTTAAGCGACTTTTTTCTGTTTGTAAAGATTTTGACTGTTATTTTCTACTTATTATTTCCTGCTGGACTGGGTATGGCCATATCCTTCCGTTTGTTCTCATAAAAATGTCTAAGCGTCTATCTTACACAGCTTAGATTCGAGAAGATTGAAACCAGTTTTGTTGAGATTATTTTTTGTTAGCCTTTTTAGATTCTTCAATGGGATCTTGGCTCTGATCTTGGGCATGGGATACATAATTTACAATTACTACGTTTATACGCACCTTAAACCGGTTTTATGTCAGGACGGTTTTAAATAAAATTGCTCTCTCTGAGAGTCCTTCTTTAAACGTCCTTGAATGTCAGTTTAAAAAAAAAATAAGCAACAGATTTTTCAGTCAAACCAAGATTTTTTAGATTGGAAGAAATGTGTTAAAGTTTTTCTGAAGTATTTATACCAACCCTAAAATCGTTTTTCAAGTGGGTTATCGCTTTAAAATAAAATTAATTTAGGGCCTAAAACGGTTTTAGTGGTGTATACGACAAAATTCCAAATCGTCTTTTTATAAAAGCGCTTTAAGAGGCCCATAGAAACAAAGTAATTGTTACCATTTTCTTAAATAATTTTTTTTTATACTCCCATAGGACTGATCCCTGATACTATCCTTTGATTATTGTTATAACAGTGGCGTGCCCTAGACCAGGGGTCCAATTCTTGAATCACTCGAGTTTCAGTCGTATACCGACCACATTCTAGCAAAAAATTGACGAAAAAAGGAGTACATTTTCTTATCCACTTATTAACGTACACACAACATTGAACTCATACTGAAATTCTGTAATATTAAATAAAATTCGCCGTGAAATTACTATTTTATTACAAGCTTTTATTTAACTTGTAATAACTATGTAGATATGTTTGTTCGGGTGGAATCTTGCAATTTAATTTCCCGACATCCGATCGCCTTCAAATGTGGCATGCTTATATAGTTGCGGGGACAACATAAGAATATAGAGTGGGGTACATTTAAAGTATGCCCGATTTCGTTAAAATTTGGCGTGTTGGGGCACTTGGAGATGGAGATAACAAATTTGTATATAGATTTTGAAAATTCAATATGGCGGGTTAAAAATGGCCGATTGTGTGTCAAATTTTTAAAGGTCATTTTGACGGACTCCCACTTGTCCGATTGTCTTCAAACCTGGTACGCGTTTATAGTTCCAGCGACAATACAATAATATGTCACTATTAGGTACCCCTCCCCCCTACGAGGAAAGTGGAGGGGAAAAACACCTAAGTTTGTCCGATTTCAACCAAAATAGGTATACGGGCGCTTTTGGGGATAAGAAATACGAATTTTTGATCAGATTTTGAAAACTCAAGATTTTAGGCGATTTTAAGTCATGTTTTGCTAAGCAATTTTAACTGACTTATCCATATCCGATTGTGTTCAAATTTGGTATGCGTTTATAGTTCCGTAGAAAATACAATAATATGGTATTCTCAGGTACCCACCTTCCTCTAACGAGGGAAGTGGAAGGGGAAAAAGATTTAGTTTGTTCGATTTCAATCAAAATTGGCATAGAGGGGTTTTTAAGTAGAGGGAATATGAATTAAGGTTACAAATCTAAAAATTAAGGGTGTGTGTTCAAATTTGGTATGCGTTTAAAGTTCTGGCGACAATAGAATAATATGGTATTATTAAGTACACACTTCCCTCTAACGAGGGAAGTGGAGGGGGGAAAAGATTTAGTTTGTTCGATTTAAGTCAAAATTGGCACATTGGATGAATTTTTTTTGATCAGATTTGAAAATTTCAATACGGCGGATTCAAATTCAGTGCAACACAAATCTAAAAGTTAAAAAATAAATAAAAAAAAAAACTTTTAAAGAACAAGCTTTTATTAAGTGCACTCAAAAGTAGAATATAATTTTTTATCTTTCTTATATCATAATAAAAGCGATGGGTGCAAAATAAAAATTTTAACTTTACGGTGACAAAGAGAGACATAATACTTTTATCTAAAGAAGCTGAGAACGGGTGAGATTGCCGTGCTTGCCAAGCCTTTGAAAATGTCGTTCAGTTACAGCTAGAGTAATACAACTGTTTCTTAGGATGAATCGTCGATGTGACCAATATACGATACCTAAAGTGAAAATTTTTAATTTTCGCCCAACGCTTTTATTATGGTATAAGAAAGATAAAACAATTATGCATTTAATAAAAGCTTGTTCTTTAAAAGTTTTTTTTTTAATAAAAATTTATTACGTTTGTGATGGACCCTTTTTCGTAAGTTTTAAAGTTCGTATGTCATATTCGCTCGGATCGGATTTGCCTCGATTGCTTCTACCCACTGTATGTAAATTCGAGCGAAAACGACATCTAAAGGCGCAATTACACAGACGAACAGGCTCAAACAAAAGCTCGTGAAAAAGATTTAAAATTTTTTGCGTGAACATTTTTGTGAGCTTTTCTTGAACATTTTGTTCGTGTAAATTTTTGAGCAAATTATTGCTATCTGTTTTGGAAACATATTTTTAAAGATGAGAATAAATAAAATTTCACATCAGTAATCAGTGATCTCAATTCTTTAAAAAAATGGAACACCAACTTTTATTTTAAATTTTTGTGAAAAAAAGCCGACGGCAAGCGAAACATTATTCTTGGCTATCAGTTTTGTCACATGGATTAGGGTTACTTATAGTATTTTTTTCTTAGGGTTTTTCCCGGATTTTTTTGCCCGGGGTTTTTTTTGGGATTTTGTTGCGAGTTTTTTTTTATTTCCAAGGGTTTTTTCCTAAAATCAAAAAAGAACCCAGAAAAATTTTTCTTTTCCAAAAAAATTTTGAGTTTTTCAAATATCGGCAAAAAACTCAAAAATTGCACTTTTAAGCGGTAATCCGCGTCTCATGACTATGAAGAGTGGTGGGGAGAGGATTTCTTTTTAAACATATTTTTGTAACTTTACTTTACCCTTAGCTTTGATTGTTTTTTTTTTTCATTCCTCACACCAGATTTACCTAGTTAGTTTGAGGCCCCAAAGGTTGCTTAAAAACGCAAAAGGTTCATGAAAATGCTGAAGATAGATATTTACTGTCAATTTAATGTAATAATCAAGGGCGATTACTGACACTGAACAAACAATATGCAAAGGAGCAACATTCCGATTCAGAAGTCTAGTCTATTACAGCTAAATTATATTTTTTTAGACAACGGTCGGGATCGTAGGGTTGTAAAAGTGGGTAATAACCGGGTATTATTTAGACCGAACGTGCTTTTGTTCATATATTTGAGATTTAATAAAATGTATATAGGTTTTATAATTTGACTTAATTATTATTGTATTGTGATTTAAACTAGGAAGTAAAATAAAGAGATATTCTTTTAAACGTAAATTTTTATCATTACATTTTACAGGCAACAGCAATAAATAAGTGCCAATTACTATTTTTTATTCCCGTTTTTTTACAACCCCAAAAAAGTTACAAGTATACTGGCATATCCCCTATAAAAATCAGGTCAATCGAAGTTGTTTATGAGGTAAAATGTGAATTTCGACATCAAATCGTTTTTCCGTCGGAAAGCACTTAATTAAAAATACCTTGTTTTAAAACTTAGTATTTCTATTTTCAGTTAAGTTCAATGAATTCCCATAAAACTATAAAATTTAAATTTGTAAGAAATTTCTATACCAACATTTCTTCAAACAAATTTTGCTTAACATTCTTTCCAAAATTTCCGTGAGTCTTTTTGTACGAGATTTTGCTCGAACTTTTTTTTGAACATTTTGTCTGTGTAAATGCGCCTTAAGGTGTCAGAATCAAATAACACAATAAAATACAAGAGCCTAGACTTTCATTTTTAACAAAAATCTTTAAAAAATCCTAAATTTCAAAAATTTTCGCCTGCGTGTGTGCGTGTCAAAATGGTTTTCAATTTCAAAATTTTATGTAAACATTTTACATTTTAAGTGTTATTTTCTCAAAAAATTTTACCTGTGGCACATTGAAGCATGATTTTGACTTCATTTTTTCAATTTCATCAGTACGGAGCTAGGAATTTGTAGATGAAATGATGATAAAAAAATCTGACACAGGATTCATGTAAAAGACAACCATCTGTCAAATTGCAAAATCGGCAGATGTACCTTCAATTTGAACATGAATCCTGTGTCAGATTTTTTCATCATCATTTCATCTCTTAATTCCTAGCACCCCACTGATGAGCACCACAAGTGCGAAATCCGGATCTACGGTTACCATTACCTTTTTTGAGAGAAAGCTCACTATTCACTGATTTTGTTAATTATTCACCCTCGTTAAATCCTTTTTTAAACAATTTTAAATTTGGTTCGCGCTTGTAAGCACCTGTTTCCTTGTATCAATTATGGCCACATTTTTACTTCAAAAAATTAATTCTTCCCCTCCCCGAAGTCATATCCTGGGTGCGCCACTGCTAATCACGTTAAAGCCTAATCGGGGAATTTTTGCGCCAGAGAGCAGTTTTTTTTAGGCCTCTCTGGGTTAACCGCAAATCCCTTGCTTTCTGTACAACTCTGCTTTAATAGAAATTCACACGTTATTATTTTTTTTTTAAAAGAAAAATGAACGACACTATATATTCAAGAGATATTTTTACTACTTACTACTATTGTATTCCCAATTTCTTAAAATTTTTGATTGACAAAATCTAATTACTCCTCATCAGAATTATAGCTAAAATAGTTCTTGAAATGATCCTGTATTTAGGGTTATTAATGAAAATTACTTTACTATAATTTGTTTTTAACAATCTGTGTGACTCATTAAAAATATTTTTATTGGTTTTTTTAACAGCAAGAATGAGGTCAGGCCACCAGTTGTTATTAGGTCGGATCTACTACTGTCCAGTCCAAATTCACCGGACCAATTTTAAATGGCGGCTGACATTATTTAAACACAGAAACTAAATGAAACTGTCAATATCAGTGTCAAAAAATTGGTCTGATACAATTTGAAAGTGGGGACTTTAACTAGAATAAATTCGCCAGGGCGTTGAGACTTTTGTGGACTTTAAAGTCATAGCAAAAAAAATTTTTGCCTGTTTTCAAGTCTTATTTTTTCAAATGGAATAATACTACTTCTGGCACCTTGTTGAAAATGTCTTTTAAAAGGAAAATTGATTGGGTCTGTCTATTTTGTATTGAGGACAGAGAAATACATCTCAGCAAAAAATTGTTTTCATCATATATTATATCCCGAACGCTTGTACTATTATAACCAGTCACCACGTGTACAAATGGTAAGGTTAGAAGCGTATTACAAAGTTCTTTTCGCATGTAGGTATAACTGTAAGCAGAGGCAAGCACCTTACGTTACGGTAAAAACATCGCCAAACTAGAATCTATCCAAAGTACAAAACAGTCTACAAATTATGGTTTGAAATAATTTCTACACAAATTTTCTGCCGCGAATATTTCTTGATAAACGGTTTCGACATTTTTATTTCTCCTGTAGTTTGCGAAATTTACTAATCTTTAAAAACCAGAAAAACCGTCGACCATTGATAATTTTTAGATCTTGAGCAAGCCAAAACTAATTAGATTCTTAAAACAAACACTGAAAAAAAATCTAAAGAGCAAACGGTCCCCATCCCGTACTCCTTGGTGGTGCGGAAGGGTGCGGGACAGAGGGAGGTATCAGTCGGTATCACTTTATATCTGAGGGAGTTACGCCTCCAAAAAAGTTCGCTGTAAAACATCCGCCATATTGATTTTTTCCAATTAAAATATCCCAGCAAACACAAATCGTCGGCATTGAATCGGGCCAATGTCGAAAACGTCGGCAGTGTGTCGGCATCGGCGACTACACGCTGGCCCGATGTTGGACAAATTTCGATTTTCAGTTTTCGGACAATAATCGGCAACTGACAGAGGTCCACATTACTACAGTCGACTTTACGCCGACACCACTTTAGAACCGACGATGGTCCGATTGGAACTGTCTTTAATCGGTCGAAAATCGGCAACTGACGATGGCCCGATTTATTATAGTCGATTTTATGCCGACGCCCACTTTATCTACTTTTGGGCCGACGACGCGACGGTCTGATTGGAACTTTGTTTAATCATACGAGAATCGGCAACTGACGATGGCCCGATTTACTATAGTCGACATTATGCCAACGCAAACCTTATCTGCTTTAGGGCCGATGATGGTCCAATAGGCACTTTCTTTAATCGGTCGAGAATCGGCAACTGACGATGGCCCGATTTACCATAGTCAACCTTATGGCGACGCCTACTTTATTTGCTTTAGGGCCGACGACGGTCCGATTCGATTTTTGTTTAATGGGACGAGAATCGGCAACTGACGATGGCCCGATTTACTATAGTCGACATTATGCCAACGCAAACCTTTTCTGTTTTCGGACCGATGATGGTCCGATTCGAACTTTTTTTAATCGGTCGAGAATCGGCAACTGACGATGGCCCGATTTACTATAGTCGACTTTATGCCAACGCTCACTTTATCTGCTTTAGGGCCGACGACGGTCCGATTAGAACTTTGTTCAATCGGACGAGAATCGGCAACTGACAATGGCCCGATTTACTATAGTCGACATTATGCCAATGCAGATCTTATCTGCTTTAGGGCCGATGATGGTCCGATTGGAACTCTGTTTAATCGGTCGAGAATCGGCGACTGACGATGGCCCGATTTACTATAGTCGACTTTATGCCGACGACCACTTTATCTGCTTTAGGGTCGACGATGGTCCGATTGGAACTTTGTTTGATTGGTCGAAAATCGGCAACTGACGATAGTGCGATTACGTCACCTTAAAATTTTTAAACTGCTTAATAGTTTATTCCTAGTATGTAGAGATGGCGCCAATGTTACTATGTTCCCTGTACAATGGAAGATGATATTATATATAATGAGCAGATATTTCAAACTAGAATGCGGACTTTACAAGATGGTGGTACTCCTCTACAAGAATCACCTCTTCTGCCACTTAAACCAGCCCGACTGATTAAGCACCCGCATTATCGAAACTTTGTAGTTTGCCAATGTCGGATCGTGTTGAGCAACCACCGACAGACCTTCGTCAATCACCGACATCGGGCCGCTTTGAGAGGCTGATGTGGGGCCTTATTATCCACCCATTATCGGACCTTTGTGGTTTGCCATTGTCGGGCCGCTTTAACCTACCACCGACGGACCTTCGTCAATCGCCGACGTTGGACCGCTTTAGGAAACCGTCGGACTTGAATAATTTACCGATGTCGGGCCGAGACCAGCTTGCCTACATTAGACCGACTAAATTAAGCAGCTTTATGGGCGGATGCTCGGTACCATGTGGTTAAACCATATCGGATCTTAATCGTACGACGAGGGTATGCCGAGGTCAGCAAAAAGTAAAATTTATCACTGGTCCGACGGCGGGCTACAGTCTAACGCTGCGTCGGCAACGATACATTGGGCCTACATCGCAAAGCGGGCAAAAAATACTGCTGGTCCGATGTCGTAAATCGACGTCGTGCCGATGACGGCAAATTCGGCAAATCTCAAGTGGGAAATTAATGATACAAGAAATTTTTTTGCTGATTTTGTTAGACAAGATGCTCTATTTTAAGAATCCGATTGATGCCACTCTGGCACCCTCGCGCATTTTGAAAAATCCAAGATGGTGGCGATTTCCAAGTGAAAAAACTACAGAAAAATATATCCGAAAAAGATATTGGTGTGTGGAATATCATTTCAGTTGGATTTGAGTTGTCTAAATCCCAATCCGGTATTATTTTTATTCTGGGAGGGGTACCTCAACGGTGGGGGGTTCGACCTACTAACATAGGCATGTAATACATCAATTTTAGAGTTTTTCGGTCCGCTGAATACAAATCTGTAGTTCAAAAAAACATTGGTGGTAATTTGAAAGAGTGGGGGGGGGTATTTACGCAGTAAGCAGTAAAACTCTTTATGTGGAGACTTAACGAAATTACTTTATTCAAGTTTTGTTGCAGATTTCGACAGCTCCGCTCAACCCTGTTATAAAACTAATTAATTATTTTTGGGCATCATCCCCCATTTTGAAATATTCAAGATGGCGGCCGTGACGGGCCATGGTCAAAAATCAAATAACTTGGGGGGTAATTTATGGGGTAAACACGAAATGGAGACATGGCGAAAATACTTATATATCTTGAATATTTCAAAATGGTGGATGATGCCCAAATTTCATTAATTATATTTATAATGAGGTTGAGCAGAGATGTCGAAATCTGTAAAAAAACTTAAACAGAGTTTGTTCATTAAGTCCCCAGATAAACAGTTTTACTGTTTGCCCCATAAATACGCCACCACCACTCCAGATTACTCGCGCAAATTTTTTTAACTACATATTTGAATTTAGCGAACCTAAAAACCCTAAAATTCATGTATTACATGTCTATGTTAGTAGGTCTATTTTTTCATAAAATCAACCCCTTCTCCGTTGGGGTACCCCCCAGAACAAAAATAATACCGGATTTGGATTTAGGCCGCTCAAAGTCGACTAAAATGATATGCCACTTACCTATATTATGTTCACCCATTTTTTTCTCTATTTTTTTCACTTAAAAATGGCCGCCAAAATGCCCAAGGGTGACAGAGTGGCATCAATCGAATTCCTAAAATAGAGCATCTGGGCTAACCAAATCAGTAAAAAAATTTCTTGTACCATTCATTTCCACCTTTTTTTGATTTCCTCCAGACTAATATCTCTCTATATAAACAACTGGTATTTTTCTTTAAATTTTTAGTTGCTCGCAGTCTTCTGCGTAGCTCTTGCTGTTGGATATGCGGGAGCCGAACCGAAAACACATGGTGTCAAAAATCAGGAAGCTGCAGGAGAAAAACACGTGCAGGGTGAGTTATAATAAATGTATCATAAGAAATTGTTTTAATGAAATTGCGTGAATCCACAAAAATAAGGATAAAGTATTTTAGCATTTAAAAAAATAATGTCAGATAAAAATTCAAAAACAATCAAATATAAGATAAAAAACTAACATGCAAAAAAGAATAAATATATAAAACAAATGAAACTTATAAAAAACGGACCTACAAAAATTTACACAAAAAGCAACAGAAAATTGTTATAATATTAGACGTTACACTTTGTACACGACTAAAAGTTTCTAATATTGTATTTGTTATTTAGGTAAAAAGTATTCGGAGCACGTGACGGGCAAAAAATCCGGTAGGAAGTCAAAACACTACAACGAAAAAGGCAATCACGGTGAGAAATTAACGGAACTTCACAAAGTGGAGGACGTCGTAGGTGGCGGCAAGAAACACAAACACAGCGACGAAGGAAACCATGCCAAGAAACACGAGGAGGAAGGTGGCCAACATCACGGGGCAAAGTTCGGAGCCGGGGAAAAACATAACAAGGGAAATTTTGAAAAGGTAAAAACTGGTACTCTACGATATATTTTTGGCAATATTCTTATAGATCTAAATGACTAAATACAATTTAATACAAAAAGTATAATGTTGGCTAAAATAAAATTTTTCGAAGTCGTTGAAGTTAAATTTTTAGGGAGTAAAACACAATTTTACTGACTAAAATAAAATTTTGGGGACTAAAATAAAATTTTGGAGATTAAAATAAAAATTTAAGGAATAAAATTAAATTTAGTGAAAATATTTCAAATTTTAAAAAATCGAATGAATAGAACGAGTTTGAACCTGTTTGATAAATGTTTTCGCCTCTATAGGTAGGTATACAATGTATTATTAGTCTCTTGTTACTTCATACTGACCATAAGTGATTTGAATGAAGTACTAATCATTGTAAAAGTGAATAAATTCGAGGTCAGAAAATACATTAAAGCTAAGGTATAAAGACAGTATTTTAAATTTTGTATGGTTTAGTATGCTGGATCTCTCTCAGATGAATGAATTTTGCAAAAAGAGAAACGCGCCTTTTGATATAGAACACTAAAGACGACCATCCCCTCAGTAAGCCAGAAAAAACAGAAAAAGCAGATTTTTGGAAAATTTAAATAAAAAAAATTGTTTTTTTTTTTAAATACAGAATACAATTTTGCTTTAAGGTCGTCGTTACAATCTAGGGAATTGTTTTTAGCAACACTGTCGACCTGATTTTATTAACGCGTAGACTTTATTTATGTTTATCCACAGTGGGACACCAGAGATTTTTTAGCACCGGGTCAAAAATTTGGGGTTAGGTTACTTATTTTGACTTTTCGCATTCGGAGCCGCAAAAAAACCAAGTAAAATACTAAAATAAAAGAAAACCATTTATTGCAGAATTACCTGCTATAAAAACGCTACCTAACTACGTGTTAAAGTAACTGGGTGTAATGTTTAAGGTAGCATTTACAGGTGCATTTATAATTGAATTGAAAACACTTCCGCTAGCTGGTACCGACAACAGGTTAACTTAAAAGCATATTTTAAATAGGAGCGTCAACGACTAGCAAGAGTCTTTCCAACCTCTAAATGGAGCTTTACTGACCTGTTTTGGTAGTACTCAAGTATCCGTGTGTTTTTTAAACTGAGGTTCTAAAATCTATCCTTTGCACTCCAAGATTTCACTGGTACAATTGCACATAACTATGCCGCAATAGTTTAAATTTTAAAAAAATGGTTGAATCAAAATAAAAAGAAAATTATGTGGGGTTATGGGCGCCGAATGTTTCTATGCGAATTCCTAGTAATCCCAGCGAGCCAATAAAGTTCTCGTGGTTCTTTGATAGACTCGAGGTAATTCCCGCGCATCGCTAGTCCTTTTTCGGCGGGCGACCGCATACGCGGAGTGGTTTCATATTTGTTTTAGAACAATGTTTTTGAAAACACATTTTTGAAAGATAACCTCGAATGGTTTTCTGTCAGAAAACGTAAAATTACTCTTCTGTCCCACTGCGTCACGATTTAAAGTTTGTTGACAAAACACCTGCAGTTACCATGGAATCGTATAATTTCTGCGGTCTATCGGCCAATACTTGAACTGCGTGTGTTTCCCAAATTCAATGAAGTGTGATTGATTGATCGGTTTATCCTTCTGGAGTGCACAGGCTTTTAGAAAAAAGGAAACTTAGTTTTTATTTTCGCTAAAGTAAGAAAATATAAAAAGGAAAAATGTAATCCAGAGGAAATTGTGAGTATTTCTCTATTTTTTATTGTAAATCGGGTTTGTTCTAAACCGCAATTGTTTTAAGGCTTTTGGGATAGATGACAGCACCGGAGCTTTTATTTTAAAGAAAAAATAATTGAGAATTTTAAAAAATGCTTCAGATATTTTTGTTAAGCATTTAATCATAACCTCTGCAAAATTTCAGCTAATTCTGATGTTTAGTTTTCCCTGTGCACTCTGGCAAAATATTAAAAAATTAAAGAACAAGACGTTGCCAGTTGTACTTTTTTTACTTAAAATCTGGGGCACAGAAGTTTAAAATTACAACAAATAAAATATTACCAAAATTTAGTTTTACGGTCTTTTTGCCTGCTTACTGTTACTAAGGGGGTGGGAGAGTTTATTTTAGTATTTACTGTATGAAGACGAAGAGGGAATCCCTTCATAAAAGTTAGGTCTCATTTTCGGGGAAACAAATTGATTTAAAAAAAAATAATATCGAGTTAAATCAAAGTTAATTTTTAGGTATTCTTTAGGTTTTTGTAAATCTGTGTCTCCTAAATGATTAAAGTTTGGCCATAATTTTCAGGGTTTTAACGAAAAATGGCACAAGAATGAATTTAAGAAACACGACAGCTTTTTCAGCACAGGGGAGCACTCGGGCAACTACAACATTTTCGGCAAAAAAGGAGCCAAACATGGATCAAATTTCATAGCCAAGGCAGCCGGAGGCACTTTCAAGGTAAAAATCTTCAAACCAGGAACTTTTTCTTCTTCTTCTTTTCGGACAAACACCATTGGGCCTATTGAGAATTCCAGCTAAGCGCTCGCACTCTGGCGAGCAAACACTAGGAATAATTCGTTTAAAAGGCAAAAAAATATTGATGCCTAATTAATTGAAAATTGATTTTAAAATACTTCTGCGTTGGTTTAATAAACCTGTCTATGTTCTAATAACGTATCAGCACCATGACAAGGTGCGCATCTGCATGCGACGACGGTCTTTTGTAATTAGGCTGATAAATAAGCTGGCAAATTACTGTTAAATATGGATGTGTTATCTATCCCTATCTCTTATGCATTTATACTACTGTAGATAATTTCATCTGGCCAACGAGGATATCCTCGTTGTCTTAAGAGTAGGAAATTTTCTAGAATGGGACGAAATTAGTATTTTTTTTCAAATCTCTTTCCTAAGCAAAGGGGTGTGTGCCTTGATATTCAGCTACAAAACCCATAAAAACGAAAAAAAATGAAGTCATCTTGAGAGTAGTCAATTTTCCAGAAGGGGACGAAATTAGTACCAAATTCTAGCACAGTCTCTTTTGATCGAATATCTTTTCTAAGCAGAGGAAGGTGTACCTTGGTATCAAGCTACACATCCCATAACAAACAGATAAACAAAAATCTTGGGAACCGATGGTTTTTTTAAACTAAAACTACCCTTTTTTAAGAGTACAAAACTTTCATTAAATCTGTCTTCTACGCATAGGGGGGTGCAGTTTAACGCCAAGCCACACCCCCCCCCCTTTTAAGTGCGAATAACTCCGTTATTCATTAGGTACAAAATTTTTTAAAAGGGGCTAAAGTACATAATTTTTAGAATATCCAAATTGAGTCTTGTTGTCTATTGACGTACAGGGGAGTAATAACAAAACACGGAGACAACATTTATCTTACAAGGCGTAAAGAGAAAACATGGTTTTTATTTTAAAGAGTTATACAGTCAATGAAACCGGAATTTGGTCAATAAATACGCAAATTTTTATAACGTAATTTTCTTATTTTTTGTCACTGATAAATTAGAGCGTTTTATTTTCCACTCCTCAGATTTATCACTAACAACGTGTTACAACGAAAATAATAAGGAGAAACAAAATGAAAGCAAGTTCTCAAAATAAAAAAATTAATTCTAAAACCCAAAAAGATTCTTCCAGACAAAAAAATATTAGAGCAAATGTTCGAAAAGTCCTCCTTGCTCGGCTAGTCAATATCCGAGCCTATTATAAAAACCCCTTCTAACATTTTCAAGCATGTTAGGGGTGATAGTTTGAAAAGCTTCTTCAATTTGAATCCGAAGTTCTTCTAAATTATTAGCCCTTTCATGCCCGTAAACTTTATTTTTGATATAACTTCACAGATAGAAGTCATTAGGAGCAAGATCGGGTGATCGAGCTGGCCATAAAATAGTTCCCCGTGTACTTATAACCCGATTAGGAAATACATTATCAAGATATTCCCTAACAAGGCCAACATTGTGAGCGGGACAACCATCTTGTTGAAACCATGTTTCATCAAATCTCACACCTAACAACTGCCTAGCAGTTCGAATAATATGCTATTGCAGTAGATCCAAGTATCTAGAACCATTCAAATTGTTGTCAATAAAAAATGGCCCAATTACGTGTTCCCCTACAATAGCCCCCCCCCCCAAACATTTAGTTTTTGGGGATACTGTGTTATTACGTCAAAATACAAATGCAAATTTTCCCCCGACCAATATCGAACGTGTGTTGGGTTATGACAATTCAACAATGGAAAAGTGCTTTCACCTGTGAAAAGAATAGATCTCAGAAAGTTTTCATCGTGATTAGCCCTTTCCATCATTATTTCGCAAAATTCCATACGACGATAGTTGTCCTCCGGAAAAATTTTATGCGTTTTTGATGCTTTTTAAGAATGATAACCATTCTTTTTGAGAACACGTAAGACAGTGGCTGAAGACATATCAACTGCTTCGGCAATTTGGTGGCTAGTTAACTTTCGATTTTCCTCCACTGCAGGTCAAATCATCACATCTCGTACTTCCTGCTCGTCATTCAAAACAGTGGGTTTGTTATGGTTTCTTGGCGATACACAACCAAACTTTTCAAAATTTTGCACAAACCTATGAATCATTGATAAACTAGGTTCTGGTCGATTTACAAAATTCTTCAAAAAAAGTTCTTAAATAAGTCTCAATGGTCTGCCTTGATAGTACATCCATTTTTAGTTTTAAAAATGTATTATTTCACTTAAAAACTTACCAATCTATTTCTCGACAAACAAAATAAATTTCAAAAAGATAACACTGCAGGGTGCTTTGACCCCACCTCGGTCGTATGGCACGGAGAGTAAATTGGACTTGATTCCCCATATGTTCGCCGTACCCTGAAACTCATTGTATGTTTCTTTTAAATTAAAAAGTGTCCATATATTCTTTAAGTTTTTCATTGGTGTTTTTAGCGTAGACTCGCCAATGTTTTTAAAGGGAATTAAAAAAATTAATAAAATGCCTTGTAGTGAAAAGATATTTAAAGGAAACCCGAAGCTCAATTTTTGTAGAACTACCCATATAATCGTTTTTATCTAAAAAAAGTGGGAAAGAGTCTGCTATTACTTATTTTTGTCATTGTTTATTTTCTTCCTAAAAAACCCTCTTCTTACTTTACTATTTTATTATTACTTTGAAATGCCTGTGATATTTTTTGCAGAACCTAAAGGCTGAAGGAAAACACGCCAAGAAAAGCAAAAAAGTTGGAGGACACAACAAGGCATCCAAAAAGGGACACAGAAGCTCTGGAGGTGCCAAAACTCAGTACGAAAATAATAAAAAATTTGGCAGAAAAGGAGGCAAAAAAAGGGGAAAACAGTACAAGCTTAAACAACGGGAACAACCTCTACCTAGCTCCAAAGAGTGAATAAAAAAGAAACATTATTAATTTTTAATAAATTATTTAGTACAATAATTTACATTTTAAATTGGTACGTCCAACTTATAAGTTTACTGTTGTGCAATAGGGGTTATACTTAACTAAATTTTAGTTCATTGATCCCTTTATGATTTCTTATATTTTATAAACTAAAGAAATTTTAATAACATTTTTGTAATATAGCCTTTTTTAAAAACTTTCAAGCTTTAAAATAAATATAATATTTACATTTGTTAGATCATACCTACTTACTATCTTTTGTTATACAGGTTTCAACAGTTCCTGTCTAGAGTGCTGAAATAGACTGTATTGAAAAATAAGCGCAATCGCTAGTAAATGAGAGCGAAAGATATAATAAACCTGAGTGCCAAAAAAGAATAATTAACGAATAGGGTAAAAAGGACATATTTATATCGGTTTTTGCTTTTTTAAAAATTACAGAATCACGCTGGACAAAAACAAAAAGAAAAAAGCAATACTATTTTTTAACGCAGCTAACATTTTTTGTTAATAATCTAAAAACCACATTCTTCTATCAGTTTTGGGAATTGCAAAACCTATGAACTAGCGAATGGGCTAAAAACGACATATTCCTTTCTGCTTTTAAAAAATTACACAAATACGCAACGCAGCTAACGTTTTTTGTTAATAATCTAAAAACTACATTCTTCTACAGTTTTGCAAAAAATAATAATTAGGGAATAGGCTACAACCCATATATTTTTATCGTTTTTTTTTGCTTTTAAAAAATTACAGAGACACGCTAGACAAAAGGTGATACATTTTTGAACGCAGCTAGCGTTTTTTGATAATAATAGAAAAACCACATACTTCTATCAGTTTTGGGATTTGAAAAAATAACAATAATTAGCGAATAGGCTAAAAACGACATGTTTTTATCGGTTTTTTGCTTTTAAAAAATTACAGAAACACGCTAGACAAAAGGTGATATATTTTTGAACGCAGCTAGCGTTTTTTCATAATAATAGAAAAACCACATACTTCTATCAGTTTTGGGATTTGAAAAAATAACAATAATTAGCGAATAG
The DNA here is from genome assembly GCA_963921995.1 of Oxystoma pomonae. Classification (NCBI taxonomy): domain Eukaryota; kingdom Metazoa; phylum Arthropoda; class Insecta; order Coleoptera; family Brentidae; genus Oxystoma; species Oxystoma pomonae. The sequence continues at coordinate 84,032,679 of OY998169.1, read as the reverse complement.
GCTAAAAACTACATAGTTTTATAAATAAAATAAAAAATTACAGAAACACACTAAAGAAAAGGCGATAAATTTTTTGAACGCAGCCAACGTTTTTTTATGAACCACGGTCTTCTACCAGTTTTGGGATTTGAAAAAATAATAATAATTAGCGAATAGGCTAAAAACCACATATTTTATCGGTTTTTTGCCTTAAAAAAATTATAGAAACACGCTAGACAAAAGGCGGTATTTTTTTGAACGCAGCTAACATTTTTTGAAAATAATCTAAAAACCACATTCTTCTATCAGTTTTGGGATTTGCAAAAAATAATAATAATTAGCGGATAGACTAAAAACCACATATTTTTATCGGTTTCTTGCTTTTAAAAAATCACAGAAACACGCTAGACAAAAGGCGTTATTTTTTTGAACTCAGTTAACGTTTTTTAATAATACCCTAAAAACCACATTCTTCTATCAGTTTTGGAACTTGCAAAAAATAATAATATTTAGCGAATAGGCTAAAAACTACAAATTTTTAACGTTTTTTTGCTTTTAAAAAATTACAGAAACACGCTAGACAAAAGGCGTTAAATTTTTTGAATGCAGTCAACGTTTTTTAATAATGATCTAAAAACCTCGTTCTTCTATCAGTTTTGGGATTTGCAAAAAATAATAATTAGCGAATAGGCTAAAAACCACATATTTTTACCGTTTTTTTGCTTTTAAAAAATTACTGAAACACGCTAGACAAACGGCGATAAATTTTTTAAACGCAGCCAATAATTAGCGAATAGACTAAAAACTACATATTTTTATGGTTTTTTTGCTTTTAAAAAATTACTGAAACACGCTAGACAAACGGCGTTAAATTTTTTAAACGCAGCCAATAATTAGCGAATAGACTAAAAACTACATATTTTTATCGGTTTTTTGCTTTTAAAAAATTACAGAAACACGCTTAACAAGAGGCGATACTTTTTTTAAACGCAGCTAACGTTTTTTGCTAATAATAGAAAACCCACATTCTTCGATCTAAAATAATAATTAGGGATAGGCTAAAAACCACATATTTTTATGGGTTTTTCGCTTTTACAAAATTACAGAGACACGCTAGACAAAAGGCAATATATTTTTTGAACGCAGCTAACGTTTTTTGATAATAATCTAAAAACCACATTCTTCTATCAGTTTTGGGATTTGCAAAAAACAATAATAATTAGCTAATAGACTAAAAACCACATATTTTTATCGGTTTTTATATTTTAAAAAATTACAGAGAGACGTAAGACAAAAGGCGATACTTTTTTAGGACGCAGCTAACGTTTTTTAATAAAAATCTAAAAACCACATTTTTCTAGGATTTGCAAAAAATAACAATAAGTAGCGAATAGGCTAAAAACTACATGCTTTTATCGGTTTCTTTCTTTTAAAAAATTACAGAAACACGCTAGGCAAAAGGAGATAAATATTTTGAAAGCAGGCAACGTCTTTTGATAATAATCTAAAATCCACATTCTTCTATCACCTTTGGGATTTGAAAAAAAAATAATAATAATTAGCGAATAGGCTAAAAACCACACGCTAGACAAAAGGCGATATTTTTTTAACGCAGCGAATAAGCTAAAAACCACATGTTTTATCTGTTTTTTGCTTTTAAAAAATTACAGAAACACGCCAAACAAAAGGCGATATTTTTTTTTGAACGCAGCTAACGTTTTTTGATAATAATATAAAACTCACATTGTTCTATCTGTTTTGGGATTTGAAAAAATAATAATTAGGGAATAGGCTAAAAACCACATATTTTTATCGGTTTTTTGCTTTTAAAAAATTACAGAAACACGCTAGACAAAAGGCGATATTTTTTTGAACGCAGCGAACGTTTTTTGATAATAATATTAAAACTCACATTCTTCTATCAGTTTTGGGATTTGAAAAATAATAATAATTACTGAGTAGGCCAAAAACCGCATATTTTTATCGGTTTTTTGCTTTTAAAAAATTACAGAAACACGCTAGACAAACAGCGATACTTTTTAAAATCAGCTAGCATTTTTTGTTAATAATCTAAAAATCCCATTCTTCTATCAGTTTTAAGAATTGCAAAAAGGCGACAGACAAAAGACTATAATCAGCGAATAGTCTTATTCCGAAATATTTCTATCGGTTTTTGTTTTTTTTTAAGTACAGAATCAGACTAGACAAAAAGCGATAAATTTTTTGAAGGCAGCCAACGTTTTTTGATAATAATCTAAAACCCACGCTCTTCTATCAGTTTTGGGATTTGAAAAAATAATAAAAATTAGCGAATAGGCTAAAAACCACATATTTTTATCGGTTTTTTGCTTTTAAAAAATTACAGAAACACGTTAGACAAAAGGCGATATTTTTTTAAACGCAGCTAACGTTTTTTGATAATAATCTAAAAACCACATTTTTCTATCAGTTTTGGGATTTGCAAAAAATTATAATAATTAGCAAATTGACTAAAAACTACATACTTTTATCGGTTTTTTGCTTTTGAAAAACTACAAAAACACGCTAGACAAAAGGCAATACTTTTTTTAAAAGCAGCCAACGTTTTTTGATAATAATCTAAAACCCACGTTCTTCTATCAGTTTTAAGATTTGAAAAAATAATAATTAGCGAATAGGCTAAAAACCACATATTTTTATCGGTTTTTTGTTTCTTTAAAATTACAGAAACACGCTAGACAAAAGGCGATACTTTTTAAAGTCAGCTAACGTTTTTTGTTAATAATCTAAAAATCCCATTCTTCTATCAGTTTTAAGAATTGCAAAAAGGCGACAGACAAAAGACTATAATCAGCGAATAGTCTTAATCCGAAATATTTTTATCGGTTTTTGTTTTTTTTTAAAGTACAGAATCAGACTAGACAAAAAGCGATAAATTTTTTGAAGGCAGCCAACGTTTTTTGATAATAATCTAAAACCCACGCTCTTCTATCAGTTTTGGGATTTGAAAAAATAATAAAAATTAGCGAATAGGCTAAAAACCACATATTTTTATCGGTTTTTTGCTTTTAAAAAATTACAGAAACGCGTTAGACAAAAGGCGATACTTTTTAAAATCAGCTAACGTTTTTTGTTAATAATCTAAAAATCCCATTCTATTATCAGTTTTAAGAATTGCAAAAAGGCGACAGACAAACGGCAATAAGCAGCGGATAGGCTTAAACCGAAATATTTTTATCGTTTATTGTTAACAATCTAAAAATCACATTATTCTATGGGTTTAGAAATCTTATAATAATACTTATATTATTCACAGTTCCGAAAAGTAACCAGAAAGATTACATACTTGTGAGATCAAAAGCGCGATTGTGTTTGTCCCGCTTGTGACGTCAGAAGTGCGAAATGAGAAGTAAGAAGTGAGCTGGCGAATTGTGGCCTCCGTAATAAACGAACACAAGAAAGCGCACGGGTTTCTCGATTTTGAATAAACGAACAAAATTTTTTGGTAGCATTGTCGCGATTCTTTAAAAGCCGTCAGAAAATCTCGCCCTTACAAAAAATCTGACGATTTTTAAACACAAGTTTAAACTTAATGCTTTTTTTCAGGACTATTTGCTATTCCTTAAATATTTTTATGTGTAAACAAACCTTCAAAACTTTTAACATACAAAACCATAGATAGCCATGAAATATTTCGCTGTCACTGTTCAGAAAAGTCACACAAATTCTGTCTCCATAAACTAGTCCTGCAGAATATCTTTAAAATATTATATTTACAAAATATTGATAAAAAAATGACGCAGTTTCTCTTACAACGCTAGGATAAATATGAAGGTTGCTGTGTTTTTATTTTAAATGAGGCCATAAGTAAAAATCGCCACTTTCCAGAATTATGACGGGTGAGATTTTCTGTCGTTTCTGAAGAATCGCGACCCATAGGCCAAAAATTCGAGTTATGTTCAAAAATAAGATCTGGTTGGCTTTATAATAAACACGATATTTCCTTAAATTTCCCAATATTTACTAAAACTCTCTATTAACATGAGAGGCCTCTATAATTGCCGCATGTCATGACTGAATTAATAATTTGGAAAGCATATAAATCAGGGAATATCCAAGTCCATTGAAATTTATGCTTTGTAAATATGGGCGCACTATACTTTTATGGAAAAATCCACTTTAACGAGAAGCTATATAATGTATATGTAGCTGATAGGACCGTACTCGTAAAGTTAATTTTTGAAAGAATACCCAGCAAACACAAATCGTCGGCAGTGAATCGGGCCAATGTCGACAACGCCGGCAGTGTGTCGGCATCGGCGATTACACTTTGGCCAGATGTTGGTCAGATTGCGATTTTCAGTTTTCGGTCAATAATCGGCAACTGACGGAGGTCCACATTACTACAGTCGACTTTATGCCGACACCACTTTAGGACCGACGATGGTCCGATTGGAACTTTGTTTAATCGGTCGAAAATCGGCAACTGACGATGGCCCGATTTACTATAGTCGACTTTATGCCGAAGCCCACTTTATTTGCTTTAAGGCCGACGACGGACCGATTGGAACTTTGTTTAATCGGACAGGAATCGGCAACTGACGATGGCCCAATTAACTATAGTCGACATTATGCCAACGCAAACCTTATGGTTGGTCCGATAGGAACTTTCTTTAATCGGTCGAGAATCGGCAACTGACGATGGCCCGATTTACTATAGTCGACTTTATGCCGACGCCTAATTTTTCTGCTTTAGGGCCGACGACGGTCCGATTGGAACATTGTTTAATCGGACGAGAATCGGCAACTGACGATGGCCCGATTAACTGTAGTCGACATTATGCCAACTCAAACCTTATCTGCTTTAGGTCCGATGATGGTCCGATTGGAACTTTCTTTAATCGGTCGAGAATCGGCAACTGACGATGGCCCGATTTACTATAGTCGTTTTTATGCCGACGACCACTTTATCTGCTTTAGGTCCGAAGATGGTCCGATTGGAACTTTGTTTGATTGGTCGAGAATCGGCAACCGACGATGGTCCGATTACGTCACCTTAAAATTTTTAAACTGCTTAATAGTTTCTTCCTAGTATGTAGAGATGGCGCTAATGTCACTATGTTCCTTGTACAGTGGAAGATAATATTATATATATAATGAGATATTTCAAAACTAGAATGCGGACTTGACAAGATGGTGGTACTTCTCTACAAGAATCACCTCTTCTGCCAATTAAACCAGCCCGACTGGTTAAGCACCCGCATTATCGAAACTTTGTAGGTAATTTGCTAATGTCGGGCCGCTTTGATCTACCACCGACGGACCTCCGTCAATCGCTGATGTTGGATCACTTTACGAAACCAATGTCGAAATAGAATAGTTTACCGATGTCGGGCCGAGACCAGCTTGCCTACGTTAGACCGACCAAATTAAGTACGGCAAAAGGAAAAATTTAAAAAAGTTAAATTTACTATTGGTCCGACGACGGGCCACAGCCTAACGCTGCACTGGCAAACATACATTGGGCCTACATCGCAAAGCGGACAAAAAAATACTGCTGGTCCGATGCCGTAAATCGACGTCGTGCCGTTGACGACAAATTCGGCAATCGACATCGGACCGACGAAGGCCCGAGGGAACCGTGTTTGCTGGGTACCTACTTAATTTTGTGAGTAAACCCCATTGCACAAACAAAGATATATACTTGGATCAAACAAATATTGGTTTGAACCATACGAAACAAATATTTATTTGACAGCTGCATACACAGAAGCTTAAGCCCCTTCCCAGAGCCACTAAGAATCAGTCCCTAAACGTTAAAATTTCTTAAAAAATTACCAATAAAATGATAATCTGAGATTACTCTACTATTCTGCTACGCCTGCCCTCCCCCCGCAGGAATAATTTCTGCGTTGGCCACTGTATTCCATTCCTGCCAAAAAAAACCTCATAAAAAACACATCTGAATTTTATGAGCTTTTGTGAGGCAAAATTTTAGGATTATAAAAGTTTGTAAGAATTTATGATTTTGGGAAGAATTTTTGTGGTTTTATAGGTGTGTTTTTTATCTGATCCTATAATCAGTCAGGCTTATAAATGTTTATAAAATTTGCAGACATTTTTTTAACATATTTTATGGTTTTATAAAAGCACGATTTTCTAAGAGATTTTATAATCAAACCGACACATCAACTTTTATGGGTTTCTATAATTACATTCTTTTTATTTTATGATGTATTATGGAATTATATAAACCGATGTTTTTATAGTTTTCTGACAGATTTTATAGTCAAACCAACTCATAACATTTTATGGGTTTCTATGATTACACCCTTGTTTTTTTTTTATAATGTTTTAAGAGTTTGTAAAAAATCTCCAAGGCGTGTTGCAGACTCCACAGTACACTGTGTGTTTGGCGGAATTAAGGCAATGATTTCTTGGGTGCACTGCAAATCTATGCCTGATTCATTAAGGCCGGAGACGCTTAATTGACTCCAAAAAGTATGAAGTCACTTCGAGATTTCCTGAGCTAAGGACACTGACAGAAAAAAAAAGACTCTCTCGTCTTAATTAAAATATTTCTTTAACAAATATTTATTTGACACAAAAGAAAATTTCTTGTCAAAATTTTTGCTCTTCAGGGACAAATAAATCAGTTCTTTTCTATTAATTGCATATAGCTTAAATTCTGCAGGTCTTACTAGTACTACGTTTATATGCGGCTAAAACAGGTTTTATATAAGGCTGGTTTTAAATAAAATCGCTTTCTTCGAGGATACGTCCTTTATGAAATGTCTTTAAATATCAGTTTAAAAAATAACAAATAAAATGACGTTAACAATAGATTTGTTGAAATTAACTCTGTGCTTCGGACTTCCATTGTCTATGTTTTATTTATACACGACGTTTTGATCAGTACAATCTCTGATCGTCTTCAGGTGCACACTCCTATTCGTAAGGCTACGTACTTATATACTATGGGAAATCATTCAACTGTAAAGTTTAAGAAGTTGGCTCCGCCCAAGGAGGAGCTTCCAAATATTTGGTATTTCAACACTTGGTTTACTGAAAACACCCTGATTCTGTCCAATAAAGGCAGCTTCAAGGAATTTTCGTTTCTTCCAGTGTGACTCCTTGTGCAAAACCTTTGTTGTTGTTTCACCTCTTTGGGTATTCGTCTGATGTTCTTTAAGCCTAACAGATAGTGGTCTTTTTGTTTCACCTATGTATGATTCACCACTCTCACAAGGAACTTGGTAAATGCATTCCTTATTTTGTTTGTTCTCCGGTTTTGTTTTACTAAGAAGGCTTCGAATTGTATTATTAGATTTAAACGCTGTTTTAATATTAAAGTTGTTCGCTACTCTTCGAATTTTCTCTGATACTCCTTTAATGTATGGAATTGTAAGGAATGCATTTGCCTGCTTTTGGTCTTGTAATATCCGTCCTGTTTGCTGAAACTTAGAAATAGTATCTGTTATAAGTTTAAGGCTGTAACCATTCTGCTGCAGATCCTTCTTAATGTTTCTTATTTCGATTTCCAAGTCATGGGAATTGTTACAAATTTGAACGTCTCGATTATACAAAGTTCTTATTATGCCACGTTTGGTTTTAGCAGAATAATTTGAACCTTGATTTAAATATTATCCTGTGTGAGTGGGTTTACGATAGACTATTGTTCTGATGTCGCTTTCTACTCGTTTGACAAGTACATCAAGAAAAGAAATTCGACAATTTTGCTCCAACTCCATTGTGAATTTAATGGTGGGTCTTATGTTATTTAGGTGGTGAAGAAATACTGAAAGTTGTTGGTCATTCACGTTCCAGACAATAAAAGTATCATCCACATATCTTAGCCAGAGGTTAGGTTTATATGTTGCGGTATCAACCGCGTGTGATTCGAACTACTTCTTCTTCTATCTTTCACCTGAAAATAAGAGTTATGTAGACAACACTCCAACAACTCCATCACTCCCTCCAGTGGCAGGCTTATACGTTCACGAAGGGATTCGTCATCAACCAGTCTCTGTCTAATAATATCTAGCGATTCCTTTATCGGAACATTGGTGTATAGACTTTCGACATCAAAACTGACAAATCTATCCTAGGGTCCTAAAACAATATTAACAAAATGGTTAGAATTTTCTACAAATGAAGCGGTCTTGTTTGCAAGAGGTTAAATAATTTTCAAAAGGAATTTAGACAGATTGCTTGTTGGCGAATTTCTGGAACTTGTGATTGGACGTAAGGGCATTGCATCTTTGAGAATTTTGGGGTGTCCGTATAAATGAGAAGGGCTATAATATGGTGTAAGTTGGGACCTTGTGTTGTCCGGAATATATCTGGAGTACTTTTTTGTAACAATTTTCATTACTTGGAAATCAAAATAAGACACATTAAGAAGGATTTGCAGCAGAATGGTTACAGCCTTAAACTTATAACAGATACTATTTCTAAATTTCAGCAAACAAGACAGATATTATAAGACCAAAACCAGGCAAATGCATTCCTTATAATTCCATACATTAAAGGAGTATCAGAGAAAATTCGAAGAGTGACGAACAACTTTAATATTAAAGCAGCTTTTAAACCTAATAATACAATTCGAAGCCTTCTTAGTAAAACAAAATCGGAGAACAAACAAATTAAGGAATGCATTTACCAAGTTCCTTGTGAGTGTGGTGCATTATACATAGGTGAAACAAAAAGACCACCATCTGTTAGGCTTAAAGAACATCAGACGAATAACCAAAGAGGTGAAACAACGAAATCAGGAATCGCCGAACATGCATGGTCAAAACAACACCGAATGAAGTGGACAGAAGCAAAGGTTTTGCACAAGGAGTCACACTGGAAGAAACGAAAATTTCTTGTAGCTGCCTTTATTGGGCAGAATCAGGGTGTTTTCAGTAAACCAAATATAGAAATTCCAAATATTTGGAAGCTCCTCCGTGGGCGGAACCAACTTCTTAAACTTCACGGTTGAATGATTTCCCATAGTATATAAGTACGTAGCCTTACGAATAGAATGTAGTTTGCACCTGAAGACGATCAGAGATTGTACTGATCGAAACGACGTGTATAAATAAAATATAGACAATGGAAGTCCAAACCACAGAGTTAATTTCAAAATTTCAAATACATCATTGTCTCAAACTTTCAAACAAATAGATTTGTTGGTAAACCAGGGTTGAGTATTTCGAAAGTTTGGAAGTAATCATCTAAAGCGTTTTTAAAGTGTGGTGTTGTGATGGGAGAGATGAATCTAACGCTACGGGTACAGCAACGTACACAACTATTGTCCCGTGACCCGATCCCTGCACCATTTAGAGGAGCTGTATCTTTCTCTGTGTATTGTTGCTAGGACGATGATAAGCAAAAAGGGAATAGCGGCGTTTTGTGATAAAAACAACAACAAATTTTTCGCAGTTGTTCTTTGGACCAAACCAATCGATTAGACCCGCACCTTTTCTCCCGAAACCTGTTCAGGTGTGGCGGAGAGGAGGGGGGGCGTAAAAACTCGAGGGGTTTATATTTTCTTAGATTTTAGTTTGTTGTATACTGATATCAATTTATAGGTTTTCAATGATTGTCAAACCAAAAATTACCACCACCATGCATTTCAAGGTACCCCCAAGGGTTTAACGGTTAAAGCTTCAATTTTGGTATTTTAATAACAAAAGTGTAATGTTTTACTAAAAAAATAAAAAGTTGCATAGGATTGTTAAAAATTTTAATATTTTACCAAACATCTCCATCCTGTTGGGCAAGTGGAAAGGGAGAGGGTAAAAATTATAGAGGCATATATTAAAAAAAAAATAGTTTGCTGGATATTATCCACATGGATATTGATTTACAGGTTTTCAAAACGACCAAATCGAAACTAACCACTTTCATTCATTTTAAGGTATTCTTAAGGAGTTATGGGAGGGGGAAGTAACGTACTGACGGGGGGCGGTCCGCCCCGAGCCCCGGGTTACTGGCGGCCCCCTTGGGATCGCATATGTACAACACAATTATCCAAAAACCTACTCTAAGTTATCCTAGGTACGAAAACCGCATGGGTTCTTATAAAAGTTGGTAAGTTTTTATGCTGTTTGAAGGATTTTATAAGATTCTACGAGCCAAGCTGTCTTTCTGGTCAAAACTGATAGAAAAAATTCGTACGTCATGAAATTTTATTAGATTTTTAAGTTTGTTTCACATGCAGCATAGAAAACATATAAAACCCGGTAACACATTATAAGAAATCTCGTAAAGCTTTTCTAAGAGATTAAACGCGGCTTTTTTGGCAGGGATAAGATAAAAGCAGCAAATATACGAATACAGGGATGGCCGCTTTCTGGAAAACCGACAAAAGTCAGAACTCATCATCATTCATGCATAAATATGAATAAGATACCTAAAATGATAGAAAAAGTTATCTGGTATTCCAATAAGTGCTTCAACCACAGACTTTCTATTTCAAGAATAGGTCCAAGTTATAGTTTAATTTTTGTTTAATAATTTGAAGCAGTATGTGTAGTAAAAAAACTGACAAAATTGTCAAAGACATACAAATCTCACACTTGCTTATTTCATTACTCAAAGAAAATTAGGTATGTATACATACCTTTATTATTTATTTATAGTATTACAATTAGTTACTTACTACTAATTACTAAAATTCCATTATTACTTTTTTTCTCTTTTGCTTTTCTTAATTATTGCACTTTGAACTTAATTCTGCTTTAGCCTTAGTGAATTATTTATTATTATTTAATATTACCTATTTCTATATTTTCGCATTAGTTATTATATATTTTTTAATTTTTTCCTTTTTAATGTCAACTCATGTTCATAAGAATGTATTTTCTTTTAAGACCATTAAATAAATTGAATTGAATTGAATTGAATTATTCGAAGAAAATTATTGTTCCCAAGGTTGAAACCCTAAAAATTATACTTTTGATTTATTTATTTTTACCATCCGTTTGTTTAAATCAACCATATTTCTGAACATATTCTTGATTCTTTGGTAATAAAAATTATTGTTTTGGAGTTGTTTAGATTTTCTTAAATTTATTGCTAAATATGAATTTTGCGATTCAGTTTCAATTCTCTTTTAAAATCTGAAACTATTTATTACATTATGCGTTGGAACACTCCACAATGGGCTTATGAGCCAAGAACGGCGATGGCTATTTTATCCATTGAGATCGAAGTGGATAAAATCATCGAATTTAATGAAGTTATCCAAGCATTTGCAACGGTAAATGGTAGAAAAATAGTAGTTTTTACAACCAGTGACTAAAATAGTGCTTTTTTTTAAAGCATTGGTTTAAATAACGAACGCAGCGATGTATTTAAAAAGGCGAGTAAAAAAAGCACAGTTTAGCCGCGAGATGTTAACACTATTTTTTTAATACCTTTATCAAAATATCCAAGAAAAACAGAAAAATACTTTCAAAAATCTCGAACGAAGAGCACTTCTCGCAAAGATACCATCTTTGCACTATAAATCACGGCGGACGGTAAATGAAATAGCAATGGTTTCTTTCCATAGCTATGTGCCTTTTTACTCGGTGACGTTCATTGTTCATTGAAAACTGCCGGAAATGCCTTAATTTTTAGGCAAGAATAATTAGATTTTTTCAATATTACTATTTTCCGCTATTTCCCTTTAATTATGCCATGCTTTAGTTATCTGCAGACAGTTACTAAAATCATGTTTTTGACAAAGGTATGAAAAAAAAGATTTATTTAAATTATTTTTTTTAGCTTTTTTAGTTGGCTTAAATCTCTTTTTTATAAATAGGTACCTGTATTTGTCAAATAAAACTAATATAAGCACATAGAAAAATGAGAGAGGGGGCCCCCATATGAAGATACCGCCCCGGGCCCCACCTTTTCTCAGTACGCCTGTGGGGAGGGAGGTAAAAGCTGCAATTTTGGCTTATATGCAATTTATACATTTTTAGTAACGTCAACAACAATATTTATAGTATTAAGATTTATTACTATTTCTGTATGTTCCTAAAAAAAAACTCTTGGAAAAGCTACCTACCTACGATCATAGGATTACCTTATTTGGTTTATTTTAAAGTTGATAGCTCCATTTTTTTTATATTAATTTAAATCTAAAATCATGTGTTAATGAGGAACTTCGAGTCTGGGTTTATATATTTTTTTTTTTAATATACTGTTCTATATTATTGTGGAGGATACTTTTGAGTAATTTTAGGCTCCTAAAAATATAAGGTACAAGATAAAAAAAATGGTTTGGATGCTTTTGGACCGTTTGGGACAAAGAAACTACCAAACATCTCAAAAAACGGCATTTACATCAGTACAAAAACATAGTGTTATTTTTGGCCAGGTACAGCCCTGTTCCAAGCCTATATGAATCTAATAAAATATTTAAAAATTCGTGTTAAAGCATGTCCAGCTATGAAGATTCCATATTTCAGAGGGCAAATGTAATTATATACTTGCGACATTGAATCTGACCCATTTCACCTGTGAGCTTTAAATGAAAAAGTTTCTGTTTTGGTTCCAAAAACGAATATGTTGGTTTTCTGGATATTTCTGGCAATTTTTGGTTCCGCGATTGCTCAGCAACTAAAAATAGGTAAGCAAAATTGACGAGTATTTTAATTTCTTTCGGGTGGTTTTACGGGGATGGCTCACCCTTTTTATTAGTCCACCAATTTTATCAAAAATGAGTTACTAAGGTTCCAAAACACTTTAATCGACGAGAAAAAAAGTGGTCTGTATACACGATAACTCAAGAACGCCTTAATCGATGTTTACGAAATTTGATACAAAAATCCTCTATCGGCTGACCATGAATTGATTAACTTTTGGGTTTTGGGTAGGTAGGGGGTTGAAGGGGGATAAAATATTTAAAAAATTTGTAACTTTGGAACAAAAGCAAGTAGCGATTACGGTTTTCAGATTTAAATTAAATTCGTGGGATATATGTAAAAAAAATCATACCTTTAGTAGAAGTAAAGCAGCTATTGATATGCGGTTTTCAGATTTTGGTTTTCGCAAATATTACCAGAGAGCATACAGGGTTCCTAAGCAAATCCTTAGGGGGCCAAGCAGCCGTGTATAAGACGCAGACAAACGGAAAAGCACATTAGGCAGAAAAGGATGGGCATGGGGCGATGTTGTCACTACATCTTACACGTAGTAAATCCATTCCAGGTTGTTGTTTTCTAATGTTTTCCATTTTCATACCTTTAGGACTGAAATAAAAATTGTTTTTGCTCGACTTTAATACCAAACTGATGAAAGATATCGTAAAAAAAATATTTTTCGGCTTTTCATTTTGTAACCATTGTCCTTACGCACTGTTTACAGGCTGGGGACTGAGATACATGCAAATGCCTAACCTAAAGCGTTCATACACGGCCGGAAAAATCGACTGAGATATTTTCGTAGAAACTTTATCAAGCAAATAGGACGGGTTGACGCCTTCGAACGTCCAACCCGGGTTTCGCACTTTGATTCGAAATCAAAAAGGAGGAACAGTCAGATGTGGGGCCGTGCACAAATTACGTAACGGTGATTTTACCAATTTTTGACCCCCTCCCTATGTAATGTTTTGTAACGGTTTGGCACGCTACTCCCCTAATATTACGTAACGATTTCAAGACCACTACCCCCCCCCCCCCAAAAAAAAATATTTTTCACTTATTTTCATTCCAAATTTTCTTAGTTTCACACAAATGCAAACGCTGTCGAAAACCCCCCTCCCCCCTACGTAACGTTTTGTAATCCCCCTCCCCCCTATGACCATTACGTAATTTGTGCACGACCCCTGTAGTACCAGTGGAGGAGGGCGAGAAAATTGATATTTTTTTCTTAAAAATTATCCTCTTTAGACTTATTTCTTTGCGTTCCCGAAATTACGTAATTTTTGAAAAAAAATTGTAAGCGGCGCCATTTTTATTTCGTGCTTTATTTTTCTAACATTTTTGCGTTCGGCTAATTTAATTAAAAAAAATTTTGCCTGCGGTGCCCTTTATCTTCTCACTCGAAACCAAGATCCCCGTTTTAGGAAAACTGAACCCGTCTCTGTTTCTAAATTTTTTCGAATAAAAGTAGAGTATGACCATGGGGGAAATAATTTTTTTCTACGGTATGACGAAAATTTCGAGAAAGTTGAAGAAAAAAATAAAAGAAGTGGCAGAGCTCAAGTTTTTCGTAAAAAAAACATTTTTTGTAAAGAAACAGAGCAAAATAAATCTTTTCACCCCTTTTTGGGTGTTACAAATATTGGCAGCCCCTTATTTTTCGCTTTTACCCTCCCGCTAGTTTTGAAGAATGGGTTCGCTACATGTTTCGAGATCATGTCATAAAACACATCGAAAATATCAAATGTAGTGTAGGGCCAGCTTTATTTAAAATCAATAATATCGCAAGCAAAAAGCTCTGCAGGAAAAACAGCGCCGTTTATTGATTTCTTTGGCTGCTAGTGCTAGCTGCATGGTTTGGCCGTTTCCGGATAGATGTCACTAGTAGAACAGAATGGAAAGAAATTTAAGATATTTCTTTCTAATGTTAACAACCTCACGAGTTTATCGATCAGTATCGTAAATAATGGACCCTGCCGCCTCCTTTAGGCAAGAAAAAGATGTGGTTTGAACCTAAAAACATCTAATTTTTAATTAGATTAGATGTGTGGCCGCCATCTAGCGGAATTTGCAGACATCTTGTCAACGGTTATTATTGCAACTATGATTTATGCTCACAATGAAAGAGTGGCGACAATTTTTTCTCATGAAAGCAGTCCGGAGATAATAACAAACTGGCACCATTGCTCAATATACCTGTTTCTTTTGTGCGCGCAGAACTTTCTATGCCATTTCTGTTTGATTTATTGAAATCCTATCCCTAAGGAAAATCTTAGGAACCCTGTATAAATCTAAATAGAGAGGACACCTAATGGTAAATTTGCGACTCCGCTCAACTGACTTGAAAACCAACTGGCGCAGCTATCCTTTTTTTTAGTTCTTGGCTTGGAAACTTGGTGCGCCACTTTCGCTTTTGATCTTATTTTTATCGATCCAAAGCAGTGGCGGCGCACAAAAAAATCGTATTCTTTTCGACGACTTCCGCGTTGGGGCGACGCCAGTTTTTTTCTTTTATTTTAAACTAAACATTACTCTTTTGCAAGGTTTCGTCTTCGGCGGTCAAATTAAAAAAAAAAATCATAATCAGGTGTAAAAAATATTTCTTTATTTCTCTCTTTTCGAGAAGGGTTCCCATGATGGAAATTGACATGGTTACGTGACAACAGCCTCTTTTGGATTAGGAGAACAGAACTATTGAAGGAATCTCCAAGGAAATTTATCATATGAGACCATCAATTTTCACATACCTTCTCACTCATTCTGATCTCCTAATCATGTATTTTTCAAACATTCAGAAATGACGGGTTTATTAAAATTTGGTACAGAAGCTTAGTTTGGGTGGTTTCCATCTATCTATCTATCTATCTATCTATCTATCTATCTATCTATCTATCTATCTATCTATCTATCTATCTATCTATCTATCTATCTATCTATCTATCTATCTATCTATCTATCTATCTATCTATCTATCTATCTATCTATCTATCTATCTATCTATCTATCTATCTATCTATCTATCTATCTATCTATCTATCTATCTATCTATCTATCTATCTATCTATCTATCTATCTATCTATCTATCTATCTATCTATCTATCTATCTATCTATCTATCTATCTATCTATCTATCTATCTATCTATCTATCTATCTATCTATCTATCTATCTATCTTCCCATCTGTTTCTGCTTTTCTCAGCACGAGTGTGATTTGGTGGAGAAAAAGAAAAAAAATCGATTTTCCGCACTTGTTAGGAAAATAGCTATTATTTAATAGACAAATATTTAAACTATAGGGTCCTTTAATGGTAGATACTTTTTTAATTTTCGTTTTCGGTGCAAGGAGTAGGGTACGAAAAACCAGCAAAATGTGTTATATTTACATCAATGTTGCGCAAAAATAACACTACTTAACTACTACTACATATTTCAAATAACTTTGTTTTTTTTACTAGGTCGCGATTCTTTATAAACGACAGAAAATCTCACCCGTCACAGTTCTGAAAGGTGACGATTTTTTCTTATTGCCTTATTTAAAACAAAAACACAGCTCAATATTGATCCCAACATTGTGAAAAACTGCGTCATTTTTTTTTTGATAACATCCTGTATATTTAATATTTCAAAGAAATTCTGCAGCACTAGTTTTGCGGTGGCTACTACACGTACCACTAAACATTTAAAAGGAATGACAGAATTTGTGTGACTTTTGAACATTAAATGTAGCATATTCCATGGCTATCTATAAATGATGGTTCTGTATGTTAAATTTTTAAAGGTTTTCTTACACGCAAAAATAAGAAAATACATTTTTAAATAAAGAAAAAGGATTTTTCATGAAATCTGCCCAGAAAAATTCAAACTGACTGAACAGTATTAAGAAACTTAATTTTAAGAAATGTTAGCAAAATACTCCTGACAAAAAGCAGCAAACTTGTGTTCAAAAATCGTTAGATTTTTTGTAAGGGAGAGATTTTCTGACGCGGTTTTTAAAGAATTGCTTCCTTCGTATCGTTTTTCTGAAATAGCATATATCCAAATTTTTTGAACTGCTTATTACTTTATTTTACATGAAGAAAATATATATTCGGCAAAAAATCAAAAAAGTGCTCCGAACCGTGTCTGTGTTTTTACAAAATGTGCCTTCCATTGAAAGTTCAGCCAGTTCTTATCTTTATTTGACTTCAAAAAGTATGGATAACACATGACCCGTTTTGAACGTCATTTTGACATTTCTTAAGCTAAGGTCACTGAAAAAAAAACCGAATCTCCATTCTAAACGAAGACATACCCATTGAATAACTATAATTAACGAAATCATAAAAATAATTGTTATAAACACAGCCAACTATGTAAGATTGAGTAATTCATTAAGGCTAGCTCTAAATCGGTACGTAGTTTTGAAATCCAAAAAACAATACATTTAGAGTTCTCTGTTCTATAATTCTAATAAAAATGGCGTTTTGGCTTTGTTTTGAACGAGATGGATATTATAAAATACGTTCAAATAGTTACTTTAACATTGTTGGTACACTTTAAAAAAATAAAAAATATGGATCACAAATTTATTTTTAGTTTTTTATTCGTTTATAAGCTCAAACTCATCCGCTTTATACATCCTTCTTTTCAAATAAATATATGCCCTATAACTAATAATACCAATCAACAATAATCCAAAAATTGACGCTACACTTATCCCTAAGTCAAACACTACCGAACTTCCCTTTGTTGGTTTTTTAGCAACGATAGAAGCGTCTTCAATAATTGGGTCAACGCAAGGAATGCCTACTACATTTTCAGAGTTGTAGTCTATTTTTTCGCTAACTGTAAAAGTAATACCTCGCTTTTTTACAAAAGAAATCATGTTTTGTAAAAAGTCGCAAGTTAAAAAATTCTCCCTTATGTAAACAGTAGACAAACCTCTCAAATTTGTAAAAATAATGTCATATTCAAATGTTTTTATCTTGTTGTTAGTCAGGTCTAAGGTGGTTAAACTCTTTAAAGATTGTACAGCCCCGTAATTTAGGACTTCTAAGGCGTTATATGATATATTCAAAATTTCTAAATTTTGTAAATCCCAGAAAGCTTCTTTGGTAATAACACTTAGATTATTAACACTTAAATCTAATATTCTTAGATTTCTTAAACCAAAGAAAGAATATTCAGGTAAAAGGGCTATCGAATTATTTTTTAAAATTAAAACTTCTAATTTCGGTACTTCTTTGAAAAAATTTCTTTTAAGAGTGACCTCATTGCCACAAAATTTTAAAGTAACCAGGTTTGGAACTTTTCTAAAAAACAGAGGTTCTAAATTTGATAATCTATTACAATCTAAATTAAGAGATTTTAATTTAACGAGGTATTTTAAATAAACATTTTGTAAATTGTTATTCCCTAAATCTAAAAATTCGAGTTTTGGTACATTAGAAATATTAAAAGAAGTAAGTTTGTTAAATGACAAATCTAAGTGTTTTAAGTTAGTTTCGTTAGAAAAAATTTTAGCATCTACACTGTCTACTAAATTGTTTGCCATAGATATTTTTTCCAATTTTCTTACTGATTCAAATGATGAATAATTAATACTGTTTATTTTATTATTATCTAAATTTAGACGTAAAAGGGTGTCTAAACCATCTAAAAGATGTCCTAAATCTAATATTTGGTTTGAACTTAAATCTAAATCCACTAAATCTAATGTAGTGTCTGTTGAAATGTTAAAAAAGCTTTCTTTACTAAACAAAGTTTCTGTGTTTGCATTTATCGAAAAATCCAAAGAGTTACTGGATTTCTGACAGGAAAAGCTAAACAAACGATTATTTGTTAAATTATTTAATCGAAGGTTTAGAGTTTTTAATCTGGGAAGCTCACATAAATTAAGATCCTCTAGATTTTTAAATTTATTGTTAGTAATTTCTAGTTTTTCGACATTCTCTAAATCTTTAAACGCACCTTGTTCAATCTTGTTCAAACTGTTGTTTGAAAATATTAGATATCTTAGCTTGGATAGACTTTTTAAAGTATTTTCAAAAACTTCAAAATTTGTATTTTTGATTTCCAGAGTTTCTAGTTGTATTAACTTTGTAAAAAGGGGTTCGCTTTTATCGTAACTTAGTTTGGAGTTGATTATAGACAAAGATTTAATTCTACCTAACCTGGTAAAAATATTTGAGTGAATATTTTCCAAAGTCGAATTGGTTAAACTTAACGACACTTCATTGAAAATCGTAATATTTTGCAACATGTGTTCGTAACCCTTGGATATTTCGTTACAGCTGACGTTAAATCCATTTTTTCCGTAGTTTTCGAAATAAGTAAATTCTTTATCACAGTTTAGAGGTCGACTTGGATTGGGGAAATATAAGATGGCGATGAGTATCATCCATATTGCAGCTGTTTCTAAAAAATAAAATATAAATCAAATTAGAAAAAAGTACAAACGCTAACGATTTTTCGTACGTCGTTTCGTAGACAGTTTGAATTTAAGTCATTGATATAGGTAATAAAATATTTAAAGAAAAATACAATAAAAGGTATAAAATAAAGCAATTTTTATTGTGAGGTTCACTTGCTTTACTTGGCAGTCAACATGTTAAAGACCCATATACAGACCGCTTCAAGCTACTGCGAACATAGGGGGAATCAAGTCCAATTTACTCTCCGTGCCGTACGACCGAGGTGGATTCGAAGCACGCTGCAGTGTTATCTTTTGGAAATTCATTTTGTTTTTATTATTTTGTTTTATTTCTGCCTTGCTCGAGAAACAGATGGGTAAGTTCTTAATTGAAATAATACATTTTTAAAACTAAAAATGGATATCTACGAAGTTGCCGAAAAAGTGCAGATGGTCAAATGGTCAAATCGTCATAACCCAACACACGTTCAATATTGGTCGAGGGAAAATTTGCATTTGTATTTTGACGTAAGAACAAAGTATCCCCAAAAACTAAATGTTTGGGGGGGGGGGTATTGTTGGGGAACACGTAATTGGGCCATTTTTTATTAAAGGAAATTGCAATTTGAATGGTCCTAGATACTTGGATCTACTGCAGCAGCACATTATTCCAACTGCTAGGCAGTTGTTAGGTGTAAGATTTGGTGAAACATGGTTTCAACATGATGGTTGTTCCGCTCACAATGTTGGCCTTGTTAGGGAATATCTTGATAATGTATTTCCTAATCGGGTTATAAGTACACGGGGAACTATTTTATGGCCAGCTCGATCTCCCGATCTTGCTCCTAATGACTTCTATCTGTTTTTGAAGAAGCTTTTCAAATTATCACCCCTAACATGCTTGGAAACGTTGGAAGGGGTTTTTATAGTAGGCTCGGATATTGTCTAGCCGAGCAAGGAGGACTTTTCGAACATTTGCTTTAATTTTTTTTTGACTGGGAGAATCTTTTTGGTTTTTAGAATGTATTATTTTATTTTGAGAACTTGCTTTTATTTTGTTTCTCCTTATTATTTTCATTGTAACACGTCGTCACTGATAAATCTGAGCAGTTGACAATAAAACGCTCTTATTTATCAGTGACAAAAAATAAGAAAATTACGTTATAAAAATTTGCGTATTTATTGACCAAATTCCGGTTTCATTGACTACGCTCCACACAGCACCGTGGTTAGAGGCGTACTAAATACAAGGCGAACGGCGGCGAACGGCAGCGAATGGCGATCGGAAGCCTGAGTGTTGGTTGCTTCACTGATAGGCGTGCGGTGTCTCTGCATGTACGTACACTGGCAAATTAGACTTCTTTCGCCCTATGTTCGCAGTAGCTTGAAGCGGTCTGTATATATAACGCCGGTCATATATCCCAAGTGCATAGTTTTTACGTTTATTTTGTTTAATTTTACTGTCTTCTGACTAAAATGGTGTCTTTAACAGTGTAAAAATTAAAATTTTTAAGACATTTCAATTCTATACAGAGCGCTTCAGGCTACTGTGAACATAGGCCGAAAGAAGTCCAATTTGCCAGTGTACGTACAGGCAGGGACACCGCACACCCATCAGTGGGGCAACCAACACTCAGGCTTGCGATCACCGTTCGCGGCTTGCTTTTAGTACGCCTCTAACCTCGGTGCAATGTAAGGTGTTGTCCATGAAACCGAAATTTGGTCAATAAATACGCAAATTTTGATAACGTAATTTTCTTATTTTTTGTCACTGATAAATTAGAGCGTTTTATTTTCAGCTGCTCAGATTTATCACTAACAACGTGTTACAATGAAAATAATAAGGAGAAACAAAATAAAAGCAAGTTCTCAAAATAAAATAATACATTCTAAAAACCAAAAAGATTCTCCCAGTCAAAAAAAAATTAGAGCAAATGTTCGAAAAGTACTCCTTGCTCGGGTAGACAATATCCCAGCCTATTATATTATAAAAACCCCTTCTAACGTTTTCAAGCATGTAAGGGGTGATAGTTTGAAAAGATTCTTTAATTTTAATCCGAAGTTCTTCCAAATTATTAGCCCTTTCATGCCCGTAACTTTATTCTTAATATAACTCCACAGATAGAAATCATTAGGAGCAAGATCGAGTGATTGAGCTGGCTATAAAATAGTTCCCCGTGTACTTATAACCCGATTAGGAAATACATTATCAAGATATTCCCTAACAAGGCCAACATTGTGAGCGGGACAACCATCTTGTTGAAACCATGTTTTACCAAATCACACCTAACAACTGCCTAGCAGTTGGAATAATATGCTGCTGCAGTAGATCCAAGTATCTAGGACCATTCAAATTACCGTCAATAAAAAATGGCCCAATTACGTGTTTCCAACAATACCCCCCAAACATTTAGTTTTTGGAGATACTGTGTTCTTACGTCAAAATACAAATACAAATTTTCCCTCGACCAATATCAAACGGGGGTGGGGTTATGACGATTTAATAATGGAAAAGTGCTTTCACCTGTGAAAAGAATAGATCTCAGAAAGTTTTCATCATGATTAGCGCTTTCCATCATTGTTTCGCAAAATTCCATACGACGATAGTTGTCCTCCGGAAAAATTTTATGCATTTTTGATGCTTTGTATGAATGATAACCATTGTTTTTGAGAACACGTAAGACAGTAGCTGAAGAAGTATCAACTGCTTCGGCAATTTGGTGGCTAGTTAACTTTCGATTTTCCTTCACTGCAGCGCAAATCATCACATCTCGTACTTCCTGCTGGTCATTCAAAACAGTGGATTTTTTATGGTTTCTTGGCGCTCACAACCAAACTTTTTAAAATTCTGCAAAAACCTACTAAACTAGGTTCTGGGCGATTTACAAAATTCTCCAAAAAAAGTTCTTGAATAAGTCTCAATGGTCTGCCTTGATAGTACCATTTGACCATCTGCACTTTTTCGGCAACTTCATAGATATCCATTTTTAGTTTTAAAAATGTATTATTTCACTTAAGAACTTACCAATCTGTTTCTCGAGCAAGGCAGAAATAAAACAAGATAATAAAAATAAAATAAATTTCAAAAAGATAACACTGCAGCGTGCTTCGATCCCACCTCGGACGGCACGGAGAGTAAATTGGACTTGATTCCCCCTATGTTCGCAGTAGCCTGAAGCTCATTGTATACAGACCGCTTCAAGCTACTGCGAACATAGGGGGAATCAAGTCAAATTTACTCTCCGTGCCGTACGACCGAGGTGGATTCGAAGCACGCTGCAGTGTTATCTTTTGGAAATTCATTTTGTTTTTATTATTTTGTTTTATTTCTGCCTTGCTCGAGAAAGAGATGGGTAAGTTCTTAATTGAAATAATACATTTTTAAAACCAAAAATGGATGTCTACGAAGTTGCCGAAAAAGTGCAGATGGTCAAATCGTCATAACCCAACACACGTTCGATATTGGTCGAGGGAAAATTTGCATTTGTATTTTGACGTAAGAACACAGTATCCCCAAAAAGTAAATGTTTGGGGGGGGGGGGTATTATAGGGGAACACGTAATTGGGCCATTTTTTATTAACGGCAATTGCAATTTGAATGGTCCTAGATACTTGGATCTACTGCAGCAGCACATTATTCCAACTGCTAGGCAGTTGTTAGGTGTAAGATTTGGTGTAAGCTCCTAATGACTTCTATCTGTTTTTGAAGAAACTTTTCAAATTATCACCCCTAACATGCATGGAAACGTTAGAAGGGGTTTTTATAGTAGGCTCGGATATTGTCTAGCCGAGCAAGGAGGACTTTTCGAACATTTGCTTTAATTTTTTTTTGACTGGAAGAATCTTTTTGGTTTTTAGAATGTATTATTTTATTTTGAGAACTTGCTTTTATTTTGTTTCTCCTTATTATTTTCATTGTAACACGTTGTCACTGATAAATCTGAGCAGTTGACAATAAAACGCTCATATTTATCAGTGACAAAAAATAAGAAAATTACGTTATAAAAATTTGCGTATTTATTGACCAAATTCCGGTTTCATTGACTACGCTCCACACAGCACTGTGGTTAGAGGCGTACTAAATACAAGGCGAACGGCGGCGAACGGCAGCGAATGGCGATCGGAAGCCTGAGTGTTGGTTGCTTCACTGATAGGCGTGCGGTGTCTCTGCATGTACGTACACTGGCAAATTAGACTTCTTCCGCCCTATGTTCGCAGTAGCTTGAAGCGGTCTGAATACTATTAACAATGGGACAACAGAGCCAGAAACCAACATTATTTCGTTAAAGATTATCCGTTACATGAAATCATTATACCCAGCCAGAAAAACGTGCTTATTGAACCTATAGTAGATCAGCAGAAACTTTATGTACCTCCTATGCACATAAAACTAGGGCTTATAAAAAAAATTTAAAGCCTTAGATAGAGAAGGAAATGCGTTCCTTTATTTAAGACGGAAATTCACGCATATAAGTGAAGCAAAGCTTAAAGATCATTTTAAGGACCAAAATTTTGAAAACACGTTTGAGAAAAGAGAAAAGGGCATGGGCTGCCTTCAAAAATATATGTAGCAACTTCCTAGGTAACAAAAATTCGGGTAGCTACAAAGATCTAGGTGAAGAACTTATCTAATCTTATGTGGCCTTAGGTTGCAATATGTCACTTAAGCTGCATTTTCTTCATTCCCATTTGGAATTCTTCCCTGACAATTTGGGCGCAATTTAAGAAAAACACGGCGAGAGATTTCACCAGCAGATTGCTCAGATGGAGAAGCAATGTAGTGGAAAATGGACCCCAAATATACTACAACTGACGTGAAACCTATCACCGACAATGGCTATTATAAGCGAAGAAGGACAACCAAATAAATTATTTTAATTCATTTGTTCTTTTTTCGATACAATATCAACAAAGTGACTTTTTTTTAATCTCTATTACCAGTGGCGGTCCCAGTCATTTGAAATGGGGGGGGGCGGTTCCGATACGAAAAAAAACTAGGATAAAGCATTTTTAAGAGGAACATATCAATATATGCAAACAAAACTTAGTAACTACAAGCGCGAATTTGGCCTCAAATCTAGAGGGGGGAGGGGTTACTCAGATTTTCTTTTAAATGTGTCAAAAATTTTTGAGAAAACTACATTAAATATGTAATTTTTGAATCAAATTAAACTAAAATCGTAAATATCAACGGTATCATAGCGCCGCAGGCGAAATTTTTTAAGAAAATTGCACTAAAAATGCATTTTTTTATTTAAAATTAAACTAAAATTGTAAATATATCAATGGTTTCAAAGCGCAGTAGGCGAAATTTTTTTAAGAACATGACACTACAAATGCCACTTTTAACACAAAATTAAACTAATAACGTAAATATCAAAAGTGTTATAGCGCCGCAATTTATGTCCTACTTTTGAAAAATATCGCCACACTTATAAAAAAAAAACGATTCTGGTTCAATATTTGCAAACTCTACATTTATTACTCTATTCTTAAACCTAAGTCCATTCTGAAGCAAAGCTAACGCTACTCTTAGGCATTTTCCTGTTAAAAAAATGGTTTAGAGTTAATAACCTCGAAAAAAACGAAAACTTGAATCGTATAGTATCATATCATACTAAGTAAGTAGGGACTTACAGTGTAGTAAATACACAAACTCCAAAAATATTGTTCTTTAGGTTTGTTTACATTAAGAAAAGATGATACGAACATCGCATCCGCATAAAGCGCTGGTCAAACTAAACCAAAACTGCTTTGATTTATTAACAAACAAACTGTCGATATCTGTATTCCACCTATTTGTATGTCGTATTTTATAGTTGATAAACGATCGCAAGAATAAGTCCTAATTTTAAAGAAGAACTACAATCTGTATATAATTTAAAAAGAAAACCATAAAAAACCCAATAGAACCCATTTATAAAACCCAAAAAATCCAAGTGGGGTGGGTTTTTATATAAAAAAAACTCGGGTTTTTCCAACCCTGCTTTAAAGGAACGGCCTGCAATTTCTCGTTTTTTCTCCAAGGACTTCAAGGTTACCACCAGCATCTTTGATATTTATTGTCTACTTTTTTCTGGAGCAAAGAGGGGGGGCGATTGCCCCCCCCCCTTGGACCGCCACTGATATCACAGTAGATACAAAATACTCGAAAATATTTCCGAGAGCGACAAAAAGATTCACAATGCAGAACAGCGTCATTAGTTTTAATTTACCTACAAAATTTATGGTTTTAAACTTTAAATTTGAACCATAGTTAACCGATATGGCTTATTTACTTTATCACTTTTTCAGCACCAAATGACATTAATTTAATGATTACCTATTTATCTTTCCCTAGACACCCTGTATTTTGGATTTTACCGCACTTATAGTTAAATAATAATTCAAATAAGCAAAATTCTGCATACTTTTATGCTCCAAATCCATAGTAATTGGTCACTTTCACTGATATATATAATTGTATTATTTTGCTATATTTTACACAGATATGTACGGCTAGTCCTAATAACTAATTAAGACTTAGCACGGAAAATATTGCAATTTAAAACATAATTCCAATTGCTTTTAGAAACAAAAGACATAAAAATGAATGATTAAAATATGGTTAAAAATTTTGCGAAATTTTTGGTAAATATTGAAAAATTTAAGAAATTGTAGCGGTTTGAGTAAATAAGTCATTTCATGCTTTTGATCTCAAGGTTTTTTTACACATGAACTACCCAAATTCGAAAAATCGCAATAAAATTAAAAATAGCGCATTGTTTGCGCTTTTATTTTTTGGTTATTATTTTGTAAAAATACGTCAATATATATACCGAGTGTCGCAAGACGAGTAACCAGTGGCGTAGCCAGAAATCGACTCTGGGGGGGTTTCATCATTTAATAAAAACTACCTACCTATGAAAATTTTATTAATATTAGGTAGGTGCCTATTGCTTGAGCTCTTGAACTGAAGAAAGGGGAAAGGCGAGGTGTTGAGTTAGTGATGTATACAGGGTGTTTCAAATTCGATGCTCACCATGGGGATCTCCTAAACGGTAGGAGATACGAAAAGATTTAAATTAGGGCAAACTTGCGCAATTTGATGCTTTACCCAAAACCAAAAATAAAGTTTACAAAATCCGAGTAGTTCCGGAGATAGGCAAAAAAAACCGAAATTTTCAATTTGAGTTTTTACTTTTTTCCGCCTTTATTATTAGAGTTGTCAAAAAATGCTTAAAACTTTATACAGGCACCTTTTTAAGATCTACCAGACGAGCTATTCATTTTTAAGATTTTACATTTCAGTCTGACAGCGCTGTCAAAGTTCATTTTTTCTTATGGACACATCCTTTTTTTTCTGGTCGTTTTGTTTCGGAAGCAAGGAAAATATCATTTTGAAACATTATTTTAACAAGGAGCTTGTTGTTTCGGGCTTAATGACCATCATCAGTTAAAAAAATCCCGTTATACAAGACAACCTAAAAAGCGCTTGTAGTAGTTTCAAAAATGGCGCCAGCAGGCACGTATAGCCATTCCATAAAACCTTTTAAAAAAATTTAAAAAATGTCAAAATTTTTTTTTAATTTAAAAAAAAAAATTTAAATTTAATTTTTTTTTATATTTACTATTTTTTTTTTGGTTTAAATGTAGTCTAAAAATTTCCGGTATAAAAAGATTTAAAAAAAATACATTTTTTTTGTATTTTTTTTTTGTTTAAAATGTAATTATCTACCTAAATGTGAAAACCGCGTGTCGCTAGCTGCTACGGTTCGGGAGTTATAGTTTTTTATAAAAAAAAGAAGAATTTTTGTGCCAAATTTGATAAAAATCGGTTTAGCGGTTTTGGAGTAATCCTGTCCCAGACAGACAGACACCATCCCAAAATTTTGTAGATAACTATAATTTTTTCGATACTACTACAAGCGCTTTTTAAGTTGTCTTGTATAACGGGATTTTTTTAAACTGATGATGCTCACTAAGCTCGAAACAACAAGCTCCCTGTTAAAATAATGTTTCAAAATGATATTTGCCTTGCGTCCGAAACAAAACAACTAGAAAAAAAAGGATGTGTCCATAAGAAAAAATGAACTTGACAGCGCTCCTGTCAAACTGAAATGTCAAATCTTAAAAATGAATAGCTCATCTGGTAGATCTTAAAAAAGTGTCTGTAGAAACTTTTAAGCATTTTTTGACAGC
The DNA here is from genome assembly GCA_963921995.1 of Oxystoma pomonae. Classification (NCBI taxonomy): domain Eukaryota; kingdom Metazoa; phylum Arthropoda; class Insecta; order Coleoptera; family Brentidae; genus Oxystoma; species Oxystoma pomonae. The sequence goes on along the minus strand of OY998169.1, from coordinate 84,005,525 downwards.
TCTAATAATAAAGGCGGAAAAAAATAAAAACTAAAATTGAAAATTTCGGTTTTTTCGCCTATCTCCGGAACTACTCGGATTTTGTAAACTTTATTTTTGGTTTTGGATAAAGCATCAAATTGCGCAACTTTGCCCTAATTTAAACCTTTTCGTATCTCCTACCGTTTAGAAGATTCTCGTGGTGAGCATCGAATTTGAAACACCCTGTATATACGAAATAAAAATACTTATTTTTAAAAGCAAGTCTCATCTAGTCTCATTTGCAGATTTTTTTACAAATTAACCCTTAAATGCGCCGCAGGAAAAATTTTTGAAAAAATTATACTAAAATGCAATTTTTTACGCGTTACAAATGTTGTTGCCAAAGAAATTGCTTAAAATTAAACAAGATTGTAACAATATTTAATATTGGTATAGCGCCGCAGGCGAAAATTTTGAGATTTTTGTAAAATATTTTTGAAAAAGTAGATTGGATTTGATGCCAAGAAGAGGTGGGTTGCGGTTGCGGTTGCGGTGGGTCGCAGATAAAAATTTTACGAAAAATTATACTAAGAATGCCATTTATTACACGTTTTTGAATGCTGAAAAATTTCGTAGAATTAAACTAAAATTGTAACTATTAATGACGTCATAGCACCGCAGGCAAAGTTTTTAAAATTTAAGATATCACATCAAACAAACGTCACAAACCGGAGTAAAGGGTCAAAAAAGTGGGGGGGGATAGCTCTCCCTGGGGCCCTTGATCATTATTAATTTATTGTAGATTGGGTTGGACCCCCTGGGGGGGGTACGCCACTGGAGTAACCTATTAGAATATTTCGGAAACTATACAATGGAAACTTTTCAAACTTTCTATTCTAACATGAGTCCATGTAAACTATTTTTATGAAATACTTTCATGTTTGCAGTGTTGCCATTTGCAGGAAAATTTGGCAACAACTTTCTTATTTTAAATTGAACACCCTGTATATTTTTGCATTTTTGGATTCTACAAAAATATTTTAGGTACATTTCATGTATAACGTCACATACCTATGTTCAACTGTTTTTAAAATATTGACAGGTGAAAATTGACATTTTTTAACATGCCGTAAGCTATCGTTTTATATCTAAACCCAGGGTTAAAATATCCCAAGGTTAGTTTAATCCTGGATTAAAAATATTATAAAACGCTAGCTTGTGAAAAACCAAGACAGAAATGTTCTATCCTTAACCGTTTCGATGTTACATGCTGTCAAAGTTAAAAAATGTCAAATTTTCCAGTGTATAGTTTCCAAAATTATTAGGTTACTCACCTTGGGACACCCGGTATAAGGTAGCATTTAAATAAGATTAATGTGGTGAAGTAAAAAAGGCGACTACTTTATTTTAATAATGCACTACAGCAAATAAAACCTAAGTAAAAAGATTTTGCAAATACTCTATATATCGGTCCAAATCTTAGACATACGATTTGGAATAGATTCCGTATCACAACCGCGTCATATCTCTTAAAAAAATATCCTGTATGGCTCTGTAAAGTGAACTTTTTCGACCTAGTAACGCAAATAGTTATAACCTATTATATACCAACCCTACATCATCATCACAGATCGTTTGGTTTAAGTTTAATAGTTTTTCGGTTGCAATTACATTGAGTACTTAAAGTGGCAATAATAGACTTTCCCATATTTAATAATTTCCAACATATATTTTAGCAAAAATAAAAAATAACCAATACCACAACGAACCCAAGTACTGCCCAGAGTTCTAGTTATACACAAATCTTTATACCAATTTTAGGTCTTCTTCCAGCAAAATATATCACTCTAAATTTTGAAGCACACTCCTTCCTGGTTTTTTTTATATTCAAAATGAGGGGTAATATGCACATATTAGGTACCAAAAGTCCAACAAAGATGGAAATAGTTTTTCTTACGTGATTTCTAGTCGGTTCTAGTATATTTCTATGCCTTTCAAACTGACTGGATTTTGAATAAATATAAAAAATTACAGAAATTAGGGTGGTATTTTTCGAAATTCTTTTGGGTGATATTAGGAGTTCAAAATTACTTCTTAATTTTGAGATAGTTGCTTTTCATTTTTCTCTACGCTTTAAATGATGGGGGTGTAGCTTGACGTCTGGCTGCACCCACCATTTTGAATATAAAAAAAAAACGAAGGAAGGAGTGTGGTTCGAAATTTTTCAAAGTGGTTCAAAATTAGTTCTAAATTTGTTCGAAATTATAGGTATATCAAATTTCGAATATCTTTGGGGAGGGGTGTGGCTTGACTGACCTTGAAAATCCTAATCAGTTGCTTTTTGTCTGTCCTTTATATGGGCATTTGCGTACTGAAGGATTCTTAAATGCTGAGTCTCTCATTAACTTCCCAGACCTCTAGTCAACATAGTGCAAATCAATGAACCATTTAAAAAATTTATAAAACCGGAATTGTTAAGGTATATAGGAATAGTTCTTGCAATTAATAAATTATTATTCTTATTAGGTATTAAGTTGAACTATGTATGGGCATATAACTATTAGCGTTTTTAATTTTTTATTTGTTTTTACTTTAATTAATAAAATTTTTAATTATCTAAGTAACAAGTAAAGAATATATTGTTTCGTAAAACGCAATAAAAACTCATAAAATCTAATACTTTTCTTCCTTATTGATTCTTGTAGAAAACCTTGTAAAGTTTATCAAAACCTACTCAAACTAGAACTTCATATAACATCTGCCAGTTAAAATTTGAATTTTTCTAAAAGCTTATAAAATCATTCATATTTTAATAAGGGAAAAAATCATTGTGGTATGTATACATAAAAACTCGTTAGGTTTCACAGGGCATGATCTTTGCCGGTACTTTTAAAAACCCCATAGAACCTTATGAAAATGTTATAGAGTTTTAATGAGTTTACTTGCGACAGAGATTACTTTTCTGCCTTTTTATATAGTTTTCACCGTGCGTACACCATTTTTATTTTAAAGCGATTAAGGCTAGTTACAACCTTGTATATTATTTTCAACAAATAATGCGAACTTTGAAGTTGTACCATCAAATGGCAGAACTTTCCCTCAGCGACATAGTTACAAACCTTTTTAATTAGGTTTTAAATATAATAATTATTATGTTGCTGCTGGGACCTTCCACGTTTTTCAATAGCAACATAATTAAACTCGGTATACATACTATATTGGTACTACATAATCAACCTTTTCCGAATGCCCAACTTGGTATTTTGGTTATTATTTTGTTTAAACGTAAAAACTATAAAGTGGTATTTAAATAAGATAATGGGAAAAATAAAAATAATTTCCAATAATTAAACTAAAAACCTTATTAAAAAATGTTTGCGAATATATCCTTTGAAAGCCTTGACATGAAGGTTTTCATATAAGCTTTTGCGCATTTTATTTTTTTTATTAGCATTATTAAAATATTTAATATCTTTTTCACCTAGTTTTCATCAACTTTGTAACATCTCAACAAATAACATATTTGACTTTAAAATAGTATTTTGTATTGGCATCACTTAAAAACGATTTGAACGTTTCCAGATGGTTGTTGAAAGAAGTAATCCTCTGGCTAATGTCTGCCCCTACAAATTTATGTCATGTTATTGAATTTATGCAATCTATTTGGTAGAATTATTCAATCAAAATTATTTTGTTTAGTTAAAAAGTTTTTTATTAATTATTTTATGTCAATTACCACGTTTATATGCACCTAAAAGCGCTTTTCTATAAGGATGTTTTTAAATAAAATCGCTCTCTCCCAGTGATACGTCTTTCATTAAATGTCATTAAATATGCCAGTTTACAGAGAAAACAAATAAACCAACTTAGTCAACAACAGATTTTTCGGAAAACCAGGGTTGTGTATTTCTTTACGTCGGAATAAATGCGCTGAAGCGTTTTTAAAGGGCTTATAACGACCCTAAAATGGGTTTTATAGCGATAAACCACTTTCTTAAATCGCTTTAAAAATAAAGTTGATTTAGTAATTAAAACTTAAAATTTTAGTTTCTGTGTCCAAAAGTCAAGCTGTTACGCCATGTTGAAAGGGGTCCGGAAAACTGGAAATTAATACTGAGGATTACACAGGGTGGATTCTTTAAATGGAACGGTGGTTCTAGCGGCTTCATAGGGAAGAGGTTTTGAAAAAAGTTAAAAGCGAATCTATGATTTTTTACGGACTTTCCGTCGAATTGACAAAAAATAGGTTTTTTTAAAATTTTTAACATTTGGGTGGACAGATGTCAAAAATAGTTATTTAACCGAATTTCTTTTTTAACAAGCTTTCCAAAAAGATGCCACAAGTGGTGCCTCCTCATGAAAAAAATGTTGGTAGGCCCTGGGCCTTCAGTGAGGGTCCCAAATGGGCCGCCAATAATGTCCTTGTGTGGTATTTTCTTTATTCCTCTTAGTAAATAGGGAAATATATAGTTTATTTTTAAGACAATTGACCGAAAAATAATTCAACAACAGATGTCAAAAAAAAACTAGTGTTAAATTTGCCTTTTAACAAGCTTTCCAAAAACGTGCCACAAGTGGTACCTACTTATTTTAAAAAAAATAGTTGGTGGACCCTCGGCCTCCAGTTGGGGGCCCCAAATTTTTTTTTAATTCGCTTCTAACTTTTTTTAAAACCTCTTTTATAAAGCCGCTAGAAGCACCGTTCCATTCAATCCACCCTGTATATACATACCGGTTCAATACCTATCAAAGTATTAGCTAGAGGCAGTGGCGCACCCAGAAAAAATTTCTGCGCAGCTTGAATTATTGGGTAAAAAAACATTTTTATTTTACGCAGTTTATATTTTAAAGACGCCCACAAATAAAGAATATTTTTAAGCAGTGTATAATATGTCGCCGTGAAAAAAAAAATGTTTTTCTCGTTTTGCAATAATTTCAAACAGTGGCAGAAAAGTGTATATCCTCCTGTGATTTATTGCAAAAAAAAATTAAAAAATAAGTGTGAAAAGTCAAAAAAGAAAAAAAATCGGGAAATGTGTTTCGTTTAGAAAAGCGAAAATGGTTGCTGTAAAAAAATGCTCGTAATGTGCAAAAAACGTAAGCCACATAGCCTTTTAATTCGGATATCAACAAACGAAACGATTTATTTTCATCTATATAGTAGTAGCTTTTAAATCTGAACTATTATTTGTGATAAAAAACCGTTTTAAGAACAGCTTCCCAAACATTTTTAAATTATACTGCTTTTAACAGACTAAAAGAATAAAAATTGTGAAAAGTCACAAATGACGGAAGACAAGCTAAATGCGTTTGCTGTAATTAGCATTGAGAGAGAATATAGGCATACTATTGATTTCTATGTGATACTGGGCTACATGAAGTGAGTAATAATTCGAAGACTTAACTTTTAGTTTAAAGTTAACATATTATACACTATATCAGGGTTGAAACTGGTCAGGGAAACCTGGAAAACCTAAAAAAAGTCGCCCACTAAACAAAAGTAAAAAAAACGTTTTTTTCATAGTGAAAACACTCGTACCAGTGTACTGTTAAATGTTATTATAACGTTTTTTCGGAAAAAAAAATGTTTACTTATTTAGAGGATATTTATCGTTTTTTTAGTTTTGTTTAGCGGACAGGGAATTTAAAAAGTGACCTGGAAAAGTCAGGGAATTTTGGTAGCAAGTCATGAAAATCAGGGAATTTTTACAGCATGCGGTTTTCATCTTTTATGCTTTTTTTTTTGTTCTTCAATGTTTATTTTTGTTTTTGTTTTAAAAAATTTCCTTCTTAAAATGCAAAAATTTTTTACTGCGGCGCGATGATATGGTTATTAGAATTTGAGTTTAATTCAACAGTCTTCCAAGTTCGTCACATTTACTTCATGATTTTAGAAACACAAAAAAAGCTGCAACTGCTCCTGAATAAAATATCAACATTTTTGAAGAATTTACTGCTATATTGCAAAAATATTTTGCCTTCGCCGCGATAATATCATTGAAAACGTATCAAAAATTACATTTTCAGAATACTTTTCTAAAAGTTTTGAATTGACACTAGATCCCACCCCAACCCACTTTTTTTCAATACGTTAATTTGTGTGTTATGCTTAAATCGCAAAAAATTTACGAAGTATTTATAGGTCCACAAGCTTGTGAATATTTAAATAAAAATTATGTTTTTAATGTGCTAACTTGTAAAATAACCTGGATTTTTTTTATTTTTGGTCATGGAAACCCTCGAAAAGTCAGGGAATTAAAAAATTGAACATCAGATATCAAGAACCCCTCTCGCCGTTGCACCCCCTTGGACTACTTTGATCAAATTAAATGAATGATTTATTTCTATTATTGTTTAGGATTTAAGTTATGACTGACTGAGTTTAACTATCGATTTCAACCAACAACAACAATATAAACGTTAAAAATTAAGTTAGGATCCTATTACTACTTACACCTTCGTAGATAAAAATGTTGTCTCAGAGAGTCTTTTGAAATTTACAAGGATAATAAAATTAAATATATCTTAGCGCATATCCACTGTGTTGGTGGGATATACCCATCATATTTTGTTTAAGAAATGCGAACAAATACTTGTTAAAATATGGCCGTAAGCTCCAGACAGGCAAAATGACAATTTACACAAAATTTTAAATCGTGAAATTATTGTGATTTGTTGCCTGCGTTCGTTTCTTAAAATCACATGGACTTTTAAAAAACCACTAATTGTTAAAAACTACCATTTGAGAAAAATTTCCATATTTCAGGTTTTAACGAAACGTCTTTTTTTAAACTTGTTCTCTAAAATTTTAAGTACCTATCTATCCTTTCCCGCTATATCAACATTTTCAACATCAGGGCACCTTGGTCTCAAAAAGGGCAATATCGTTTTTATGGCCCATGCATGATATAATACAAGAAATAAAACTATTCTACTTACGAAAAGAGTGCATCGTGCCTTTCGAGATAAGATCTTCATTTAGCGTTTAAAATCCACTGTTAAATATGTTCTATTTTACGCAAAAAATTTTTAAAATTTCTTCAAAATATAAGTACACGAAATTTCACCTTTTCACACTAATAGCATCAGACCGGCTAGCATTACTCATGTAATAATGAAAATACTGAAAGTTCAGTAAATCATTCACCCAAAGCCTTTAAAAACATTTTTTTGCGTTATCAATAATATTTAATGCCATGTTACATATACAATCACTTGATTAAAATGAGTGCTACTGTAAAAAAAACAATAGTGTTAATAATGTTATGCGATACTGACAAAATCAGAAAGGTTCTCCCCTCCGCCCCGCGAAATGTGAATTGTTAACAACATTTATTTGCACTTTACAAGTGCAATATTTAAGTGCGATTGACTCCACCTTTACCTGAGTCCTGTAGTATTTTACTATGATTCCTGTAGTGCAATGGAACTCAATTATAGGCAGAAAAACAAAGAACTTCAGAGTCCCATAAAAAAAAATTTATCAACAGTCGAAGGTATCGTTATCCGCATTCCTATCGAATCAACAGGTACACGTTGGCCTTGTTTTTCAAAGTTAAGCTACAGACTTATACATTCAATTGCGGGGGTTAATTTTGTTGAAATTTTCTATTCCTACCGTATCTTACCTATACTTTTATGTATTGTTTTTTTGTTTACTTATTTTGCCACTAATTTGGTGTTTTATTTAAATCTATTTCTAATTTTGTATATTAACTATGTTGGGAATTTGGAACCTTTGGTTGCACTAAAACAAAATTATGATTGTTTTCCACAAACCAAAACTACACTTTTTTGGACTCGACGCGCGTTTCGCTAACAACGTTAGCATCATCAGGAGACGATAAACAATTTGTTTATCGTCTCCTGATGATGCTGTTCTGTTCTGTTCTATTCTATTATATTATAATATATTATATTATATTATATTATATTATATTATATTATATTATATTATATTATATTATATTATATTATATTATATTATATTGTATTATATTATATTATATTATATTATATTATATTATATTATATTATATTATATTATATTATATTATATTATATTATATTATATTATATTATATTATATTATATTATATTATATTATATTATATTATATTATATTATATTATATTATATTATATTATATTATATTATATTATATTATATTATATTATATTCTATTCTATTATATTCCATTATTTTCTATTCTATTGGTCTTTGTACATCTTTTGATGAGAATCTGCGAAAATATCAAAGTTAACCATAATAAATGACATACAATTAGCAAAAAGTTTCCTATAATATAGGGGTCTACAAGTTATTTGGTTTTTAAAATTTAAAAAGTGGACAAAAATATAAATTTTTCAAAGTGAAAAATTTGATAACCCAAAAAAGTTGTTCAGTTTATAATGTACAAAATGTATTGGGTTTTTGATAAAAATAACTGGCTAGGGTCGCATTGGGGCAAGTTTTCATTTAAATAAAAAGACTAATTTCAATGTGGTGGCTGACATTTACACACAGAAACTCAAAAGAACTGTCGCTGTCATTGGCAACAAAATTTTCTTGTGTATTTTAAACAAGATATACAAAAAAAGGCGGAATCAAAACAAGGGACTTTTTTTCCTTATTTCCACATTGTTAACACCATGTATGCTTTTAACTAGATCAAACGACGCAAAACGCAGTTTCTTGGTAATTTTACCTGATCATTTTTTATTTTTCGTTAGCCTTCTACCGAGTTCTGTTCAATTCTTTAAAAAAAGTATCTCGATACAACTAATAAGACTGTTACTACTTTCAAACTTATTACGACACGATTTTGTCTTAGACTAGAGCAGATTGGCGGAATTTATTCAATTAAATAAAGGCCTTCATTTTTAAAACTAGAGTATATTGAAAATCCACACAAAATGTTAACTTACTTAAAAAAAATCATGTTTAAGTTGATTGTAACCGCACCGACGAACACAATCGAGTTTGAAAAATCTAAGATCCTTATTGACATTAGATTCAAAACCAGTGACGCACCCAGGAATTGACTTCGGGGTGGAGGGAGGGGGGTAAAGGATAATTAATAAAAAAAATTTCATTTGAAGTAAAAATGTGACCATAATTGATACAAGTAAAAAGGTGCTTAAAAGCGCGGACCTGAGCTCAAATGAAGAGTGGGAGGTGGGGCGTTAACCAAATTTAAAATTGTTTATTTATCCAAAATTTGATGTCAAAATCATGTTTCAATGCAGGCAAAATTTTTTGTAAAAATAACACTTAAAATTCCATTTTGAACAAAAGTTATATTAAAAAGACCATTTTGGCACAAAATCGTAAAAATGAAAGTTACAATTTATGATTTTTTAAAGATTTTTTTAAAAAAAAGTTTTTTTTTTCCTATATATTTTATTTCTGCTTTGATTTGATTGTGCCAATTGTATAACCAGGCTTCTCGGAGAGGGTTTTAACCTCAACCCCCCCCCCCCTTGGTGCGCCTCTGAGTCGTTATTCTTAAATTTGAAAGGTGCAAACATTTATTTTAAACAAAAGTTTTCAATGTTTGAAAGTTTGAGACAATGATGTGTTTGAAATTAACTCTGTGTTTCGGACTTCCATTGTCTATATTTTATTTATACACGACGTTTCGATCAGTACAATCTCTGATCGTCTTCAGGTGCAAACTACAATCAATTCCTAAGGCTACGTACTTATATACTGTGAGAAATCACTCAACCTTGAAGTTTAAGAAGTTGGCTCCGCCCAAGGAGGGGCTTCCAAATATTTGGGATTTCAACACTTGGTTTACTGAAAATACCCTGATTCTGCCCAATAAAGGCAGCTTCAAGGAATTTTCGTTTCTTCCAGTGTGACTCCTTGTGCAAAACCTTTGCTTCTGCCCACTTCATTCGGTGTTGTTTTGACCATGCATGTTCGGCAATTCCTGATTTCGTGGTTTCACCTTTTTGGGTATTCGTCTGATGTTCCTTAAGCCTAACAGATAGTGGTCTTTTAGTTTCGCCTATGTATGATTCACCACACTCACAAGGAACTTGGTAAATGCATTCCTTATTTTGTTTGTTCTCCGGTTTTGTTTTACTAAGAAGGCTTCGAATTGTATTACTAGATTTAAAAGCAGTTTTAATATTAAAGTTTTTCGCTACTCTTCGAATTTTCTCTGATACTCCTTTAACGTATGGGATTGTAAGGAATGCATTTGCCTGGTTTTGGTCATGTAATCTCTGTCCTGTTTGTTGAAATTTAGAAATAGTATCTGTTATAAGTTTCAGGCTGTAACCATTCTGCTGCAGATCCTTCTTAATGTTTCTTATTTCGATTTCCAAGTCATGAGAATTGTTACAAATTTGAACGGCTCTGTTATACAAAGTTTTGATTATGCCTCGTTTGGTTGTAGCAGAATGATTTGAACCTTGATTTAAATATTGTCCTGTGTGAGTGGGTTTACGATAGACTGTTGTTCTGATGTCGCTTTCTACTCGTGTGACAAGTACATCAAGAAAAGGAATTTGACAATTTTGCTCCAACTCCATTGTGAATTTAATGGTGGGTCTTATGTTATTTAGGTGGTGAAGAAATTCTGAAAGTTGTTGGTCATTCCCGGTCCAGACAATAAAAGTATCATCAACATATCTCAGCCAGAGCTTAGGTTTATATACCGCAACATATGAACCTAAGCTCTGGCTGAGATATGTTGATGATACTTTTATTGTCTGGACCGGGAATGACCAACAACTTTCAGAATTTCTTCACCACCTAAATAACATAAGACCCACCATTAAATTCACAATGGAGTTGGAGCAAAATTGTCAAATTCCTTTTCTTGATGTACTTGTCACACGAGTAGAAAGCGACATCAGAACAACAGTCTATCGTAAACCCACTCACACAGGACAATATTTAAATCAAGGTTCAAATCATTCTGCTACAACCAAACGAGGCATAATCAAAACTTTGTATAACAGAGCCGTTCAAATTTGTAACAATTCTCATGACTTGGAAATCGAAATAAGAAACATTAAGAAGGATCTGCAGCAGAATGGTTACAGCCTGAAACTTATAACAGATACTATTTCTAAATTTCAACAAACAGGACAGAGATTACATGACCAAAACCAGGCAAATGCATTCCTTACAATCCCATACGTTAAAGGAGTATCAGAGAAAATTCGAAGAGTAGCGAAAAACTTTAATATTAAAACTGCTTTTAAATCTAGTAATACAATTCGAAGCCTTCTTAGTAAAACAAAACCGGAGAACAAACAAAATAAGGAATGCATTTACCAAGTTCCTTGTGAGTGTGGTGAATCATACATAGGCGAAACTAAAAGACCACTATCTGTTAGGCTTAAGGAACATCAGACGAATACCCAAAAAGGTGAAACCACGAAATCAGGAATTGCCGAACATGCATGGTCAAAACAACACCGAATGAAGTGGGCAGAAGCAAAGGTTTTGCACAAGGAGTCACACTGGAAGAAACGAAAATTCCTTGAAGCTGCCTTTATTGGGCAGAATCAGGGTATTTTCAGTAAACCAAGTGTTGAAATCCCAAATATTTGGAAGCCCCTCCTTGGGCGGAGCCAACTTCTTAAACTTCAAGGTTGAGTGATTTCTCACAGTATATAAGTACGTAGCCTTAGGAATTGATTGTAGTTTGCACCTGAAGACGATCAGAGATTGTACTGATCGAAACGTCGTGTATAAATAAAATATAGACAATGGAAGTCCGAAACACAGAGTTAATTTCAAAAGTTTTCAAGTTTATTCTTTGTTTTATCTTGAATTATTTAAATTTCATACCTGATATTTAACGTGTGGCTTCCAGCCATTTTGGAAAAGAAGAGAACCGTGACGTTCTTGACATTTTGCTGGTTGCCTACTTTGCTGAAAGCGTCATTTACTTCCCATAGCGAAAGCTTCCCTTCAACCCCCTTATTAAAAGCCTCTTTTAGCTGTTCATGGTGTCGATCTTTAGGACATGGAATTTTAAATAAACATATGTAATATCTCAATAAGCTGATGATATCGGTGAATCTATTGTATTTACGAACTGGCCCTTTCAGAAAGTGTATCTGTAGTCCAAACAAATCCAAAAAATTCACAGCGATTTAGTATTTTCTACTGAATTCTACTGTAGAAATATTTTTCGAGCATTTTCACCAATTCGGTCTAGCCTATTTAGTTGTCATAAGAAGAAAATAAGAAGGTGAAAAAAATTCAAGTCATGCAGTTAATAAAAAGAAATTTTTAAATAAAATAAGAGAAAATTAAAATTCTTGGTTTTAGATGACTAGTTTTCGATTATTTGTTGTTTTAGATTGATTTATTGGAAATTTATTAGGTACCTATTTTTATTTCTTTTTTTTGTATGAGTAATAACTCCCATATGCACTTTTAAAAAAACCGAATTAATTTATCTAATCCATCCTTCCTCCTTGTTTTTGTCTATAGAGTCAACTATGCTGGTTCGTCTAGCATTTCATAGGTGAGATAGTTTTAATTGTTAATAAAATTTTATGACATTGTTTTCATTATTTTCCATTAAATCCGGCAAATAATTTTTAATTGCTAAAATGAACTTGAAGGTCACGAATTTTTTTATTATAAATTATTTGATTATAAATCCCAGAAAGTTACTTTTTACACAATAGGGTATTAGGATTAATAACTGTGAATTATGCAGCTTTATTATAGTTTATACAACAACTATTTGGTTGATACAGAATTATTAACAATAAAATACTTGACCCACTAACACGCAGGTCTACCAAAAAGTATATATATAGGTATTCCTCTCCACCAACATGTAAAGTTGGGAATTTATGGAAAGAAAAACAGGAATAAATTAAAAAAAAAAACATTTTAAATGCACATAAATATTTACTGATAGAAAATTTTTTGTAAATGATTATTTTTTGCAAAAAAATTACGAAACATGAACCCGAGCGAAAAATTTTAAATTTTTTTATGAAAATTAGGGCATTTTTAGGGATCCTAATATTAAATGCAAAAAAACTACTGCTAATGGTATTTGCAAACTGATAACATGAGTGCATGGATTATTATCCCACTAATCACTAATCACACGCCAGATTTTAAAAATAATAAAAATTTTAACACTTTTGTAAAGGCGTTCGTTTAATTAAACAGATAAACCGTACAACCAAAAGTAACAAAATTTTGCACAGCGCAGGCTTCTGGTATTTGGTGGTTCTTTATATTTAGTTTTTAGTGAATTAAACATTTTTACGATACGTAAAATTATGTAAAAAACTTAAAATTATGCAAAATCACGTGAATGGTCCCGGGATAATGCTTTAAACTTTCACCGTACAAAATTTGGTACAAATTTGATAAACAGATTTTTTAGATTAATTGGAAGAAGCGAATTTTTTTATTCAAATTCACCATTAAAAGACCTTGAAAATAAGGCATAGCACTTGACCCACTTTCTTTATTCTGGTGGTGAAACTTATTCCTCGAAAGGGGTGTCCTACGAAAAGTCTAATATAGCCAAAACGTGGTCCCCTTGAATAACCAATAACCAAACGTGGTTTTTTTCGTTAACACACCCTCCATTTGTAAAGACAACGCTTTAGTGACCTTACCCATAGAAGTATAATCATTTTTTATTCTAAAATACCTTTGCAAAGCCAGTCCTTTTGGTAATGGTATTTGGAAACTGATTATATGAGTGCATGGATTAATATCCCACTAATCACTAATCGCCAGATTTTAAAAATAATAAAAATTTTAACACTTTTGTAAAGGCGTTCGTTTAATTAAACAGATAATCCGTACAACCAAAAGTAACAAAATTTTGCACAGCGCAGGCTTCTGGTATTTGGTGGTTCTTTATATTTAGTTTTTAGTGAATAAAACGATACGTAAAATTATGTAAAAAACTTAAAATTATGCAAAATCACGTGAATGGTCCCGGGATAATGCTTTAAACTTTCACCGTACAAAATTTGGTACAAATTTGATAAACAGTTTTTTTAGATTAATTGGAAGAAGCGCATTTTTTTATTGAAATTCACCATTAAAAGACCTTGAAAATAAGGCATAGCACTTGACCCACTTTCTTTATTCTGGTGGTGAAACTTATCCCTCGAAAGGGGTGTCCTACGAAAAGTCTAACATAGCCAAAACGTGGTCCCCTTGAATAACCAATAACCAAACGTGGTTTTTTTCGTTAAAACACCCTCCATTTGTGAAGACAACGCTTTAGTGACCTTAACCATAGAAGTATAATCATTTTTTATTCTAAAATACCTTTGCAAAGCCAGTCCTTTTCATTCTGAGAAAATACCCTTAATTATATTTAAACCGCTTTATTTTTTTCCAGTAATGACCTACCAAAACGAGCAATCAGACATAGCAAAAATGTTTGAACACAGTCTGAACAGCTTTGACAGATTAAGAAATGAATACAGAGTGGATTACTCTATTTTAAAAGTCGTTTTGGACCATGACGGAGACGATCAAACCTTAAGTAAGTTATTATGATTTAAAAAATATGTTTAAGCATCATCCAAGGTCAAAAGTATTAAAAAATAACTAAGGAGCTTTAAGAAAATCTAGGAAATCTTTAAAAACAATAATAGGGTCTAAGGGGGACACTAACTTAAAAACGGCAACAGTCCAAAATTTTAAAGTACCACTCATAAAATTCGGTTTACTTATACAAAAGTTACGTTGACTCAAATTTCCTCTAAACACAGAACCTGTTCTTAACACCAACGAATGTTTTTTGAAATAACTTTTGAATTTTTTATCGGATTTTTATCCTTTTTGCAAAAAAAATTGTTCCAAATTTACAATTTTTTTACCAGACATGTCAAAACGGACTAACCTAGCCTCTGAAGAACTACCCCATAAAACACCACACCATATCTCTTTTTGACTCAACATGAGCATAATAGATTATTTTTAGTTGATTTATTGTTAAAACTGATTTTAAATTTTCAATTTAAGTTATGATCAACCATCAATGCTAAAAATTTAACCTGTGACTCCAGATCTAGATTATTATTGTTTTGTTTTACATTTTTTTCCAACAACCTGTGGTCTTTGGCACTAAATTTCAAAGTCGAATCATCACAGTAGAAGTCAGTTTATTAATGTCAATATTGCTCCCAAAATAGAACCTTGAGGAACTCCAAACTGTACATGTATCTGTTCTGATCTAGTTACTATTTGTTGTTTTTCATTGTGGTGTGTTAATTCTACATATTTTTTTCTTTTTTAAAAACTTGGTAACCAACTATTTTCGATATTTGTTATGCCTATACATTCTAATTTTTTGTAATCAATACAGTCAAAAGCACGAATTAAATCATAATAAATACCAACGGGACATTCACCTTTCTCCATGCTTTCCACAACACCCTCAACAAAATTTACAATTGCGTCCACAGTAGACATACACTTTCTGTAGACAAACTGGTTAGATTTTATGATATTATGTTTCTCCAAATATTCTTCCAGTCGCAATAAAAATGAATATTCAAAAAAATTTATTTTTTATTATTTTGCTTGGAACGCCATCAAATCCAAATGAATTTTTTGGCTTTAGCTTTTTTTAAATTATATCTACCAGTTCTGACTTTTCTAGCTTTTCTGAGATAAAGACATGTGGCAGTTTAGGGAGGTTATGTGATTTTGGATCTTTATTGATTTTCTTGATTATCTCCAACGGTGCATTACAAAAAGTATTGTTTAAAAACTTGCAAATACAATCCTGATTGTCAGTAATGTTTCCGTTAATATTAAGCGATAGAGGTTCATACGAGTTACTGTTGCCTTCATTTAATTCTTTAACTACTGCCCACAACGTCTTTGGATGATTCTTTGACCATTCTATTCTCTTTTGATAGTGTAATTATTTTTTTTTGTTGATTTTATTAAGAATCAATGTGTCCGTTTTTCAATGGAATAGTAAGTATTAAATTCTGGTTTTTGCCTTCTAAGCATATTTAGTTCTCTTAGATTCTTACTAGAATGTTTTATATCTAAGTTTATCCAAGTTTTACTTGTCTTTAGAAAAAAGTTTTTATTCGGAAAATGCTTATCAAAATAAAATAAACCGAATTTTCTGAGTGGTACCTCGTTAAACCTGAAATAGCGTCAGCTTATTTAAAAAAATAAAGGGTGGTCAAAAAAAAGTTGCAGCTTTTTTAAAAAATGTGATTTTTATTTTTCCGCCATCTTGGCTTTTTGACATATGACGGTTTTTGTTAAAACATTATAAAATTTGTTTAGTAACCTTTTCAAAAAGCTAAGGAACAAAAAAGTTATTAGCAAATCAAAACAGTCCAAAATTTTAAAGCCCACCCTATATATCGGAGCTAACTTTACAGCTGTTACGCATAAATAATATTGTGGGGACAGGTGTGTCAGTATTAACGGAGATATTGAAATTTGCTAATAAAACAAATTAAAAATACACTAGATTTAAGCCTATTTATTTATAACCAATAAAGTATACTTTCAATAACAATGAAATAAAATTCTCAAAGTTCGGTGTCCATTACTTGCCCTTTGACCCTATAATTTGTAACTTTTTAGTTTGTAATGCTGTGAAAAGCGGCGTGTCCCTAATTTTGGACATATCTTGGTCTGGCAACGAAGTAGCTGAACTTCTGGCCAAAACCATGAGCATACCCTATTTGCAACCGGACTTTTCCATTGGACCAACGTTGCATCTACTGGACACTTATCTAAACGAGAAAAACGCCACTGACGTGCTGCTGATGTTCGACGTTGACGAATGTAAGTACAGATAGCAGCGGCGCACTAACTCTCCAGAATAGTTTTCTTAAAATATCTACCGGGGAATTTCTAGCGAACCGATTTCAATACGGTTTTTTTGTTTGGAGCTTATCCTTCGTCAGAGTGTTGTTAGCTATGTTCGAAAAAAAATACGCCAAGTAGTTCCAGAAAAAATACGCTTTCTAACCCATAATTTGCGTGTTTATCGAAGGCTTTAAAAAATTTTAATTTTGATTGTTTTCAAGTTATCGACCAAGCCTTGTACTTTTGGATCGACTCCACCAGATTAAGAATGGTGGTGCCAAGTTCCCTAGATCGAAAAACGGCCAGTCGCATTAGGGAAATTCGGCCGATACCCCACAGCGTTGCTATTGTTTCGTCGACTCAGAATATGAGTCGGATTTTTCAACAGGTAATACGAGAGACTAAAACCCAGTTTGCGTTCTACGTTTTCATTGGTCGGCTCAAGGTTACATGTTTGTGAGGTTAGGGCTTTTGTGTTTTCGTCCTTTTAAAGTCATTTTTTCTGGCGCGAGTCCGCGGAAGAGAGGAAGTCGTTTTTACTCGCTAATTTTGTAACTCTACATTTCTTCGGGGTCCTTGTTTAAGCCTTAACTACACACGTATGGACGTATTGGTCTTGACTAAGAGAATTACTTTCCATCAATATCGGGCAAAAGTGAGAGAAACCGATTTTAACCGAAGATTTGGACCAATGATGCATAGTAGCGAGAGAATTCGACTGCATGGGAGCAAATTTTCTCTCGATTCAAGAATAACCCCACTGGTGTTAAAAATAACCAAACATAAGTCCTTTATTAATATCTTTAACAGTTTTTGAGTAGAAATACAATAAAGTTTCTACCTATAAGCTCAATGAGTACCACGTACAACCACCTCAAAGTTGTCATAAGCACGTGCTATTTAAAAATACAATTAAATGTATGGCGAAAAAGTAGTCGTTTCTATATGATAATTCCTTTCTAATTGCTTCAATATAAAAACCAAAAATATATATACAACCTCACATTCATGTAACCTAATTTTTGAAAACTGTGAAGTGGATTGATTTTAGTTAAAAGGCTTTAAAAATAAAATAAAAAAATCTTTGCGTCTGCAGGCTCAAAAAGAACAACTCCTCCTCCTTCCAGAACGCTGGAGCCTTATATTCACCGATTTCAAGACATTGCAATTCGACCAAAGCCTTTTGGAAGACCTCCCCATTACTCTCATTTCATTTGACGAGGAGTTATGCTGTGACCTCTTGCTAAAGGAAGACTGTGAATGTCCTTCCAACTTTAATATTATGTCTCAGGTGGCCTATTGGATAAGCGACGCCATTTTAAGGTTCGATGGATACAATGCCAAAGACGAATTTTTGTTCTGGATACTAACACAAATTAAAACTTTACTTTAACTAGAGGCGATTTCGGCAAGCTTTCCTTGGTATATCATTAGTTTAACCAATTGATACCTGCGACGTTATAGTAATGACGTAACCTATCACTTTCTTCCGAATTCGTTCGGTCAAGAGAAACGAGTCTTAACCAAAATTTTTTGTGGTTATTTTCCTATAAGTGGTTTATTTTGCTGAAGCAAATTTAACAAATGGCCAAAAGAAATGCTGCTATAGCTATCAACCTTTAAATCTATTCTATTCAAGAATATTTGTCAGTTGGTGTTCAAATTTTTCATCACCGGTTGACCCCTCCAACAAACGTAAACATCAGACAGAAATATTCACCTTTGAGTAACCTATGGACTAACTTAGCGTTTTCGGTAAAAGTAAACGATATTCCATTTGGGAAAAAAGTTACCCTGTATCGGTCGTTTAAATCCATTACAACTAAAAACACCAAAAATTTAAAATCCCACTTATTTGTTTACATTTCTAAATCAGAACAAAACGAAAATAAAAGGAGATAGCACTATACCAAACCATAGAACCATGCTTGCATTCCACGGTATGCAATTTGACATACCAAATAGGATGCCAGAGTCACGGTTGTACAAGCATTTGACAGACCAAACAGGGTACCAAACCAAAGACGGCCGAAATCACCTTAGGTAATCTTGGTTTACGCAAGTACCTACTTAAAGGTTCGATTGGAGTGAAATAAGGGTTAAAGTACAACTGCCATGAGATACCTAAGCTTAAGCTAACATTTGTTTTTCCGAGATTTTTCCTGAAAAATGGTATATCCTTTAGCATTAAAGGCAATTTATGTGACTTTGTTTAGTCCAAATAAATAATAATAAAGTGTCGTTATTTAAGAATCCTAATAGTATCATGACAATAATAACGTCAACAATATAATAATTTTGTTGATATCTTATTTTTAATGTAGAAGAAGTGTTTGTCAAACTTTAAGTAGTTATCCAACATGAGGCCCATATACTTAACTGTTGTTACAATTTTAACTTTTTCATTTTCGACAAACAGATTTATTTGTTTTAAATCTATTTGGTTATATTTATATCCCGTGGATATTATCATAGCTTTAGTTTTTTTAGCATTCAATTTAAGTTTATTTGTTTTGAAGTGAATAATAATTTTAGCAAGTTCAGCATTCATTCCTTCCACAACCTCATAAATGTCATCTCCACCAATTTCCAACACTACATCATCAGCATATTGTTTCACAGAATCACAGTCTAAATATTTATTTAAATAATTTATATAGATATGGAATAATAAAGATCCTAAAATATTTCCTTGTGGAACACCAACTCCAATATCAACACTTTCAGACATAAATAATTTTTTGTTTTCTTTCTTTCAAGTAATTTGTAAATAAACTCAGGGGTACTCCACTAACTCCACAGTATTTTAATTTATCTAACAATATTTAATGAATTATAGTCTCTTTAGATCGATAAACACTGCAGGTTTATACTTTCCTTGGTCTACTTCCATTTTCCATTTACTAACTATAAATTAAATAACTGTTTCACATGAGTGTTTAGAGCGAAAACCTCACTGATATTCCATAATAACAAATTGTTTGTTGTAAAATATGTATTAATTTAATTATAAATAGCTTTTTCTAGCAATTTTTCCAAAGAACGAGTGTTTATCGGTCTAAAGTTGCCTGCTTCGTTGGTGTTTAACATTTTTGGAATCGGTGTGACACAACTATATTTTAATTGATTGGGAAACTAACTAGTCTGTAAGCAGTTATTTACAAAATAAAGTAACTGAAAGCCGACAACTTCAAAAATGGATTACAAAATTTTGCCACGTAATAGATCTTTTAGGTTTATTTAATTATCAATTTGAGATATCAAAATCTTTCAATCGTTTATATTTAATAATTGAAAATTCGAAAATGTGCAAACTACAACTGGTAAATCGGCAGACGACCAACTTCTACAACTACTGATTGAGTCATGTATGTCTTGTACACTTTTAACATAAAATTTATCAAAATTATTCGCTAGGTCAGCATCTGTGTTGGAAAAAAATTACACTATCTTTAAAAACAAATTTCACGGAGCTTCGTATTTTATAATTTTATCCTGATACAAGCCTTTTAAGAGTTTTCTACGTTTCTTTGGAGTTACAACGGTTTGAATTAATTTTTTCCTTAGAATAGTTTTGTTTTTTTTTTAATTTTAAGGAATTAACAAAATCATTACGATATGCTTTATACATGTTCCAATGTTCTGTTTTTTTAGTCAGTGATTGTGTGAAATGCAAAAAATATGTAACAATAATAATTTTGAAAAACAAAGAACCCACATAGCACAATCGCGTGTTTTTTGCGTAAAAACGGCGTGAGAAAAGAAAAAAACATTAATTTTGAAAGTTGCTAGAAAAAAACCTTATTTCATATATGAAAACAAGCTTAATAGGTTTTTAGCGTTCTAAAAAAAAACGTTTTTAAAAAAGGCGTTTTCATAACGCAATTATCAAATCAAAACAACAACGTTTTTATGTTATTTTTAGCAGTGAATTGTAAGCAGATATTATCAACATCAAAATCCCATTAATTTTGCACCTTTTCTACATGAATCTGGCGTTTTTAAAACTTGAATTTAACTGTTTTTCTACTTAATTTCTACATTGTATATATGTGTAATTATCAAGGAATACGCACGAAATCCTATTGATCCTATTTTATAAAATCATGAAATACAAAAATTCTATATTTAAAATAAAAATACCTAATTAAAATTTGGTAAAAAGTAAAAACTATACAAAAAAAACTTTTTTTTAAACTTTTTTCAAAGTTTTATATATTTCTATTTTCAAAATATCTTTGGATATCATGAGATTGATAAAATTGGATCAACCGGTTTGCTTGATCACTTCACATAAACTTATACAATATTATAGAACATAAGTATACCTAGGATATATTAAGATATCATTTTTGACACCAGATCACATTTGAAGGTTCAAAAAATAAATTAATAAATAAATTAAAAAAATTGTAATTAAAAAGCAGGAAACAGGTTACCATTTTTTTACTTAGTTGCATATTTGGGTTGTTTGTACCCTGGAAGAACCAGCAGGAAAAATCCGACGAAGCCTTGTCAAACTCGTAGTCACTGATTGTGAATGTCTCTTACGCATTCTGAAAAAAAACGTTTATTTCATATACGAAAACAAGATACAAGGTCGTTTTTTAATGATATTTAAAAAAACGTTTTTCTGGTTAATTCCTAAGTAGGTATGTAATTTTAAACTGTTTTTATAACAAAAAAAAACAAACCCAAAAAAATCGGCGCCTAAACAAATTTAAAATTTGATCTAAATCTTAAATTTGTTTGATACTCGTGTTTTACAGTTTTTGTGAAATTTTAAGTTTTTTTTGCAGAAGCCAGCACCAAAGGTATGAGTTTTATACCCCTCAAAAAATGACATAAAGTCCTGTCTCCATGCTCAGCTATGTCGAAGAATTTTAAATTGAAACAATTAAATTTAACATATGTTACAAGTTTAATACTATACATACCTATAATACTTCTCAGCTCTGAGCCAAATATGCAACTTTATTTTACCATCTATCATTTTTCTAATGGCTCTCTGGTAGGTTTGTCCTCCCTCTATCGTCTTAATGTTTAATACTGTAAAAAAAATCACAGATGTCAAAAGGTTACCATCTAGGTACACAAAAAAGCCAAAATGCTTTCGCCAAACACAAATGTCTCGATTTTAGGAAAATTATTTTTAGCATATTTGACGTTGAACCGCCATTTATAATCTATAAGTATAAACTAATAAATCACATATTGTCAAAACTGTATCTAGAAAAGGATCAAGGACCGCACTAATAAGATTACGAGTTTCCTCGTAAAATTTTGTAAAGATGAAGCTATCAAGTATGCAACAGCTACAGTGGGCGATATCAAATATGACGATCGAAAAATAGGGACGCCATAAGGTTTTTCGGTATAGAAGAAATTGCAGTAATTGTTTGGTACATTTACTTACCTTAGAGTATAAACCATATTTTTATTTAGCACATTCACATACTATCACAAAAATCTCAACTCCATGTGCACGGTTATTTGTGCGATTCACAAAACATAAAAAATGGCGAGCAACAAGGCACTGGTCACTCGACACGAAAGATCTCGTCAATAAGCAAGGTGACCGACCACAGCGCCCCCACATGTCGCGCATGTCAAAACAATTAGTGAGTTTTTATAACTCGCTTTCGCGTCTTTTTTGAATAAAAAAAAAGAAGTGAAAAAAACGCGACAAAAAAAGCGCAAAAATTTAGAAGATCTGCGAAATCTTAATCTAGTGGGGTTTTGTAACTGGTTTTCGACGGCTTTTTAAGTGACAATTAGGCACATGAAATTAATGAGACTAAAAAAAATACACAGCACCTAAAAGTATCCGCAAATATGATATTTCAATAGCTTCATTTCTCCTCGATTTTAAGTTACTCTTAAAGATGTAGTTATAAAAAAATAAATATAACATATGGTATGAGGTTCTTTTCTAGTGAAAAAAAAAAACTTTATTGTTTTTGTTAGCGTTAATTTTACCTTAATGTGATTTTTATGTTATGTGGGAAAATAAGGTAAAAATTAGGGTTAGCCCTGTACCATGTCAATGGCGAAAATTTTCCTGCGCACGCCTGGCACAGTCTGCTAGCGCTCAGAAAAGTTTTTGGCTCCGAATTTTTTCTAGGCTAACCTGATTAGGAGAGTTATTATCGCAAATTTGCGTCTTTTGATGGAAAATAAAACCGCAAGTACTTATCTAAATTTGAGCAAAACATCCTCATACAAACATTCGAATGCCTCCAATTTTGGTACACTAAGAAAAAACTCGGTTTGGCATAACTCAAATATGGGTTTTCCTAGTCCGAAGCATGTTGCAAATAGGGGACAGCCCAAACCTGTGTATTACGACAGACCAATCAACTGATTTCTGATGATCTTCCATTATTACGCAATTATTTTTTGTGGTTCGGAGAACTCATAAAACTCAAACTACTACAACCCTTATTCTGGGCTACATAAACCCACAATTTGGATTACCACAACTTAACTCCAAGCTACCAGAACTGGCCCCTGGGCTACCAGAACCCATATTTTGGGATGCTTGAACTCGACTTTGAATTACCCACTCATATTCTGAGCTACTAGAACTCGACTTTTGATTACTTACTCTAGGTTACCAGAACACAATTCTGGGCTACTAGGACTTTGGACTGCCACGACTCCAACTCTGGGTCCCACAACCCAATTACTCCACTCCACTCCATAAGGAGTAGTTTAGAGGCATCTTGTGCCATTTTGCAAGCTTTAGCCAAATTGAAAAAACACCGTTTTTCGGGGTTATTCCTTGCACAATCACCCACTCGAGTGAAAGAAAACGCTAATGGGTATGCGTAATAGGCAGGTTCGATTAGATTCAACCAAGAAAAATATCGTCCGACCCCTTACGTCAGACGGACCGTGCGGCGAACCTTGCGACGAACTCACGTTCCGAGATGTTGTGCTGCAGACTGCCGAATCATAAATGAAATTAAAACAGATACGCGATTCTTAACTCTGCACTTTCCGCAGCAGTTCGGCTAACCATTTGTGAGTTCCTGCAGCTCCAAAATGAATTACCAGAACTCAAAAAATGTAATACATTTCAAAAGGCTGTACTAACACAGGCTGTGGGTAAAAGTAAAGTATCCCTTACACATGCAATGGTCTTTCCAACCAAAAAATAGGTTACCACAATCCATACAGATAGGTTAAAAGTCTGGAGTTGTGGTAGTACAAAATCGAGATAAATTTTAAGAAAAAATATTTTGTTGGTTCCCTCCAGAGCAAAAACGAGAAGTTACTGCAGTATTATGGCAGCCCGAAATTGCCAACCCACACTCTAGGTAAACCCTTTTTTCTCAGTGTAAATAGAATTAGACCGATATTAGACTATAAAATTTATTGGTCAAAGATCTTTTGTAAAAGATGTTTGACGACACATTTTACAGTGTAATATACCATATTTTATAAAATATTTCTTTTATTTTATAAAATTTGATATATTAAACCGTAAAATGTTTCATCAAACATATTTTACAAAAGATCTTTGACAAATAAATTTTGAAG
The DNA here is from genome assembly GCA_963921995.1 of Oxystoma pomonae. Taxonomy (NCBI): domain Eukaryota; kingdom Metazoa; phylum Arthropoda; class Insecta; order Coleoptera; family Brentidae; genus Oxystoma; species Oxystoma pomonae. The sequence continues at coordinate 83,981,207 of OY998169.1, read as the reverse complement.
TATACCCTGCCAAAAAAACCGCATTAAACCTCAGAAAAACCACATTTGATTTTTATCAGTTTTTACAAGGTTTATAAGCTTTTGTAAGGGAAAATTTTAGGATTATAAAAGTTTGTAATAACTTATGAGGTATGTCTGATTTTGGTAAGAATTTATGTGATTTTATATGTGTGGTTTTCATCTGATCCTATAATCAGACAGACTTATGAATGTTTTTAAAATTTGATGAATGCAGATATTTTTTTAAAAATATTTTATTGTTATTATATAAAAGCACCATTTTCTAAAAGATTTTATAATCAAAGCGACTCATCAACTTTTATGGGTTTCTATGATTACATTATTTTTCTTTTATAATTTATTATGAGATTATATAAACCGATGTTTTTATGAGTTTTCTGAGAGATTTTATAAGCCAAACAACTCGTAACATTTTATGGGTTTCTATGATTACACCTTTGTTCTTTTATAATGTTTTAAGAGTTTGTAAAAAAACGTTTTCTCATGAGATTTTGGGATATTTTATGATCACGCCAACTCATAGAATTTGACAGAACATTTATAATTTTATATGAGTTGGTAAAAACAATTTTTTTTATAAGTCTTTAAATAGATTTCACAGTCAGACAATTACAACATTTTATAGATTTTTATGAGTCCACCCTGCCAAGAAAAACTCATTGAATCTCAGAAAAAAACACACCTGATTTTTATCAGTTTTTTCAACCACCTGCAAACTAATTAAAAAACCTATACTTAGTGTACTTACTTCTTACTTACTTCTACAAAAAATATTTTTTTACTTATGATCCCATGCAGCACGCTGCTTCGTCCCAGGAAACTACATTTTATGTCTATTTTACGTCGGTACGTCCCGGGACCAATTAGGGACGTACAAAAGTGTACGTACATAGTACGATAATTTTACGTACAATTTTGGTCCTACATGGGAAATAAAATGTACGTCTCTATCAGTTATGTACGTAGTATGTACTGTGCCACATCCCAAGGTCGTACCAGGGACGTACAAACCGTTGCAAAATGTAAGTTCCCGGTACGTACATAGTACGTACCATTATGTACGTGTACGTACCGTGGCTGTATGGAGAAATCTTATAAAATATTAAAAAATCTTATATAAACTTATCAAAGTAATCAGATTTTACCTGCCCTAACCTATGTGCCCTTTGAAACAAATATATTAAATCGTCGCCCACCGGAACTTATAAAAAAACCATAACCACATCATTTGTCGTAAATACTTTTACAACAAAAAAATAGTTTCTGGCTTGTGAAATCTCATAGAAATTTATCAAAGTAACATCTCTCTCACAGCTCCTGGCGATAAATAAGTACTAATACGAGAACAATTTTCTATTACATATGTAGATTTTATGCAAGCACAAGGAGTGTTATTATATTATAGTGGGTTTTTAGGTCGTCGTAGTTTTTAGGTTAGGTTATAGTTTAGTTTGACTGTATATTAATCTCTATAACATTACTTCTACTATTATTACTACTACCACAACTACTAAAGTTTTGCCGTAATGTTTTTTTGAATGTTACTGGTAGATCTTATAAAATCTTTTAAACCTTTATGAGGAATTGTCATATTAAAACTTATAAAATATTGTAAACTTTTACAAGCCAGCTGGCTGGTGAAATATGATGAACTTCTATGCGGGATTTGTGTTTTACTTTCACTAGTCAAAAATGATAAAATATCATAAGTTTATATGAGCATAGATTATGAAAACTTATGACGATTTATCTGTTATATGTTTAGCAGGGTAATACCGGTCTTAGTCAGTCCCCATAACTCTACGCACTAATATAATAATATATAAACACATACCAACAAAACACACGAGTTTGAAAAGTTGTATTAAGATCGTGACTACCCAACAAATGCGTCTAATGATTTTGTCCTCATCATGATATTATACAGCCGCTTTCAAAAAAAATAGGACAACATTGACACTCGTGCTATCAAATACTCAGGTAAAATCATGGTAATGTGTGACACGTTGTCCTATTTTTTTTGGAACCGGCTCTATAATAATATATTTGGTACTTTTAGAACTTTAACCGCTTTAGTCGAGGAAAATTTGGAGTTTCCAGGCAACCTTGAATGCAACGGAACCACATTTCCTCAGAAGACAAGACAACGATTTGACCAGATAATCAAGGGAATTTTTAACGAGAGTAGTGACATAATTATGCGTCTAGGTAAGACTGTTATACGTACTCTTTTTTTATTTTTCGATATATTATGGGTAATAAACATATTGAACCCATCCCTAATGTGAGGAGCATAATGAAAGACGCCCAAAAAAGCAAAGATCATTTAAGGCCCAATTGCACCGTTTGCGCTTTGTTAAACCTAGTGTCAACTTAAATGATCTTTGGCATGTATAGAACCTTGATACTATAAGTTTAAATTAAAGATGTTCTAAATGAGTTTAATTGAAAAAAATATGCCATAAATAAGGTGACTTTTTCCGATTGTTTTCCTAAAAGACTCACTCTGTATATTTAACGTATAGTTTGCCCCAAAGCTGACTCCAACTTGCCCCAAGACAATTCATCTTGCCGCGAAGTCACTGAACTTGCTCTAATCATTTTCAGGTTCCACTATCGGGATGCACCCTAGAGGCGTGATTCAATTAAATAGCAACAGTAGCTTGCAACGGATAGCAACGATAAACAACTTTCGAGTGACGGTCGACAAAAATGAGAGGATCGAACCTATTAAAGCTTACTACAGAATCGGCATAACTCATGTAAATAAAGCTAGGGGAACCACAGGAAATGCACTGTTAAACGTCGCTTCGTCCCACTGCTGGGTGTGGGACACCCTCTATATTAAAGCTTATACTAAGTCATAGTTTTCTACCCAGATATTTAAAAAAATGCAAAACTTTCATCGCCTTTTTCGAAAATAAAAAAAGCTCTGTGTTTTTGCTCTATAGGACTAACCCGATTTAAGAAAAATATGAAAAATTCACAGGCCAACAAAATAAAAAAAATTTGGTGCCTGAGATCTAAGAACTGATTTTAAATATACTTAAAGTGCTGATTCTAAAACTGCCAGCAGATTTTTTCTATCAGCTCAAGTTTTTAAGATAGAGAATAATTCAATTTAGTTCTAATAAAAGGCAAAAATAAATAAATCAACATCTCTTTAAAATTCAAAATAGAAATTTGGTATTCAAAACCAGGATCTAATTAGCCAAATATACCTGAAATTGTCCGTAGACCAATATTCCTAGACCTGGTTAACCCGCATTACTTATTCCTGTTAATTTTATTAGCTATTTTATATTTGGAATTTAGTTATTAGTCTGAGGGAATTCCCTATAATCCGATCATCTCATACCTGCTCAACCCCGACTAATTGATTTTGGAAACATAGTACCTTTTGTCTACCTTTATCCTTCTCAACTTAGTATATTGTGTAGTTTTTGCAAATAAAGTTGTGTCATCATTTTTTGTACATTTTCGTCGTTTTATAATGTTAAAACTAAAACAATGGAATCCACAAGCAGGCGTAGCTGTATAAACCATCCAGATGTTTTTTGTTATGTATGTGGCGAACACACTTTGAAAGAAAGTAGAAAAACTATTTCTGAATTTGTGAAAAGGTCTTATCTTGCCTATTTTGGCGTTCATTTGGGAGATCAAGATAAATCTTGGGCTGCACATGTGGTGTGTAAAACATTTGTTGAACATTTGCGACAGTGGACAATTGGAAACAGAAAGTGCCTGAAATTTGGTGTACCAATGGTTTGGAGGGAACCACGTAACCATTATGATGACTGCTATTTTTGTCTCGTTAATATTAAAGGCATAAATAGGAACAATCGACATAAATGGACATATCCTGATTCTTTAAGAAGACCTGTACCGCACACTAAGGAAATACCCATTCCAACCTTCAGCAGTCTTCCTGAAATCCCGGAAGATGATACAGAAACATCAACGTCTGATGAAGTTCAAAGAATGCAATCAGAAAACGACAGTGAATTTGAAGCAGATTTAACAACTCCTCAGTGTTTTAATCCACAAGAACTGAACGATCTCGTGAGAGACCTATACCTCTTAAAGGAGTGTGCTGAATTACTTGCATCCAGATTAAAAGAAAAGAACCTTCTTTATCCAGGCACTAAGTAAGTAAGAGAGAAAAAGATCTGCTGCCTTTTTTCACTCAGGAAAGTAAGCTAGTATTCTGTAACGATATAAAAGGACTCTTAGAAAAAATGGGTTTGCCAGAAAACACTTTAGACCATTGGCGCCTTTTCATTGACATTTCAAAATGTAGTTTAAAATGTGTCCTTTTGCATAAGGGTAACAAATATGCCTCAATTCCTATTGCACATTCTACTACCATGAAAGAAGAGTATAAAACAATAGCACAAGTTTTGAAACAAATTAAATACGAAGAACATCAGTGGGCAATTTGTGTTGATTTGAAAATGGTGAACTTTCTTCTTGGACAGTAAAGTGGATATACAAAATACCCCTGTTTTTTATGTCTTTGGGACAGCAGAGCTAAATATCAGCACTGGGTTAAGAGAAATTGGCCTTTAAGAGATACTATAGTTCAAGGAAAACAAAACGTAGTAAATGAACCTTTGGTTACGAGAGAAAAAATCTTACTACCACCCTTGCATATCAAGTTGGGGCTTATGAAGCAGTTTGTGAAATCATTAGATCGAGATGGAAATTATTTTGGGTACTTGTCACGTAAGTTTCCTGGGATTAGCACGGAAAAACTAAAAACTGGTATATTTGATGGTCCTTATTAAAGATCCACAGTTCACCACATCAATGAATGAGACTGAATCTAACCCTTGGGGTTCATTTGTTCGAGTAGTTAAAAATTTTCTTGGAAATCACAAAGCAGGCAATTACATAGAATTAGTGGAAACTATGCTTTCAAATTTTCATGTTTTCGGTTGTAACATAAGTATAAATTTCACTACCTCCACAGCCACCTAGATCGCTTTCCAGAAAACTATGAAAGATCGATATCAAGGTTGGTGCCTTCAGCGAGACTACACCAGTAAACTCCATGCTAGAAAGTCGTATAAAAGAAAATTTGTAGGAGATAGTGACAATATAATTATGAATGTATGTTAAGCTACTTTTTATAAGAAATATTTAATTATATGTGTTTTTTTTGTTACTGGCAATATTCATAGTTAAAACGTAAAATATATATAGAGGTTAAAAAAACTAATTAATTCCTATTTTAAAAACTGGATCTAATAGACAAAATCTGATGGCTATTTCGGATTCTCCACCCAAAAATTACCCAGGACCAGTTAAAAAATCGCCAACACCAAAATGTGGCCTGTGATCAAGGATAAACACGTCAAATCTTGGTCAAAGACTGTTACTTTTTGCCTCATACTATAAAGAGCAAAACAGATGAGAGGAAATGGGTTTTAATATATGCCATACAGGAGAAAAACGATAACGGTTGAATTTAAAAAGCTTTTTCCCCTGTGGTCTTCATATTTTATTAAAATTTTTAATATAGATCACAGTACTGTATGTGTGCTAAAAACTATTTCCCTAGATCGTAAACTATTGACCTTAAGTTCCATCGTTAAATCTTGTGAAATCCATGCTATTTTCTTAAGCATCTTGTAGAAACTCTTAAAAACTCTGGAAAACTGGACTCGAGTCTTGTAAAACCAGGTTAAATCTGATGAAAACAACGAATTTAACTGGAAATCTTATCAAACCTCGTAAAAATCAGACAACTGTTACCATAAAATCTTGTAAAAACTTGTAGGGTTCCTTAAAAAATATTGTCAAAACTCGTAGATTTTCATAAGCTTAAGGATTGTCCTTTTCGTCATAGAATCTTACAAACTTTATCAATCCGTAATCCAATGAAATCTGATAAATTTTTATAAAAGTTCACATTACTTCTGATAAAAACTTGTGAGGTTACAATGTATGTTAACACCTATTGAATCTCGTCGACTTTAACCGTCGAATCCAATCAGAACTTGTCACTTTGACGAGTTCTTTTTAAAGAGTTTTGACGAGGTTTTTCATCTCCAAAACTTTTGCTTTTTTTTGGCGAGCTCTCAGACTACATTGATATATCATGATTTAATTCGATAGAACACCCTGTACATTTAGGCACTACCATGGTCCTACAAGGAACAAGACTCGGAGACCGGCGAATGGATCTGGACAGGGTACTGCGTAGACTTCGCCAAAAAATTATCGGAGGTGATGAATTTTGATTTCGAATTTGTGGAACCTGCTAGCGGGACCGTCGGCGGGAAAGTAAATGGCACGTGGAATGGGGTCGTTGGAGATTTAGCCAGAGGAGTATGTTTTTTTTTTAAATGCCGACGCTTGATTGTCGGGGGGGTTTGAAAATTTTTATTTTTGCTTGTTTTATTCTTTTCGACGTTGCTTGAAAGAGCTTGCTTTCGACAACCTACCCGCGCATATATGTATTATTTTTTTTTAGGACACTGATATGGCAATTACTGCAATAATAATGACCGCAGACAAAGAGGAGGTTATAGATTTCGTAGCACCTTATTTCGAGCAAACAGGAATCACCATAGGTAAAACTCTAATATAAAATGAAGGGAAAATTTAGCGCCCTTTAGCGCCCTAACATATTTACAGAACAGATAAATCGGAAAAAAGTTTTTCCTCGACCAGGATTTGAACCCGGGACCTCTAGAACACCAGTTTAATGCTCTACCAACTGAGCTACCGATTAACTGGAATTTTAACTGGCTATTCGGAAATCTTTCGTCCGATTCATTTGTTAGTAGTAGGGAGATCTTTGAAGCCTACTGCGGCTTTAAAAACCTAGACATGTTATAAAGACAAGGAGGTCCACATTCACGATTACTAGTTGTGAGAAATTTCTATTTATCTATGAACCAACGATACACGACATATAGCGTTTTGTTGAAGATGTCAGATGGCGAATTTCCAACTAATAATTTCAGCCAAACATATTTACAAAATGAAGGGAAAATTTAGCGCCCTAATAAATTTACAGAAAATATTTGTGGCGTAGAGAGCAAAGGGTGAGGGAATAAATCGGAAAAAAGATTTTTCTCGACCAGGATTTGAACCCGGGACCTCTAGAACACCAGTTTAATGCTCTACCAACTGAGCTACCGAGGAACTGCGGTTTTAACTGGCTATTCGGAAATCCTTTTGTCCGATTCATTTGTTAGTAGTAGCGAGATCTTTGAAGCCTACTGCGGCTTTAAAAACCTAGACATGTTATAAAGACTTTTAGAAAGAAATTTACTTTTTCTATCGCTGTGATGGTGTCGTAACTGTAGACAAGAAAAGGGCAAAACAATGAAGCCAACATTAACATACTCTATAAGACTCGGTTAAAAACACATTGCTTTATTTTTAGTTATGAGAAAACCAGTAAGAAAAACCTCCTTATTCAAATTTATGACAGTTCTAAAGATAGAAGTGTGGCTCAGCATAGTGGCTGCGTTGGTAGTCACCGGTTTTATGATTTGGTTTCTAGACAAATACTCACCATATAGTGCTAGAAATAACAAAAAAGCCTATCCGTATCCTTGTAGGTAAGGGAATAAAGTTTATTGAGTCAGACCAACATACGAAGCTCTGTAACTAAAACTTGAAGCGAAAATCAAAAAAGTCGACATAATTTGACTTGTGGAGAACGAAAATTTAGAAATTACAAAAAAAATCCTTAAAAATTTTGTGTTAGAGAGGAGTTGGAGTCACAGAAGTTTGAGATAATAAAATAGACATTTTTTATTCTTGAAACATTCAATGTAAAAAAGCGTCACTTTAGAAAACAAGTTTTTATTAGCAATTACGCTATTCATTTTTAGGGAATTCACGTTGAAGGAAAGTTTCTGGTTCGCTCTCACTTCTTTTACCCCCCAAGGAGGGGGCGAAGCTCCCAAAGCTTTATCTGGAAGGACTCTTGTGGCCGCGTACTGGCTCTTTGTCGTTCTGATGTTGGCCACGTTCACAGCGAATTTAGCTGCTTTTTTAACAGTCGAAAGAATGCAGGTAATCAATCCCAAAACACTTGATTGATTAGATGATTAAACCTTCCTCCTTGATAGTTTTCTTTTTCATAAGATGTTAAGTCCTTCAGTAGGTGAGTGCCGGGCACTCACGTCCTCAACGCATAGCCAACAAACCTCCTGTTATTTTTACAAGCTTTTATTTACTTCACATGTATGTTTGTACGTAAGTTAGTATATTGCACAAATTTGCAAGTCAATTTTGACTAACTTCTACATAACCAATCAACTTCAACTACTATGTTGGTGGGACGTCGTTAAGTGAAGTTTCATTCATTCAAAAATTCCCGTGTGGTAAAGTGCAATAACATTAACTTTACCGCACTAACTACTACTTTCCGCACGCAAGTGAGTGCAGTAAAGTGCACTTTACCGCATGCGAGTAGTTAAAATTTGTTAACAGGGGTTTTTGGTGTAGAGAATTAGGGATTTGTGATAAGACATTAACACAGCTTTCTTCTGATACCATAATAAAAGTGATGGATGCAAAATTATATTTTGCAATTTAACCCTTATTAGATCAGCAATTGATAATAAAAAGACAAGTTTGGTACGTAATGGGTGCAAAATAATATTTTGAAATTTAACCTTATTAGACTAGCAATTGATAATAAACAAATATATATACAAATATATACAAAGTGAATTCTTTAACGGTGGAACGGTGCTTCTAGATGCTTTAGGGAACAGGTTTTAAAAAAGCTAAAAGCGAATCCTTCATTAAAAATATGATTTTAGTAACTGGCTGCAGATAACTAAAGCATAGCTTTGTTGGTTACCGACGCAAAAAACCTTTTTTTTATCACGGGTGCAAAAAAAGATTTCTGTCCGTTTTTTACCCAAAATTAAAGAGAAATAGCGGAGAATAGTAATATTGAAAAAATATAATTATTCTTGCACTAAAAATTAAGCCATTTCCGCCAGTTTTCACCAAGTATTTACGAAAAAATTATTTAAAACATCAAACTGTCAAAGATTAAAATGTCGCAGCAATGAACTTCACCGAGTAAAAAAGCACATCGCTATGGCAACCATTGTTATTTCGTTTACCAGTCGCCTTGATTTATAGTGTAAAAATTTACGAGAAGTGCTCTTCGTTCGAGATTTTTAAAAGTATTTTCCTGTTTTTCTTGGATTTTTTGATGAAGATATTAAAAAAATAGTGTTCACAACTCGTAGCTAAACTGTGCATTTTTTACTTGCATTTTTAAATACCTCGCTGGGCTCGTTATTTAAACCAACGCTTGTAAAAAAAGCACTATTTTAGCCACTGGTTGTGAAAACTACTATTTACGGACTTTCTGCCCACGATAAAAAAAATTTTTGGCCCCCAACTGGAGGCCCAGGACCTACCAAGTATTTTTTTTAAATAGAAGGTATACCACTTGTGGCACCTTTTTGGAAAGCTTGTTAAAAAAGAAACCTAAATCACTAATTTTTTTTGATATCTGTTAACCAACGTGTCAAAAATTTTAAATAACTTTTTTCGTTGTCAATTGTTAAAAAAGAAATTCGATTAAATACATTTTTTGACATCTGCAGCCCATGTATCAAAAATTTTTAAAAATCCTATTTTTTTTTCAATAGTTTTAGCTTAAAAATAAACTACATATATCTTTATTTACTAAGTGGAAACAACCTCAGAAGGATATTAGTGATATTTTGGACCACTTAAAATTTTGACAACTTTGACAGCCGCTGTGGTAGTGTTTAACAAGCACTACCACTACCACTCATCGATTTCACCAGAGTTTTTGGAACACATTAAACACTGTCACTTGCAAAAAATTTAGAGATGACAAAAAATTAAAAATTTGGCTTAATTTTACAAAATAGGTGTTTTATATGTTGGACCCTGATAATATTTTATTATTTTTAAAATTAACTACGCCAAAATTCTCTAAAACTAACCAGAAAAATAACCACAACCCCAACGAAATGGATTCGTAGCTTACGGCAGTGGTAGTGGTTAATTACCACTACGGAATGACCTTTAGCTATTGCGCAGACGCAGTAATTACTACAAGCATTACGAAGTGTCAAATAAGCGTTCCAAAATATCCCTATTATTGGCGTAAAATTTTTAACACATGGGTTCACAGATGTCAAAAAAATTTATTTAATCCAATTTTTCTTTTAACAAGCCTTCCAAAAAGTTGCCACATGTGGTACTTTTCTTAAAACCTCTTTCCTTAAGTCGCTAGAAGCACCGTTCCATTTAAAGAATCCGCTCTGTATACACATATGAAGTTAAATAAAAGCTTGTAAAAAAACGCTCATGACAGGTTTAGTATACTTACTAAGTTATAAGAAAACTAAAATTTTCTGCTCTTCAGTGCCCTTTATAAAAGCTTGTAATTAGAAAACTTTTCTTTTTAAATTTACTCACTAAAGCATAATTGTTTCGGAACATTTAGATATAATTTCGCGTAATATTAGAATCTCAAAGCCACAAAAATTCACCATAATCTCTGTCAACTCACCCAATACACCTTGACTTACTGATAAGTATCACTGAAGACTCAGAGTTTTGCTGCTGAATGGAAGATGAAGAATCTTCAATGCTTGTCTTTTTCATGTGATAAGAGCTTTGAATTTTATAAGCTTTATACTAGGTCGTAGCAAAGTAAGAAGGTTTAAGCCCAGAAAACTCTATTCTTTTGTCAACAACGCATATTTTTAGAGCTAAAGTCCGGAGATTTTTTCTGCTCAAAAAAATCCATTCCAAGTCTATTAGTTCGTAGAAATATGTGAAGAAACATCTTAAATGGCGGATGCGCCGTTTTTTTTTTTAATTTGTTAAATATGGTAAGATATTTATAGTAGAAATTTAAATCTTTTTCAGGCTCCGGTTCAGTCTTTGGAACAGCTGGCAAGACAATCCAGAATAAACTACACGGTTGTCAAAAATTCGGAGACTCACAAGTATTTTATCAATATGAAAAATGCCGAAGACACACTATACAAGTATGTAATGGAAATTATATAGAGTCAATTAAAGTTCCAGATTTAAAATTGTTACAACCGATGACCCACAAAAAAAAATAAAATGAACCACTACTTCGTCACAATAATCAGAATTTTGTTGATATACATATATTAGAAGTCGAAATAGGTTAAATTTTTGCAGAGTGTAGACTACTTTAAAAATCTTAAAAACTTTGTTCGGACGGCTTCTTAAAATTAGCAGTTAATCGGGTTGATAAACGGTCCTTTTATGTAGATATGTATCTGTAAAGACGCCTTTTAAATAATTTTATTGTTGCATAATTTGAAACAAATAAGAAGCGAAAAGAAAATAAAAAACCAAATGAAAAACTGAGAAACAAAATTTAACAAAAAATATAAATAAAAAAAAACAGAAATTAAAATAACAAGAAAACTATAAAAGTAAAAAAAACAATAAAGAAAAAATCGAAGTAGAAAAAATAATCATATACTCCTTACGACAACAAAAAATTAAGAGAAATGAGGGTTGACAATAAACTAAGTTTAATTTTTGGCAGAATGTGGAAAGAATTGACCCTAAACGCCTCGACAGACACTGACACGTACAGAGTGTGGGACTACCCAATCAGGGAGCAGTACGGTCACATCCTATTGGCCATAAATGACAGCAATCCTGTCAAAGACGCGGCCGAAGGTTTCCGAATCGTGGACGAACGTTTGGATGCTGATTTCGCTTTCATTCATGATTCCAGTGAGGTAAGACCCCAAATATACTAGTGCCTCAAACTCCCTGTTTAACTTAAACAATGTACCCAGTAAACACCGTTATGTAGAAATTACGTAAAATTTACATAACAGATTTACCTTGTTACGTAAATTTAAGGTCACTCAGAGGTCACAATAAGGTTAAATTTAAGTCACATTAATGTGCGAAAACTCTGCATAATGCCATGCGCAAAGCCCACCTAATTGTTACGTAAATGTGATGTAAATAAAATTACATACCTTTTACATAAATATTACATCCATGTTACGTAAGAGTTAAGTAAAAACTATGTATATTTTACATAACTGATTTACCTTGTTATGTAATTTTAAGGTCACATAGAGGTCACAAATATTTATTAATAAGGTAAAATTTGGGTCACATTAATGTGCGAAAACACTACATAATGCCATACGCAGAGCCCACCTAATTCTTACATAAATGTGATGTAAATAAAATGATATACCTTTTACATAAATATTACATCCATGTTACGTGAGACTTAAATAAAAACTACGTATATTTTACATAGTATGTAAATTTAAGGTCACAATAAGTTATTAATATGACATGCGCAAAGCGTTAACTATCTAAGGCCGAGCATGAGCATGCAGCTTGAGGCTGGCGAACGTCGATGATTTACGAAATGTTTACGAAGGTCTGCCGGTGTTTGCTTGATACAGTCCGACATTGGCAAAATACAAAGTAAACCAGACGGGCTGATTTAAGTGGCGGAAGAGGTGATTCTTGTAGAGAAGTACTACCATTTTGTCAATACCTCAAAGTCCGCATTCTAATTTTGAAATATCTTTGCTCTTTATATACATAATATATCATCCACTGTACAAGGAACATAGTGACATTAGCGCCATCTCTACCTACTAGGAAGAAACTATTAAGCACTGGTAATTTCTTTCATTTTAGACGATATAAATATTACATAAAATCAAAATTATGATTGTTTTCCACAAACCAAAACTACACTTTTTTGCACTCGACGCGCGTTTCGCTAACAACGTTAGCATCATCAGGAGACGATAAACAATGAACTAAATTAATCTACGCTCTATCTTATATACAATCCTTTAGTGGGCGGACATAAGACTAATAATTTGTGATTGATCACGATTTTTAATCCTATCTCCCCTCAACCAAAGAATAAAGTGTACTAAACGGGATGGGTCCTCTATCTTTATTTAAACTATTTCTGGATTTAATGATTTCCATACTTTCATATGCATTCAAAAGTCTTTTGTTTGGTACACATTTTAGAAGTTCTAGGTTATCTAATGTGAATCTATGATTGTTTTCAAAAGCATGCTCGGCCACACTTGACTTTTCTGTTCTTCCGTATTTTAAGTGTGCTAAGTGTTCTTTAAAACGTGTTTGAATAGAGCGTCTCGTTTGGGCAACATATTTTTTGTCACAATCCATGCAACTAATTTCGTAAATTCCACTTTTTTCTAGAACTGTAGTTTTATCCTTGGGATTTCCTAGTAAGCTTCTTATTGTGTTACCGGATTGATATACTAATTTAAGACCGGTGTTATTAAATACTTTTTGTAAACCTTTCGTATAATTAGGATTATAAGGAATTGATACAAATTTTGAGTCGCAGGTATCTTTTTGTCTGGATTGTATATAAGATAGAGCGTAGATTAATTTAGTTCATTGTTTATCGTCTCCTGATGATGCTAACGTTGTTAGCGAAACGCGCGTCGAGTGCAAAAAAGTGTAGTTTTGGTTTGTGGAAAACAATCATAATTTTGTTTTAGTGCAACCAAAGGTTCCAAATTCCCAACATAATTACATAAAATGTTTGATATAATAGTTATATAACATTTCAAATGTAGACTTACGGTTCAATTGACTATATAATAGTTATCTAAAATTTAGAACTTTAATTTACATAACTTAGATGACATGATTAATACATAAAAAAATGTATGTAACAATTATGTAAAATTTTAAATGTAAACTTAAAGTTCACATTGTTTCATAATATTTATGTAAATTTAAAAATTTTAATGTGACGTAAATCATGTTATAGAGCGTTTACCTAATTTATATGATATAAATATTACATAAAATGTTTTACATAATAATACCTAAATTGTTACATAATAGTTATGTAAATTTTATTACTTTCACTAATAGTTAATAATTTGATGTAACGTTTACGTAAATTAGATTACTTCCCACCATTTACATGATATTTACGTAAATTTTAAGAATATATTTATAAAGCCATATAATTTACGTAAAATTAACATTGCTTATGATGACTTTAATTTACACTCAAAGTTTTGACGTAATGTTTATATAATTTTTTATAAAAATATTTTTATGTGAGATTTACTTAAATATGATGTAACATATTTTACATAAATATATGAGCTTTAGGTTTATATAAATATTAGGTTAAAGTGACAAGTGTGTTTACTGGGTAATGGTTTAATCTATCAAATTCATTACAGCGTAGGTAACCTGGATTTTTATCTTTACACAAGGGTTCGCATTATAGAAGGCATAAGTTTTGAGGGTTAAAAACGTTAAGAAAGTCACCCTTGTAAACTACTATACAGATACTTCGGCAATTTTCATTTGTGTAGCGCACGTCACAAGCTTTAACTTGATACCTCATTCGTACTGCTCTAACTATAAATAATATACCGGGTGGGCCATAAACAACAGGACAAAATGTTTTCCGTTATAACTTTTAAACCATACCACCGATTTTCATGCAACAAACTGTTCTTTGCAGGGAATTGAGCAAGACTTTGATTAGAAAATTTTTTTTCGTCATCTTAACATCTAAGATGGCGGACAGAAACAAACTTTACCCTTAAAAGTTTGTCGTTTAATCTTATGTTACGGAAATTTTTTGGATTTTTTTATGAAGTCTTAAAAAAGCTTTGTTTCTGCCACGTAGAACGAGGTGCGAATCATTAAATTCTGTCTGCATAAGTTTTCTCATAAATTCATTATTTCTAAACCGATGTTGACGAAATAAAAAGCCTCATGGCGAGAATCGATTGTTCCTTAACTACTGCTATTGAAATTTGTCTCCATCTTGAAATTCAAGATGACGGACAAAATCAATCTTGTCCCTTTAAAGAGGCTCGTTTATTTGTTCTTAAACTTTTAAATATTTTGATTTGTACAAAAGTTCTGCTTTCGCCACGCACAAGGAGGTATAAATCATCAAAAACGGTTTGATGGTTCTCCAAAAATTAATTTTTGTTTCCATCACTGTTTTATATACGATTGCCTTCTCAAATAAAATAAACAAACATCATGGCGAAGATCAAAACCTCTAAAAAGATCACTATCGAAATTTGTCGCCATTTTGAAACCCAAGATGGCGGACACAATTAAATGTATCTCTTTAAAGAAGCTCGTTTATTCTTAAGTTACAAGAACCTAAAAATGCCCATTCTCCAACGCGCATAGCTAGGTACGAATCATTAAAATCGGTTTAGTGGTTTTCTAAAAATAATTTTGATAAAATAAAAAACATCATGGTAAGAATCTATTTCTCTTTAAAGATTGCCAATGAAATTTGCCACCATCTAATAAAGCAGCTCTTTTTTTGTTGCGACTAATTTTTTTACCCTTTTTCGAATTTATATTATTTTTTTAGCTTTTCCACGCCTTGCGTCATCATAACGAAAATCGCTTTAGTAGTTCTTAAGATATCAGTGTTTTCTTTAACGATTGTTTACATTTTAGACTCTTGCATCTCTGCATTGATTTCTTTATAAAATCATTATTACTAAACCGATTTTAATGAAATACAAAGCATCATGGTAACAACCGATCGCTCACAAAAATCACGAAAGGAAAATGCCGCATAAAATCCAAGATCTCCATAAGAATCGTTTCTTTTTATGTTGTGAGGAAGCTTCTTTGAAGAGATAAATTTGATTGTGTCCGCAATCCGTTTTTTTTGTTTTATTGAAATCGTATAATCTCGAAAACAGTGATGGAAACAAAAATTAATTTTTGGAGAACCAACAAACCGATTTTGACGATTTATACCTCGTTGTACATGACGAAAACAGAACTTTTGTACAAATTAACATATTTAAAAGTTTACAGAACATATAAATAAACGAGCCTATAACGGAAAACATTTTGTCCGGTTTTTTATGACCCACCCGGTATAATTCACAAGTTCTCGAAAAATATTACTATTTAATTAATTATAAACAATATACATATTTTTATAGGATTTTTTTCGAGATCTACAACTTTTTCATTTAAAGTTTTTTAAACAAATCACTTTTTGTTGGTCAAAATGCGTTAAAACTGATTTTTTGTAACTTTGGCGCCCTCTATCTTTTTGGAAACTAACTACAGAAAGTTGAGCGCTTGGACATAAATGTTGCAAATTTTGAATAATTTTGTTCTCAGACTTTTTCTCCTCTTACCAATAGAAATGGACAAAAGTCGGTTACAAAGATTTTTCAAAATGGCGGATGGTTCCCGAGAAGGGGGGAAACACAAACCTGGGAGCCTCCCTGGATTTTTTTCGACCTCAGATGACAACTTAACTGTACTAAAAGTCTACAGAAAACATAATTTCAAGCTATTGGCAATATAAGATTTTATCAATTCGTTTTTGTAAAAAATTTGCAATTTTTAGGTGAAGTATGAAATAAGCAGAAATTGTAATTTTACCGAAGTGGGAGAAGTTTTTGCCGAAAAACCATATGCAGTAGCAGTTCAGCAAGGTAGTCACTTGCAAGACGATCTGAGTAAAGTGTGAGTGTCTTTACTTAATTTAGTACGTATTAAAAAAATATTTTAAATTAAACTAGCTAACTAGTGGAAATTTTACTAATTCCGAGTCGGTAAGTCGAAAACAGTATGATTCCGTGTCGAGTCGAGTTGACAACTAAAAAGAAATTAGTGTAATAAAAATCCATTCCTGAACTTGGTAATTTTCCAAAAAATTTCAAAATTCAAACTAGGCATATTATTTTCTTGTAGAATTTTGGATTTACAAAAGGATCGTTTCTTCGAGCAGTTACAAGCCAAGTACTGGAACCATTCTGCAAAAGGCGACTGTCCCAGTACCGATGACAATGAAGGAATCACTTTGGAAAGTTTAGGTTCGTAAACCAACCAACTGTATTTTACCACGTTTTTATTAGCTCGCTTTCTTGTTTGTCCGCCTCTCTGCTAAAATTTCGGCTAAATATCATAATCTTTTTATGTGTTGTAATACTCGATCAACACAGCACAAAACCAAAGAAAAACGAGATAGGAAGCAGGATTACTTTCTGATATACAGGGTTCCTAAGATTTTCCTTAGGGATAGGATTTCAATAAATCAAACAGAAATGGAATAGAAAGTTCTGCGCGCACAAAAGAAACAGGTATATTGAGCAATGGTGCCAGTTTGTTATTATCTCCGGACTGCTTTCATGAGAAAAAATTGTCGCCACTCTTTCATTGTGAGCATAAATCATAGTTGCAATAATAACCGTTGACAAGATGTCTGCAAATTCCGCTAGATGGCGGCCACACCTAATTAAAAATTAGATGTTTTCAGGTCCAAACCACAGCTTTTTCTTGCTTAAAGGAGGCGGCAGGGTCCATTATTTACGATACTGAGCGATAAACTCGTGAGGTTGTTAACATTAGAAAGAAATATCTTCGCTTTTAATTAAATTTCTTTCCATTCTGTTCTACTAGTGACATCTATCCGGCAACGGCCAAACCATGCAGAGCACTAGCAGCCAAAGAAATCAATAACGGCGCTGTTTTTCCTGCAGAGGTTTTTGCTTGCGATATTATTGATTTTAAATAAAGCTGGCCCTACACTACATTTGATACTTTCGAGTGTTTTATGATTTGATCTCGAAACATGTAGCGAACCAATTCTTCAAAACTAGCGGGAGGGTAAAAGCGAAAAATAAGGGGCTGCCAATATTTGTAACACCCAAAAAGGGGTAAAAGATTTATTTTGCTCTGTTTCTTTACAAAAAACGTTTTTTTTACGAAAAACTTGAGCTCTGCCACTTTTTTATTTTTTTCTTCAACTTTCTCGAAATTTTCGTCATACCGTAGAAAAAAATTATTTCCCCCATGGTCATACTCTACTTTTATTCGAAAAAATTTAGAAACAGAGACGGGATCAGTTTTCCTAAAACGGAGGATCTTGGTTTTGAGTGATAGATAAAGGGCGCCGCAGGCAAAAATTTTTCAATTAAATTAGCCGAACGCAAAAATGTTAGAAAAACAAAGCACGAAATAAAAATGGCGCCGCTTACAATTTTTTTTCAAAAATTACGTAATTTCAGGAACGCAAAGAAATAGGTCTAAAGAGTATAATTTTTAAGAAAAAAATATCAATTTCCTCGCCCTCCTCCACTGGGACTACAGGGGCCGTGCACAAATTACGTAATGGTCATAGGGGGGAGGAGGGTTACAAAACGTTACGTAGGGGGGAGGCGGGTTTTCGACAGCGTTTGCATTTATGTGAAACTAAGAAAATTTGGGGGGGGTAGTGGTCTTGAAATCGTTACGTAATATTAGGGAAGTGGCGAGCCAAACCGTTACAAAACATTACATAGGGAGGGGGTCAAAAATTGGTAAAATCACCGTTACGTAATTTGTGCACGGCCCCACATCTGACTGTTCCTCCTTTTTGATTTCGAATCAGAGTGCAAAACCCGGGTTGGACGTTCGAAGGCGTCAACCCGTCTTATTTGCTTGATAAAGTTTCTACGGAGATATCTCAGTCGATTTCTCCGGCCGTGTATGAACGCTTTAGGTTAGGCATTTGCATGTGTCTCAGTCTGGGGACTGTAAACAGTGCGTAAGGACAATGGTTACAAAATGAAAAGCCGAAAAATATTTTTTTACGATATCTTTCATCAGTTTGGTATTAAAGTCGAGCAAAAACAATTTTTATTCCAGTCCTAAAGGTATGAAAATGGAAAACATTAGAAAACAACAACCTGGAATGGATTTACTACGTGTAAGATGTAGTGACAACATAGCCCCATGCCCATCCTTTTCTGCCTAATGTGCTTTTCCGTTTGTCTGCGTCTTATACACGGCTGCTTGGCCCCCTAAGGATTTGCTTAGGAACCCTGTATAGAGCTTTAAAGTTGACGTATTTTAAGGCTATATTTTTGGACATGGTCCAAGTTTTTTTCCCACAACTTTATTGATTACCGCCAAAATAAAACGATTCGTTTCTCTATTTGTCCCATCGATGTACTGTTAGTACGTCGATGATTTTTCCTAAATGAAACACCCTTCCATCCATGTAAAAATATTTCTATAAGGGTTCTTTGGCACCACCAGAAACGTCACTGATTTGTTAATTTTAAAAATAAAAGAAAATTACCGTTTTTAAAAAAATGACGATTTTTATTTTCTTTAAAACAAACGGCCAGATTTTAATAGTTTTTACATATGTTAAAAAAAAGAATCCTACTAAGCTAAAAAAATATTTTTGCTTGAATGGTACCATTAATTGGAAAAATGGTAGGTATCTTTAATGATTTTTAATATTTTTGAAATATTGGTGAAATATGAAAAATTATTTAAAATAACAAATTCAATTTCAAAGCTTGATACGAATATTTTGGTACCGAAAGGTATTCATTGGTATCTGTATTTGACCAATCAAATTGCCCCTGTGTTATATGCTTTTAGGCTAACTTGGGGTTGCCGGTAACGAATATGATAACATTTTTCCGGTTGTTTACACTGTGTTCCCAATAGAATGCGTAAAATTATCTGGCAGCAAATGACGCCGTCTCTTAAGCAAAAGTTTGACTCAAGTCTACCTTGACTTTTTTTAAATACAAAACCGCCGCATGCCGCCATATTAAACATATCTTAAGAGTTTTAACTTTTGCACGCAAATGCTTGCGGAAAACAGTATATTTCCTAACAAGTGCGGATTTATTGCTGAGCTAATAACTTCTGCGTTGTTGTTCCATGTTCTAGGGGCAGGACTATTTCGTGATTTTCAATATTTTTAAATGTCAATGTCATTTTCGGAAGGAGAAGGGACACTGCTATTGGCTGATGTTGAGAGATATGATAATATCTTGTTTGACAATTCTTTTTTCAGCTGAATCGACTCTTCCAAATATCCCTCAGCAACTGCGGTCGACTTCCATCCGCCCAATCTTTTAATATTTGTTATTCCTTCTCCACTTTCCGCTAACATTGTGGCCGAAGAAAGGCGGAAGCTGTGACCTGTGTAGGATTCGGGGTTGGGAAGTTTCAGATACCATGCTATTTCAGATGGGTATTTTCCAAAAGAGTTTATTCCGACAGCTTGAATGGTGCAGGTTCCGGTTTTGTAATGTAGAAAAAATCTATTATGTGGTGTACCAGGTTTCCTTAGATTGGCATGTTTTTTGTACAGTTCTAAATAGGTTCCGTCATTTATATCATTAGAAATTACAAAAGATCGGCTGGTATGGTTTTTTGAGTCAGGTATCTTTACGATTAATAGGTCAAAGGTTATGTCGTTAGTAGTTACCTTTGTAAGTTCTTCGCGACGGCATGCGCCGGCTAATCCAAAGATTGCTACTACTTTGATCATAAGATATATTTCGTCAGGTGCTTCAGACAAAAATTTGGCGATTTCCTGTTTTGTAAAAATTTTGGATTTTACATTCTTTTGAACTTTAAGTACTGTTTTCAGCATCGAATATCTTGACCACATCGTGTTTGGTCTGCAGGTATTACTAAGTTTTACAAAATAGGCAAGGAACACTTCCTCGTTGAAGCTTTTAACTTGTTGCTCCTTGCACCACTTAGTGAAAAATAAATATTCTTTCTCATACCTTGTTTTCGATTTCACAGGAAGGAGGTCAAGGTCTCTTGCTGTATTTATTATAGATTCTGGAAGATTTTCTTGGGATCCTGACGCGTCCATTTTCAAGCACTTTTTAGTTTGTAATCTTGTTGCCACGGGGCTACAGCATTAAAATTGTGACTTCACTAGTTTTTGACAACTATTTGAGAGTTGAGTGATTATAAGGACACCGAAAAAATTGTTATTAAGGTAGCGATTCAGATTTTTCAAGAGCGTGCGAAAAAGTAGTGGGGAAAAGTGGCACTTTCAGAACTAAAATGCGTACGGAAAAGTGACCCTTTCCGCACGCTCGTAGAAAAACCACTTTACCTCCTTTTTTTCTCGTGGGAAAACGGTAATAGTAACCGGAAAAATGTTATCAAATTCGTTACCGGCCACCCCAAGTTAGCTTAAAAGCATATACCACACGAGCAATTTGATTGGTTAAATACAGGTACCAATGGGTACTAATTGGTACCTACATATTGGTATTAAGCTTTTGGATTAGATTTGTCCATAAAAAGTTTTTATAACCTACCTATATAATTAAAATCACTTTTCGTATTATTTCTCCAATATCAAAAATATTAAAAAACATTAAAGGTGCCTACCATTTTTAAAATTTATGGTACCACTCAAGCTAAAAATTTTTTCTTTAACTAAGTGGCATTGTTTTTAATAACATATGTGAAAATTTTTAAAATCTGGTCGTTCATTTGAAAGAAAATTAGAATTGTAATTTTTTTAAAAATAGTCGTTTCATTTTTTAAAACTTACAAATCTGTGGCTTTTCTGGTAGTACCAAAGAAACCATATGAAAACATTTTTATATGAGTGGAAGGGGTTTTTCATTCCAGACAAATAGAGATTCGAATCATTTTATTTCGGCAGTAATTAACAAAGTATAGACTAAAAACACGTCAACTTTAAAGCTCCATATCTTAAAAAGTAATCCTGCTTTCTATCCCGTTTTTTTTTTATTTTTGTTCTTTGTTGATCGAGTACTATAACATACAAAAAAATTATGACATTTAGCCGAAAGCCACTTCCAACGAAATTTATGCAGAGTCCTTTGCAATCGCTTCAAAGCCAACTTCCGGTTAACCAACGTCAATGAAATTCGGTATACTTATGTACGTCCGGTGACAATACATTATTATGAAAAAACATGTCTTAACTCCCTTGTGTGCTCTATAGGAGCCCTGGGGTGACCATCACTTGGTTTTTTTGCCTCCCCTTTTATGCGGGTCTGCAGGTACATCTTCCGGTTTCACCAATATATCGCAGCGTTATTTTATAGACCAGTCCTGTGTTTTGAATGAATGAATGAATATAGAAGTGCGGACGGGATAAATACCGATGTACGTAGCCCACCTTGCTGGGCCCATTGCACGCCCACTATCCATGGCTGATCCCTGGAAGGCTGCCTCTTTCGCAAAAGAACCGATTTTTCTGAGCTGTCTCTCCGACGATTCTTAGCGTCTCTAGGTGCTCGTTGAGGCACAGTGTCCAGTTAGAAGCCCTGTTGCTGGTCTCACATCCTTTCTGCCTAGGTGGAGCAAGGACTTCGAGCAGGTGCTCTTCAGTCAGCTCTGTTTCGGTTGGACCATCCATGCTGACCACAATTTTCACCTGGAGCTTCTTGAACCCCTTGGCCAAATTGCTTACATCAGCGGCGTCCGTAGGCGCTCTTGATACGTTTGTAGAGTGTCCCATGGGTACTTGTACAGTTCGCTGTCGGGCCTCTTGCGTTGAAGAAGATCTACTTGGTCCTTAAACAGTTCCTTGTTGATCCTTATCTTTAGAGGTTTCACTGGCTACCTGTTCGGTTCCCTGTGTTACCTCTTGGTTGTCGGAGGATCCTTCTGAAGTGTCCTCACAGACGAGTAAACCGGCTAGAATCACCTCCCCAGTACTTCGGGGAGGGGGCTATATATAACAGGGTGCGCCTGGTTCCCTGAGGAAGGTTTTTATGGTGGCGCCTCATCCACGCGACCCTGGCGTTTAAGCCAAGGCCCCCACACCCGTCTCCGAACCATCAGAGAAGTCGAGAATGAGTTAGAGTTGGGTTCACCCAAGCACTCCCTATTTCCGGCACACCGACCCCAAAGAGCTGTGTTTCAGGGGGGTGCGGTATGACGTTACCAATAGGATTTAGTCACTGACTTATTCAGTCGGGTCCACCCCCTGCGACTTGGACGCACCACATGTTGCCCAGGGCGAAACAACAGTTAATCATTTCCCTTTTCCCTTTGGTCCCTTGTGTGTTTGAACTTTCGTTATTTCCACCCAAGACCTTTTGATCTTTTGTTTTTAGATTATTTTCGGTTGATGTAACTGATTTGAAGGTTTTTTAACATCTTTTTTTGTTTTTTAATTGCCTTAGGAGCATAATGCTATTGGAAATATTAACACGCCAGGACGAATCCGTATCAGGTAACTTGGATAAGTACCAGTGCGGAACGATGCCCATTTCTGAGTGTTTCAAAGTTGGAAATTAAAGTTTATGATGGTGTTTAATGATGTATGAAGAGAGTGACCAGTGGAACCACTGACGAGCTCACGCTGGTTACCCAGAGCAAAACATCG
Source organism: Oxystoma pomonae (assembly GCA_963921995.1). Lineage (NCBI taxonomy): Eukaryota > Metazoa > Arthropoda > Insecta > Coleoptera > Brentidae > Oxystoma > Oxystoma pomonae. The sequence goes on along the minus strand of OY998169.1, from coordinate 83,957,992 downwards.
TTTAATCATTTCTCTTTTCCCTTTAGTCCTTTGTGAGTTTCTTGTGGAATGCTCATCCAGGTTTGAATTTTCGTTATTTCCACCCAAGTTTGATCTTTTGTTTTTAGATTATTTTCGGTTGATGTAACTGATTTGAAGGTTTTTTAACATCTTTTTTTGTTTTTTAATTGCCTTAGGAGCATAATGCTATTGGAAATATTAACACGCCAGGACGAATCCGTATCAGGTAACTTGGATAAGTACCAGTGCGGAACGATGCCTATTTCTGAGTGATTCAAAGTTGGAAATCAAAATGTATGATGGTGTTTAATGATGTATGGGGAGAGTGATCGGTGGAGCCACTGACGAGCTCATGCTGGTTACTCAGAGCGAATTTGTGTGTTCCTTGTGGGATGCTCATCCAGGTTTGAATTTTCGTTATTTCCACCCAAGAACTTTTGATCTTTGGTTTTTAGATTCTTTTCGGTTGATGTAATTTGGAGGTTTTTTAACTTCTTTTTTTGTTTTTTAATTGCCTAAGGAGCATAATCCTATTGGAAGTATTAACACGCGAGGACAAATCCGTATCAGGTAACTTGGATAAGTACCAGTGCGGAACGATGCCTATTTGTGAGTGATTCAAAGTTGGAAATCAAAGTGTATGATGATGTTTAATGATGTATGGGGAGAGTGATCAGTGGAACCACTGATGAGCTCACGCTGGTTACCCAGAGCGGAACATTGTTTAATCATTTCTCTTTTCACTTTGGTCCTTTGTGTGTTCCTTGTGGGATGCTCATCCAGGTTTAAATTTTTGTTATTTCCACCCAATATCTTTTGATTTTTTGTTTTTGGACGCACCTGTTGAGAATTACCCAAGTGGGATTCAGAGAAGGAAGCTCACAAGAAAAGGGCCTTTGTTTGGTTCTTTTGGGGTTTTAGTTCTTATTTTGGTGTAAAACTTTTGACCAATGCTATTTTTATTTTTAGAAGCCACGTTTCCGATAATTTTTTTGACATATGGAATTTTATAGTGTGGAGCGGTTTGTGGGTTAATATTAATATTATGAATATTTTTATTTAGTATTCGATTAAAACGAGATTATAGATAATTATTTTGTAGTAACAATAACTTAATACGTTTGAAATTTGATCGATGGAATTCTGGACTAGATATTTGTAAAGCCCCATTTTTAAGGTTGTTAATAATATTTAATTTTAATTTGAAAGAATGATTTGAAAAATAGTTTATAAAACTTTCGGAGAAAGTTGGTTTGTGTTACCAATCAACCTTCAAGGTTTCATGAAATTGTATAATTTATCTCATTTTTACTAGAACTTTACTTGGAAATGAAACGATTCAATGCGCTCAAAATCGTGTGGTAATGCGGTCAAAATGAATTCATGTTCACTAAATATTTTCAAATTTTTAAGGTTTAGTAGATTTTAAAATTCATAACTTTTTAACCATGGCTGCTACGAATATGCAGTTTTCAAAATTGTTCAGAGAGTGATATTCTGAGGTTGAAAGGGGGTCGTATCATATAAGTATCTCCGATTTTGTTTAAAATTAGTATATAAAGGTTTTTGGGGTCAAAGAGAACAAATTTTTAATCCGATTTTCAAAGTAATGACATAAAGTAAGTAACTAAATTTACTTTATGGTAATGATGTTGACAGATCTTCTCTCTTTGGAGGGAGGTACCTAAGCAAGTCTGATTTCATTCAAAATTGGTGTACGAGGGTTTTTGGTGTAGAGGATTTGGAATTTGTGGTAAGATGTATATTATGAAGTTAACGGCTCCCCCTTCTTCGAATGGAGAGAAGAGGAAGTAACATCTAACTGAGTCCGATTGATTTCGATTTAGATTTTAAAAATTATTAAGTTGTCAGTTGAGGGGGTAAAAGGAAGTACCATCTAACTACGTCCGATTTCGTTTAAAATACAATATTATCCACTTCAAACTTGCCATGGGTAACTAAAAATTTCGAAACTAATTTACGTAGAAAATGTTTTTTGTAACAAGCTTTTACAAAAGGCACTAAGTTTTATACTTACTAAACTTAAAAGGCACACAAATTTGAACTGCCGCCCATGATTTTAAAAAATTCTTATTTTATTACTAGAAGCAGCAAATACCAGCAGAAGGTGTAATGCAATTTTATCTAGTATAAGATCCAGTGAATAACGGGGCCTTTTTTGTGTATGTCAGTAACAGTGGCGTATCGAAGAGTTTTGGTACATTTTGAAATTTTATAGTCAAGAAAATCGGACTACGCCACTGGAATTTATTTTCTGACATAATTTAGGTCAACTAGTAGGTTGAAAAATCTTGATGAAAATGCTAAAAGGGAATATGCAAGGAATTGTTCAAATTAGCATCATTTTTGCGGCGTGTTAATATTTTCAGTTACAGTTAGTTTTTCTCTCCACTTTTATCAAACCTATTTGTCGTTCAGGCAAACCGTGTGCCGAGCCTAAATTTTGAGATCCAAGACTGCACAAAATGGCCATTTTCTATTGAGGACGAAAAAACGCGCATCTCGGCAAAAAATTATAGGATGTGCGTTTTTTTATTCTTCTTCTTCAAATGCGATCATAGATTAAGGAACTATAGATCCGTCACTTCACCCTTCCCGCCAATAATTATTTTTCGCGAAAAGTGCGGTTATGTTTCCGCGTGCAAAGGAACTGCCAACATAATAATATTTAGGTTGGCAATATTCTTTCTAGAAATCTGCAGCTCCTCCTCTTACCCCTTCTAGGGTTGTCTGTCAGAGGGCACATTATGACAAAAGGGACAGAATGTCGGTTATGACTCATAACTTATGAGTTCCATTTTGAAAACTGAGGTTTGCCAAGGTTTTTAAAAAGTGATTTTGTGATTATTCCTGTTCAAAAAATTGTGATTTTATCCATCGATTACAATGGCTGAGAAACAAAGAGTTAGAGTGTGTTGTATTCAAAGCTGCGGAGACCGTGCCATGCTCCCAATAAAAAAACTGGGAGACATCGTTTCCCCAAAGGCAATCCTGTAATTTTTCAGAAGTATAGTGAAGCCGTTGGTAATTATGCAGTATACGGTTTTCTGCCATTTTTGATTTTTTTTGAAAAATTCTTTATGGGGGCACCTTCTAGGGTCCCTAGGACCCCAAATCCGCCTGCGCCCGATTTTTTTTTTTTTTAACGAGAAAAAAGGGTGCCCAGGGGGGGTTGTAAGGTGTTTTTTTAATTGTTTTGGGTTGGTTTGGATTAGGTTGGGTTGGACTGTGTTGGTTTGGTTTGCTTTAGTGAAAAAAAATTAAAAAAAAAACAAAAAAAATAAAAAAAAAAACCAACCGGCGCAGACGGATTTGGGGTCCTAGGGACCCTAGAAGGTGCCCCCATAAAGAATTTTTCAAAAAAAATCAAAAATGGCAGAAAACCGTATACTGCATAATTACCAAGCCGTTAAACGCGGATAAACTAAGTGCTGATGAAATATATAACAGATTTTACGTGTGTGATAAATATTTTGCTCCAGAGGACATTTTGCAGACTGGACGCAGAGGTCTTAGAGAGTGATGTCCCACACTTGCATTTGGACTCCATTTAACTATTTATATAGTGTTAAAACACCCTTTCCTTATTTCATCAAGTTTAGTATGGCTAATTTTTGTGGATATCAATAATAAGTTAGAAAATGTGACACTTGTGTATTCCAAACCAGGGGTATTAATATTATTTACACCAAGACTTTTTCTAATGTGTGGGTTTACCATAAATTGCCCCACATATACAGTAAAATTTTTTTGAGATTAAAATTATTTTTTTCTGTTTCACAAATTTAGTTTGGAATACAAAAGAGTGACATTTATTGTTTTTTATGTACTAAAAGAAGATATAAACATTTTAAAGAAAATTATTTAATATTTAAAAAAGCAAGATCATATTTTAATATTATCTTTATTGTTTAAAATATAAACTAACATGTTTCGAAATATGCCATAATCTTTTATAATAAAACATCCAGAGGTTTTGTACTACAAGTGCATTATTATGGGTAATTTGTATTTATTTCTTAAAAATATGCTTTTTTATTTTAACTTAACATAAGTAACAATTTTGTTTTGTGTATAGTAAAAAAGCATGTTTTTAAAAACTAAACACAAATTGCTTGCAAAGAAAGAACCCTACACAAATTACATTGGAAATGGCTATTGGCTAAATGTCATAATCTTTTTATATGTTGTAGTACTCAATAAACAATGCACAAAAATAAAAAACCGAGATATGGAGCAGGATTACTTTCTGAGATATGGAGCTTTAAAGTTGACGTGTTTTAAGGCTATATCTTTGGACATGTTCTAATTTTTTTTTCACAACTTTGTTGATTACCGCCAAAATAAAATAATTCGTTTCTGTATTTGTCCTGAATGAAACACCCTTTCCATCCAAGTAAAAATGTTCTTATATGGGTCCTTTGGTACCACCAACCAACCGGCGGTAATCAACAAAGTTGTGAAAAAAAAACTTGTACCATGTCCAAAAATATAGCCTAAAAACACGTCTAAGTAAAAAAACTTTAAAGCTATATATCTCAGAAAGTAATCCTGCTCCCTATCTCGTTTTTTTTTTTTATTTTTGTGCTTTGTTGATCGAGTACAACAAAATATAAAAAAAATTATGACATTTAGCCGAAAGCCATTTTCAATGTAATTTGTTCAGGGTCCTTAAAAAAAGCGAAAATTTAAGCGAGCACCATCTAGTGGTCATATTACAAACTAACAAAAAATCGATATCGCGAATTTAACCGTGAGTCATCTAGTGGTCGTATTACAAATTAAAAAAGAAAAATCAATATAAAAGTATGGTTATTGGTCGCGTGCATATCTGCGCAGACTCCAAACTCCAAATAGTTCCAAACCGCTTAACACGTAACTGTCGTATCTATTGTAGCTCCTTAACCTATGAATGCGATGCTCTCTTCGAACGTTGGCTATCATCAGCGCGATCTGTACCCTGTTCACTGCTTTTCGGAAAAGTGTCGTAGTACTAACTGTCGTAACACCATACCTAAAGCTAATGATATTCGTTTACAACCCGGCCCTCTTCTGCCTTTATTTTTGCCTTCTATTATCAATTTTAAAAGTTTATATCTCCCATTTGTCAAAATATGGCCAAAATATTCTAGTTTTCGTTTTTTGATGGTAAATAAAGCTGCAAGATCTTTATTTATTCTAAGCAAAACATCCACATTAGTTACTCTGTCTATCCAAGATATCTTTAGCATTCTACGATAACACCACATCTCGAATGCCCAACTTTTTGCACATGACCTCAGACAGTATCCATGCTTCCATGTGATAATATAAGGTGCTAACAACATAACACCGAAGCATACGAATTACATGATGATACGAACTTCTTGCATGTTGTCCCAGTTCTCATTGAAGAGGCAACCCAAGTATTTGTATGAATCCACGCGTTCGACTTGCTTCCCATTTACTTCTAACATTTGGCACACTACAACAAGAGATCCACTATTATCAGCAGAGAAATTCAAATCGCAGTAAGACTGCTTTTACCAGGAGAACATGCAAAGCACGCTGTCAGCGAAGGAACCAAGGCAGTAACCAAATACTTCTTTAAAAAAAAAGAAAAAGAAGCCAAAGTTATTTACTTTGAGCTAGTGTATTTGGTTACTGCCTTGGTTCCTTCGCTGACAGCGTGCTTTGCAAGTTCTCCTGGTAAAAGCAGTCTTACTGCGGTTTGAATTTCTCTGCTGGTAATAGTGGATCTCTTGTTGTAGTGTGCCAAACGAGAAGCTTCTGCAGCAATACGTTCAAAAATATCGTTGACAAATGAATTCATGATAGACATGGCTTTGCTGGAGATTCCAGTATCTGGGTGAACTTGTTTAAGAACTTTGTAGATGTAGATAGCATAGCTCTCCTTCCTCCTACGTTTTTTCTTTTTGTCGGTCTTTGAGATGTTTTTCTGGGCTTTTCCAGCCTTTTTTGCAGCTTTACCGCTGGTCTTTGGTGGCATCGTAACGAACTTTGGCACTGCAGGGCACGAAACGAAAAAATGTGTGGTCCTGAGAAGGACCGTTATGTGTTTTTGATAACTTGTCAAAAGGGATTACTTGGAAGATTTGCTGTCGGCTTTTTTCGGTAACAGAACTGCCTGAATGTGGGGTAAGACACCACCTTGAGCGATAGTGACTCCGGAAAGCAGTTTGTTTAACTCCTCATCGTTTCTTATGGCCAATTGAAGATGTTTCCTTGGATATTATTATCCTTTTTGTTTTCCCAAGATTTAAGTTAAACCCGAGTTGCGAACTTTTGGGAGCAATTTGATTCAATAACTCTTGCAGGCCTTCCAGCGTATCTGCTATTATGACAGTGTCGTCGGTATAAGGGAGGTTGTTGATTTTTATGCCGTTTATGGTCAGACCCTCTTCGCAGTTATGAAGTGCATTCTCTATTGTTTTGTTACTATAGATATTAAACAACAGCAGAGACAATATACAACCTGGCGCACACCTCTTCTTATATGCACCTCTTCGGACAGTTGGCCATCAACTTTTATCGGTCATCTGGGCTTTTTGTGTTGGACTTGATCAAACGCTTTCACATAATCTATGAAACAGGCATATACTGGCACCGACACATCCCTAGACCGCTGAACTAAGACTTGAATGCCAAACAGGGCCTCTCTTGTCGCGAACTCACCACGAAATCCAAACTAAAATAATCTTTTTTTTGTTAGTGTTTAATAATAATAATTTGTTTTAAGGTGGCGTTTTCATAGCGACCCTATTCGGTTTAGCATTGGCCATGGTAACTTTGGCCGGAGAAGTAATCTACTACAGAAGAAAGGGCAAAACAGAAAAACCCAAAAATCAACTGCAAGGTCCGCAAACTAAACACATGGGATTGCCGCCCAAATACAGCGATTTGAAACATTTTAAGGACGTCCCGAAAACCATCACCATTGGGACCGAATTTAAACCTGTAAACATGAACAAGGGGAGTGGTGACGTTGATGTTAAAATATCGCACATTAATTTGTATCCAAGGGCTAGGAATAGGATTACCCAAGTAGATTAATGAGATTATATGGTCAATATACTACATTTTACTTTGAAAACATTAAAAATAAAAGTTTCAATAGCTGCTGAGGTTCTATTGGGGAAAGAAGGGCACCTATCAAAATAACCCGAGTAACACAGCCAAGTCAATTCTGCAATAACGTTAGTACAGCTCTCTTTTTGCTTTAAAATTGCTAGCTTCATTTAATCTGTAATTTTAGCTGTTAAGATTGTTTGACTACTAAATTTACATTCAAAATCACTTCTATAGTTAGCGAATCAACTTTTAAAGATAAAACTTATACCTAAAAATATGCTAAAACTTAACTAAGAAAATAATTGCAATCTTAACTTTTTTTCTTAAAATACAACTGAAAAAAATACCAAGATAGCAACGGCAGTTATTTGTTGTATCCTAGTGCAATTTTTATTAAAATGCAGCTGCTTTTAATGCTATTTAGCATTTCAGAATAATCGCCCTCTACCGCTAGGATGGGACCGTGAGCCTAAAGCAATAACTCCAAGATTTGCTACTGTTAAAAAAAATTGTTTGGTAAGCGCCCATGTTTTATATATTATGGCGAAACATAACCTCTCAAAAATTTATGAAAATCTTTCAAAATTACCAGACATGATGTTTTTCCTTTAATTCTGGAATAAAATTTAAAAAAATCAAAAATTTGTAATTAAAAAACTTTTATTATCTAAAATTTTTGAAGCGCGTCAAGTTTAACGAGATATCATAACAGGTTTCGTCATCAAAAGGGCCTCCGCATAAAGATTTGACTCTTGGGAAGTCCACAAAATGTGTATTTTTGATTGAGAGTTTGTTAAACATCGGTAATATTTATTTTAGTTTTCTTCCATCTTCAGTCTATTATGTTGGCGGACAATTTTGATTTAATTGCTATTTCTAAATACATTTTTTGTCAGGGAAGTTAAATTTTAAACATCATTGCTTTTATGTGCAAAAATGCTATATTTTCAGCTGCCGTAGACATTGTGACAGGCAAAAAATATTCCTCAAAATAGCTGTGACAACATTTTCATGATGTTTTCAAAATGTTGTGGCAGAAGACAGCAAAAGCATTATTGTTACATTTTTTGCTGCGAAAACGTTATCCCAACTGATTTACAGCACGCTGTGTTACTTGGGAAGGCATGTTTAATAAGAAAATTGACAACAAATGGTTAAATGTAATTAAAAAATATAGGCTCTTAAACTAGTGTTTTGACTCGTCCTTGTATACTTACCAAAAAACTTTTGCACTTTTTGAATTTGGTATAGAAAATTTTTAGCCCCTATTTAGGGGCGCCCCTGGGTTTTGAGATTTTATGTTTCATAATATTTGTTACACTAAATTAATAAATTTTAAATATGCATAAAGATATCACGCCCTTACAGCCCCTAGAGGCTGACGCAAAGTTGGGGGTATTTAAAATTGAGAATGATAAGTGAAACATTTTTATATTTTTTTGTAAATTATTTGAAAATATGAATTGAGTCAGCTATGAAGGAGGGGAGCGATCACCACTGTTCATATATGGAGGCTATTAAAATCGGCAAAAAAGGCTTTTTAAATTTCCACCAAAAAAGTTACTTGGGTCAGAAACCAAAAACAACAATAACTCAAAATACGCTAAACCGATTTTCATAAATTTGGCACAACAATTATTTGGCTCCACTTGATGAGCTTATTAGTTTTTCTTGTAAAAAACACGCTATTTTCGTCAGTAGCATAAAAATGTTTGAGTATGCATGTATACGTAAGATCGTTTTAAATTATCAATTTTTTAATATGCCGTTTCTTGCACAGTTTCATAAAGAATTACTCATCCAAGAGAAGTTTTTTATTTTTTACAGCAAAAAAATTTACTCATATTAAGTCTCAGTGGAGTGTCCCAGAGTCGGCTTTTAAAAAGGGTTATAAAAAAATATATTTTTTTTATTAAAATTATATCAAGATACTGGGTGATCCACTTATCTAGCAAAGGCATGCAATACATTTTTGGAAAGAGGAATTTCTCACCATAGACTTATAAATTTAATATTCACGCCCGGGAAGTAGCAATTTTGTTAGCAAGTAGTAGTCAAGTGGGCCATGAAAATAAAGATATACGGCCATTTGCGCAAGTGCGTTGGATTCATGTTATTGCTGATGTCATTTTTGTTTGTTTTGATTTTTGACTCCGAAAGTGGTGTGTTTTTTCGGTTTTTAATTCTACTCACAGTGTACTGTGATTTTACTTTATGGCAGGCATTTATACAAAATAAAGTTATTTATAGAGACGCGTAAAGGAAGCGGCCGGACTATTTAATAAAAGACAAGCTAAAAAACTAAAAGAATGGTGTAGCTACATAGAACATCTCTTTACCAATAACCGATCCGAACCGTCAGAAGAATTTTCAAACCAAGGCATAGATATGACACCAGAGGAAGTAAAACATGCAATATCTTCTGCTAGGAGTACAAGGTTTTATTTAAAAAAAAAGGTAATTAGGGGTCAAAAAGTGACATTTAGTGAACGTGCAGCAAAGACTCGATTAGATATAATAAAATGTGTTGGCAGCAGCTAATTTTTAACACCAAAATCATAATTTTAACCCATCTAATTATCGAAACATAAGCATCCAAACATGGTACCTACTTTACATAAAATATCCACCAGGTTCCCACGTACGACTTTTTCGTGAGTGCCCACCATACACTTATAAATTTAATATTCACGCCCTGGAAGTAGCAATTTTGTTAGCAAGTAGTAGTCAAGTGGGCCATGAAAATAAAGATATACGGCCATTTGCGCAAATGCGTTGAATTCATGTTATTGCTGACGTCATTTTTGTTTGTTTTGATTTTTGATTCCGAAAGTGGTGTGTTTTTTCGGTTTTTAATTTTACTCACAGTGTACTGTGTTACTTTATCTTCTATGTTTATGGCAGGCATTTATACAAAATAAAGTTATTTATAGAGACGCGTAAAGGAAGCGGCCGGACTATTTAATGAAAGACAAGCTTGTGGACAATCAGGGCAAAATTATACCGGATACCAAAGAAAAACTAAAAGAATGGTGTAGCTACATAGAACATCTCTTTACCGATAACCGATCCGAACCGCCAGAAGAATTCTCAAACCAAGGCATAGATATGACACTAGAGGAAGTAAAACAAGCAATATCTTCAGCTAAAAACGGTAGGGCAAGATGAAGTATACACTAAGGTTTTAAAGCTAATAAAAAATGAAGATTCGCTTAATACGCTGGTCAAACTGTTTAATTTGATTTATCGTAGCGGTAAAATCCCTGCTGACTGGCTAAAATCAACCTTTGTTACGCTGCCTAAAAAACAATCAGCAAAGAAGTGTAGTGATTACCGCTTAAACAGCCTAATGAGCCATATGTTAAAAATATTTCTAAAGATTATGCACAAAAGAATCTATGGGAAATGCGAAACCTTTATGGGTGACACGCAGTTTGGATTTCGTGGTGGGTTCGGGACAAGAGAGGCCTTGTTTGGCATTCAAGTCTTAGTTCAACGGTCTAGGGATGTGTCGGTGCCATAGATTATGAGAAAGCGTTTGATCGAGTCCAACACGAAAAGCTCATAGAATCGTTAAAAGAAGTTAGTCTAGATGACCGAGATCTAAAGATAATCGCTAATTTATACTGGAATCAGACTGCTCAAATAAAGGTTGATGGCCAACTGTCCGAAGAGGTCCAAATAAGAAGAGGAGTACGCCAAGGTTGTATATTATCTCCGCTGTTGTTTAATATCTATAGTAACAAAATAATAGAGAATGCACTTCATAACTGTGAAGAGGGTCTAACCATAAACGGCATAAAAATCAACAACATACGATATGCCGACGACACTGTCATAATAGCGGACACGCTGGAAGGCCTACAAGAGTTGTTGAATCAAATTGCTGCCAAAAGTTCGCAATTCGGGCTTAACTGAAATGTTGGAAAAACAAAATGGATGGTCATATCTAAGGAAAAGAACATCCGAGGCATGTTAGAAGTAAATGGGCAGCGAGTCGAACGCGTGGATTCATACAAATACTTGGGGTGCCTCCTCAATGAGAACTGGGACAACATGCAAGAAGTTCGTGCAAGAATTGAACAGGCCAGATCATCTTTTGTCAAAATGAAATCAGTGTTGTGTAGTCGCGATCTTAATACCACTCTCCGTATTCGTGTGCTTCGGCGTTATGTTTTTAGCATCATATATTATGGCATGGAAGGATGGACACTGACTGAGGCCATGTGCAAAAAGTTGGAAGCATTCTAGATGTGGTGTTATCGTAGAATACTAAGGATATCTTGGATGAACCGAGTTACTAATGTGGATGTCCTGCTTAGAATAAATAAGGATCTTGATGTTTTATTGACAATCAAAAAACGAAAACTTGAATATTTTGGCCATATTTTGAGAAATGAGAAATATAAATTAATAATAGAAGGCAAAATTGAAGGCAGAAGAGGCGGATATCATGGCTTAAAAATCTTAGACAATGGTATGGTGTTATTACTACAACACTTTTCCGAAAAGCAGTGGACAGGGTGCAGATCGCGTTGATGATAGCCAACGTTCGAAGAAGAAGAAGACAGAGAGAAAAACAAATACCTACCAAAAAAAAAGAAGACTGCTTGGTTTTTAAAAATTAAACACTACTGTCAACGTGAAACGTGACATGTGGCATCGTCCATCACAGTGAAGGGTAGCGCGCATGCGTTAAACGTCTGAAATTGCAAAAACTTTCATAGCCTCCTGGATTTAGATGATGCATCTTGCCCACTCACGCATCACATGATGTAAATATGATATGTTATGACAGTCATGTGAAGCGTGAGCGGGCACGCACGAAATAGTCATAGGTGGGAACCGGGTGTTATTTTTTTTTCTTGAATGTCGAAGCGTGCCAATCCGTTTAGTCTTTTGTCCCTAGGGCTCTTATTCTTGATTTGATAGAAAATTCTACGTAAAGGAATGCTCTCTCTCAGATTTTCACCAATCGCAAAGCTAAACGCTGTCAACTGTGTATTGTAGCGATGTTTTAGTCGAAAGGTCGTATTTATTATGTTTCGCGCAACTTACGACAGCTTCTAGCTTTGGTGGAAGTTTGCGCGAGGGTACTCCTTTCTATCGAATTTTTTATCAAATCAAGAATAAGTGCCCAGAGAAGAAATAGGTTCATTGCTTTAGGTTCAAAACGGTTTGGTAAATTCCTTTTTTGTGCTCACTGAAATTGACAAGGTTTTTCTTACCTCGAGCTTTTACTTTAAAGCCACCACTGATTTCTAAAACTAATTTAAAATTCTGCTTATGTGGTTTTAGACATGTATGCAAGGTTTAGTCCCCCATTTTCTCATGAATTATAAATGACTTTCGATAGGTAAAGACGGTGAATTTTTTGTGGAAAACGTCACACGCAAGGCAAATGTTATGCACACAAAGTAAAGGTTTATTTGAACTGTCTAAACTCTTAATGATCCTCAGTGGATCATAGAGATTAGAGATAAAGGGTGTTAGCAAAACAGTCAGGATGGCTTACAACTGTGTTACACTGATACTAATATTGGTAAGTACCAGATTATACCACGTCTTTAAAACAGACTGAAAAGTATAAAATAATTTTTTTCTAGTTCACTATTTTTTTTCTTTTTTCAACGAAAACGTTTGAAATTTCTTGTGTGCCCTAATCACCCCATATGAACGTAGCTTTTTCCTGTAAAATTAGAAAAAAATATTGAGAGCCACTCAAACCTGAATATTTGTAGCACCGACTCTAATAGCACAAAAATATTCCCCGAACATTCGCTGAATGTTCAGCTAGGATATTGGAAACATTCCCTGAATGTTCCCTGAAATCTTTCAAGCACACCAGGGATGTTCAGGGAATATTCATAGAATATTTTCGCAGGATTTTCAAATCACATTTATAATATTATAGGTCCTTGTCATAAATCCTTAAAGGCGCGGAAAAAACATATTTTTGAGCTTGAAAAAATATCTATTAAAAAACATCCTAAAAAATTTTTTAAAAATAAAAAAGGTTATTTAAACAGTGTTGGGATTCGAACCATCATCCTTCTATCATCCATGGAACACTTTTCCAACGACTTAACCTTTTGCGCTACGAAGGCTTATGAGAGAAGTTATATACAGGGTGGATTCTTTAAACGGAACGGTGCTTCTAGCGAGCTAGAATTTTGTTTTATAAAAAAAATCCAAAAACACGTAAACTGAAATTTGTAATTTTCTTTAATCGTTTTGTTTACGAGGTATGATAAAAAAATATTTTTTCTTAAATAGAATACCCTGTATAGTTTGACATTTTTGAATTCTAAAAAAAATTATTTTTTTGAAAATACCACAAACTAATACTCTATATCTTATGCTTTCCAAGATAGAGGCATTTAAACTTGCATTGTTGTCTATGCCCCACAGACCTAAACCGTTAGACCCTGAACGCTATGCTAATGCCCTGGCTGCTACAATAACAATGTATCTCGCAAAACGTATCGCCGGAATTAGGTGATCTCTTTCTCTTTATATAAATTCAAAAAATATTTGTAGTAATCCTAACTCGCACTTTATACAATATTTTTTCCTCAAAGAGCAGGAGAAAAAAGATACAATGTGTCTAAGCCAGTATGCTATGTGAAAATAATTACACATATGTAGTAGATAAGCCCGTGTTCCCCAAATGATGAAAGCATAGTAGGATGAAGCCTTGTTGCCAACTTGAGGTTACTTTCTTGTTGGTTCTGAAATTTTATGAAAATCTTGGTGCTTTTTTACCACTATAAGCAGCTACAATCAAAAATATTATCAAAAGAATGTTTATTTATTTAAAAACTATAATTACAAAACAAAAGATAAAAATAAACTCATTAAAAATAAAAAGCCCATATTTTTTCCAATAATCCCAACGATCCCTACACAAGAACTGGCAAGACGCAATACTAGTGCGTAGTGCGTAGAAGACGTGCCGTCTTCTACGCACTACATGGTGGTTTGCATTCATTATATATGTTTTGCAGCGTTGCATACCGACCGTGTCCAAATATTTGTGATTTCGAAACGTTTTGTGTGGTTTTTGTGTTTTTTATAAACTTGTGAAGTTAAAAACTATAGGATAGTGTGGGAATGCATCTTGTGTATACGATTGAAACACCCAAATCAAGGGATTTCGTTTCAAAGGTAAATGTCAAAATCAGCTGTAGTTTTGTTGTGATTACCGGTCAGTGTCGTCCTTTACCTATTTTCAATTATTGGTATTACTGTTTTTCGTAATTATGAAGTATATGGTTTCCTACCATTTTTTATTTTTTATAAAAAATAGAGGCACCTACTAGGGTCCCTAGAACCGCAAAGCCGCCGGCGCCGGTTTTTTTTAAGAGAAAAAAGGGTGCCGGGGGGGTTGTAATGTATTTTTTTTATTGTTTTGGGTTAGATTGAGTTGGACTGTGTTGGATTGGGTTATTTTCGTGAAAAAAAAAATAACAAAACAAAAAACATTACAAAAAAAACAACCGGCGCCGGCGGATTTGGGGTCCTACGGACCCTCTAGTAAAAAAAAATGGCAGAAAACCGTATACTGCCTAATAACGATGTTTTTTTTTTTAATATGCAGCACTCTGTTTACCCTCTGTGCAGGTGTGCTCAAAGCTATAATTTCTTAACAAGGGCAAAAATAATATATAACAAAATATTATTATGTTTTATTATCTGTTTGTTCTGGTATTTTGGTCCTAAATTTAGAAAAGCAGGTACCTGACCACAGACCTAAGGGTTTCAAGTTCTGTTCTTGTTATTTTAATTCTCAAAGCTTTAATTGATTATTAGTTTTAAAAAAATAATAGGTATTTTATTATATTTTTACTTTTATCTTAACATATTTTATATGACATATTTTAAACTTATGATTATGCAAGTGATTTAGTAGATTTCATCAGGGGTTTAATTTAAACATCAGGTTTTGCCTTTTTCCTTCAGTTGATAGAAAAGATTATATTAAACAACTGTTGCCCTCAACCTTGTATTAAAGTTATCTTCTAATTTTTATTTTCTTATGGTATTGCACCAGCAAATTTTACAATAATTATTAAAATTATCACGTACCATAATCGCTTTTACTCACCATTAGCACTAAAAAAATATTTAACAACATAAAACAATTAAATTGGTGGCGGGTTTCTGAAAGGGTGACAAGAAAGGAGGTAGGTTTTTCTAACTTCATCCAAAAGACGATTTTTGTAAGTGTCAGCAAATTACAAAAGCATGGTTACCGAAGCAAAAAAACTCTTTTTTTTAAATCACTCGCTGCGCTCGTTAATTTAAATCAACGTTCGTAAAAAAAAACGCTCTTTTAACCGCTAGTTGTGAAAACTACAAATTACTGCTTTTGTGCAATGAACCCATTTTTTTACATATTTATAAATTTTTCGCCGCTACTGGTAGAGTATGTAAAACAAATGGATGTATCTAGGACATACGTCTACAAACAAACACATGTTTTACCTCAGTGTTGCCGAGCAACGTTCTGAAAATAATTCTGTCCTTTTTTGGCACACAGGCTAGCCTGGGGGCAATGGGATTCAGGGTCTATGGTTTTTAGGTCTGTGCTATGCCCTGTTTTACGGGGGATAATTGAATTGTTTTCTCTTTTTTACATAAAATCAGAATCACTCCCGAACGGCTCAACGGATTTTCATAATTCTTTTTTATGTTAAAAAATATTACCCCCCTGCCCGAATCCTCCCAAACGGTAGTGGAAGGGGATTACGTTATTTGTTGTTGTTTTATTATTGGAAATAAATATTAACCTACCCCAACAAGTTTTTTGAACAAAATTAAATCTTAAATTTTGCTGCGATAGAACAATATTATTTCCTTTCATGGCATGATTTGATAATATTTTTTAGGCCAACAAAATGGTTTTTTTCTTTCAGTTGATAAATTCTATTAAGAAATAAGAGTATTTTTTTAATAAAAAGATAAAAATATCCCGAAAAAAATCTTTGACACAGCTGTACAGCAAAATAAAAAAACCTTACAATATTGTGTGATATTGTCACGAATGTTGTGACTGAAGAGCCCTTGCTGGGCCGAGATAAGGGAATGATCTACACGTGTTCAAAAAAAGTCATTCGTATATTGTTAACAGATAAAATCTATACAAGTCGGTACATGTACCCAATTATAAATAGGCATTCATAGCCAGTCGTCGAAGAACGTAGCCTTAAATGGCCTGATGGGTTGTCGAACTTTGGGGACTCGAATGTACAGGACCAAAACTTAAGATAAACTGAAAAGGAGGACCCCTTTATTCAAGACGGAACCTTTTCTAGCTTATTCGTGCGGACCCCTTTATTCAAGGTAGAACTAGGGTTGCCATGTTATAGAATTGGTTTTTCGGGACAACAGAATCAAATTTTCGGGACATCTGTTTCAAATTCATTTTTTTAATTAAAAACACTGCAGAGCAAGAAACGGAAACCGAAAAATATACTCCTACCACCTACCTAACCAAAAGCATCAGATCAGCTTACCTCATCATTGAAATCTTCACTTTTGCTTTCCACATTTATGGATTACTTCTTATATTATTAAAGCAACGTACTCAATTAGAAGGTAAACAAAGTAAAATACTGTGTATTGACCGTGAAACCCCACAACAAAACCAAAACATAACCTCCCAACGTTTAACTCCGCCTAACCTACGATACGCGCGTTCCGGCCAAAAAACAAAATGTAAAAATAGTGGCTTAAGAAAAAGACAAGGTACCAAAACAAGGAAAGGTATAAAAGGAAGGTAGAAACATGTTTTTTATGACGTTTTCACTTCAGATTGAGGAATAGCAAAAAATCGGGACATTTTGCGTCCCGAAAAGGGTCTTTTCGGGACTCGGGACACAGATGTCCAAATGCGGGCAAATCCCGAAAAATCGGGACACCTGGCAACCCTCAAATGGACCATTGGTTAGTGCGTTCGATCTATATTAAATTAATGTTGATTTAGCAATATCGGTTAGACGAACATGAGCGTTTACCTACACTTATTCAATAAGTTTGCAAGTCAATGCATCTATTTTAATTAGGTAAGTTGAAATAGAAATGTGTATATTAAAAAAGGTCCTTAGTTGGGTTTTGTGACAATATTTTTAGGACTTTGGTAGAACATTGGTAGATTATCCCGACTAGAACACTCGCTGAATGTATTACCCAGGATATTCTCAGAATATCTCCTAAATATGCTATCAATGTGCAAATGTAAGGACAGTTTTAGGACCTTACCAGAACAAATTTGTCGAACATCCTGCTTAGAATATTCTCTGAATATAGGATGTAGGATATTCTGAGAATGTCTTTTAAACAGGCTTTCAATGTGCCAAATGAAATGACATTTTTAGGACCTTAGTAGAACATTCGTGGAATATCCTGCTTGTAATATTTGCTGAATGTACTACCCAGGATATTCTGGGAATGTCTTTTAAATGTGCTATTTATGTTCCAAGGCAAATGTTCTTTGGGAGACATTTTCTGTAAATTCTGAGAATATCATGTGAATGTGCCAGGACATTCAGACATTCATAGCACATTGAGGGAATATTCCTGGAATATCGTTTGCTATTAGGGGACCACCAACGTAGTTTTCCCCCAAAATTAGAAAATATTTAGTAAGTTCCGGGTTCAAATCCCGGCCACACAGTGGATATTTTGCTTTTGTCCCAAAAACTTTACGCTTGGATCTCACTTTGGCAATACTGGGCATTGATCCCAGAATGGATGGAGAAGTCCCAGTAAAAAAAATAAAAAAAAGTTGTTGGTCTTACATTTTTTTGTAAATTTACATAGTTCTGGATTTTCAAGTAGTCTTTTGGGGTTCGAAAAGTTAATATAAGTTAGTTCTTTGCAATACTCTCCTTTTCATGATGGGTTAATCCACTGGCAAAGAACATCTGTCACTGATTGCTTTTCTGATATGTGCATGAACCTAATCCAACGTGGCAATTAATCACAATGAGAGGCTAATATTTCTGAACCTATGATAATCCAAGGCATTAAAGGAGGTGCAGCTCATCTTGTTCTAGTTTATGTGAGTCCTTTCTATTTATGAATTGGAGTTTTTCCTGGTAGCATGTGTCCTAAAAAATATATGTAGCTAAGTAGGTCATTATGGGCAGTAGGTAAAATTGGGTGCCACATTGTCCAGTTATTTAGATTTTTAGAAAAAAAAAACATTGCAAATTGTTCTAAACAAACAAAATATATATAGATATTAAAAATCCAGTTTTTAGAACTTTTGTCTGATTATCTGTGTTTTTTTTGTTCCAAACTGCATTTTTTGGATTGGACAGTACATACGCTTTTCATCAAAAAATTATGCTTTGATAAGAACTTGCTCAGAATGGGTACTTGCTTACTTCATATGAACTTGAGGTTGAAAATTTTGCTGCTTGGATTTGGTTTGTTTGGTTAGTTAGTTCTTTGCTTTTTAGTTTTGTTGAAACTGAGGATAACTTACTAAAACAACCAAGCTAACTTAGTAATCCTAACCAAACCTAGCCAACCCCTTAACCTAACCAAGGCAAACCTAAAAATTTAGTTTTTTAAGCCGTTTAAATCCTCCATAAATCTCTTAGACATTTTGCATTTCATATGTGTACCTACTAGCAATCTAGTATTTTTCTGTGTTATACAGTCTTAAGCTAACTTAGTAAACCTAGCCAACCCCTTAACCTAACCAAAGCAAACCTAAAAATTTGGGTTTTTAAGCAGTTTAGTAAGCAATTAGTATTTTTCTGTGTCATATGGTCTTAAGATTGCCTTTGGCATAATTTCTAGGCACAAATCAAAAAATCATTACCAAAATTTTACATTTTTGTCCAAACTTAAATACGAATATTTTAAGCTAAAAACCTACTCACCATTTTATGCTTCAAGGTATCCAACACAGTTGGTCTAGAGAGGGGTTTTAAAAAAAAATATATAATCTTTAAAACATAGATTTTTGTTTTTGATCCATCGGCAACTACTATTTACCGTAAAAAGTCAAATCCGCTATGTAGCCCTTTTCTGGGGGACTATTTTTGAAAAATATTTTAAAAACCTTAAACAGTAACTCCCTATTTTCACTTCTTATTTGAATTCTCTCTGAAATTCTCTTTCGAATGGTACCCCATATCATAAGGTTTGCTTTACTAGTTTTCGAGATATTGGCTTTCAAAATGTCAAAAATTAAATTTTCAAAGGCCCATATCTTAGAAACCAAACAAAATATTTCTATTGTGTTTATTATCCATTTTGGGGGTTTTATAAGAGCAAATAAAAAATGACACTAGTTTGACGTTTGCACATTCCCATTTACAGTTTATTGATTTTCAGTGATTTTGACAATATTATTCGAAAAATATGAAGTAGAAGGTCAGATTGTCAAACTGTTGTCATTTTTTATTTTCTCGTAAAAAACCCCTAAAATCGACAATAAACACAATAGAGATATTTTGTTTAGTTTCTAAAATATGACCCTTTGAAAATTGAATTTTTGACATTTTGAAAGCCGATATCTCGAAAATTAGTAAAGTAAAACTTATGATATGGGGTAACATTCGAAAGAGAATTTCAGCGAGAATTCAAATATGAAGTCAAAATAGGGGGTTGCTATTTAAGGTTCCCAGAATATTTTCCAAAAATAGCCCCACAGAAAAGGGCTACATAGGGGATTTTTTACGGTAAATAGTAGTTGCCGATGGATCAAAAACAAAAGTGTATGTTTTAAAGATTATATTTTTTTTTCTTAAAACCCCTCTCTAAACCAACTGTGCCAAAGGTAAGTAGCAGGTGTAGATCAGATTTTACTTTATTTCAAAGGACTACAAAGAGTTCCTTATCACACCTACGAACAGGCACTGAAGCACTACGAAAGGACTGCAAAGAGTTCCTCACTAATTTCACTTTTAAATTTTTAGTTTTTTACTGCAGTTTTAAAACGGGTAAAGAACAGTCGCCCGAAAAAAATAAACAATAAACATAACCTCAAAAATAGTTGTTTGACAACTGTCATTCTAAAAAGTAGGTCTGGGCGAGAGCGAAATTTTCTGCCGATACTTCGTTGTTTTTTTACGTCAGATAGAGTGCTCTGACCGCTAATAGATAGTACCTAATTATATAATATACCTAAATTTCTTTATATATTTGAATAATAATAACGTGTTTCTTCATGTTTAAAAAAACAAACCGGAGAATTTGCATAATTGCATGTAAATGATAAAGTTATAAAAATAATATGTTTTTAAAAACATTACGTGTAGAGATACAACTTTCAGCGCAATCTGGCATTGTCGCCAAATTGTTTACACGCAACTGTAGTGAACATAATGTCTCTATTTAAGTTATACCCTTATGATACAGACAGACAACAGACCGACACACAATTTTTTTTTCGTCGATTAAGGTGTTTTGGAACCTTAGTAACTCATTTTTGATAAAATTAAGAAAAGTAAAAATTTCACGATTTTAATAGTTCCTCATAAACTTCCGGCCACATAAAATGCGTACAGCAGAAGTGAGCTGCAAGTCTGTTGAATTTAAGTTTTGCTTATTGCGTTGCTTATTGTAACTGACTGTGACGTTGTCGAATTACAGGTTAGATCTTTTGACATTGTAAACACAAAAATAAGAACACTGGCCACTTTACTATAAGACTAATATACTAATGAATAAAACATTTTTTTAAATTATTCAACATTTTATTATAAAAACCTTTTTCTTATTCTTACAATTGTATAGCCTTGTTTCGTCCATAAAGGGCCGCTACTCTTCGAACCGACCAACCACCGTCTAATTTTTCCAAAATTTGGGCTTTTTGAATTCGTTTAGTTGGGGCATTTTTAAATATAAGCGTATGACAACAAGAAAATCTGACGGTGACATTTTTTATCAATCTAAAAGGTTACTGAGTTGCGAGGCTCATAATAGACTATATAAAATAGGCCAATGCCGACAAAAAAAGTGGAACGCATTCCTGTCGGCCCAGAATAGGAGTACGCATTTTATGTGGCTGGAAGTGTACCATGTTGGTATGGTGGACTAAAAATGTGAAAATCCTATCGATACATTTTAAGTATCCCTCGTACCTGAAAAAGCGAAATTTAGGCATTCTCAATACTTATCCCTCGTATAAAATCAATATGTTCGGGAACTTTTTGATTAGAGTGACGACAACAACAAGCAAAGGGTACTTTTAAAAAAGATCTTCTAAGCAAGTGCTGTTTTTTTTAAATCAACATCATATACGTATCTGATAACTACGAAGTGAAGACTATAATATTGTATATTTCAAGAAAGAAAAATTATAATTATGGTTTTCAAAATAGCCGCAAAATGGTGTCACTCACATCATATGAGTCACAGGAAAATCCCGTTAGCCAAACGTCAAAAAAGCGGTCGCCGATTCCCAAGATGGCGGAAAGTGATAAAAATACGAGCGTCGCGGTCACAGAATCAGCCGAAATAATGCGTAAAAAGTCGGAAAGCGAAGGGGCAAAGCCCCATAACCATGACGAAGACAGCGAGAGTGCCGAGGAGCAGCCTCTAGACGTGGGCATCCACTATTTGGTGCGCAGATCGGACAATAATTGGTGTAAGTTGTGTTTATTCTAACCTCAAAGTCCGTCGCCGCCTTTTTGTTTTTATTGTTTTCCGACAAGGCGGCAGCTTTATTGATTTTCTTGCCCGTTTTTATGATAAGTGGGCTGGACAACATTTCTATTCAGGGTCCTTCTCAGATCAGGGCAAGGCATTATAAGCAGACATTTTCCCAGCAACCCTTTAAAGTTGTCAAAGCTACTAAAAGCCGATTGTTTTAATAGCAACATTTTAAAACAATGGAAAAATCACTAGCAACTTTTCAATTTGTTGTGCAATACCTTGGCATTATTTCACAATTATTTAGCTACCTACTTCGAAGTTATAGCTTCTCTAGTCTATTTTAAAATATTGTTAAGCTAGGTTATCCAGGAAAAAATAAAACTAAAATAAAATAAGAGTAAGCCTATAGGAATACCTGTAAGCCTTTATACAGCTAAAATTAAAACTAAGATAATGAGATTAAAATTAAAAGATGGTCAACTTTTAACTTAGGTATCATTCTTACAAGGCATAGTCTTGGTCTTTCATTTAGTTTTTGTTATAGTCTTAATCAAGGAAGCACTGTTTCTTATGAAAGTGTTAATGCAATGCTTTTGATTATGCTTTGTCATAGGTTTAGTCACAGTCCTAAGGAAAAGTTGGCAACTTTCAACTTTTATAACTAAAATTATGACTATTACTATAACAAATATAAGTGCGCATGCGCCAGTCCAAATTTTAAGTATGGCACCCAGCAATGTTGACACGAATGAAATTAATAATTTCAAAAATTTTATACAGGCAAATTAAAAGCAAAAAACAGGTTGCTAAGTGTTTTGTAGGCTCCAACAAAAAATTGATTCTAATAAACCTTATTTTCTTTAAAAACATGGTTATGACTATAATAGAGACAAGTATGAACAGTGAGTAATTTTTAAGACTAAAACTATAACTAACACTATAACAACCAAATACTAATCAAGTGACTAAACCTATGCCTTGTATGAATGATCCTTTAATTTTACCTGAAAATGGGAGTGAACACGTTATTGATTTTTTGACATATGTATAACCTGACGAACAATTTTTTGTTAGTTTCTTTTTAATTTAAAAGGAGATGTATAATTTGACTTTGACTGGTAGGACACAGCCCTGGTAAGATGCAGCTGTAAAATATATGCATGTGGTTAACATGACAAATTCCAACAAATGACAGATTGGTTCTTATTTTAATTTTATATCCTTTATAAACCGTCAGTTCTAATTTTTAATTTTATTTATAGATTAATTTAATTTTTTGATTTAGTTTTATTTTTTCCTGTATACACCCAGCTTTAAACGGCAACAAAATCTGAGCGATTTAACTTTGTAAATACTAATCACAATAATTACTACATATTCTAGACCCTGCAGAGATCATTCAATCCCGTTTCAATGAAATAGACAGAAGTTATGAGTATTATGTTCACTATGAGGGGTACAATAGAAGACTCGACGAATGGGTATGAATAATAAACCAAAAAATTTTGTTGATCTTCTAATAAATTCTTTTAATTTTTAGGTACCCAGAGGCAGAATCATGTCTTCTCAATTCAATCTAACTGATGGTCAAAAACTACCTGATATAAAAGTATGGAAGGAGCGTCCAATAGTTAATGACCTATTATCTGATAGTTCTGACAGAAAAATTACAAGAAACCAAAAACGTAGACATGATGAGATCAATCACATTCAGAAAACTTATGAAGAAATGGACCCAACAACTGCAGCATTGGAAAAAGAGCATGAACAAATCACAAAAGTAAAGTACATTGACAGAATTCAGATTGGAAAGTTTGAAATTGACACATGGTATTTTAGCCCATACCCTGAAGAATATGGACGGCAAAGTAAACTATGGATCTGTGAATATTGTTTAAAATATATGAGACTGGAGAAAAGCTATAGATATCATATGGTAGGTAACCAACAATGTATTTAGATTATTAAGATAAAAATTATCTTTCAAACAAACATAACAATTTTAACATTTTATTTTAGAGTGAATGTACGTGGAGGCAGCCTGTGGGCAAGGAAATCTATAGAAAGGGCACCCTATCAGTATACGAAGTGGATGGAAAAGACCATAAGATTTACTGTCAAAATTTGTGTCTATTAGCCAAGCTGTTTTTGGATCACAAAACTCTGTATTTTGATGTGGAACCATTTTTGTTTTACATTTTATGTGAAGTTGACAAACAAGGGGCTCATGTGGTGGGCTATTTTTCAAAAGTAAGAAAATATGTAATATAATTTATTTTGTACAGGGTTCTATGGACCTGCAAAAATAAGGGAATTTTTTATTCCATGCAAAAGTCAGGGAAAATGTGGAAAAACCATCTGGAAAAACAAGGCACAACCAGATAAAAGTTAATTTTTTTAAAAAAATAATAATTAAGGAATAAAAAAAATTTAATTTTTCATATTTTTAGTTTATTTTCTATAAGTTTTTTAAATGCCCTTTGCACTGCTAGAACCTGGTCAGTATTGAGAGGTGCCATTTAATTCCTAAGAGCCATGAGACAAATACATTTTGTTGTTGTTTTTTACAAATTGTCAAGGAAAATCAGAAAAAGTCGCAGACCCTGTTCTATTGCCTTATCAAAAATAGACAATAAAGTTGATTAAAAATTGATTAAATATTTATACATTTTTTTTAGGAAAAAGAATCTCCAGAAGGCAACAATGTTGCTTGCATCCTAACATTACCTCCATATCAGCGACAAGGGTATGGGAAACTTTTAATAGCTTTTAGTTATGAATTGTCAAGACTGGAGGGTTCAGTTGGTAGCCCTGAACAGCCCTTAAGTGATCTGGGAAAACTGAGCTATCGAAGTTACTGGAGCTGGGTTCTTTTGGAAATTTTGAGGGATTTTCGAGGAACTTTGTCTATAAAAGATCTTAGGTAACTCTACATTTTAAAAATCACATATAGAAATATGTTAAATAATATTTTTTATAAATGGAAATACTTGACCTAGATACCTAACCTCCAAACATGGGGTCCAGGTCGCTTCCTCAGCTGGATTAAAGTTTTTTTCATAATGATTTTTTTTTTAAGTATTTTTATAATTTTACATTTTTCTCTATAAAAAATGTTGTTCCCCATTTAACACAATAAGCTGTGTGAGCTGCTAAACATTTTCCTACTTTTCCATAGACATAAGATGTCATCTCCATACTTGTAGCACCACTAATTAAACCCCTGAAGATGACAGTCCATACTGTTGAAACATATTGGGACTACTCCTTCAATTATTTTTTTCATTATTTTTATTTTCTTTTCAGTCAAATGACAAGTATCTCGCAAACTGACATCATCTACACCTTACAAAGTATGAA
Source organism: Oxystoma pomonae (assembly GCA_963921995.1). Classification (NCBI taxonomy): domain Eukaryota; kingdom Metazoa; phylum Arthropoda; class Insecta; order Coleoptera; family Brentidae; genus Oxystoma; species Oxystoma pomonae. The sequence continues at coordinate 83,932,921 of OY998169.1, read as the reverse complement.
TATGGTGAAATATTGGAAGGGACAGCATGTCATTTGTGTCACTCCAAAACTAGTAGAGGATTACATTAGATCAAGTCAGTATAAGCGACCAAGGCTAATAGTTGACAGCAGTGCATTAAGATGGACACCAAGAAAGCATATACTGATTAACAAGGGCGGAAAAAAGTAGTACAGAATCTGTTAAGCTAGTTTTTAAGTTTTTTTTTTTGTAAAAGCAAAATGTGATATACTTTCCTGGTTTTCTCTAGATATGTCAGGAATGACATTTTCTTGTCATTATTTACTTTTTACGTAAGATGATTTAGTATAGACTAGAGGTGGAATTATACATTTGAGACTTCTAGTCTTTCGAATTACGCTTAGTTATTAATGTTTAGGTTTCTCTAAAAAAAATAAACAAAGTTATAGAATAATGTTTTTTTTAATACATAATAGCTTACCGTAATACTGATTTACATTCAAGATTCTATGGCTGAGGTCTTTCAAAGGTTATGACATCACTCCGTATTTCTAAATGAGGCATTATCTCTTCTAGCAACAAACAAGTCAACTCATACCTTGTGTCTTTTAGCAAATCGTCTAAATATAAAATTTTAAGATTCCTGAGCTTGTATAGACATCCTATACCTCTCTGAGTGATATTCATACAGTTTCTTAGATCCAGGTAAACAAGGCTATGAGAGAAAATGTTGCTTATTTTATCCATACACCAATCATCCATGTTTTTACAACCGTTCAAACTCAGCCACTTAACATTTTTTAATCCTTTTAGATTGACTAATCCTTCATAGTATAGATTCATATCGGTGCAATCTATGCCTTCCAGATACATGTTGTCTTGGTATCTATCAGGCAGACTATAATTTTGATTTTCATCAGCTTTTATCCATTTGTTTTCCCCATGAAATTTTACTGCTCCACCTCGAAATACTATAAAATGGGCGGCGGCCAGTTCATTACCTAATATCCGATTTCTGTCCGGAATATATTGTTGCAGAAACTTTTCTCTGTCTTCTTTCCATTTAAGCCAAGATTTTTTTATTGTGCTTGGCGATAAATCTATGGGCTGTTGCAGAAACTGCATAAGGCTTCTGTTGTTGTCTTCAGTGTAAAAGGACCTATAAATAAGTTACAAACTAAATTAAGTAGAATTGGTAACTACTTCCAGTTATAAACTCGGCATTCTATGCATATAGGACAAAATCGAAAAGTAAAGGCTGGTTCATGGTTAAATTCCTTTTGTGTAACTTTTGCTGTAACTTTTTGTATTCAGATTAGGGTGTTCATGCTTGTTCCTTTTCTGTAACTTTTTCCTTAAGCCTTAAGAAATGACCATGAAATTTGGCTAATATTTAACTTTTACAAAAAAAAATATTTGTTTTGTTTTCTTAACCTCAAAATAATTTTTTTTTTATTTTATTATTTAAAGCAGTAGTTATTACAAAAATAGATATTGATCATGGTGAAAGAGTTCCCATATTTTTAGGACAAAAAGAACCCCAAATATTGTAAACAAAAGGCCAAAATCGCGAGTGAACCTGTCATTAGTGTCAACCTTAGTGACTAAAGTTAAGGAAAAGGAATTTTATCATGAACCAGCTTTTTACTTAAGGGAAATGTTACAATAGAGGAAAAGGAATTTAACCATGAACCAGCCTTTTTATAAATTGTATGGTTATAAATCTGGGGTAATATTTGAATTTCAAAATTTAATTGTGATCATGGAATACATACCGTAACATAGATATATGTTCACCCTCCTTTTTATGCCAGGGCGTCCTCCACTGCAGGTCTTCCTTAGTGACGTCTTTTAGTTCATAGGGCTCCTTTGGGGCCACAGTTTTGTTGTCAGTTTGAGGTCCATTTGCGGAATTTTCAGGGGGATTTTTGCAGTTTTTTGGATCTTCGGAAAGGCACCGACATTGATTTATTAGTGGGGTACACTTTGGATGATTCCTTAGAATTTTTAACATTTTTTTAAGGTTTTATTATTCTAACCTATAATTTGTTTTAAACATAGACCTGCCAGACAGACCGAACCCAATTTTTTTTCTGTGGTTTTAAAAGGTCACTAATCGTGTAGATAGTAGATAGAGAATTCTCAATCGTTTGTGCACATACCCCGACAGACCACAGATTATTTACCCGGCGTCAAAATCAATAAAATTTAGAATTCGATTAGTTTCGGGAGCAACGGTAAGATGACAGCACATAATTTCTTTTTAAATTTCCTACTAGCGCTTTCGCCAATACATGAAAAATTTACGCTTCTTGAGGGACACGACGTTTTTTACTTTAAAGCACCTTCGCCATTACTGCATGCTTATACGAGTAGTTACATAAAACAATAAGTGGGGACTCCAGAGCACGAGCGGTACTGTTACACAGGTGATAGTCAGTTTATCGCGGTAAACAACTGGTATAAAACGTTGTCGCAAAAGTACGGCTTTTGACAAAAAAAGCGGTTTCGCGTTTTTAAGAAGGCGCGCGTGCGAAGTTTGAATTTTTGGTTACAAAAATTAAGTACGGATGGGCAGTGCAAAAAAATAAATTAATTAAAAAACAGAATTTTAAGGGTAAAACTGCAATTTTTGTGCACAAAGTGAACTTAATAAAAGGTGCTTAAAAAAAACTGGATTTTTTTTTCTGGAAAAGGGAAACATAATATGAAAAATTCAGAACTACTCAAACGTTAGTAAGGTGAGTCCATATATTTTTTTTTGTTGTATAATGAATGAATGGAAAAATAATTTTCTATAAATTGATAATAACACACATTGTTATTATTGCAAAATTTCTAGGTAATTAAAAAGCATATAGACTTTGCTCTACATCAGGTGTATACATAGCTAATAAAAAATACAACAAAATGGGTGAAGTAAGTATACATAAAATAATAGTTTTACCTTTAGTTAATTTGTTACCCCAAACATTTGTCTCTATATTTCTTGATTCCTATATCACTATTACTAAAGATATAAACACTTTTCATGCACTTTAAAGAGGTACGTTTAGTCCCTCTTCTTAGGGACTAAAGTTGCACTTTGAATCCCTAAGTTTAAAAAAAAAATTAATCTCTGGAAAATTATAATTAAAATTATCGCAAGTCAAGCCAAACAGCACTTGGTCTTGGTCAAGATTTCATTCTTAGCACACTTTTTTGTACCATTTGCACCATTTGGCGTAGAAATAACGTGATATTAACAATAATCTTATCCTAAAGTGCATAAAATAGTACATAAACCTCGCGACTTCGCCGCGGGATTAAAAGTAGCACTTTAGTCCCTAGGTTTATAATGTACTATTAAATGCCTGATGATCTCCATATCCAAAATTTTTGGCTGTTTAGAAAGAGAAACAAGGGCGGCCCTGGGCTCAAATCCAGAATAGGGGGGAATTAGATTTCCGGTTGATTGTTTTTTATTTAGCAGCGCTCAAAAATTCTGCTTCGAATTCCAGATGGCATATATATAGGTATATAAAAGCCTGTTGAAATAATTAGAAGATTAGCAATGGAGGCATACCTAAAGCTCTTTAAAATTCTTTAATTTTTTTTTAAAGGTGAGGTTACTCCTCTAAATTGAATGTACTAACATTAAAATAAGAGCTACCAACTCACAGTTCACTTTTTGATTGATTTTAAGAAAAAAAATATACTCTTTTTCGAAAGGTAAATTTTTGTGTAGATGACTTCCCTAAATAGTTATTATGAGAAAAATTAAAATCTTCCAGAACCTGTCAAAAATATGGCATTTTTGTAGTACTAACCATTTTTTATAAACGTAATTTAAATATTTAGAAAATGGAAAAATTGTCACAATTTGAATTTTAATGATTTTAGTCAAAAAATATATTTTCTGAAAAAGCTATGGGGAACCTGAGAGAGAACATATTTTCGATAAAAAAACGTTACAACTTTTTTTTGCATGACTTGTAGTTTTTATACAAAAATAAAATAAATTGAAGAAAATGGTAAAATCATGAACATATTTTCGATAAAAAAACGTTACAACTTTTTTTTGCATGACTTGTAGTTTTTATACAAAAATAAAATAAATTGAAGAAAATGGTAAAATCATGTCGATTGTATTGAAATTTTTTGCATCAAGATTTTTCTATAAAACTAAACTCTAAAAAAACAGTTATTTGCTAAGTAGTTACTCTTATCACCTGTCAAACGACAGTAAAAAGTTTCGACTAGATTTGAAAAGGTAACCTCTGTCGGAATTAAATAAGAAGAGATCTCTGAAAGACATCTTTTTATATACAATAAAATAACAACAAATATTGACTGTATAAGGTACTTCGTTTATTCCTGCTTCTACCTTGCCTCCTTAATCCCGGTGAGTTTGAAGGGTCTTATAGAAATAGTATTACGGTCATTCAAAAAATTTTTTTTATGTTGCAGAAATTTGGTTAATTCTTATTTTTACTTAATAAACGTAAGAAAGTCAAAACTTTTTTATTGTCGTTTGATAGGTAATAAGACTACCTGCTTAGAACAAAATTGTATTTTTTTTAGATGTTTAGGTTCATAGAAAAATCTTGGTGCAAAGACGTTCAATACAATCGACATGATTTTAGCATTTTCTTCAACTAATTTTATTTTTATATGGGAACTATAAGTGATGTAAAAAACATTGTAACGTTTCTTTAGCGAAAATATGTTCTCTTTCAGGTTTCACATCGCTTTTTCAGAAAATATATGTTTTTTAATTAACAGCATTAAAATCCAAAATGTGACAATTTTTTTCATTTTTCAAACATTTAAATGACGTTTATATAAAAACGGTTAGTACTACAAAAATGCTTGTTTGACTTTTTTTGTCTAAAATGAAATGCTCCATACCTAACTTTTTTTTAAATATTTTTTTTACATTTTGGGAAAAAATTACATATTTTTGACAGGTTTTGACAGTAGGCCGTATATAGAAGATTTTAATTTTATTTAGAATAACTATTTAGGGACGGCACCTACACAAAAATATAATTTTCGAAAAGAGTATATTTTTTTTCAAATCAATCAAAAAAGTGAACTCTGAACTAAAATAACCTTACAAAATTAGTACTTTTTAAATAGCCCTTCATTTACGGCAAACATATTATTATTTTGATATTAATAATGTAAGATACTCTACCGAAATTAAACGGTGAAATCATTTTTGGTATTTATATACATACATAATCTTTATATCTTTTATAATATTGTGCTGATAGTAATAAATAGGGTAAGCGCCATTTAAAAATTTGCATTTGAAATTCCTGGGCGGATCAAATATTCTCGTAATTAAAAACGCTAGGCACTTCTCAAAACGAATAGCAGAGTAAGCATACTTACTATAATGGCTTAAGTGCCGCAAACGGCTTCTTTTTCGGAAAATGGAAGGGCAGGGCCGCCCGGCCTTTATAGTAGGGTGGGTGCGCCGGTTACCCGACCAGAGCCGGTTTTCGACTATTTTCAGGGTTTTTGCCCAAAAATAAGAAACCAGGAACCATATGTCATCCGCGAATCATTTCGACGCATTCTTCAATGCGCTCTTCACCACCCAAATAAAAATGACAGTCCTCCCTCCTAAAATAACATCAGTATAGGCTGTTTTCTCGAGACGTGTAGACGCTAATTTGAAAAATTCGATTTTAGTAGTTTTTTACTAGTGTGCAGTGTCGGTGAAAATAGCGGGTAAGTAATAGAGATTAGTATTTTATTATAATTTTTTGTGTTTTTTATATACAAACATGTTTTTTTAATCAGATACACATATTTTTTTGGTGAATTTGTATTTTTTTTTGAAAAATAAAGGTAGTCGGATAACCGGAATATGAAAAAATCCAAAATCCGTTTTTCGACCAAATGGTCGAAAAATGGAAAAATGACGGTTATGTTTTGAGCTCTCTCACGCCCATAATATTTTAGATATGCATTCCCTTTTTAGCACAATTAGATCTTCTGGTTGCGAAGAATCTTAAGTCCGGTTTCCGACTACCCTTTTTTGACGTAGTTTAAGAAATAAGAAGCTTTAAAATTGGTAAATTTTAGGTGGTCGAAAAACCGGCCTATTGTTCGACTACTTTTGAGTTAGGTGGTCGAGAAATGACCTGTTTCTTGCCCCCTAATATTTTAAAGGCTATTTCAGTAGTCGAGAAATAAGTCTGCTCCTCGTCCATATTATTTTATTTGCTATTTTGGTGGTCGAGAAACTAGCCTGTTTTCAGACCACAGCAACTTTGAATAAATTATGTATTATGACAAGGATAACAGTACATTATACACCTAGGGACTAAAGTGGTACTTTTAATCCCGAGACAAAGAGTTTATATCCCGACCACAACGGGAGGGCTATAATTTGTCGAGGGACTAAAAAACACCCCTGAGTTGTTTACACTATTTAAAAAAAAATTAGGGATTAAATTTTTAATTTATTTCCCTAAGGATTACATTTTTTGAAAGCAAAACTCGCGTGTTTGTTTTTCGATCGTCAGATGGCACCCAAAAAAAAAAGGAGAGATCCTATTAGTACCTATAGGTATTTGTAATTTGGAATTTATTGTTGTTTTAGTTTGTAAGACTTCAAAAACTGTTTTTAGTACCTTCAAGTACTGTTTGCAACCTAACCAGAGCATGAGTTATTTAAGTACCTTATATTTAGAGTTTCTTAAATTAAATTAATCTATGTGCAGTACCTGGTCTATAAAACTTATCATAGAATCGAGGGGGTAACCACTCCGCGAAATCGCATCACATTTTGTCTGCGAAATCCTTGCTAAATTGCGCGAAATCCTTGCGAAATCATGCGAAATTTTTGCGAAATCGCGCGAAATCCTTGCGAAATCACGCGAAATCCCGCAAAAGTCTTTGCGAAATCACGCGAAATCATAGGAAAAATATGTTTAACGCGAAATCGCGTAACAAATTTCACACTAGTGAATACCCCCTCGCATAGAATAGATAATGGTTGTGTAACTTTTGGTTTGTAAGATTTAAAAAAAAAGCAGTTTTAGTTCTTATAAGTACCGTTTGTTATGTACCTTAAAACTAAAACTATTAAAAAAAAATCTATTTGTGCTGCCTGGCTAGAAGACTTATTTATAAAATACATACCTATTATCTCTTTGGAGTTTTTTGTTAAAATTTTGGTTGTTTTGATTTAAAAAACACAGTTTTTAATACGAATCTAATCAGTATTTTAGTTACGTATATAACCTACTTTATTTTTCGTTAAAATTACCTATAGCTATGTGGTACCTCTATACCTAAGACGTTTTATAAAACACCTACCTACCTAGGTATTTTTCTTGAGTTTATTTGTTAAATTTTTAGGTATAAAGTAGAATTTTTTACCAACCTTGTAAAATTAACAAATGCTTTTTTTAATAAACGGTAGGTTATTTACTCTTTTTAGTAGTAAATTAAACGGTTGACGATGTCCCAGTTTTTCGACCTATAATTTTGTTAATAAATTTAAGAAGGTCGAATGATACCCAGTTTCTCGACCTAGGCCAAAGTCTCGGTTTTTTTCGTTAGTCAAAAACGGGACTATTTTCGACACCCCTCAGTCGAAAAGTGGGATATTGGCGGTCGGTTCGAGGGAAGTGCTGGTCGAAAAGGGGTAAAAATGACATTTGTTAAGTTTTTATTATTTAACTTCTTAACTTTATAACGGAAAAAAAGAAATGTTTTTTTTCTGAAATCTCGATTAAATTTAGAATCCATCGGTATCCATATTATTGCCTCAAATGGCCGAGAAGCCCAAAAATTTTGCTTCTAAAGTCAAAATTTTCGTTAATTGGTCGAAAACCGGCGCACTCACCCTATCTTAAAGTCATATGGCATACACCCTTCACATATATTTAAGAGGGAAGATTAGCTCGAGATTAGCACAATCTGGCAATCTCAACGAATTCTCAGTGGCGTACGTAGAAATTGTTCATGGGGTGGTTTGAGGCTCACTGGGGGGGGGGGTGGGGTGGCTTGAGTAACCGAATGGTGTTAGATTACCTTTAGGAGTCGATTTTCAGTGAATCTAGGGGGGCTTGAGATACCGTATCAAATGGAGGTTAACCAAAGGTCATCCACAGAGGTGACAAAGGTTTAAGCGAATTCATGTTTCCGGCTTGTGCAAAATCGTTGAAAACGAGTTCAGTGATAAAACCCCAACGGAAAGTGTGATATTCCTACAACTCTGGTAGATGTGCACAAGCTAGCGACTACGGCTCGAGCGCTTCCACCTAAAACGAAGCGGGATTCCCGATCCGGCAGTCGGCCCTTAGCATCCATCGATGTACCTGAAACAAAGGAAAGAGCAACTTAGCTGTGATATTAAATGTATTAAATACCGTAAACCTCAATACAAACTAGTAACAATTATTCCGGTGTGTTTTATTTGTGTTCGGACATCACAGAAAGTGTTAGCCAATATTTGAAAATTGGCACTAAAATTTTCAGAAGACTGGCGGTATTTGCTTGATTTTTTATATAAATCCAGTATTTCTAAATTAAAATGGATATGGATAAAATTCGGTCAATTTTTATTCAATTTTGAACCGGTGCAAATTTTCGTATCTCTAGTACCCTCCGTTTACTAGACTCCACCACTGAATTCGTTTTACAAGCGCTGATCTTCCGTTTTAAATACCGAAGTTCAATTTAAGTTCAAAATTTTAAACATAAATTTTAAAAAAATTAGGGTGCATGTATATTAAGGCGCATTTACACAGACAAACTTTCCTTTGATGTTGAAATGCCGACAAACATTTACACGAGCCTCTTGAGCAAAATGTTCAAAAAAAAGTTCGAGCAAAATCTCGTACAAAAAGACTCACGGAAATTTTGGAGAGAATGTTAAGCAAAATTTGTTTGAAGAAATGTTGGTATAGAAATTTCTTACAAATTTAAATTTTATAGTTTTATGGGAATTCATTGAACTTAACTGAATATAGAAAGACTAAGTTTTAAAACAAGGTATTTTTAATTAAGTGCTTTCCGACGGAAAAACGATTTGATGTCGAAATTCACATTTTAGCTCATAAGCAACTTCGATTGACCTGATTTTTATAGGGGATATGCCAGTATACTTGTAACTTTTTTGGGGTTGTAAAAAAACGAGAATAAAAAAATAATAATTGGCACTTATTTATTGCTGTTGCCTGTAAAATGTAATGATAAAAATTTACCTTTAAAAGAATATCTCTTTATTTTACTTCCTAGTTTAAAACACAATTCAATAATAATTAAGTCAAATTAAAAAACCTATATACATTTTATTAAATCTCAAATATATGAACAAAAGCACGTTCGGTCTAAATAATACCCGTTTATTACCCACTTTTACAACCCTACGATCCCGACCCTTGTCTAAAAAAATATAATTTAGCAGTAATAGAATAGACTTCTGAATCGGAATGTTGCTCCTTTGCATATTGTTTGTTCAGTGTCAGTAATCGACCTTGATTATTACCTTAAATTGACAGTAAATATCTATCTTCAGCATTTTCATGAACCTTTTGCTTTTTTAAGCAACCGTTGGGGCCTTAAACTAACTAGGTAAATCTGGTGTGAGGAATGAAAAAAAAAAACAATCAAAGCTAAAGGTAAAGTAAAGTTACAAAAATATGTTTAAAAAAAAATCCCCTCCCCACCACTCTTCATAGTCGTGAGGCGCGGATTACCGCTTAAAAGTGCAATTTTTGAGTTTTTTGCCGATATTTGAAAAACTCAAAATTTTTTTGGAAAAGATAAATTTTCCTGGGTTGTTCTTTAAACTTAGGAGAAAAACCTTGGAAATAAAAAAAAATCCCAAAAAAAAACCCGGGCAAAAAAATCCGGGAAAAACCCTAAGAAAAAAATATTATAAGTAACCCTAATCCATGTGACAAAACTGATAGCCAAGAATAATGTTTCGCTTGCCGTCGGCTTGGTGTTCCATTTTTTTTTACAGAATTGAGATCACTGATCACTGATGTGAAATTTTATTTATTCTCATCTTTAAAAATATGTTTCCAAAACAGACAATTTGCTCAAGAATTTACCCGAACAAAATGTTCCAAAAAAGCTCACAAAAATGTTCACGCAAAAAATTTTAAATCTAAAAAAGGATAGATATATGTGCTCAAAGCATGAAAAATTTCAACTACTGACCCTAGAAATGTCTAATGCTAAATACCCGTGCAGATGACAACATGTGGTGTAGGGTACGCAATATGCACCCTCTGCAGTTTAAAAATTCCCGTTTTCCCACCTTTCTTATATATTAAATTCGTTTTTGAGTGGAACATCTGCTAGGATTAGGTGATAGGAACTTGGTAATATTTTGTGTGCCTTCTTATACCATAAACAATAAAGAATCATTTTAATTATACTTTTGACTAAATGTATTTTTTGCACTTCAGGGACTAAAAACGTATTTTACTCCCTCATTTCAGGGACTAACTAGAGGCCCTGTATACGATTTTTGACAGTTATTGTTTTACCAGAGGTGAGCAACTGGATTTGACAGTTTGTTAGGGAAATGTTTGAAATTGTGTGTTGGCATTGGCAATGATGGTGGGTAACCCCTGACAATAGATAACTTTGTCACTGTCAGATTTTTGATTAAGAATAGTCAGGTTTAAAAATGAAATTTTGCTGTATCAAAAACTGTAAAAATACGTGTCTCGTCGAATTTGTATTGTTCCTGTGTCCAACGGAGAAAGAAACTCAGGAAAACTGAAAATAAAACATGCATTTACCAAGCTCGAAAATTAATAAAAAATAGCCGAATTTGCGAGGTAAATAAATAAATAACACATAATAAATAGCACATTATGTTCTATCTATCCACCGTGTGTATCCACTGTTTGTTTTTGTTTTTTTTTGTCAAAGCTTGACATTTACTAACCAAAAAAGATCATTCTTTCAAAAATTGTCTGAGGAAATTACAAAAAGAGACAACAACAACAAATATGAAAAAAAAAATAGAAAGAGAAGGCAATATGAGTTGCCCTCCTGCTCTGGTAAAACAATAACTGTCAAATGTATAGGGGGCCTCTAGGACTAACATGTTACTTTTTATCCCCGGAACTAAAATATTTTAGTCCCGCGCCTTATTATCAGGCTATATAAATTAACTTTTCCGCAATCAGCTTCGATTTAATAATTGCATAATGAGACAAAACTGTTGAAGCCTTGAGGATTTTGGCACGATGAACGAAATATGCCAGAAGCACTTTTTCCTGGGTTACATCAGCAACATCTTGAGATTGACACCAATGAAGGAAATGGTTGTACAGTTTTTCGTATATTTTTTCTGATTTGGCGGGCAGCAGCGCTTTCATTGCTTCTGCAAGAGCTTCGTCGCTGTCCATTTTGTCCACTTTTGGATACACTCGCAAAAATCTTGACAGCTATAGGCTTTGTTTGTATCTTACCATTGGGTTTCTAGTACCTTGGCTACACCCTGGCAACTAAGTATTATCAGGGGCGCGTTCAGCGGCGGCTGGAGCCAAACCAAAAACGGTTTTACCCCTTCCACCCAAAATGTCAAAAATGGCATTGACATTGCCGAACCAATTTTGAACGCGCAAAACGGACTGTCGTATCTTTAGTATTTTTTCTAGGCACGGAAGGTCAGTTTAAAAAGGAAAGAGACTGTCGGAACTTTAAAAGGATTTTCGTTTTACAATTGGTCCTGGTTCTGGTTGAACCAGAACCGCAACCGGTCCTTTCGTTTTAAAACAATGACGTCACGGTTGCAACCAGGTTATGAAATTTTAGAACCAGCCTGGGAGGTTGGTTCGGCCCTTTGGTTGTAAACATAACCCCTAAAATTTTCAAAAAGTATAGATACTCTTTTTTTGAGTAAATTCAAAGATATCTTCATAATATTTTAAATGACGTCATTATTTTAGAACCGCTGTCAAAATGTATGTCAAAATAATGTCAACCAGAACCAGGACCAATTCTTAAATCGAAAATCCTTTAAGCCACGGCCATTTGATAGCTTTATCTAAACAGATACCTACTCCCTACCTTCTGTCTACAAAACAAAGGCATTCTCCTCACAATCCACAAGTGTGAGGTCCACACAATTCATTGTATGCAAGAAAAAATGGAGAAAATTTTCTTCAATTTTTTAGGTTAGGAATACCTCGCAACTGATTTTTTTTTTCGTTGGCCTCGCCCGCGGACCAATAACAACAAGCGATGCCAATTTTAGCGGCGCTTTTAAGTTCCTCCAAAACTGGTATAGCTTCAGCCGATCTTGAACGGTATATTCTAACCACTTTTGGCAAGCTGAAGCCATTTCTGAACTCCTAATGCCGATTTTGGTTTGGCTCCAGCCGCCGCTGAACGCGCCCGAGATAAATATGAATTGACTTAACGTCAAAGTCTGAATGGTAGTTTGGTTGTGAATAGGGGTTATTTTAAATCGAGAAAGTTGCGCAAGTGATACCTCGTATTGAAGATCTTTTAAATGCCTTAAAAAAAGTGTTAAAATTTTAAAAATCCAACCATAAATCATTTTTTTAAGAAAAAGAAGAAGAATTTTTGTGAACCCCTGTGACATGTCGATTTTGTTTTTATTAATAGTCAATTCTATCAATTTTATCATTTCATTTTTTCTTCTAGAATACAGTCCTAGGAGGGGAAAATTTACAATTTGAGCTTATTTTAAATGTGGATATATTAAAAAAGGAATCGACAGATTTTGCAATTTTTACACGTTTGTAAAGATATTTAAGAGACCTTTAATAAAGGTATACAACAAAATCTGCAGGTGTAAAGCTTACCCCTCAAACGAGGTGCAGTGCTACAAAAATTTCAAGATAGACAAAAAGTGCCCAATCTGTATGTGTTCAAGGGTCTATGAATTGTATTTTTCGCCTACATCCCCTAAAAGTGTACACGGTATGATAGACAAAGGTATATGCACCTGTCTTGATAATAAGGACACCTGCTAGGTCTAAAAAAATGGAAAGAAACCACTACCAAGCGTGAAGTAGTACCAGAACACCCTAGAGCGCCTTTTATGCCAGCGGGCCTTAAAGGACTAAAATAAAGTTTTTTTGAAAGTGGCTTCAAATCAAGTTTATATTTTGAAGTATTTTTGAGTAATGTCATTACAAAATTATAATTTATTATATAACATGACAGTTATGACTGTCACTATTAATGTCATTTTAGACACGTAAACTATCAAATAACACACTAGTGTGTTATAGTCCATAACTCACTAGTGAGTTATGGATTATAACTCAAATTCATATTTAAAGTAGTATTCTATTTATTTATTGCTACCAGAAGCAGATTTCACATTGATATTGAAATTAAAGAAAAAGCTAACGATTTATTCGAATTTGAAGTCATTGTAAAAACCAGGCGCTCCCATATCAGTACAGCTGCTGATAGTACTGAAAGACGCCGACGCATTAGAACCATCGACGAGGTTAGTACATCGATCATTAAAACCTTGAATTTTTTCTGCAATTTGTATTTTGTTATGCACCGATTCTTGTAGGTATCCTTCTGCTACGTTCGAGGACTTCGTCCTCCGTGGCGCTTCAAAGTATAGTCATCTAAACCCCTGCATTGGCCAAAAGAGTCGTCGAAGACCTTCTCAGGCAGTGACCTCGATACCTTTTATCTTCCGTGGATTCATCCAAGACTCAAAAATTTTTAACTCCTTGTCGTAAGCATCTCGGGATTTTTCTAGCAAAATCTACATCGCTGCTTCTTTCTCTTCCGTAAGGATATCTTCAGGAACGTAATTTTCATCGGTTTCCCCCACTTTTTTCTTCAAAAAAGCTTCCCTTTTCTGCAGGGAAAACTGACAAGTGTAAAAATTTATTTAAACATTTGCTAACATAGATCATGCCCGTGGAAACCAAACAAACAACCTACTTTGACCAAAATGTAAAAAAGTCACTGTCAAGTCATTCTGACATTTATAGGGTGCTTAGAGGCAAGTAGCTTTAATTTGATCACAAAGCTTATTAATCTCATAAAAAAAACGATTTCTTCCACTTGTTGGATAAAACATTGTACGCCACTCGTGTGTGGTTTCCTAAGTCACTTGAGAATTTATATCACTTCATCATAACACACTAGTACCATACATAACTATTATAAAATGTCGTTGGTACCTCGGTCAAAAATAGCTTTAATGTATAACAGCCCTCGGCTAACGCCTCAGGCCTTTTATTTAGGCACTGCGGCGTTAAGCTATACTCTTTGACCTGGGTTCAGAAATAACTATAATTCATTGGAATGGTGGGTACTATGATGGACATAACAACCCTTTTTTTTAATTTACACAAGGTTTACTTTTTACACATTTTTTAAAAAAACATAAAGATCTACGAAAAATTGGGAGTAAGGAGAATAAATTTGAAAAAATAAATAAATACACATCGAAAGATATTTCTTTTCGTAAGGAAAAGCATTTTTACTTTCTCAAAGTTTCTTCTATATAATTTTGTTCTTCTCAGAAACAGTTTTAACGCGCTCAGCATATAACAGCCCTCGGCTAACGCCTCAGGTTGTTATTTAGAAAGCTGTACTTTTTGACCGGCTATAACTATAATTCATTGGTATGATGGACATAATAACCCTTTTTTTAATTTACAGAAGTTTACTTTTTACACAATTTAAAAATAAATAAAGATCTACGATTTTGGGGGTAAAGAGGATAAATTTGGAAAAATAAATAAATACACGTCGAAAAAATTTATTTTCATAAGGAAAAACATTTTTATTAGGGACTTATTGGGCGTTACTTAGTAAGGTTTTACCATAATAAGGGAAAACCATATTTTATTTAGGTTGAACCTTAACCATACTTTAATAAGTAGTGTTATTGGAAGTCGCATTACTTTTCTTTATTCCTAACCTAAAATTTCTAACCTTGTAGTGATTTTTCCTGATAAATTCTCGCAAAAGAATTATATCGTCAGTGTAGCTGTAATTTATTCATTTTTTACATAAATTTTAAAAATCCACAAGACCGTTTTTGTTTATAAAAAAAAAACTAAAAATGCAAAGAATATTAAAAAGTCGTGTCGAAAAACAAATCAACCATCACTATTATCCGTGCTAATTGAGGTTATGTTTAAAGATAAAGGACGTACGGTAACTGTACCGATTTAAGGGAAAACCGTATTTTATTACGATTCCCTTAATAAAAACGCAGATCACGCGCATGCTCAGATGTCAAATGTCAATTTTCACTAATAAGGGAACGCAAAAATGTACGCCCAATAAGTCCCTATTTTCTTCAAGTTTGTACCATCCGGAAATGAGAAACTTTAGAACATTTCAGACTCAAAGGTTTGCTATATAATTTAGTTATTCTGAAAAACAGTTTTAACACTCTCAGCGTATAACAGCCCTCGGCGAACGCCTCAGGCTGTTATTTAGACACTGCGGGCTTAAAGCTGTACTCTTTGACCTGGGTTCAGAAAAAACTATAATTCATTGGAATGGTGGGTACTATGATAAACATAACAACCTTTTTTTTAATTTACAGAAGGTTTACTTTTTACACAATTAAAAAAAAATAAAGATCTACGAAAAATTGGGGGTAAAGAGGATAAATTTGGAAAAATAAATAAATACACGTAGAAAGAAATTTATTTTCATAATGAAAAACATTTTTATTTTCTTCAAGTTTGTACTATCCGGAAATGAGAAACTTTAGAACATTTCAGACTCAAAGGTTTCCTATATGGTACTTATAATGGTCTGATGACCACCAAACAAAAACACGTTCAAGTAGGTACCCAAAATTTTGTTCGTCTCGGTTCAGTTACGATGTTAGTTATTATTTAAATTTTTGAATTTTATAGTTGTTGAAATTAATTACAATAATAACGTTCAAATTACGAAGACAGTGGCCTAGACAGTGGCGTAGTCAAAAATTTTCGAATTAATAAAACTCTAAAATAATAAACAGTGACTGAATGACAAATACCTAACATAGGGGTGAAAGTTTGTTTGAAAGTTCGTTATTTTTGAAGTAAGCCGGCATTGGCAACATCGGCACGGCGCTGGCACCGGTATCCTTGTGTTGGGCCAATACCGGGCCAGGTCGATTTTGGCTAGCCACAATACTTTTAAAAACAAAGAAGATAATGTAAAAATCAGTATTGGCCCTGATAGGCAAGGCCAAAGGCCAAAAATCTACTGTGCATGCCTGACGCAGCCTAATACTCGCGCCCAGGGGCCGTATTTTTGACACTTAGGGAGTACAATTGGGAGCGAATCAGGGATGAGTCAAAACCAAGGGATATATCGAGGGAATGCCGCGTTGTCCTAGTCCAATTTAAAAGAACTGAGCCAGGAAGTAAAGATGATTTTCAGTCTGGAATAATTATTTTTACCAATGCTTGGTGCTTTTGGTATTTACCATTTACAACCAGACTCTAGACTTGGATTCATCTTTTGGTTATAGCTTTTTAAGGTCGTTTTTTTATTTTTCTTTGTGATAAGGGTTGTTGGCTTTAAGGAATGGAAGGCAAATACCAAGTATACAGGATAAGGAATGTTGATCGAGGTCAACGACATCGAAACAGCAAATCTATTGCTTAATAATTGTATATTTTTGTAATATGAGCCCACAAATTGACCTTTTTAGCAGTCTTATGAGACATAGTGGATGACATCTTGAACAAACTCACCAACAAAGGCTTTATATGTCTTCGTTAATCAGATGACTTAGTAGTGGTCATCAAGGGGAAGTTTGGTGAGGTAATATCTGAACGAACTCAGTTTTCTTAGTTAGTGAATAACTGGTGCAAAAAGGAGCATCTGTCCATAAATGCACAAAAGACGCAAATAGCCCCATTTACAAAGAAAAGAGTACTACAAGGCCTAAAACCAGCAGTACTAAATAGAACAGAAATTCCATACACCAAGGAGGTGAAATATCTAGGGGTCATCTTCGACCAAAACCTTACATAGTCAAGGCAGCCCAAAACGCATCGATTGCATTGGACAGATGCAGGAAATTGTGTGTGAAAACTGGGCCTTACTGACGGACCTAGAATGTCCGAGGGGTTTCATGACAAGGACGGGGCTGCAACTTGTTTTGTCATTCTAGTAAAGCAGGGAAGAAGAAAGGTGAACCACAATAGATCTGAGAAGGTCGAGGTGGACAGGTGTCTTCTAATCCATCCATGTTTGAATATTTATCACAAAAAACGAATAAATTAAGGTTTTTTAGTGTGTACAACCAGTGACGCACCCAGGAATTGGCTTCGGGGAGTGGGGGGGTTAAAGAAGAATTATTAAAAAAAATTAATTTGATGTAAAAATGTGACCATATAATTGATAAAGGGAAACAGGTGCTTACAACCGCGGACCTGTGGTCAAATATAGAGGGGGGGGGAGTTTTAATCAAATTTAAAATCGTTTGTTTATGCAAAATCTGATGTCAAAATCATGGGTTACCGTCACTTTTCCCGTAGGCGCTATTAACCTAATCGGTCGGGTTATCAACTACTTTCGAACCCCAGATGTAGGTCTTTTTGTCCTCCAGTAGCCTACCGACTTAGGGAGTGTGTAACTAGATCCGCCTCCACGTGATATACGATCCCATCCGGCCTGGTTACCGGCATGAATGGAAGGGTAGGACCTAAGATACCTTTTACACTTATATTCCCTGGATTTCCTCCCACCCCTGCTCACCAGACCGGCCTGATGAGCACCCCCTAGGAAAGCAGTTTTCTTTTCCTAGAGGGATTTAGACCTAAACTACTTTGTCGGAGCTAGGGATCTTTAACGTGCTCAACTATCAATATATAAATAACACGGGACCGTCCTCTTAACGTCCTCTCCGAGGGACGGTATGGAATCGAATTAGCCTGTCTTCTAGCTAACTCTCTACTTTCAAACTGCGTTTTGGCTTATTTTTACAAAATTCTGTAATTTTATAAGAAAAAGTCCAAGTAGACGAAAATATCACATAAAATGCAATCTTTGACTTAAAATTAAACTAAAATCGTAAATATTGATGGGGTTTTGAGAATTTGAGTTGTTTATTTACCATTAGTTTGTTTGTAAAAATGCTAAAATACGCCGCCGGCGAAAATTTTTGCTAAAATGACACTGAAAATGCCGTTTTTTTTGACACCAAATTGCAGGCGAAATGTTTTGGTAAAATTACATTAAAAAGACCATTTTGATGGTGATCCAAATTGAAAATAAATTAAAAAATCAAACATTTTTATAGCGGTCATGAACGAACGAAATCGTAAAAATGAAAGGTGCTGTAACCGCGCAGGCGAAAAATTTTACAATTTATTATTTTTCAATGATTTCTCTTAAAAATTGAAATCCAGGAGCCGGTATTTTATTCTCTATATATTTTATTTCTGCTGTTATTGTATTGTCCCACTTGTAAATAACCAATCGTCTCAAGGGGGGGGTTAACCCCCAAACCCCCCCCCCTCCTCGGTGCGCCACTGGCACAACAAAGAAACTCCCACGAATCAAATAAAATATGGCTAATAACCTAGCTGTAAACCACGTCTGTGCCGATTCAGATAAATAGGTGCTCTGGGGATTTATATAATAATGGCTCAATAAATAAAATAATTTGATTTTATACGGTAAGGACTGGGCATTACAAAGATACAAAACAGCCAATGCAAATTTTTTTAAAAATATGGAACGCGGTACCAAAAAAAATGCGTAAAATCGTATTCTGTAATCTACTGGAAAAAGGGAAAACTTTGTAAAGTGACTTATTAGGTTTTTGCTCAGCATCAATTTTCCAAAAAAATCCCTTGATGCCCTCTTTTGACCCATAAGTATTAAAACTTTTTTCAAATATAGGAAACTTATTGTAAATGAAAAATCTGAGAATCGTGGTAAGTTTTTTCCGTCGCGGCAGTGAGGTATTCCATTGGATAAAGCTAGCTTTATTTTTTATTATTAAGGTATCGAATTAGTATTTCTGCTTAAGAACATTCCTTCTAGATTTTAAAATTCATTACTTTAAACCTAGACCAAATCTGGGCATTTCTCAGTGATGACAACTTGCTGATGATGTGGCTATTCCATGTTGGTCATATTATTAGATGTGCATGAAAACGAAATGACCAAAACGAGGGATACGATCAGATATAAAAGTTATAAAAAAAAATTCTTAACATAAATGTTAAAATTAGAGCTTCGCAGTTTCTATCTTGATTTGGAGCATATTTTTGGTAAATAGTAAATACATTTCTCAATAGCAAATTAGCTTTAACTCAAGCAACATTCAGCCATTTGCACCAACATATTTACTTATCTAGGAGTCACCTAGAATAAGGTGGCCCAGGTTAGAGAAGAGTTTCTTTTGTATTTAAATCTAGGGGTTCGTTTTTGGTCCCCTAGCGCTCCCCTAACCTAAAACTAAACTAGATTTAGATGCGACCTAAAACTAGGTTACCCCTAAATATGTTGGTGCAAATGGCTGTTAGCCTTGTAAAAATCTTTAAAAAGAGAGTTTCAAGATGAGACTAACCTACCTTATCTCAGGATTAACCTAAAAACAAATATTGGCTTAAAACAGCAAAAAACTGGAATTTATAACCCGAGTTAATTTAACTCTCTGGCAACCCGCTATTGAGAAACCGGCCCTAAGTGACTTGAAAACTACGCAAAAATTCCCCAATTATGCTTTAATCGTCATTAGTTATTAATCGTTGTTTAAGTTGTTGTATTTTGCAAGACCCATTCCAAACTCCGCTTAATATTAATCATGATTAAAGGTTAATCAGAGAATTTTCACGTTGGTGGATATAGGCATTAGTGTTTTTTTTTTTTAAATTCTGCTTTTAAAAGTGTGTAAGTGTTTTTTTACTCATCATTTATTGTTTGGCAGTAATGGCAGCACCGCTTTAATGCAGTTTTTACTCACTGATGGTTATTACCAATGATAGTACTTATTTTTCTCTATTCTCCTATAAAGCCATAAAGCATAACATCTTTCTTTAGAATATGAAACAGTTATCTTTTCTTCAACGCAATTGTATTACATTTCTTTTGATTGTTTTTTTTTGTTTTCTATTAAAGCAATAATTTGCGTGCAGGAATCTTATATAGTACGATTAGCAGATATAACTATGAGCTACTATAAGGGCCCAAGTGACGCAAAATGTGTATAAATAAAAAATTTGAAAAACAAAGAAAACTTGATTGGGAGAATTATTATCCGCTACGTCTTTTTCTTTCGAAAAATGCAATGGCAAAGCCTTTATAGTATCTCAGAGCTATGTAAATTAGCATCTATAAAGGCGCAATTACACACAGAACATGCTCAAACAAAAGCTTGTGCAAAAGATCTGAAATTTTTTGCGGGAACATTTTTGTGAGCTTTTCTTTGAACATTTTGTTCGGGCAAATCTTTGAGCAAATTTGTGCTATCTATTTTTGGAAAGATATTTTTAAAGATGAGAATAAATATAATTTCACATCAGTGATTAGTGATCTCAATTTTTAAAAAAAAAAATGAAACACCAACTTTTAAATTTTTATCAAAAAAAGCCGACGGCAAGTGAAACATTATTATTATCAGTTTTTCAAAATGCAATGTTTACCATGGAGGTAATAAAATTTGATTCTTTTCTCTCACTTTTTTGGTTTTCTTTCATTAAAAAAAGAAAACGGAAATATCTTCGAAGTAATTATTTTTTAAAATGCAGGTGGATATGTTTAGGGGACTGTTCTGGAGAGTAGTTATTTTTCGGGACCCTGGGGGGGGGGAGATTTAAAACAGTCAAAACGCAGCGCTGTCAAACGCTGCATAACCAATTTAACTCTGCTCTAAAGTACTTTTTAATTATTTTTTAACTACCAACAATATTATATAATAATTTTGTTGGTAGTTATTTCATTAAAAATCCAGGAAAATTAGGCATCCCGAATTGGGTCGGGTTCGGTATATTTATTAGTTTACTTTTAGGCAATTTTGGTAAAAATGAATAAAAAATGCAATTTAAAATCTATATATTTTACGGAAAGTGGTCCCTTAAAAAAATGTGTTTTTACATTATTGGATTACAAAGCTCAGTAATTCGGAAGTGAAAAGTTGGGTTATATTTTGCTAATATGAAATATGAATTGTTTTCTATGTACAGGGAGATTCACCATATTTTCCACCCCATCAGCACAAAAATTATTTTTTTTGTTACCGACCAAACTTCTCTGCAGGCGATTTCGCCAAGGTAATTTTACAAAATTTCGCAATTTTTTTGGTAAGTTAGCGATATTTCACGTTTTTTTCTGATGATTTTTCTTAAAGTTTTCCAATGCAATATTAAAAGAAATTATTTAAAATCTAAAAAAATTCTTGCTTCTAAATTGCTAGATTCAATTTATTATAGTTTTTATAATTAAAAATCGCCAAAAATTTCAATATTTAAAAAATCGGAATCGGAAGTCCTACACATCAATAAAATAAAGCAAAATAAAGAAATTAAAGAGTACTCAGGCATATTTTTTTGTTTTGTGTCGGAGAGGCCTTTCTTTAAAAAACTGCGTGGAACCTTGTTTGTTGTCGTGTAAAATTTGACCAAAACCCCTCTCACTATTGAAAGCTTTGTTCTAAAGAAAAAAAATGTGCTGACCCTTGTTTGTTGTCATGTAAAATTTGACCAAAACCCCCTCTCACTACTCTACCGTTTTTACCTTCTCCTAACCCTTACATTTTACAGTCAAGAATTAAGTGCATTAATTGTTATTTTCTTTATTTTATCTCGTTTTTTTTGACATGCCCAAAAAAGTTACAAGTATACTGGCATATCCCCTATAAAAATCACATCAATCGAAGTTGCTTATAAGGTTAAATGTGAATTTCGGCATCAAATGGTTTTTCCGTCGAAAAGCACTTGATTAAAAATACCTTGTCTTAAAACTTAAAATTTAATTTTTAGTTTTTCTATTTTCAGTTAAGTTCAATGAATTCGGATAAAAATATATATTTTGAATTTTTAAGAAATATCTGTACCAACATTTCTTCAAACAAATTTTGCTCCAAGATTCTCTCAAAAATTTCCGTGAGCATTTTTGTACGAGCTTTTTCTCGAACTTTTCTTTGAACATTTTGCTCATGAGGCTCGCGTAAATG
Organism: Oxystoma pomonae; assembly: GCA_963921995.1. Taxonomy (NCBI): domain Eukaryota; kingdom Metazoa; phylum Arthropoda; class Insecta; order Coleoptera; family Brentidae; genus Oxystoma; species Oxystoma pomonae. The sequence continues at coordinate 83,910,836 of OY998169.1, read as the reverse complement.
TTTGTCGGCATTTCACCATCAAAGGAAAGCTCGTCTGTGTAATTGCGCCTTGCAACCCCTACCCTCATCTGCTCCAAGTAATCTACAGCTATAAACCAAATTTCATAATCATAATCGGATAAATGGTTTAAAAGTTACACTAGATTATATTTTCCATCATATCCCATCCCATCGATGTGTGTAGAAAGCGTATTATCTCTGAATTTGATTAGCCTATTTTTATCGAACCTAGCTAAGAACGCTGCCTGAAGGATTGGCCAAGCAAACGCTCAGCAAACACATCTGTTACGTTAACATAGTATTTACGTAACTCTAAAATAAAAAAATTTACATAAAAAAAGTTTTTATAAAATTTACGTAATATTTACATAACATAACTTATGTTTCTTTAATTACATTATATTTACGTAATAAGAAGGGAACTTTGTCCATAGAATTATGCAGAACATGTACGTTACTTTTTCCTTGTTTTGACATTAGAAGTATATAAATATTATATACATAATATGACTTTAATTATACATAAATGTTACATTGCAATACGTAATATTTATATAACATTTATGTTATACATTTATATAGTCGTTACATAAAGAGTACGTTATTTAGGTGACGTTAAGTTATTTATTAAAATTAAATTAAAAATTAGTTAAATTTACCCTAATTTTACTTTTCGATTTATTTTCTAGTTAGTAGTTATTCGATATCTGCCACTTCCCATTTGTTTGTTGTCGTGTATTATTCACGTTATTTTAATTACATCTTACTTACGTAAAAAGTAGTGTGACTTCCAGTTTATCTAGAATTTATGTAACCAAGTAATCATGTGTTGTAACTTTTACGTAATATTTACGTAACGGTGTTGGCTGGGGGCATCGAAATCAGTTCACTGGTTCGAGAGCTACATGCACGGAGACAAAGGGGTCAAATACCCCTCTTTTTCATCGGGGATACAAAATGAATAAGGATACCAGTTTTCGATTTCTGTACTTCGTTACAAAACCTTCTTACTCTATTTAAATAAAAAATTAAACCAAGTTATTGAATAAAAATATAAAATTAATTTTATTTGAACCAACTTTTTTAAAGTCGTCACCAAAATATCACCAAAGAACCCTGCACAAAATACATTGGGATTGGCTTTGTATAATATAATATATAATAAATAAAAAAAACGAGATAGGCAGTAGCATTAGTTTCTGGGATACAGACCTTCAAAAATGGCGTATTTTTAGGTCATATATTACAAAATGTTCCAAGTGTTTTTGTATATTTTTGTTAATTACAGCCGAAATAAGATGACTTGTACCTCTTTTTGCCGTAGGCAATAAATTAGAACTTGTTTTAAGTATTTTTTGTATATTTTGTTATTTACAGCAGAAATAAAATGATTTGTATTTTTGTGGAAAAATAAACACTCGACTTTTTACACATATAAAAAATATTTGGTATAACAAAAAATTCATTGGTTTATAAGGTTTAAAATGAAAGAAACCCACTGTTTTTTTTTTAAATGGCAATTTTATTTGTCTTTAAACATACTACTAAAATGTAGAAAAACAACCTACTTTTTTTCCAAAATTTCGTAAAAAAAGTGTGACTTTTAGCTTCTCCGAAATGTTTTGAAAAAAGTGTGAATTTCGTAAGCTGCTTGCAGGTATTTTGAATCATTTATTGGAAGTGACTAATATTTCCTAAATATTAAGAATATTGTACCACTTTTAAGGCGAATTGTATCCTTAACACTACAGTTTTTTGTTTTTCGCTTAAAGAAACCGATGTAAGTAAAGCCATGATGGTGATTTAAGGCTTAAAATATTTTAGCATAATTCAAGGAGTAACATTTTTGTTTAAGCAATTTTTACTATGTTTTTCACATTTTTATGCCATGATTTTGCTCACATTTTTCAATTTTTCAATGTTTTTTAGGCGTTCAAAAAAAGTACTGCCAAAAAACATTTTTTCTCTGTTAAAATGAAAAATATTTAAGGTTGTTGAAGAGAGACAGCAGACTATCAAAAAGTATTTTAGAGAAAGATGGAAATAATTTATTTATAAAATTTTCTGTTTGTCATCTGTCTGTCGTCTTTAGTGGTATCGGTGGAAATGAATTTACCATTGTATAAAGATTTAACTTTGCCATTTTTATGCCAAAAAACAGCAAAAATTACCAAAAAACGTGTCCTAATGTAAGTGTATTTTAGCATATCTAAAAATAATTTAACAGGTATTTAACTAAATTATTTTAAGGTTCATCATGGCTCTACCTTAAGTCAGCGAAAATCCTAGTTGTTTGGCGCCAAAATTTTTAACAACATGGTAGCAACTCGACCCAGGAAAAGTCTGGATATCTCCTGTAAACGTCTGAACACACTTTAAAAAAGCATGGATACACTCTGGAAAAGTTTAGATATCGAATCGAACCCAGCCCACAATTTATCAGAAATATTTCAAATGAAAATTTGGAAATAAATACATAATGTATACCATTACTTTTATGTATGTCTTTTATTTGAGTCAAATAAAAATAAAAAGTGATTGGATGCTTAATTTACAAGGCGGGTATCCATCATTCACAAAATCTCAACTTCCAAATATGAAAAAAGCTCTTTAAACGAAAGGCCAACAAGTTTGTTTTTTTAGCAATATAATATTGAGGGTCATTTCAATGAATCGACCCAGATTTTCATGTGTGCGGTACATTATTGTAAAAACAAATAAAAGGCCAGTCATGAAGTTTCGTACAAGGTGTTTCAAGATTCGGTTTTTTAGGTGAAAATACTTTCCAACGAGCTACACAGCGTTACAGTTTTATAATAGGTTCCACCCCCCGTTTAATTAAAGCGAATTACAACAAATTTAAAAAAAGAGGTTTTAAGCAAAACGTTAATTTCGTATTTAAAAATCCACCAGTGGCGCATACTTTATACGTAGAAACACTCACTTGGATTATGTAGGCACCAAAAAGTAACATATGTTTCTAATTTAACAGAAATATTTCAAAAACTTGGAAGTGCTATAAAGAAAAAATCAAAACAGAAATGAATTATCTCTCTAAAGAACAGTAAAAACAACTTTCATTAAAAGTCATGTGATTAGTGTCATTTTTGGGGGAATTGCCGGCGTTGACCAATAGTATCTGTGCGTTTTAGAGAGATAATTGTTTTCTCCTTGATTTTAAGAATAGCTACACTGTGAAGGCGGTAACGAAGCGCTTGCCGACACATGTATATGTACACTTGTTTGAAAAAAAACGCATACATGCGTTTTTCCCATCCCCCAAAATTTACTACTACTTACTAGCGCTGGATACAAAATAATTCGATGAATAGAAAACATGGATCACGACGAAAGGTTGTAAGTCCTGACGACCACCTCAGACAAAATCCTTTTGCCAAATCCGTTGAAGCATCTAATATAACGATATTCCCAGGTTCCTTATCAACTATTAACAGAAGGATTAAAAAATCTTAAATTTTCAGTCGAATTGCTGGAAAAATACCTTTTTTAATGGAAGAACAAAACAGACCAGGGTTTTTTGGCATTAATTATTATTCTTCATGATGATGATCCTTGGAAGAGGGTGGTTTTCACACATGAAAAGATATTTCAGTCATCTTCGAGCAGCAGAAGAATTTTAGTGTATCGTTCACCAAATTCTAGGTTTCATTCAAAAAACAACTTCTTCTTCGTTTACCAGCAGGACAACTGTCCCGTGCACACGGCTAATGTTGTTCGCCAGTGGTTTGAAAACAGTAATTAGTTCTTAACAATAATAATAAGTTTAGGTGCTGTTCATCATGTTGTTGCCGTTCAAAAATAGTTTGAACTGTCGACAAAAAAAATAAACAAGTAAGAATGATTGCAAAAAAAATCATTAAAACAGCATGTAGGAGTCAATGAAATCAATCCATCTGATTAATAGTATTCATTTCAACCGAAAGCTAATTTACACCACATTAAAACAAACATTTCGCTTTGTTTGTAAAAAGGCTCACGCTTATATGGAAATGGGTGCATCCATTTAAGGAACCATGGTGCGTGGGTGCCTAGAACCAAAAACAAATGGCCACTAATTTGTAGTGAACGTTTTTGGAAGCACTTAGGTGGTTCAGAAATGTGTGATTATGTGATAAAAAAAACCTCTGCATTTAACTTATAAATGATTCTTCGAGAATTCGTTAGCTAGACCATCGAGGCCCAAATTGCGAACTCTTGACTGTAATTATTAGAAAACCATGAAAGAGATAAACTTTTTGAAGAATACCTGCGGCGCTATAACAATATTCAAGAAATTTTCAAATCCAAATTTGTAATTCTTATAAAATTTGATTTTAAAAAACACCCTTTATCATAGGGTTCGCACATCACTTTCAAGAGACTGCAATGAAAGTCTTTAAATTACAATTTTTAAAAGCGAGTATTTCCCAACCTAAATAAGATACCCTATAATATTGGATGTCATTTTTTAAGGATAATTCAGAATGGTTGCCTTTGATTGCAGATATTACGAAAAGTAGATGTAGTCTATGATACTTTATAATTGGATTCATAAACAAAAAATCGCACAAAAAAAATCAGGATTACCCCCAAAAATATCCCCCCTCCTCCAAAAAAATGCTGCCTCACAGATTTTATTCTTTTATACTTAATTAAAGCTAGGAATATGTCTATCTCAAAAATATACAGAGTAAACTTTCAGAGTTTCGAATTTCCTTTGGCTTTATTTCTTATTTTTTAACAACATTTCGATCGCTTATGTATCTGCAATGGTCATCAGGTGAATACTAACAAAAAACTAACACTACCTAATCTTATATACTAGCATGTGTTCACTGAACCATGAATACACTTGATTGGCTCCGCCCTTTCACAGTTGAAATCTGTTACCTCCGAAAAGTATGTCCCTCTGTATGAATGCTGTTTCTTTGAACTTCCTCTTGAATAGATTTTCTATCCTGGCGGCGAACTTTGCCTCTTTCCATTCCATATGATGTTGATTTTCTCAGCAACGTTGAGCTATTTTTGATCCAGTTGTGTCTCCTTGTCGAGTTTTGCGTTTGTGTTCTGTATGGCGAACTTCCATGGGAAGGCTGATTTCTCCGATGTAGATATCCCCCCACTCGCATGGGACTTGGTAGATGCAGTTCTTAGTGTTGCGGCGAAATGGTTTAGTTTTTGTTAACTGACATCTTATTGTTGTGGTCGTTTTGAAGACAGTCCGAATGTGGTATTGGTTGCCTATTATTCTTATCTTTTTTGATATTCCTTTGATGTATGGAATTATAAGTGTCGCCTTCCGCTCATTATTTACATCTGTCGTCCTTTCTGTTGGTGTGATCTAAAGAGTTTTATTGATCGTGTAGCTGGATAAACCGTTTCTTCCTTTATATAAGGCTTTTTCTGTATTGCGATCTACAAGAGATTCCCAGTTTGGTTGATGTGGATTTGTTTGACTTGAAGTTTAGATATTGTCCAGTATAAGCAGGTTTGCGATATACAGAAGTGGTTATGGTTGAATTTTTTTGGTGACTAGAACGTCGAGAAAAGGGAGCTTATAATTTTGTTGTTGACATGATTGAAGAATTGTTCTAGTGTGCTGTGGTAGTTTTTCCAAATGATAAATATGTCGTCAATGTATCTTAGCCATAGTTTGGGTTCTTCTTCAAACGCCTCCATAAAAGGACTGACGAAAGTAGAGCTCCCATGGGTAGGCCATCTGCCTGTCGAAAATACCTGTCCTTTTTCTGGAAGTGATAATTCTGCAGGCAGTAGATCCATAATGGCATTGATTAAAAGATTGATTTTATCAGACAGGTGGTTGTCGTTGAGTAACTTCTGTTCAATGATTTGAATTGATCCAATCCAATCCAATGGTACGTTCGTGTACAAACTTTCGACGTCAAAACTAACAAACTGGTCGTCAGGTTGTAGGTTAATGTCTCTAAGAAGGTGCACACTAACAACTTTCCTTAAAGATGCTGGATGATGAGTAGAAGATATTTAGCAAGATTATAAGTCGGAGAATTGCGAGACCTGGTTATCAGTAGACGAGGCATATTTTCCTTATGAATTTTCGGCAGTCCATACACATGCGGTGCTTTGCTGTAGTGTGTTGTAAGTTTGCTCCTTTTAATGTCGTTAAAGTATTTTCTGTGTTGGTAGCGAGTTTGGTAGATTTTTCTTTCTATGGTGGTGGTTGAGTCCTCAGTTATTTGTCTGTAATTTCCCTTTTGTAGAGCCTCTTCTATTTTCTGGTGGTAGGTGGTGGCGTCTGCAGGAAGAATTTTAATCGACTGATCTGATTTCATTCATATAAATTCCTCTGCTTTTAATCTTGTTTGTAGATTCAATGACTGTGCTGATGTTGACTGCTGTAGTTAAGTCCTTTGCTGAGTAACGATGATTCAGTCTGTGTAAGTAGTCGGGAAGAGATGTTGATGACGGTATTGGTGTTGCTGATTTGTTCTTCTTTGTTTTGAACTAGGTTTTTCCATTTCTTGTCGTGTTCCTTTTAATGTTCTTTTAAGGTCTTCTGATAACTACTTCTTTGCGAAATAAACTTACTCATACTGGAGAATATCTAAACTTCAAATCAAACCACTCTAAATTGAACTGGGAATTGCAAAATCTCTTATAGATCGAGTCACCTACATCTGCACTACAGAAGAAGCTTTAAATAAAGAAAAGTTAAAAATTCGATCCGATGACCAATACCATCAAAACGACCACAAGAATAAGAAGTCAGTTAACAAAAACTAAACTAAACCATATCGCCGCAACACCAAGAACTGCATCTACTAAGTACCATGCGAGTGTGGGGATATCTACATCGAAAAAACCAGCCGACTCATGGAAGTTTGCCTTACAGAACAAACGCAAAACTCGAAAAGGGGACACAATTGGATTAAAAATAGCTCAACATTGCTGAAAAAATCAACATCATATAGAATGGCAAGAGGTAAAGATCGTCGAAGAAAAAAGCGGAAGTTCAAAGAAATAGCATTCATACGGAGGAAACAGAATGTATTTGCTTAATAGAGCGTCACCATCAATCATCATGTTTGGAAACAGATACTTTTCGAAGGTAACAGATTTCAACTGTGAAAGTGTATTCATGGTTCATTGAACATATGCTAGTGTATAAGATTAGGTAGTCTTAGTTTTTGTTAATATTTACCTGATGACGATTGCAGATACATAAGCAATCGAAACGTTGTGAAAAAGTAAGAAATAAAGAAAGTGGAAGTTCGAAACTCTAGTTTACTCTCAAGTTCAACATTGTCTACCACCTTCAAACAACAGTCAAAAATATATAGTTCAAATTGAAAAGAGTCGTCCATTTTCTTAAAGAAACTTGAATTTCAAATGATTCAACTTGGGAAGCTCAAAGTCATAAAGTCTCAAAATAAAAAAAATTTATTCAAAATTTGGTAGGTTACATGTGTTTCGCACACATAGGCATCTTCAGACCTGGTATATAAAACGTCACGGTAGAGATTAACATTTAAAGAATATTACAAATTTTAAAAAAGTCAAAATAAAAAACATTTAATCAAACTAGACTCGTTCTATATTTTACGAACAAAAACAAATGAACATTTTTAGGTTAGGTAAAGGTCCTTTACTGAATAAACATTTTTAGGTTAGGTAAAGGTCCTCTACTGAATGAACATTTGTAGGTTAGGTAAAGGTCCTTTACCTAACCTAAAAATGTTCATTTGTTTTTGTTTGTCTTTACCTAACCTAAAAATGTTCATTTGTTTTTGTTTGTAAAATGCTTGTTGTTTGTTTTTTATTTTCACTTTTTTAAACTTTTGTAATGTTCTTTAAATGTTAATCTCTACCGTGACGTTTTATATACCAGGTCTGAAGATGTCTATGTAGACGAAACACGTGTAACCTACCACATTTTGAATAAAAATTTTGTATTTTGGAGATTTAGACTTAGAGGATAATTAGATAATAATCACTTTTTGCTGAATGTTTTTTAGTCTGTGTAACAAATATTTTAGGATGCGAAATCATTTTATCACTCTTGGGACCAGTTTCCCGGTACACATACATATGTTAATCTGCTCTGAATTAATTTAAAATTTTCACAAATAAAGATTAAAATATTGATTTAATGAATGAATAAAAACCAGTTTTTCATCATTTCGATGGCAATAGAAATTTCCAACGTAAATAAAAAAATCTTACTAAATTATAAGTTTGTATGTTAGAAGAGCGCCATTTCCTATTTATTCTCGGGTATGCCTTAAGGCCGTTTTACTTTTTTTCCTTAAAAATAAATGTCACTTACCTAGAGTTGCATGACGATAAATGTTTCCTTTATTAATTTTAGCGATAAGAAATCTAATATGAAAATCGTTATGAAGGAATTTTTTATTCGGAGTCATACTTAAATTATTACATACTTGTTTAAACCTTTATTAATTACTAGCGGTCGACTCGTGGCATTGCCTGCGATATCACAAAATAAATTGACAACTGTCATTGAGCGAAATATCAAATAATAGATACTCTTTAAGGCTATAGTTTCTCCCCAGATTTTAAGTAAAAAAAAGTACAACTGGCAACGCCTTGTTCTTTAATTTTTAATCTTTTGCCAGAGTGCACAGGGCAAACTAAACATCAGAAGTAGCTGAAATTTTGCAGGGGTGATCATTTTTAAATGCCTAACAAAAATATCTGAGGGATTTTTCAAAATTGTCAATTATTTTTTCTTCAAAATAAAAGCTCTGGTGCTGTCACCTATCCCAAAAGCTTCAAAATAATTGCGGTTTGGAACAAACCCGATTTACAAAAAAAAATAGAGAAATACTTACAATTTCCTCTGGATTACATTTTTCCTTTTCATATTTCCTTGCTTTATCGACAATAAAAACTAAGTTTACTTTTTTCTAAAAGCCTGTGCACTCCGGAAAAGAAAACCGATCAATCAATAATACTTCAATGAATTTGGGAGAGACACGCAGTTCAAGTATTGGCCGATAGACCGCAGAATTTATACGATTCCATGGTAACTGCAGGTTTTTTGTCAACAAACTTTAAATCGGGCAGCAGTAGGTCAGAAGAGTATTTTTACGTTTTCTAACAGAAAATCATTCGAGGTTATGTTTATCTTTCAAAAAAGTGTTTCCAAAAACATTGTTCTAAAACAAATATGACACCACTCCGCATATGCGGTCGCCCGCCGAAAAAGGCCTCTCGCTGCGCGGGCATTACCGCGACTCAAAGAACCAAGAAAGCTTAACTGGCTCGCTGGGATTACTAGGAATTCACATAAAAACATTCGGCGCCCATAACCCCACATAATTTTGTTTTTATTTTGATTCAACCATTTTTTTTAAATTTAAATTATTGCGGCATAGTTATGTGCAATTGTACTAGTAAAATCTTGGCGTGCAAAGAATAGATTTTAGAACCTCATTTTCAAAGACGGATACTTGAGTATTAACATAACAGGTCAGTAAGGCTGCATTTAGTGGTTGGAAAGACTCTTGCTAGTCATTGACGCTCCTGTTTAAAATAGAATACGATTATTTCGTCTAGCACCAGTAGTCGATTTTTAAATTTGCATACTTTTAAGTTAACCTGTTGTCGGTATCAGCTAGCGGGAGTGTTTCCAATTCAATTATAAATGCACCTGTAAATACAACCTTAAACATTACACCCAGCTGCTTTAATACGTAGTTGGGTAGCGTTTTTTTAGCAGGTAATTCTGCAATAAATGGTTTTCTTTTATTTTAGTATTTTACTTGGTTTTTTAGCGGCGCAGAACGCGAAAAGTCATAACCCCAAATTTTTGACCCGGTGCTAAAAAATCTCTGGCGTCTCACTGTGGATAAATATAAATAAAGTCTCCGCGTTGCCATGGAAAACAAATTCAATGACGTAAAATTTTGCAAAAAAATCAGGTCGACATAGTTAAATTGATTTCCCATACAGTGTTGCTAAAAACAATTCCCCAGGTCGTAACTACGACCTCAAAAAAGTACGCTAAAAAATGTAAAACATATAGGGAATGGATATCCTAACCGACCAATCTAAAAAATTAGGGGTCATAGCTAAAAAGTCCTAAAGGTTCCCTGCTGAAACTTGCCCATCGAATCTTATAAAAAAAATTATAGAATTCTTGTATGATTTTTTATCGGGGTTTGGGTCGGTTTTGGAACAGATTTCGATGAGATCCTAGAAGATTTTATCAGGTCTATGGGTCTATGATTTTGGAGAAGTTTATATGGGTTTCCTTAAAGGATTGGGTTTCTAGAAGATTTGAGGAGCTTTTATCGTTATGGTTATTTTAGAAGATCCTATGAGGGAGGAGATTTTATCGATCGGTTTTGGAACAGATTTAGAGAAGTTCCTAGATTTTGGAGGAGATTATATGAGTTGTTATGCAGATGGTTTCTAGAAGATTTGAGGAGGTTTTATCGTTATGGTGATTTTAGAAGATCCTATGAGCGAAGAGATTTTATCGGGTTTTGAGTCGGTTTTGGAACTGATTTTGATGAGATCATAGAAGATTTTATCAGGTCCATGGGTCAATAATTTTGGAGGAGATTATATGAGTTCTTATGGGATTGGCTTCGAAAACCACGATCCTTTCTAATAAATGAATAAATATCTGCACATAAATGTAGCTATCTGTCTTATCAAGATCAAACAAAAAAAAAAGAGAGATAACTTTTACTGTCGAGCAAAAAAAAAAGAAAATTGTTTTTTAATCCTTTTTAGTGCATGTTTTTTTCAAATCATTCAAGAATTCAATATCAATTATTTTTTTGTTCTTTTGAAGTTGTTTTTTTACCAGTGATTTTCCCTTACCTTTTTTGAACCAGCCACCTGTAATCTCTAAGAAATTAGTTTGTAAGCCTTCATTTGTAAAACTTTTTTATGAGTAAATTTGTTTTTTTTCTTATTGACTAAGCACATTCTACTTTTTATTATACGTTACACCTTAAATTTTTTTAAGCACTCTAACCAAGCTCTTTGTTACAACAAGTGTATATTTTCTTTATAAACAATAAACTACTGAATTGAATTGAAATTGAATTGAATAGTGGAGTTCGCTCGATTATTCACCTTTATAAAAAAAATCGACATTTCAAAATATGGCAAACTAGCCAGCTTTTTGAAAAGCAAATTAAAGGGATACAAACCAAAGAAGTCCAAGACATTAGAACAGCCTTAAATAGAGAAGTTTTTGAACAAAGCTCCCGACGCCGAGGTCTGTTAATGAAAATGAAAAATGAAATACATCGTTAGCGTTTTCCTTTATTTGATAGTTTATTTGTCTAAAATGACAGTCATAACTGTCATGTGTTGGACAAAGCCAGAAACTTAAGCTACAAATTAACCTTTCGGATACCTCATCTGTTCTTTGCAGAAAATACTTACTTTTTGTGGAATTTTTATACAATCCGCGAAGTAGGACAACTCTAAAAGTTGAAATAGAGCAATTTATTAGATATTTTAGAGAGAAGCCTCAAGAAAAGGTCAAGAAATTCCAACTTTAAAAAGTAAACAAAAAAGTAGGGTTATACGTGAATTCGGACCAGAGATCAAATTTATGCGACAAGTGAAGACGGTAACGCGCGCGCGAATTGTGAAAATACGCGTTTAAAGAAAAAATTTAACAAAAGAAAACGTGAAAAGCAAATGGATTACCTAAAGAAGAAAATGAGGAAACTGAAAAAGGAAATGAAAAGGGAGCATCGTGTTCAAGGTATAGGCAAACTGTCAGTTTTTAAACAATGGAGTGAGACAAATATTATGCTTTTGGCTAATATTTTTTGGCAATAACACACATTTGTTACTACGCATAAAAACTTAAACCCTGCATAGTTTCTGACTTATGCCCGCTAAATTAGTCTCAATAAAAAACTCCTTATGTTTACTTACTAGCATGTCGTTTTTCATATATTATATGTGATGACGAATCTGACAGAACTAATAAAATGCCGAAAAAATTTAACAAAAGAAAACGTGAAAAGCAAATGGATTACCCAAAGAAGAAATTGAGGAAACTGGGAAAGGAAGGGAAAAGGAAGCGTCGTGATTCAAGTAAGTAAGGCGCATTGTCAGTTTTAAACAGTGGAGTGAGACAAATATTAGGCTATTGGCTAATATTTTTTGGCATGGGTTTGTTTATTCTGTAAACACACATTTGTTTTTATGACTCATCGAAACTTAAACCCTGCATAATTTTTGACTTACGCGCGTCATATTAGCCTCAATAAAAAACTCCATAATATTAATAAAATCCCTTTCCAAAATATCACATTTTAATTTCCAGAATAATCATTATAACAAAAACCCTTCACCCGTCGTAATTTAACAAAAATTCTCAACCGAATTTTCCATGTAGACGGAGCATGACTCAGAATTTTTTTGCCTAGCACGCTATATCCTATATGCTGCACGTAAAAACAAATATTATATCTCACCCATGCTCCCGATGCATGGTTTACTCTACCGGGTGTCCAATTTTATAAGAAGATTATAATGTGTTTACTTAAAAAACTATTATTAGCATATCGTTTTTCATATTATTATATGTGTCGACGAATCTGACAGTTTCTCAACTCGTCAGACACTAGTAGTTCCTCAAACTCTAGCATAGAGAGGCACCCCTTAGAAAGTATATTAGGGGGGGCAGATGATAGTACTTTGAGTCCAGATATATCAGCGGAGCTAGCTTGCAGATGGAAGAAGCATCTTTCTATGAGAATATATAGATAAGGAAACTAAAAATAATCTCCTCGAAAAATACAAAATTCCCGGAAAAATTGCCAAATTCTTCAAGGACCCAAATTAAATCCAGGATGAGCAAAAAAGAGATACGTAACTCTTGAAATTTTAAACCATTTTGAGAAAAGTTTTGACAGCTTTAGAGCCGGTTTTCTCTTATTCGGCCTAAACAAAAAAGGGAGAGACGAAGCACTTGATGAAGATCTTTTGGGTCTTGCCGAATCGGCGCAGTTGTTTTGCATTGGCCACAATATTGTTTCATGCAAAAATATAATAAAATACTACTGCGCAAAATCCAGATCTTTTCTTTTTCAGTGAAAGTTTTTCCAAAAATTGCAAAAATATAAAAAATGCGCCGAGAGGAAATATTAGAGCTAAATATTGAAAGAACGTATTACTGTCGATTTTTTTTTTCAGAAGAGTGGAATCAAATAACTCAAGAGTTGGACAAAAGGTTACAAAATTCCCTTTGTGGACAAACCTTTTCAAGTTTTCACCCCCAAAGCCCCAAAATTTACCAAAAATGAGTTCAAAATTTATTCGAAAAGCATACAACATTTATAAGTAGGAGCAGCTAAAACTGTTAATAACTGTCAAGATCAGTTTTTGTTAAGCTATTTTTTAAGACAGAATGATAACAGGGGATTTTAGGTTTACCTTTAATCCTAGAAACCTACATAAAGTTCTTTCGCCCACCTCGTTTTCAACTGGAAGATATTAGAGAACTTAATTACTAAAAACTGCTTCCTTGCCACATTAGATCTTAAAGATGCATATTTTTTAGTTAAAATGTTTGATGAATATAAAAAATATTTAAGATTTTCTTTTCAAAACAAAAGTTGAATTCCAATGTTTACCATTCGGTCTAGCCACTGCACTTTTTTGTTCCACCCTTTCAGGCCTTTTGCTCTTACCTAAAAGATTAGGTTTTTTATTAACAATTAAAAAACCATACATAACTGACTCAAGAGATACAATTTTTAACATTTATTCTTAATGCAAAAAAGATGTGAATATATATCGTACAAAAAAGAATAACAAAAATAAAAACAGCCATCAAGATTATTCAAAGAAAAAAAAATAAATAAATAAAATAACAATTAAAGAGGTTTCGCAAATTATAGGAAGGCTAGCCTCGTTTTGTACAGAGTACGGCTTGTACGTAAAAACCCTTAGGTTCTTAGTGTAAAATGAACTTGAGTGGTGGTTAAAGCACATACTATTTTACAGCCTAATTATAACTAACATTTTTTCCAATGCATAGAAATCGGGATGGGGGCATGTTGCAATGGAAACGAAGCAAAAGAAGGTTTTTTGGAAATAATGTGAACAGGAGAAACACATAAACATTTTTGAAATGAAGGCAGCTTTTTATGGCTTAACAAGCTTTGTAAAAAGCTTTAAAAAATTGTCATATTTTACTAAGAATTGATTGCTATTGGGAGAATGATGTGGCAGTGAGCTTAGGTATATTTTTTGTATTTGCCACGTACATAAATACGTTGGAAAATCATATAGCGGACAAGAAATCTGGTATAAAAATTATATATTTATTTGCAAGCTACCTGAACAAAAAATGCCACCGGTTTGTGTCGTGGCTTCCAGTAGATGCACTCACAATAAATTAGAAAAACCTTAATATATTTCCTCCTTCCTCACTGTTTCCAGAAATGTAAAAAAAAAGAAAAAATTGAAAATAATAATGCGATATGTCTGGTGGTTTATTCTATCTGTGATCCGTGATTCGCTTAAAAGTTATCGTTTTAAATCCGAAAGATGATTTCCTCTTATTCTCGTTTAGGTAACCCCACCCACTATGAACGAATCTTTCCCCGGGAGGTAGCAATCTTATCAAGGTGGCCTATATTAAAAGGGGCGTTTGAGAGGATGCAATTTATTTTTTACAAATGATGGAAGTTTTGCGACAATAATCTTGCAGCCTAATGTAAATCAAGTTGTATCCGTTTTAGAAACAGAATCCCAAAATACTGGGAAATATTCAACTCTTAACACAAATAGGTCTGCCTTAAATTTAATTTGCGAGCAGAAAAATCAGAAATGATAGATAGGTTTATGAGAGGCATTTTTAAGCTGCGCCCTCAGCTTGTACCCTTTGGTAAATTTAACATTCGGGTTATTAACTACAAAAATGGTACTTCTTTTGACTCTTTGTCCTGCTCAAAGAGTTCAGACATTTTCTATAAGTTAAGTAACATCAAGGCTAACGAAGAGGGCATAGAAATAATTCTTAAAGATATTTTAAAAGTATCTGGACCCAGAAGAATTCAGCCTTGGCTTAAGTTCCCTTTTTCAAAGAAAATTTACAGTTCTATTTGTGTTTTACCGTTATATATTGCATACAGAAAACAAAGATATTTCGAGGAACAGAGGATACACTTATTTTAACAATTAAAAAGTCTCATAAGCCCGCTACATCCCAAAGCATTAGCAGGTGGATTTAAAAAAGTCTAAAAAACGCAGAAATAGAATCAAATTTTAAAGGCCATAGCACAGGACATGGGGTGTTTTCCGCAGCATTAAGGGTTGGTGCATCAATCAAAAGTATTAGAAAAGTTGCGGGATGTTCCGAAAAAAGGAAAACGTTCAATCGATTTTATAATAAACCTTCAAAATATTTCTTAGCTAATTATATTAAAAAATATATTTTAAACACATTTAATTTTTATTCCTTGTGGTTTCCTTATTATTATTTAACTTTTTAACTAATATTGCCATATTCTCTAAACAACTACCTGGTGTATCTAATAGGATGTGCCCAATCGAAGTATAATTAAGGATTAAACGATTTACCTATAAGGAAGTTCAATCCAAATTATTCGAGATTGGTCACATCCTATTAGACACCCTCCCATTTATATATTCATGTATTTTTCATGCAAGTTATTTAAGTACTAGTCGACCCGCCCTTGGCGATCTTAGTATTTCAGGAAAGCTTTAGAAATATACTGGAGTACCTAGCAGAGATCAGGCAGGCTGCCATGGCGGTATGTGTTTCTTATCTCTAAAACTTGCGTATGACGTGCTACAAAGTATCACTACCTGGTGTATCTAATAGGATGTGACCAATTTCGTATAATTTGGATTGAATTTTCTTACAGGTAAGTCGTTTAATCCTTAAATAAATATTATTTTAACTTATTCGTTTTAGTGTTATTTAATGTTATAGATTCGTCGAAGAAGTTTTGAGAAAAGAATGATTTTAAAAAAAAAACGGAAATCGAATTAAAGGCTTCAAGCATTAAAATTATCTTGTCTTTTTATTATATTACGCTTGTACGCTTTTAGGCTCTCAATGCTTTTTTTATTAAGTGGGACCACCACTCCTGAATCGAATGACAGTTATGCAGAGACGCCTGCAACGTATAACCTCGTATTTTTCTGATGTCGGTTAAAAAGTAGCCTGTTTCAATCCAGGTCACACACTATCTTCCTATTAAATTTCATCCAAATCGGTTCAGCCATTTTTGCGTGATTGAAGGACAAACACACGCACATGTACACACAAACTTTCATATTTATAATATTAGTAGTATGTACGGGCAACATGTTGTTATTTTTTATATAATTACCAGAAAATTGCACTGTGTTTAGAAAGAAACGTTTTAAAAAGTACAGGGAGCAAAGTACAACAGCATCCGTATGTTTCCCAGGTAAACGCATAATCCGTGATAAAAATGAATTAATTTATAATCTACACTTTCGAACTTTTATTTTCCTTGAAACAAACCAAACCTAAAATAGTCACTGATAAATATACCTTATTATTATTCGAACGAAAACCGATATAATATGATCCAATTTCAAAGATTTCATATAGAACCAGTTCTGTGACTTTATGACAACGACAATAATTTACTAGGCGTTCCACTGGCTCTCCAATATCTATTATATCGAATAATAAATCAAGATTCTATAGACTATACTTGCAATTTTCTAGTGGCGTACACTGAAATTTGCCGAAATACTTATGAAGTGCTAGTCCTACTCTCCTTTCTTTAATCCTGACCAACTAAGACAAGGCAATACTTACAAATCAAAAAGACCGCATATAAGAACTGTATATTCGGAATCTTAATTTTATAAATAATAAATAATATAAAAAATTAATATAGACACTGAGAATTGATTTAATTTAACTAATAATTGAGCAAATTCTTCACTCGTTGTCCGGTGTCAACTCGTTTTGGCTTGAAATTTTTTACTGAAGTTTTATTCACCATGAACAGACGTAAACTTAAATGTTTTGTCAAATTTTAAGAAATGACAAATACGAACTCTTTAAATTAATAGAATAAGAAAGAATTGAACATAGAAATTTTTCAAAACGGGTCGTGTGATACCCATACTTTTTGGAGTCAAATAAACGTCAGAATTTGCTGAACTAATTTTTATTTTTGCGGATTATTTGGACCGTTTTAAGAAAAATTTTTATTAAAAAAAATCTTTTAAAGAACAATGCCCTTAAAAGTAGAAAATAATTTTTTATATTTATTATATCATAATAAAAGCGATGGGCGCAAATTAAAAATTTTAACCAGGTATCGTCAGTAGCTGGGTAACGTATATCGGTCACATCGACGATTAACCTAAGAAACAGTTGTATTACTCTATAACCTAAGGACATTTTCAAAGGCTTGGCAAGCACGGCAATCTCACCTATTCTCAGCTTCTTTAGATGAAAGCATTATGTTAATCCTTCGAATAGAAGAAGAATTTAGTTCTTCTCTTGTAGTTCTCTCTTTGTCACCGTAAACTTAAAATTTTTAATTTATGCCTATCGCTCTTATTATGGTATAAGAAAGAAATTATTTTCTACTTTTTAGTGCATTTAATAAAAGCTTGCACTTTAAAAGTTCTTTTTAATAAAACTTTATTTTTTAATTTTTAGATTTGTACCCTAAATGTCCATTTTGAATCCGCCATATCGAAATTTTAAAATCTGATCAAAAATTCATATCCCCTTCCCGAAAACCAACATCTTTTCCCCCCTCCACTTCCCTCGTTTGAGGGAAGTATGTACCTAATAATACCATATTATTGTATTGTCGACGGAACTATAAATGCATACCAAATTTGAACACACACTCTTAATTTTTTGATTTGTAACCTTAATCGTTTATTTTGAATCCGCCACATTGAAATTTTCAAATCTGATCAAAAATTCACAATCCCCCTTCTTAAAAACCCCTGTATGTCAATTTTGATTGAAATCGAACAAACTAAATCTATTTCCCCCTCCACTTCCATCGTTAGAGAGAGGTGGGTACCTGAGAATACCATATAAATAAATAAATAAATAAATAATGTATTTATTTGCAAACAGAATTAATTAATTGTACAATAAAACAAATAATAATAATAAAAATTAAGTTGCAGAAAGGAGCCGAAAACAATTAAAATTGATCTCAGTTCGGTCCCCTAAAACTAACTAAAATACAATACAAAAAATAAAAAATAAATAAAAAAAAGCAATACATATATAAGCAAAATACGAACTACTAATAAACCAACAAAAACTCAGTCTAATATTTCAAGTATAAGTAAAAGGAACCTTAGATATCATTAGGTTATAGTGGACTAGATAAGATAGAATAACATAAAACATAAAAAGTCTAATACGAAGCTTAAAACGTCAAAGACATGTAAAATATAAATAAAACTCAAAGCAAGTCAGCAATAATTAATAATAAATAATAATAAATATATTATTGTAATTTTCACGGAAACTATAAACGCATACCAAATTTGAACATAATCGAATGTGGATGAGTCAGTTTAAATTGGTTAGCAAAACATGACCGAAAATCGTCCATTTTGAACCTGCCATATTGAATTTTCAAATCTGATCAAAAATTCGTATTCCTTATCCCCAAAAGCCTCCGTATACCAATTTTGGTTAAAATCGGACAAACTTAGGTGTTTTCCCTCCTCCACCCCCCTCGTAGGGGAAATTTGAAGGCAATCAAATGTGTATAAGTTAGTTAAAATTGGTTAGCAAAAGATGAACAAAAATCGTCCATCTTGAATCCGCCATATTGAATTTTCAAAATCTAGTTATAAATTCGTTATCTCCATCCCCAAGTGCCCCAACACACCAAATTTCAACGAAATAGGGCGAACTTCAACTGTACCCACACTATATTTTTGTATTGTCACCCCAACTATATAAGCATGCCAAAGTTGAAGCCGATCGGATGTCGGGAAGTTGGTCAAAATTAAGTTGCAAGATTCCACCCGAACAAACATATTATTAACTAGTTACATACATATACAGGGTGTTTCAAATTCGATGCTCAACGTGGGGATATCCTAAATAGTAGCAGATACAAAAAGGGTTTAAATTAGGGCAAAGTTGCGCAATTTGATGTTTTCCTCAAAACTAAAAAAAAAATACAAATTTCGGATAGTTCCGGAGATAGGCGGGAAAAACCGAAATCTTCATTTATAGTTTTTATTTTTCTACGCCGTTATTCTTAAAGCTGTCAAAAAACGCTTAAAACTTTCTATAGGCACTTTTTTAAGATCTACCCAGTGAGGTCCGTTTTCGAGACTTGACATTTCAGTGTGACAAAAGCACTTTCAAATTTATTTTTTCTTAAGGACACATCCTTTTTTTCTCCTGCCGTTTGGTTCATAAAGGATGACAGATAACATTTTGCAACTTTATTTTGACGTTTTGGGTTTATTCACATCATCAGCCCAAATTTAATTATTGATTTTAATTTACTCAAGATATTTTGGAAACTCGATTGTAGTACTTTTTTTACCATTTCAAAAATGATAGTTTTTTTGAAATTTTCTTATAACATATATAATAACTTAACCTAACATTTTAAAAATACGTTTTTTTTCTTTGTTTTTGATCTTTGAATTTGGACTGATGACAGTCAATTAACTCAAAACGTCAGGTACTTGTCAAACGGCAGGAGAAAGAAAGCATGTGTCCATAAGAAAAAATGAACTTGACAGTGCTCCTGACACACTGAAATGTCAAATTTCGAAAACGGCCTCTCATTGAGTAGATCCTAAAAAAGTGCCTCTAGAAAGTTTTAAGCGTTTTTTGACAGCTTTAAGAATAAGAAGAAATTGCGAAACTTTGCCCTAATTGAGCATCGAATTTGGAACACCCTGTATACATACATTGCAAGTTAAATAAAAGCTTGTAAAAAATGGTCTTGCGCGTCTCATATGCATTTTGACGTCCATCACGGTAAAAGTATCTTATCAATTGCGGTATAGTTCGGCTTAAAATTAATTTTTAGATACCCATGTATATGTCAGCCTTTAATGCAAACTTTCCTTAAACTATATCGCCCCCTGTGTCTGTTATAAGGTTTGGACTTGAGAAATTGGAAAATATATGATTGTCCCCTCTAAGCACGCTTATGAAAATATTTTCTAAATGGAAATTTAATGCAGATTGTTAATCTTTGAACAAGTAACAGTTGGCTGTCAGTTGATTTACTTTCTTTAATTTGATACCTAATACTTAATTTGTCTAGTTGGAAACGAAACCCAGATAACTTTTACTTCATCCTTTGCAAAAAATAAGCAAAAATCGCCCCGCTTAGAAGGGTGGTTTTTACCACCAAAAAACTGATAATTTACCTTGTCATAACGGATATCGCCCCACCCCCTTTGATCCAGAAAAAAGTAGACAATAAAGGTGATGGTGGTAACCCTGAAATCTTTGGAGAAAAAAAAAGAAATTGCAGAAAGTTCCTTTAAAGACATTCTAGAATCCCTCCACAGTATTTTGGGACAGTTTGACCTTCAATTCGTCACACCAAGAATAAACAAACGCTTGATGGATACTATCGGCATCATAAAAGTGGTACACAATACTTTTTGTTGTAATACCTTGGTCTATTTTTACAAACAAAGTCACCCATTATTGTATTTTTCTTAAACTGTCAAAGTATGTCATTCTGTATTTCGGTTTGACGAATAAAGAAAAAAATGCCTCCACAAATTTCTTTATTTGATAAAGCCTAACGCCTGACAAAACTACAAATAGGATGGTCAAAACCATGATTATAAAAATTAAAAAACGATGAGAAGAAGATCAGACAATAGAGAGATAACAAGGGACTGGTTTATTGAAAGTTTCAACTGATGAATAAGATTATGACCTTATCGCTTTTATGGAAGAAAACCCTTTTGCATCTGTTGCCCAGACAAAGAGACCAACCCAATTTCCAGGATGTGTAAGAGTGGCACGAAATCGCGTAAGGAAAGGCTCTAAAAAAATTAAACTTACGAATGAAAAAATAACAGGCCAGGATACTTTTTTCCCTTAATTACTCTCTAAAGGAACCAGAGTTTTGGCGAAAGGTAATTCTTTCCGATGAAAAAGTTTTCCAGTCCTGTAGTGACAGAAAACCAATTCGGGTGTATCGTCCAAGAACGTCAAGAACGCGCTATGAGGAAAGATATATTGCTGGTAACAACGATCGTGCTGGAAGATTTTCAGTAAATATGTGGGGTTGGATTTCTGCTAGAGGTCATGGTACTCTATTTCGAATCAATGGAAGGCTCACAGCACAGGTTTACGTGGACATTTTAGAGCCGTCACAGAACTTCAACAAGACAACTGCCCTGCTCATACGGCCAGAATTTGCCAAACTTGGTTTCTGGAGCCTGCGGAAACCCCAGACGCCAATCCTATGAAAAATATCTGGGGTTTATTTTCAAAAAAGCTGGAAAGCTTTAATATTGTGCCGGAAAATCAACATCACTTGGTCCAGTTAATACAGTTACAGTTGTGTTTTTTTAATTTTTGTTACAGTTGTTTTATGCGTTAGCGTATTATTGTAATATAAAAATTATTTTTTAAAGCAATCTTTGATGTCAATATTTTGACATTTTAGTACAAGTCTGTCACAAAATATAATGCGGTAGTTAACCATACAATTTAAAAATTACCTATGTTTATCACGTACCACTTTTATGATGCCGATAGTGTACTTACCGCGAAAACCATTGGAAATTCAGAACAGTATTATAGAGTTTCTATTTATAAACAAGTTTGAGACAAAATCATTTCGGACATCGAAAAGTATTTTTGACCTGAACATATTCATACCAACTTTTACACAACGTGAAGCCAAAATCAAGACAAAATTAACTAAAGTCGTTTCTAAATACTATAAACTGTCTGATTAATCCAAAACACAAATTCTTGAACTTTTATTGGAAGAAGTCAACATTTGGAGACAATATTGGTCAGAAGTAGGCAAAAGCTTTAATCAAAACATACCTGATAACGTTTTCGATGCAATGATCAAGTGTGGCGATATTTTTCGGTTGATAAAAACATTCTTGGATGTTTGCCAGTAAGTAATGCTTAGTCAACTTATGTACTTAAAAACACTATGACGGAAATTCGTCTGACGGGCTTAGCGTTGCTGGATATCAACAGACATCAACAGTATTTACCTGATGATGATTGCAGATACATAAGCATGCGAAAAACTTACTCTCAGACATATTGAAATTGACATTAGAGACATAAAGCTATTTGTAACTCATCGCCGTATACGTATCCGCATCTAGCGAGAACCAAGCAGATTGATTGGTCAGAAACTTGTAGCACGTTCGAAAAGAGCAGATAGATGCTAATTTAAGGTGTTTCTGAACGCATCTCAAGACCTATCGCGTTCAAGAACACCTTAGATTAGCATATATCTGCTCTTTTCGAACGTGGTACAAGTTTCTGACCAATTAATGTGCTTGGTTCACGCTAGATGCGGATACGTATACCGCGATGAGTTACAAATAGCTGATTGGGTAATCTTGGTTGCATTGTGAGTCTGATTTGGCGTAAAATTTTCTTTAACATGATTCCTTTTTCTGTTAAATAAAAAATCTTGAATAGGGTTTTTTTAAAAGTAATATCAAGTTCCATGTTTTTTGTATTTTTTCTTCAAACCACCGGAAAATGGCCACTTTCCGTACGATTTTTCATACGGAAAGTTCTACATTACAAGGCATGTTCTTTCGAAATATTTCCACTCTCCAGAAAGGACCTTTTTGTTCAATTTTCCGGTCCCTTGATCCTTTTCCGGTCCCATTTTTCGCCAAGTTGGCTATGACTTCTTGTTGACAGCTTTTAGCTTGTTTTTTTTGGGCAGTTTTGAAAAAAGCTGTTTTAAATTTGTTTCAAAAGTTTTGTTTACAAAAATGGACTCAGATCTAGAAAATGAGTTGAATCTGGAGGAAATAGTAAAAGCTGCTTCAAGAGTCACATACACCGAAAAATCGACCACACATTTTTAATTCTCAAAGTAAATATAGGTAAATAAAGAACAAACCTAGAAATCTGCCTTTTACGAGCTCTTTTATTATTATTTTGCTTGATAAGTTGACCATGGTTGGACATAACTGGTCGTCAGTCATTACTGATTTACCTGTGTGAAGCTAATAGGACCTACACTATAATTTTTCTAATGTTTTATACAATTTTGCACAAGTTAAAAATACAAAAATCATTTCTAACCACAAAACTTTACTTGTTTTTCTTAGTTTTCATCTTAAAACCTACCGGCCTTAGCGGCAATGGCTATCTAGCCAACAAGAAGCAGAAAATATCAGGGGACTGTTCATAAATTACGCAACACGGCTAGGCGTCGACGAAAGTGATAGATACTAAAATGTTTTTTCTGATCGTTTGAAAAAAAAAGTACGACCGGAAAGTGTCTTTACAAGTCTCCGCAGGTTTACAGGACTCGCCTGCGGCTCGCCCTGTAAATTTTCTGCGTCGATCTGTAAAGACCAATTTTCCGGTCTAGTGACGTACCTATTTTCATTGTTAAGGTGAGCGAAAAGTTTGTAACAAATTAGATAAGTAATAATTAACTAATTAAGTTCTCAATGTTGATCATGAATATCTATTTTTGTTTAGTTTTTTTTACTTTTACTTAAGTTTAAATTTATAATTTTATACAACTTTAGAATACCTAGTGCGAACTTTTTGTGATATGTATTTATATGCATTAGACACAATAAACAAGTAAGTAAGTAAAATTGACTTTAACAAAATACAAGACTCAGAAGTAAAATATGAGATTTGGGTCATTCCTCGTCAGGTTTAAACCAAATGAATTTTTTCGAAAATTTTTTCTCGCACTCTTTAGCGAAAAATAATCGACAAGTGTTTTTTCAAAATAATATTTTATTTCTCAAGTTATGATTTTTTGAACCTTCGAACATTTTTCAATCACTGATAACTGGTAAAAAACTATTCGATATATGAAAAAAATGTTCCAATAATAAAAATTGCGTTTTCGTATGAGCTCCCCGGAAAAATTTTTGAAATATTTTTTTTGTTATTTAACTCATGTTTTCTGCAATTCTTATAAACAAATTTAATGTTTTTTAACTTGGACCAATGTTTTTTGTTTTTGTTTCTTTACAGATAGTTAGAATCATGTTGGGAAGATTGTGTAAAAAGTTGAGAGTGGATCTCGAAATACTTTACGAGATATTTCAATTATAACAGGCCTATCGCAGGGCGTCTACGATAAAATTCTGTTATAATTGAAATATTTCGTAAAGTATTTCGAGATCTACTCTAAAATGTTTACACAATCTTTTCAACATGATTCTGATTTTTCAATTATTTTCTTTGTTTTTTAAAATTATTACACATTTTGCGACACTTGGGTCATTATAGTATCTCATAGTGATAAATGGTTCTATTCCCCTCTTATTTCTATGATTTTTCTATGGCGTAAATTGCCGATCATTTTTAACAGTCAAAGTCAATGACACCGGCATCGTAATACGAATAGGTAATCTGACCCTAAAAGAAATGATCCGAACGAAAGTGAAGGCGCGTTTTATTCGTTTACAAGAAGTGACTTTTATACTTTCACTGCCAACCGCTTCTTTTCTGACCCTATATAATTTCGGTTCACCTTTTTTGTCGGATTTAAATGTAGTTTTGGTTCGCATGAACATTGAAATTATGATCATTATCATCATGTGATGAGAAATGACGTAATTTTGTTTAAAAGGTTTTATGTCAAATTTACTCTTCTTTCTCTTTAAGTGCTCTTTTCAAACGTCTTTTGATGGTAAATAAAACTTCAAGATATTTATCCAATCTAAGCAGAACATCCATGCTCGCTACTCACATATCCAAGATGTCCCAAGCATTCTACGATAGTAGATACTAAAGGCCCTCTATACATTTGACAGTTATTGTTTTTACAGTGTTTGATACAGCAAAATTCTTCAAGTTTATTAATCAAAAAATCTGAAAAAACCAGTTGCTCACCTCTGGTAAACAATAACTGTCAAAAATCGTATACAGGGCCTCTAGTAGGTACGACATCTCGAATGCCGATCGAATTTTTTACACGTGGAATCAGTCAGTATCCATGTCTCCACGCAGCAACTCTTTAATTTCTAATATAGCCAATGTTTTTGAGAAAGTCATTAAGGAAAGGGTGGTTAGTTTTTTGGACAGAAATATTATATCAGAAAGACAGTTCGGATTTAGAAAAAATAAATCAACTGAAGATGCCATGCCTCATTTAACATCAAATATTTACCAATCTATTGACAGTAAAAAGGCTTCTTTGTGTATATTTGTGGACCTTACAAAAGCATTTGATACCGTAAGCTACCAAAAATTAATAAAGAAACTTGAAAGGTATGGATTTAGGGGTAGTGCCCTAAATCTCCTAAAAGACTACTTGGAAAAAAGAAAGCAATTTGTTAACATCGAGGGAATTAAAAGTGGCTTACAAAATGTTACGTGCGGCGTCACTAAAGGGACGGTATTAGGACCCATTCTGTTTACAACATACATAAATAATCTTTTAAATCTGGAGAGCGAAGGAATCATTATAAGTTTCGCTGATGACACAGCTATATTCTACTCAGCTGAAAACATGGACTGAACTAAAAATAAAAGTGGAAAGGGATATCAAGCTACACACCCCATAGCAATCAAACAAAAATCTTAGGAACCGATGGTTTTTGTAAACTAAAAGTACCCTTCTTTAAGAGTACATAATTAGTACAAAATTATGACATATCAACTTTCATTAAACGATCTACTAAGCATGGGGGAGGCGCAGCTTCGCGCCAAGCCACACTCCCCCCCCCCCTTTTAAGTGCGAATAACTCCGTTATTCATTAAGTACAACATTTTTTAAAAGGGGACTAAATTAGCACATAATTAGTACATAATTTTTACGAGTTTCGTTCAGAGGGGGGTGTAGCTTGACTAAGCTACGTTTCGTCCCATGTGATCCTCCGCCATAGTCGGCAAATAAAAGGAAAGTAAGGATTTTTGGATCATCGTGAACATTTTTTTTGAATTTGTTTTACCACAGTGGAGCTCCGTATGCTTTTGAAAACAATCATAGATTCACATTAGATAACCTAAAGGCGCATTTACACAGACAAACTTTCCTTTGATGTTGAAATGCCGACAAACATTTACACAAGCCTCTTGAGCAAAATATTAAAAGAAATGTTCGAGCAAAATCTCGTACAAAAAAACACACGTAAATTTTGGTGAGAATGTTGAGCAAAATTTGTTTGAAGAATTGGGGGTATAAAAATTTCTTTAAAAATTTAAATTTTATAGTTTTATGGGAATTCATTGAACTTAACTGAAAATAGAAAGACTAAGTTTTAAAGCAAGGTATTTTAATTAAGTGCTTTCCGACGGAAAAACGATATGATGTCGAAATTCACGTTTTACCTCATAAGCAACTTCGATTGATCTGATTTTTATAGGGGATATCCCAGTATACTTGTAACTTTTTTGGGGTTGTAAAAAAAACGACAATAAAAAAAATATTATTTGGCAATTATTTATTGCTTTTGTCTGTAAAATGTAATGATAAAAATTTACGTTTAAAAGAATATCTCTTTATTTTACTTCCTAGTTTAAAACACAATACAATAATAATTAAGTCAAATTCAAAAACCTATATACATTTTATTAAATCTCAAATATATGAACAAAAGCACGTTCGGTCTAAATAATACCCGTTTATTACCCACTTTTACAACCCTACGATCCCAGACCCTTGTCTAAAAAAATATAATTTAGCAGTAATAGACTAGATTTCTGAATCGGAATGTTGCTCCTGCATATTGTTTGTTCAGTGTCAGTAATCGACCTTGATTATTACATTAAATTGACAGTAAATAAAATCCCCTCCCCACCACTCCTCATAGTCGTGAGGCGCGGATTACCGCTTAAAAGTGCAATTTTTGAGTTTTTTGGCGATATTTGAAAAACTCGAATTTTTTTTGGAAAAGAAAAATTTTCCTGGGTTGATTTTGAATTTAGGAAAAAACCCTTGGAAATAAAAAAAACTCGCAGAATATCCCAAAAAAACCCCCGGGCAAAAAAATCCGGGAAAAACCCTAAGAAAAAAAATATTATAAGTAACCCTAATCCATGTGACAAAACTGATAGTCAAGAATAATGTTTCGCTTGCCGTCGGCTTTTTTTCACAAAAATATAAAATAAAAGTTGGTGTTCCATTTTTTTAAAGAATTGAGATCACTGATCACTGATGTAAAATTTTATTTATTGTCATCTTTAAAAATATGTTTCCAAAACGGATAGCAATAATTTGCTCAAAAATTTACCCGAACAAAATGTTCAAAGAAAAGCTCACAAAAATGTACAGGCAAAAAATTTTAAATCTTTTGCACGAGCTTTTGTTTGAGCATGTTCGTCTGTGTAATTGCGCCTTAAAACTTCTAAAAAGTGTACCAAACAAAAGACTTTTGAATGCATATGAAAGTATGGAAATCATTAAATTCAGAAATAGTTTAAATAAAGATAGAGGAACCATCCCGTTTATAACACTTTATTCTTTGGTTGAGGTGAGATAGGATTAAAAATCGTGATCAAACAAAAATTATTAAAAAAATAGAGCGTAGATTAATTTAGTTCATTGTTTATCGTCTCCTGATGATGCTAACGTTGTTAGCGAAATGCGCGTCGAGTGCAAAAAAGTGTAGTTTTGGTTTGTGGAAAACAATCATAACTTTGTTTTAAATTCCAATTTGTTTAATTTTAAAGCTAAAAAGTTAAATTTACTTTTTTGGTAGAAGTTTAGATAATTTTTTTTAGAAGATATAATTAGTTTTTAAATAACACGTCAATCATATCAGTACATTCGTTTTTTTGTATCTTGTTTTTCACAAAGTGTTTAAAAGCCACGAAAAAAATCATTCGCCCGAATTAAAATTACTTTATAGACGCCATTATGGGTTGCACAAGAAAAAATTACCACTTTGTAACGGATCAATAAAATCTTTTATTACGCTCAAGAACACGCAATATCGCAAGTTTAAGAACCTATAAAACAATAAGCAAGACTGTGTTAAAATCATGCGCGTAATGCCGTCATAGAAACTACTTTAAAGATACTCGATGTTTCGGAGACATTGGTATTTAATAATCTTGGAAAATATTTAAATTTATTGCGAGGCCAAAATTGAAATCGCTATTTTCCCGTTTTTTCCTAACAAGTGCAGAAAATCCATTTTTTCGCACGAGACGAGTAGAAGAAATTTACCCCGAGACTTTCCCACATCTTTGTAAAAGACGTTTGCTGAAAAATTTTTTCCGCACACTTGCTTTTTTAAAGCAAAATTACTATAATATGGTCACATCACAAGTACAAGAAAACGGCTTTGCACACGTGAGTGCAAAAACTACACTTTTTGTATTATTATTGTTCTGTGTCTATTTTTATTGAAACCACAAAGAAAATTTGTATATCTGAATGATTTATTATTATGTGACCATATTATATTAACTTTGCTTTAAAAGCAAATGTGCGGAAATTTTTTTCTCGCACACATCTTTTAAAAAGATGCGGGAAAGTCTAGAGGTAAATTTCTCCTACTCTTACTTCTTGTCGTTCGAAAAAATGGATTTTGTGCACTAGTTAAGAAAAAACAGGAAAATAGCTATTTTAATTTTCGATTATAATTCCAGCTTCTATGTTTCTATGTGTAAAAACAAGACAATTATAGCGTAGGTGTCATATAATATTTTATTCAGTTTTATGATCTTATTTCTGACTGAAGATCGCTGTTTTAGGAAATGCAAGTTGTGCTTGGGCGTATAGGAAAATTGTTATGCTTCCACGCATACAATCCAGGCCGTATAAAAGATTACATACGTAGTGATGAATAGTAGTTTACATAACAAACATGTTATGATGGTCATTTAACGCGAAGATGAAGTTTGAGACGCGAGCCGCAGGCGAGTGTCTTAATTTTTCTAAGCGTGTAATGACCATAACAGGCGAGTTAATAGACACTAAGTTAATTTTCAGTTTTATCAGCATTCGTATCTTTATCTCTATCGAGTCGACCAATCAAGCAGGTGCACTTTTAAAATCTAGGCAAATGCGTGACAGCTTCAGCTGATCAAATGCACGAAAACCTCTTTAGGTACGATAAGGGAGTTGTGTCAATGACTAACTTTAAAAAAAAAGTTGAGTGTTCAAAGACCCCAGTCTTGGTTTAACTTTGAACGCATACGTTCATACGTTCAAAATAGCCCCACCATTGGAAAGAGCGGAAAAAATAGTACGTATTTCTAGTATTTTATGAATTGTAAAATTAAAGAATCGCATTTTTTATTTCAAAAGTAACATTGAATTTTTTCATTCCTAAACAAAATCTTTTTTTTTTGTTGGTTATTATTTAAAACATACAAACTTACGAAGAAACAACCAAACACAAAATTCTTAGTAAACGAAAATACAAAAAATCATGAAAAAACTAAAGAAAAATTTTAGTTTTCCGCAGTGGTCTGTGTGTGGCCATAATCAGGGATATGTCATTGACCTGTGGACAAAATAATTTATAGTAACTTTTGTTAGGTAGTTTCTATGATTTTGTTGTGGTGGATCATCATGGAAAATAGTATTTAATAAAAAGTTTTGAAATAAATTTATTATCATTTTCAGAAGGTGGTGTGACCCAAATAAAAATGCAGATAATCCATTACCAACCACAACAAAATCATAAAAATTACTTCAAAAAAGTAATTATAAATTATTTTGACCACAGGTCAATGACATATCCCTGATTATGACCATAGACATCATGAAAAACTACCAAAGCCACACACAGCCCACATAGCAATAAAAGAACATTTACATGCATAGCATATGCGTTGAACCTCCTTTTGAGGATGTCCTTTTGAGCACATCTTTAGCATATGTCTGGTACCTACTATTTAAGAATATGGTATTAAGGATATCCATAGCAAATGTTATGAGTGTACCATTTGAGCAGGTCCTTTTAAGTACATTTTTAACACATGCAAAGAATATATCATATTTAAAATATTTTTTGGTCCGTTTAGCGCACATGCTATTCTGCTACCATAAAAGAACATCAAAAGAATGATCTTGTAAGTATTTTCTTGGCATACGCTAAGGAAATACCACTAAAGAAGGTTACTATTAGAACATCTATAGCATATGCAAAGTATATCACTTATTGAAACATTATTTGGTACTGCAAAAAAAAATCAAAAGAATGCGCTTCTAGTAATTCCTTAGCATATGCTAAGGAAATGCAATTAAAGAAGGTAACTTTTCGAACATCTTTAGCATATGCGAAGTATATATCACTTATGAAACATTATTTGGTCCTTTTTAGCGCACAAGCTATTCTGGTACAGTAAAAGAACATCAAAAGAATGTTATTCTAGTATTTCGTTAGAAAGAAAGTTACCCGGTAACCCTTGGTTTAGAGATGGTTGCTGTCCATATATATCCAACAAACGCGAAAATTCTCCGATTAAGCTTTATTCATGAATAATACTTTTAAGTCTACCTATAAAAATCCGCCAAAACTCTTATATTCCGCGGTTTCAACCTATTTCTTTATAAGCGCATGGACAGTGGATACAGCATTGGTCTATCAACCTGTAGGTTGTTGGTTCGAAACCCGTCGGCGCGTCGCACTTTTTTTAATTATTTTTTTTTCTTAGGGTGTATTGTGATAGTACATGGGTTTTTAGAGCTAGAAATTATTTTTTTGATTATATTTAAAGATATATTTTAGGAGTTATACTGGTTTTGCGCTACTATAGATTTCGCACATGCCAATCATCTGATAAGAATATCTATTAGCACATCCTAAGAACCTGCATAGCATGTGATTAGGGCGGAACGTAATCTATTCTTAGCACATGCTTAAGATATTCAAATGTTAATTTAGAACATCCTTAGCATATCCTTTTTCTTCTTGAGGATATTCTTTGCACATGCTTAGGATGACAAATTGCTATGTGGGAGACCGCTTCCGCTCCAGAGGTTCAAATTAACCCCACGTTATATAGTAATTTGATCAATTTTTTTAACTTATTTTTTATAATAGTCACAAGTGAGATTTTAATTACTTTAAAATCGCTACAATATAGCTAATAACTTGATCTTCACGATAGAAAATGTTATATTTCCTGTTCGAATGCCTAAACTGTTGTATACACAAAAGTTTGGAAGGAAGGAAAAAAGATGAAAGATGACGTCATCACCTTTTCTATGATGTCAAAACAATTTAATTTTTTGACTTAACAGCATATATTATATTATTATATATATATATATATGTCCCGTAACATTTTTTCTGTTTTGTTAAAAAACCACAATTTTCAGAAATATATTAGATTAAACAAAATGGCGGCTAATTGGTCAAACTTACGCTCCGGTTCAAAGTAGCCCCGTTTCACGGTACCCCCCACAGTTGTAGCTATTTAGACCTGTGGGGGGTACTATTTTAGATCGTAGTAAATCCCACTGTAAGTGTCTAGTGTACTATTGCTACGTTTCCATGGGAATTCAGTTCGTTCTGAAAACGCCTGTTTTTCCAGTATTCAAATCGATTTCAATCTAGATCCGACCCTGAAAATTTTTAGGGTTGGATCAAGATCGTATTGAGATCGAAATACCGATTTTCCATGAAAACGGGGATTGAGTTTACACATGTGTATTGCGTCGGATTACCAAACAGCCACCAAATTATATTTTATTGCTCTCACTCTTTTTGAGAGAGAGAGAGAAAGAGAGAGAGAGAAAGAGAGAGAGAGAGAGAGAGTGAAATAGAAGTGAAACTGTGGAACCGGCATTCTAAAATTTGGGGGAGTGTATAGAAAAAAGAAGATTAATAACATAACATTACTTAAATAACTAAAGATTTGTTTTTTTTAAACACTTTAAAAAAATTAATTACGGAAAATAAAAGAAATATTTGGCTCGAAAGTGTATGTGCTATGCACATATGCCAGTCCAATTAAAATTTTAAAAAAATGTGTGGCAAGGGCCAACATCATCTTTTGAATAAAATAATTTTTTTTTAACAAAGTACCAAAACTCAAAAATGAATATTTGACAACTATGACATATGTCAGCTGCCAAATATCAAAATTTGAAAACCGTTTTCAAATCGATTCAAAATCGATTTGAAAACCTGTCATGAAAACTCATGAAAAAAAAGTTTTCAAAACATATTGAAAACGAATTCAATATCCATGAAAACATAGCATATATTACCTACCTATATCAGAAATTATTAAAAATATCAAACACCCGGTTCCCATCTACGACTTTTTCGTGCGTGCCAGCTCACGCGTCACATGACTGTCATATCATTTCATATTGACATCATCTGACGCGTAAGTGAGCACTCACGAGAAAAATTCGTAGGTGGGAACCGGGTGAAACGCGAACACTCTTAAGTCAACAACCTTCATAACCTGAAGTTTCAATTTTAAAATGTCCAAACAAATAAGGTTGCTAAGCGACCATTCATCTATCTTTTTAAAAACAAGGTTTTAAAATGCGTTCCGTTAAATTGACATTTAACGGAACTTATTTTTGGTTAGACTAAAATTATATTGAATTTATTTACGTTAAATAAATATTTATTTAAAAAAAAACAAAATGAATCTCGTGTCCGCAAAGAAAAATGAAAGTAAAATTCGTGGCATATCGGACAAAGCGTTTTTGTTTCTCACTTCATTACGACCAGGCCTCCAATGTCCAATGGAGAATCCAGACACCCACAGACCTGTTTCATCCTAGAATTTAAAACAAAAAGTTTGTAATCCTTGGGGACGTAGTAACTGTGTGCGCCACCTTTCGGTTTCTTTGCTGTGTTTTTTATAGAAATTTTCTCACTTTTTTCTTGTTTCGAATTCTTGTATCGCTCATTAAAAGCTTTGCTCAACGATCGGTTACAAGTAGCCGATGTAGTGTTGAGAATTCGAAAATATTTCCTTTTAAACATTTAATATCATCGGAAAAATCTGCCTCGACTTTAAGTGGCTTAACATTCCAATCTGAGTAGATGCCATCAACATACTATTTGAAAGATATGCTTAAATTCTTGTCTAGATATACCGCGAGTCATCCTACGGAGCGAGCTCCTGCCCTTGGCTTCTGCCATTTAAATATTCCAATAATTGGCAAAAAATGGAAAATAAGGGCGGCAATAAAAAGTTTCAAAGAACTGTACAGAAAAACAGATAGACTTTTTTCTTGCAATGTTAATATTATATTTTTTACTTTTGATTCTTTTATGTTCATAATTTTTAATGCAAAAAAAAATATTTTTAAAAAAGGTAATTTTTATATGTGGATTCTTTGAATGGAACGGTGCTTCTAGCGCCCATGATAAAAAAAAATTTGAGGTCTTTATCAACTAGAGGCCCAGGGAATAGCAAGTATCTTTTTTTTAAATCAGAAAGTACCACGTGTGGTGCCTTTTTGGAAATCTTGTTAAAAAAGAAGTTTAACGCATTAGTTTTTTTTATATCTGTCAACCAACGTGTCAAAAATTTAAAAAAACCTATTTTTTTGTCAGGTGTTTTAGCTTCAAAGTAAACTACATATTTTTCTATTCACTAAGTGGAATAAAGAAAATACCACACAAGAACATTAGTGAAGGCCCGGAGCCTACCTACATTGAGAGAGAAAGCTTGTTAAAAAATAAATACGATTAAATAAATTGTTTTGACACCTGTCAAAGTGTTAAAAATTTTATGCCAATAAATAATATCCTTGTGTGGTAGTTTCTTTATTCCACTTAGTAAATAAAGAAATATGCAGTTTATTTTAAAGCTAAAGCAATTAACAAAATATAAGCTTTTTAAAATTTTTGACAGATGTCAAATAAATCAATTTAATCGAATTTCTTTTTTAACAAGCTTTCAGAAAAGGTGTCACAAGTAGTACCTCATGAAAAAAAAAATACTTGGGCCCCAAAATTTTTTTATCATGGGCAGAAAGTTCGTAAAAAATCATTAAAAATTCGCTTTTAGCTTTTTTAAAACCTCTGCCCTAAAGCCGCTAGAAGCCCCGTTCCATTTAAAGTATCCACCCTGTATATACCTTATCAGCGCATCTGTTTCTTATTAGGGACTTATTGGACGTACATTTTTGGGTTCCCTTATTAAAACAAAATTATGATTGTTTTCCACAAACCAAAACTACACTTTTTTGCACTCGACGCGCGTTTCGCTAACAACGTTAGCATCATCAGGAGACGATAAACAATGTTTATCGTCTCCTGATGATAAACATTGTTTATCGTCTCCTGATGATGCTAACGTTGTTAGCGAAACGCGCGTCGAGTGCAAAAAAGTGTAGTTTTGGTTTGTGGAAAACAATCATAATTTTGTTTTAGTGCAACCAAAGGTTCCAAATTCCCAACATAGTTCCCTTATTAAGAAAAATTGACATTTGAAATCTGAGCATGCGCGAGACCTGCGTTTTTATTAAGGGAACCGTAATAAAATACGGTGTTCCCTTAATTCGGTACAGTTACCGTACGTCCCTTATCTTTTCTTTGGTTTGTTTTTCGACACGACTTGGATTTTTAAAATTTATGTGAAAAAATTAATACATTGGAAAAACCTACAAGGTTGAGGTTCAGCTACACTTACGATATAATTCTTTTGCGAGAATTTATCAGAGAAAATCCCTACAAGGTTAGAAATTTTAGGTTAGAAATAAGGAAAAGTAATGCGACTTCCAATAACACTTTTTTGTAAGTATGGTTAAGGTTCAACTTAAATAAAATACGGTAAAACCTTATAGAGTAACGCCCAATTATTATCTTAGAGAGGTTATGGAAGATTGCCGAACATAAGCAAAAATATATGGTGCTTGGGCTTGGTACCCGGCGTAAGACGAAAATGAAGCAACTTTTGGTCTTCCGCCATTCGGTTGGTGCTCCTTGGTGTTTGCAGATAACTTTGCATTTTTGCATAATGGTAAAATGCGCAGCTTTTGGTTACAAGAATAATTGTCAAAAAAAAAACATATCTTTATAAAGTAATAGTACTCTTTTTTTTGACTTAAAAACATTTTAATAGAAAAATCCCATATATTATTATATGCCATATTGAAAAATAATAAATAATGCTTTAACGGCCCAATTACATCGTTAAACCGGCAACGGTGTTGGGTCCGTTTATTAGGCAATTCTTTTTCCGCATGTTTCTCGGAAACAGGACTTCCAAATGGCCTGAAATTTTGCCTAAATTGTTTATTGGACTATGTTTTTCCATCAAATCTTGGTACTTTTTTAAAATTTTGTTTATTTTTTGAAAAAAACTGTTTTAGCTTTTGTGGTGTTTCAAAATTGGCGCGCCCATATTACGTCAGAAACAGTCAGAAATACCCTTTATAGAGACCTGTAAAACTAAATTGGAAATATTTGTAATTTTCCAAATAATGGACACGTAATTTCAAAAACTCTCTAGATTGTATTAATAAGCTTTGTAATCCTCTTCCTCTAATAAAAAACAAATTGAGTATTATTTTCCTCTAAAGCTAAAACATGCGGAAATGTAAAAACATGGACTATACTGGTTACCTATCAATATTAGTTATATGCCTAGCATCAAAAAGTACTTAAATGGTTATATTATAGATACCGCCACCATCAAAATTAACCACCCACGTCTTTTTTTTGTGAGCTTACCCTAGGCATAGTTTCTAGTGTTCTCCTTTCCTAAATGTATTCGGCTAAGAGAGATCTAGCATATATACCTAGGTAACACCCCTTACCAGGAAAAAAAATTTATGCCATGCAAACATCGAAATTGGTCTACTCACTGTATTTGCAACTAACCAATGTCAGTGTGTCTGCCTGACATTCTTCATAACCTGAGTTTTGTCGTTTTGTTTTGGAGTTCGTCGGCCTGGTTTTTGTGTTTTATTTAATAATTTTTCCTTTGGTGAAAAGCTACTTTTTAGAACCCTTAAGTGGTCTGTGTGTATGGCCATTTGACTAGTTGTCACTGCTCTCAATTCGATCACCTAGGTGATAAATAAACAATCCCCCATAGGGTCACTGGATCCTGAGACCTGCGGTCCCAGCCGCAGGTTTTAGGATCCAGTGACCCTAATCCCCAATGATTCGCGGCGCAATCTGTGAACAGGAGAATACAGTAAAGAAACCAGAGATAGATAATGAGTGGTAGATGACGTATTGAAATCGATTGACAAATTTATATTATCTCTGGATTGTTCTTGCGCCGTTAAGGGTTGAAAAAAAAGTCTCGAGTAGTGGGCGTCAATTAAATTGTATTAAGGGACAATTACCTAGAGAAACTGGTTCGTCTAAAGGCGCATTTACACAGACAAACTTTCCTTTAGGCGCATTTACACAGACAAACTTTCCTTTGATGTTGAAATGCCGACAAACATTTACACGAGCTTCTTGAGCAAAATGTTCAAAGTAATCTCGTACAAAAAAACACACGTAAATTTTGGAGAGAATGTTGAGCAAAATTTGCTTGAAGAATTGGGGGTATAAAAATTTCTTTACAAATTCAAAATATATATTGTTATCGGAATTCATTGAACTTAACTGAAAATAGAAAAATAAAGTTTTGAAATAAGGTATTTTTAATCAAGTGCTTTCCGACGGAAAAACGATTTGATGAAATTCACATTTTACCTCATAAACAACATCGATTGATCTGATTTTTATAGGGGATATGCCAGTATACTTGTAACTTTTTTGGGGTTGTAAAAAAAACGAGAATAAAAAAAAAATAATTGGCACTTATTTATTGCTGTTGCCTGTAAAATATAATGATAAAAATTTACGTTTAAAAGAATATCCCTTTATTTTACTTCCTAGTTTAGTCTTTTACAATAATAATTAAGTCAAATTAAAAAACCTGTATACATTTTATTAAATCTCAAATATATGAACAAAAGCACGTTCGGTTTAAATAATACCCGTTTATTACCCACTTTTACAACCCTACGAACCCGACCTTTGTCTAAAAAATATAATTTAGCAGTAATTTAGTAGACTGTGCGCCGATCTATCATCCCGTGTTTTGGATTTCGCAGGTAGTAGGCCGGCCACCCTTTTGAATCGCAATGTTGCCCTTTGCATATTGTTGGATCAGTGTCAGTAATCGACTTTGATTATTACATTAAATTGACAGTAAATATTTATATCTTTAGCATTTTCATGAACCTTTTGCTTTTTTAAGCAACCCTTGGGACCTTAAACTAACTAGGTAAATCTGGTGTGAGGAATTAAAAAACAACAATAAAAGCTAAAGGTAAAATAAAGTTACAAAAATATGTTTAAAAAAATCCCCCTCCCCACCACTCCTCATAGTCGTGAGGTGCGGATTACCGCTTAAAAGTGCAATTTTTGAGTTTTTTTTGCCGATATTTGAAAAACTCAAAATTTTTTTTGAAAACAAAAATTTTCTAGGGTTTTTTTTTGACTTTAGGAAAAAAACCCTTAGAAATAAAAAAAACTCGCAAGAAAATCTCAAAAAAAAAGCCCGGGCAAAAAAATCCGGGAAAACCATAAGAAAAAAATATTATAAGTAACCCTAATCCATGTGAAAAAATGTATAGTAGAGCCAATAATAATGTTTCGTTGCCGTCGGCTTTTTTTCACAAAAATTTTAAATAAAAGTTGGTATTCCATTTTTTTTAAAGAATTGAGATCACTGATCACTGATGTGAAATTTTATTTATTCTCATCTTTAAAAATATGTTTCCAAAATAGATAGCAATAATTTGATCACGGTCGTTCAAGAATCAGCGTTCAGGTTTTACATGAAAATAATGACTTCGTTTATCAGCAGGACAACTATCCAGTACACACGGCTAATGTTGTTCGCCAATGATTTCAGAATAATAATATAATATATAAACACTTCCTTGGGCAGCCAACAGCCCTGACCTTAACCCAATGGAAAATATATGGGGTCGAATCGTTAAAATAATATACCAAAGGAATTGGAGACCACGAAATGCTGAAGAGTTAAGCGATGCTATTTATCGCGCATTGGATCAGCTCTCAGAAAATGTAATGTAATAGAGAAAAATGGTGATCCTATTAAATATTAAATTATTTATTTTAGTTCTTTTTTAAGTTAAAATAATTAGTATTAAGTTTACCATCGTTTTTGTCCTAATCCTATTCGTCGAATTGTTTTTAATCCAGCGCTGTTTCCATCGTATTATTGTTATTTTATCAACTCCAAAATGGGTTACCGCCCTCTTTATAGAACAGCCTTCGTCCGTTACTCGAGTGATAATTTGATATTGTTCAATAAAGACTTTTTTAGTATTATGAAAATTTAATATAAAAATAAGGTTGCCTTTAATTTAAGTAAAAAAATATTTTCAGCTTTAGAGACCTTTTTTAAACAATATGACAAATTGTCGTACTTTTTAAGTTTTTAGGCATTTTAGGTGGTGGTCCGTATATATTATACACTTTTAGAAAGGTCAATTTTGTGACTGCATGTATGCGTTTTTTTTTTGAAATCAAGTGTACATCTGCCGATTCTGCAATTTGACAGATGGTTGTATTTTACATGAATCCTGTGTCAGATTTTTTCATCATCATTTATTTCATCTCATAATTCCTAGCACCGTACTGATGAGCACCACAAGTGCGAAATCCGGATCAACGGTTACCATTACCTTTTTTGAGGGAAAGCTCGCAATTCATTGATTTTGACATTATTTTCTTTGTTTTTCAAGGTAAATATTTTTTAACGTTGTTACACATTTCGGGATTCTTGGGCCATTATAGTATCTCATAGTTATAGGATTTAGCTAAGCCCATTAATAAAAATAATGCTGAAAAAGTACAGTAGTTTGTGTAAATAACTAAAATCTAGTTGGCTTAGATGTTTGCAATGGGAAAATATGTAAAGATACCTCATTAAATTGTAAATAGTCTACTTAGACACGGCCCAGAAAATCTCAAAATTATTTTACTAAATACTATAATAGTGATTATTCCCAATTATACTGAGTAACACTTTTTTAGAAAGTGGTAATATACATGGTGTTGTTGAGATCGGATCATAGGTATAGTGATGTTTTTTTTATACAAGATCTGCAGGACCTTTACGGTGGGATTTACTAAAAGGATTTAGTCTATTTTAGAACGGTCCTAAATTTAAGTGAAATTTTTGGTTTTAAGCATTTTAAACTAACCCTCCTTAAGTTTTAGACATAGTTTGATTTATCTTTTGTTTTAAGAAGAAAGTTTCAATTTAGAAGAAAAGAAAATTAAAAAATGTAAACCCACGCGGGGTTTGAATAGTAAACACTCTGTAGATCAAATTAAAATTGGGGTTATATGTCACTCTAATTAAAACTTACCCTTGTTAATTAATTTTTCCAATTAATACTTTGTGTCATACAACAATTTAGATGGGTAATAATAAAATAAGGAGTAGATTAATTTTGTGTTTATTTAAAAGGTGTTTTCATTTATGAAATGTATTAAAAAACTTAAATGCAAGTTTTGTTTACATTTCTGTCACTGTCGAAATGTCAGTTTCCAGTTTCAAAATATTAGCTGCGTTCAAATCAGAAACAAAACAGAGAGTTCGTATTTCTTACCTCTGCTTGTACCTTGTCTTGCACCAACCCCTACTGATGAAAGCTACAGCTTTGAAATGAGTGGGCTTTGAGTAGGGAAAGTTTTCTTGACTGAGCTTCTAGATAACCTCAATGTTTTAATTTCGGTTTGTAAATAAATTGATATAGTTGTTTTGGGTTTTTTGTTTGGTATATTTTTCGTGCATAATCAGTGATCTTCACTTATGTTTGTTTTGCCTCGTAGTGCCCTCATAAATGTATTTTTTGTGCTGAAAACGGGTTCAAAATATGGCGTTTTTCTGGACAAAATTGGAGGTGTTTTATTGGTTAATGAACAACTTGGGATATTAAATAAGGTAAATTAATCCTTGTAAAAACGGTTAGTTAGGGAAATTATAAACGAACTTGTTAACAATTGCCACAAAACAATTTTTTCTGGATGCTATAAATTAAAACCACCCCCCAGAGGTGGTCTAAAAAATCACCAACTTTATAACCTCAAACACAGATAATGAAGCTATTATGTGTCAAATTTTTGGCGTATTCACCATTTGCCATTTTAAAACCTGTCAAAAAAAATTAGGTTTAGGGCATTTTCTTCTAAAATATGGTATATTTTGAGAAAAAAAGCAGTTTTTCGGTGGTATTTTGCAATATAACAATACAAAATAATCAATAACTTTGTGTCTTTTCTGTATGGGTGTGTGTGCTTTTTGAAAATTGGTTTTAAAATTTAGTACCCCGCCACAGGTGTAAATATTTAGAACTGTTAAAGACTACTCTACTACTCCAGCTGACTCAAAATCAAAATCCACATCTAATCTAATTCGATGAATACCTGTAATAATGTTTAATTGATCCAACAAAGCCTATATGTTAAATGGCATAAAGATATAACTTTGAATGTCTTTGTTAAATGGCCATATAAGTAGTAAATTTATAATATTTTTTTTAAACTTTCTTTGCATCATTCTGAACAAAAAATGTCTTAACAATTGGTCCTGGTGGAGGGGAGGAAGGTAGGTAACAGCAAAGTTTCAAATAACCATTTTATTCTAGAGTTTTGGGGATAGTTTAATCTTTAGGAGCCGATATTTAATGGCTTGGGAGGGGGGACTTTAGCTCTACGTACGCCACTGAAGTGTACGACAAACAAGTTTTTGCTGACAAAAGCTGTGATGAAAACTGTACCACAACAGTAGGTTGGTGTCTTGGTTTGCGACAACTTTTTCTCAATATAATAATATTTGTTACAAAAAGTCTAATTAATCAAAAACCTGATTGCCGTTGAAACTGGGGCAAAAATCCACAACTTGCGCATTTGTAGAAAATTGCAATAAATTACGCCAAATTTGACGTTTCGGTTAGAACATTGCCTTTTTTAATATTACATAATTACTTGGTTTATTAAACATTTTTTGTGGTAATTAATCATCTTGTTTTTAAACGTTGCTAAATTGGTTTTATAATTTCTTCTTATTATTTTTTTTTAAATCGACCTTTATATATAGGGTGACCCAAGAAAACGGGGCTTTTTTCACTGCCCATTGTTTTTGTCTGATTTCAAAAACTGTATGGTAAAGTCATGATGGTAATTTAAGGCTTAAAATATTTGGGTACGAGGAGACTGCCAGTAGATTTTTTTCCTTTGGTCTTGCCTAACAGTTGATGTTTTACCAGAGGTGGGTAACTCATATTGCCCTCTCTTTCTAGGTGTTTTGTGGTCTCTTTTTATTATTTCCCCAGACAGTTTTTGCAAGATTGATTTTTTTTATTAGTAAAATATGTCAAAATCATTGAAAAAAAAACAAAAACAAACAGTGAATACACACGGTAGATATTAGTAGTAAATAATAGGTAAAATAATAAGAGTCCTATGATCTATATTTTTGTTACTCTTTTTTCTTACAATAAAACATGGAAACATAATGTGTTATTTATTAACGAAGTATATGCTAAATGCTTAATCGGCTATTTTTATTAATTTTCCAGCTTGGTAAATGCATGTTTTCTTTTCACTTTTCCTGAGTTTCTTTCTCCGTTGGACAAAAGAACAATACAAATTCGTCGAGGCACGTATTTTACAGTTTTTGATACAGCAAAATTCCATTTTTAAACCTCACGTATATTAATTTATTAATCAAAAATCTGACAGTGATCATTGCCAACACACAATTTCAAACATTTCAAATCCAGTTGCTCACCTCTGGTAAAACAATAACTGTCAAAAATCGTATACAAAGCCTCTAGTCTTGCCGAGGGCCAATCCTAATTTTTACATTATTTTCTTTGTTTTTCAAAATTATTATTGTTATACATTTTGGGATCCTTAGGCCATTATAGTATCTCATAGTTATATGGATGTATCGCTTGTTAAAATCGGGTCAGAAATAAGAAAGTTATAAAAATGAATGAACCAAATACAGTCAGAACAAAAAAAATCTTTCATTTATCGAACATGTCAATATTTATATAAAATTTTGAAACCATAACTTTGCAACATTATTAAAATCGGGCACATACATCCGAAACCCTTACGCAGCAAAAATGTTTGTCATAGCCCTACACGCAAACGTTAAGTTTTCGACCAGTGGTGCACATAAAAAACTGCAGGGGGAGGTCAAAAATAACTATTTTTAAAAAATGTCCGCCATCTTGGATTTTCATAAATTGTCGTCAATTTTGGCATTAAGTTCGTAAATTCTGAGGTCCTGGCTTTTTGAAGGGTCAAAAAAGTGCCGTTTAAAATTTTCTTTAAAACGTATTGGTAAAAGAAGCATGCAGTAGTAAACTTGGTTGATTTTCGGATATTGAAATTTTTTTAGTATATATTTTTTTTCTTCTGTTTATAAGTAAGGTTTTAAAAATGACGTTAACAGACCAAAAAATATCACTAAAAACACCTGACCAAAAGTCAATGAATGACTAATTCATTTACGCATACATAAAAACGCACATCCTGAGTATCGCTGAATGAATAATTGTTTTAA
Organism: Oxystoma pomonae; assembly: GCA_963921995.1. Taxonomy (NCBI): domain Eukaryota; kingdom Metazoa; phylum Arthropoda; class Insecta; order Coleoptera; family Brentidae; genus Oxystoma; species Oxystoma pomonae. The sequence continues at coordinate 83,868,166 of OY998169.1, read as the reverse complement.
ATTCACACGATAGTTATTGTCGCAGTCTCTAGACTGTGACCAACACAAAAGTTAAACTATCACTAGGTTTTTATGTAGAACTGAATGCGTTTTCAATATGATTCACTTTCAAAACTATCGTAAAAACGCGAATCGAAAAGCGAATCAAATTTTTTTTTTCGTTGGTCCTGCCTCAGTTTAATACACCGTTTTGGTATCGTATCTGGCTATCGTGAAAACGAATTAACGTTTTAACCAGACTGGATCTGACAATTTATTTCATAGTATAGTACCCCCCACAGGTCTAAATATTTACACCTGTGGGGGGTACTAAATTTTAAAACCAATTTTCAAAAAACATTTACCCATACAGGAAAGACACAACGTTATTGATTATTTTGTTTTGTTATTGCAAAATATCGCTGAAAAACTGTTTTTTTTTTTCTCATAATATATTTTAGGAGAAAATGCCCTAAAACTATTCTTTTTTGACAGGTTTCAAAATGGCCAATGGTGACTACGCCAAAAATTTCGCACGTAATAGCTTCATTATGTGTGCTTGATGTTATAAAGTTCGTGATTTTTTAGACCACCTCTGGGGGGTGGTTTAAATTTATAGCCCCCAGAAAGGATTATTTTGTGGCAACTGGTAATACGTGCGTTTATAATTTCCTAAGTAACCTTTTTTACAAGGATTAATTTACCTTATTTATTAAACCAAGTTGTTCATTAACCAATAAAACACCTCCAATTTTGTCCAGAAAAACGCCATATTTTGAACCCGTTTTCAGCACAAAAAATATATTTATGAGGGCACTACAAGGCAAAAAAAAGATAAGTAAGGGTCACTGATTATGCACGAAAAATAAACCAAACAAAAAACCCAAAACAACTATAATAATTTATTTGCAAACTGAAATTAAAACATTGAGGTTATCTAAAAGTTCAGTCAAGAAAACTTTCCTTACTCAAAGCCCACTCATTTCAGAGCTGTAGCTTTCATCAGTAGAGATTGGTGCAAGCCAAGGTACAAGCAGAGGTAAGAGATCCGAACTTGCTGTTTCATGTTGACTGACATTTCGACAGTGAAAGAAATGTAAAAAAACCTGGCATTTAAGTTTTTTAATACATTTCATAAAAAAAACACCTTTTGAATAAATACAAAATTAATCTACTCCTTATCTTATTATTACCCATCTAAATCGTTGTGTGACATCAAGTATTAATTGGAAAAATTAATTAACAAAGGTAAATTTTAATTAGAGTGACATATAACCCCAATTTTAATTTGTTCTACAGAGTGTTTACTATTTAAACTCCGCGTGGGTTTACACCTTTAATTTGCTTTTCTTCTATATTGAAACTTTCTTGTAAAATCCAACAAAAGAGTGTGCTAAGATGATTATTCAATAAACAAATTTATTAATATTTTTCGTGTAAATCAAACTATTTCCAAAACTCAAGGAGGGTTGTTTAAAATGCTTAAAACCAAACGTTTCACTTAAACTTAACACCGTTCTAAAATAGACTAAACCCTTTTAGTAAATCCCACCGTTTATGTTTGTTTTCTAACATTCGAAATAAAAAAAAAACCGGTACCATACGAAACAAAACCTGTCAAAAACTCAAATCGTGTTTAAAACGCCTTCAAATCGAATTAATAAAAACCGAATAGGGAATTGTATTGAAACCGTTTTCAATTTCACGTGAAAACATAGTGTATAAACGCTGGTAACTACGTACTGGGTTAGTAGACAAAAAAAATGGTAATTTTATGCAATTCGTATTTTATTATGTAAGAAACTTAAAGGAAAGGACATATACAGGGTGTTCGAGATGTAAAGATACTTCTTCTTTTTTTGTGAACTTGCTTCCTTCCGCTCGGCGACCATTTAAAACCCAAAAACATCTCTAAAACCGAAAACTGCAGAAAAGTCAAATTTCACAAATGGTTTACAAAAAAGCTCCTCCATTAAGGTCTATGTTACTGTTCTACTTCCCTCTCTAAGAGAAGTAATGTAATCATCTAAAAGTCGCAATTCGAGATTTTCATGATCCTCCATGAATTTTGAACTTCCGAATAGTGATAAGCACGAATCCAGACGCCGTGGCTCTGTCTGTCGATCTGTTGGTCGGTCTGTCTGTCGCATATACATAGTGATTACTCGTGTTGACGCGACGACCTCTATAGTTTTTGAGCATTCTCCTATTAGACCCTTCGGAGCTAACCCGAAAAAACTTCATCCCTAAAAAATATATTTTTTTTTCTTACCGTGTGATACCTATTTGGAAAGCTTATAAAAATCGTAGTTGAATGGCTCCAAAGTTTTTGACTACATATGTATATATATATATATATATATATATATCACATAAAAAACGCATAAAACTATTGAAAAACTCAATTTTCTGTGCCATATATCTCGAGTTATGAAAAGAAATCAAATTTCATATAAATCGGTTTAGTCGTTTTTGCGTCATTAACACACAAAAATCTTATATACAGACCGCTTCAAGCTACTGCGAACATAGGGGGAATCAAGTCCAATTTACTCTCCGTGCCGTACGACCGAGGTGGATTCGAAGCACGCTGCAGTGTTATCTTTTGGAAATTCATTTTGTTTTTATTATTTTGTTTTATTTCTGCCTTGCTCGAGAAACAGATGGGTAAGTTCTTAATTGAAATAATATATTTTTAAAACTAAAAATGGATGTCTACGAAGTTGCCGAAAAAGTGCAGATGGTCAAATGGTCAAATCTTCATAACCCAACTCACGTTCGATATTGGTCGAGGGAAAATTTGCATTTGTATTTTGACGTAAGAACACAGTATCCCCAAAAACTAAATGTTTGGGGGGGGGTATTGTAGGGGAACACGTAATTGGGCCATTTTTTATTAACGGCAATTGCAATTTGAATGGTCCTAGATACTTGGATCTACTGCAGCAGCACATTATTCCAACTGCTAGGCAGTTGTTAGGTGTAAGATTTGGTGAAACATGGTTTCAACAAGATGGTTATTCCGCTCACAATGTTGGCCTTGTTAGGGAATATCTTGATAATGTATTTCCTAATCGGGTTATAAGTACACGGGGAACTATTTTATGGCCAGCTCGATCTCCCGATCTTGCTCCTAATGACTTCTATCTGTTTTTGAAGAAGCTTTTCAAATTATCACCCCTAACATGCTTGGAAACGTTAGAAGGGGTTTTTATAGTAGGCTCGGATATTGTCTAGCCGAGCAAGGAGGAATTTTCGAACATTTGCTTTAATTTTTTTTTGACTGGGAGAATCTTTTTGGTTTTTAGAATGTATTATTTTATTTTGAGAACTTGCTTTTATTTTGTTTCTCCTTATTATTTTCATTGTAACACGTCGTCACTGATAAATCTGAGCAGTTGACAATAAAACGCTCTTATTTATCAGTGACAAAAAATAAGAAAATTACGTTATAAAAATTTGCGTATTTATTGACCCGGAATTTGGTCATTGACTACGCTCCACACAGCACCGTGGTTAGAGGCGTACTAAATACAAGGCGAACGGCGGCGAACGGCAGCGAATGGCGATCGGAAGCCTGAGTGTTGGTTGCTTCACTGATAGGCGTGTGGTGTCTCTGCATGTACGTACACTGGCAAATTAGACTTCTTCCGCCTTATGTTCGCAGTAGCTTGAAGCGGTCTGTATGTAGGTATACATATAGCACATGTAAAACGAAATGGTTTTAGAAAAAATAAAATCTGAGTCTATATATATAAAATACACATATAAAATGTATTGGAAAAATCCGTCTACTCGAAAGAAATTCTGGATACACCCTGGAAAAGTCTCGATAAACCCCGTTAAGGTCTAAATACACTCTGTAATGTCTGGATACACCCAGGAAAAGTTCGAATACGCCCTTGAAAAGTCTGGAAACACCCAGTAAAAGTCAGGATACACTCTAAAAGTCTGGAAAGACCCTGGAAAAGTCTGGATACACCCTGGCAAGTCTGGATACATCCAGGAAAAGTCTGGATACACCCTATAAAAGTCTGGATACACTCTGGAAAAGTCTGGAAAGACCCTGGAAATGTCTGGATACACTCTGGAAAAGTCTGGAAAGACGCTAGAAAAGTCTGGATACACTCTGGCAAAATCTGGAAAGACCCTGGAAAAGTCTGGGTACACTCTGAAAAAGTCTGGAAAGACCCTGGAAAAGTCTGGATACTCTCTGGAAAAGTCTGGAAAAGTTATACGAAAGGATTACAAAAAGTATTTTATTAGTATTAGTATTATTTTATAACACCGGTCTTAAATTAGTATATCAATCCGGAAACACAATAAGAAGTTTACTAGGAAATCCCAAGATACCCAAAAAGATACCTCCGACTGTAAATTTGTATCAATTCCTTATAATCCTAATTATACGAAAGGATTACAAAAAGTATTTTATAACACTGGTCTTAAATTAGTATATCAATCCGAAAACACAATAAGAAGTTTACTAGGAAATCCCAAGATACCCAAAAAGATACCTCCGACTGTAAATTTGTATCAATTCCTTATAATCCTAATTATACGAAAGGATTACAAAAAGTATTTTATAACACCGGTCTTAAATTAGTATATCAATCCGGAAACACAATAAGAAGTTTACTAGGAAATCCCAAGGACAAAACTACAGTTCTAGAAAAAAGTGGAATATACTAAATTAGTTGCATGGATTGTGACAAAAAATATGTTGGCCAAACGAGACGCTCTATTCAAACACGATTCAAAGAACACTTAGCCCACTTAAAATACGGAAGAACAGAAAAGTTAAGTGTGGCTAAGCATGCTTTTGAAAACAATCAGAGATTCACATTAAATAACCTAAAACTTCTAAAAAGTGTACCAAACAAAAGACTTTTGAATGCATATGAAAGTATATGGAAATCATTAAATCCAGAAGTAGTTTAAATAAAGATAGAGGTCCCATTCCGTTTAGTACACTTTATTCTTTAGTTGAGGGGAGATAAGATTATAAAGCGTGACCAAAGATAGATTGTAGGTTAATTTAGTTTATTGTTTATCGTCTCCTGATGATGCTAACATTGTTACCGAACGCGCGTCGAGTGCAAAAGTATAGTTTTGGTTTCTGGAAAACAATCATAAGTTTGTTAACCCATGGGTATATGAGTAGTGGATTTTTATATATGTTCTTCTGAGCGAGGAAAGTTTTAGAGTAAACCTTTACTTGCCCTGTATATTTTGGCAAATTTTAAGAATACCAAATATGTTACCCTGTTCTTTCACAATTTTAAAAAAAAAATGACAAAAACTTTTAAATAATTTTTTCGTTTTCATATTTTACGAAAATAAAAATTATATTATATTATATATTATAAAAAACACGTTTTATGCAAAAATTATTGGTAATTTTGATGGACTTGTGCAATTACTACCGAAAATTTCCCTCATATGTAAAACTGTCCATAAAAGGTGTGGAATTATCGCTGCTCTGACGCAATCTCAATAATATATGAAGCGCTGCAGGTCACCCTCCCGCAAAGCATTATATGTATTTTGCAATTGCTATGGAATAAACAGAACCACTTACGGCCTTAGCAACGCGTACCAAACAAATTCACCGACGCGCTGAGTTTTCGAATTTTGATACAAAATGAACGGTTTTGGGTTTTTATCCGAGGCCGAAATCGACTCGCACATACAAAAAAACATACCAGAGAACACCAGAAAAAATAAGAAGTTTCTCTGGAACTAATTTATGCAGTACTGCAAAGAAAATATGAATTGAAGCAGGAAACGTCGGTGAGCGCGATTGCAAAAATTTTGAAGGATTTGGCACAAAATATGAAGAAAGGAAACGGTGATGAGTATAAAGAAAAAAAGTAAGTACAGAATTGTACAATAAAGTATCGTTCATACAAGGCATAGCCATAGTTTTAGTTCCATCTTTAGTCATAACGCTATCTCTGTCACTGGTTTTTTTCTTAACGAGACAGTGACAGAGATAGCGTTATGACTAAAATTAGATCTAAAACTATGACTATGCCTTGTATGAACGATACTTTAATTACAATAAATATTCTAACTTCTATATTCTTGAAATTTTCCACCCAATACCATTCGTGCTTTGAGAATTAATTGTGAAAAAACGTGTTTTTGTTGAAAAACGCACTCGGTTATTTTTTCCGTTGTATAAAAAAATTTGCCACAACGGAAAAAATAAACACGTGCAGTTTTCAAAAAACACGTTTTTTTCAGAATTATCGATAATTCTCAAAGCACTTATGTTATTACCCCCGATAATATGTACTAGTGAAAATTATCGCCTTCCATAAAAAAACCCATTTTAAAATATATTACTGTCAGGTAGAGTATTGTTTATGGTGACTGAACAAAACAGATCAGTGAAACGCAAGTTGTAAAGATTAGAGATACAAAATAGGAATATAAAATATGAGGAAATAATCTGCAGAATATCCCGAGTGCATAGCAAATTATGATAATTTTCTGTACATTCGGGATGTTATCTATGATAATTTTTCTTGTTTAACTCATTAGTCTTATGGTGATAATTTTGCCATTTTATTTAAAAACCGTTGAAAAAGGTAAAATATTAGGTATTATTGCAATCAGGAAGAAAATGCCTATTCACACCGATTCCAAATTGGTGTTCGATAAAAGAAAAGTAACATCGGCGCTCTAGCTCCGCACTATTATAGCGGTCGACTTTTCTGCCTTTTTTGTTCTGGAGATATTTACGGGCACCGTTACTTTTCGGACACCTTCTATAATGGAGGTGGGCTCCTGACGCCAATAAGTTACACTTAATTTTTCATCTGAGCGTAGCTCAGGGCAAAGGTCCTCATAGAGTAAAAGTCCGCACAGTTGATTCTGAAGTTGGTATCAATGTTGTAAAATTTCTTGCAGTGTTAATTTAATCTGCTTCGAGATGTGGAGCGGTTAGCTAAGTTGTTTCTTTTTTCTCAGATTTAATTGGTGATTTATAATCAGGAAAATAAAAAAGACACTCTTGCTATAACTTTTGTAGCGTCTTACTTAAAGCTCAGTCAAGCTACACCCCTCCCTCAACGAAACTCAATTTGGATATTGTAAAAATGATGTACTAATTATGTCCTAATTTAGTCCCCTTTAAAAAATGTTGTACTTAATGAATAACGGAGCTATTCGTACTTAAAATGGAGGGGGTGTGGCTTGGTGCTAAGTTGCACCCCCCTTCCATACTTAGGAGATAGATTTAATGAAAATTAATATGTCACATTTTGTACAAAAACCATCGGTACCTAAGATTTTTGGTTGTTTGTTATAGGCTGTGTAGCTTGATATCAAGGTACACCCTCCTCTGCTTAGAAAAAAGATTCGACCAAAAGTGACTATGACAGAATTTGGTACGAAGGTCGCGATTCTTCAGAAACGACAGAAAATCTCACCCGTCAGAATTCTGGAAAGTGGCGATTTTTACTTATCGCCTCATTTAAAATAAAAACACAGCAACCTTCATATTTATTCTAACGTTGTAAGAGAAACTGCCTCATTTTTTTATTAACATTTTGTAAATTTAATATTTTAAAGATATTCTGTAGGAGTAGTTTATCGCGGAGCTAAATTATTACTATGCGTACCAATAAACGTCGAAAATTCTCACCATGTAAAGGGGAAGACAGAATTTGTGTGACTTTTCTGAACAGTGACAGTAAAATATTCCATGGCTACCTATGGTTCTGTATGTTAAAAGTTTTAAAGGTTTGTTTACACATAAAAATATTTAAGGAATATTAGCAAATAGTCCTGACAAAAAAGTATTAAGTGTAAATTTGTGTTTGGAAATCGTCAGTTTTTTTGTAAGGTCGAGATTTTCTGACGGTTTTTGAAGAATCGTGACCTTGTATACTAATTTTGTCCCCTTTTGAAAAAATTGTCTACTCTCAAGATAATTTCATTTTTTTTTTGTTTTGATGGGGTGTGCCTTGATATCAAGCTGTACACCCCATAAAAACAAAAAAAAATAAGTTATCTTGAGAGTAGGCAATTTTCTAGAAGGGGACGAAATGTGTTCATAATTAGAAGCAAATTATGACATATTTTTTTTTCAAATCTCTTTTCTAGGCAGAGGGATGTACCTTGATATCAAGCTACACACCCCATAACAAACAAACAAAAATCTTGGGAACCAATGATTTTTGTAAATTAAAATTACCCTTCTTTAAGAGTACATAATTAGTACAAAATTATGACATATCAACTTGCGCTGCGCGGGCATTACCCCGAGTCTATCAAAGAACCAAGAGAACTTTACTGGCTCGCTGGGATTACTAGGAATTCGCATGGAAACATTCGGAGCCCGTAACCCCACATAATTTTGTTTTTATTTTGATTCAAACATTTTTTTTTAATTTAAATTATTGCGGCATAGTTATGTGCAAGTCTACTACTGAAATCTTGGTGTGCAAAGGATAGATTTTAGAACCTCAGTTTCAAAAACACATGGTACTAACAAAACAGGTCAGTAAAGCTCCATTTAGAGGTTGGAAAGACTCTTGCTAGTCGTTGACGCTCCTGTTTAAAATAGAATACGATTATTTCGTCTAGCGCCAGTAGCCGATTTTTTAATCTGCATGCTTTTAAGTTAACCTGTTGTTGGGTAGCGTTTTTCTATTTTCTATTCTACTTGTTTTTTTTTGCGGCGCAGAACGTGAAAAGTCAAAATAATTAACCTAACCCCAAATTTTTGACCCGGTGCTAAAAAATCTCTGGTGTCCCACTGTGGATAAAGATAAATAAAGTCTCCGCGCTGCCATGGAAAACAAATTCGATGAGGTAAAATTTTGAAAAAAAATCAGGTCGACATAGTTAAATTAATTTCCCGTACAGTGTTGCTAAAAACAATTCCCCAGATTGTAACTACGACCTTAAGAGTTACTTGTCTAAAATAGCTAAATGTCATTGCAAATGGCAAATTTTGACACTAAGTTTGTTATTCTAAATGAAAAACCTTCGCTTTTTCCTTCCTAATTTCCAAAATACCACTTTACCTCTATCTATATTAGTTTGTAAGAAAAATGTAATAATCCTCACCATAAACAGAGAGATTAAAGCTTAGATTATTCTCTCTCTAGCGCATAGGGCTTATGGTAAGGATTTTTTAATTTTTCTCGCAAACTCATAAATAGATAGAGGTAACGTATACAGGGTGTTTCATTTAAAAATTCAAACTTGTTCTTAGAAATTATCATTTGTAATGACCTTTGGCTTTTTTTTGACAGATATTTTTTGAAATATGTAAAAATTAAATAAATTTTGAGTTTAAACTTTTTCCTAATATTTAGAATAGCGTCGCTAACTAGGGGTCAAAATATAGTGCTTCGATCTACGCTATTTGAAAACTGTATAAATGTTTTTTAATTTTTCTAAATGGATGTGGTAGCTCAAGGCATGCTTCTTCATAAATCACGTAATCGCAATTAAAGTTATTAAAATCCAAACAGAAACATAGCGCTAAAACGGCAAATAACAAGACTACACAGATGCAACTATATAACAGTAATTTTATAAAAAGTTTCGGTATTAGATAAAAAAAATGCAATAGAATTTCGATTATGTAAATGATTTAGAGGCTAGAGCAGGAAACTTTTCGCGCAGCGACATAAGACCAATGGCGGCCGACCGAAATTTGGGCAAGCTTTTAGAACTTAAAATATACAAAAATTCTAATTAACTTTGGAAGAAATCTGGTAAGTAATCTGATGGGTTTAGGTTGACCAGAGCAGCATTCTAGCAGTAAGAAATCCTCAAGGCCTTCTTGAGGTGTCCTTCAAGGCGTCCTTTCATTTCTTATTTAGGAAGGCATATTTCAAGGTACGGTTGCATCGGCAACGTCGCAACAGTGATGGTGTGTTGGTGCAAATAAACTACTGATAACTTTATTGTTATAATTTTTGTGGTTAAGGTTTTGTTATTTTTAAAACTTTTGTTTTTTTTGACAAAAAAAATTAATGAAAATAAAATTCAAAAAAAGGGCACTATAAAGGGGCCCACAGACTCCCTTTTTGTTGGATGGTTACATTCGACGAGCAAATCTGGTCGAGCAAAAACGACGGATGCGAGTTGCACACAGACTTCGAACGTCTCCGATGGACAAAATCAGGCGAAGCCAGATATTTGCATCGGTTTTGTACGCCAGCAAAAATTACAATTTTTCGCACACACAGTTCGGTAATGCGTCATTTTTGCTCGACCAGATTTGCTTGTCGAACAAAAACGCAGTCTGTCCCCTTAGCACCCTACACTAGCCAAGCAAAGGTTTTCCTCGCTGAACTGATTCAAAGATATAAGAATAAGTTGAGCTCACGTATGAACAAAAAAATTTATGTAAGATAGTTTATTTTATTTGCGTCTTACTTCCTACTTAATAATTTTCAGAACTATGAATCCAACTTTATAAAAGGTACATACATACAACACAATACATTCTATGTATTCTTATATCTATCTTACATAGGTGTTGAACTTGTCAATTAATAAAAGAAATAATAAAAAATTAAGTATAAAAAATTATATATATAAATACAAATATAAGTACAAATCATGTAACTTTTCCTTATTAAGAAAAGAACTGTCAGAAAAATAAAAAAGTAAATTTAATTAGTAGGATTTTTTCGGGCAAATCTTTCACCGACTGAGGAAGATTGTTACAGATTTTAATGTTGTCTTTTACCGAATTTTGAATAAATGTGTATTTTTGTCTTTTCTGTTAGCAGGTTAGTTTTGTGTCATACGTGTTACTTACATTACCTAGCTACCTTCCAGTGCCATATACCGTAGGGTACATATCAAGGCCAACATTGGGGACACTGGGAGAGACCCCGGTTGTTTGGGTGATTAAATTGATCTTCGTATGTACAGTGTAGTGTTTTTTGAAAATCTGTATCTGGCCAAAAACTCCTTTTCTCTAAATGTAAGGATGTTCATTATAGTAAATTGTGTAAAGACGTACGTATATTTCTGCATATGCACGTGGGTAGCTTTTGGTGCCCAGGAACATTTTTACGGTCTCTCAATATCGGGCCTCGGTATAAATAAGTAGATATTATAAGAATATAAAAAACGCTTGCTGATTTTAAACAAGAGTTTTATTTAAAATATGATAAAAATCAATAAAAGAATGAAGTTCTAACAGTAAAGAACTCAAAGGGACTTTGCATGTCCCATATGTATCCCTCTGGAAGACGACCATGATGATCAGGGACTTCTTCTTCCAACCGATCAATAAATTTCAAAAAATCATCCATTATTCCAGGATATCTTAAAAAACATCCCTCAAAATTACAAAAAACCAATTATCAAAACAAACCCAACAATATTTTTGTTTTTTGAACCTCACATTATTTGCCAAGGAAAGCCGAAGGTAGCTCTTTCGCTACTTTGATGTAAGGATTCCTTCGAGGGTGCCTTTCACCACTATAAATACCAAATTGGCCCGAAGGCCTCCTTGAAGGAACAAGGGAGCCTTGAAAGACGACTATAAAGGAGGAGGCACAGTTCTTATGGGAACTGGATCCCCGTGGATCTCAACGAAATTTTAATACGTTATTGGGACAGTCCTAGAAAGCATTTTGTCTCATAGGCATAAGTTCCGATATGTACAGGGTGAGCCAATAATAGCTGTCAAAGTTAAAAAATGTGATTTTTCCAGAACGCCTATGATGTCCAATTTAATTGGAAAAACAACCGATTCCTAGTAAAATGCCAACGCTGATTACAGAATTTACATTTATTTCGACATTTGTCAAAACCTCTCAAAATGGCGGCAACAATGTAATGTAAATAAAGAATTATTTCCGAAATAGCCTCATCATCGATAATCTCCCTAAAATAAAAACTTTAAAGCGAAACATAAATGACAGATATCTCAGCTGTCATTTACATTTGACAGGAGTACTACCGCATATATGAACAGTATTCACGAATGGGTACTCTTACCTTACTAAATCGAAGTCGCTGATTGCAAAAATGACATTCATTTTGACATACGTCAATCCTGTCAAAATTACGGCAACAATGTAATGTAAATAATGAATTATTTCTGAAACTTTGAAGGGAAACAGAAATGACAGACATCTCAACTGTCATTCACATTTACTTTGACATATGCCAAATCCTGGCCGCAAGACATACAGCCGCCGCTAGAACTTATTTGGGTAAGAGTATTTATTTTATTGTACCAAAACAAAAACAGCGTGAAGTATCTAGGTAAAAAAACGATTCAGTGGAAAAATACTTATTTGTTTTTTTATTTCAATTAATTTTATTCTTTCAATTTATTTTTAATTATATTATTTTTTATTATTAAGTCAGCGACTTTGATTAGGTACATGACAGTTGAGATATCTGTAATTTCTGTTTAACTCTAGGTTTTTGTTTTAGATATAGTGTCGATGATAGAGCTATTTTAAAACTTATCATTTACACTTCGTTGTTCCCGCCATTTTGACAGGATTTGACATATGTCAAACTAAATGTAATTTTTGTAATCAGCGTTGTCATTTTACTAAGAATCGGTTGTTTTCCCAATTCAATTGGAAAAATCACATTTTTTAACTTTGACAGCTATTATTGGCTCACCCTGTACATATCGGAACTTGTGCCCATGAGACAAAATGCTTTCTAGGACTGTTCCAACAACATACTAAAATTTCGTTGAAATCCACGGGGATCCAGTTCCCATAAGAAATGTGCCTCCTCCTTTGGCCCAGATCAGTACAAATGAAATATCAAATTAAAGCATGTGACGTGCGGTACACAAATGAACCGGTCTGTCGGCACGACAATTGCCGAAAGTATCTGACAGACTGACATTTGTGGGTCAAAACACGTTGAAACTGATTTTTCGTAACATCAACGCCCTCTATCTGTTTAAAAACTAACTACAGAGAGTTGAACCTGTAACAAGAAATATTGCAAATTTTATGCCAAATATTTTTGTTTACATACTTGTTTGCTTCCGACCAACAAATATGGAGAAAATCGGTTCCAAAGTCTTATAAAAAGTACAAGAAAACCGTATTTGTGGTTTTCTAAATGTTTTTTTAATGTCTAAAACTTACGTGTTTTAAAACGCCTGTGTTTAGACCAAATGTTAAAGTTTATCAGAAAAAATTTGTTTACCGGGTGGGTTTTGGCTGAATTTTGTGAATAAGTTTCTTTTAAAACCATTTAATTATTATGTACTGTCAAACTATATTATTATCATTATTCTTTACAAGATTACTATATTAGAACAGCGTTGCCCTATTTTTTATTTTTATTGCCCTGCCCGGACAACTAATGGTACGATTTTTTACGTCATTTAGTTTCTTCTTATTCTAAGATCTAGACGCTAAAGTTCTAAAAGAACAGCATTAATAAGTGCTGCATGCCACAGTTTCGAGAACAATAGCTCCAATGTGTGTATAGAAACTAATTGTATAGTTCTCTCTAGAATACTGTTAGATTTGATTTTTTTTTAAATAAGGCTATCGGATTCTGTAGAGTGATTATTTAAATATAAGGAATAATATTTGGAGAATTTTTATCCCAAAAAGCTGGACAAAAAGGGCGATACTTACTAAGGAAAGTTTGGTTTGAAGGATGACATATACATGGGTATCTAGAAATTGATTTTAAGCTGAGCTAAACCACAATTGATAAAATATCTTCCCTTTGATGGACGTGAAAATGTACTGAAATAAGACGCGTAACAATCCGTAAAAATTAACAAAGTAGTACCTTTGAGTGTCATTTTTTAGTTAAAGCACATCGTTGTAGTATTTTAAACGTTTTAAAATTTCTTATCAGTCTTGAATAAATTTCTATTTTGCAAAACAGCACTCTAGACAAAATCGAACAGGCTATCCATTATTCTACCTTGTGTAAAGTCGTTAAAAAAATCCACTCCCATGCGGTTTTATGATCTATCGCCTAATGTGTAGAAATGCTAATTTTACTGTCTATATGGGACTTTCACTTAAACGATAAACTTTTGACAAATTAACAAAATACAATCGGAAAATAAGCGCTATATTTTCTTGTATCTTTTTATTTTAAAAAGCAACAACTTTTTCCCCTGTGATTACTGTTATGTCATATTTTTTAAAGTTTCGATGTCAAGGTCACGATTCTTCAAAAACCGTCAGAAAATCTCGCCCTTACAAAAAAATGTGACGATTTTTAAACGCAAGTTTACACTTAATACTTTTTTGTCAGGACTATTTGCTAATATTCCTTAAAATTTTGTTTTTTAATACTGTTCTAGTAAATAAACAATATGTCAGTTTTAATTTTTGTATGCTGTTTTTCTGAAAACCCTGTTTTTTATTTAAAAATGTAAGTTATTTAGCTTATTTTTATGTGTAAACAAACCTTTAAAACTTTTAACATACAAAACCATAATATTTCACTGTTCAGAAAAGTCACACAAATTCTGTCTTTACTTTTACATGGTGAGAATTTTCGACACTTTTTGACGTTTATTGGTACGAGTGGTAATAATTTAGCTCCGCCATAAACTAGTCCTGCAGAATATCTTTAAAATATCGAATTTACAAAATGTTATTAAAAAAATGACGCAGTTTCTCTTACAACGTTAGGATAAATATGAAGGACGCTGAATTTTTAGTTTAGATGAGGCGATAAGTAAAAATCGCCACTTTTCAGAATTCTGACGGGTGAGATTTTCTGTCGTTTCTGAAGAATCGCGACCTAGTGACAAAAGAATGCAAAAATGCTGCAAAATAAACGGAGGTATAATGAGTAATTCCAGTTATTTATATTAAATATATTAGCATTCTTTAAACTTGAGAAGAGACAATTGGCCCAAGGAATCCCTTTGGATGTTGGTAATGTAATTGAAAGAACAGCAAAAGCAACAAAAGTAAAAATCTGGGTTTATACAGGTAAATATAAATAGAAATTAAAATAAGAATAATAATTAAAACCAATATAAAAGTTTATCTTATGGGGAACAGTGTAAGCGTTTGTACAGTAGATATAAAACTGAGGAATTAAAATTAAAACAAAAAGATGGGAAAACTTTAACATTTATTTTTATCTGAAAATGGATTTGCGCATTTTTTGATGCATTTGCTCATTGATGTACATAACCTTACTTTTATTTGCTGTCGTCATTTAAATCTCACTCACTTTTTTTTTACTGGAGAATAGAAAAATACTTTATTGTCAAGAATACAAGTTCTGTTGAAGTAGGCTATGGAGCTGCATTTAAACAACAACAAAAAATTAATTTGACAATTAAGCTTAGGAGAAAAATTGGGCTGGAATATTTGTTTACAACAAAAAAAATCAATAATTTGGACAATAATAGAAACAAGAAATTTAAAATAAAAAAAAGCATTGTTATTTAAAACACATTAAAAGTTTAAAATGTTAGGTTACATTTATAACACGTGAAAGTTTAATAGGTATATCAGAATACATTTAATTACAACACATTAAAAGTTTAAAGTTTAAAATGTCAGGATACATTGAAAACAACACATTCAAACACATTAAAATCCTAAATTTATTCTAGGTGAAATTGTTACATAACCTAAATAAAAACTACAAGTGGGTAACTATTGAAATATTAGGTAAAAAATTTAAACAAATAAACAAACAAAAACCAACTAACTAAATAAAAAAAGAATATAGCTACTGGCAAATATATTAAAAATATTATATCTTTTTTATGAAACGAAATTATAAATTATTTTCACTATAAAACTCTGGTAGCCTATAAAATAGTCTTTGCAATAGCAGTTTTTTTAGTTTTCTTCTAAAAATTTGAAAAGAGGCAGGACACCTGATCTCTACAGGTAAATGATTAAATATTTTTCTTCCCTCATAGATTTTATTGATATTTTTGTGAGAGAACTTTTAAGAATCGGTAAAGATACATGACTTACATAGACTCAAAGTTATTTTTATTCTTATTTTTATTTGTATGTATAAAACAAAATGATATCTTATTTTCACTTATATTTTTATTTCTTATTTTTATTTTAATTTTTATTTGTTTGAATAATCCCAGCTTTAGCGGAAGAATCATAAAAAAATCTAAAAAAATTGATGACAGACGTCAACAAATACTACACCGCAAAATTATAGACTATTTAATGAATAAAATTTGGGATTCAATACACTGTATACAGGTGCAAACTACCTGAAGGCGATCAGAGATTGTACTGATCGAAACGTCGTGTAAAAATAAAATATAGACAATGAAAGTCCGACACACAGAGTTAATTTCAAACACATCATTGTCTCAAACTTTCAAACAACATATGCTTTTATTTAAAGATAACAAATATTTAATTAAAATATATGGACACTAGACTAAATCGGAAAAAATAGCTAGAGTTTGTTTTACAACCCCACGTGTAAACTCAAATGCGTATGTTTGTACCTACTGCTTGTAGCTTACTTACCTCGAAAATTCGGGTATTTTTATTAATTTTCCAGCTTGGTAAATGCATGTTTTCTTTCCACTTTAACTGAGTTTCTTTCTCCGCTGGACAATGGAACAATACAAATTCGTCGAGGTGTTTTTACAGTTTTTGATACAGCAAAATTCCATTTTTTAACCGGACGTTTCTTAATCAAAAATGTGACACTGACAAAATATTTATTGTTATTGTTACCCACTATCATTGCCAACACATAATTTTTTTTTTAACATTTTCCTAACAACTATCAAATCCAGTTGCTCACCTCTGAAAATTCGGGTATTTTTATTAATTTTCCAGCTTGGTAAATGCATGTTTTCTTTCCACTTTAACTGAGTTTCTTTCTCCGCTGGACAACGGAACAATACAAATTCGTCGAGGCACGTGTTTTTACAGTTTTTGATACAGCAAAATTCCATTTTTTAACCGGACGTTTCTTAATCAAAAATGTGATACTGACAAAATATTTATTGTTATTGTTACCCACTATCATTGCCAACACATAATTTGTTTTTAAACATTTCCCTAACAACTATCAAATTCAGTTGCTCACCTCTGGTAAAACAATAACTGTCAAAAATCGTATACAGGGCCTCTAAATCTCCCTAGTCTGCACAGTTTTTCCTCAGAAGATTTTGGGAGCCACTGTTTAGAACTCTAAGAGTCGCTTTTAGAATCGTCTCAAATGAGCAGTTATTATTTTCTAAAAAAAGTTTCTTAACCCTGTCTAATTTCTATTTCTTATTATTGTCCAAAAAACAATAAGACCGTAAGAAATCTTCTGTGTAATAAATTAAAACCCAATTACCATAGACCAACTAGGCGACTGACATATGTTTAACAACAATTTAAATAATTTGATTTCTAGTGGGCGAAAAAAGTGTAGCAGTTTATTTCTTTTTTCCGACGTAGGTGGAGGTTAACTTATTGGTAACAGACATTCAATGTTAATGTCATTGAAAAACCAGAAGAAATATTATGCATGACTCGCGGACCTACGTGAACCACACAGTTACTACGTCTCTACGCGCCTAAAACCGGTTTTATATAAGGGCGTTTTTAAATAAAATCATCTCCGAGGATTACTGCGTCCTTCACTAAATGTCAGTTTAAAATAGAAACAAATAAAACCATAGGTAAACAACAGATTTTTCGGTAAAACCAGAATTGAGTATTTCTTTAGATTGGAAAATCGTTTTTACAGCGCTAAACCGCTGTTTTAGTGGTGTTTATACGACAATTTCCAAATGGTCCTTATATAAAAGCGCTGAGGCCCATATAAACACTATGCATTCGGTTTACTATGTTTTTGTGAGTATGATTTTTTTGTAGTATCCATCATTTCATGGACCTACAAGGAGATTCTTATGTCTTTGTCGTCGAAAAAGGTATTTTTTGAGACAAATATCCCGTTTCGTCCTCCTGGGTTTTTAAGCCAAACTTTTTTCCCATCATTTATCCAGATTGAGAAACTTTCCAGAATGATAAAATGATTGAAATTAGATAGAAGTAAACGGGGCATGCACTTTTTGTGCAAGGGAATATAAATCTAAATAGAGAGGACACCGAATGGTGAATTTGCGACCCCGCTCAACTGACTTGAAAACCAAGTGGCGCAGCTAACGTTTTTTTTTTACTTCTTGGCTTGGAAACTTGGTGCGCCACTGTCGCTTTCGATTTTGCTTATTTTTATCAATCCAAAGCAGTGGCGGCGCACAGGTAAATCGTATTCTTTTGGACGAGTTCTGAATTGGCAACTATCCAATCCAAAATATACAGAGGGAGAAGATCGACCCCCTCTCCGACGAAATTACGTACCAACTTTATCATCAGTTTTCACATACCTTCTCACCCATTCTCACCTCCTAATCATGTATTTTTCAAACATTCGGAAATTACTGGGTTATTAAAATTTGATACATAAGCATAGTTTGGGTGGTTTGCTGCAAATGTTTGTTTTTTTTTATAGCAAAATTGAATTAACCTTAGATAGCAAAATATTTTAAAAATAAATAAAAAACACTTATTTTTTACCGGAGAAAACCTATTATATATATATATATATATATATATATATATATATATATATATATATATATATATATATATATATATATATATATATTATTACAAGTAATAAAGGCTTGAAAAATATATACAATAAAACCTTACTGCCAGCTCCCTTAGCAACAAGTTCATTTAAAATGGCATTAAATATTTGTATTCACGCCTGTCTTAAATCGATATAGGGACTTATCGGTACATAAAGTCGGCATAGCCTGTCTTTAATAAGGACGGCACTATGTTTGACAATTCCTCACGAAGTTTAAAGGGATTCTGATATTGTTGTTGTCTAAATATGTCATCTTTGCTATCAAAATAATGTCGATTTTCATAATGTTTGTGCCTGCCTTTAATAAGGGACGCCATTAACTTTAATTTGTCAACTTTAAGAATGGCTTAATATGAGCATGTTTAGATGACATGTTTACATGAGAAAAATGTCAGAAACCTTTCAACCTTCGTGCGGAACTGTCAGGAATAGTGCCGAGTCAGGCTATGGCGACTTTATGTATCGATAAGTCCCTAATCATTCTACGCGCCGCTTAATTTCCGTTTTAATCTTAAATAAATATTACCCCGGTTCATCCTGGCGCATTCAGCTAATAGTCAAAAACTCGCTGTGAATAGCATTGATTTGATAGATTTATATGCTCTCTGCTTGGCCCCAGTGTCAACATCAACATCAAATGAGACAATAAGTAAAAATCGTCTTTTTCCGGAATTGTGACGGGCAAGATTGTCTGTAGTTATTTATTAAGGGAATTTATCAAAAATCATGTGGAAGATTTTTTGCCCTCGAGCGGTTTCCCCGTGGAAAAGAATCTAAGAATAATTTTCTGATTATTTCACCATCCCGAAATTAATTTTGAAGATTATTTACCAAATTAAAAACATTAAACAGTGCAAAATAAATCGCTATGCCTGTTAGAGACGTGTGATTTTGAGTTTTGAAAAGGGCAATTTTATCAGTATTGAAAAGGGAGATTTTCAGTTTTGACAAGAAAGATTTTCACCTAAGTGGGAAATTTCCGCTGAATAATCAGGTGAAAATTGATCTCCTTTTATAATGTATGAGGTAAATAATCTGTCATTTCACAGTTGAGGCACCAATCAGTACCCTCTCCAGATAGGCCGATCAACTCATACCGATTTAGTGTCCTTTTATCCACCTTCGCCGCCATTTTCACTCAAAAGTGACAGATAATCCATTAGTTTTCTGTCAAAATGGCGGCGAAGGTGGAGAAAAGTACACTAAAACAATAAGAGTTGATCGGCCTATGTGGAGAAGGTAATGCACCAATTTACTTAAATTTCGTCAGATAAAAAAATAAACACTTCAGGAGAAAAAAATAGTAGTAATTTTTAGAAAAATTTACATGATTGTCGGAAGTTTAACATTTTTTTAATTTTAATTGTTAAAACAGCTTATGGTTTTTATATTCCAATGGACTATTGCACGAACGACGAAGCTCGGGCGTGCCACCAAGAGTTAAAAAAGCACAAATGCTAGACACCTAAATGGTTAGATCATTATAGAAAAAAATAAGCGCGCGTGCGTGTGTCAAAAAAATTAGTAAAAAATAAATACATCATACAGTACCAAACAGCATATTAGCGGAAAATAGACACCACCATAAGCTGTTTTAAAAATACAATGAATAATTATCTCACGCTGATATACAAATAACCAGACAAATCAGCATGCAGGTTTGCTAGGTGGCAAGGTTACTGTGCAAAGTGCATAATCTAGTGCAGATACAACCACCTAGATGAGGAATTAATTAATTAAACTATCAAATAACAAAGTAGTGTGTTATAATCTATAACTCACTAGTGAGTTATGTAATATAACTCACGTTCATATTTAAAGTAGTATTCTATTTATTTATTACTATTACAAGTAGAATTCACATTGATATTGAAATTAAAGGAAAACGATAACGATCCCATATCGGTACAGCTGGTGATAGTGCTGGAAGATACCGACGCATTAGAACCTTGTATTTTTTCTGCACATTGTATTTTATTATGCACCGATTCCTCTAGGTATCCTTCTTCGGTAGAGGACTTCCATATTTGGTCAATAGCGACGATGGGGCTAATTTTCTTTCCAAACGTAAAAAATAAGCCAATAGAACATTTTCATCGATACCTTTTATCTTCCGTGAATTCATCCAAGACTCAAACATTTTGAACTCCTTGTCGTAAGCATCTCGTGACTTTCCTGGCAAAAGCTCCATCGCTGCTTCTTCCTCCATTTTCTATACGTTTTATTTTTTAAAAAAGCTTCCCTTTTCTGCAGGGAAAACTGACAACAAACAACCAAAAGTAAAAAAGTCACTGTCAAGTCATTCTGACATTTATAAGGTACTAAGACGCAAGTAGCTGTGATTTAATCATAGAGCTTTTATTAATTATTATCTTGTAAAAAACAATTTCCTCCACTTGTTGGATAAAAAATTGTATGCCACTCGTGTGTTATGTTTCCTAAGTCACTTGATAATTTATTATATAATTTTTTTTCGCGTGACTTATTTTCAACATAACACACTAGTACCATAAATAACTACTATACGATACTGAATGATTGAAGGTCAATAATTTTACTAAAACTTAAAATAAAAGACCCAAGGTAAGACTTTGCAATCCTTTATCTCGGAAAACAACAACGACTTCCGATTTGATATTATTTACTTAAAATAAAAAATTCAATCAAAGTTCCCTAAAGTTCAATCAAACCGACCTTACACACTCGTTTGCGGCATCGTTCTATCGAAATCACTCTACTGCTTTGTACTAGTAGTGATGTTTCAATAAAAATGTGGTAAATCGGGTCGTGTTTATTAGCTTTAACCATTGACTGGTATACTCCTTCGGCTTACGGAACTCAATGGCTTTAACGCAGCTCGTGATATGTTCTCGCTTGGCTATTGGTGGAAATCTGCGAGAGAGTCCTCCTTTCTGTCGAATTTTCTATCAAATTAAGACTGAGAGCCCAGAGGCTAATAAAATGTCGAGAAAAAATTGTGTTGTTGGAATAAACTTTTTGGTTCCTTAATAACAGTTTTAAATATTCTGTTAATTTTCATTAAAAAAACACGGCAAGCTTGAACAAATTAAAAATCTCCCGCGCCCCAC
Organism: Oxystoma pomonae; assembly: GCA_963921995.1. Taxonomy (NCBI): domain Eukaryota; kingdom Metazoa; phylum Arthropoda; class Insecta; order Coleoptera; family Brentidae; genus Oxystoma; species Oxystoma pomonae. Next base: position 83,846,498 of record OY998169.1, on the reverse strand, counting down.
AGAAAATATGAACAAAATCCATTTAAATTATATTTAAAGTAATGCCAACGGTGACCCCCCCTACCACTCATCACGCTATTGTTAAACCATAGGATTACAGCTTCAAGGGACAGCTTATTCTAACAACGTCCGCTATTATTTTTTTTACAAAAAATTGGGAATTCGTTCAGTAGGCCAAACTTTGTGCATCAGCAGTCTTGTAATGACACTATCGAACGTTGTTATTTTATTTAAAAAAAATTAAACGATTCTAGTTGCGTATTTTAAAACACGACAATCGTATCTTGTACTGTTATCGAAAGCAACATGGTTTTACAAATTAAGTGACCAGATAAATGATTCCACTTTACAGAAAAAGTCGTTTCAGTACATTAAACAATACACTAAGCAACCAGCCTTCCAAGAACATTCGGATTTTTAGTAATTTGGCTTGAAAACCATATCTCACTGATAATATAGAAATATTTTTAAAGCAGGAGACATCGCATTCGGTAGGTGTAACAATGAGTCAAAATGAGCACCAAACGAATGGCCGCCAAAACGCTTACAAAACTTATATACAAGAATACTAATTGATGCTCATAAATAACGAACTTTTGAAGAAATCTGGCACGTAAACCGGGTTTAGGCTCCAGTCAATAAAAGCCATTACCCAACTACAACAACTATTTATAGCGATTTCCAAGTTACCTGAAACTTTGAGATTTTTGTATTGTTGTTTAAAGAAATTCGAAATGCAAACTGTTTTGTAAAATTTACTTAAATTTTCCAACTGAACCTCCATATTACCCAACTGCAAGCAACATTGGAAGGGGAGGCTCCCCCCTTCATCCCGTCCAAGGAATCGCCCGCTGGCTCCAGTCGGTTATTTCACGGTAGCTCATGCTGCTTTTTCGAACGATTGACAGTATTTTAACAATTATTTGTTTACAATATTACCCAGATATGAGACTCCTTCATATCGACTTGTATAATATCCATGTATTTTTTCTTATTCTATATTTGGTCGTCTTTTTGTATATATCGCTTTCTTTCTTTTCCTTACTCAGGTTAGGGCTAAAACTAAACTACAAGCAACGTGGTACCATCTTTTAAACAAAGCCTTATTTAAGACGGCAACGCATCATTGATCCCAGTTTGCCTTAGATAAATTACCATTAACATTCCAGAACTCTTCTAGAATAGATTCTAAAGCTACTTTGGCGCATTCAAAAGGCTTATTAGATAATTTCGCCGGTGGAACTTGGCAATAAACGGTATAAAGACAATAAAGTCACAGAAAATTCTAAACAACTCGAAACAAGTTAAATTAAAAACGAGAATTTTTCTAAAAACTACCCCTATTTTCACCACCTCTAAAGTGATTTTTTTACATATAAAGGAATAAATGTAGAAGTGCAGGCGAGACAATTCCCACGTACCTTGCTGGGCCCGTTGCACGCTCACTATCTATGGTTTAGCCTTGGAAGCCTGCCTCTTTCGCAAAAGAACAGATTTTTCTGGGCTGCAACCTTCTTACATCGATCGCCTGGGACCAACAGATAGTTCTCAAGGTGCGACTCTCTTGACTTGGCTAGAGCCGGACACTCCAGCAGGACATGCAAGGAGGATTCTTTGTCCTCCATGCACCATCAACTCTCTGAGTCTACGGCGATTCCCAGCGTCTCTAGGTGCTTGTTGAGCCTACAGTGTCCCGTCACATCCTTCCTGTCTAGGTGGAGCAAGAACTTCGAGTAGGTGCTCTTCAGTCAGCTCTGTTTCGGTTGGGGCTTCCATGCTGACCACGATTTTGACCTGGAGCTTCCTGAGCTCCTTGGCCAATTAATTTACATCAGCGGCTTCCGTAGGCGCCCCTGATACGTTTGTAGAGTGTCCAATGGGTACTTGTGTAGTTCCCTGTCAGGCCTCTTGTGTTGAAGAAACAGTTCCTTGTTGATTCTTATCTTTAGGGGTCCACTGGGTACCTTTTCGGTACACACAAATGGTAAATGGGCTAGAAACACTTCCCCAGCACTTCGGGGAGGGGGCTTTATACAACAGGGTGCGCCTGATTCCCTAAGAAAGGTTTTTATTGTGGTGCCTCATCCACGCGACCCTAGCGTTTAAGCCAAGGCCCTCACACCCGTCCCCGATACCACTCAGAGAAGTCGAGCTCCCTATCTCCGGCACACCGACCCCAAAGAGCTGCATTCCAGGGGATTGCGGTATGACGTTCCGCAACAGGATTTAGTCACTGACTTATTCAGTCGGGTCCACCCCCGCGACTTGGACGCACCTGTTGAGAATTACTTAATGTGGGATTCAGAGAAGGGAGCTCGGGGTCCTCTTGGACCGGGTTAATGCTTGTATCCCAACCCAAAACAAGCAAGCTGACTAAGAGAACTGAAATAAACTAGTGCCTTATCAACATCTACACACCATATTTCATTATAATCGGATGAACGGTTCAGAAGTTACACCCGATTGCATTTGTCTATCTAAAATTCCCTCCTGTGTGCAGGAATTATAATATTATATCTGGAATTACTTATCCTATTTTTAGTGAACGTAGCGAAGAACGCCTGAAGGATGCCCAACCAACAATTTTTATGTACTACAGGGCAGTTCTGGCATGTCAGTGCCTTTTAAATGTCACCAGATTACCAGTTTGCTGTGTAACGGTTCCGAAAAACTCATCCAGGTGTTTTATAAGTAATTTAGCGATGATTATATTGTTGTAAGAATGTTCTTACAGCAACAGTTTACAGGACTATTCTACAAAAGCTCTGCTTCTTTCTGTAAGAACATTTATACGGTGTTACTACAGAGCAGAATTGCCGCAAAGTACTTTAGGCTCTTAAAGTATTGTATAAGAGTGTTTCAGGCCCAATAATACAACAATTTTAAATCAAAAAGTTCTATAAGGTTTTAACTGTAATTTTGCTTTCTGTAAAAATGTTCTTACAGCAACAATTAAATGAATATCCTATAAAAGCTCTGCTTCTTTCTGCAAGAACATTTATACGGTATTACTACAGAGCAGAATTGCCGAAAAGTAATTTCGGCTCTTAAATTATTGTGTAAGAGTGTTTCAGGTCCAATAATACAACAATTTTAAATCAAAAAGGTTCTATAACTACTAATTTTGCTTACAAAGCCAAGAGCAAAAAGGTGATAACTATCATATCCGATCTCTCTTATAAAACAAAAATGCACTTAAGTGGTTGATAGTGGATGAAAATATTTAGCTACTTCTCTAATTTTTCCTTGCTTTTGTGTTATCCTCATAATTGGCCAACTGCCCAATTGAAATTAAACCTCATTTCTCAGTCTCACATAACCTTAAACAACAAACAGTAAACAGAAAGTTTAAGTTTATAAATCCGCCTTAAAGAAAGGACCTGAAAATGTAAACATGGACTACTCAAGGCGGACGGGAATCCCTACAACTAAAAATTACTGTATGGTTAGTGTATACTTGCTATATATATGTTATAAATATTTACAACAAGACGTCCATCTTAAGGCGCATTTACACAGACAAACTTTCCTTTGATGTTGAAATGCCGACGAACATTTACACGAGCCTCTTGAGCAAAATGTTAAAAAAAAAGTTCGAGCAAAATCTCGTACAAAAAGACTCACGGAAATTTTGGAGAGAATGTTAAGCAAAATTTAAATTTTATAGTTTTATGGGAATTCATTGAACTTAACTGAAAATAGAAAGACTAAGTTTTAAAACAAGGTATTTTTAATTAAGTGCTTTCCGACGGAAAAACGATTTGATGTCGAAATTCACATTTTACCTCATAAGCAACTTCGATTGACCTGATTTTTATAGGGGATATGCCAGTATACTTGTAACTTTTTTGGGGTTGTAAAAAAACGAGAATAAAAAAATAATAATTGGCACTTATTTATTGCTGTTGCCTGTAAAATGTAATGATAAAAATTTACGTTTAAAAGAATATCTCTTTATTTTACTTCCTACTTTAAAACACAATACAATAATAATTAAGTCAAATTAAAAAAACCTATATACATTTTATTAAATCTCAAATATATGAACAAAAGCACGTTCGGTCTAAATAATACCCGTTTATTACCCACTTTTACAACCCTACGATCCCGACCCTTGTCTAAAAAAATATAATTTAGCAGTAGACTAGAGTTCTGAATCGAAATTTTGCTCCTTTGCATATTGTTTGTTCAGTGTCAGTAATCGACCTTAATTATTACATTAAATTGACAGTAAATCTTCAGCATTTTCATGAACCTTTTGCTTTTTTAAGCAACCGTTGGGGCCTTAAACTAACTAGGTAAATCTGGTGTGAGGAATTAAAAAAAACAATCAAACAAAGGGTAAAGTAAAGTTACAAAAATATGTTTAAAAAAAATCCCCTCCCCACCACTCCTCGTAAACGTGAGGCGCGGATTACCGCTTAAAAGTGCAATTTTTGAGTTTTTTGCCGATATTTAAAAACTCAAAATTTTTTTGGAAAAGAAAAATTTTCCTGGGTTGTTTTTTGAATTTAGGAAAAAACCCTTGGAAATAAAAAAAACTCGCAAGAAAATCCGAAAAAAACCCCGGGCAAAAAAATCCGGGAAAAACCCTAAGAAAAAAAATATTATAAGTAACCCTAATCCATGTGACAAAACTGCCAAGAATAATGTTTCGCTTGTCGACGGCTTTTTTTCAGAAAAATTTAAAATAAAAGTTGGTGTTCCATTTTTTTAAAGAATTGAGATCACTGATCACTGATGTGAAATTTTATTTATTCTCATCTTTAAAAATATGTTTCCAAACAGACAGAATACTTTGCTCAAAAATTTACCCGAACAAAATGTTCAAAGAAAAGCTCACAAAAATGTTCACGCAAAAAATTTTAAGGCGCATTTACACAGACAAACTTTCCTTTGATGTTGAAATGCCGACAAACATTTACACGAGCCTCTTGAGCAAAATGTTCAAAGAAATGTTCGAGCAAAATCACGTACAAAAAAACACACGTAAATTTTGGAGAGAATGTTGAGCAAAATTTGTCTGAAGAATTGGGGGTATAAAAATTTCTTTACAAATTCAAAATATATATTGTTATCGGAATTCATTGAACTTAACTGAAAATAGAAAAACAAAGTTTTAAAATAAGGTATTTTTAATTAAATGCTTTCCGACGGAAAAACGATTTGATGTCTAAATTCACATTTTACCTTATAAGCAACTTCGATTGACCTGATTTTTATAGGGGATATGCCAGTATACTTGTAACTTTTTTGGGGTTGTAAAAAAAATGAGAATAAAAAAATAATAATTGGCACTTATTTTATGCTGTTGCCTGTAAAATGTAATGATAAAAATTTACGTTTAAAAGAATATCTCTTTATTTTACTTCCTAGTTTAGTCTTTTACAAAAATAACTAAGTCAAATTAAAAAATCTATATACATTTATTAAATCTCAAATATATGAACAAAAGCACGTTCGTTTTAAATAATACGCGTTTATTACCCACGTTTATAACCCTACGATCCTGACCCTTATCTAAAAAATATAATTTAGCAGTAATAGACTAGACTTTTGAATCGGAATGTTGCCCTTTGCATATTGTTTGTTTAGTGTCAGTAATCGACCTTGATTATTACATTAAATTGACAGTAAATATCTATATCTTCAACATTTTCATGAACCTTTTGCTTTTTTAAGCAACCCTTGGGGCCTTAAACTAACTCGGTAAGTCTGGTGTGAGGAATTAAAAAAAACACAATCAAAGTTAAAGGTAAAGTAAAGTTACAAAAATATTTAAAAAAAAATCCCCTTCCCACCACTCCTCATAGTCGCGAGGCGCGGATTACCGCTTAAAAGTGCAATTTTTAAGTTTTTTGCCGATATTTGGAAAACTCCCAATTTTCCTGGGTTGTTTTTTTGAATTTAGGAAAAAAACTTTTGGAAATAAAAAAAAACTTGCAAGAAAATCCCAAAAAAATTACCGGGAGGAAAAATCCGAGAAAAAACAATAAGTAAATATTATAAGTAACCCTAATCCATGTGACAAACAATGTTTCACTTGCCGTCGGCTTTTTTTCAGAAAAATTTAAAATAAAAGTTGGTGTTCCATTTTTTTAAAGAATTGAGATCAATTTATTTATTCTCATCTTTAAAAATATGTTTCCAAAACAGATACCAATAATTTGCTCAAAAATTTACCCGAACAAAATGTTCAAAGAAATGCTCACAAAAATGTTCACGCGCCTTTAGAAATGTTCTGTTTTTCTATGAATAACAATCTAAAAATACATAAAAACGATAAACCATGCACAAATATTGCATAATTTGCTTAAAAAACGTTTCTGTATATATTTTGCCTCTTTTTATTTTTATTCAGACAGTATTTTAAGCTTCAAACAAAGACATTTCAATGGCGCGTGAAAATTTTCTTGAATAAATGATAGGGACATTAGCAGTAAAGTGGTGTTCGTTAACAAAATTGTGGTGTATGTGTTTCAAAATAGGTTTTCGCGTAATATTTATTTATTGTCAAGATAGTTTTGGTGTCGCCATTAATACCTACTGTGGAAGAAAAATCAGTCATAGTTAAAAGCCCATTTTGTTATTTAAATATTTATTCAATCGACATTAAAAAAACATTTCTTCTCTTACTTGGAGTTCAGGTTCTATCAATAGAAGTAAAATACTGTATAATTGTTTCCAGAAGAACCCCCTTATAGTATCGATAGGTGTTGAAACTATGCTATAAATACCATATAATAGTTACGCAGATCTTTTATACAGTTCTTATGGGTTTATCAATAGAAGTAATTTGCTCTATATGGTGGTGACCACCCTTATATAAACAAATTATACAGGCATTTATTCTTGCAGTTTATGCTGTATGAATTTTCTTTCTGCTCTTGCAGAGAAAAAATGCTGATTGGGTGAGCTCCAAACAGAAAAAAACAGAGCATCGAAATCGGTTCACTTGTTTAAGAGGTACATATGCAGAGACAATACACACAGGGGTCAAATTTTCGCAATCGCGTCAGAATATGCTATTGATCTGGTTTTTATACCGTGTTGACTTATTTGTAATATAATGGCTAATTACTCAAGCGTGATTCTAGTTAGGATATAATGACAGCGATAGAAGTATAGTTTTTTCGTAAAATTCTCAAAAATTTTAGAATTTACAAAATAGAAAGGAAATTTATTTCGATCCAAATATTCTCACGCATTTACCTTCAACATGTGAAAGAAAATACGTCCTTTAAGTTAGCAGACCAACCTGTGGCAGATCAAAGTTTTTATGATTGGATTATTAAGTGCTTATTAAGTGCTAATTAAGTACCAAAGCCTCGATTTAATTGCTCCAGTAGTTTAGGAGATATTCATTGATCTGCTGGCTTAAAAACAAGTTGGCAGACCAAACATTAGAAAACATACCTAGTGCTAAAGAAAGGGGCGCAAATGAATTTACTAATTAAGTGCTCATTAAGTACTCAAGTCCCGATGGTTTTGAGATATTGATTGATCTGCCATCTTAAGAAAAGTTGGCAGACCAATTGTTAAAAAACATGGCTGGTGATAGAAAACAAGTGCAAATGGATCTACTAATTAAGTGCTATTTAAGTGCTCCATGTGTACAATCGGAAAAGCACTCTGGACACCTCCCCCCCTTGGTGAGGCAAAAATTGACATTTTTGTTTCTAGACATTAAAGTGCTATTTAAGTGTCAAATAATTACCTGACTCTCGATTTAATTGCTCCAGTGGTTTTTGAGATATTGATTGATCTGCCTACTTAAAGAAAGTTGGCAAACCAATTGTTAAAAAACATGGCTGGTGATAGAAAAACAGGTGCAAATGGATTCATTAATTTAGTGCTATTTAAGTGCTCCATGTTTACAATTGGAAAAGCCATCTGGACACTCCCTCTTAGAAAAACCAGTATTAATGCTATCTTGTGCAGAATAAATATGAGAAATGGCTTTAGTGAGTTAAAAATTGATTTTTTTGTTTGTAGACATTAGAGTGCTAAGTGCCAAATAATTACCCAAGTCCCGATTTAATTGCTCCAGTGGTTTTTGAGATATTGATTGATCTGCTAGTTTCAAAAAAAGTTGACAGACCAATTGTTAAAAAACATGGCTGCTGATAAAAAAAGAGGTGCAAATTGATTTACTAATTAAGTGCTATTTAAGTGCTCCATGTTTACAATCGGAAAAGGCATAAGGACACCTCCCCCCCGCTTATAAAAACGGGTCTTAGTGCTATCTTGTGCAGAACAAATGTGGGAAATGGCTTTGGTGAGTTAAAAATTGACTTTTTTGTTTGTAGATATTAAAGTGCTATTTAACTGCGAAATAATTACATGAGTCCAGATTTAATTCCTGCAGTGGTTTTTGAGATATTAGTTGATCTGCTCGTTTAAACAAAATTTGACAGACCAATTGTTAAAATACATGGCTGATGATAGAAAAACAGGTGCAAATGGATTTACTAATTAAGTGCTATTTAAGTGCTCCATGTTTACAATTGGAAAAGCCATCTGGACACCTTCCTCCCTCTTAGAAAAACCGGTATTAATGCTATCTTGTGCAGAATAAATATGAGAAATGGCTTTAGTGAGTTAAAAATTGATTTTTTTGTTTGTAGACATTAGAGTGCTAAGTGCCAAATAATTACCCAAGTCCCGATTTAATTGCTCCAGTGGTTTTTGAGATATTGATTGATCTGCTTGTTTCAAAAAAAGTTGACAGACCAATTGTTAAAAAACATGGCTGGTGATAAAAAAAGAGGTGCAAATTGATTTACTAATTAAGTGCTATTTAAGTGCTCCATGTTTACAATCGGAAAAGCCATACGGACACCTTCCCCCTCTTAGAAAAACGGGTCTTCGTGCTATCTTGTGCAGAACAAATGTGGGAAATAGCTTTGGTGAGTTAAAAACTTACTTTTTTGTTTGTAGATATTAAAGTTCTATTTAAGTGCCAAATAATTGCCAAATAATTACCCGGATTTAATTGTTAAAAAACTTGGATGATGGTAAAAGAAAGAGGTGCAAATGGATTTTCCAATTAAGTGCTATTTAACTGCTCCATGTCTACAATCGGAAAAGCTATCTTGACACCTCCCCCCCTCTTAGAAAAACCGGTATTAATGCTATCTTGTGCAAAACAAATGTGGGAAATGGCTTTAGTGACTTGAAAATTGACTCCTTTTTGTAGACATTAAAGTGCTATTTAAGTGGCAAATAATTACTCGAGTTCCGATTTAATTGCTCCAGTGGTTTTTGAGATATTAATTGATCTGCTAGTTTTAAAAAAAGTTGAGAGACCTATTGTTAAAAAACATGGCTGCTGATAAAAAAGAACAGGTGCAAATGGATTCACTAATTAAGTGCTATTTAAGTGCTCCATGTTTACAATCGGAAAAGCACTCTGGACACCTCCCCCCCCCCCTCTTAGAAAAACCGGTATTAATGTTATCTTTTGCAGACCAAATGTGGGAAATGGCTTTAGTGAGTTGAAAATTGGCTTTTTTATTTGTAGACATTAAAGTGCCAAATAATTATCTAAGTCCCGATTTAATTGCTCCACTGGTTTTTGAGGTATTGATTAATCTGCTAGTTTTAAAAAAAGTTGACAGACCAATTGTTAAAAAACATGACTGGTGATAAAAAAAGAGGTGCAAATGGATTTACTAATTGAGTGCTATTTTAGTACTCTACGTTTAACATTGGAAACGCACTCTATACCCCCACCCCTTTTAGAAAAAAACGGTATTAATGCTATCTTATTTTTACTCATATTCCCAAAACCCAATCAATATTTTGGCTGCAGCGCATTGAAGCATGATTTTGACACCAAATTTTGGGTAACTAATAGCTATTTATGTATCTAGGTCATAAAGGCGGCGTTTAACGCCCGCGGCGTGAAAATAAAAGCACGAGCCGCCAGGCGAGGGTTTTTACATACACACGATGAGATACATACAATGTTTTATGCACGACCGCAGTTGACAAATAGTTAAGTATTCGAAAGTGACCTGTTGTGTGGTTATTTCTGTCATTCTCAATCAAGCAATCTGAGACACAAACAGTTGCTTAACAAATTCACCATTACAAATAATGTTGCGTTTTAATCGCTATTTTTACGATTTTTCTTGTAAAATATTATAGAATTTAAAGTAGAGATATATTGGAAGCCGCTGAAGAGGTGAAGACGAATCTTTTGCCGTCCAAATCAAAAAAACTATACGAAAAAACCTATAAAGATTATGTTTTGTGGTGTACTGGTAAAAACATTCCGGATAGCAAACTAATCATAAAAGAAGAACTATGGAGTTATTATAGTTAGTTATTATTATTATTATAGTTATTATTTTTTTAATATAGGTAATTTTATTGCTGCATGCGTTTAATAAAAATTATTGAAACAAAAATTTGCATTTTTTCTTCTACAAATTCAAGAAAAGAGTATTACAGAAAACTATAGAATGACTCCTTTTCATAAATATTTAAAAAAAGCCCCTAAATTTAACAAATGCGGGCCTTATAATAAGTTTTAATGCCCGCCGGCGGTAAAGTACTATTTTAACGCCCATGGGCGTTAAAGTGCTTAACACCTCCCCTCTACATTTGAGCCCAGGTCCGTGCTTGTAAGCACCTGTTTCTTTGTATGATCACATTTTTACCTCAAGTTTTTTTATTATTTATCCTTAAAACCCCACCCGAAGTAAATTTGATGTTGAATTTTTAAAGTTTAATGTATTGACATTTTTAAATGCTTAAAATCATTAAAATTGGTTGAATCTCGGTGAAATTATAGCCAAAATAAAGGCTACCTATTTTACTCAATTTAATCACTTGATCAAACAACGATTTAAGCAATACCTAGCAAAATATGACAAAAATACACCAAGAACAAGAAACCCTTGCATTTGTAGTTCCCTACCGTTTTAAACCAATGATAGAGAAGAAGTGAAAAAAAAAACTGCTATTTTTAAAAATTGTCCACCATCTTGAATTTTTGATAAATCTCACCTTTGGCACTTGAACTGAAAAATATGATGTACATTGTTTTCAGTTATATAATTTTTTTATACTATTGGATTTAAGGAAAAGCAATTGTTTTTTAAGCGACTATTTCACTAGTGATAGTATGTGGTCTTTCGGGCCGTCGTTCTGTAGAAGTTTATCTTCTCGACGTTTCGCCAATTCGAGTGCTCGGCATTTTCAGGAGATCTGTTGCTCGCAAATTGGCTGAACGTGGACTGCAAACGGCAAATATTATATAGGTCCGATTATTTCTCGGTCTCACGAAATAGGCTTTTAGCCGATTCTTTTAATACACAGGAAAAAACCATTAAAAAAAATCGATATTTTTTTATGGCTTTGTTATTTATCCGGTAATATAAAAAAATATTTTTTTTAATTATGTCGTTAATAATGAGTAATTAATGTTACAAACAAAACAGTCTTTATTAATTAATGACACATTGTAAACCAGAAAACTATAGCTCATTAAGATGATTTATGGCACGAGTTTTAAATGCCATGGAGATCCTTACCTACGCAATGTCTTTCAAACTTCTTTTATTACAACGGGGTTCTTGCATATTTTCTGAAAATAAATTAAAACCACCAAAATTGTTTCCTATAGGGAGGGGTCCTCTATAGAGAAGTGTTGCCAAAAAATATAGATGTGAGGTAAGAGATAAAAAGAAAGATTTAGGCTATGTTTGTCCATAAATTTATTTAATATACTTTTCTATAAAAAAAAACACATAAAAAAATTTGAGATTTACCCCCACTAAACATCGGATCCCTCACACGAGGTCCGAATTTTTCACTTTCCTTGATAGTACTAACTTCCTCTTTTAAAGACATTTTTGACAAACTGATTTGAAGCAAATCCAGATTGAAACTGAAACCAAATTGGTAAAACCAAGACGATTTCGTTCTTTAATCTAATGTAGTTTTTGGTATAAAAACCGCTATTTTCTAATTTTAACAAGGAGAGAGAGTGGGACACAAAAACTCTATTTTTTATAGGTATGTCGGATTTTGGGTTTGTTTTTGTCTCCTTTTTCTAAAAACGTGCATCCAAACCCCCTATACCCAGTTTTGTAGTTAAGTAAGTATACGATAGCTTTCCTTATAATCTCATATGCAACACTCGATTTCTGTGTATACAAATTTAAATGCAAAATTACAATCGAAACATCAATTCATTTTCACCACACAAATCACGTATAAGACGTCAGGAGTATTGAGTTATTGCGCAAAACTCTCTAATATTTTTCCGCTTTCCCTATAAGTAAACACTGTAAAATATGGCTTATAGTTTGTTTAAGCATATTTCTTTAGCAACAATTAGGCATGTTTTATATTGTTTCATTTGTTTCTGTTTTTGGAGTGCGTAACCTTTAATTTTCTCACATCATTACCCACCTATGCCATAGTTGTAGTTGAATAATAATAATAATAATAATATATCATATGTAATAGATTATGCAAGCAAGTTATCTTATTTTTTTAAAATAGGTTTTTTAAAATATATTTTTCGCTGAAGTTACTCAAAAAATAAAGGCCAAACTTTTATTTATTAATAAATGCTTATCTTATATAAATAAAATATATAAAAACAATATTTTTTTTTTATAAAATAACACTCTCATTTAGAATGTATACATTTAAAACAAAAAACCTTTGATCCATTATTATAAATATTAACCAGAAGGTATACACACATTAAATAAACAAAATCTAGTAACTCCAATTGCATTATAAAACCTATAGCTAAAAATAACCCCCCCCCTTCCTTCAGCACGGTTCTCTTTTGATCAAAAGACCTGTATAACATTTAAAATAAATTTTGTAACCTCCGTTATATAACCCCCGTCTGCATTTGTAAAACTCAAATCAAGACTTTTTATTCCTTGCTATTCCAGATCACATCATAACAAATGCTATATTTGCTTTATTAACATAATTATATTTTGTTTTAAAAAAATCTTATATTTATGTCAAATTGTAAATAAATAATTGTTTAAAGGTTGAAAATCGTGTGATAATAAAGCAGCATTATATATAGGCACCGCAAAAGAGAACCAACTTGGTACCAGAGTTCTTTAAAAGTTATTTAATTCTGAGTATGAATAAGAAGGTATCCTTGTAAGCATTTTTCCAAATTTTTTCTATTACCGTTGCAATTGCAATCAGCTGTTCTGTCTCTCTCTCTATGATTTGCTATGGTCTTGCGTAATGTGACGTCCGACCAGTAATTTTTTCATGTTTATATGACCCCCTACCCGCTCGCCAGACCGGTCTGGTGAGCACTCCCTAGGATGCAATTTCGTTTTTCTAGAAGCCATTTATAGCTAAACCCCTATGTCGAGGCTAGGGATCTTAACGTGCTCCACTATCAATATATGGATCACACGGTACCGTCCTCTTATCGCCTCCTAGCAACACGGCCTACTGCGCTCCGCCGGCGTTTTTCTTAATCTCACAAAATCATGTAACTTTGCGCGAAAAAGTCCAAGTAGACTACCGACGGCCCCGGCTATCGAACCCGGGTCCTCCTGGTTAATAGACCAGGTATTTACTCACTATACTAACCAGGGCCTGTATTCTTGACAACCGTGCTCGAAAAGTGAGTGAAGCAAATACTCACCAGTGACTGCTCACCTCACATCAAGAATCAAGAATACGGGCCCAGGTCGGCAGCTGTGTGAATGTGTCTCTTGGAAGAGCTTTGAACGCGTTAGGTATACCGATATCGAACGCCTATGGCTTATCGAAACAGAAATTTTTTATCAGACCGTATTTAATAAAAAAAATCATCGTAAGAACAATTCACCATAGAAACTGCAATTCGTCAAACCAATTTTTTATCCGAACCTTATTTAATCAAACCCATTCAATAACAAATTCGAAATTTAACAGACCCGTTTTTTATTAAATTTTTGCTAAATTGATTGCGCATTCGCCAATAACACATGAATGCACACCCTATTCAAGTATGCGCTCGTAACAGCGACAAATGCATTAAAACGCCGTGCCGCCGCGCCACCTGCGTGTACGCCTCCGGTTCATGTGGTATTGGCGAATGTGCAATTAATTTAGCAAACATTTTCTGATAAATTACGGATTTTACGAATTCTGGGTTCGATATTGAATAATTTTATAAATTTCGAATTTGTTATTGAATGGGTTTGAAGAAATAAGGTTCGCATAAAAAACTGGTTCAACGAATTGCTGTTTCTATCGTGAATGGTTTTATAATTGCCTTTTATTTAACGGGAAAATTGTGTAAAGCAGAGTTACTAGGTTTCTCTAAAGTCGTGCCAGCGGCGAAACGTCAGCGCGCTTCCGCGGTCGCTGGAGCAGCGAGGGGAAGGCGGCGTCGCGTCGCGGTGGGCGCCCTTGCGTGACGCCTCGTTTCCGGTACGGGCGGGTGCGCAGCCGCACGGCGTCGTTGCCATGACGACGCCGGCCGCCATCGTCCACAACATTTGAATAATTACGTCATGGCATACTGGATGCCGAGCCGAAACAGTTTTTACGTGTAATTCGACTTACTCAGGTGTGTCACGTGTGAGGAAAAGTGCATTTTTTTGTTGGTTGGTTTGTTTTCGAGGAATTCACAGAAATGGAGTTTGGATTTTGAGTTTGCTTCAAGGTGTCCCAAAAACGCTTGTAATCTTTAACAAACTTGGCCAGAAAAAAGATTTAAATTAAAATAATATTTATATAGACTTTGGAGAACGGATTACGAACGTATTTCTAATAAGGAAATTAATTTGGGACATCTTGTATATAGTATACAGAATGGACTTTTTGTTTTAGTGGCGCACGAACTTTTACGTTTATTAAGTTTTAGTTTATTGCATGAATTTTGCTTTAGGTTTATCAGAGAAAACTTGGGCGACAAAAAAACTTACCCCCTCTTGCAAGGCTTATTTTAAAGAAAAGTTTTAACGTGAAAACCGCATCCTGATGTATCAAGCTATTTTCGAGCTACGGGGGCTTTCGTAGATTTAAAGCAGAATTCGACTGTCAAACTGATTTTTTTCTGTCACTTTTACTTTTTGAGATATAACGCAAAGTTGGCATTTTTCTTATGGAGTGACCCTGTTTTTATTTGATGTTTAAAATCAAATTTCCCTTTAAAAATATGTATCACACTTGTGTTTTATTTTGTGTATTTTTTATAATGTTTTAATTCTTTAATAGCTACTTTTAATATATTTTTGAAACGATTACAATTGTAAAAATGAGTAAAAAAATTTAAAAGGGTCTTTTAGTTGACTAAAGAAATACGAAAAATCAAGTAAAACGATTCTGCTTGGTTTGGTAGCACATATAATTTTTACAATACGAAACTTTGTGAGCTTAGCAAAGTAAAAACAAGAAAATAAAAAATATTACATGTGAAACAAGTGGTGCAAAGGGCATTAAAAGCATTAGCATTTTAATTTTGAATGTAGGAATTATCAGCTGTTTTCGTCATTTAAAGCCCCTCTTCACTGTGGGGGTTTCTAATTTATTGACCAGTCACATGACCAATCACTTAGACGGTTGCACAAGTACCTAATATATAAGAGCAGAAAAATATAAACCACAAGAAAAATAAGGGTGCAGGATAAAACAAATGCCATTGATTGGCATAATACAATGTAAAAATTTAATTCAAATTTAAATAAGGGTGGTTAGAGGTGAAGTTGGGGGGGAATATTACAAATTTTACAAAAGATGCAGCTTTTTTTTTTAAAAAAAAACGTTAATGGCATTTTTTCCTACATCACCATCTTCCTCCTCCTGGAAGTTGAAATTTCTGTGAAACAAACAACCACCCAAACAAACCCAAATGAAACGCTTGGCTGGGTACCAAAATAATAATTGTTAAATTCTGTATGCCGTGTATAGGATATTACGTATAGTGACTAACACGACAGCAGATAATAAAAAAATGTTGGCATGTTATGCACAATTAAACTTTTTTTTGTTTTTTTTAAAAACTATTTTCTCACTAATTTAACTTTAATTTGCATTGTGAATAGGCATTCATTTCACCCTAACTTCGTCCTTGTAGTAACCAACGTAAAAAGGTTGAACTAATTTTTTTCTCAAAATCAACTATAGATTTTTCTATCCAAAACAGGTATCATCACCTTCTTGCACCTTAGCTACACCTTATTCCAAATTCTCCGCACCAATTTTAATATGGCGGCTGACAACTAAACACACAAGCTAAATGGAACTGTCATTGTCAGTGTCAAAAAACTGATCCGCAACAATTTAGCTTTATTAACAGAGGGCAGAAAATTTGTTTTTTTCTCTGCTTCTACTACAGTTAAATCTTCTTCTTGATGGCCTCAGCCTTAAACGTCATTTGTTTCGATAATATCACTAAAATCTCTGTCTTACAATCACGACATAGTCATCAAGCTTGTTAAATCTCCGGAAAATCAGTAAAACCAAGGTTTATGAATATTGCTCACGTGCTCTGACGTAAAATCTTCTTTTTTACATCGGCTCAGTTTATACCAGGAAAACAGTTTTTTTGTATAGATGTTTTTCCCTTCCTGCTTGTAAAAACGTTGTATACCCAACAGTCATTTATTAAATACTAAGTTGTATCACTTGTTTCAATTGGCTAAGAAATAAGAAATTTATAAATTGTATTCACATTTATTCAAATATACCAAAATTAATTAACTTTTATGAACTTTAGAGAATAAAAGGTTACTTTTATTCCCTTATTTTAGGGACTAATATGGCACTTTTAATCCCTGAGGGAGTAAAAGTAAAAAAGTACATATATTTTTTTCAAAATTTAAAAAAAAATCTGAATCTCCTTCATGTATATTACCCAACATTTTTGCGGGAGGAGCTATAGCCTCTTCTACAGGCTACAGCTACAAAATTAATTTAACCATAATACAATAGCTACAAAAAGGCTACAAAATGTAGCATTGACGCATTTGGGCCCCTTAGGATGGTCCCCCCAGGTTAACCGACGTCAAAAATTTGGCAGTTTAAAAAGAAAATTCTTCAAAAATTTGACCTATAAGTTGCCAAGAAAATCTGAGTTATGGTGGGATCCAATCTTAATTCTTTATTTGTTGCCATAAATGCCCCACACAAAAACGCTTTGAATTAAGCCAATAACGTTTTTTTTGTGAAATATGTGCGTTCGCAACTCCCATCCCCCCCCCCCTTGTAAATGCTACTAAATATTTAAATCTTAAAAATATAATAGGTACAAGAAAAACTTTAACACTGTGTATTTTCTGTATTTTGAATTTATAGGTAAGCAAAATTATTATTATACTGATGTATGTCTCGATACCGTTTGTTTCATTCATAAAAGAACGTTTGTTATAAATGTACTCAGTGTTAAAACAAACTCAATCTAGTGTGTCTTCTTTTCTTTAATTTACAATCTTTACGGTTCATCTTTATCCTTTGAAAGATCGTGCCTTGTAGTTATCGGTTCAGTACTCTCAGGATTGCACTCTGTTGCATAACAGTCTACAGGAAATTTTAGAAGATATTACCAGTAGTACAAGAGGTCATGACAAAAATATTCTTGTTCAATTTAAGTTTTTTTTTCTTCTTGAAGTACATACTTCTTCTATTTGCACCCCTTATCCATTGCTTTTCTACAAAGAGTCATAGTACTAACACCACACCATTGTCTAAGATTTTTAAGCCATGATATCCGTCTACGACCTGGACCTCTTCTGCCTTCAATTTTTCCTTCTACTATCAATTTTAAAAGTTTATATTTGTCATTTCTCAAAATATGGCCAAAATATTCAAGTTTTCGCTTTTTAATGGTAAATAAAACTTCAACATTTTTATTTATTCTAAGCACAACATCCACATTAGTTACTCTGCCATCCAAGATATCCTTAGTATTCTACGATAACACCACATCTCGAATGCCTCTAACTTTTTGCACATGGCCTCAGTCAGACTCCATGCTTCCATGCCATAATATAAGATGTTAAAAACATAACACCGAAGCACACGAGTTCGGAGAGTGACATTAAGATCGCCACTACACAACACTGATTTCATTTTGATAAAGGACAATCTGACCTGTTCAATTCTTGCACGAACTTCTTGCATGTTGTCCCAGTTCTCATTGAGGAGGCAACCCAAGTATTTATACGAATCCTCGCGTTCCACTTGCTGCCCATTTACTTCTAACATGCCTCTGATGTTCTTTTCCTTGGATATGACCATCCATTTTGTTTTCCCAACATTTAAGTTAAGCCCGAATTACGAACTTTTGGCAGCAATTTGATTCAAGAACTCTTGCAGGCCTTCCAACATGTCTGCTATTATGACAGTGTCGGCATATCGTAGGTTGTTGATTTTTATGCCGTTTATGGTCAGACCCTCTTCGCAGTTATGAAGTGCATTCTCTATCATTTTGTTACTAAAGATATTAAACAACAGCGGAGACAATATGCAACCTTGGCGCACATCTTTTCTTATTTGGACCTCTTCGGACAGTTGGCCATCAAACTTTATTTGAGCAGTTTGATTCCAGTATAGATTAACGAGTTTCTTTAGATCTCGGTCATCTAGACCAACTTCTTTTAGCGATTCTATGAATTTTTCGTGTTGAACTTGATCAAACGCTTTCTCATAATCTATGAAACAGGCACATACTGTCACCGACACATCCCTAGATCGCTGAACTAAGACTTGAATGCCGAACAGGGCCTATGTTGTCCCGAACCCACCACGAAATCCAAACTGCTTGTCGCTCATAAAGGATTCGCATTTTCCATAAATTCTTTTACGGATAATCTTTAGAAATATTTTTAACAATCATTTCTTGGTTTACTGAAAACCTAACCGTTTTGAGACTAAGGAGGTGCCCTCTATAGTGGTCAGATACAGTTATTATATAAGTTATTTTTTGGCCACTATTGTCTCGTAAAGAGAAACGTTGAAAAAGCGTAGATTAATTAACACTGGTTAGTTATAATTTTATCAATGTTTTGGCGTCATTTATCCATCGTTCGTTGCGGTCGTTGCAAACCCTACAATATTTCAATAAAAATAAACGTTGTTAGAGTTGCCAAATTTATCCTAGTTAATAACAAGGGTTTGGCGTCGTTTTCTCGTCCATCATAACGGCCGTTGTACAAATGAATTAGTGTATTTCTTAGTTATGGTAACTAAAAATTCTTACTTGGGTTAGAATTACCAAAACCTCCAATCCCCTCGAATTTGGACCACTCTCTACAGTTTATTGCCGTTTATGGTAGGGCTTTTTTGTACACTATATATAAAATCAAATTACTCTTCTTTCAACTACCATATTACCATTAAACATCAACCCATCTTATTACTAGTGCAAAATAATTGCGTTTTACAAAATTGCTTGTGGTATAAATAAGTTGCGTAACCAAGATGGATGGAGCGTATTTTAAATTAAGTAACACAAAAGAAGCTATTTTGAGTAATTTCGTCCAAGAACGTGATGATTGAGACCTATAAAACTAACTACACTAATAAAAAATATTACACATAAAAAATGACTCTTTAATTACTTACATTGAATTTTTTTTAAGATGTTTTGATGTCTGCTTCTAAAAACATATAGATACCAAAAGTCCAATTTTTAGAATTTTTCTATGTTTCCTTGGAAATTTTCTTGTAAAAAGCAATACAATTAATAATAACTGCAGGTTTTTCCACATTTTGGTAATAGTTAAACCGATGTAAATAAGTTTTAAAACTCTGATATGTGTTAAATTGTATCCTAGAGTGTGCGCGATAACCATAAAATATATCAAAGTTATCATTTTGGTGAAAATATACTTATTTTTAATAATTTTTCACCAATTCTATTTCACATAACTTCGACACAGCCAAAAATATTGCCATCTTTATTTGCCTTGGTTGGGGAGAGTGACAGAAATATCACCCGACCCAATCCAATTTACTGGGCAGGCACTTTTCTCGTAAAGGACAAATAATAACTAAAGTTTTTTTCCACATTATGATAATAGCTAATCCGATGTAAATAAGTTTTAAAACTCTGATATGTGTTAAATTGTATCATAGAGTGGGGGCGATAACCATAAAAAATATCATATCATCATCAATATTACCAATACTATTTAACATAACTTAGACACAACCAAAAATGTTGCCATCTCTATTTGCCTGGGTTGATGGAGAGTGACAGAAATATTACCCTTCGGCTTTTGGCGCGGCGTGTAGTCAGAACCTAATTCTGACAGTATATATTCACACTATTTGTATAAATTTTAATATAAATTGTATTGCTACTTTGTAAAAATGTAGTTTTATGTGGATAAAACATATTTTTACATTTTAGAAAGCACTATCCAACACGTATTAAGAATTATAGACCTTACCAAAAATAGATATGATTTTTTGTCAGAGTTTACACATATTTTGTAAAACAAATGAAGCTGATCTGTAATCGTAAATTTTCATAGTTTTTTTTACTTCAAACTTGTACTTCTTTAATATTTTTTATTCTTATATTCTTTAAGCTACCTACATATTTTTGGTAAAATATACTTGCTTAAAGTAACAGATTTTTGAAGATTTACTGTTTTGATCCTTTTTTTGATGGAATAGAAGTCACAATGTTGACATAAGATCACGTGGTGCCATTTATATCACCTCATATTGAAATAGAGTTAGTTGAAGGCTCCGCTTGAATTTTAAAGATGGCTTTTACAATGTCGTTTTTGATGTTTAAGGATTTTAATTTTAAATTTAACTACAAAAACTTATATAAATTTACTATTTAGTCATTCGTTCGTCGCCCATATAAAATGATACACCTTAAAAACCGAGCCTCAAACAGAAGAACAAAAATCATTATTTTTATTAACAGTCAAAAAGGCCACATCATGACTTTTCACCCCATCTATAAATATAACAGATAGTCAGCAAGACAATGTAAAGGGTGCCCTAATAGGTCTTACTTTAGATTAACTATAGTCGCCCCAAAGATACCTCATGCCCTGAAGTGGTGGACCAGGATCGCCCAAATGAAAGGAGGGGTTTTGACAATTTACGTCACTAGACCGGAAAATTGGTCTTTACAAGTCGGCGCAGGAAATATACAGGGCGAGCCGCAGATGAGTCCTGTAAACCTGCGCAGACCTGTAAAGACACTTTCCGGTCGTGTATCGTTCGTACTTTTTTTTGCAAACGACCAGAAAAACATTTTAGTATACCTACCACTTTGGTCAAAGCCTAGCCGCGTTACGTAATTTCCCTCCCCTAACAAGAAAATGTTAGCCTTCTGCTTCTTGTTGGCTAGATAGCCATTGCCGCTAAGGCCAGTAGTTTTTAAGATCAAAACTAAAGAAAAACAAATAAACTTTTTTGGTAAGAAATGATTTTTGTACTTTTAACTTGTGCAAAACTGTAAAAAACGGCAGAAAAATTATTGTGTAGTGCCTATTAGCTTCACACAGCTAATTCAGTGATGACTGACGACCAGTTATGGCTCACGGTCCCTAGAATAGATACGGTCTAGTAATTTTGCCCCACTCTTCGACCCGATGACGACACAAAGATAGCAGCTGATTTTTGTTCGCCATTTACAAATTATATGAAGGCTTGACAAATTATATTAACTTTAAAACGTTGATTTGGTTGGGAAGGGGTCTATTAAAAAACAAGAAAATCTTTTTTTTAATTTTCGAACGTCATCTGAAAAATACAAAACAATCCAACTTTGGTTTCAAGGGTTAAAAAATATTAAAAAAAAGGAAGTTTTTATATAAAATGATAAAATATCATGGGTAAGAGCCTTATCCAATAATTGTTATGTGTAACTTTAAATATTATTTGTAGGGGTTAAAATATAAAATATGGATAAAAAAAAAACTTGTATGTAACAAAATACAATATTAAAACGTAAAATAGGTACACATAGAAGCCACAAAAATAGTTTATTGATAAAGAAAGAATTTTTTTTTAAATGGTACTGACCTTTAATTCGCTTTTCCGTTGTCACAAAAGCAGTGGTGAGACAAATACGTAATAGACATAGTCCAACACAAAAACTCCAAAACATTGACTATTTTTAAAAATTCTTAGATTTAAACGATAATATATTAATATTTAAAAAAAAAATTGTGTGGTTTCGTAGAAGCGATACCGTACGACTGACTACTTAATTTTAGTAAAATTATAATTTTAATTAATTATTATATTAACTCTTCCGATTTTTCTTTTTTTTTTGTTTAAATGATTGATGCAAGACCTGTTTTTTGCTTTTTGTGTATAAGTAAATATAATTTATTTTTGGTCTGCATGCGTTGATCTTTTACCAAATAGAAATTAAGATTATTAGTTGGTAATCGATTCCGTCAAGAAACTCATCGGATGAGTTGGAGTTCGTGTTCGTAGTTCAGAAGTTAGGTTATGTAGTTGTCATTTTGCCTGTTTTGGAAGCTATTTTATTTTGTACTTGATTTTTGCCACGCATTTTTGGGAGAGGAAGGAAAGACTTGCTGTGCATACTGTATGCAATAAATCTTATTGCAAATATAAAATTTATGCAAAAATAATATAACCCCAAATGTCACCCATCAAAAAAAATCAATAAAGAAAGCAGGCTGATATCTTTGTGTCGTCATCAGGTGGGCGGAGCAAAAAAAATACCAGACCGTATTTATTCTAGAGACCGTGGTTATGGCTGACCATGGCCAACTTATCAAGCAAAATAATGATAAAACAACTCATGAAAGGCAGATTTCTATGTTTGTCCTTTATTTATCTATAGTTATATTATTGCTTACACTTACTTTGAGCATTAAAAATGTTTGGTCGATTTTTCCGAAAAATATGACACCAACACATCTTCAATAATTTTCAAAAGTTTATAAATGCATTAAAGTTCTGCTGGTAACGCTCTTTAGATTTTTCAGGCAGCAAATCGAAAGTGACTCTTGAAGAGTCCATTTTTGTAAACAGAACTTTTGAATTAAATTTAAAAGAGCTTTTTTAGAAATGTCAAAACTGCCAAAAAAAAACAAAAGCTTCGAGCTGTCAGGTCATAGTCAACTTGGCCAAAAATGGGACCGGAAAATTGAACAAAAAGGTCCTTTCTTGAGAGTGGAACTATTTCGAAGAAAAGAAAGTGGTTATTTTCCGGTCGTTTGAAAAAAACATATATAAGCATTGTTCATCCAGGGTGTAGCCTACTTACTCTAAAGGCTTTGCTCACCTTAATTTATCACGAAAAAAATCGATAACTAGGAGAGTTTGTTTTAGGGAGTTAGTATATAATGTCAGGCAGGGCAAGGTGAAATCATTCATGCCATTCTTGCACCTGCTTATACCGGGAGGATTCACTTTTTTTTTGTGTAAATTTCTTCAACGATTTTATTCCACTTCACTCTTTTTTAGCCCTCCATACCTATAGGAAGAATATTGGTCAAAATAAGAAAGTTTTTTTGTTTCCCCTAAAAATAAGTCATTTGGGTTAAAAAAGTCATGGTGTCTATCTGTAACACCGCTTAACCGATTTTTATCTAATTTGGCACAAAAATTCTTTGTCCTCATGGGGCTGGGGGGTTGGCAAGAGGGCACGAGGGGGGATTAAACATTTAAAAAAATTGTAACCTACGAACCGCAGCAGCTAGCGTCAGGCGTTTTTCACACTTAGATAGATAATTGAATTTTCAACCCAAAAAAATGTTTTATTTATTTTTTAGATTTTATGGATATACGTGCCTGAGAGCGCCATTTTTTTTCGAACATTGGTCACCCTTTTCAGTAAAGTTAGCCCCTAGATATAGGAGAGGGGAGTAGATAACGCTTTGTGCCTGCGCGAACGTTAAGATTTGTTGCGCGACCATTTTGATGGCAGCTACGTCACAATCGGCAACCTGTTTCACTTTTTTTTTTACTTAAACGTATGAAACGAAATCTTCCCATCCAATAACAGAAAAAATGCGACAAGAAAAGCCCAAATGAAGGGCAGTAAAGGCAGCAATAGAACCGGCCATCAAGGGGGAATTTCAAAAAAAGCGATCATCAAAATGGCGTCACTCATGGTGCTCAAATTTGGATGCACACGCATAGAAAATCGATCATCTCTGATTCCTATATAAGTTAAACTTTAAGCACGATCTTCTCCTGGCAAAAATGACCCAATTTCACAACGAATTTCTGTCCAGACTTAATCAGATTTATACGAAGTCGTAAAAAGTCTATAAAAAGGCAAATTGCCGAAAATTTAGGAACACTAAAGAACATATCGCGTGTTTCCGTCGTGATTCGTGTCATGGCATTTTGGGTGTCTCGTGAAAAATTTATGATTTCTAAACGAAACATTTTCTGAAACATGGAAACATAATTCTAGTTTTGACATGAGGCTCTAGATTAACTAAATAATGAATTTTTTATACAAATAGGACACACTTTGCGCACTCTTCTGAAAAAACGACTTTTTTAATTTTTTGCCTTTGCTATTGCACGATTTTTGAAATTATGCTTATTTATTTTAGATTTTTACAATTTTTGCACATATATTTACCTCTATAACTATAAGATACTTTATTTTTACTCCGGGAAATGATACATTACAACACTAGTCCGGGAAAATAAATTTACCGGACTGAAGTAATTAAAAAAGATAAGAATAAAATAATGGATTTCCTACTTAGAGTTTGAAATAAAGCGTTGTATGATACAAGGCCATGCATGTCATTAAAGTACTCGTCTAGAAATTCCGGACTCGGCTCCTTCGTCGCCTTGTCCGTTATCATCTAGATTTGTATTTTAATAGAGCATTTCCCGGCCTTGTAACGTAAATTACTAATAATGGCCCAACAAAAAAAAAACAAAGAAAATAACGTAAAAATCAGGGTTTGCCCTGGGCAAGGCCGAAAGCAAAAAATCTAATGCGCATGCCTGACGCAGTCTGCTCACGCTCAGAAAAGTTTTTGGCTTAACTAGAAGAGTTATTATCGATACGGCTTTTTTTCGAAAGATGCAATGGTCAGGTCCGTTATAGTATCTCATAGTTATATGGTTTATCTATAGTTAATGTTAATTGCATAAGTGGTGGTCGGCACCCTGTCGGGAGCCAGCCTTGCAGGCACTGTTTCCTGTGCCTAAGTTATAGAAATACTTTATGTACATTTATTTTTAACTCTACATGTTTCAAACAAAAAAAATAAAATTATACTCCTTTAACATTTTAAGAAACAACAAAATGTTTGCCAAATGTCAAAAATAAACCAAGTATATATAGTATAAATTGGATACCCTGTATATCACGTAATTTTCTGAATCCTTAAAAAACTAAGCTTTGCAAAAATCAAATACTATCTTTTCCTAGATAATTACGTTTAAATTTGTTTGGAAGAGTTAAAGAAAGCGGTCTCATTGGTCAAATCCGACAGAAGTTATAAATCGCACGTCGAGCGAGACTGATTTTCATGAGATACGGGCGCTAACTCACGCTAGAGTGGTGCGGTGGTGTATCGTTACGTCAAGTCGCCTGGATGGAAACGCCCACCTCTGCCTGTTTTCACCAATGAGAGCGCTGGATTACGCTACGTTACGTTTACGCGATGGTTTTACTTTTAGTTCCTATTTTCTGTTACTGTTAACGTACTTTACTACATTAAACCATAAACCCATTTAAAATGTACAAGGAAAAAAATTAAGAAGTACTTTACAATTAATGTCAAAAATGCGACTTGTTAAGGCGCATTTACACAGACAAACTTTCCTTTGATGTTGAAATGCCGACAAACATTTACACGAGCCTCTTGAGCAAAATGTTCAAAGAAGTTTGAAGAGAATGTTGAGCCAAATTTGTTTGAAAGGGGTATAAAAATTTCTTTACAAATTCAAAATATATATTGTTATCGGAATTCATTGAACTTAACTGAAAATAGAAAAACAAAGTTTTGAAATAAGGTATTTTTAATCAAGTGCTTTCCGACGGAAAAACGATTTGATGCCGAAATTCACATTTTACCTTATAATAACTTCCTTTGATCTGCCAGTATACTTGTAACTTTTTTGGGGTTGTAAAAAAAACGAGAATAAAAAAAATAATAATTGGCACTTATTTATTGTTGTTGCCTGTAAAATATAATGATAAAAATTTACGTCTAAAAGAATATCCCTTTATTTTACTTCCTAGTTTAGTCTTTTGCAATAATAATTAAGTCAAATTAAAAAACCTATATATATTTTATTAAATCTCAAATATATGAACAAAAGCACGTTCGGTCTAAATAATACCCGTTTATTACCCACTTTTACAACCCTAGGAACCCGACCTTTGTCTAAAAAATATAATTTAGCAGTAATTTAGTAGACTGTGTCGTCGATCTATCATCCCGCGTTTTGGATTTCGCAGGTAGTAGGCCGGCCATCCTTTTGAATCGCAATATTTCCCTTTGCATATTGTTGTTTCAGTGTCACTAATCGACCTTGATTATTACATTATATTGACAGTAAATATCTATATCTTCAGCATTTTCATGAACCTTTTGCTTTTTTAAGCAACCCTTGGGACCTTAAACTAACTAGGTAAATCTAAATTCAAAAACAACAATAAAAGCTAAAGGTAAAGTAAAGTTACAAAAATTTGTTTAAAAAAAATCCCCCTCCCCACCACTCCTCATAGTCGTGAGGCGCGGATTACCGCTTAAAAGTGCAATTTTTGAGTTTTTTGGCGATATTTGAAAAACTCAAAATATTTTTGGAAAAGAAAAATTTTCCTGGGTTTTTTTTTGACTTTAGGAAAAAAACCCTTGGAAATAAAAAAAACTCGCAAGAAAATCCCAAAAAAAAACCCGGGCAAAAAAATCCGGGAAAAACCCTAAGAAAAAAATATTATAAGTAACCCTAATCCATGTGACAAAACTGATAGTAGAGCCAATAATAATGCTTCGCTTTTAAATAAAAGTTGGTGTTCCACTTTTTTAAAGAATTGAGATCACTGATCACTGATGTGAAATTTTATTTATTCTCATCTTTAAAAATATGTTTCCAAAATAGATAGTAATAATTTGCTCAAAAATATACCCGAACAAAATGTTCAAAGAAAAGCTCACAAAAATGTTCACGCAAAAAATTTTAGATTTTTGGCACGAGCTTTTATTTGAGCATGTTCGTCTGTGTAATTGCGCCTTTAGACTTTGGTCGACTATAATATTTATTCTCTTAAGGCGCAATTACACAGACGAACATGCTCAAACAAAGGCTCGTGAAAAGATCTAAAATTTTTTGCGTGAACATTTTTGTGAGCTTTTCTTTGAACATTTTGTTCGGGTAAATTTTTGAGCAAATTATTGCTATCTGTTTGGGAAACATATTTTTAAAGATGAGAATAAATAAAATTTCACATCAGTGATCAGTGATCTCAATTCTTTAAAAAAATGGAACACCAACTTTTATTTTAAATTTTTGTGAAGAAAAGCCGACGGCAAGCGAAACATTATTCTTGGCTCAGTTTTGTCACATGGATGAACGGTTACTTTTATATTTTTTTCTTAGGGTTTTTCCCGGATTTTTTTGCCCGGGGGTTTTTTTGGGATTTTCTTGCGATTTTTTTTTATTTCCAAGGGTTTTTTCCTAAATTCGAAAAACAACCCAGGAAAATTTTTCTTTTCCAAAAAAATTTTGAGTTTTTCAAATA
Organism: Oxystoma pomonae; assembly: GCA_963921995.1. Classification (NCBI taxonomy): domain Eukaryota; kingdom Metazoa; phylum Arthropoda; class Insecta; order Coleoptera; family Brentidae; genus Oxystoma; species Oxystoma pomonae. The sequence continues at coordinate 83,818,828 of OY998169.1, read as the reverse complement.
TCGGCAAAATACTCAAAAATTGCATTTTTAAGCGGTCATCCGCGCCTCACGACTATGAGGAGTGGTGGGGAGTGGATTTTTTATTAAACATATTTTTGTACCTGTACTTTACCCTTAGCTTTGATCGTTTTTTTTTAATTCCTCACACCAGATTTACCTAGTTAGTTTAAGGCCCCAAGGGTTGCTTAAAAAAGCAAAAGGTTCATGAAAATGCTAAAGATATAAATATTTACTGTCAATTTAATGTAATAATCAAGGTCGATTACTGACACTGAACAAACAATATGCAAACGGGAAACATTCCGATTCCAAAGTCTAGTCTATTACTGTTAAATTATATTTTTTAAACAAGAGTCGGGATCGTAGGGTTGTAAAAGTGGGTAATAAACTGGTATTATTTAAACCGAACGTGCTTTTGTTCATATATTAACTAAACTAGGAAGTAAAATAAGAGATATTCTTTTAAACGTAAATTTTTATCATTACATTTTAGGCAACAGCAATAAATAAATGCCAATTATTATTTCTTTTATTCTCGTTTTTTTACAACCCCAAAAAAGTTCCAAGTATACTGGCATATTCCCTATAAAAATCACATCAATCGAAGTTGCTTATGAGGTAAAACGTGAATTTCGACATCAAATCGTTTTTCCGTCGGAAAGCACTTAATTAAAAATACTTTGTTTTAAAACCTAGTCTTTCTATTTTTAGTTAAGTTCAATGAATTCCCATAAAACTATAAAATTTAAATTTGTAAGAAATTTCTATACCAACATTTCTTCAAACAAATTTTGCTTAACATTCTCTCCAAAATTTCCGTGAGTCTTTTTGTACGAGATTTTGCTCGAACTTTTCTTTGAACATTTTGCTCAAGAGGCTCGTGTAAATGTTTGTCGGCATTTCAACATCAAAGGAAAGTTTGTCTGTGTAAATGCGCCTTTATATCTCTTCTACACAAAGGAGAAGGCACACTTAGCATGGGACTTCTGTTGGCACAGGAATTGAACCAAATTTTAGTATGTTGTAGATGTTGAGGTCCTGATCGCACTTTAAATTGACCAACAAAAAATCGTACGATTGGTTTTCAAGATAGAGGGGTTTATTTGATAATGCTAATAAATAAACCAAATGTGAATATTAACACAAAAAAATTGGTTTTTGCACAAGAGTTTATGCGACTAAATAAAAATTAAGAAAATTAACTGATGCACCTAAAAGTTATACCGGGGGAGCCTTGAGAAGTACCGAAAACTTATTAGTAAAGTATTAATTTGTTTCTCTTTTTCGTATGATACAAAGATAAAATATCAAAATTCAATGAATAATAATATTTGTACGTAAACCATAAGATTTTTTATTACGAGGGTATTGTAAGAAGTACATAAATCAATCAGAATTTTAATATTTGCACTAACAAAGGTTGGTTGTGGCAATATTGGTGATCAGATGAGCTTATGTTACTAAATAAAAATTACCAGTTTTTATACCGGGGGCACTCAAGAAGTACTAAAACCTATTAATACGTTACAAAATAGGAAAAAAATGGGAAGTAAAATGTCAAAAACTAATAAATAATATCATTATTTAGGCATAATAAGATTTCTATTACGGGGGTACTCTAGCAAGTAAACAAACAAACAACATTATTTTAATATGTGCAAAAAATTGTTTATTGTGGCAATATTGCTGGCGATAAGAGTTTATGTGACTAAATAAAAATTACTGCTGTCAGTTGATATACCGGGGACACCTAAGAAGTATTAACACATATATTATTTTTCATTTAATTTTGACATTTTCTTTTTATTTCGTACCATTACAAAAAATAAAAACCAATTATTACTTTACTAATATGTTTTTGGTACTTTTCAAGGGGCCCCGGTATACTAAATGACTTTTTCGAGACTTATGTCCCTCTTAATTTTCATTTAGCTGCATAAACTCTTGTGGAAAGCAATATTGCAGCCAAAACCAATTTTTTGAGCTAATATTCAATTTTCGTTTATTTATTAGCACTATCAAATAAACCCCTGTATCTTCGAAACTACCCGTACGATATTTTTTTTGGTCAATTTCAAGTGTGATCAGGACCTCAACATCTACAACATACCAAAGTTTGGTTCAATTCCTGTGCCAACCAAAGTCCAATGTTACGTGTGCCCCCTCCTTTAAACTTGAATGAAAAGATAAAAGATACATAGATTCTGAAAATTACCTAATGTAGAGGATATCCAATTTTCATTTTTGACATAAGGCAAAATATTTTTGGGTTCTAAAAATTTTTATGCACTTCAGGGATTAAATAGGTACTTTTAATCCCTCTTTTTAGAGACTAGAGTGACACTTTTAATACCTAAGAGATTCAAAGAAAATTTAATCCCTAAGGGATTAAAAATAAATTTAATCCCTAAGCTTAGTTATTAGAAGTAAATTTAATCCCTCAGGGATTAAAAAAAAACTAATCCCTGGAACATTAAATTTATGGCAGGTCAAGCCAAACAGCACCTGCTCTTGGCCAAGATTTCATTCTTAGCACCCTTTCTTGTAGTTGACGAACCATTTGGCGTAGAAATAACGTAATTTTTAACCAAGATCTTCTCCTAAAGTGCATAAAATAGTATATAAACCTCGGGACTAAAGTGTCGTTTAATCCCTTAGCGAATTGTAGCCTCCTACAGTCGGGCTACAAACGGCTACAAACCTTTCGCCGCGAGATTAAATGTGGCACTTCAGTCCCTAGGTTTATAATGTCCCATTAAGCTATCTTATTTTATCAGTTTTTAGTTTAAAAATTTAAAAGTTAGAAATAAACGCTCTAGATGAGGTGTCGTCATACCTATAAAGGCGCAATTACACAGACGAACATGCTCAAATAAAAGCTCGTGCAAAATATCTAAAAATTTTTGCGTGAACATTTTTGTGAGCTTTTCTTTGAACATTTTGTTCGGGTAAATTTTTGAGCAAATTATTGCTATCTGTTTTGGAAACATATTTTTAAAGATGAGAATAAATAAAATTTCACATCAGTGATCAGTGATCTCAATTCTTTAAAAAAATGGAACACCAACTTTTATTTTAAATTTTTGTGAAAAAAAGCCGACGGCAAGCGAAACATTATTATTGGCTCTACTATCAGTTTTGTCACATGGATTAGGGTTACTTATAATATTTTTTTCTTAGGGTTTTTCCCGGATTTTTTTGCCCGTGGTTTTTTTTGGGATTTTCTTGCGAATTTGTTTTTATTTCCAAGGGTTTTTTTCCTAAAGTCAAAAAAAAACCCAGGAAAATTATTCTTTTTCAAAAAAATTTTGAGTTTTTCAAATATCGGCAAAAAACTCAAAAATTGCACTTTTAAGCGGTAATCCGCGCCTCACGACTATGAGGAGTGGTGGGGAGGCGGATTTTTGTAGCTTTACTTTACCTTTAGCTTTTATTGTTGTTTTTTAATTCCTCACACCAGATTTACCTAGTTAGTTTAAGGTCCCAAGGGTTGCTTAAAAAAGCAAAATGCTGAAGATATAGATATTTATTGTCAATTTAATGTAATAATCAAGGTCGATTACTGACACTGAACGAACAATATGGAAGGGCAACATTGCGATTCAAAAGAGTGGCCGGCCTACTACCTGCGAAATCCAAAACTCGGGATGTTAAGGCGCAATTACACAGACGAACATGTTCAAACAAAAGCTCGTGCAAAAGATTTAAAATTATTTGCGCGAACATTTTTGTGAGCTTTTCTTTGAACATTTTGTTCGGGTAAATTTTTGAGCAAATTATTGGTATCTGTTTTGGAAACATATTTTTAAAGACGAGAATAAATAACATTTCCCATCAGTGATCAGTGATCTCAATTCTTTAAAAAAATGGAACATAAACTTTTATTTTAAATTTTTGTGAAAAGAAGCCGACGGCAAGCGAAACATTATTATTGGCTATCAGTTTTGTCACATGGATTAGGGTTACTTATAATATTTTTTTCTTAGGGTTTTTCCCGGATTTTTTTGCCCGGGGGTTTTTTTGGGACTTTCTTGCGAGTTTTTTTATTTCCAAGGGTTTTTTTTCTAAATTCGAAAAACAACCCAGGAAAATTTTTCTTGTCCAAAAAATTTTTGAATTTTTCAAATATCGGCAAAAAACTCAAAAATTGTATTTTAAGCGGTAATCCGCGCCTCACGACTATGAGGAGTGGTGGGGAGGGGATTTTTTTTTAAACATATTTTTGTAACTTTACTTTAACCTTAGCTTTGATTGTTTTTTTTTAATTCCTCACACCAGATTTACCTACTTAGTTTAAGGCCCCAAGGGTTGCTTAAAAAAGCAAAAGGTTTATGAAAATGCTGAAGATAGATATTTACTGTCAATTTAATGTAATAATCAAGGTCGATTACTGACACTGAACAAACAATATGCAAAGGGGCAACATTCTGATTCAAAAGTCTAGTCTATTACTGCTAAATTATATTTTTTAGACAAGGGTCGGGATCGTAGGGTTGCAAAAGTGGGTAATAAACGGGTATTATTTAAATCGAACGTGCTTTTGTTCATATATTTGAGATTTAATAAAATGTAAATAGGTTTTTTCATTTGACTTAATTATTATTGTAAAAGACTAAACTAGGAAGTAATATAAAGAGATATGAGTGGTACGGCGTTTATAACTAACGTATCAAAAAGACAATAAATACCATAAGTACAAAAAATACTCTCACCACAACTACGACGTGTAAATATAAAGAATTCTTTATCTGGTATTGTAAGTTCAATTTTTTGTGAAGTAAATCTAACCCAACTCGACTCGAGGGGGTGCCTAATAATACCATATTATTGTATTGTCGCCGCAACTATAAATACACACCGAAAACTGAAATTGAATACCAAATTTGAGTTGCAAGATTTGAGCCGAACATACAAACATACATAAATAAAAGCTTGTAAAAATCTTAATCTTAAGGTAAAACGTAAATTTCGACATCATATCGTTTTTCCGTCGGAAAGCACTTAATTAAAATACCTTGTTTTAAAACTTAGTCTTTCTATTTTCAGTTAAGTTCAATGAATTCCCATAAAACTATAAAATTTAAATTTGTAAAGAAATTTTTATACCCCCAATTCTTCAAACAAATTTTGCTCAACATTCTCTCCAAAATTTACGTGTGTTTTTTTGTACGAGATTTTTTGAACATTTTGCTCAAGAGGCTCGTGTAAATGTTTGTCGGCATTTCAACATCAAAGGAAAGTTTGTCTGTGTAAATGCGCCTTAATGCGTAGTACTGTACCAATTAACTTTATATATTATATAGATTAGGAAAGTTTAAAACTTTCTTAGAAACCAAAAATAGCGCACAGCCTAAACCGCTGGGACTATAGAAGCGTGAGATTTTGTACATACGTTATATTTAACGTGGGCACTAAGAAAGGGATTAACTCTGTATGTCGGACTTCCATTGCCTATATTTTATTTTATCAGGTGAAAACTACCTGAAGACGGTCAGAGATTGTACTGATCGAAACGTCGTGTATAAATAAAATATAGACAATGGAATGGATAAACTAAGAAAGGGGTTTTAAAAATGCATCTTTTATAAGGGGAGTTAAGTAGGGTGCGAATCCAGAAATAAGTTTATTGGCATAAAATTCTGAACAATAGTTGTTTATAACCGACGAGCACTAAGAAAGGTTTTTTAAAATTCATTCTGTAAATGAAAGTTCGCCACTTATTTTGACACAAAATTTTGCGCAGAAGGTTTTTTTATAGAAAAAGATTTTGTTTTTTTTTTTAATGAGGAATGAAAGTTTTTATAGCGTAGTTTATCATTTTTGATCAAATTGATACAAGTAAAAACCAGCACTACAATAACTCTTAAATATGACTTTTATCAATAAACAACAAAATATACTCTATAAGGAAAGTTTTATTTATGTCATTCAAGGTGGACTTACGCTATTAAAATCGATAGTAACAATTTAATGATTTATTGAATAACCATCGATAATAATAGCAACAATTACAGCAGTTATGTATTCATAAATGGAAAGGACATTATTTAAATTTGTTGATTTAAAATTGCGTGGCTAATTTTAAGCATGTACCTTAATTATTAATTAGACGAGACAAGTAAAATTAATTTCATTTTAATCGGATTAACGGTTAAGAAGTTACACCCGAGTATAATTCAGAAACGACAAAAAATCTCACCCGTCACAATTCACAAAAGTGGCGGATATTACTTATTGGCTTATTTAAAATAAAAACACAACGTCCTTAATATTTATCCTGACGTTGTAAGATAAAACAGCGGCGTAGCCAGGGGGGGTTGTGGGGGTTGAACGCTCCCAGGAGGTCCAACCAATCTACAATAAATTAGGGGTGAGTGCTATGACGTCATTAGCTGTTACAGTTTTAGTCAGACCGTTTAATAAATATAATTCTAAGTATAATTTTTCTCAAAATTTTCATCCGCGGTGCATTTATGATGACACCCCCTTCTTGGCATATAACCCAATTTACTTTTTCAAAAATATTTTAAAAACAATCTAAAAAGATCAAAATGTTTAAAGGTTTTTGTTTTTTTTTGTCAAAATTTTCGCCTGCGGCGTTATACCAAATATATTGTTACAATTTTGTTTAATTTTAAGCAATTTTTTTGTCAACAATATTTGAAACGCATAAAAAATAGCATTTTAGTGTATTTTTTCATTTTTTTTTTGCCTGCGTCGCATCTAAGAGTTAATGTTGAAAAAAATCTGCAAATGAGACTAGATGAGACTTGTATCTTTATTTCGTATACACTAACCCAACACCTATTAAACCGCCCCTCTCAAGAGCTCAAGCAATAGGCACCTACCATCGACATAGTTGGTATATCGATGGCACCTACCTAATTTTTAAAAATTTGCCGTAGGTAGAAAGTTGATTTATTTTTTTTTGAATGATGAAACCCCCCCCCCCCCCTTCAGAGTCGATTTCTGGCTACGCCACTGGATAAACTGCGTAAATTTAATATTTTAAAGAATTTCTTGCGGCGGAGTCAACCAAAGTTTTAAAATCATCTCTTGCTAACCTTTGTGCTTTGTCAAGGTTTGCTGCTCTGTAGAATATAGCAGTATCATCGGCAAAACTTAAGATTTTTCCTTGAAGAGGTAGTCTAAAAATATCATTAACATAAAGAGTACACAAGATAGGTCCAAGAACAGTTTCTTGAGGAACGCCACAAACAACACTTTTAGATGTGCTGAAACTTTCATTAATTTCAGTTCATTGTTTCCATCCATTTAAAAAACCTTCAAGTAAAGAGGGTATTGGACCCCTTAATCCATTCTGTTCTAAAATTTCTATAACCTTCACATGATTAACAGCATCAAAAGCTTTTGATAAGTCGACAAAGATGGACATATTCTGTCTATCCCCAGACTTATGTAAGGCTTAATTATAGCTGTTTTTGGAATGGAAATGGAAATTTCCCTTGTGTAGTGTATTCCTTTATTAAATAGGAATGAACAAATTTAGCCTTTATACCATGAACACCTCGAGCTTTTTTCTTTTTTAATGTCTTAATTTGTATAATAACTTCTGCTTCTTTTGCCGGTGTTAGAAAAAAAAACAGTTTTCTAGCCTCTCAATAGGCACCTGAGTGTCAACCTCCCCAATATCAGCAGCAAGTCCTGCTCCAATATCAAAAAAAATTAGTTAAATTCTTCCGCCATTTCGTCTTCTTTTGTTGTTATGTTATTGTTTACTTTCAATGATGAAATTTGACTTTTTTCGTGTTTGTTTTCAATTTCTTTTATACATTTCCACATTTGAGACGAAAAACCGCTGTTTCTAAATGTTTGAATATTTCGAATTCTAAAAAATAAAAAAAAACGAAAGGGTACGCATCAATCAAAAATATTATAATAATAGATTTCTTTATGTCAAGCAAGACAAAGCAACTTCTTTATCCTTTACAAATGCTTTGAAAAATTATCCTAGTACCAACCCGAGCGGTGTTACCAAATAATGTTAAAAAGAAAATAAGTTTCCTTTAAAAGAAAATGGAATAGGTAGAAAATATATATAACAACTTATAAGAATTCAATAATGCTAAGAATGGAAATAAATTTTCCAAGAAATCCGATTCTGAGGAAACTATTTGATAAAATGGGTGTAAAAAAAGAACAAAAAATGGGGCGTATATGGGACAAGGTGCCCAGGAAACCGCTTACTGCTACTACTTCTTTATTCCCAACTAACAAGAGGGGTGTTAAAAGTTTGATACCTATGGCTGTCGTTCCAGAGATAATACGCTTTTTACACGTCGTTTCTGAAGAATCACGGCCTTCATGACAAATATGATCGCGTGTAAGTTGTAAACCGTTCTGATTATGCTGAAATTTGGTTGTATAAATGCAGATTACCTAAGGAACAATTTGTCGACGTTTTAACGTTGCCAAAGGCGAGTTAACGTTGCGTTACAACGTTCTGGCAATTCGCTTTGCACCAATTTGGCGGAGATTTTTTAAGCTGTGTTGACCTTGCCTGAGACTAGAATCGCGTGCAATGTTTCCACAACGTCACCGAAGCGACTACGACTGGAATGCCCTCTGCATAATATTTTTAGACAAGACTTTCACGCAGTGGCGGATCCAGCAATTTTATCAGGGGGGGGCGCAAGCAATAAAACTTGTTTAGGACGGATCAAGCGACTACGAAGATAGGACAAAAGAGTCCTTTTTTATGGTCATCATTGTTTTTGGGGGCTTGGTTAGATTGGTAGGTTGGTTAGTGATTACCTGACCCTCCCCACTAATCAAACAGTTTCGACCTACATATGTTCGTAGTTGCTTGACTTGAAATTAATTAACTAATAGTCAGACTGCCAGTTCTATTGATTAATATTAATTTATTAAAACTTTTTTGTCCTTTGTTTTAATTTACTTTTTACTTTACCTACCTTTTTCTTTAACTTGAGCATGATAATTTGCCATCTGTTGCCATCAAACGTTCTGTAACCAACTTTTTAGGCGAAACAGTTTTTTGTTCTCCAACTAAGGTCTTCGAAAAAAAAACTGCAATATTTACAAAATAATCCTTGACTTTGTTGAGAGAAAATCAGCCATTCAAATTTTTCAAAATATCCTTTATTCACTCGGCGTTTTTCCTCCCTACCTCGCTTTATGTGAACCGAGAACGAAAATACATAATTTATATCTGGCATCCAATGATTTGTCAAAAGTTGAAATCTGGTGTAATCGTCTATATCACTTATTTTAGGCACAAAGATACCAATATCATAACGCACTAATGAAGCTTCCTCACTTAAATCTTATTCAACAAAATTATCCGACATAACTTTGGTGCTGGTACTACGACCAGGAATATTCTGTTCTGTCTCTGTTCAGGTCCTGAGTTTTATTTTAACAACATCCTCTTTTGTCGCAACTGTCCTTTTTTGCTAAATTATTTTTTTATTTAAATACTGAAAATTTTAAAAACGCTTTAAATCTATTTTAAACTATAGCCAATCTAAAATAATATTTAAAAATTATTAAAACTAACTAAAAAAATCATCAAAATCCAGCAAAAAACAAGATTTTTTTAACGATTTACACAAACGGCGTAGCACACAATTCAGAATAAATCGAGTAAAGGTTTACTCCAAAACTTCCCTCGCTCAGAAGAACATATATTATATAAAAAACCGCTACTCATATATACATGGGTTAGATTTGGTTGGTCAGAATTTTCCAGAGTATATCCAAACTTTTCTTGGGTTTATCTACACTGTTTAGGGGTGTATTTAGACTTTTCCATGGTGTACTCGGACATTTTCACAGTGTATCCAGGTTTTTCCAGAGTGTATCCAGACTTTTCCAGGATTTTCCAGATTTTTCCAGAGTGTTTCCAGGCTTTTACAGGGTCTTTACAGACTTTTCCAGAAGATATCCAGACTTTTCCAGAGTCTTTCCAGACTTTTCCAGAGTGTTTCCAGACTTTTCCAGGGTCTCTCCACACTTTTCAATGTGTATCCAGACTTTTTCAGGGTCTTTCCAGAGTCGTTCCAGACTTCTCCAAACTTTTCCAGATTATATCCACACTTTTCCAGGGTCTTTCCAGACTTTTCCGGAGTTTTTCCAGACTTTTGCAGGGTTTTTCCAGACTTTCCAGAGTGTATCCAGACTTTTCCAGGATTTTCCAGATTTTTCCAGAGTGTTTCCAGGCTTTTACAGGGTCTTTACAGACTTTTCCAGAAGATATCCAGACTTTTCCAGAGTCTTTCCAGACTTTTCCAGAGTGTTTCCAGACTTTTCCAGGGTCTCTCCACACTTTTCAATGTGTATCCAGACTTTTTCAGGGTCTTTCCAGACTTTTACAAAGTTTTTCCAGACTTTTCTAGTGTTTTTCCAGACTTTCTAGAGTGTATCCAGACCTTTCCAGGGTCTTTCCAGACTTTTACAGAGTATATTCAGACTTTTCCAGGGTCTTCCCAGACTTTTCTAGGGTCTTTGCAGACTTTCCAGAGTGTATCTAGACTTTTCCAGGGACTTTCCGGGGTCTTTTCAGACTTTTCCAGAGTATTTCCAGACTTCTCCAGACTTTTTAAGAGTGTATCCAGACTTTTCCAGGGTCTTTCCAGACTTTTTCAGGGTCTTTCCAGACCTTTCCAGAGTATATCCAGACTTTTCTAGAGTATATCCAGACTTTTCCAGGGTCTTTCCAGACTTTTCAAGGGTCTTTCCAGACTTTCCAAAGTGTATCCAGACTTTTCCAGGGTCTTTCCAAACTTTTCCAGAGTCGTTCCAGACTTCTTCAGGGTGTATCCAGACTTTTCTAGGGTGCACGGACTTTTCCAATACATTTTATATATATAGATTCAAAAATTTTTGTCCATTAATCACGCAATAACGGCTAAACCGATTTGTATGAAACTGGATAAGACAATAGGGTGTGACATGGATCTTATCCTAAGCTACTTTTTATTTAACATTTTGTTTCATTACTCGAGATATATGGCACCGAAAATTGAATTTTTCAATTGTTTTTTGCAGTTTTTTGTAATATATATATATGTAGTCAAAAATTTTGGCGCCATTCAACTACAATTTCAATAAGCTTTCCAAGGAGGTAAGAAAAAAAAATTTTTTTTTTAGGGATGAAGTTTTTTGGGGGTAGCTCCGAAGGGTTGCCTGGGAGAATGTTCAAAAAGAATAGGGGTCTGCGCGTCAATAAAAGTAATCACTACGTAAAAGTTTGTTATGATTAGTGAAGGAGACAGACAGACAGACAGACCGACAGACCGACAGACAGAGCGACGGCGTCTGGATTCGTGCTTAACACTATTCGAAACCTCAAAATTCGTGGAGGATCATGAAAATCTCGAAGTGCGATTTTTCGATGATTACATTACTTCCCTTTAGCAAGGGAAATAAAAAGAAAACAGTATGACGGCAATAATCATTTCTTAGTTTACTGAAGTTGACAGATAGAGTTATGTTTTGAAATTGGCTGCAACTCCATTGATTATTTGGCCACTATTGTCTCGTAAAAAGAAACGTTGAGAGAACGTAAATTAAATAACCCTAGTTAATTATCAACGTTTTGGCGTCGTTGATCCGTAATTCGTTGCGGTCGTTGAAAACCACACAATATTCCAGTAAAAATAAACGTTATTACCCTAGTTAATAACAACGGTGTGGCGTCGTTTTCTCGCCCATCATAACGACCGTTGCACAAATGACTAATTTTTGTACTTTATGCAACGTTAACTTTAGTGTATGTCTTAGTTATGGCAACTGAGGCAACTAAAAATTGTTACTTGGGCAGGCACTAATTCATTTTGGAATTATCAGGTTAAAAAGTCACTTTAAGGGCGGCGCAAATGGGGGTAGTTTTTAGAAACAGTTATAAATGCTTTAAATTTTAGTGTATATGTTAAGTTAAAATACAACCTGTATAGATGCGTTTCGTAACAGGTTATCAGTTTTAAAGTACACATATCGGCAAATACATTTTTTATGGTACACTAACCACACAACTGTCTGTCAGTTATCTTTTCGCTCTTACACTATGTGACTACGGCGCACGTTTTTAATAGTTTTAAAAGGCCTTGAATTTTTTTGTCAAAAAATCGGTCTATCTACGAGTGTTTCGTTTCACGTTTAATTTTTCTGGCAATATAGTGCTATCGCTTACACTCCTATCATACTGAAATTTTAGTGGGTAAAAAATTAGTGCATAGCATCAATAAAGCAGGAGTTTATGGTGATGATGGATAGGTAACCCTTACCATTTTTTTTGGTCAGAAATGCGTTTTTCCATCCTCAATAAAAAAATTGTGACCAAAGGATCGGCACACCATCCTTAAGGTGAGCAATTAATCTTGGGGTAAGGGGACACATCTCATTAAAAATATTTTTATTGGTTTTTTAACACCAAGTAGGTTTTATGTGTAAAGATTAAAATATTTTAGGAACCAGCGGAATCGTACCTTCAAGAGAGTTATCAAATATGTATTTTTATTTTTTCCGAAAACCTCTGGGTTTTGTAGGAAAACTTGTTTAAAGTTGGACTTCTTCAACGACGCTCAAGAAATATTTTAGGCAACCAACTTTACAAGAAACGTAGTTGGGTAGTGGTCAAAAACTTAGTATTGACGCTAGTAAAATATAACTTAAGCTAATATAAAATAGTGCGTCAACCCATAGGCTTATTTTATGCCGCTAACGATGTCGGCGGACCGGAAAATCTTCTCAAATATAAAAGTCTTTATATAAACACAGTTGAAAACAAGTCACAATTCTGTTTGTGTAAACAATCCTTTCAAAATAAACACAAAATTAAGTACAAATTTGCGGAAACATTGATGGGTAAAACCATGTCACACACATGAGATACTATAACGGCCCCAGGATCCCAAAATGTGTAACAGTTACTTTGTTTATTGAAGTGTCGAGTAATTAAGGCAATATTACTTACAGTTTTGGCGGGATACACGAAATGGAGGAGCTCCAACCATTGGGCAACGTGCCAATTGGAAAACCAGGGACAAAGCGCGCATGCGCGGGAAATTCAAATATATTACATTTATAAGGGCATCTTAAAGCTCTTTAATATAAAGACGGTTTGAAAATTTTGTCGTATAAACACCACTAAAACTGTTTTAAGCATATTTTATTTTAAAGCTATTTAAAAAAGGGATTTCTCGCTTTAAAACCGATTTCAATGTCGGTATTAACACTTTAAAAACTCTTTCGCACATAGCTTACAAGATATTAAAAAATCCGTTGATTTGTTTTCTTTTCAAACTGACATGTAATGACATTTCATAAAGGACGTATAAACCCTCGGAGAAAGCGATTTTATTTAAAACCTTGCTCATATAAAACCGGTTTTAGGCGCGTATAAACGTAGTAAATAATAACTTTGAAAAACAATTAGAAAATAAACCATCAGCTTTGATAGCAGGCCGCAACCAGTATTCCAAGTAAATAGTGTACTTTACAATCGACCAAGCGTCTGATGACATCACTGGCATTCATTGTCACGTTCACTTCCATTCGTTTTAAAAATTGCTAAGACCACTAAATCGATAGTTAAAAACATTTTTTTCACAAAGAAAACCCAAGTTTTTTTAAGAAAAAATATTTAAGTGGTTTTATTTGACTTCAGTGTTCATGTATAATCCAAAAAAAGGTAATATTTTATCTTAAATTGCCCAACTTGAAACATTGTACAAAACGAATAAATAGCAGTGACTTGCGCTGAATATCGACACCTAAAGATTTGAATTTTCCACAAAAATCAAGAATAAAATGGTTATCAGACTCCAGGAACAATTTCCGAGCGCACAACTGCGAATAGGGAGGCTTGATGTTTAGAAAACTCACGCACATTTTTTAATAGTATTTTTTTACTGCACCCGCATGATGCACGAATGTATTAAGGTTACGTTTGGATATCCTTGACTAATTTTGTCTTCTTTCAAGTACTTTTTGGAGAAAATTTTTCCGAAACTTGGCACTGGAAGAATTCACAGATTGTTTTTGAATCGTGATTCTTTTAATGCCATATTTTGTGATAATTACCAACCTATTGTACTACAACACACTTGTCCCAAAACAAAGAAGAAAACCGAAAATTTCAAGAAAATGGCAGAGAGGTGGATCGACACGTTAATAGGACTTACTTAAAAAATGTGTGTTTGGTGAGCATTATATATTTATTACTATTTTATTGAAGTAGGTACCCATTCGGAAATACGTAGGTACTTTTTGTTATGTGTGATTTGAGGTGCTTATCCCTGAGGGATTAAAAGTAAGAAAATATATATATTTTTTTCAAATTTAAATACTACATATATATATATATATATATATTTCTATATTTCCCAAGATTTCTGAGGAAGTAACTGGCCTATAGCCTCTTCTGCAGCATTTTCAATGTCCATCTTCAAATTGAATTTTATGTTTTCGACGGAATCGAAAAACAAACGAAAGAATGAACGTTTTTGGAAACTTGGTTTGATTTTCTCAAAAGCCATAGCAACGTTGTCAAGGCACATCACTTTTGGATGAGTCAACAAGAACAGGATAACCACCTATCAGTCAGCAGAGTTGACATTTTAAAACTACTAGTACCGCTACGAGTACGAGAGTACTGTCTTTCACTATTTTCATGATTATGTTATTTTTAATTCTAGTACTTTTTAATCCCTCAGCGGTCGGGCTACAAACTTTTCGCCTCCACTTTATACCCACTTTAGTCCCTAGGTCCCTAGGAATTTCATTCACGGTTAGTTCCTTTTACTATAATTTTATTATGCACTTTTTTATTGTTGAAATAATGACCTACATACTGTAAAGGCTTATTATCTAGAATTTTTGTTAGGTTAATAACTAAAACCAGTTTAAATTTGATGTCGCCGTTGCAACAAGAGAAAATGAATGTTTTAAACTTTAAAAAAACTGTTTAAACAATTTCAACGCGAGAAAACGCTTCCGGACTGAGGACAAGAAAAAATGCGAGTTCTTTATCAGCCTTCAGATGCCTGTCTTATAGCGGTTGTATTATTAAAGATTAAGTTATTAATTATAAGTTGCACAACGGACAAAGAATCATATCTGTGGTGTTTGGGAGACATATGATAACACCAAAAATACGCTTTTTTAGTTAATTTCACTATAATGTGTATTTTTTCTATATTTTCATTGGATCTAAAACCGGCATCTCTCGCTTCACTTATCTTTTAAAACTTAAAGTGCTTATCCTGAAAATTATGGTATTTGGAGTTATCATATGTATCCCTAACACCACAGATATTTAATAAATAGATAAAAAAATTATCATTAAATTTGACACCTTTCCAATTCCATTTCCCGTACACTTAGCATTGTTCTAAGTTTTATTTTCTTCAGTCACTAAACACCTGAACGTACTTTTTCAAGTGCATTTTTATAGTTATGTCATGAGAAAATTCATTTCAGGGTTATGAAGTATCATTATGTATCATATTTCGCATTGTTTTACTCTTAATTATTACATGTTAGTAATAGAATAATATGTGTATCATAAAACTTATGGCAACAGACTGCTTATGGGATTTGAATTTTCAGACCTTGTGTTTCCTACAATTTTATTGAAATAAAAATAATTAATTATTGAACTTTTTCAGCAATTTTCCTTCACCTTTAGATTTCCGATTATAGGTAAATGTCGTGTGAAACACACAGGTGCCTAGTTGGTAATAATTGGATGAAAATTACAGGTTTCCATAAGATGAATAAATAATAATTAAAAAATTAAGATAAAAAATTATCAAAATTTTACACAGCACCTCTAAACAATTCGTTTAGTTTACCAAAATTTTTATTTCAATATAGTCATCTATAATGTTTTAAGGCCAACAAAACAACGTCAAAAATAATGTTTCAAAAATCATTGTGCAAAATTTTGTACAAATTTGATTTGCGATTTTTTAGTTCGCTGTTAAAGCACAATTTTTATCCATATTCCCTCTAAAATACTTCTTTGCATATTTAATTTTAAAAACAAACACAGAGCAGTTACATTTTTAGTAGATCATTTTTTAAAAACCTATACTTGGAATACCTCAACTTTTATATTTTTTGACATTTTTTGTACAGGTTACCGCTTTTGCAGCAGAATGGTTACAGCCTTAAACTTATAACAGATACTATTTCTAAATTTCAGCAAACAGGACAGGTATTACTAGACCAAAACCAGGCAAATGTATTCCTTACAATTCCATAAATTAAAGGAGTATCAGAGAAAATTCGAAGAGGAGCAAACAACTTTAATATTAAAACAGCTTTTAAATCTAATAATACAATTCGAAGCCTTCTTAGTAAAACAAAACCGGAGAACAAACAAAATAAGGAATGCATTTACCAAGTTCCTTGTGAGTTTGGTGAATCATACATAGGTGAAACAAAAATACCACTATCTGTTAGGCTTAAAGAACATCAGACGAATACCCAAAGAAATGAATTAACGAAATCAGGAATCGCCGAGCACGCATCGGCAAAACAACACCGAATGAAGTGGACAGAAGCAAAGGTTTTGCACAAGGAGTCACACTGGAAGAAACGAAAATTCCTTGAAGCTGCCTTTATTTGGCAGAATCAGGGTGTTTTCAGTAAGCCAAGTGTTGAAATTCCAAATATTTGGAAGCCCCTCCTTGGGCGGAGCCAACTTCTTAAACTTTACGGTTGAGTGATTTTTCATAGTATATAAGTACGTAGCTTTAGGAATAGATTGTAGTTTGAACCTGAAGACGATCAGAGATTGTACTGATCGAAACGGCGTGTATAAATAAAATATAGACAATGGAAGTCCGAAACACAGAGTTAATTTCAAATCACATGAACAAGTCAAAAATGTAGAGAATTTTGGCCTTGTTTTGAACGCGTGAGGTATACCGATATTGATGCGTTGAAATAATTGCTTTAATTGTCTATTATCTTTTGGTCTTGTATCGGATCGATCGATTAAAAGAAATAAAGTGGTTTCAATCAATAAACACTCTAAAAAGCAATCACGAGACTTTCCAGGCTCTCATGGAGCACTCTCACGAACACCGCTTTTTAGGAGAAGCCGTTCGCTTGCCCGTAAGCAGTTGAACTAAAAGGGAATTAAAAAACGACTTGTGCTTGGCCAATGTTAGGATAATTTCACAGGATGTTATTGAACGAAATTACTAAAGATGCCGTTATTTTGTGACGCCTCTGTCAATGTGTTTTATATGCATGTGTTTGCATTCTATATACATAATTTGTCAAAGTACTACTTTTAGTCAAATTGCCTGAATAATCATCAATTTATGCACCTTTTTTAGTATTTAAATTTAAAATAAACGATTTTTAAATTAATTTAAATCAAACAATTACTTAGTACCTTTAGGTATGAATACCGCTTGAGAGATTGAGTATATTAATTAACAAAAATTTAAATAAATCAATAGTTAAACTCGCGAAAAAAAAGTGCAGGAGTTTTGGAAAGGTTGATATACTTAGGATGAACTATCAACCCATATAACTATAAGATACTATAACGGCCCTAAATTTTGACAGCTGTTATGGTAGTCTTTAACAACCATTACGACTACCACGCGCCGATTTTACCAGCGTTTTTAGAACACATTAAAAATTGTCACTTCTAAAAAATTGAGAGCTGAGAAAAAAACAAAATTGAGCCTTATTTTACGAAATAAGTGGTTTATATATTGGAACCTGGTAATATTTTATTATTTTTTAATTAATTACGCCAAAATTCTTTAAAATTAACCAAAAAAATAACCACAACGACAACGAAATGGATTCGTAGCTTACGGCAGTGGTAAAGGTTAATTCCCACAACGTCATGACGTTTAGCTATTGCGCAGGCGCAGTAATTACCACAACCACTACGAAGTGTCCAATAATTGTTTCAAAATATCCCTATTGTTCTTTCCCAACGCGTTTGGGCATACCGACATTGTCAAGGGAAGATTTAAAAAATATATAAAAACATCTTTGTAAATGCCTACCTAAGTTCAAGCACCTATTTGAAAAAACAAACAATGTTATAAAAAAACAGTTTTGTTTTTCTTACGCAGCATCATATAAAAGACAAACTAACAACATTAAAAACCGATTTTTGACATTACTGAAAAAAAAACAACAAAAATGTTCCAACATTAAACACAGCGCCTCCGTTAGAATAAGATGTTTTTAACGTTTTAATATTTTAATTGTTTGTTTTGTTCCGTAACGTCAAAAATCAGTTTTTAATTTTGTTTATTGTGTCTGTTTGTGTCATTCAAAAACCAGTGTGTGACTGTTTCGTTTTCTAATGACATAGCCATTTTTGTAAGTACAGCTGGTGCGGAAAAAACTGATACCGATTGATTATCTTTGGTATTTGACACTAGAAATTTCAATGTCATATCAGTTTTTTTTTGTTTTTTCAAATCCTTAAACTTAGGTAGGCAAATTTTTTAGACCTTCCCCTGACTAGATCAATATGGCGAAAGGCATCTAAAATTTTGTGGAGTAAGATGGTAGGGTCCTTCTGTTTACTTTATGAGATACTATAACGGCCCTGCGCTTTAGCGTTTTGGCCTTGCCCAGGGTCAACCCTGATTTTGTTTTTCAAATTTATTATTGCTACACATTTTACGATTTTTGGGTCATTAGAGTATCCCCCAGTTACTATACATTTGACAGTTGTTTTTTTTTACCAAAGGTAATATTGTCATATTGTCGTCTCTTTCTAGTTTTTTTATATTTGCATGTAAAACCGATTTTATGAAATGGACTGATGTTTTGTTTTCTCTTCTTATAATTTCCCCAGACAGTTTTTTGGTAAGTAGAATATGTCAAGCTTTGACCAAAAAAAAACAATAAGGTTTTAATGTTAATAATAAGTAAAATAGAAAAAAATATTATTGAATCTTTTTATTCCTCTTTTTCTTAAAATAATAATATATCATATTATTTAAATTTAACTTATCTTACTTACCTCGCAAATTCGACTATTTTTATTAATTTTCCAGTTTGGCAAATGGGTCATTCCATATCAAATCATTCAAAAAATCACAAAAATTTTACGCGACCAATTCCAATTTTGATGATTTTTGGTATATATTTTCTTCTTACCATAAAAGTTGAAAATGCAAATTTTTAGATTTTTTTGATTCGTAGTTTTTTTTTTAATTTTTCAAAATAAAAAAGTCAGCATTTTGACCTTAACAAGAATGTACAAAACTAGCAATATCTCGAGAACCACTTACACTAGGAAAGTAATAAATGGCTCATTTTAAAGTCATTTTGAAGCTCTTTTTTATGAAATATCACAACATAATTTTAACAAAAAAAAAATTGGAAATAAAAAATTGAAAAAAAAAAAATTGAAAAATTCAAAAAGGCCATTTTTAATTTTTTTGAAAAAAATATATAATTTTGGTCAAAGTGTTACTTAATTATCCACAAAATTTTATGATGGAGAAATGATGGGTTCAATGTCAAAAAAAATATC
Organism: Oxystoma pomonae; assembly: GCA_963921995.1. Lineage (NCBI taxonomy): Eukaryota > Metazoa > Arthropoda > Insecta > Coleoptera > Brentidae > Oxystoma > Oxystoma pomonae. Next base: position 83,799,312 of record OY998169.1, on the reverse strand, counting down.
AAAAATATTAAGTACATTTTATAGGCGATTTTTCATGCATGTGACATTTTTAATAAATTTTTTCACATTGAACCCATGATTTGTCCATCTCAAAATTTTGTGAATAGTTTAATAACACTTTAAAGAAAATAATATAATTTTTTGAAAAAAATTAAAAATGGCCTTTTTGAAATTTTTCAAAAAAAAATCAAAAATTTTTTTTTTTATTTTTTTTTTCAATATATGTTATGCAATATTCTCATATGAAAGGTCTTTATAAGAGCTTTAAAATGAACCTTCACCTACTTTTCTATTATAAGTGGTTCTTTGGATATTCCTAATTTTGTGCGCACATGTTAAGGACAAATAAGTGACTTTTTCGATTTTCAAAAATTAATTCAAAATAAACAACTGGTCAAAAAAGTCTGAAATTTTGGATTTTCCAGTTTTTTGGTAGGAAAAACATGTATACTAAAAATCATCAACATCGGAGATGGTGTGGTAAAATACCCTGGTTGACTTGATATGGACTGACCCTAGGGTCATTCCATATCAAATCAACCAAAAAATCACAAAAATTTTACGCGACCAATTCCAATTTTGATGATTTTTGGTATATATTTTCTTCTTACCATAAAAGTTGAAAATGCAAATTTTTAGATTTTTTTGATTCGTAGTTTTTTTTTTAATTTTTCAAAATAAAAAAGTCAGCATTTTGACCTTAACAAGAATGTACAAAACTAGCAATATCTCGAGAACCACTTACACTAGGAAAGTAATAAATGGCTCATTTTAAAGTCATTTTGAAGCTCTTTTTTATGAAATATCACAACATAATTTTAACAAAAAAAAAATTGAAAATAAAAAATTTAAAAAAAAAATTGAAAAATTCAAAAAGGCCATTTTTAATTTTTTTGAAAAAAATATATAATTTTGGTCAAAGTGTTACTTAATTATCCACAAAATTTTATGATGGAGAAATGATGGGTTCAATGTCAAAAAAAATATCAAAAATATTAAGTACATTTTATAGGCGATTTTTCATGCATGTGACATTTTTAATAAATTTTTTCACTTTGAACCCATGATTTGTCCATCTCAAAATTTTGTGAATAGTTTAATAACACTTTAAAGAAAATAATATAATTTTTTGAAAAAAATTAAAAATGGCCTTTTTGAAATTTTTCAAAAAAAAAATCAAATTTTTTTTTTTTTTATTTTTTTTTTTCAATATATGTTATGCAATATTCTCATATGAAAGGTCTTTATAAGAGCTTTAAAATGAACCTTCACCTACTTTTCTATTATAAGTGGTTCTTTGGATATTCCTAATTTTGTGCGCACATGTTAAGGACAAATAAGTGACTTTTTCGATTTTCAAAAATTAATTCAAAATAAACAACTGGTCAAAAAAGTCTGAAATTTTGGATTTTCCAGTTTTTTGGTAGGAAAAACATGTATACTAAAAATCATCAACATCGGAGATGGTGTGGTAAAATACCCTGGTTGACTTGATATGGACTGACCCAAATGCATGATCTCTTTCCATTTTTCTCGCGTTTCTTTTTCCATTAAACAATGAAACAATACAAGGTATTTTTACAGTTTCCTATACCGCAATATTAGATTTTAAAACCACATGTAAATGATCAAATTTATTTATTTTCTTTAAGAGTGAATTTGAATAAAAAATGCGCTTCTTCCAATTAGTTAATTTAAAAAACTGTTTTTTTTATCAAATTTTGTACGGCGAAACTTTAAAGCATTTTAAGTTTTTTACATAATTTTACGTTTTCTTTTCGCGGTAAAAATTATCGATTATTCTAAAAAATAAAACCACGCGAATGGTCTGTAGAGGATACCAGAAGCCTCCGCTGTGCTTAATTTTGTTATTGTTTGTTGAACGGTTTATCTGTTTAACTAAACGAGCTCTTTTTAGGATTCAAATTCACTCTTAATCAAAAACATGACAACATTATTTATTTCCAATGGTTCCCAACACCCCAAGAAAATTACCAACGTTTTCCTAATAACTACCAAATCGAGTGGCTTACCTCTGGTAAAAGAATAAGTGTCAAAAATTGTATACAGGGGCTCTCGCTTCGACCATACAAAAGGACTGTAGAGTTAGCAAGCTGAGTATGGAAACACCTGGCACTGGACGATAATGAATAAACTGATATCCTTCAAAGGCAATTTTCAGCATGGAATGATTTATCTTCAATATATACCGCGGTTATTCTTTCGGTTGACAACTTTGACAGTAACTGTGACGTCATATCCTCCACCACTCAATACTCATAAATGAATTAGCTCGCTACAATGCATTGGTTATGGAATAAAGGAATGTTATGTTTTTGTTTTTTGAGACTTGCAATAAGAATGAAAACATGGAATAGTGTTTCTTTTAAAGTTTTTTGGCCAGCCAAGGCCAGTTTGTGGGCTCGTATTACAAATACATAGCATCAAGGTCGTTGACCTTGATCAACATTCCTTATCCTTCATACTTTACCACTGGTATTTTTCTTCCATTTCCTAAACCCAAAAAAACATACCCTTAGCAACAACCAAAAGATGAACCCAAGTCCAAAGTGGTGTTATAAATGGTAAATACCAAAAGCAAATCAGCTGATCCGTGACGTCACAATTTCCCTTACTTTGGTTAAAACCAAAATCGCGGAAATGCATTGGTAAATACCAATCAAGAATCAGTCTACGCTGAAAATCGCCTTAAATGTTTTGAAACGAACAGTTAAACAGGATAATGATAGAACTTCATCACTTTCTAACCGGGTGGCGGGTGTCCCAATATGAGTCTCCCATTAGAATATACAGACCGCTTCAAGCTACTACGAACATAGGGGGAATCAAGTCCAATTTACTCTCCGTGCCGTACGACCGAGGTGGATTCGAAGCACGCTGCAGTGTTATCTTTTGGAAATTCATTTTGTTTTTATTATTTTGTTTTATTTCTGCCTTGCTCGAGAAACAGATGGGTAAGTTCTTAATTGAAATAATACATTTTTAAAACTAAAAATGGATGTCTACGAAGTTGCCGAAAAAGTGCAGATGGTCAAATGGTCAAATCGTCATAACCCAACACACGTTCGATATTGGTCGAGGGAAAATTTGCATTTGTATTTTGACGTAAGAACACAGTATCCCCAAAAACTAAATGTTTGGGGGGGTATTGTAGGGGAACACGTAATTGGGCCATTTTTTATTAACGGCAATTGCAATTTGAATGGTCCTAGATACTTGGATCTACTGCGGCAGCACATTATTCCAACTGCTAGGCAGTTGTTAGGTGTAAGATTTGGTGAAACATGGTTTCAACAAGATGGTTGTTCCGCTCACAATGTTGGCCTTGTTAGGGAATATCTTGATAATGTATTTCCTAATCGGGTTATAAGTACACGGGTAACTATTTTATGGCCAGCTCGATCTCCCGATCTTGCTCCTAATGACTTACATCTGTTTTTGAAGAAGCTTTTGAAATTATCACCCCTAACATGCTTGGAAACGTTAGAAGGGGTTTTTATAGTAGGCTCGAATATTGTCTAGCCGAGCAAGGAGGACTTTTCGAACATTTGCTTTAATTCTTTTTTGACTGGGAGAATCTTTTTGGTTTTTAGAATGTATTATTTTATTTTGAGAACTTGCTTTTGTTTTGTTTCTCCTTATTATTTTCATTGTAACACGTCGTCACTGATAAATCTGAGCAGTTGACAATAAAACGCTCTTATTTATCAGTGACAAAAAATAAGAAAATTACGTTATAAAAATTTGCGTATTTATTGACCAAATTCCGGTTTCATTGACTACGCTCCACAGAGCACCGTGGTTAGAGGCGTACTAAATACAAGGCGAAAGGCGGCGAACGGCAGCGAATGGCGATCGGAAGCCTGAGTGTTGGTTGCTTCACTGATAGGCGTGCGGTGTCTCTGCATGTATGGCAATGGCAAATTAGACTTTTTCCGCCCTATGTTCGCAGTAGCTTGAAGCGGTCTGTATACAATAATGTAGGGATAGATGATTTTAAGAATGTTTTCACGTGGGCGGTGTTTACATGTATGTATACGTTAACCTGGCAATAGTTTTATTATTTTAAATGAGACAGCCAGTATTTATTTGCATGTTTGGTTTCTCCGCAAAATTCTACAATTTACACAGCATACAGCTTTCTTTTAGTAGTATAGTCCATCATAAAATAGACACTTAAAGTAAATACTTCGCATCGATACCGGTATACATAACGCATTCAAAACAAAGTCAAAAGACCCTACATTTTTCACTTGTTTACAGTATGTTTCAATCGAAGCCTGCTTTATGGCGGATGCGATGGGAAAACAGCTGATTACACTTGATGCGTACGATGTACGATGTGAGATTGCAATCAGCTGTTCAGGCTTCACGTCCACCATAACAGCGGGTCTCGTTCGAAACATGTCATAGACAAGTGAGAAATGTAGAGTCCCTTGACTTTATTTTGAACGCATTAGGTATAGCGATACCGAAGCATTGATATATATATTTACTTTAAGTGTCTAATATCATCGTTTTAAAACTTATTTACTTACATGAGCTCTCCGATTACTTAGGTAATGCATTATATTTTAGGCTAACTCTTGTTTTTGTAAATAAATTTTATTGTAAGGAACTGTTATATATAATAATAATGTAACCTATTAATTTTTTGATAACGCGAAATAATAAATAATACCGTTTTGCAAAACTAAATGTGTTGTCTTTTACTTTTCAACAACTCTTGGAAACTTACAATAGTGATATTTTCCAAATTATATGTTGTATGACTATAAACTTCTAAGAAAAAATAAGTACTTCTTCAGCCTGTTCGATATGTCATAAAGTGTACTCCCTTGGAGGGGTGAAAATGATCCCCGAAACTTAAATAAAGAACATGGGTTGTAAAGCTCCCCTTATTATCTCGAGAAACAAACAGCGGATTATCGGTAATAATATAGGAACCTAGTGCACATGCATTTGAAAGAGAATATACAACTTATGACGAATGACGAATCGAAAATAACAAACTTCCCCTCCCCCGAGGCCGTTCCTAGCGGGGCTGCAGCGCGTGTCCGCGGAGTTCATATGAAAATTTATGTTTAAGATTAGAGTATTCCTCTTCCTTAAAAAAATTACATATTAGGTGGCTTAATCGGGTCCCAATATTTTGTGAGCAGCAGAGTGCAACTGTCTTCCAAATTTCATATTTGAATTGCATACAAGGGCGATCCAAGATCTCTCTCAAAAACAAAGTTATGATTGTTTTCCACAAACCAAAACTACACTTTTTTGCACTCGACGCGCGTTTCATCGTTAGCATCATCAGGAGACGATAAACAATGAACTAAATTAATCTACGCTCTATCTTATATACAATCCTTTAGTGGGCGGAGATAAGACTAATAATTTGTGATTGATCACGATTTTTAATACTGTCTCCCCTCAACCAAAGAATAAAGTGTACTAAACGGGATGGGTCCTCTATCTTTATTTAAACTATTTCTGGATTTAATGATTTCCATACTTTCATATGCATTCAAAAGTCTTTTGTTTGGTTCACTTTTTAGAAGTTTTAGGTTATCTAATGTGAATCTATGATTGTTTTCAAAAGCATGCTCGGCCACACTTGACTTTTCTGTTCTTCCGCATTTTAAGTGTGCTAAGTGTTCTTTAAAACGTGTTTGAATAGAGCGTCTCGTTTGGCCAACATATTTTTTGTCACAATCCATGCAACTAATTTTGTAAATTCCACCTTTTTCTAGAACTGTAGTTTTATTCTTGTGATTTCCTAGTAAGCTTCTTATTGTGTTACCGGATTGATATACTAATTTAAGACCGGTGTTATTAAATACTTTTTGTAATCCTTTCGTATAATTAGGATTATAAGGAATTGATACAAATTTTGAGTCGCAGGTATCTTTTCATCTGAAAAAAGTGGAATTCCGAAAGGTCTTTTGGAAAGAATGTCTATTTATTAGCTTATTTATTAAGCCTTCGTCGTAACCGTTTTCGCCAGCTATATTCCTAATCCTATTCTTTTCTGCTTCAAATCTTTCTTTGTTGAAGTAAATTTCACTAATCTATATGTTAAAAAGTGCAAACTTGCAAGCTTATGTTGTAAGCAATGAAAAGAGTCATTTGGAATATACCTGTTGGTGGCCGTTCCTTTTCTGTATAGGACAAAGTCCAATTTATTTTTATTTCTTATAACTAGAGTGTCTAGAAATGGCAGTGTACCGTTGTTCTCTGTTTCGTAAGTAAATTTAATTGTGGGAAATTTGTTATTTATTTTTTCTATAAAATTTTCAACACTAGTTACTTTAGTGTTGAATACTGCAAACACATCGTCCACATACCTGAACCATACTCTGGGGAAATACTCATATTCTTTACTTAAATCTGATTCAAATTTGCTCATAAATAGGTTTGCGATAAAAGGTGATAAAATATTACCCATTGTGGTTCCTTCTAATTGCTGGTAGTAGTTATTTTTATATTGAAAGTAATTTTGATTCATGCAGAGTTTTGTTAAAGACAGGTATTCTAAAGTCTGTTTGTCTTCTAGATTGTTTTTTCTTAGTAGTTCCTCCAGGTATTGTAAGGTATTGGGGATCGGCACACTAGGGAACAACGAACTAACATCTCTCTATTAAATTTATGTAATCCAACGTCCTTCAATGATGCGACGCAGAAAAAATATCAGGTATGGTAACAAAAATTATCGAAAAATTTGGCGAAGTTTTAAATAACCCTTCTCACACAGTGTGTTTGTTTAAAAACGAAACTTTAAACAGGAAATGCGATGATGCCTTAACAGCGTTGACACTGTGTAGTAAACATGATTACCCGAATATCTCAATGAATTAAAAATTGGTTCTTCTCTTCCTGTTTCGGTTGGTACCGCCGAAAGAAGTTTCTCCACTTTAAGACTTGTGAAAACTTATCTTCAGTTCACGGTAGGAGAAGAGATACTTATTGCCTTGGCGCTTTTGTACATATATCGTTCAATGAATCTCGATTTAGAATCTATCTTAGATAGGTTTGCAAAGCAAAAAAGAAAACTTAATTTTATTATATAACTAAAAGTTTTTTTAATACGTTAAAACTCGTCAACCATCATGAGTTTTTAGGAGTTTTGAAAAGTTTTTAAATCAATTTATGATAAGAGTTGATAAGATTTCACCAGTATTTTGAGCAGATTTTAACCAAAAGTTAAATCAAAGTTAATAAGATTTTACAAGATTTTATAAGAATACACATGTTTTCAGCAGTTTTCCATCCATTAGAATTCACAAGATTACATGAGAAAATCCACATGTTTTTAACAGTTTTGAGCAGATTTTAAGAGAAACAAGTTTATGAGGTTTCAATGGTTTTAACAAGTTTACAGGTTTTTCAGCAGTTTTCAGCAGATTTTAATGGAAATATAAAATAACTTTAATAAGATTTCATGAGATTTCTCATATTCTCAGCAGTTTTGAGCAGTTTTAAAAAGACCCAGCCTTCATCAGATGTCACAAGTTTACATGGAAAAATTCACGTGTGTTTAGCAGATTTTAAGAGAAACAACATTCAGATTCGCCAGTTTTCAGATTTTAAACGAATCCATATTAAAAGTGATTGATAAGCTTGTGCGGAACATTTTTACAAATTTATATCTTATCATTGTTTAATATATAGAAAAGTTGGACAACCTTATGGACCAAATTTAAATATCTTCAACAAAATGAGTCGAACACTGTTTATTTCATACAGATTTTATTTTAAAAGATATCGAAAATGAAATCTTGTAAAATCTTTTAAAAACATCCCTTCATTTGTACTTTTAATCTCATCAAAATTCCGCTTGCTAAATCTTATGATATCTCCTGTATCTGATATAAACTTATAATCTAATCTCTCAAAATATCTTGATAGTTAAATCCTGATTATATATTCTTTTTAATAATTTATGCTTATAGGTACTCACAAAATCTTTTAAATTCGCATCTTGTTTGTCAAATCTGGCTGTACTTGTATGTCTATATTCTACACTTTAATACTTATATAATCTTGTCAAATCTTAACAACCCTTTATCCTATTTTTCATGAAATCTTGTAAAAACGTCCCTTCTTTTAGACTTGTAAAATCTCATCAAAATCTTGCTTGCTAAACCTTATGAAATCTCATGTGTCTGGTGTAACATATTGAAATCTTGTGAGTTTTCAATTATTTGAAAATTGTGTCTGGTGTAACATCATGAAACATCATAAGAATTTGTCAGTTTCTATGTGGCATAGATTTTGGCGAGGTCAAGTCTCTTCAAACCAATAAAATCTCTTAAAATCTCATCAAGAGTTCTGAAGTGGTTTTTTTGGCAGTGACTTGACGTATAACCCTAATTTTTTGTTGACTTTTTCTTTTGTGTTGTTTACTTTTTACAGTTGGAATTCTGGGCCTTCTTTTGAGTCTTTTCTTTAACATTTCTAATAAATTGCTCCATTTCAACTTCTTTCAAAGTAAATTTTTTTTCAAAGAACAGATGAGGTAACCTAAAGGTTAATATGTAGCTTAAATTCCTACCTTTGTGTCAGAATAAACGAATTTTAATATATTGTCTTTATATCAGTCAAAGAACCCCGCACGAAATACATTGAAAAATTATTTCGGTGAAATTTGACGAAATTTTAGTATGTTATAGTGCGTTATGAGGTCAGAAAAATGGGTAAATAAAAATTGATTTCTATGACTAGTTCCAGATATATAGACGGTCAAAGTTTAAAAAAACGTTGTTTCGTCGTCGTTTCGGGGTATATTGGGTACGCTCAAAAAGGCATTTCCTGACCGAAATAAAATAAGTGATCGACGAATATGGGTTACCGAGGAACCACACATGAACTTTCTTATTATTTTGTTGATAAAACGTTAACAGGTTGTATACAGGGGCTAGTCAAAAAAATCATTTTTAACACATTTTTATTTTCCTCTATACAAAAATTACAAAATTATTTTTGAGCAAAAATTAACGTTTTAGTATTTTCTAGATAAACTGAACAAGTTTTTCTTCCTAGTAACAGTTACTTTGTCTTACATGTTTTTTTCAATTTTTTGACTATAAAAACTTGACAAAAACTTATTAAAATTAAATATTTAATACATTTTATAAAAATTATTGACATTGAACTTTTTGCATGTACCTCGTAGCTAGGAAAAAAAATTAAAATAAAATCTATTTTATTCAAAGTTTATTTACTTATCACTTTAACTCAATGCAAAATAATATTTAGATTTTTAAGTTGCAAAATAATTATTTCGTATTAGAAAACATATTTTGTCAAGTTTTTATAGTAAAAAAATTGAAAAAAACATGTAAGACAAAGTAACTGTTACTGGGAAGAAAAACTTATTCAGTTTATCTGAAAAATACTAAAACATTAATGTTTGCTCAAAAATAATTTTTTAATTCTTGTATAGAGGAAAATAAAAATGTGTAAAAAATGATTTTTTTGACTAGCCCCTGTATACAACATGTTAACGTTTTACCAACAAAATAATAAGGAAGTCCATGTGTGGTTCCTCGGGAAGCCATATTCGTCGATCACTTATTTTATTTCAGTCAGGAAATGCCTTTTTGAGCGTACCCAATATATCCCAAAACGACGTTTTTTTAAACTTTGATTGTTTATATCATACTAAAATTTCGTCAAATTTTACCGAAATAATTTTTCAATGTATTTCGTGCGGGGTTCTTTAAAGAAAAAATGTAAGAAAATTATTGCCATGAAAACAACAATAAATTACGCCATTTTGAAAAGCCGTTGCCCCTTGTGTCAAAGCATAGAAAAAGTGACATTTCCCCAATCGTTCCCTGCATTCTATTTTCCCTGCATAAAACTCTTTTAATTGTTTTAGACAGTAGTTATGACTAAGTATTGATACAGCAGAAACCAAGGTCTTTTATAAAAGCGCCGTTCTCAAGAAAAGGCGCCCCAGGCAAGGTCGGCCTTCTTTAATAACAAAAATAAGATTATTATGGTACAGTAGTGATTGTAAATATGTTTATTACAGCCCCATTGTAAAGTCGTGGATACAGGTGGTCGGCTTTTTTGCTACATTTTTTTGTTAAAAAATTGCCTCTAAATGACTCCCAAATAATGCTTGAATATGCCTCAATATGCCACGCAATGCCATCGGCGTGTACACCAAAGTGCGTTACTGAGCCACCCCTCGTTTTTTTCAAAACTTTGTCTTAGTGGACGAGCTATTAAGGCGCAATTACAAAGACGAACATGCTCAAATAAAAGCTCGTGCAAAATATCTACAAATTTTTGCGTGAACATTTTTGTGAGCTTTTCTTTGAACATTTTGTTCGGTTAAATTTTTGAGCAAATTATTGCTATCTATTTTGGAAACATATTTTTAAAGATGAGAATAAATAAAATTTCACATCAGTGATCAGTGATCTCAATTCTTTAAAAAAATGGAACACCAACTTTTATTTAAAATTTTTGTGAAAAAAAGCCGACGGCAAGCGAAACATTATTATCAGTTTTGTCACATGGATTAGGTTTACTTATAATATTTTTTTCTTAGGGTTTTTCCCGAATTTTTTTGCCCGGGGTTTTTTTTGGGATTTTCTTGCGAGTTTTTTTTATTTCCAAGGGTTTTTTTCCTAAAAAAAAAACCTAGGAAAATTTTTCTTTTCCAAAAAAATTTTGAGTTTTTCAAATATCAGCAAGGGGAGGGAGGGAGATTTTTTTTAAACATATTTTTGTAACTTTACTTTACCTTTAGCTTTTATTGTTGTTTTTTAATTCCTCACACCAGATTTACCTAGTTAGTTTACGGTCCCAAGAGTTGCTTAAAAAAGCAAAAGGTTCATGAAAATGCTGAAGATAGATATTTACTGTCAATTTAATGTAATAATCAAGGTCGATTACTGACACTGAACAAACAATATGCAAAGGAGCAGCATTCCGATTCAGAAGTCCAGTCTATTACTGCTAAATTATATTTTTTTAGGCAATGGTCGGGATGGTAGGATTGTAAAAGTGGGTAATAAACGGGTATTATTTAGACAGAACGTGCTTTTGTTCATATATTTGTGTATGTATATTGGTTTTTTAATTTGACTTAATTGTTATTGTATTGTGTTTTAAACTAGGAAGTAAAATAAAGAGATATTCTTTTAAACGTAAATTTTTATCATTACATTTTATAGGCAACACCAATAAATAAGTGCCATTATTATTTTTTTATTCTCGTTTTTCTACAACCCCAAAAAAGTTACAAGTATACTGGCATATCCCCTATAAAAATCAGGTCAATCGAAGTTGCTTATAAGGTAAAATGTGAATTTCTACATCAAATTGTTTTTCCGTCGGAAAGCACTTAATTAAAAATACCTTGTTTTAAAACTTAGTCTTTCTTTTTTCATTTAAGTTCAATGAATTCCCATAAAACTATAAAATTTAAATTTGTAAGAAATTTCTATACCAACATTTCTCCAAACAAATTTTGCTTAACATTCTCTCCAAAATTTACGTGTGTTTTTTTGTACGAGATTTTGCTCGAACATTTCTTTGAGCATTTTGCTCAAGAGGCTCGTGTAAATGTTTGTCGGCATTTCCACATCAAAGGAAAGTTTGTCTGTGTAAATGCGCCTTTAGACACTTAAAGTAAATATTTCAACGCATCCGTATAGGTATACGTAACGCGTTCGAAACAAAATTAAAATACGCTACATTTTTTACTTGTTTATGCGATGTTTCGAACGATGCCCGCTTTTTTGAAGGGTGCGATGACAGGACTGCTGATTGAAATCGTTACGTACGTTCGTGGGTCCCTAACGATACGTACATCCTTCCGTACGCAACGAGATTCTGTCATCACACCCGACAAAGAAGCAGGCATCGTCCGAAACATGGCATGAGCAAGTCAAAAATGTAGCGTATTTTGACGCGTTACGTATACCGATACGGATGCGTTGAAATATTCACTTTAAGTGTCTAATATCTCAGTGAGGATGACTATCGTAGCTTTTTTTAAGGAGGAGGATCGGGTCAGATTAGAAGCAAGGGCGGATCCTTGGGCGGTTCTAAACTCAATTCTAGAAAATGGAAATTCAAATTTAAGGTCACAAAAACGGCATAGATTTGACAACACTGCTTTGATGTTTTTGAGCCAATCCTCAGACTAATAACTAAAGAGAGACCAAACATTCCCTATTGAAATCCTCTAATGTTTACAATCCAACACCCTTCTGGACGATTATATGAACAGAAAAGAGATAGAGCAATAAAACGGCAACACTGTCAAAAATTGCTTTTCCCATTACCAGTGGCGGCGTTAATTTTAATTTAAATATATAAATGTGAAAACGAGATATAAGGTAGGGTTGGTCGGATTTTCTTATTCAAAAGAATTAACTGCCAGAACTTGCATAACCACAAAAAATAGATTTATTCAAGGATAAAGTTTAGTTTGAGGAATGTAGGTATTTACGAACAGATCAAAAGTTTACCAAAGAGCACTTGAAATGATTTTTAGGTCAATTATTCAAGATGGCTGTTATATATTTTTTTTAATTGTGCAGTATCCCACAAAACAAAAGTAAAAAAAAATATTTTCAAAGCAAAAGAAAACGGTTAATAACCCGTTTTATAACGTTTTTGTCCAAAAAAAAAAAACACGCTAATAAACGGCTTATTAAACGTTTTTTTCACTATGATAATAATGTCTCTTTTAGTTTTCTTTAGTGGAATATAAACTTTATTTATCAAATTAAGAGAACTTTTTGTGATGTTAATTATGAAAATTTTAAGGCCAACAAATTTTATTCTTTACACATTGGCTGCATGTTGAATGAAAATAAAAATAAGATTGGCTCAGAGTAAATATCTCCAAAACGGTTTTATTCACATTATAGAAAGTACCCAAATACCTGCCCCAGTACCTGACTATCAGCACTTGGTCTTATTGTCTTCTCTTGTTATGTATAAATTATAATAAATAAATATTTTACATGCTGCAAAAGGAGCAAAATTATCTGGTACTTTTGTTTCTTAAAAAAGATTAGTATTAGTCTTAGATTTTTGATGTATTAATAGTATAATCATAAGCTTTTTACGCAGTTTTTTACCTCATACTACGCTCATGACTAACGTAAAATGACAGGATCTTTCTTACCTCCGAAATATTAGTTCTGGGCTGGAATATCCGCTTTTATTGCATACCAGGCAATGGTAAACCATTTTGTTGGTCCTCAAAATAGCTTGATACAGTTCTTTTTTCACAAATAGTCACAATAAAATTCAAAAATCACCGAACAACACAAACCCCCGTTAACAACAACGCCGTCAGCTGCAACCAAACATGTCGGCATTTATTCGCGGCTCGTCGAAAAAACGTTGCCGGCTTGTGTTCTTTTTTATAAATCTGGAAATTCTACTTATTAAAAATTAAAAAAAGTTAATTATTGAGACTAAAAATTAGGACTAAGAATTAAGTTATTAGCATAAGAAAAATTATCCTATATAAAAATATGTCACAAAATCAATAATATTATCAAAAGAGCTTCAAGAAGTTTATGAATTGTTTTGTTTCTAGGGAAACCCCGCGGTAAATTGGCAACCATGTATTTTTTGGGAAATAAACATTGTGGCTGGTTGAACGGGGTAATATTGTTTACTGTTATATCTCATTTTTTTTATTAATCTGAGAGCCAATCTTTACCGGCCAGAATATCGGAAACGAGAAAACGGAATCTGTTGAAATTTGGTAAGAATGTTTATTTTTGAATTCCTCACAACCGTATCCAGACAGTTTTTTGCTGGACTCTCTCATTTCCGAAATAAAATAAACACGGCTAATAATAGTCAAAAATCTTAACTGGCTTTTTATTTAGCATCGTCCATAATACAGAAATCTGTATCAACAATTTTTGTTTTTTTTTATTATTTTTCTGCCGGAACTCTGAAACGCCAAGGTCACGTAATTTGGTAGGCCCAGGGAAGCTGAGTATTGGAATTCAGGTTCCGCATAGCCACCGGCCACTTGTCTAATGGAACATTCGGCCAATAAATTGACACATAAAAATAATACGCAAATTTGTTATTATTTTTAGGAAGTTAAATAATGATTTTTCTTTTGATTCTTTTCAATTTCGAGAAATTGCAATCCATGAAGCATGAAGGACAATGGCTAGTGAATCAGGTAGTGATTGTGATAAGAAAAACGTGGAAATTTATTTGCGTTTTTTGCGGCCGTCGCTGGGGCTATTGCATTAGCCTACAGTTGGATTCCAGTCTAGTCATCTGAAATTAAGGCCTGCCAAACTAGATGGGAGGTCTGTAAGAAATTCTGGATGAGTCAGGCATAAGCAATTATACTTACATACAAATACAATTATACTGTTCTGAACACTGCACGATCCCACTCGAAATGGCATTAGTGGTTCCAACTATTGTTGATCTTTCAAAAAAATAGCAAAGCAGTGTTGTCAAATGTATGCCGTTTTTGCGGTCTTAACGGCGCAAGAACAATCCAGAGATAATATAAATTTGTCAATCGATTTCAATACGTCATCTACCACTCATTATCTATCTCTGGTTTCTTTACTGTATTCTCCTGTTCACAGATTGCGCCGCGAATCATTGGGGATTAGGGTCACTGGATCCTAAAACCTGCGGCTGGGACCGCAGGTCTCACGATCCAGTGACCCTATGGGGGATTGTTTATTTATCACCTAGGTGATCGAATTGAGAGCAGTGACAACTAGTCAAATGGCCATACACACAGACCACTTAAGGGTTCTAAAAAGTAGCTTTTCACCAAAGGAAAAATTATTAAATAAAACACAAAAACCAGGCCGACGAACTCCAAAACAAAACGACAAAACTAAGGTTATGAAGAATGTCAGGCAGACACACTGACATTGGTTAGTTGCAAATACAGTGAGTAGACCAATTTCGATGTTTGCATGGCATAAATTTTTTTTCCTGGTAAGGGGTGTTACCTAGGTACATATGCTAGATCTCTCTTAGCCGAATACATTTAGGAAAGGAGAACACTAGAAACTATGCCTAGGGTAAGCTCACAAAAAAAAGACGTGGGTGGTTAATTTTGATGGTGGCGGTATCTATAATATAACCATTTAAGTACTTTTTGATGCTAGGCATATAACTAATATTGATAGGTAACCAGTATAGTCCATGTTTTTACATTTCCGCATGTTTTAGCTTTAGAGGAAAATAATACTCAATTTGTTTTTTATTAGAGGAAGAGGATTACAAAGCTTATTAATACAATCTAGAGAGTTTTTGAAATTAGGTGTCCATTATTTGGAAAATTACAAATATTTCCAATTTAGTTTTACAAGTCTCTATAAAGGGTATTTCTGACTGTTTCTGACGTAATATGGGCGCGCCAATTTTGAAACACCACAAAAGCTAAAACAGTTTTTTTCAAAAAATAAACAAAATTTTAAAAAAGTACCAAGATTTGATGGAAAAAGATAGTCCAATAAACAATTTAGGCAAAATTTCAGGCCATTTGGAAGTCCCGTTTCCGAGAAACATGCGGAAAAAGAATTGCCTAATAAACGGACCCAACAGCGTTGCCGGTTTAACGATGTAATTGGGCCGTTAAGATGTTTGTACGTTAGAATTCAATTATGTTATAGCAACACAAGCAAATTTTTTTGCAATTTAAGTCGAAAAATCTTCAAAAATTTGATCTACTTTACATTCTTTGTGAACAGGTAGCTGCCAAGGGGTTGGCCAAAATTTTATAAAAACGAGTGTAAAATTTTGGTAATAAAACCATATTTTAAAAATGAAAATAGCGCCGCGA
Organism: Oxystoma pomonae; assembly: GCA_963921995.1. Classification (NCBI taxonomy): domain Eukaryota; kingdom Metazoa; phylum Arthropoda; class Insecta; order Coleoptera; family Brentidae; genus Oxystoma; species Oxystoma pomonae. The sequence goes on along the minus strand of OY998169.1, from coordinate 83,783,474 downwards.
GTAATGTTTTAAAAAAGAGTAATAAATCACTCATCAGTATTAAAAATCTAGAGGAAGAAGAAACTTTTTACGTGGTTTTGCCATAACTTCCAAACGGCTAAACCGATTTTCATAATTCTGTTTTTATTCAATTCAGGACTCACAAGTGGTGGTCCCATTTTCATAAAAAAATGTAATTCCCCCACCACAAAGAGATTTAATTATCCGAAACGGTCTCATTTTATTAAAAAATATTTGCTTCCCCCGCCACATTTACGACAAAACTCAAAGTCATTATACTTAAGGCGCCGAGTTTAAAAATTGGATTTTATTCAAAATAAAAGAGTAATTTTTGAAGTCGGTTCAATTTTTTGTTAAAAAGATTTCCAATTATTTCACAAATAAGTGGCTGGAAAAAGAAAATAATGCTAGAGGGTACCAAAAGCTACGGTATGGTTTATCCATTTACTCCTTTAACTTTTTTTAGCATTCAAATCAAATTATGTCACACACAAGAGCCACAAAGTTGTTTAAACATAAACAAAAGCAAGTGTTAGAATGATTATTATAAATTGTTTTTTATTTGCTATATTGGAATTGTTATCGAATCCATCTATGATGCGATTAGAAAGATTTCGTTTGTGGTTGCTTTAAAAATTATTTTGTTTATGCGGGCCCCTTAAAGCGCTTCTACATTTGGACGATTTGAAAAAAGTTATATAAACACCATTAAAACAGTTTTTTAAGGCATTGCTGCCAACATAAAGAAATACTCAACCCATCTTTTACAGAAAAATCTGTTGTTAAGTAAGTTATCTTATTTGCGTGTGTTTGCGTAATTTTTCTAATATTAATACATATATTTTTAATTTTTTCGGAAACTGTAAGTTGCTACTAGAAAACAATTTTAAAGATGAATTGTTCTTCTTCCAATTACTTAATCTAAAAAACTGTTAAGATAATTTGTATCAAATTTTGTACGGTGAAAGTCTAAAACATTATCCCGGAACCTTTTCACGGATTTTGCATAATTTTAAGTTTTTTACATAATTTTACGTATCCTAAAAATGTTTAGTTCACAAAATGTAAAAATTATCGATTATTTTAAAAAACTAAATAAAAACAAGATATAAATAAATATTTTTTAAAAACCACGCGAATAGTCTCTGTGGGATATCAGAAGCCTCCGCTGTGCAAAATTTTGTTAATTTTTAAAACCGTCCTTAAATAAAAATGGTTTTAGGCGCCTATATAAACGTAGTAAATGAGCGGAGATTAATGGGAAGATTAAGGCCAAAATTAATGCGAGATTAATTAATGCGCAAAAATTGGATTACCTTACAGCAAATACGTCAACTTTTTATTGTTGTTTTTTTTTAGGGTTTAAGAAAAAATTAAAATAATAGTCTTTACAACGAGCGGCTAGAAGTTCTTGTACAGCCGATTGTTTGAATAACGAGTAATTTAAAAACTGCGAGTAAAAAAAAGTACAGTTTAGCCGGGTAAAAAAACGGATAAAAATTTTTTTTCGTACTGGTGATCAAAAAGAGTTCTTTTTTTATACCTTCATCAAAAACATGATTTTAGTAACTGTCTGCAGATAACTAAACAAAAAAAGCTTTCTGTCCGTTTTTTACCCAAAATTCAAGAGAAATAGCGGAAAATAGTAATATTGAAAAAATCTAGTTATTCCTGCCTAAAAATTAAGCCATTCGCCAGTGTTCACCAAGTATTTACGAAAATCACCGACTAAAAAGGCACGTCGCTATGGAAACCTTTGTTATTTCATTTACCAGCCGCCTTGATTTATAATGTAAAGATGGTGTGTTGCGAGAAGTGTTCTTCGTTCGTGATTTTTAAAAGTATTTTCCTGTTTTTCTTGGATTTTTTAATAAAGGTATTAAAAAAATAGTGTTAACAACCCGCGACTAAACTGTGCTTTTTTTACTCCTGTTTTTAAATACCTCGCTGCGCTCGTTATTTAAACCAACGCTTGTAAAAAAGCACTATTTTAGCCTCTAGTTGTGAGAAAACTGCAATTTTAGTTTCGAAAACTACAAGTATAATACATGTTATTCCGAGGCAAACTATAAAAAAGTGTGTTAGAGAAACAGGGAATTAATCTAAGGCAATTGTTTAATAAAAATTTCTGTTTTGTTATCTTTATTGGTGTCGTGCATATGATTTTTATTTTGCCATTTTTATCCAAAAAACAGCAAAAATTGTAATTGCTCAAAGCGTAAAGTGTGTAAGATCGAAGGTGGTATTAATTTCTTTCAATCAAAGTTCTTTACAGTCTTTAAATTTACCAAAAAACGTGTCCTACTAAAAGTGTATTTTAGCACATCTAAAAATAATTTAAATAGGTATTTATGGTAAAGCCATGATGACAATTAAAAAAAAAAATTATACCCTCATCAAAAAAATGTTTTTAGTAACTGTCTGCAGATAACTAAAGCATGGCTTTTTTGGTTACCGATGCAAAAAAAACTTTTTTTTGCAAAAAAAAATTCTGTCCGTTTAGTTATTTCATTTACCAGAAGCCTGAAAAGACTGTAAAGAACTTTGATTGAAAGAAATTAATATCACCTTATGTCTCACACACTTTATGCTTTGAAAAATTACAATTTTTGCTGTTTTTTGTATAAAAATGGTAAAATAAAAATCATGTGCACGACACCACTTAAGATGATAGACAAATGACATAACAGAAATTTTTATTAAACAATTGTCTTAAATTATTTTCATCTTTCTCTAAAATACTTTTTTATAGCCTGCTGTCTCTCTTCAACAACCTTAAATATTTTAGCACGTCACTAAAATATCTCTACATCTACCTCTAAAATTCTGCCCTCTCTCTCTCTAAATATTTTTGATTTTAACAGAGAAAAAATGTTTTTTGGCAGTACTTTTTTTTAACGCTAAAAAAACAGTGAGACCTTGAAAAATTCTTGTTCTCTTAAAATGTGAGCAAAATTATGGCATAAAAATGTAAAAATCATAGCACAACAAATAGCTTCTTTTGGTAAAATATTAGGTTTTGGTAGTTTTTGAATTAAATTAAACACTGTTCTACACCTAAAAAATATTTTCATCAATAGAATGTAAGTAAAAACATGCAAATTAAAGATTTAACTTATCTGTTTATTAGTACTACAAATAACACATCCACCCACTTTGGCAACCACATCACAACTGTCAACAGTTTTGCCACGCGATTTTTATATTAAGAGTGGCGATAATTTTAATCCAATGATGCCATATTAAAATATTGCTTTTTTTGTAATTTCTCGTAAGCTTGAAGTTGATACCCATATTCATTTTTAAAGACAATCTTTCAAAAGTGACAATATTATGGACTCTGTCGATACTACGTGCATTTACCTTAGAATGGCCCATATACAATGTAAGTAAGTCTCGAAGAATAATTCTAATAAAAAACAATTACTCAGATGCAGAGACTAAAGTAAATATAGGAAATCGAAGTTAAAAAAAGAATGCGAGTGCTTTTAAGAGCATTGAATATTAATAGGCGAGATGCCGGCACTATAGTGGAAAGGATGAAAATTACATACCATTATACATGACTGTACTATTCTCAGTATAAGTATATAAAAAAAAGGTTCATCTAAAAAACATGTAATTATCAATGGCGTTATAATAATTAAAGCGGGTATCCCCGAGTATCTGTTATACAACAAATATATCCGTTATTAAGACAGGGAGGTAAAACATCAGCTACAATTATTTTTACAAAACTATTTATCATTACAAATGCAACTTTTAGGGAATTCTAAAAAAGACGATGACACAAATTGTAGAATACTAGGAATAATAAAGAGGAAGGAATAATATACGCTGTAGAATCCTAGGCTCTTTAAGGGCCGAATTCTCAATGCCGGATGCAAGTTAAATTAACTGAAGTTAGTTTTTTTGCTGTTTTACGCCAACATTTTTTTAATTTTAATTTTTTTGAAACCATGAAAATCCTGGAATTAATTTTACCCCTCATTTTAAATATTTTTATAGGGTAACGTTGGTCGACGCTAAGTCGCTGTTGAGAAACCGGCCCTTATCAACTTGACCTCAGGCCGCCCCCTCAAGCATTACTCAATCTCGAAAGAAATCTAACTTCCTTCTACTCGCCAGAACGTTTCCACCCCGTAATTTCCTTTCGGTTTGCTTACATTTTCCCTGGAAAATCAAAACGAAATTAACTTTCCATTTACTAGCCTCTAGCCCCTCTCACTCTATATACACCCTAATTTTTACCTTTACAACCCCCCTATTCGGTTTCCTTACGTAACTGATCCCGGTTTATTTTCGTCTCTCTTTGGTGCACTGTACGAGTTGCTGCAGTAGTAGTTTGGACGAGTTAAGTGTGGTGAAGTGACCAGAGCCGCCTTAATAGTTCTGGCGTGTCAAAGTGGGTGTATAGCATTAAACAACCCATATACTTCAAAATCGAGCCAGAATTATTATGCACAGCAATGAGGAAAGATCGATATTTTTAACACGATACAATACACGAAATAACATTACAGAATTAAGGATTTCTGGTAATTTTCTCCTCGAAAGTGGTTAAAATCACAGTCATGTTTCCTTAAATACCATATCTGTCTCCTTGGTTTTCTTGACTCCTGTCTCGTTTCAAAAGAATTAGTCAGATCTTCTGGGCGATATTCCAAAGTAGTAAACTCACTTCCCACTTCCCAGCAAACACATCTGTTACATTAAAGTTTCTTTAATTACATTATATTTACGTAATAAGAAGCTGTGTGCATGGCGTTATGTAGAACATGAAAGTTACCTTTTACCTTGTTGTCCCTGCTACATTCCAATACGTAATATTTATACAACATTTATGTTATAAATTTGTATAGTAGTTACATAAAGAGTACGTTATTTACATGACGTCAAGTTGACCTTGATGTTGCTTGTATTATGTAAAAAAAATTACCCCAATTTAACCTTTCGATTTACTTTCTAGTTACCAGGTAATCGATTTCTACCGTTTTCCAATTTTTTGTTGCCTTGTATTATTTACGTTGTTTTAATTACATATATTTACGTAAAAAGTAGGGAACTTTGTGCATGGCATTATGAAAAACATGTTACTTTTTACTTTGTTGTGATTCCAGTTTACCTAGAATTTATGTAACAAAGTGTGAAATTAACTCTGTGTTTCGGACTTCCATTGTCTATATTTTATTTATGCACGATGTTTCGATCAATCTCTGATCGTCTTCAGGTGCAAAAATACAATCTATTCCTAAGGCTATATTCCAAATATTTGGAATTTCGCCACTTGGTTTACTGAAAATACCCTGATTCTGTCCAATAAAGGCAGCTTCAAGGAATTTTCGTATCTTCCAGTGTGACTCCTTGTGTAAAACTTTTGCTTGTACCCACTTCATTCGGTGTTGGCGATTCCTGATTTCGTTATTTCACCTCTTTGGGTATTCGTCTGATGTTCCTTAAGCCTAACAAGCAAAGCACCAAATTGCGCGTTTATTTATAAATAAGAATTTTAGAATTATAAACAAGGTAAAAACATATTTTTAACAATTGTGCAAAATTATTTTGTTAAAAAGCAACGTCAAAAAAAAAACTGTACATTTTTAAAATGTGAAAAAAGGTACTGCAAGAGGTTTCCTAATCAACCCAAAACGTCAGGTGCCACAGTTGGTCTAGAGAGGGGTGTTAAGAAAATTTATATATAATCTTTAAAACATAGGTTTTTGATTTTGATACACCGCCGACTACCATTTACCGTAAAAAGTAAAATCCCCTATGTAGCCCTTTTCTGGGGGGGCTATTTTTGGAAAATACTTTGAAAATCTTAAATAGCAACCATATCATAAGGTTTACTTTACTAGTTTTCGAGATATTCCACCCCCGCGGAACTGTCATTTCTAACCTCTAAAAAACTGCAAAAGGAGTTTTTTTGGATAACTCCTAAACGGTGACAGACTGTCAAAAGTGACAAATCGGAAAAATGTGAAAAATTTAATTTTCTATCAACAGATAAATAGTAATAGTTACCTTAAATCACTTCTACCAGAAAAACTTAAGCAGAAATGCCAATTTGAACAATTTCTTGCATATTCCCTTTTAGCATTTTCGTCAAGATTTCTCAACCTACGAGTATCAAACTTGGCAGAGTTGTTCCAAGAACAATGGCCTAAATTATACCAGAAAATTAAATTTTTCCAGTGGCGTAGTCCGATTTTCTGAACTAGAAAATTTAAAAATGTACGCTACTGTTACTTAAATATACAAAAAAACGCCCCGCTGTTCACTAGATCTTATACTAGATCAAATTGCATTTCCAACGACACCTTCCGCTTATATTTGCTGCTTCTAGTAATAAAATAAGAATTTTTCAAAATCATAATTGTTATTGAAAGACTAGGGGACCTTGACTCTTTCATTTAAGTTTACTAAAAAAAATATTAAAAATTATATTTTAAAAAAATCGAAGCAGCAAATACAAGCGGAAGGTGTCGTTGAAAAGCGGGGCCTTTTTTGTATATATCAGTAACAGTGACGTATCAAAGAGTTTAGGTACATTTTGAAATTTTCTAATTAAAAAATCGGACTACGACACTGAAAAAATTTAATTTTCTGATATAATTTAGCTCTTTGCTTTTAGATCAACCCTGCCAGGTTTGGTACTCCGAGGTTGAGAAATCTTGCTGAAAATGTTAAAAACAAATATGCAAGAAATTGTTCAAATTAGCATCATTTTGGCTTGGATTTTTTAAATTTTTCTGGTAGATGAAGTGGTTTAAGCTACACTAGGGACTTATTGGGCATTACTCTATAAGGTTTTACCATAATACGGGAAAACCGTATTTTATTTAGGTTGAACCTTAACCATACTTTAAAAAAAACTGTTATCGGAAGTCGCATTACTTTTCCTTATTCCTAACCTAAAATATCTAACCTTGTAGGTTTCTCCAATTTATTCATTTTTTTCACATAAATTTTAAAAATCCAGAAGACTGTCTTTGTTTATAAACAAAAGACTAAAAATACAAAAGAATCTTAAAAAGTCGTGCCGAAAAACAAACAGACCATCACTATTATTCGTACCAATTGAGGTTATGTTTAAAGATAAGGGACTTACGGTAACTGTACCGAATTAAGGGAACACCGTATTTTATTACGGTTCCCTTAGTAAAAACGCAGGTCACGCGCATTTTCAGATGTCAAATGTCACTTTTCCTTAATAAGGGAACGCGAAAATGTAGGCTCAATAAGTCCCTACTATCACTATTCACTTATTGATAGAGAGTTAAATTTGCAACATTTTTCCCATTTGACAGTCTGCCACAGTTAAGGAGTTATCCAAGAAAAACTCTTTTTTGGAATTTAGAAATGACAGTTTCCGAGCAGGTAGGAATGGGGACTTTTAGTATGTTAAACGGTGGCCTTCTTAAGCTTGTTAATGAAAAAAAATTTGGGTTATAATTTTTTTCTCTATTTTGGTTATGATTGGTTCCAGTCATTTCATAACAGATGGGTAAAGTACCTAAAATATGTAGTAGTTGTTTAATCTTCGTGCGAAACTGTCAAAAATAGTGCCGACTGTATTAAAGTCATGCTGTGCCAACGTTATATACCGATAATTTCCTATTTGTCGATAACATGCATTATTATTAATAAATAAGAATAAGCCGGGAGGTACAAAAACGTATTTATTGAAAGTAAAGTACCAATCGGTTAAAAAAGTGAAAGTGTGCAATACAAAATTAAGTGCAACAAATTCGGTCCCGTTTTGTCTCTAGCCGACGGAATTTTTATTTTTCATTATCGCTGATTTATACAGTGTGTAAACTGTCGTAATTTTGACTAAATGACCAAAACTGTTACCCACATTTTTTTTTAAAGAGTAACGAGGGAGAATATTGCATAAAGACGCCCGGTTTAACCGTCCACTCCACTCCCCCGACAGAGTTTCATCCCTCTGTCAGAACAGCCCGGGTAGTGTCTGATTCTTACCGACTAAAACCACCCCGATTGTGGCTCCCACCAGCCGGATGGCTGGTCGGAGTCACTGGACTATAGCCATTATTGACTTATTATGCACCCTTTGATTCTAAATAGTTTAGCCACTCCATTAGATTTATCCTCTGTACGTGCACAGAGTACCGGGTGATTCATGGTACGTGTTGTACAAATCCTTAATGGGGCAATTCCTAGTGGTTATTGAGTCTCGTCTCGGGTCTAGTTCAACTTCCCCATAGGGTTATACCGCCCATGTTCGGTCGCCAGAGCCTCGTCTGTTTTAGACAGGAACCACCACGAGAAGGTGAGGTTGGCATTTGGATATGATATTGATGGAAGACATCTGAACCCACGCTTGGTGCGAGCACGGTCTCCAACTGGTTTGAGCAGATATAAAGGCTACGTTATATTCGCATCACCATCTACTCCCCTACCCACATTTTGGAGCTGTACCTACATTTTTTTAGGAAAATATTGTTTTCATTATTTTTACTAAAACACTCTTAGAATACAGCTGTCGTTGATATCGCAAATGAAGAACATAGCTTTAAGGACTTTAATTATCCGCCAAGATTTTTTATCGGTACACTAACCACTAAACAACTAAAATGCCCTTTTAGGGGCTGGTCGAGTTTTTAGTTATCTTTCTAAACACAATTCCTAAATTGTTTTTAAAAAGAGCAAACTGTAACCCAAGGAACAATTTGGCGATGTTTTAACGTTGCCAAAGGCGACTTAACGTTGCGTGAAAATGGCGTATAAACCTTCTAGCAACTCTGTTGTTGTGTTAACGTTGCCTGCGACTCGCGTGCAACGTTTCCACACCGTTGCCGACGCGACTATGATTGAAGCGCCCTCCGGATATTTTTTTTATACCTTCAACAAAAACATGATTTTAGTAACTGTCTGCAGATAACTAAAGCATGGCTTTTTTGGTTACCGATGCAAAAAAAACTTTTCTTTTATCACGGGTGCAAAAAAATAAGGGAAAATAGTAATATTGAAAAAAATCTAATTATTCTTGCCCAAAAATTAAGCCATTTCCGCCACTTTTCACCAAGTATTTACGAAAAAATCTTTTAAAACTATCGTCAAAATATCAAACTCGCTTCGCTTGTTATTTAAACCAACGCTTGTAAAAAAAGCACTATTTCCAAACACCATTTATTAATAATTCCAAGCAACTTAGCTAAAGCTTTAAAGTCTCCTAAATAAACCTTAGAATCCTCTTAAAAAATAAGCGGGCCTTCAATCCTACTTATTTTTGTGCTAATTTATTTTATTTAAAAATTTAAAAATGCTTTAAACCTATTTTAAACTGCATATTCTAAAAGAATACTTAAAAATGACTAAAACTAACTAAAAAATCCTCAAAATCTAGCAAAAGAGCAAGATTTTTTTAACGATTTACACAAATGGCGTAGCGGCTCAAATCAGGAAAATAAACAGTAAAGCGTCAAAAATCATTTCGTGGTTTACTAAAAACCTGACTGTTTTGCGACTAAGGAGATGCCTTTTATAGTTGTCAGATACAGTTATATTTTGAAATTAATTATCACCGTTGAAACTGTCGTTGAAAACCGCACAATACTCTAGTAAAAATAAACGTTGTGAGAGGGTTGCCAAAATTTACCCTAGTTAATAACAACGGTTTGGCGTCGTTTCCTCGTCAATCATAGCGGACGTTGCACAAATTACTAGTTTTTGTACTTTATGCAACGTTAATTTTAGTGTATTTCTTAGTTATGGCAACTAAGGCAACTAAAAATTGTTGGCACCTTATAAGAAAAGCCATGTGTTGATAATAGACACTTAAAGTTAATTTTCAGTTTTATCAGCAGTCGTATTCTTATCTCTATCGAGTCGACCAATCAAGCAGGAGCACTTTTCAAATCATGGCGAATGCCTAACAGCTCCAGCTGATTAAATGCACGAAAATCTGGTTAGGTACGATGAGGGAGTCATAACATCACAACCGTCCCTGGATACGAAATAATGTTTTGACACATTTGATCAGCTGGAGCTGTCCCGCATTCGCCATTAGTTTAAAAGTGCACCTGCTCGATAGGTCAATTCGATAGAGATAAGGATACGAATGACGATAGCACCGAAATTTAACTCTATAAGTGTCTATTACCGCAAAAATTTAGCCCATTTTCCTTTAGTAAAGATGGCTTTGAAACCACTAATCCTCTGAATAATTCCTCAAAAGGTGAGATGTACCCCAAAGTTTAGTATATCATTTGTACAGCCCGTATATACAATATAAACTATTTATCTAAATTTGATAATGAAAGAAAAATTAATTTAATTGCTGATTGTTTGGTCAACCGCTGTTTTTATTGCTTCTAATGACATGGTTTTTTTAGTAATTATAAATGAAGGTTTTAACTGTGTACTTTTTAGAAATAGTTTCTACACCACTGGGTCTCATTGCTGATAAGTGGTAAAAAGGATCCATTTTAATGAAGGAAAAAGGGTCTAAAAAAATAAGAAGCAAGACCAAAACTTGTACAGGGTGGTCCAAATTCGAGGGGCCTCTATAGCTTTGGGCTTTTGCAGCATAGTTACCCAAAACTAATATACATGTTACGGGCTCGATTTTCAAGAGAAGTCGAAAAGTAAAAATCGCATTGCGATATATGAAAGCGTTTCTGAGCTACAGGGTGATTCTCAAAAATCTGCGTTTCTAAAAAACCTCTACAACTTTTTTATTTGTAAAGATAGAGATTTTTATCAAAAACATTTTTTGAAGATTTTGTAAAGACAAATCTACCTGTTTTCCCGATTTTCTCTTAAAGCCTTTAGTTCTCGAGATATCACACAAAGTTATATTTCTTTAAATGGGATACCCCCAGTTTTTTTTTTATTAAATAGTTTAAAAGATATTTGCATATTTTGATATTTATATTATTATTAGTAGGCGCTGTGCGCGCCCTAAATGTGTAAACAAAATTTTATTGTTTTTTTTTCATGCAAAATTAAGTTGGCTACGACACGAGGGGACACAGCAATCTCGAACTTTAACTTCTAGTTTACTATAATTACCAACCCTAAAATAATAAACAAAAATAAAATTATTAAAAGTTTTTGTTTAAATTTTTATTAATTAAACTATGTAACACCTAAAATCTACATCTAACAATTTTCTTTAATTCTAAAACAAATGCTCAAATTGACGGCCGTTTTCTTGTAAACATATCCTACATCTTCTCTTGACGCTATTTTCTGCATTAAAAAGTTCTACCGCACGAAGCTGCCTCAATGCAGTACGAAGTGTCTCTTCCAATTTCCTTCTAGTAGTTGGGCGATTTCGAAATACAAGGTCTTTGACTCTCCCCACAAAAAGAAGTCGCAAGGGTTCAGGTCTGGAGACCTGGGGGGCCAATATGTAGGACCTTTATTTTCCGATCCATGAAGTGGCTCATTGTCGATAAACGGAATCACCTGCTCTTCTAAAATTTGTTGGTATCTTTCGGCATTTAAATTTCCATCAAAAATATATGGCCCAATAATTTGTCCTCTGTAGATGCCTACCCATACCTTAAAACTGAACCTCTGATTCACTTGTTCCACCATAATATGGGGATTTTGCTATTTCCAGTAATAGCAGTTATATCTGGTGAATATTCCATCACTAGAAATCGTTGCCTCAGCCGTACAAATAATTTTTCTGGCAAAATCGGGGTCTTCTTGGCTTTTATACCACCTGCAAAATGCACGTCTTGGAGCAAAATCTTGTTGCCGTAATTGGTGCACCCGTCGGGATCGATAGGGCCTAAACTTCTGTTTTTTAAGCACCCAAACGGCATTGCTGCGTGGAATTCCAGTGTTTCTCTCCATAGCCCTGGTGGAAGTATTCGGGTTAATTTCTATTTCTCCTAGAACCGTTAGTTCTTCCAACTCTTTATCTCTGGCTAGGCTTCTATACGTCCTAGGCCGTGGTTTAGTAAAGGATCCGTATTCTTGTAGATGACGTTTTAACTTCAAAAATATTTTTGAGCTAGGTTGCCTTGTTTCCGGATATTTCTAGAAATATTGATTTAACGCCGTCTGTCGATTTTCGTTACTTTCAATATAACATTTTATCATGTCGTACTTTTGAAAGTTTTCAAACATTTTTATATCTTGACGAAGACGCCACTTTTGACACTTGAGCTCGTTTATCATGGCAATTGTTTTTATTTGGACATAGATACCCTAAAACTGCATAGGTCAGAGATGAACACAGCCTACTATGGTAATTATTAAAAATTGCAGATATCTGTTTAACTACTTAATAAAAATAGGTGTATGACACATTGTTTAACAGGAAATTTTATTACAAAACTATTTTTTTTTTAAAAATGGGGTATTTCATTTAACAAAATGTAACTGTGTGTTATATCTCGTGAACTAAAGGCTTTAAGACAAAATCGGTGAAACACGTAGATTTGTCCTTAAAAAATCTTCAAAAAATGTTTTTAATGGAAATTTCTATCTTTACAAATAAAAAAGTTGTAGAGGTTTTTTAGAAACGCAGATTTTTGAGAATCGCCCTGTAGCTTAGAAACGCTTTGATATATCGCAATGCGGTTTTTAGTTTTTGAATTCTCTTAAAAACCGAGCACGTAACATGTATATTAGTTTTGGGCTAACTATGCTGCAAAAGCCCAAAGCTATAGAGGCCCCTCGAATTTGGACCACCCTGTACATATACATACTGATCCCAAAGTTTAATATTTCTTTCTTTAAATAGTGTAACTATATAGTTTACTTGTTACTCTTTGTGCAAATAAAGTTTTGCATAAGTACCTATGTTAGAAAAAATGTTGTGTTATTATTAAAAAAAGAAGGGACACATTCTCCACAATAATTAACTATATGAAATTTATTTTTACCTACCTACTATACTATTGAAGGTTTCAGACAACTAATTTCTAACCAACAATAACCCATTATCCTGCTTAATTTATCTTTCTTATAAGTTTTTACATAATCAGGTTAGTGTATCGCAAAATATTACTTTGATACCTAACTCAGTCCAATTAAACACAATCGCCTTTTTTTCAATAAAAAACCGTAATCCTAATTAAATCTAAACTTGGCGTCGGGTATTGTTAATTATGGAGTAATACTAATTAGTGTAAAAAGAAACTGTGTTTTGTTGCTTGGTACCTAATTTTAGCACAGCTGAGTTCATAATAGATGCACTAATACGATTTTAAAATTGAGCAAAAAGTACATACATGACATAACTCAGTGTTTCTTTTTGTAAATATTATTATGTATACACTTTTTTTTACTAAAGTTGCATATTTGAAAGCCAATTAAGAAATATCGAATCTTGTTCTTTTTTACAAGCTTTTAACTTGCATTGTATGTAACTATGTTTGTTCGGGTGGAAACTTGCAACTTAATTTTGACCAACTTCCCGACATCCGATCGGCTTCAAATTTGGCATACTTACATAGTTGCGATGACAATACAAGAATATAGTGTGATGAAATTGACAGCTCCCCCCTACTCGAAAGGGGTGGAGGGGGTACAGTTGAAGTACGCCCGATTTCGTTGAAATTTGGTGGGTTGGGGCACTTGGGGATGGAGGTGGATGGAAAACGAATTTCTAATCAGATTTTTACTCACATTTTGCTAACCAATTTTAACTAACTTATACACATCCGATGACCTTCAAATTTGGCATGCATTTATAGTTCCACTGAAAATACAATAATATGTCACTATTGGGCACCCCTCCCCCCTACAAGGAGAGTGGAGGGGAGAAAACACCTAAGTTTGTCCGATTTCGACCAAAATTGGTATACGGGGGCTTTTGAGGATAAAGAATACGAATTTTTGATCAGATTTGGGAAATTTAATATGGCGGATTCAAGATGGACGATTTTCGCTGTTTTGCTAACCAATTTTTAGCGAAGTGTTAGCGAAGTTTTTGCAAAGTTAAAGAAAAACACAAAATATCCATGCACCTAGCCACCTTCCGTGCGGCAGGAAATATCCACATTCGATTGTGTTCAAATTTGGTATGCTTTCCGGTGAAAATACAATAATATGGTATTCTCAGGTACCCACCTCCCTCTAACTAAGGGGCATTATGAATTTTTGATTAGATTTGAAAATTTCAATATGGCGAATTCAAAATGGACGATTAAGGTTTAAAAATTAAGGGTGTGTGTTCAAATTTGGTATGCTTTTATAGTTCCGGTGAAAATACAATAATATGTTATTCTCAGGTACCCACCACCCTCTAACGAGGGAAGTGGAGGGGGGAAGATTTAGTTTTTCGGAAAGGGAATATGAATGTTTGATCCGATTTAAAAATTTCAATATGTCGGATTCAAAATAGACGATTTAGGGTACAAACTTAAAGATTAAAAAATACATTTTTATTTAATGCACTTAAAAGTAGAAAATTATTTTTTGTCTTTTTTATATCATAATAAAAGCGATGGGCGCAAATTAAAAAAAAAAAGAGGAACTCAATTTTTCTTCTATTCGAAAGATAAACATAATGCTTTCATCTAAAGAAGCTGAGAACGGGTGAAATTGCCGTGCTTGCCAAGCCTTTGAAAATATCCTTAGGTTATAGAGTAATACAACTGTTTCTCAGGTGAATCGTGGATGTGACCGATATACGATACCTAAGGTTAAAATTTTTAATTTGCGCCCATCGCTTTTATTATGGTATAAGAAAGATAAAAAATTATTTTCTACTTTTAAGTACATTTAATAAAGCTTGTTCTTTAAAAGTTTTTTTTTATAAAAATTTTTTTAAGAATAGAATAAAAATCTTCTAGACGACGAGGACGACGAGTCTTGGACCATTTATGCCGCCACATAAGACACTGTTTTTGTAAAATTAAAAATAAAATTGTAACCAAAAAATTTACCAGCCACCGCAACACCAACGACTTTGAGAGATAGTGGAAATAATCGACGCTAGAGTATGTCCGCAAATTTTAAGTTTTGGTCGGGAAATGCTCTTTGCTTTACCAATAGCATGACAAAAAAGGGACAGAATGAAAACAACGACGATTTTCTGTAATTCTCGGATACCTCTTTTTGAAATCGGCACCCATAACAATATAGGGTGATCTAGAAGCCCTCTATACATTTTACAGTTGTTATTTACCATATTGTTCCCTTTTTCTAATTTTTTTTTATATTTGCATGTAAAACTGATTTTACGAAATGGACTGATGTTTTCTCTTTTTATAATTTCCCCAGACAGTTTTTGAATGATGATGACTTTTTTGATTAGTAAATGTCAAGCTTTGACAAAAAAAAACAGTTTCACGGGACATTTAAAAATGTTAATAGTAAGTAAAATAGAAAAAATATTATTGATCTACCTTCTTGTTACTCTTTTTCTTAAAATAATAATAATATATGATATATTATTTAAATTTAACTCATCTTACTTACCTCGCAAAGTCGACTATTTTAATTAATTTTCCAGTTTGGCAAATGCATGATCTCTTTCAATTTTTCTTGCGTTTCTTTTTCTATTGAACAATGAAACAATACAAGGTCGTAGGCGCCAGTATTTTTACAGTTTCTTATACCGCAGTATTAGATTTTTAAATCAATTAAATAAAGAAATTAAAAATTTGATGCACCTACGTTTATTAATCAAAAATGTGACATTGACTAAATTATTTATTTACAGTGGTTGCCAACACACAAAAAAATTATTAACATTTCCCTAACAACTGCCAAATCGAGTTCCTTACCTCTGGTAAAACAATAACTGTCAAAAATTGTATACATCTAATCTAATAGTTTCCCTATTTAATACATGAAAACGATTATAAAAATATACTTGAATACTGTTTAAAAATACGATTTTTAGTCGCGCAAAAAAAAACATTCGCGTTGTCCATATACTTTTGACACCGTACATAGGATGCTTATCGGTCGAAGATCTTTAATTTCTAAAGAGTTGTTAACTTTTGGCAGAGGTCTAGCTAACGCCTGCTTCCAGAGTCTAGAAAAGACGCATTCAAATTCCCTAGAAAGATTTCAACAGTGGTTAGATATCATTAATCTAAGAAAAGTTACGTGATTATTTTGTTTAAAGTTAATATTTTTTTCTACTAGCGTGCGGGAAAGCTAACTTTATGGTACTTTTCCGCACTCAACCAAAAATAAAAAATAAATGTATTGCTATATTTCGCGTGCGGAAAAGTGGCACTTTCCGCACCAGTTAGGTAAACTACTATTCTCTTTGAATTGACGAGTAACATTTTCGTATTTTTTTGAAAATCGCCTTTAAAATAATTTACCAAGCAATGACAATGACATGTTTTAGGGGTTTTGTCAAGCATTTTGATGTTGTCAAAGTTTTGTTTTCGAAAATTGTTGTTTCCACCACGTAGTAAAGGGTACTTCTCAAATGCAAATATCTCCAAAACGACGGAGTTTACAAAAATATATTTTACTAATTCTTGTTCGGAACAACAAATTCTACCAACAGCTAAAGTATTTCTAGGAAATTTTGAATCACCCTGTATATGTAAGCATCTAATTGTGAAAACCGTGTGACACTAGCTGCTACGGCTCGTTTTTTTTTTAAATTCAGTCCCCCCTTCCTACCCTCTTTCCAACCCCCCACACTCAACAAAAACTAATCAACTTATCGCGTGTTGCCAAATAATTTTAGCGGCATTTTTTGCCACGTAGCATATTTTAAAACGAGACATTTTTGTTGCAGATGAGCCCAATAGAAAACGTGGTGCCCAATCTAGTGACAGTCGAAGTGAATGGTGAACAACACGAGGTCCAGCTGAGAAAGAACCACCAAGAACGCCATAGAGACCTTTTTGGAGTTCAGTTAGAGGTAGGTGCGCAACGAAAAGGGCACTTGCGGACCTTGCCTTCGTCTGCTGCAATCAGTCGAATCAAGTGAGCCTTTTGGGCTTGAATGACAAAAATAACATATCCTGACTTCAAAAAACTTAAGGTTTTAAGAAATGAAAGTTAGGTATTTTGTTTTATACATTTTACTTTTTAGTGGTAAAGGTTTTATCAAAATACCTTATTAAAAATGCCTTTTTTAATAAAACGAGATCAAACTGGAGCACTTCTATATCGAATAAAAAATGTATTGAAATCATCGGTTTAGCCGTTTGGAAATAATGCTGGAACAAATACCAAAAAAAAATTACTTGTCAAAGTTATAACCTGCAAGAGTCTGGAAAGGAAAGAAATATTTCTCAAAATGTATACAGGGTACGACGAGTAGTACTAGTAGTAGTACTAGTAGTATAGGGGCGGTCCGTGGGCCTGGCAATTAGGCCTCGTCATGGGCCCTTTCTGCCATACCCCTATGCCCCTACTTCCGCTGCAACTCTCTCTCCGGGCCTCCCTGTCTTCTTTACGAAGTTCAGTATGTCGGCCCATTTGAGCGAGTGCAGCTCTTCTTCCTCTATGGTGGGAATTCCCCACTTCATCCGCCCTGATCTGACATATGCATCGCACTCTGCTGTCAAGTGCTGCGCCAATTCCTCTTCGAGCCATCAAGCGGGACACAGGGAATCTCCTGTTATTCGTATTTGCGTCAGATGTTTCAGTATCCCTGTCAGCAGTCCAATGTCCTTTCGGGTCTTACCTAAGAGCCATTTAGTTCTAGACTGTCTGTACTTTGACTTTTGCCTCCAGGGGCTCTATTCTGGGCGTAATAGAACGATCATACCCTGAGAAGTGATCAATCGCACAAAAGTCATTCAAACGACGCACGGCGGTCATGGAAAAATTAAAAAATTCAAAATCTATCTAAATTTGCCCCTATATGGTTGTCAAGATACTAGGCGAATAGTTGGCCAAAGAATAACCTATGCTTTTTACGAGTTTGACATTACGTATCAGTATTCAACATCAAATTTCAAATAGAAGACCCAGAGTATGACAGTCTTCAACTGTTAATATCTCGAAAACAGTTCAAGATCGACATAGGGTACGTTATATAAAAATGCAATAATATACTGGGTGTTTCATTTGAAAGTTTCGGTTGGCATTCTTTTTAATATACCCTATATACATCAAAAATATTCTAGTATACTGTAACATTTATATATTGTGTCAAATACTTTAAAGTAAATTTGATTGTTCTAAACTAACATTTTTAGTTTAATTTTGTGAAGTGAGCTTAAAATTAAAATATCATGTGACTCTAACTGTAACCAAAATTATCACGTGACTGGACACTTCTAAATAGTCACGTGAGCATCAGTGCTATATTCAAACTGTATTTGATATCCCAACTATTTTGGATAAATAAAACCCATTCAAGCTCCATTCGTCTTTCAATCTACATGTCTTTCGTAGATCCCCCCTCACACCACCAACACAAATTTAGCTAATTAATAAATATATATCTTTTACCTCTTAAAAATGTCTTAAGATAAATGTGAAAATTCACACGATCATCCTGATTAAATTACATTGGGGAAGTGTTTTTTAATATCCGCGTTTTTACAAAAATCGACCACTGTGCGAGTCCTACTCTAAAAGACGGTCAGTAGCGTGCTCTGAAATAATACGAGTGATGTTTTTCACACGAGCTTTCCTACAACTCCCAACTACTGGGTCTAGTCGAGAGAACGACTTTGCTCAAAAATTAATATACGAGGCAGCTCTGCGCGTGCCCATAATAGTTTGGTGATTATTCAATCGTCTCGTCACTGCTTTTAAGCGCATTTATTGGTTGAAACTACTTTTCTTCTCTCAGGCGAACGATCATTTCCTATGACTTCCAGAATCGGTACCCAGGACGTCTTCAGTTTATTGTTCGCCCATTTGTTGAGCTCACTCTGTACCTGTTTCCTTGTTATTCCCAGAAGAGGTTCCGGTCCAATGTATTGGGTCTCGTCTAGCAAGTTCATTCGCTTTCTCTGGGACCCACATCAGTGTTAACCTCTTGTCTTGATCCAGTGTTTACAGTGCTTCAGCGCACTACTCCACCAGAGTACTGACTATTTTGGGTGAACTTAGAGCCTTGAGGGCAGCCTGGCTGTCGGAGCATATCTAAATGTCCCGGTAGGGTTTCTGTCATGATAATGGCATAAACCTCCGCTTGAAACACCGTAGCTTCTCCAAGTGGATAACTTTTCTGAACTTTTTGGCTTTCCGCGTACACTCCTGCGTCTGTGTCTGCCTAGCTGACAGTTTAGAGCTATCCGTGTAACAGACCGTCGCCTCTCTGCTTAATTCCGTTGTACTTTTTATCGAGCCTCCATGGTTTAAGCAGTGCTTTCACTGGCTATGTGTCTAAGTAAGAACGCTATTCAATTCAGATGCACTGAAGAGAGATGCCGGCTAGGCAACGTTGTCAAGCAAACAGTTTAGGAAAACTGCTACTTTCAGCGCTTTAGTCTGTTTTATTCGAAGACGCGGGCGTGAAGGAGATCATAGACGGAATGAAGATCTTGATTATTTTTATTTATTTGATACTGAAATGAAAAAAAAAATACCACAAAATATTTTTTGTGTAAGACCTGAATAGCACGCTTCTCTTCGCGACTCTGGACGTCTGAGGAGGGAGAGTCTAGAAGAATCAGAATTTTTTAAAAGTAACACTCCTGTGTTATTAAATTTAATAAGAGCTTTAAATTCGTTTTACAGTTAAACAAGACTTGAACACGGTTACAAAAAATAAATAGAAAAAGTAGATGGTTGCAGATTGAAGGACTGCGATAGGTTGCTTTAAGTTTTTTATTCTTTTAAAAAACTATAGTTTTGTTTTATATTTATTTCAACAAGATATTTCGTGACAACGCGAGACTGCCACGATAAATAGTCTCGTAGAGTCAGGACTTTAGCGTACCTGGTTATGGGAGGTCAGGCTCAGACTTTTTTTGGGGTTTTCGCCACTAAGTTAAGAATTTTTTTTTTAAATATGTTAAAACCCACTGCGCAAATTCCTAAAGAAAAAATGTGTTCGTTTGTCAGTGGTTTTTAAATAGCAGTAGAATTTCTGCCGAAACGTCAGATAAGTACTTAGATTCTAGTTAGGATTTGCGTGTGTGTAGGCAAATTTTTTATCTTATTTAAAAACCACTGACAAACGAACACATTTTTTCTTTAGGAATTTACGCAGTGGATTTTAACATATTTTTGAAAAAATTTCCTTAACTTAGTGGCGAAAAACCCAAAATAAGTAGTTTCGAAATTATGAATCCGCCACAAACATATGGACTCATAATAACTGTTTACGCCCTTTAAAGGCAACATTTATCGTTAAATTTGACGGAATCTTACTTGGGAATCTTTTAGTTAATTGTGAGTGACATCGGCAACAGCGTATCGGTTTCTCAACTTTATTATCTCTTTCGGTCTCATTTACGAGCCATTGTGCTTCTTTTTCAATACACACTATTTTGTCACCCTAGACAAGAGCTGTCGAACCACACTTTTTGATTGATTTTAAGAAAAAAAATATTCTCTTTTCGAAAGTTATATTTTTGTGAAGGTGCCGTCCCTAAATAGTTATTCTGATAAAAACTAAAATCTTCTATATACGTCCTACTGTCAACACCTGTCAAAAATATGTCATTTTTTCCCAAAATGTAAAAAAAAAATATTTTTAAAAAATAAAAATTGCGGCTTATTAGCATTTCATTTTAGACAAAAAAAAGTCAAACAAGCATTTTTGTAGTACTAGTTTTTTTATAAACGTCATTTAAATGTTTGAAAAATGGAAAAAATTGTCACATTTTGAATTTGTTAAAAGCATGTGAAACTTGAAAGAGAACATATTTTCGCTTAAAAAACGTTACAATGTTTTTTACATCCGTTATAGTTTCTATACAGGGTTCCTAAGCAAATCCTTAGGGGGCCAAGCAGCCGTGTATAAGACGCAGACAAACGGAAAAGCACATTAGGCAGAAAAGGATGGGTATGGGGCGATGTTGTCACTACATCTTACACGTAGTAAATCCATTCCAGGTTGTTGTTTTCTAATGTTTTCCATTTTCATACCTTTAGGACTGGAATAAAAATTGTTTTTGCTCGACTTTAATACCAAACTGATGAAAGATATTGTAAAAAAAATATTTTTCGGCTTTTCATTTTGTAACCATTGTCCTTACGCACTGTTTACAGGCTGGGGGCTGAGATACATGCAAATGCCTAACCTAAAGCGTTCATACACGGCCGGAGAAATCGACTGAGATATTTCCGTAGAAACTTTATCAAGCAAATAGGACGGGTTGACGCCTTCGAACGTCCAACCCGGGTTTTGCACTTTGATTCGAAATCAAAAAGGAGGAACAGTCAGATGTGGGGCCGTGCACAAATTACGTAACGGTGATTTTACCAATTTTTGATCCCCGCCCTATGTAATGTTTTGTAACGGTTTGGCACGCCACTCCCCTAATATTACGTAACGATTTCCAGACCACTACCCCCCCCCCACAAAAAAAACTTTTCACTTATTTTCATTCCAAATTTTCTTAGTTTCAGACGGCCACTGTAGTCCCAGTGGAGGAGGGCGAGAAAATTGATATTTTTTTCTTAAAAATTATACTCTTTAAACCTATTTTTTTGCGTTCCCGAAATTACGCAATTTTGAAAAAAAATTGTAAGCGGCGCCATTTTTATTTCGTGCTTTGTTTTTCTAACATTTTTGCGTTCGGCTAATTTAATTGAAAAATTTTTGCCTTCTTCTCACTCGAAACCAAGATCCCCCGTTTTAGGAAAACTGATCCCGTCTCATTTTTTTCTACGGTATGACGAAAATTTCGAGAAAGTTGAAGAAAAAAATAAAGAAAGTGGCAGAGCTCAAGTTTTTCGTAAAAAAAATGTTTGTTGTAAAGAAACAGAGCAAAATAAATCTTTTCACCCCTTTTTGGGTGTTACAAATATTGGCAGCCCCTTATTTTTCGCTTTTACCCTCCCGCTAGTTTTGAAGAATTGGTTCGCTACATGTTTCGAGATCATGTCATAAAACACCTCGAAAATATCAAATGTAGTGTAGGGCCAGCTTTATTTAAAATCAATAAAATCCCAAACAAAAAGCTCTGCAGGAAAAACAGCCCCGTTTATTGATTTCTTTGGCTGCTAGTGCTAGCTGCATGGTTTGGCCGTTTCCGGATAGATGTCACTAGTAGAACAGAATGGAAAGAAATTTAATTAAAAGCGAAGATATTTCTTTCTAATGTTAACAACCTCACGAGTTTATCGCTCAGTATCGTAAATAATGGACCCCGCCGCCTCCTTTAAGCAAGAAAAAGCTGTGGTTTGGACCTGAAAACATCTAATTTTTAATTAGATCATCTCATGGTGTGGCCGCCATCTAGCGAAATTTGCAGACATCTTGTCAACGGTTATTATTGCAACTTTGCTCACAATGAAAGAGTGGCGACAATTTTTTCTCATGAAAGCAGTCCGGAGATAATAACAAACTGGCACCATTGCTCAATATACCTGTTTCTTTTGTGCGCGCAGAACTTTCTATGCCATTTCTGTTTGATTTATTGAAATCCTATCCCTAAGGAAAATCTTAGGAACCCTGTATAAGAGTAAAATTAGTTGAAGAAAATGCTAAAATCATGTCGATTGTATTAAAAGTCTTTGCACCAAGATTTTTCTATAAACCTAAACTTCTAAAAAAATTACAATTATATGCTAAGTAGGTAGTCTTATTACCTATCAAACGACAGTAAAAAAGTTTTGACTTTCTTATGTTTATTAAGTAAAAATAAGGAATAACCAAATTTCTGCAACATAAGAAAAATAATTTGTTGATTGACCGTAATACTGACTAGTACGTGATCCTTTGTGCTCTGATATTTTTTTAAAATGTTCTATGAGACCCTTCGAACTCACCGAGATTAAGGGGGCAAGATAGAAGCAGGAATAAAAGAACCTTATATAGTCAATATTTGTTGTTATTTTATTGTATATAAAAAGATCTCTTTCAGAGAGCTCCTCTTATTTAATTCCGCCAGAGGTTGTCTTTTCAGATCTAGTCGAAACTTTTTTACTGTCGTTTGATAGGTGATTGTTTTTTTAGAGTTTAGTTTTATAGAAAAATCTTGGTGCAAAAAAGTTCAATACAACATGATTTTACAATTTTCTTCAACTTATTTTATTTTTGTATAGAAACTATAAGTGATGCAAAAAAAAGTTGTAACGTTTCTTTATCGAGAATATGTTCCCTCTCAGGTTCCTCATCGCTTTTTCGGAAAATATATTTTTTTAACTAACAGCTAACTCTATAAGCCCAAATTTTTTATTTTTTAAAAATATTTTTGACAGGTTCTGTCAGTAGGACGTACATGGAAGATTTTAATGTTTATCAGAATAACTATTTAGGGACGTCATCTACACAAACATATACCTTTCGAAAAGAGCATATTTTTTTTCTTAAAATCAATCAACAAATGAACTGTGGAACCCTGTATATGGTTCACCCTGTAAATCCCAACACCCAATTCGGGGTTTTTCTCCCACCTGCAACCCTTTAGCGCCAATAATAATAATTATACGCCAACCACCCCCTAACACCCTCATTCGGCATACAATTCTGACGTACATTATAGAGTCTATTTCCAGGTAGAGTCGGTACACAAGGAATTTTCGTGCCAGCAAACATGAGTTGTAATTTTAAAATCGAAAATCTATGCCCATTACCAACCCCGTGGCGGTGGTCGTTATATACAGGGTGTGTAAAGGGGTCCCTATAAAAAACCCGAAAATAAAAGAGGTACGAAAAAAATTGTATCAAAAATGAAATGACGGGAAAATCAAATCGCTAGAAAATATATGCATAGACTTAAATTTAAACGAAACATATTTTTATAGTAACACAACATGTCAGAAACTATTTTTAACGAAAATAATTTAATATAAACATAGTAAAGCCGAATCACAAAATTCAAGAACCCCAATCTGTCCGAAAATTATTTGAACCGATATAGCCACGACTTCAATTGCTACGTTGCCAGGCTTACGGCAGGGAAGACTCGAAAGTAATTTTTTAACAATATTGTATTGTCATCAGACCTATATTACTGTTCCAAATTTCGTTAAAATCGGTTCACGGGAAGTTTGTCAAAAATGAATCGCAAGATTTGATAGACAGTTAGACAGCCGAAAATAAAATCGTTTAATAAAAAAAAAACCCGTGTCTTTCAAATAGAGAAACTTATCAACGCTGCAATCAAGAGCCTACGACACTCTAGAGATTTAAATTTGACGCATGCCCAATAGCGATTCAGATGGGGGTCCCATAAAATAAAGAAAAGTCAAATGCAGGAATCGCTATTTATAGAAACAAACTTTGGCAAAATCGTATTTTGTAGAACTTTGGAGAAATATACATCAAAGAAATCGTAAAACAGAGAAATCGTAAAACGTAGAAATTGGTAAGGTAAAAATCTGTTCTCTCCCTGACAGGTTTTTGCATGCGAGCTTAGAATAAGAAAGGGCGTAGAAAAAACATTTGTATTTTTATTTTTTTCTGCTAAATTTAAAGAGTGGTAGGTTGATTTGGGTTGGTTTTTTAAGTATTTTGAATTGATCTGGGTTGATTTGGGTTAGTTTAAGTTAGTTCGGACAAGCCGGGTTGGTTTAGAAAAAAAATAACTTGATCTACACCCTTTCTTATTCGAAGGGCACATACAAACAGCTGTTAGGCACAGAACAGATTTTCGCCTTACCAATTTCTACGTCTTATGGTTTCTCTGTTTTACGATTTCTGCGATGTATATTTCTCCGAAGTACGATTTCTACAAAGTACGATTTTGCGTTTGTTCATTTCTATGAAATACGTTTCTCTATTGTATTTTTCCTACAAACTATAGGGACTCTTCGGATGGATTGTGGTTTTGCTCATTTAAGGATCAGGGGTCCTATTTTTGAAACCATACGAAATTATTCGCATGCGACTACTTCCGTCTCTTCCTATACCGTATAGAAAAGGAGGCAAAAGACATGCCGATATGCTGATTCATGGGTAGTACGTGAAAGAATAACCTGTTTTTCATGCGAAACAACACGATTGCCCTCCACCCACTCGTGCAATATTGCGTTAAACCAGTCGAATTCGAACGCGGTCCACACATACCGGTTTATCTTTCGCCTCTCAATTCACACGGTATAGAAAGAGACTGACATAAAAATTGTCGATTATTCAGTACACGTATGCGAATATTTTCGTATGGATTCGAAAATCAGACCCCAGGCATATTATTTTCTATCAATTTGTGGTTCAAGTGTTTTTCGTTTCTAGAAAATTATTTTTGATACTTTTTTAATTTTGTTATTTTAAGGTTCGGGAAAATTATAATGAAAGTGAAATACGTAGGAAATAGGGGAAATAAACGTCACAGGGAAACAAATTGGTGCGGCAAGCCCCTCGACTGTCCCTTTCGTATTGAATGTTATCCTATCCATAATAAGTTATACCATGAACTATTGATGCTCTAGAAGTCTAGAACTCTACATGTTCATTGCTGCCCACACTAGTGTGCCCCGAGACCCCACTCATTCTGTATATAGGTATACAGCGTGAATGGAAAAAATTAATGGAAAATCCAATTTTCGTGGTTTCGTGGCAACGGCGAAAAATGCAACGTACAAACATTGGCATTGATTCGATGAAATACCGGTGAAAACTGGAAAATAATCGATATGGCCCAAGTCTGGGGCTCTCCTACTATTAGAGCAAGAGCTCATAGTATTAAATTGTGATGGATAGGTACCCTGCCAAAAATCCCGCCTAAAATCTTGTAAAATTGAACAATTTTATAAGGTTCTATGAGGGATATTTCGTACCTTTTAAAAATCCAAAAAAATTTATTTTATTTTATAAAATTTGATATGAAGTTTTTTGACCCTTTACCTCGGTTTGTAACGTGTGTTTGGTGTGATGTCTTAAATTTTAAAAATTTTGCCTGCAGTACTATTACGTCACTAATTGCTACAATTTTAGTCTAAGTCTAAGGAAAATTTTCATATGCGGCACATTTATGATTTGGCAGCAAATCTATACTGGAAAACAAAAAAAATGCAACACCATGTATATGTATACATTATTTGTGTGTATACCTTATCTCAAAAGAAATATGTGATAAATTTTTTGTCTTTTCTGAAAATTTTAAATAATTTTTCTCGTAGTTTTTGGTCTTTGTGGATTGCTTACAGTTTACTTAAAAACGACTTCGAGAAAGGACGCATCGTGAGCATGAAAGAGGCTGGTTTTAGTTAACGGGAAATTGCAAGAAGGGTTAATGCCAATCCATCAACAGTGTTAAGAGTTTGAAGAAGGTGGTTCAATGATGAAACTTAATATAAACATCGTGCGGGTTCTGGACGCCCTAGATTATTACAAGGTCGTGATTTACGGCATCTCAGACTACTTGCTCTCAGAAATCGACGGGACAGTATACACCAAGTAAGAGATGTTCTAGTTGCAGCTACAGGACGAGTGTTTTCAAGGATGACAGTTAAGCTGAAGGCACAATTGAAAATACAAGCGACTAAATACAAATTACAGTGATTTCTAACCGCACTTTTTTGCACCAAACCTTTGGTATTTTGTATCTGTCACTAGTAGCCTGCATTTAGTAGTTTTATTTTAACTTAAAGCATTGTTTTAACGGCTTTGAAAGTCTGTCACTAGTATCTAGTAGCTTGTGTTTTTAATTGTGTCTTCAGCCTTAATCGAAGATTGCTTGGTATGGGGCTGAGGGCTTACCGTCCGCTTTTGGTGCTACCTTTGACCCCACAACGTAAGGCTCGCCGCTTGGAGTGGTGCAGAGCTCGGCAGAACTGGAATGACGAATGGAATACCATAAGCTTCAGAGATGAATCCAAGTTTTGTTTAGACTATTTGCTGTTGAACGTGATACACCAAGACAGCAAAGTATCATGGTATGGGTGCTATATGTTTAGAAAGCAGATCACCTCTAGTCCTTACCAACGGCAATCTGACTGCTCGGCGATACTTACAAACTATCCCAAATGCGATCTTTTAACAAGATATTGCTCGTGAAACAATGGACTTCTTAAATGAACTTGGCATAGAGACTTTGGAATGGCCAGCAAGATCGCCTGACTTGTCGCCTATCGAACACGTATGGGATATGATAGGGCGCAATCTTTGTCGATTACCACGTGCCCCTGGAAACTTAGATGAACTCTGGCATGCCGTAAGGAGGATTTGGATGGGTGTTCCTCAATATGATATAGACCATCTTATTTTGTCAGTGCCCAATTGAACAAACCAGTGCATAAATATTCATGTAGAAGCCACTCATTATTAATTTTTTGATGATTATCAAGGAGGAATCTTCTTGGAATTGTAATCAATTACTAAGAGCATCTTAATAGAGTAATATATAAATAAATTACTTTAAAAATATTTTACCTTTCTGGCATCTAACCCAATCTACTTTTCTAAAAATATTTTACAAAAAACCTAAGAGATCAAAATTTTAAGCAATTTTTTTGTCAGCAATATTTGGAACCCGTAAAAAATATATCATGGAGGAATCTTCTTGGAATTGTAATCAATTACTAAGAGCATCCTAATAGAGTAATATATAAATAAATTACTTTAAAAATATTTGTCCTTCTTGGCATCTAACCCAATCTACTTTTCTAAAAATATTTTACAAAAAACCTAAGAGATCAAAATTTTTAAAGAACTTTTTTTTTTGTCAAAGTCTTCGCCTGCAGCGCTATGCCAATATTAAATATCGTTATAATTTTGTAATTTTAAGCAATTTTTTTGTCAGCAATATTTGAAACCCGTAAAAAATAGCATTTTAGTGTAATTTTTTAAAAAAATTTGCCTGCAGCTCATTTAGGGGTTAATTTTTAAAAAATTGTAAATGAGACTAGATGAGATTTGCTTTTAAAAATAGGTATTTTTATTTCGTATACACTAATACAACATATAATAAACCGCCCCTCTTTCCTCCCTTCAGTTCACGAGCTCAAGCAATAGGCACCTACCAAATTTTTAAAAATTTACCATAGGTAGGTAGTTGATTTTTATTAAATGGTGAACCCCCCAGCGTCGATTTCTGGCTACGCCACTGGTTTACAGTATTTTATGATCACATAGTTTTTAATGGTTTCTTTTTTAGGAGATTTTGCGCGGTTTTATAAACATGATTGTTAAATCATTTTATATGGAAACGGCAATAATGTTCCCATATATTTTTACGAGAATTTATCGTGTCAAATATTATGTTACCATAGTTATCAGTAACTTCTTATTTGTACCTATAGAAAAAAAGTGAGCTCACTAGGATTTTTGAGAGTTATCTCTTTCTAGTTGTATCTACGTGTCACTTGTTGTTCCTACATATAAAATTAACGAAATTTTGTTTTGTTCGCTGGTGGAAAAAAATTGAGGTTATTGGCAATATTTTTTAGTTAAAAGATTGTTTAATGTAGCTTTTTTTAAGACAAATGTGCCCTTATAATTTAGTTTTAGTTAGTTTTTAGCCATAACCTACTCATTTCAAGTTTCTAATATTCATGCAACGTTAAGTATGGTTAAGGCTATAGTTTCTCCCTAGATTGGGATTACCAGGAATTAGGAGTCATAGAAACATTCGGCGCCCATAATCCCACATAATTTTGTTTTTATTTTGATTCAACCATTTTTTTTTTAATTTAAATTATTGCGACATAGTTATGTGTCAAAAACACACGGATACTTGAGTACTGACAAAACAGGTCAGTAAAGAGGTTGGAAAGACTTTTGCTAGTCGTTGACGCTCCTCTTTAAAATAGAATACGATTATTTCGTCTAGCGCCAGTAGCCGATTTTTAAATCTGCATGCTTTTAAGTTAACTTGTTGTCGGTATCAGAGGTAGCGGGAGTGTTTCCAATTCAATTATAAATGCACCTGTAAATGCATCCTTAAACATTTTATACTTATGTGCTTTAGCGGCGCAGAACGCGAAAAGTCAAAACAAGTAACCTAGCCCCAAATTTTTGACACGGTGCTAAAAGATCTCTGGTGTCCCACTGTGGATAAACATAAATAAAGTCTATAAATCTACGTAAAATTTTGCAAAAAAATCATGTCGACAGGGTTAAATTGATTTCCCTTACAGTGTTGCAAAAAAACAATTCCCCAGATTTTAACTACGACCTTAAGTATTTCAATCAAAAGTAAGTACTATAGGCCCTTGCAAACCAGGTAAACTTAATATTTATTTAAAATGAAAATTGTTATGATGAAAAATAGTGGTCGTACTTAATAATAATTTTGTGCTTGACTACATACTTTAAAAAAAATTATATAATACGTCATTGGAGGATTACCATCAATTCTTATAAAAGCGTATATAAATCGATCAAGTTTACCATACAAAATTATCAAATTTTGGAATTGTCCATATATATGAACATAAAATACTACAAAAAAATACTATTAATTCCTATAACTTATGAAATTTTCTATTGAAGGGCACAAAATATTTACTATAAAAAAATACCATAAATTTCTATAAAAAAATATATAAACTATCTATTTCATTATTAAATTCCTTGTCCGTTCCGACGAGAAATTATAAAAAAGAAGAAAAAAGAAAAAATAAAAAAAGTTAACATAAAAATTTTAGATGAATTCTGTGAATTGTTTTAAAAAACTATATATTATCTATCTATGAGGCTTTTTCGTTTTCTTATGAGTTTTTGTGGGGGATATTTGGCAGGGTAACCGTCACCATTTTTAAACGAATTGACTTGCACCCCAAAATTGTGGCTAATGGTTCAGTACACTAACCTAAAGAAGGGAAATTAATCCCTCTAAATCATAAAAACCCACCTTTAGCCACACATTTTTGAGGTGCAAGACTGACAGTTTCGTATTAAGGATGGAAAAACGTAAGTCTCAGCAAAAAATGGTGCATAAGGTTTGCCTATAGATCATAATTTATACCATGAGCTCTTGGTCTATGTTGGAAACATGGCTCTATAACTATACTTAGATAGAGCCGTGCAGGACTAGTGACGAAGACAGACCTGCATTGGAGCATGTTATATAGAGCGTAGATCAATAATTTTACTTCTACCGCTTTTTTGGCAGCTCGCTGATTGTAAAAGCGCCCGCTGTTTATAATTCGTTTCATGACGGAATTAAAGTGTTTTAAAATGAAATCAGATGCTCTATTAAAAGTATAAAAATGTACAATTGCTTTTTACACATCATCTTCAATTTTTTACAAAATTTGAGAAAAATCATTAGATATTGTAATTTTACTTTCTAAAATGTAAAGTTCGGTTTTGCATGCCTATAACAATGCACTGTTAGGTATCTAATAACGCAAATTCACAATCTTTTTTTAACAATATGGCCACATGGTAACCAGTGATTGATTGTGAATCCACTAGTATTTTTAGCAGTGAGTTTTGTTAAGAATTAAGAGACCTTAATAAACCTAAAAAAAACTAAAAGGAACTGTCAAAAGCAATTTTACAATCGAGCTTCCACTTAAGGTGGAATTTTGACCTTATTCTTGATGTGATAGAAAATTTAATACAAACGCAGATTTCTATCAATCGCAAAGCTAAAAGCTGTCACGCCAAAGTCCACATTTCGATTGAAACATCGCTACTGGTACAAATCAGTAGAGTGATCCCGATAGAACGACGCTGAAACGACTACCTTTGTAATTGGTGGAATCAAAAATAAGGTCTCTTTAGTTTTTCTGCTCCTCTCTGGTTCAGGTCGATGGTTCGCAACTTATAGAAAATAAAATAGTTTCTTACTCCTTGTGTGGGAAAAAGTCTAAAATATGGCCTTCGAAGTCCTTTAACCGCCTCATAAGAAAGACCTTATTATTATAGAACTAATTTCTTAGCTTGTGTAAGTCTAAAAGCCAATGTACAATGCATTTTCTATTAAAAAGAAATGAACAGCATGACAGTGCTGGAATGATTTTCATGAATAAGAGACCTTTTCGATATTACCGCGTATACGTTTAATGGAAGACGGAATTAATTGCTATTTGTATGACAAGGAGGCAGTTTTCCATTAAACAAGCCTTTCCATTTAAAAAAATTGTCTGGATAGATTATTTTTTTCAGAACTATAATAAAAAATTGATTTAAGATTTACTTCAAAAATTCCGTCGCTCAAGTAGTATTCACACGTTTCCTGAATATATCCAAGCTATTTTGGGGGCTTTTTCTGAGTGTATCCAGACTTTTAGGGTGTATTTAGACTTTTCTGGAGTCTATCCAGTCTTTCCTGAGCATATCCAGGCTTTTTCTGCGTTTATCGAGACTTTTCCAGGTTGTATTCAGACATTTACAGAGTAAATCCAGACTTTTCCAGGGTGTATCCAGGCTTTTAAGAGTTTATCCAAACTTTCCCTGGGTGGATCTAGGCGGGTTAGGGATTATCCAGACTTTTCCTGGGTGTATCCAAACTTTTCCGTGGTGTGTCCAATTTTTTAAGACTGTATCTAGACTTTTCCAGGAGGTATCAAGACGTTTCTTGGCTGTATCCAGACGTTTCCGATGTGTACCCAGACTTTTCCAGGGTGGTGTCAAAAATTGTAGCCACAATAAACTAAAATTTTCGTCCACCAATCACGCTAAAACGGCTGAACCGATTTGGTTTAAATTTGGTAGGAAAATAGGGTGTAACCTGGATCTTAAAAAGCTTTTATCTATGTAACGAAATAGATATGTTTGTTCGAGTGGAATCTTGCTACTTAATTTTGACCAACTTCCCGTCATCAGATCGGCTTCAAATTTAGCATGTTTATATAGTTGCCGTGACAGCACAAGAATATAGCATGATGAAATTGACAGCTCCCCCCTACTCGAAGGGGGTGGAGGGGAGTTCAGTTGAAGTACGCCCGATTTCGTTGAAATTTGGTATGTTGGGGCACTTGATTATGGAGATAACGAATTTTTAATCAGATTTTAAAAATTCAATATTGCGGATTTAAGATGGACGATTTTCGGTCATGTTTTGCTAACCAATTTTAACTGACTTACCCACATCCGATTGTGTTCAAATTTGGTATGCGTTTATAGTTCCGGTGAAAATACAATAATATGGTATTCTCAGGTACCCATCTTCCTCTAGCGAGGGAAGTGGAGGAGGAAAAATTTAGTTTGTTCGATTTAAATCAAAATTGGCATACAGGGGTTTTTCGGGAAGGGGATATGAATTTTTGATCATATTTGAAAATTTCAATATGGACGATTCAATACGGACAGTGTAGAGTACAAATACAAAAATTAAAAAATAAGCTTTTATTTCAAAAACTTTTAAAGGACAAGCTTTTATTAAATGCACTGAAAAGTAGAAAATAATTTTTTATCTTTCTTATACCATAATAAAAGCGATGGGCGCAAATTAAAAATTTTAACTTTACGGTGACAAATAGATAACTACAAAAGAAGACCTAAATTCTTCTTCTGGTCGAATGATCAACATAACACTTTAATCTAAAGAAGCTGAGAACGAGTGAGATTGCCGTGCTTGCCAAGCCTTTGAAAATGTCCTTAGGTTATAAAGTAATACAACTGTTTCTTAAGTGAATCGTCGATGTGACCGATATACGATACCTAAAATTAAAATTTTTAATTTACGCCCGTCGCTTTTATTATGGTATAAGAAAAATTAAAAATGATTCTCTACTTTTGAGTGCATATATTTATTAAAAGCTTGTTCTTTAAATTTTTTTTTTAATAAAAATTTATTATTCGACACGTCACTCAGTGATTTGAATTATATGGTATGCAAAATTGAATTTTTCTAAAGTTTATAGCATATTTGATACAAAAATATTGCAAAAATAAAAACGGACATATCTCGGAAACCAATAAACGTATTTACTTTAAATGTGGCACACATAAGAAGCCCCAAAAGCCACTTAAACCAAGGCATAAAAAAATTAAATTCCAGGTTCGGACTAAAAAAAATATTTTTGTTAAAAACAACACCCTGTATACTGCAATTTGCAAATTTTGGTATTACCACATAAGAGCTAAAGGATGGTGCTGTAATACCTTTAGATTGTATTTAACAAATTCCGACCCTGAGATGTTAGGGTTAGAAACAATATCACGTTCTAAATTACTAAAAACGTATTTTTAGGTTAAAACTAATTATAGTAGTATAAATAATTCAACACCCACCCTACGCAAGAAAAAAACAGGCAGATACGGGGCCTGATTAATAATTTTTAATTTATTTTTATAAAATATACAAACAGATACTTTTAAATTATTACTAAACCCTATTTTAATTTGACATCCCCGTTTTCAAAATTGGTTTGGGTTGGGACTAATATTTATTTGATTTTATTTGTCTTAATTGGAAAATTTTTTTTTGTTCTTGAATTGGAGATTTTGATATCACAACATACAAGGCCAAGGATGTTGCTATAAGTATTTTTTTTAATTGATCATCATCTACAAAACCGTCCAAAGATTACAACCAGGGGATAATGTACAGGGTGATCTACCATAAATGCCACCGCCACTTTTCTTTGTTATACGGGTACGAATTCCGAAAACTAAAAATATGTGTTTGTATATTTTATAAAAATAAATTAAAAAATATTAATCCGGCCCTGTACCAGCCTGTTTTTTTTCTTGGTTAGGGTGGGTGTTGATTTATTTATGCCTAAATTAGTTTTAACCCAAAAATAGGTTTTTAGTAATTTAAAACGTGATATTGTTTGTAACCCTAATATCTCAGGATTGGAATTTGGATAGTTTTATTTTTTTTAATAAAAAACTGAGACTTAACGCGTTAAATACAATCTAAGGGTATTATAGCACCATCCTTTAGCTTTTATGTCAAAATTTGCAAATTGCAGTACACAGGGTGTTATTTTTAACAAAAATATATAATACTAAATCTTTTTTAGTCGGGACCTGAAATTTTTTTTTATACAATCGTAAAAGTGGCTTTTGGGAATCCTTATGTGTGCCAAATTTAAAGTGAATACGTTTATTGGAATGCATTTACGGTAAATACATTCCTTACAATTTCATACGTTAAAGGAGTATCAGAGAAAATTCGAAGAGTAGCGAAAAACTTTAATATTAAAACAGCTTTTAAATCTAGTCATACAATTCGAAGCCTTCTTAGTAAAACAAAACCGGAGAACAAACAAAATAAGGAATGCATTTACCAAGTTCCTTGTGAGTGTGGTGAATCATAAATAGGCGAAACTAAAAGACCACTATCTGTTAGGCTTAAGGAACATCAGACGAATACCCAAAAAGGTGAAACAACGAAATCAGGAATCGCCGAACATGCATGGTCAAAACAACACCGAATGAAGTGTGCAGAAGCAAAGGTTTTGCACAAAGAGTCACACTGGAAGAAACGAAAATTTCTTGAAGCTGCCTTTGTTGGGCAGGATCAGGGTATTTTCAGTAAACCAAATATTTGGAAGCCCCTCCTTGGGCCGAACCAACTTCTTAAACTTCAAGGTTGAATGATTTCTCACAGTATATAAGTACGTAGCCTTAGGAATTGATTGTAGTTTGCACCTGAAGACGATCAGAGATTGTACTGATCGAAACGTCGTGTATAAATAAAATATAGACAATGGAAGTCCGAAACACAGAGTTAATTTCAAACATATCATTGTCTCAAACTTTCAAATAAAATATTTGCATTTCGTCGAGTATAATCAAAGTCAATATTTTTTCCAAATTTTAACGAAAGTCAAGCTCGGAAAAAAAACTTTGTAGTGTAATAAGTCATTTTTCACGTGTGCCCTCGCCGTCACGAAAGAAAAACATTATTGCCTGTTCGTGTGAAGTTAGATTAACGTAGCTCGTGTTGTACGTTATGTTAAAAAAATAAAATTAAGAAAAATACCCAGTCGTGCATATAATTTGACCGATATATTTTTTTCCGATGTGATGTATTGTTTTTTTTTATTTTTCCGCATTTTTTTAAAGAGAAATCAGGAAATGTTGAAGAATTTTAACAATAACAAAAAGTTTATTAACAAACAAATTTTTAAAACTTCAGTAGTAATACCCAAAGAGGTAAAACAACAAAATCAGGAATCGTCGCACACGCATGGTAAAAACAACACCGAATGAAGTGGACAGAAGCAAAGGTTTTGCACAGGGAGTCACACTGGAAGAAACGAAAATTCCTTGAATCTGCCTTTATTAGGCAGAATCAGGGTGTTTTCAGTAAACCAAGTGTTGAAATTCCAAATATTTTGAAGTCCCTCCTTAGGCGGAGCCAACTTCTTAAACTTTACGGTTGAGTGATTTCCCATAGTATATAAGTACGTAGCCTTAGGAATACATTGTAGTTTGCACCTAAAGAAGGTCCGATATTGTACTGATCGAAACGTCGTGTATATATAAAATATAGACAATGAAAGTCCGAAACACAAACGTTGGAATCCCGGTATCAGCGATCTTTTTCGAGGCTACGAGAAAACTTTAATTAAGCTCATCGAATTCCTATGTCAACCAAGAGACAGAAACATTATTCCGGTTGCGTTTCGTCTTAAGGCAGGACAACGATTTCAGCGGATTCTAGATGACGCCAGTAAAGCACTCATACGATCCCAAATCAGCTTTTATCACTGAAGTCCTCACTGACAGAAGAACTGGGACAACGGTTTCAGGAGATTCGAGAAAATACTATAAAGAAAGATTATCAACCGATTCTGGATAAAATCACACGAACCTGCAACCATCTACAACAGACTTGGCAGGCGAAGCACCAAAGAAAACTCGCTCATCAACATTCACAAAGCCAATCGACAACGGACACCGTAAAAACTATCATTAATGCATCAAAGAAGACAACGACACCCATAGAGGAAAACTTACTTGCCAAATGACTTAACTTAGAAAGTCATCCTCTTCGACGACAAGATGCCGACGAGTTCAGACATCAAGTAAGGACCATTATTGACAAACCTATTAAGCATACTTCTAACGTAAGCAAGACAGAGGAAATCGCGTTGAAGAATCTTCATTGCAACAGTGATTTTGGACACAGAAATCTATGACCAGAAAGTTGAAGAGGTATTTGTCAAAGGAAACTATAAACTTCTCTCAAAAGACCCGACGCAATAAATCGAAAGTAAGGTTTATAGAACTTTAAAAAAATATTGCAGATATATTGCTGGACAACACAAGATCTCAACATACACCACATTATAGCAAGCCTCCTAATCTATACAGACTTCACAAAGATGCAATGCCCTTACGCCTAATCACAAGTTCCAGAAATTCTCCAAAAAGCAATCTGTCTAAATTCCTTTTGAAAATTATTCAACCAACTTCATTTGTAGAAAATTTCAACTATTTTGTTAATATTCTTATTAACAAATTATTTGATTTATTTCTGTTTGTAAAATGTAGAACGAGTCTCGTTTGTTTAAATGTTTTTTATTTTTATTTTCTTTTTAACTCTTGTAATGTTTTTTAAATGTTAATATCGACCGTGACGTTTTATATACCAGGTCTGAAGATGCCTATGTAAGCGAAACACGTGTAACCTACCAAATTTTGAATTAATTTTGGATTTTGAGACTTTGAGCTTCCCAAGTAGAAGCATTTGAGAAAATGGACGACCCTTTTTAATAGACAATGGAAGTCCGAAACACAGAGTTAATTTCACTAGTAAATGCGCACACATTAATTATAGTTCCGGTGACAATACAATAATATGTCATTATTAGGCACCCCACCCCCCTACGAGGGGAGTGGAGGGGAGAATACACCTAAGTTTGTGCGATTTCAACCAAAATTGGTATACGAGGGCTTTTGGGGATAAGGAATACGAAGTTTTGATCAGATTTTGAAAATTCAATATGGCGGACTCAAGATGGACGATTTTCGGTTATGTTTTGTTAACCAATTTTAACTGAATTATCCACATCCGATTGTGTTCAAATGTGGTATGCGTTTATAGTTCCCGTGAAAATACAATAATATGGTATTCTCAGGTACCCACCTCCCTCTAACGAGGGAAGTGAAGGGGGAAAAATATTTAGTTTGTTCGATTTCAATCAAAATTGGCATACAGGGATTTTTAAGGAGGGGGATTATGAATTTTTTATCAGATTTGAAAATTTCAATATGGCGGATTCAAAATGGACGATTAAGGTTACAAATCTAAAAAATAACAATGTGTGTTCAAATTTGGTATGCGTTTATAGTTCTGGCGACAATACAATAATATGGTATTATAGTGGAGGGGGAAAAGATTTAGTTTGGTCGATTAAAAAATTGGCACACAGGGGTTTCTAGAGAAGGGGATATGAACTTTTGATCAGGTTTGAAAATTTCGATATGGCGGATTCAAAATGGACGATTTAGGGTACAAATCTAAAAATTAAAAACTAAATTTTTATTAAGAAAAACTTTTAAAGAACAAGCTTTTATACATACAACCGATGGACGCAAATTAAAAATTTTAACTTTACGGTGACAAAATTCACCTTCTATTCGAAAGATAAACATAATGCTTTCATCTAAAGAAGCTGAAAATGGGTGAGATTGCCGTGCTTACCAAGCCTTTGAAAATGTCCGCAGGTTATAGAGTAATGCAACTATTTCTTAGGGGAATCGTCGATGTGACCGATATACGATACCCAGCCACTGACGATACCTAAAGTTAACATTTTTAATATGCGCCCATCGCTTTTATTATGGTATAAGAAAGATTAAAAATTATTTTTTACTTTTAAGTGCATGTTCTTTAAAAGTTTTTTTTTAATGAAAACTTATTTTTAAAACTTCACTGGTTCAAAAGCTATATACATGCGCACACACAACACAGGGGTCAACTTGTAACACTGTCTAAATAAATTCTTCCCACCCTTCTCTTCCGGAGGCGTAGGGAATAAAACTTCATTCCAATCATCCAACAACTTTATAGCTATTAGTATAGGTACCAATCGAAAACGTATAATCAAGAGCACAGAATGTGATAAAATACCTGAGCTTTATATAAATTATATGTACGGACAGAAAAAAAGCTTATTTTCAGTTCAAAGGCACACTTTGCTCATAAAAAATTCAGGAAGTATTGAACCCTTATTACAATCATTTCCATAAGTTGATAGACGGGCTGATTGGATATTCTATGAATGTTTATTTAAGGTTAATTTTTAAATAACTTTGAGGTCGTTTATAAATACGAACTGTCGCTTATCAACTATTATAATGAAGAATATTTAGTTATTCTTTAATAAGGAGGTGACTAAAAATAATTTAAACTACTGTTTAATTAACCCAATCAAAAATACGTATGTAAAAAATATGTAAAATACCTAATTAAAAAAGACGTCTAGTTGTAGACAGTCGGCTCCTAATTCACCACCATTAGAGTCAGCTTTTAGGGTTAATAACACTGTCCAACAATTTTTTTTTTGTTTCCTTCAACTTATGAGTTAATTCCTACCAATTTTCGGTTGCGAAAAACGAATATGACAAAGAAAATTTTTTATTAGCTCTAGTTTCTATGATAAAAAAAAAATGAGCTTTTCATTTAATAAGGATTATGAGGTAACGAAAAATATTAATTATGTATGCTAACAATATTAAAAGGTGTATTTTTAATGACAGTTACACACTATAAATGACAAAAGAACACTCATCGGTGGTTGAATATATGAAGAATTAATTGCGGGCTTCATCAGATCGCTGTCTTTTAGCTTTTCTCTTGTAAGTAATTTATAGAGCATCCCTATACATAAACCAGCAGTAATTCTTGAACATTGCTTCATTCCAGCGGGCCTGATATCTTCGTTCCATGAGAGAAATATCCTGGTGGAATCTTTCCCCATGCTCATCACTGACAGCTCCACAACTGGATGGGAAAAAAATCAAGATGGGAGTGGAGAAAATTTATTTGTAGTGACATATTACATCCGAGTTGATGGTACTTTTCTAGAAGTACTTTTACCAATTGAGTGTAATTTTCCTCCCTTCTGTTCCCTAAAAATCTATGCATAACTCCCTTAAGAGCTTCCCAAGCTTCCTTTTCTTTTCCTTTCAGAACTAGGTCGAAAGCAGGATCCTTTACGAGTCCACATATTTGTGGCCCAACGAAGATGCCTTCCTTGACTTTTGCATCACTTAGTTTGGGAAATTTTTCTCTCAAATATTTAAAAGCCTGACCATCTTGGTTTAAGCTTTTGACAAAATTCTTCATTAAACCGAGCTTGATATGTAGGGGTGGAAGAAGAACATCTTTTGCATTCACGAGAGGCTCGGCAACGACATTTTTCTCACTAGGTTTAAGATTCCTTGCCAGTGAATCTACTTGGATATAGTGTGATTTCCTATCTCTACTATCCCACATACATAAAATGCAACAGTATTTAGTGTACCCTAATTGCATTCCTAATAGTATAGTAATGACTTTTAGGTCGCCACAGATTTTCCACTTATGTTCAGCATATTTGATTGAGTTGAGAAGAGTTGCCATATTTGCATAAGTCTCCTTCATATGAACTGCGTGACCAACAGAAACAGAAGGAACACGATTGCCATTATGAAGCAATACAGCTTTTAAACTAAGCTTGGAAGAGTCTATGAATTTCATCAGACCAATAATCTTCCACATTGTCTTCACTCTCTACTTCCAATTCATAGTTTTGAGGTGGAGTAAAAATTGGTAAACTGTCTGAATGTGGTATAGGTCGAATAGCAGATGGGAGATTCGAATATTGAACTATTCCTCTTTTTTTCATTGACAATCTTGCATTGATAGGCGGAGTCAAGCAAAAATAGCAGTCATCTATGTGGTTTGTAGGCTCCCGCCAAACCATGGGCACCCCAAAAGCCATCGATCGTTTTTTATTTTTAAGCCATTCTCGTAATAGAACTGAACACGAGTTGCAATATATCCTGGTCTCCTACCTTCATTCCAAAATAATGTTGGTAAGCAGTCTTCACAAGAGGCGTCAAATTGCGTTTCTGTGAAGAAAACGTTATTTCTCCACAAATATAACAAAAATTGTTAACTGAATTTACACATTTACGAGGCATGTTAATACATTAAGTTTTACTTTAAAAACACTCCAAAATAACAAATTTTGCACTAAACAAAACAGAAATATTGTATGTAAAATGTAAACCTTAAATTTACAGCATAAACACTATAGTCAGTTTGCGATGATATATTGTGTCTGCGTGAATCTAGTTTTATAACAATACCATACACACTACATTAACTGTGCGTTCGATTAGAAATATGAATTTGAAATGTAAGGTATCGGTCACCCTGAATAAAAAGACGCGCAAATACGCAATTATTTCGGAAAGGAGGGAGTCCCCGCTTATATATATCGAAAATAGTAGGGCTGTATTGCAAATATCGATAGCTAAGTTAAAACTATCGATAGTTCTTTAGTTTTATCTTTATCGATAGTCAATTTCGATGGTGGCGTACCACTATTTCTAACTCCCCACCCTAACCAGTTCTCTGCCCTTTCTATTATTTTCTCTTTCGATGCTTTTAGAGCATATAAAATGTAAAATATAACCTTATCTCCAAAACTAGAGCTAATCTCTAATTTTTATGGTGATTTTTGAATTCAGTGGATGAAAATACTTAAGAATTAGCTATTTTTGAGCCCGAAACATTTTCATTGTTGGACAGTGTAATCAAATCAAAAATGTATATTTATGTAAAAAATATGTAAAATCGTTAAAAAAAAATGTCTATTGTTGTAGTCACTCCCCTAATCTACCACGATTAGACTCAGCAAAGCT
This sequence comes from Oxystoma pomonae, assembly GCA_963921995.1. Classification (NCBI taxonomy): domain Eukaryota; kingdom Metazoa; phylum Arthropoda; class Insecta; order Coleoptera; family Brentidae; genus Oxystoma; species Oxystoma pomonae. Next base: position 83,742,775 of record OY998169.1, on the reverse strand, counting down.
AGCGCAAAATTAGATTTTATTAAACATTCTTATTGTATTGGAGCTACTTTGTACAAGCTTTTATTTAACTTGCATTGTATCTATCTCAGACTATTTTTTTATTAATCTGAGGTATCTATGTATGTAACTATCTTTGTTCGGGTAAAATTTTGCAACTTAATTTTGACCAACTTCCCGACATCCGATCGGCTTCAAATTGCTTATATAGTTGCGGTGACAACACAAGGATATAGTCTGATGAAATTGACAGTTCCCCCCTACTCGAAGGGGGTGTAGGGGGGTACAGTTGAACTACGCCCGATTTCGTTGGAATTAAGTGTGTTGGGAAACTTGGGGATGGAGATAACAAATTTTTAATCAGATTTTAAAAATTCAATATGGCGGATTCAAGATGGACGATTTTTGATCATCTTTGCTAACCAATTTTAACTTACTTATACACATCAGATTGCCTCCAAATTTGGCATGCATTTATAGTTCCGGTGACAATATAATAATTATGTCATTATTAGGCACCACTCCCCCCTACGAGGAGGGTGGAGGGGGAAAAACACCTAAGTTTGTCCGATTTCAACCAAAATTGGTATACGGGGGCTTTTGGGGCTAAAGAATGCGTAGTTTTGATCAGATTTTGAAAATTTAATATGGCGGATTCAAAAATGGACGATTTTCGGTCATCCTTTGCTAACCCATTTTAACTGACTTATCCACATGCGATTGTGTTCAAATTTGGTATGCGTTTATAGTTCCGGTGAAAATACAATAATATGGTATTCTCAGGAACCCTCCTCAATCTAACGATAGAAGTGGAGGGGGAAAAAGATTCAGTTTGTTCGATTTAAATCCAAATTGGCATACAGGGTTTTTCGGGAAGGGGATATGGATTTTTGATCAGATTTGAAAATTTCAATATGGCGGATTCAAAATGGACGATTTAGGGTACAAATCTAAAAATTAAAAAATATATTTTTATTAAAAAAAAACTTTTATAGAACAAGCTTTTATTAAACGCACTCAAAAGTAGAAAACAGTGTTTTATCTTTCTGATACCATAATAAAAGCGATGGGCGCAAATTAAAAATTTTAACTTTACGGTGACAAAGAGACCTACAAAATCTAAAGAAGCTGAAAACGGGTGAGATTGCCGTGCTTACCAAGCCTTTGAAAATGTCCTTAGGCTATAGAGTAATACAACTGTTTCTTAGGTGAATCGTCGATGTGACCGATATACGACACCTAAAGTTAAAATTTTTAACAAAATCAATGAATAGCTTTTATTACTGTATAAGAAAGATAAAAAAATATTTTCTACTTCGCATTATAAAAGCTTGTTCTTTAAAAGTTTTTTTAAATAAAAATTTTTGTTTTAGCAAGATTGTTTGGCTAAATAGTCGCCGGGCATAATCACTTTGCTAAACATTTTCATATTATGTAAAAAAATATGTACATATGTAAAATTATGAAAGAATTTATCATGCCGATTTTATTAGGCTTTTGATTAAAATGAGAAAATTTAAATAAAGTGTGCGAAATCAATCCAAAAAATGTTAGTTTGTATTTAAGACTAGCTGAAGATCCTGCATTTTTCATGTATTTTTTAGATATTATTCCATTATATTCAAAAAAATTGTTTTATTTAAGACTTATTGTTAATTTTACGCAATACTTATAACAAGCATGCAAATAAGGAATTAATAGCCAATTGCACCAACGTACATAAGGCCTCCTTAGCGTTGTGCAGACCTTAAATTAAGGATTTCATTTGCATCAACTTTAAAGAAAACTTAAAGCACTCCTTAAGGTCCAGCCCCTCGACCACTTATTCTCTCCATAACAGAAAATGTTTATTTTTTAACCCTTTTTTATCGCGTTTATAGGTGTCCTGTACTAGTATAGGCATCTGTAGTTTTTTGACGTTTTATGCCAAATGGACCGTTGGGGCCTCAGTTAGGACCTATTTGCCAGGCCTTCAGGCCGCCCCCTTTCTCTACGACTACTTGGGGGCGATCTTGAATTTATTGCGGGTGAAATTAAATTCTTTGTGAAAATTGAAAAATATAACAGAAGTAATTCTCAATAGTCCTATGAATACTCTCTTCACTTGCTAAATTAAAGGCATTGGTTATCTGTTTCAAGTCGCTTAACAGCCAAGAAAAAAATAGTTTCCTTTGGATTGAAATTGGCACGCCTTTGTTTATTTATATGTATATAAACTATAGTTTTCAAATTTAAAATAAAACGAATTTAGTTAAGGAAAAAAAAATACAACGTAAATTAGTTGAAATATTCATCAATGTTCCCAAAAGAACTGCCACACGAACGAAACTTATCAGATTTCTGCAACGCTGCCAGATTTCAGAGCGGCCCAGCTTAGTAAAGCTCAGAAACGAATGGTACAAACCAAAATTAGTTAATTGGACTTTCCTTAAGGTTAAGTGAATTTTGGTGCAATTGGCCATTATAATAATAATCAGTACATGATATACAAAAGCTATTAAATATCTACGCTAAAAAACCACAAAAAGTATGAGTAGTACATTAATTCAAAAGAAACTATATCATTGGTTCAGATTAGGTAGCGACTCCTACTACTGGCGACAAAGCCGACACATTATTTCCAATAATTTTTTTTGGATCGATGTTCGAATTTCCGATGTTCAAAAAAAGTATCGATGTTAAAACATCGATGATATTTTGAAGACATCGATGTTGAACAAAAAACATTGATGCTCTTGAAACATCAATGTTTTGTGCCCATCACTACTACAGAGCTATATCATTTTTACCAAAAAAAACTAATTCTCGGGAAAATTCCCCTATAGGCATCATATTTTAAGTTTGTCTTATTTAGTTATCCTAAAATTCTCATGGAACCAAGCAGCGCATGCGCTAACTTTTAAAAAACGCAGGCTCTATTTTTTTTTGCGAAACCAAATAAGCACTAAATTAGCTCTAATTAGTTATATAGGTTCTAATAAAAAAATTGCAAGTTTTGTACATCATTTTTCTTGCTTTAAATGTGAACTACAACCGTCAAAATCCGTTCAGTAGGTTTTGCGTGGTGCTGATACAAAAAAACAAATATGGTTTAGTTAGACTCCAAGAACAATTTTTTTTAATATTCAATATTAGTGTAAGGGCATATGTCGATAATTTCTTTTCTGTGGGATTTTTTATGAAGGAGTTTTGTGGCTATGTGGGATTGATAGCTCTTAAGTGACACAATCAAGCGTTACCGGGTGTTTGGTTCGCATCCGTGTAGAAGGGGTTGATATGACGACATCTTTCAAGACGGCGGCCAAAAATTTTAAAAAATACAACTTTCGCAATCGGAGAATTATTATACTTGATTCCATATAATTCGAGGACGAGGATTCCAAAAAATTTACTTTTAAGGTCATCCGACCTTAAATGACCATCAAAATTTCAAAAAACAAGGTTTTTGCCATTTTCTCTTCAAAAAATCTTAATAATTCGACGTTTTGTCAGACCAACTTCAAATGTACTTGAAACTATTAGGCATGTACATGCGAAATTGGGTCCTTAGAGTTTGATGCAGTTTGAAGCTTCATGACCTTGAAAAATACCCCAGCAAAATTAACAAATTGCAAAAATAACATACTAAAGGGCGCTTTTCATCAATTATTAAAGCCAAGAGAACCAAATTGGGTAACAAAGATAAGAAGGTCAAGTCCAATAATTTTGTAAAAAAAAATTGTTCAGCTATGGCGCGTTTCAATATGGCAGCTGATATCTGAAAATAGAGACCTATAACCTTATTTTATTTTATCCAATTTCGTAAACAAGTAAAAATAACAAGGTGACCATCAATTCTTTTTGACTTATCTCTGCTTAATATGAAAAAAAAATTATTTGATGCATGACCTTGATTGACCTTGAAAAGCTTTTTGTAGTGTTTTTTTTTTAATTAAAAACTACGCAAAAACTTTAAGTGCCGGAGATGAAATTAACATCTTAGCCATAAATAAACACTTAATTTTAAACTTCTCTACCATTTTTTTTGATCTGGCGTCCCAGATGTTTATGCGATACCCCGGTAAAGATGAACTATATGCCTGTTGTTTTTAGTTTCGGAACTGTGAATTTTATATTCTACGTACTTGTCTAGCCAACAAAGTCATTTAGATTACCTATAAAAGAGTTAATAGCAGAAGTTAGATATACATTACCGTATTCTGGACTAGGTGTTTCAGATGCCAGTTTTTGCGTAGTGGTAAACTGGAAAAAACACTACAAAAAGCGGGTTTTTCAATTTGACATGGTATTTTCAAGGTCAATCGGGATTATGCATCAACTAAACTTTTTTTTTCATATGAAGTCAACAAGAATTGATGACCACCTTGTCATTTTTACTTTTTTACGAAATTGGATAAAATAAAATGTCGTTAAAGGTCCCCATTTTGATATATCAGCCGCCTTATTGAAACACGTCATAGCTGAACAAAATTTTTTTCAACAAAATTGTTAGACTTGACTTTCTTATCTTTGTTGCCAAATTTGATTCTTTTCGCTTAAATAGTTGATGAATAGCACCCTTTGGTATGTTATTTTTGCAATTTGTTCATTTTACTGGAGTATTTTTCAAGGTCATGAAGCTTCAAACTGCATCAAACTCTAAGGATCAAATTTGGCATACATAGTTTGAGGTACATTTGAAGTTGGTCTGACAAAACGTCGAATTATTAAGATTTTTTGAAGAAAAAATGGCAAAAATCTTGTTTTTGGCGATTTTCAAGGTCATTTAACGTCGGATTACCTTAAAAGTAAATTTTTTGGAATCCTCTTTCTCGAATTATATGGAATCGAGTATAATCATGGCCTAGTTGCGAAAGTTGTATTTTTCATGATTTTTTGGCCGCCATCTTGAAAGATGACGTCATATCAGCCCCTTCTACTCGGATGCGAACAAAACACCCGATAACACTTGATTGTGTGACTAAAGAGCTATCATTCCCACATAGTCACAAAACTCCTTCATTAAGAATCCCACAGACTTACACATGCCCCTTCACTATATACAGAAATTAAAGAAAGCCTTTGATGCTTTGTCATCTTCTTTTATGCAGGGTAAAATATATTTAAAGTTAATTACTCATAAATGCACACATATAAAAGCGCTCACGCTAAAACGCCATTAAAATTTGCATAATTATTGTTTTTTTTATTATAGCTTTTATGACTTTTTCCTTTATATTGCAATTACCTACCTGGAATACCCTCTGTTAAAAGCACAATACAGTAGGTACAAGACCCGCCCACTAAAAACAGTCAGATTTTAGTATTTTTAGCCATCCATACATAGTATGAATTTGATCCCCAAAAAAAAATATTTTTACTAAAAAGGACCTATTTGGGTCAAAAAAGACTTGAATACAAAATTTTGGGATGGTGTCTATTTGTCTGTCTGTCTGTCTGCCACACAATAACTCAAAAAACTCAAAAACGGCTAAACCGATTCTTATCAAATTTGGCACCCAAATTCTTTGTCACCAGACGCAGAGCTGATTTTGATGGGGGTAGGAGGTTGGCAAGACGGTAGGAGAGGGGATTAAACTTTAAAAAAAAATGTAACTCACGAAACGTAGCAGCAGATTAAGATAATTGCATTTTCAACCAAGAAAAGAATTGAAAAAATTTTTTTAAATAAAAAAAAATATATTTTTTTTAAAGATTTTATGTATTAATCTTGTAGGGCCGCAGAACACGCATGGAATGCTTTTAAAGTAGTTATACATAAATTTTTAGGGATTTATAAAGGCTCAAACTATTTTGAGATCGTTGAAAATATGCTGTAAAAATTCAGGACTCTCGGTTGCAAAAAGTGCATAAAATAGTATATAAACCTCGGGACTTACACGTCTTTTAATCCCTTAGTGAATTGTAGCCCTCACTACGGTCGGGGTACAAACCTTTCGCCGCGGGATTAAAAGTAGCACTTTAGTCTTTAGGTTTATAATGTACTATAAAAATGCTCTGAGCTTCCGCACTGCTAGGAGCAATTGTATTCATTATTTGGTATAATTTAAAAATGTTTGGAAAGCTGTTCTTAAAAGTTTTTTTATCACAATGGCAAAATGTCTATGGGTTTTCCGATTTTATCTTTTAATTCGGATATCAACAAACAAAACGATTTATGTTCATCTATAGTATGATCCTACATATTTTATTTATTTTTTTATTTATTTATTTTCTAGATCTAAACTATCAAGACATTTTAAATTGTGTTCTGAATCCTTTACACCAATTAAACAATAGACTTTTTGAAATCTTGTTTCAAGCGTGTCTATAAGGGTATCTAATGTCACATAGAATATATTTATTTTAAAGTCTAGATCTTGCTTGGGTTAGCACTACACTGTAAATAATAGTGTGTAATAATAGTGGGTACCTACCTATCCTAACCAGATTTAAATATAGAAGAAGTAGGATATGCACACTTAAATTTTTTCCACATTACGAGCATTTCCAAAAAAATCAATTAAGTTTTTGGACTGTTTAGTCTTAACACTTTTCCAACAACCTTTTCCGCTTTTCCAAACGAAACGTTTTTTTTCTTTTTTGACTTTTTACAATTTATATTCAATTTTTTTAGACAGGATGATAAACACTTTTCTGCCACTAAAACAAAGTTATGATTGTTTGATTGTTTGATTGAGGAGACGATAAACAATGAACTAAATTAATCTACGCTCTATCTTATATACAATCCTTTAGTGGGCGGAGATAAGACTAATAATTTGTGATTGACCACAATTTTTAATCCTATCTATATAATTTAAGTGATATTATTGCAAATATTGAAAGTTCAATCTACAATCTTTCAGAAGGCACAAAGGGCTATGAGCGAGATGCTTGCCGATATCAGATCTCTCAAAACATCATTAAAAACAATAAAAATAGTACATTGAATCACAATAAAACAATTAAAAGTTTGAGAGAAAAAGATGTTTTCTATCTAAAGACTGACAAGGGTAATAAAGTTGTTATATTAGATAAAACAGATTATTTCGAAAGGGTAGGTAACCTAATAAAAATGGACCCTACAAACAAGTCCCAAAGAACCCCTTACCAAAAATGATTAACGAAGTAAAAAACACAATTAAAAAATGTAACAATATTATTACTGACAATTAAATATAAGCTACAAGTAAGCAATCCCACTATGCCGAAACTGTATTGTCTTCCGAAAATCCACAAGCCTGGAAAATTGGTTAGACCTATAGTTTCTGCTGTAGGATCACCTACTTACAACATTTCGAAATGGCTAGCAAACGAGTTTGAAAATTTACCTATAAAGGAAAAAGGTTTTTCAGTTCAAAATTCCCTTGAATTTATCAACAAAGTTAAAGATATTTCCCGTATCAGGTGACTTATAATAAGGACCATGCGGAACGATGCCTATTTGTGAGTGATTCAGAGTTGGAAGTGAGAGTGTGCGATGGTGTTAAATGATGTCTGGATTGAGGGTGACTAGTGAATCCACTGACGAGCCCACGCTGGTCAACCCGGGCGAAACATCGTTTAATTGTTTCTCCTTTCGTTTTGGTCTTTTGTGTGTTCCTTGTGAGACGCTCATCCAATTTTGAATTTTCGTTCTTTCCTCCCAAGATCTTTTGATCTTCCTTTTTTTAGATTCTTTTGGATTGATGTAACTGATTTGGAAGTTTAACTTCTAACTTTCAAAGTGTTGTGTTTTCAATAAAATAGTATTTGGGCATAAGTTACGACTATACAAAATACACCAGAGTACCACAAGAATACATATCGGATGCGACTTGGAGACTATACGCGAACATGTGTTTCACCCTTGTTAGGGATCTTCAGTGCGCCATAAGTTTTTATAGAGAAATAATACGAACGATCAAATCAACAATATTCCTGTAGTACACCGGTGTACTTTGGATAGTTTGTGTTTTGCTATCGATTCGTCATAGTAAAAAGTCAAAATTCTGGATGGACTGTGTCTGAAACCAGTCAGTGGTAGAACTAGTGGAGGACGCAAAAAATCCAACAGTTTTTCTGGACTATGGACATTGGGAATTGATTTCTCATTCTGCTATTCTTCTTCTTCCTAACTTTTCAATATCAGCTGATATCAATCACTCCCATTTTGAGATCAACCAACCAAAATTTTTTCTGTGCTTTTGACTTGGGCATCTGAGATTTTTTCATATTGGCAGAGCGTAAAGTTAAAATTAACCAACTTTAAAATTATGAACTGTACTTATAAACTATTAAAACTTGGGTAAACACTTCTAATAGCAATAATGTATTTAACATTATGATTATGAATGAAATTAAGCTTAGCTGGGTAAACCCGCATTTAGTTTGTAATCTTGAAAAAAAATACATCTCCAGTGAACTTATTTTTATCAAAAAAAAAATGAAATACCTATCTTACAGATATTTTTGTTAAGGACTTAAAAATCAACAACCGTAGAAGATTTCAGGCGATTCTGATGTTTAATTTCCCTGGGCACCTTGGCAGATTTAAAAATTATGGTAAAAGGCATTGCCGGCTGAAGGTATATAATTATTTTCAATAATATCTAGGGAGAGATTATGGCCTTAAGTGAGTTGGTGCCAGGGTTACCAACCGTCCCGTTTTTTACGGGCCCCTCCCGTATTTAGACCAAAAGTCCCGTGTCCCGCCATGGGTTCTTAAGGTCGTAGTTACAATCTGGGGAATTGTTTTTAGCAACACTGTACGGGAAATCGATTTAACTATGTCGACCTGATTTTTTTGCAAAATTTTACGTCCTTGAATTTGTTTTCCATGGCAACGCGGAGACTTTATTTATGTTTATTCACAGTGGGACACCAGAGATTTTTTAGCACCTGGTCAAAAATTTGGGGTTAGGTTACTTATTTTGACTTTTCGTGTTCTGCGCCGCTAAAAAACCAAGTAAAATACTAAAATAAAAGAAAACCATTTATTGCAGAATTACCTGGTAAAAAAACGCTATCTAACAACGTATTAAAGTAAGTGGGTGTAATGTTTAAGGTTGCATTTAGAGGTGCATTTATAATTGAATTGGAAACACTCCCGCTAGCTGATACCGACAACAGGTTAACTTAAAAGTATGCAGATTTAAAAATCGGCTACTGGCGCTAGACGATATAATCGTATTCTATTTTAAACAGGAGCGTCAACGACTAGCAAGAGTCTTTCCAACCTCTAAATGTAGCTTTACTGACCTGTTTTGTTAGTACCAAGTATCCGTGTGTTTTTGAAACTGAAGTTCTAAAATCTATCCTTTGCACTCCACGATTTCACTAGTACAATTGCACATAACTATTCCGCAATAATTAAAATTTAAAAGAAATGGTTGAATCAAAATAAAAACAAAATTGGGCGCCGAATGTTTCTATGCGAATTCCTAGTATAATCCCAGCGAACCAGTAAAGTTCTCTTGGTTCTTTGATAGACTCGCGCTAGGCCTTTTTTCGCGGGCGACCGCACACGCGGAGTGGTTTCATATTTGTTTTAGAACAATGTTTTTAAAAACATATTTTTGAAAGATAAACATAACCTTGAATGGTTTTCTGTCAGAAAACGTAAAAATACTCTTCTGTCCCACTGCGGCCCGATTTAAAGTTTGTTGACAAAACACCTGCAGTTACCATGGAATCGTATAAATTCTGGGGTCTATCGGCCAACACTTGAAGTGCGTGTGTCTCCCAAATTCAATGAAGTTTGATTGATTGATCGGTTTTCTTTTCCGGAGTGCACAGGCTTTTAGAAAAAAAAAACTTAGTTTTTATTTTCGCTAAAGCAAGGAAATATAAAAAGGAAAAATGTAATCCAGAGGAAATTGTGAATATTTCTCTATTTTTTTTGTAAATCGGGTTTGTTCTAAACCGCAATTATTTTGAGGCTTTTGGGATAGATGACAGCACCAGAGCTTTTATTTTGAAGAACAAATAATTGAGAATTTGGAAAAATCCATCAGATATTTTTGTTAGGCATTTAAAAATGATCACCCCTGCAAAATTTCCTATGCACTCTGGCAAAAGATTAAAAAATTAACGAACAAGGCGTTGCCAGTTGTACTTGTTTAGCTATAGCTTTAAGGGACACTAAAAGTTCCGTATTTAAAAAATGTTCAATCCGGTAATAAGGAATTTCCTGCGCTGTTTAAGATCATTTCATTTATTTTAAGCATTCCTGCATCTAATGCTTCTGTTGAAAGTTAAAAGGGTTTTCTCTTTGTTGAATTTCAGTGTAGCGTTAAACTATAAATTAAGTCAGAGATAAAGATTTGTATAAATTTTAATATGACCTGTTCATAGTTTTTTATAGTGACTTAGAGTTGGACACTCTGGGTGCCCAACAGTGAACCCCTCCGTTTCTTTACGTGAGTAGGAGACAGACGAAGGCGACCCCGGGGCGCTCAGGGTGCCCACTCAAACTTACCTACAATTACATCGATGAAAGTCCTGAGTTTACTCGAAGGGCTAAAAGCCAAAATAAATACGATTTTAAAAATTAAATTGTTATAGGTTTTTTCTTTGGTTGATATGTTATAACGACTGTAAGATTTTATCCCAGACAACCAAAACACGTCTATATCACGTCGAGAAGACGTCAAAAATTCGACCACGTGATCACGTGATTTTTGCGACGTTTCTTCCACGTCTGTATCACGTGGGTTTGACCCGCTTTTTGACGTGACTTTATTCACGTGAATTTGTCGTGAATTAACATCCGTGAATTTGACGTGAATTAACTTCCGTGAATTTGTAACACGTGATAAAGACGTCGAAGAAACGTCGCAACGTTACAATAATGACATATTGGTCTAAACAGGCGATTAACAATATTTTAATTACCGCAAATCGCGTTAAATGATACTTTTACGCCCCTGTGGTCAACTTCGAGCCAAACAGTTATACTTCAAATACTTTCATTAGGTACTCCCGTGGCCAATGCCTAGTGAGCGAGTTCTTGACGGGGATATGGATTTCCATACAAATAAAATACCAATTATTGCGTCAGATGTAAGAAAAATTATACTTGTATAAATCTGGTTGCCTGAGAGCTTAAAATTCGACGTCACTTATGTCGCGTCAAATGTTAATCTCAAAAAACACGTCAAATTCGTGTGACTTGTGTCTTTGGTTTCCTGAAACCCAAATTTCGACGTAAGTTCGACGTCACTGACGTCACGTTGAATGATAGTCCCAAATAACACGTCAAATGCACATGACGTGACTGGTGGTGGTAAAAAACTATTTTCAGTTTATTTTTCGCATGCTAGCGCTCGTAGAAAATATCCCCGTCCCGTATTTGAAAATTCAAAAGTTGGCAACCCTGGTTGGCGACTACAGAAAATTGTGATTTTTTTACAAATTTTATGATTATTTTTTCAGGTGACTAGCCTACTTTTAGAAGCGGAACGCCGCAAGCTATCGGTCCTTCAAAAGGAGTTGCAAGTAGCCCTAGAAGAGGGCGGATCTATCAAGGCCAAGGAACATCAAAAGCAAGAACTACTAGCGGCTATTACGTAAGTTTCATATGTTTCATTACCACGAATATCAATAAAATTACACTAACAAAACTTTAATTGCAATTTTACTAGAATGCTTAAAACTACCTACTAGCGCCACCTATTAGCCAACCAACTAAGCACTTACTTCACAATCACTGGTCAATCAATAGCAAGAGTAGGTCCCGTTTTTCTTTTATTATGAGTTAATGATTTTCTATCTTTGTTTATTTTATACAGACGAATCCAAGCGCAACACGATCATTTGGAAAAGGAATACCGAGAAAGGGCGCTAGGGGCATTGATTTCGGTCAATTCGAGAAGCGGAGGCAAGGTGAGTGGATCGATATCACAGGAAACTGTAATATTGTTGTGGTGTAGTTATTACAGAGTAGAATAGGTGGCACTGGAAAGCTGTTTACATTTTTGGTTAATTCAATTGGCACCGAGGAGACATTTTTTTTAGTTAATTATAATAACAATTTGTCCGTCACCATTTTTTATTTACAGACAGACAAAAGTTTATTCCATAGAAAAATAAAACAAAAAAAATATTATGTGTGTAACGTACGAGACAAAGCGCTATGTGTGTCCGATTATTATTATCCATTTAATTTTTATTTATTAAAAATTTATTGTGCCATTTTTTCCCTAAATTTAGGTATTTTTCTTTTCTCTATCTTAAGCTTTTTTATTTGCGTCACCTAGGTGACAACAATTTTTATTTGCGTTACCTACGTGACAAAATTCCCTATATTTAATATTCACATATGTTTAAAAGAGGCATTTTTCTCTTTCATTTTCCTTTACCTGCTCTCTTTTTCTTTGCTCCAAAAATTTATTAAATGTAACATTGGTAGACATAGGGACTGACAGACAGACACCATGCGTGCGCGTATGCCGTGTAATTTTTTCTTGTGGTCGTTTACTCTACATGAGCTCAAAGCTCTATCTTTGCTCTCCGTCTCTATTGCTCTTTCCACCTTTAAGTCCACATTACTTCGACCACTAAAATAATTTTGCCAAGCAGATGCAGTTCTTTTAAAAAGGATGACTCTTTTATAAAGGGGACAGACTCAGATCTTTAAGTAAAAATGAAAGTACACATTATTATACATAATAAATAATAGGCAAATGATCAAGTGTTGGCATTCAGTTTCAAGAAAATTTTTCATTTTTGATGAACTTGAAGAAAATGCAAATTTGTGTGATAAATATCAAAACCTAAAACCGCTATTACAAATTTGATAGCTTTTATACGACATTGTAGAGATAAGACTACTTGGGATTGATAATAATCTGTTCTATTTTACTTTCGTCCAAAATTATTAGGGCACAATTAGTGGAACTTAAATCCTAAAACTGCATATTTGTAGCATCTTTGCATGGTTAAAAAATCATACATTTTAAAATACTTACCATAGGTTTTCTTGTCTTCGGAAACTATAGGTACAGGGTGTTCTATTATAAATGTCACCCTCGACTTTTTTCAGTTATTATGCAAGTTAAAAAGGAGTTTTAATAACTTGCAGGCGTTAAATCTAATCAAATCATTAAGGGTTTTTTGCCTAAAAATAGTTTTGCGTTTTGAATACGAAACGTCTGGGGCATTATGGGGTCTATGAAATAATAAGAGAAATATTTTTACAAATTTTCTTAAATATTCTTACAAAAATACAAATGAAAACCTAAAAAGTATATTCTGAACTTACTTTTCTTTGTTTTTCAAAGTTATTACTGTTACTGTTGATTTTATGAAATTTTTTGAAAAATTTTATGACATTTTTAGAACTTAATTATATTTCCCTACGAGCGTGTGGAAAACGCCACTTTTCTGCACAGTGTGCATGAGAAAAAATTACCGCACGCCGTGCGTGCGCGTATGCCGTGTAATTTTTTCTTGTGGTCGTTTACTCTACATGAGCTCAAAGCTCTATCTTTGCTCTCCGTCTCTATTGCTCTTTCCACCTTTAAGTCTACATTACTTCGACCACTAAAATAATTTTGCCAAGCAGATGCAGTTCTTTTAAAAAGGATGACTCTTTTATAAAGGGGACAGACTCAGATCTTTAAGTAAAAATGAAAGTACACATTATTATACATAATAAATAATAGGCAAATGATCAAGTGTTGGCATTCAGTTTCAAGAAAATTTTTCATTTTTGATGAACTTGAAGAAAATGCAAATTTGTGTGATAAATATCAAAACCTAAAACCGCTATTACAAATTTGATAGCTTTTATACGACATTGTAGAGATAAGACTACTTGCGATTGATAATAATCTGTTCTATTTTACTTTCGTCCAAAATTATTAGGGCACAATTAGTGGAACTTAAATCCTAAAACTGCATATTTGTAGCATCTTTGCATGGTTAAAAAATCATACATTTTAAAATACTTACCATAGGTTTTCTTGTCTTCGGAAACTATAGGTACAGGGTGTTCTATTATAAATGTCACCCTCGACTTTTTTCAGTTATTATGCAAGTTAAAAAGGAGTTTTAATAACTTGCAGGCGTTAAATCTAATCAAATCATTAAGGGCTTTTTGCCTAAAAATAGTTTTGCGTTTTGAATACGAAACGTCTGGGGCATTATGGGGCCTATGAAATAATAAGAGAAATATTTTTACAAATTTTCTTAAATATTCTTACAAAAATACAAATGAAAACCTAAAAAGTATATTCTGAACTCACTTTTCTTTGTTTTTCAAAGTTATTACTGTTACTGTTGATTTTATGAAAATTTTTGAAAAATTTTATGACATTTTTAGAACTTAATTATATTTCCCTACGAGCGTGTGGAAAACGCCACTTTTCTGCACAGTGTGCATGAGAAAAAATTACCGCACGCCGTGCGTAAAACGACTTTTTACGTACGCATTTTTTTAAAATTTCCTCACGCTCGTAGGAAAAATGTTGTACCTAACGCTGGCGCGTCGTTCAGGCAAACTCCGGTGCATGCATATCACTTTCCGTACTTGTTAGGTAATTAACTATTACCCACCCATTTTCTTAGTTTTCCAGGAGGTGGATGTCAATCGAAATTAAGTTAAGTTTACAGTAAAAACAGCCTTTTATTTCCTCATGTAGCCCAGAATACTGCAGCTTCCAAGCCGCATTAAATTTGATTTATTAAACAACACAAAACCTTTTGCAAGGATATAATAAGAGTTATTTTCTCACAACAGAAGTACGCACACAACTGATTTCTATATTGCTTATGTTATGGTTTCACTAATTTAGCACCGTCTCTATTCTAAGGACAGTGCTAATTTAACAGGGGCGCGTTCAGCGGCGGCTGGAGCCAAACCAAAAACGGTTTTACCCCTTCCACTCAAAATGACAAAAATGGCATTGACATTGCCGAACCAGCTTTGAACGCGCAAAGCCGACTGTCGTATCTTTAGTATTTTTGCTAGGCAAGGACAGTCTGTTTAAAAAGGAAAGGGACTGTCGGAACTTTAGCCACGGCCATTTGATAGCTTTTTCTAAACAGATACCTACTCCCTACCTTCTGTCCGAAAAATAAACGCATTCTCCTCACAATCCGCAAGTGTGGCGTATACACAATTAATTGTATGCAAGAAAAATGGAGAAAAGTGTTGCACTTTTTATTTTCAAATGATTTTCTGAATTTTCTTCAATTTGTTAGGTTAGGAAAACCTCGCAACTTATTTTTTTTTTCGTTGGCCTCGCCCGCAGACCAATACCAACAAACGATGCCAATTCTAGAGGCGCTTTCGAGTTCCTACAAATCTGGTATGGCTTCAGTCGATCTTGAACGTTATATGCTAACCACTTTTGGCAAGCTGGATCCATTTCTGAACGGCTAATGCCTAATCATCCCATGGGAAAATTTACAGGTGGAATATGAAAAGTTTGTTTAGACCAAAAGTAAAATAGTGTTTTTTTTTAAATTTATAACATTTTGGGCACATTTTTTGGGAATATTGAAATTTTATGAATTTATACAATTTTATGACAAGTGGCCATTTTGATGGAAGTTCTTATAATAATGGCCCAAAAATTATAAAATGCTTAACAATAATAACTCTGAAAAACACAGAAAATAATTTAAAAATCAAGGTTGGCCCTGAGGCAAGATCAAAGCAAAATATCTACTGCGCATGCCTGATGCAGTCGACTCGCTTCAGCCAAAAGACAATAATCAGCGAATAGTCTAAAAACGACATATTTCCATCAGTTTTTGTTAAAAAAAAAATACAGAATCACGATCGACAAAAAGAGATACTTTTTTCGAACTCAGCGAATTTTTTTTGTTAATAATCTAAAATTACCAAAAATTACAGAATCACGCTAGACAAAAGGCGATACTTTTTTGAACTCAGTCAACTTTTTTCCTTAATAATCTAAAAACCACATCCTCCTATCGGTTTAAAAAAATTGAAAAAAAGCGAGAGGTTTTTGTTTTTTAAAATATTACGGAATCACGCTAGACAAAAAAGGATACTGTTTTTGAACTTAGCTAACTTTTTTTGTTAATAGTCCAAAAACCACATTCTCCTATTCGTAAAAAAATTGCAAGAAAACTCAGTCAACTTTTTTCGGTAATAATCGAAAAACCACATTCTTCTATCGGTTTAAAAAATTTTAAAAAAATACAGAATCACGCTAGACAAAAGGCGACACTTTTTTTGAATTCAGCCTACTTTTTTCGTTAATAATCTAGAAACCACATTCTTCTATCGGTTTAAAAAATTGCAAAAAAGCAACAGCCAAAACATAATAATCAGCGAATAGGCTAAAAACGACTTATTTCTATAGGTTTTTGTTTTTTAAAAAAATTACAGAATCACGCTAGACAAAAAGGGATACTTTTTTTGAACTCGGCTAACTTTTTTTGTTAATAATCTGAAAACTACATTCTTCTATCGGTTTAAAAAATTGCAAAAAAAGTGACAGCCAAAAGACAATAATCAGCGAATAGTCTAAAAACGACATATTTCTCTCAGTTTTTGTTTTTAAAAAAATTACAGAATCAGGATACACAAAAGGGGATACTTTTTGTGAAATAATTTAACTTTTTTTGTTAATAATCTGAAAACTACATTCTTCTATCGCTTTAAAACATTGCAAAAAAGTGACAGCCAAAAGACAATAATCAGCGAATAGTCTAAAAACGACATATTTCTATAGGTTTTTGCTTTTTAAAAAAACACAGAATCACGCTAGACAAAAGGCGATACTTTTCTTGAGCTCAGCTAACCATATTCTTCTATCGGTTTAAAGAATTGCAAAAAAGCGACAGTCAAAACATAATAATCAGCGAATAGTCTAAAAATGACATGTTTCTAAAGGTTTTTGTTTTTTAAAAAATTACAGAATCACGCTAGACAAAAGGCGTTATTTTTTTTGAACTCAGCTACCTTTTTTTTTGTTAATAATCAAAAAACCATATTCTTCTATCGGCTTAAAAAAATGCAAAAAAGCGACAGCCAAAACACAATAATCAGCGAATAGTCTAAAAACTACCTATTTCAATAGGTTTTTGTTTTTTTTTTAAATTACAGAATCACGCTAGACAAAAGCGGATACTTTTTTTGAACTCAGCTAACTTTTTTGGTTAATAATCCAAAAACCACATTCTTCTATCGGTTTAAAAAATTGCAAGAAATTCAGTCAACTTTTTTCGTTCATAATCTAAAAACCACATTCTTCTATCGATTTAAAAAATTGCAAAAAGGCGACCGCCAAAAGACAATAATCAGCAAATAGACTAAAAACGATATATATCTATAAGTTTTTGTTTTTTTTAAAATTACAGAATCACGATAGACAAATGGAGATACTTTTTGTGAAGTCAGCTAACTTTTTTTCTTAATAATCTAAAAACCACATTCTTATATCAGTTTTAAGAAATACCAAAAAGGGATAGACAAAAGACAATAATCAGCGAATAGTCTAAAAACGACATATTTCTATAGGTTTTTGTTTTTTAAAAAAATACAGAATCACGCTAGATAAAAGGCGACACTTTTTTTGAACTCAGTCAAGTTTTTTGTTAATAATCTAAAAACCACATTCTTCTATCGGTTTAAAAAATTGCAAAAAGCGACAGCCAAAACCCAATAGTTTTTTGATTTTTAAAAAAATACAGAATCACGCTGGCCAAAAGGTAATACTTTTTTTGAACTCAGCTAACTGTTTTTGTTAATAATCTAAAAACCACTTTCTTCTATCGGTTTAAAGAATTGCAAAAAAGCGACAACCAAAAGACAAGTCGTTATAGTATATCTTATAGTTACATAGGACAGGTACAATTTACAAAATTACGACGAGCCATCCTTTAAGCTTTAGTCAAATCCCCTTGTGTAAGCGTCCCAACGCAAGACGTCCAAAATAACCCTGCGCGACGCTTTCGCCTCCTAGCGTCACTTTTTAAAACCCTAGTTACAGAAGGGAGTCAACCCTACTAAAAACAGAGCAACGTGCCACTAAACGTGATAAACAAAGTCAGGGCGAAAAACGCGTTCGTTTTTTAAGTTTTTGTCGTTTTTTGTGGTTAAATTAGTTAAAAAAAAATCTCCTGCAATAGTGAATTTTTCAAACTTTATTTAGAATCATCAAGAAAATTAAACAGTTTGTGCTATTTTGGCAGTGTTTTGAGAAAAAGTCGATTTAACATCTCTCCAAAATAGTGAGCGAGAAATAAAACCCTGTAAATTGGAAGTCATTTATGAGATAGAGAAATAAACAAATTGAAATTTTTCGTATCAAGCAATGCTTTGGAAAATCATTAACAAAAAGTTTTAAAAATGTTTCACTAAAATGCACCAAGAACAAGAAAAACCCATAATCCCTCCGAAACCAGTGATACCAACCAAACCAAAAAACGTACCCCCGGTTCGGGTCCAACAAAAGATTGGTCAGAATGTTAGAAGAAATAACAATGAAGAAGCGCCAAATGTACGAAAAAACGTTACTGAGGAAGCTCATAATGTTAAAAACCATCCTAGACCAGGTAATGTTATGCGGAACGCACCCAATGCTAAAAATGTACTGCCAGAAAAAAGTACAAATTACGTTGAAATGAGCAAGGGGCAAAAAATCTTGCCACATTATAGTGAACATATAAATAATCCCAAAAATGTTTCTTATGATAACAAAAACGCCTCAATCGACTCTCAAGAAGAAAGAACAAGTCGTTCCGACCCTCATTATAACAAAATTTATACCGAACAACACAGTAACAATCCCAGAAATGTTTTCAAAGATTTCCAAGAAGCTAGGTATGTTCAAATAGGTGAAAAATCATATTATGAAAATCAACAGACAGACAATTCAAAACTCTATTATTCTGTTAATGAAAACGTTAAAAACACAGTGCCTCAAAGTGCTAAAAACACAAATCCACCAGTACTGCCTGAAAATATAGCCCCCGATCTACTAGACGATCCAAAACGAATTTATTTTGAAGGAAGAGGATTTAGTGATCTACTTAAGAGCGATACTAGAGATGCGAAAAATGGTGATGGCAAGAATATTTTTACTGAAGCAAAGAATGTCTTTAAAGACAGAGGGAAAGAGGAAGATGATAAAAAAGGTAAACACACTATACTCCCCAGTGGCAAAAAAGTTTATTTAAAAAAAAAATATTTTCTTAAAAAAAAAAAAAGAAAAAAATTATGGTCGGAACTAATTATCCTAATATTTTATATATTTTTATAATATAAATAATTGACATTTTGTACACAACCAAGGTGACGTATTAAACATTTCTGCAATTGGTGTCTTTTTAAAATTGACGAGGTTATAGGTTCGACGTAAATTTTTTTAAACATTTTTGTTCCTGCTTAACTGCTAACAAGGTATAAAATAAAATACCTTTGTTTTAACGAGTTGAAGCATCTTATATTTTCTTATCTCTTCACATAAATACTTTTTCAAGAGTAAAAAACTCCTTTTTTTTATTTCACTTGGAACATATTAATTTTAACATAAAACTTAAACTAAAGGTCCGCCTTTTCGTCTAAAATTCAAATGATACAATTCGGAGAAGTATTTATAGGCAATGGGGATAGGCCATGAAAGAGGTGCGTTTTTTTATGAAATACTAAATTTTCTCCCACTGAATTTTACTTAAGTTAATATTACTGTGTAAAAAAATAGTTTTTTCAGTTTAATGCTTGTATAAAAGCAGTTTTAATGCTTGTATAAAAAGTTCCTTTTTTTACTCATTAAGGATTCATTTATTTCCAGTTTAATGTTTGGAAAAAATAAATATAAATTAAATTAACACACAGTCCACAATTCACAATAGTTTTATTTTCGCTCTCCTTTAAAATTTATCTTTTGTGACTTTACGTACTTTTTTGCGAGGTAAAAAAAGCTTCATTTTTTTAGCTCTTTATACATCTACATCCGACCAATCCGCCTCGACCTCGATAAGCGAAAAATGTGATAAACTGTATCGAAAAACCCTAGACGCCGTCAAAACCCCAAACTCCCCTAGCACGGTGTGCTGCAGCATTCTATCCTCAGCCGCTCACGAGTGCATAGGCATGATTAATCTACACAAGAAAGAGATGAACGGAAAAATTGAAAAAATCGACTCTTTAGACAGTAATTCATCAGATTCCGGAGGCTTCAAAGACTTTTTACAACTGTCTCCGGACAAAAGCAAGCCTCCGCCATTTTCTCATCATCAGAGAAAAATTTCCCAGCCGGAATTTTTGAGCGACAAAAAATTAGCCGAACACAAACCTTATGGACATCAACGAAAATCCTCACAACCCGATTTTGACACGAACAGCCACCAACTCACCCATAATTCGTCAAATAACAGTCACCAAAATAGTTCGAATCTGGTTAGCGCACAAGCACTGGTCCAATTCTTACCCCAGACAGAGCAGAAAATTTTAATGCACAACCAGCAGTACGGTTCCTATGGGCAAAAGATTGATGAGGGTGCAGTAAGAAAGCCGAAACCTTTGATGAATCCGGAACAGTTCCAGCAGTCCACTAAGAAGTTGGAAGAACTTTTTGCCCAAAGGTTTGAATTTTTTTAATTAGGTTCTACCTACGCGACTTTTGGGTGCCGTTGTTTGGGCCCTCGACGTTTGGGCGCAAGCTAAAAAAAAATAAGCAATCTTACTATCTATTTTATTAAATCCAGTAGCGTACGCAGATATGGTCCCTCGGGAAAAGAGGAGGGGGCTTAAGTAACAGAATAGTCTCAAGTTGCAATTTTACAAGCTTTTATTTAACTTGCAATGTATGTAATAACGCACTATGTTTGTTCGGGTGGAATCTTGCAACTTAATTTTGACCAACTTCCCGACATCCGATCGGTTTCAAATTTGACATGCTTATATAGTTGCGGTGACAATACAAGAATATAGTGTGATGAAATAGAGAGCTTTCCCCTACTCCAAGGGGGTGGAGGGGGTACAGTTGAAGTACGCCCGATTTCGTTGAAATTTGATGTGTTGGGAGACTTGGGGATAGAGATAACGAATTTTTAATCAGATTTTGAAAATTCAATAGGGTGGATTCAAGATGGAAGATTTTTGGTCATCTTTTGCTAACCAATTTTAACTAACTTTTACACACATTACACATTTATAGTTCCAATGACAATACAATAATATGTCATTATTAGGCACCCCTCCCCCCTACAAGGGGAGCGGAGGGGGGAAAACACCTAAGTTTGTCCAAATTCAATCAAAATTAGTGTACGGGGGCATTTGGGGATAACGAATACGAATTTTTTTCAATATGGCGGATTCAAGATGGACGATTTTCGGCCGTGTTTTGCTAACCAATTTTAACTGACTTATCCACATCTGATCGTGTTAAAATTTGGTATGCGCTTATAGTTTCGGTAAAAATACAATAATATGGTATTCTCAGGTACCCACCTCCCTCTAACGAGGAAAGTGGAAGGGGAAAAAGATTTAATTTGTTCGATTTCAATCAAAATTGGCATACAGGGATTTTCAAGGAGGAGGATTATGAATTTTTGATCAGATTTGAAAATTAAAATATGGCGGATTCAAAATGGGCGATTAAGGGTACAAATCTAAAACTTAAGGGTGTGTGTTCAAATTTGATATGCGTTTATAGTTCCGGCGACAATACAATAATATGATATGATTAGTTACAACCTTTCCTCTAAGGAGAGAAGTGGAGGGGGGAAAACTAGTTTGTTCGATTTAAATCAAAATTGGCATATAGGGGTTTTTCGGGAAGGGGTATGAATTTTTGATCAGATTTGAAAATTTCAATAAAAAATTAATTTTTATGAAAAAAAACTTTTAAAAAACAAGCTTTTATTAAATGCACTCAAAAGTAGAAAATTATTTTTAATCTTTCTTATACCATAATAAAAAATTTTAACTTGACGGTGACAAAGAGAACTACAAAAGAAGAACTAAATCCTTCTTCTATTCGAATGAAAAACATAATGCTTTCATCTAAAAAAGCTGAGAACGGGTGAGATTGCCGTGCTTGCCAAGCCTTTAAAAATGTCCTTAGGTTATAGAGTAATACAACTGTTTCTTAGGTGAATCGTCGATGTGACCGATATATAATACCTAAAGTTAAAATTTTTAATTTGCGCTCATCGCTTTTATTATCGTATAAAAAAAAGAAAAAATTATTTTCTACTTTTCAGTGGATTTAGTAAAATTTTTTTAATAAAAATTTTTACTAAAGTTCAACCCTTGGAAGTCGATTTTTAGTGGCTCTGAGGACGGACCTAAGCCCCTCCCACACCAGTGCGTACGCCGGTTACCCACTATAAGAAAAGCGAATCTTGATCAACCCAGTGATATGTAATTTTGTATTTCAAATATGCTTTCTACATTTTTCTTTCCTGCGCCCAACTATCTCGCGTCCAAAAGTCCTGCTTTAACATTCGTGCTCATCATGACACCTTATATTGGAGGAACTTAAAAAGAGCTCGTGTCAAAAATTTAAACATGATTAATTGAGTACCCTCTCTGATTGATTGATTAATCCAAGTGTGAGAGTGCCATTTTAAAGATATATTCCGCCCTGACTATATTTTTACAATTACAACAAATTTTAGATTAGAGAGAGAAAAATCGCTCAAAAAAAGTTCCAATTGCCTTCAGGACGGGCAGACCGAAGTCGATGTTGATGACAAAGTTAAGATTCAGCGACAAATGCATCAAAAATTACACGCTGACCTTCAGCAAACTGTGAAGCAGATTCAGGATATTCAAAGCACCGAGTATAGGCTGCCGCAGAATAGAAAGTGGAATGAGGTTAGAGGAGGAAATCGTGATTTTTTTTAATATATATATTTTGTCTGTCTAAAAATTTTAATTTCTTGTTTTGTCTTTTCTATGATTTTTAAAACAGGTTATTTGGTGTTTTTTTTTTTATTGTAAACTGACCTTCTATTATATATTTTATTGTTGTTTTTATTTAGCATTGATATTATTTTTTTGCAAAAATATTATATAGTAGGTTTTTCCAGTTATTTTTAATTATACATACATCCTATATTTTATGCTTTATTATTTAGAATTTTTAAGATATATTTGTTTTTTTTTCTGTTATTTTAGTGTGTTAATTTTTTTTCTAAATTGTTTGTGTTAAAAATGGAACAAATTTTCTTTGGCGTTGTTTTTGCTTGTGTTTTATGATTTTTGTTAAGGGACACTTTTAAAATATCTTTTTTTATTTTAATATACATTTTCGTTTTAATTAAAATAATTTGCCTATTTTGTTCTTTTAAGTTAATTTTAAATAATCAATAATTTTATTAAATTTTCTTTTTTTTCTCAATTTATTACTTTATTCGCAAAAAATACTACCAGATATTAAACCAAGTTCTAATAAAAACTTAAATTAAACCAAAAACCAGAACTAATTTCAACATTTCATTTATCTTTAAAATCAGGTGTTCAAACTATGAATTAAATTATTTTTTTTTTTAAAATATTTTTAGAGCAACAGAAGTCAGCCAGCAATTGGTCTAAAGCACACGCCAAAATCAAGGGTAAGTCTGTAATTTCTTTTATATTTGGTAGAAAAATTGTCTGTTGTTGGTACGGTAAAAATCATCCTCTTAAGGACAGTTGCCATAAAATGTTGTAAAAAGTGGTACCTGGATTGCAAAATTTTTTTAAGAAAGCTTATTAGCCAAATCAAGTTTAACATTTCCCATAATAATTATTTATTTTTTAGCTTACCCTGTATAAATATGATATTACTTGCTAAACTTTATTTTGTCTAAAAATTTATTTAGTAAGAGACACTTCCAATTTAGGGAGATAAAGTGCTATATCGGTATCATTAGTTTGTTTCTACAGGCCTCTTAAAGCGCTTTTATGTAAGGACGGTTTAAAAATTTTGTCGTATAAACACCATGCACTAAAACCGTGTTAAGCACTAAATCCTCTAAAGTTCTTTATTTTAAAGCGATTTAAGGAAGTGGGTGATCGCTTTAGAACCCATTTTATAAACGCATATTTCTAGACCTAAAGAAATACTCAACCCTGGTTTTTCGAAAAATCTGTTGTTAAGTTGTTTTAGTTGTTTTTTCTTTAAACTGTCATATTTAATGACAGTTATTAAAGGATGTATAAACACTCGGAGAAAGCGATTTTGTTTAAACCGTGCTTATATAAAAGCGCTTTTAGGTGCGTATAAATATTATTGGATAGCCGGTGCTGACGTGTAGTTGCCATAATTTTAATAGTGTAACTTTTTGATTGGCCGAATCGATAGGGATACAATCTTCCACGATAAAGATGCCTCTTTGTCTGCTAATTCTTTTCCATTGCCGCTTTGCACGCCAATCTACCGTAAAATTCGTAAAGATTATTCTCCATAATCATGGATAAAACGTGGAGAATGTGCACTGGAACGGAATGGAAACAATGGAGGAGGGGGATGAGTGTCTCCCCCCGGCTTTCCACGTGAGCCGGCCGCCCCGTCACAATAAACAATTATCTGTCTGCCCATTAGAGATATTTTGACACCCAGACGTTAAGTTACCTTAACGTTGTATTTAATACCTTAAAGTTTCGAATAATCAATAGACATCATGTTTTTCAAAAAATGAAGATTTTTAACATATTTGACGCTAAGGTTATATTTGCTATAAACAATTTGGGAAAAATAACTTTTATAAAAGAAATAATCATTAATCTATAGAGGCTTATTTATAGGGTCAAACCGAGGGTCAAACGGTAAAACAAATTGTCAAAATCTCTCTAAAAGGGCAGTAGATGAGGGTTTCCAAAAGGGCTTCCCTGTGCTTGACAATACACTTTCGTATGCATAATACACGAGAGAATGCGGTGTTGCCACGTCGATTTTTAAAGATTACTTAAACATCGAGAAATGAAATAAGGGTATTTTTTATTGTATTTTATGTTGTGTAATTTATACAAAATTAAAAAAAAAATAACTATAAAATTGCATCTTCATAAAAAGGAAGAAAATTTCTATAGATAACTAAATAAAATGAAAGATATGCCAGCGAGGTAATAGTTTAATAATACAGGGCGCAGCCATTTTAGATATCTCCATATTTTCACGCAGAATTAGATTAGGATTCAATTCTTTCCATTGCGATTTTTTTTGTGCCGAAAAAAGAGGCAAAAGCAGTCGGATTTACCCATATAACTATGAGATACTATAAAGGTCCAGCTCGTGTATTTCCCTATGATAAAAAGCGAAGCCGAAACCCCTGCGAAAATGGATTAAAGACAGGCCCCAATACGCATGGGTTAGCTAGTCGCGCTGGCTCAGATCGAGCCATCTTTATCCCATTGGCCAGAATTCTTGCGTCATGGCAATCTAGATTTTGACCGTCGCCGCTACGATTTTTTCGTATCCTGGGCCTTTATATACCTAATAGTTACATGGATTTACCTCATGTAAGAACATGGCGGTAATTTGAATTATAACAACAACAACACATTTGAAGTTTTTTTTATAAACTGTTATAGAGTCTATCCTATTTTAAAGAAAGAGAGGAGATCACAAACCAACAAAATTGCATAATTTCTTAAGAAGGAAAAAAACAGTCTAATTAAAATAGAAGGAAAAAATGACCCCTTAGCAGTTATAGGTAGGTATAAAACTATTTTATTCCAAATTCAATCGAACCAATTTTTTTGACAATGACAGTGAAAGTTTCATTTAGTTTCTTTGTTTAAATGTCAGTCGCCATATTGAAATTGGTCCAGGGAGTTTGAAATGAACAAATACCTAAAACTCACAAAAACCATTAACATTTATGAGCAAAAGCATCAAATAAACACTCTTTTGTGGGTTACAATAGAAACAGATATTACCTATTATCTTTTATATATATGAGTAAAATTAATTTTTGTACAATTAATAAAACCAAGAAAAAACGGAGCTTTTCGAAAAAATTTAACAGATTGGCAACACCGCAAAGCTTTCCACCACTGGCAAGCCCAAAGTGATTCACAGACTCGATCGCAGTTTGCAGTGGGCTGCGTTTCGTCAGTTGAGGCAAGAAAAGCACGTTAATATACGATTTTGCCCGATTTAAAGCACACTCTGTGAAATCGCGCTAAAATCGGAAAATAACAGCTTGATTTTTCGTGTCGCCGTTTTAGATTTTCGTGACGTCAGTGACTCACGTTTTTCGTGGTCGTGACTTTGCGAGAGATGATGCGCATGAACCGAGAATTTTGAATTCCAGTTTTGGTTTTGTTGTGTTAAGTGATTTTAGTGAAGTGTCAAACAGGTGACAGGAAGTTTTTGAAACGAAAGAAGGCTCAGAAGGTATGATTAAAGATATATAATGAAAATTTGTTTAACATATTGATGTGATTTAATAAAAGTAGAGGAGCAATCTTAGATTATTAATCTAAGGGAGCAATAACATAAAGTCATCCACATATCTATTAGCAAGTCTTTTGTAACTGCAACCGATTTAAAACTTGCAAGAATTCTTGCGTCTTACATGCAATATAACTTGCAAGTTTCCATACAATTTTCGTGCAATAAAAATTGCAAAATGCAATAAATTTTCCAGTCAAAAGATGGTTAGCAATTAATCTTGCACAAGTCGCTTCAAAGTTACAATTTGATTACCAAAATTAACTAGATTTATTGCTAGAGTATTGCAGAGGACCAAACCAAAATTTGAATGCAATAGAACTTAAAAATATATTTCTTTTACTTTTTATATAAGTTTTCTTATATTCCAAGTTAAAAGATAAAATAGTTAAGTCATTTCAAAAAGGTTATAGCATACAATATTTTTTTTTTTTTCAAACTGGTAAACTTTGAAAAATGTCACATCGTTTATCATTAACAAATTGAACTCATTACGCTAATGATGTAAACAATCAAAATAAAAATGCCTAATAAGACAAATTATCTACTAATAAGTCATTTGCCAAAATATAAACAAAAATATCTCCATACCTATAATGAACAATATAGCCATGCACAGTTAAATTTTTAAATTAATAGAAAATGTTTTCTATGCTTCAGAGAATCATATAATATATACCACACAATTGGTAACACTGTTGAACACTTTTTAATTACAAAACCAAACAAAACATCTGCTTCTGATGGTGGTGACACAGAAATCTAAAACCCAAAAACTCTATTCAATCAGTCTGGCGGTGTGACCTTATCACGTGCTTTAAGATGGGATGTAGTAGTTGACAGAATGAGATTAAACAGATCAGGACAAAAATTTCCCAAATCGTAATTATATTACATGTTTGTGTTCTTGATTCAAACTAATTTTGTACACCTCTAAATAAAATAAACCCATGTGATACATTTTTGAAGGTCTCCTCCCTATTTGAACTGTGAATAAATGAATTAAACAGTAAATCAGTGGCTGGGTAAACAACCAAATATAACAAACACTGGTACACAAAAGGAGGCAGTCCAAACAAACAAACAATGTAAATTTTACTGTCAGGGTCTATGTAAAAAGGGTGTCATTCTGAGTTTATTAAAAAATTCAGAAGGACTAGGTACTATTCAAGAAAATAGTAGTTTCTATTTTAATCCCTATTAATTCTAAACCACCTATATTGCCTATTAACCTTGCAATATGGTATCCAATAAATCGATTTTTTAAACTAACCAGACGATTCAGCCAACGTGAAATTTTAATATATGCAAATATAAATTATAAACAAATCATTTTAATGAACTCAAACACAAGGACAGTATCACAGTAGGCGCGGGTCATAGAAAAAAAATATCATTGAATATGCTGCAGTTTTTCATGGCCATCTCGCTGTTGAAAAAATCGTTCGTGAAGACAAACAATGTACACAAACAAACAAAGATTCACATTATTACACAGGACGAAAAACTGGTTTTAAATAAATAAATCAGTCGCTAATTAATTTCAGAAACGAAATGAAATAAAATTAGTTGTCTACACACAAACGTGCTTTTGGTAAATCTCAAGGTGAAATCTAAACAAAAAGTTGAACTCCCAAACCACAGTCTATCTATTAGATTATATTATAATGTGCCCAAACAAAACGCCGGTTGTTGGAAACATCAAAAGTGAACGAACCTCTAAACTGTATTGTTAATAGATTTAAAAGGAAGGTAAACTCGAATTATCTTACTACCTGTAGAAACGTCAGTCGATGATAATATAGTGCCTGTTAAGAAAGTTGTTCAAGGTAAAAATCTAGTGGGCGTTAAAGATGAAGGAAGAGCAGTAATGTTCTCTCTGTACCTGAGAAAGAAGAAATGTTGTACTTAGTGAGGCAATGTAGACAAGTGTCAAACAGAGGTTGTGTAATTATTACCAACATCCTGCGGATCTAGACCAAACTTTTAGACCTAACCCTGCTTAATGAGCTACTGTTTATGTCATACACCAGACAGAGAGTTTTGGTTTTCCTCACAAATTCTATCGCACAAAAGCCTATAGGGTGAAAAGTTTAGTAGCAAACCTTTCCAGATTTATTGTAGCACTTCCCCATCTTTTTCATAAGACTCCATTAACAGAGAGAGAATAAATCGTTATAGCCTAAGAAAAAATCCTAGAGGCATATTAGAAGTAAATGGTATGGTGGATTTGTACAAATACGTGAGTTACCAGCTTAATCAGAACTGGTATAACATCATGCAAGAATTAATTGCAAAAATCAGAATATCTTGGATGGACAAAACTCATACCGCGGATATTCTACTCAAAATAGATAAGGATCTTCAAGTTTTGTTTATAAAACATAACATTTAAGATTTTAACCACATTTTAAGAAATGACTCGAGTAATGACAAATAAGAACTGTTAGAGCAAAAGATGTCGCATGTCAAGAAGCGAGACCCAACCCTGATACAAATTGCTAGTTCGTTTGTGAACTCTCCAAGTCTTGCGAATCTAATCCTACATATAGTGCTTCAAAGTGATACCCTACATATCAATCAATCAATCAAAAAGTCTTTATTTAAAAGTTTACAAGAGTAAACATAAAGAGTGGCGAGATCTAGCATAGCTATTCTATCTAACCACTCCACACCACAAAACATGACATAAAGTGAAGAACATAAAAAAATATAATTATCATACTTAAATTCTATAATCTATTTAAATACTTATTTAAGTACCTAAATTAGTCACAAAAAATAACAAACGTTCGCAATTTTCTATTTCAAACCACAGAAATCAAAGCAGCATGGAAATGGTCAAGATCATGTCAAGATTTATAATTACAAAAATGTTAAGATACAACATATATTGATTTCAGATTTCGTCCCTTAAGTAGTGACTTTAAAGATTTTTTAAATGTAGGTATTGTATCAGAGGACTTGATTTTATAAGATATTGAGTTGAAACATTTTGTTGCAACATAACTAAAACCTCGACGAAACAGAGCAGTCCTATGCCTGAGCACTGCATACAACTGTTTATGTCGGGTGATCCTATTGTGTACATCCGACCTCCTTAAGAGTTTTTTAAATAAATAGTGAGGCTGTTGAGTTATATTAACTTTATATACCAATGTGCACATGTGCCAAAAAAACCGCTTATCAAGTCTGAGCCATCCTGAGTCTATATAACAATGTGATACATGATCAAACTTACGCACTCCATAAGCAAATCTTATACAGGCATTTTAAAGTTTTTGCAGACTTTCTTGGTCTCTTTTTAAGAGGGCTAGCCAGTGCAGGGTGTCACAGTATGACAATTGGGATAGTACTAAAGAATCGCACAATTTAATTTTTAACTTTTTATTTAAATAGTTTTTGTGCAAATAAAGCATTCTTAACTTATCATAACTGGTTTGTAATAACTTTGAAACATGCGATTCATATCTCAAGTCAGTATCAATCAATATTCCTACATTTTTTACACTGTTTGATAAATTAATATTTGTTTGGTTAATAGAAACTTGAAATCCATTCGCGACACATTCGTTCCTAGCAGTACCGAAAAGAATTGCTTGAGTTTTTGACTCATTCAGTACCAGTCCATGATGTTGTGACACTCTGTATATGGATTCAAGGTCGTCGTTTATTTTAGTTTTCGCTATATGCACGTCTTTTTTATCAAAAGAGATTTGGAGTTGGTAATCATCCGCGAATTGATGCCCAACCAAATATTTGAGAAATTTTTGGAAATCAACAGTATAAATAGTGAAAAGAAGTGGACCTAGGATGCTGCCCTGTGCGACACCTCTACTTTGAAGAGTGGGAACTGAACATTTTCCATTGAAAGAAACCCTTTGAAATCTTCTGTTAAAATAATTAGTCATCATATCGACGCCATCACCACCCAATCCAAAATATTTGAGTTTTGTAAATAATATGTTATGTACCAGGGTGTCAAACGCCTTGCTGTAGTGCAAAAGAACCAAGCAAGTGTTCTGGCCCTGATCCGACGCTCTAATTATGTCATCAGTAACATGTAACAAAGCAGTTGTGGTACTGTAATTGGCGCGAAATCCCGACTGTGTAGGGGGCATAAGATTGTTTTTTATTAAATGGTTGGACAGTTGTTCGCATAAGATTTTTTCCAAAATTTTTGACATTGTGAGCAAAATACTTATAGGTCTAAAATCGTTTGGCCCCAAAGGATTATTCTTTTTTGCTACTGGAATGATATTAGCCGCTTTCCACTGGTCGGGGAATTTTTTTAAACGTATGCATTTATTTATAATAAAAGTAATATGAGTATTCAGATAGATTCCGTCCTGACCAGTTGCATTACTTTTAATTTTTTCTATTATGTTCTGTACCTTAGCTTCATTCACTTCTTTAAAATTGAGTTCAGTTATGGAGGAAGAACATTTTTGACCTTCGTATTTTGATAAATGCTATGTTTTCATGGGTATTGAGTTCGTTTTTAAAACTCATTCTATCTTTTTCTTTTATATAGCGTGTTCTTGGTCTTGATAAAGAACACGCTATATAAAAGAAAAAGATACAATGAGTTTTGAAAACGAACTCAATACCCATGAAAACATAGCAAAATATAAGTTACCAGGATCGATATTTTGGAGAGCCTACTACATAGGCTGGTTCCAGCAGCGGTCCTGTTTATTCTACCTTGCTCTGTCAGTTAACCTATAATCGAATTACTGTGATTAGGTTTTAATAAGTCTTATATACATATTTAACCAAGCAAGATCTCCTAAATTGTTTTTGTTTACCATTGTTCCATGTTTTCGACAACTAGCATGAGATTGTGTGTCTTTACCAGCCTTCTATCGTAGTTCTAAGACAGAGATTAATCAAGGCATCACATCACTTTCTGACAACACTCTCATATCCCTGATGTAAAAGTTAATTCTAAATCTTAGTTTTACCACAAAGTATGTGTTTTATTTATACTCTTAACCAGTTTTTTAATGTTCACATAAACATCCAGAACATTTTAAAACCCAAAGTATTAACATTTTTCCGCCGTAACGTTCGTTCGTTTTAAGCTTCTCTTTACATTTGCTTACCGGTTTAAAGCCAAGCCTAAACAGACGTTATCTCGACGGTTAAATACCGCTGCTGCTAGTCTGCAGCACACACCGTTTTTGGTTATGTAGTTTGCAATTAAAATTTAGTAGTTTGTTTTAGCTTAGCTAGTCCTACTAGAAAGCATCTCTGTGTCAAAACTGGTTTTCATGTTGTAGGAAAATCTAGAGTACCAACTAAAGCTTCTGTTTCTGCCGATTCAGTTTTTTCCATTGACTTTTACAGTGTGGTCCTGTCGAATTAGACAAGTTTTACTGGCACGAGCGCTGAATTTGCGTACTGGAACTAGAGCTATGGGTCATTTTTCCAGGATCCTACAGGTCTGGCCTTCACTATTGGTTCATAATATGTAATTTCGGGATACAGTGGGATGTTGTCGAATTAGACAAGTTTTTCCCTCTATAGCGTTTAGAACGATATGGAAGTCATATCAACTTTTGGTTTTGTCGAGTGTGTAGAGTGTTTGTAAATAAACAGCTGTTTTTGACGAACCTGCTTTAGTAGTTCGTCTAAGCCTAGGTGCTTACGTTCCCCAAAGATACTCCTGAAAGGGATACTCTAATAGAAACTTCATTTCACAGTGTGTTTACTCAGGTCTTGGCTATATCATGAAAATTCAAAAAGGTTGTTAAAATGTTAAATAACCCTGATTATCTTCATATGAAGGCTAAGCTTTTATACCATAAAAAGAATACTAAGTCGGCATTCCTTCAAATGATTTGTTGTTTTATTCATCAAGAGGTAGGTATGATAACACTTATGACTCATGTGAAAACTGTATTGATAAATGAAGGCTTAGTCATTAATGGATGGCATCCTTGAAAAAGAGTCATTCCCGCAACTGTAGGTCCGTTCTGTCCTTCTACACTCTTTAATTTGGTTATTATGAAAGTCCACTTGACAATTTTTAGAAAGTAATGCAACTTGATGTATTTTCCTGTAACTCACATAATGACGGGGTGGTAACTGTAAATAATATGCTGGATCTATTTTAGCAAAAACAAGTATGTACATAAATAACTGAAAATAAATTATTTAAAATATTCAGGAAATAACATTATTTTATGAAACCGCCATAAAATAAATTTTAAAGTGTTTTACATAAGAAAAAGAGTCGACTTAAAATTTGTTTTATCTTAACTGCTTTGTAGTCTAGTCTAGATGGTAAGAAAAAAACATTTTTATTAGATCGTTTAAAATTTTAATGTCCCTATTCATGGGTTTAACATTGTTTGTGGCATTATTTTACGTTATTTTATTTTTAAACGCATAAAAAATGTCATTTACTTTTAGCATCATTGTAATAAAATAAGTATTTTTGGGGTCACTTTTATTCGAAAAATTCTTGGGTTCTGTTTCAAAATTTCACATTTTATTTCTAACTCTACTGTTGTTAAAACTATTGATCCAACAACAACGCGTAGCAATGAGGCAGATGCCTGAAATATTTGAGGCATTTGTAGGAAGTAAACTTTTAAACTAAACATTTTAGTTGGTTCAACATTTGTTTAGCTCACTCCTTCATATATTGTTTGAAACGCGAGTCAATGTATACTTTCACCGAAAATATTTCGTAGGAATTGTCGCTTATTGTGCAAGATTTGATTGATTTGTATGTTGCAAAAATATTTCTTAACGTCTTTTATGAGTGACAGAACAAAATCAGTGGCTTTAAATTTGGGAGCACCAAATAATTCTTCCGAGTTTATTTTTACGTTTACGTTTGTAGAATCTTCCTATCAGCAACTCTTTTCTCGATCTTTTAGCACCTGAGCCTTAGCGATTAAAAATACAAGTTTTTTTTAGAGAGTATAAAGAGAGTTTAGAAATCGCTTTGGTTGGTATTTTAGTTACACTGGCCGTTGAAAGGATTCTTTGGGAGCGCAAGATCGATTCTTCCCATCGGTTTATATATCTGCCTATTTGTTTTTAGCTCCTACAAAGTCAATACGACTTAAAAAAAGAAAAAAAAACCGCCTACACTATACATGTAACCTGTCCCGATGCATGCGTGCTTATCTTTTTACCTTTTGGAATGCCGGTTTGTCCGCTTACAACCTCGGCATTTAACAACTCAGTGGATATTTGAGAGATTTGACCCGTTGCTACATATGGGAAAATGACCTTTTTGTTTACACATGGAACAAAATTTCTAATAGAATATTATCACTATTAATACCACATGAGGTTAAATTATTTCCGAAAATTTTTACGATCTCATGAATAGTTTGAAAATTACGAGGATTATTTACCTCATTATCTTTCTTACCAAATTTGGTCCTCTTCCCTTTAATAGTTGATGAATAGCGCCCTTTAGTACGTTATTTTTGCAATATGTTAATTTTCTGGGGTATTTTTCACGGCCATGAGCTTCAAACGGCATCAAACTCCAAGGATCGAATTTGGCATATATGCCTAATAGTTTTAGGTACATTTGAAGTGAGTCTGACAAAACCTCGAATTATTAAGATTTTTTTTTATAGAATATGGCAAAAATCTAATTTTTTGCGATTTTCAAGGTCATTTAAGCTCGGATGACCTTAAAAGTAAATTTTTTGGAATCCTCGTCGTCCAGTTATATGGAATCGAGTATAATCATGCCCCGGTTGCAAAAGTTGTATTTTTTACGATTTTTGGCCGCCATCTTAAAATATGACGTCTTGTCCAGCCCCTTCTACACGGATGCGAACAAAACACCCAGTAACACTTGATTATGTGACTAAAGAACTATCAATCCCACATAGTCACAAAACTCCTTCATTCAAAATTCCACGAACTTACACATGCTCCTTCACTATTATTAGGATATCGCTAAACTCCAGCTCCTCTACCAATCCAACTACTTTTCCAATTCCACTATTTCCCTCCCCCCACTTTTCCTAGTTCCACGAGTAAGTTCACACATATTGGTAATAGTGCAACTAATTCCACTAATTTTAGTCAATACATTTCTCCGTTATACGTTTAGTGCTTTCATCAGTTATAGTTCATATTATTTTACTTTAAATTTTATTTAAGAGAGAGTGTGCACCTCCAAATGTATTTTTCGCGAACACCTGCTTCTCAAAAAACACCGTGGGTAAGAGTTGTTTTTTCCAAAATAGATGTATGTGTTAAAAACAGTTGTTTGTGCTCGCACTTTTGGCGTGTCTTTCTCATTATGTGATGTTTTGTGTGTGTGATATATACAATGGTGATATCCTGTATAACCAGTGGCGCACCTAAGAAAATTTGGAGGAGTTCACAATTTCTTTTTTAAAGGTATGATCTAGTTGAGTTTATACTTGGCTTATTTTATTTTTATAAAATCACAACGGTGGACCAGCACCGGTATTCTCATAATACGTAAGCGAAACGAATAGCGAACAGCGCGCTCAGCGGCACGCTGACCGACGACTTTTCGTATTCTCTCTGCCGAACGCGCTGCCCTGCGAGCAGACAGAATCAAATTCGCTTAGCACATCTTGGCATCATCGAATTTTGCATTTTTATTTCTTGTTAGCATTGTCGCTCCTTTTCTTTTTCTATGTGTAAGAAAGAGGCCATTGTGTGATCGATTTCGAGCCGTATTTCAGAAAGGGTAAATCAAATGTGACTTGTACAAGTGTTGATCCTTTAAAAAATTACTTGATGGTTTGGTTTAGCTCAGTTAAACCCGTCCTTTGACCCTGTGATATAAACTCGTAGCACGTTCCCGCCCAGTGTGCGGGAAAAAGTTTTCCCCGAGACTTAACCGCACACTTACCAAAAAATTCCGCACTCAGTGCGGAAAAGTTTAAATTTATTCCGGCACTCAGTCAGGGAAAGTGGTGTTTCCGGCACGGTCGTATATTGATATTGATACTTTATTATATAGCATTTATTGTTAAAATGGTTTCACAATAGTTACTTATATATCTAGTAAGTTATACCTTATAATTATAGTAAACATGCGTATTCTACATTTTAAGAAACAGAAAATAAAACTCCAAGATATTTGTTACCCAAAAAATAACCTAACCAATTCAACAACAAACACAGAATTCATACATCCACAAGAGAAACCTCGCGCGTGGAAAAATTTATATTTTCATGGAAGTGTTAAATTAAAAAATAATAATAATAATTTTTAGTACATTTATGAATAAATAAAATGACAAAAGATAAAAAACATAAAAATGGTAATTAATGTGAAAAATGTGATATTTCAGAAAAGTAAAGAAAATACAGACGAAAACACAGATATAAAGGTAGTTACCTATATTGTTTGCTAATTATTTTTTATATCAATTAAGCTATTTATTTCATGTTTGCTAATTTCATATTTCATGAAAGCTTTTAGTTTATTTTTGAAAGAAAACAATTAATGTGGGCAGGAGCCTAACAAAACCAGATATTTTTTGGTACACATCCGATGAAAAATACAAAAAGCACCGCTGACCAATGGCTTTTTTTACCCTTGGTTTTACAGAATTTTGATTGCTTCTATTTCTAGTATTATACGGATGCTCAATTATTTCGATGTCGATTTTGATAAGAAAAGTTTTTGTTGCAATTTTTTGGAAAAAAAAGTTGTCTTACATCGAGCATTAAATAGTAAGGTTGATGTGTACGTGTTTGTCACCCGTCCCCAAGCTACTAATAAGAGATTTTTATTTTTCGAATTATTAATAAAAACGCAAACTGAAAAAACTACTATATTTTCTGCAGCACTCTACAAAGTATTGTAGGGTAGGAAAATCGTACGCGCGGAGGCCAAAACAGCTGGCAAATGGTAGGTGTTTCTCAAACGGTCGCCACGCGCTGAGCGCACTTCGTCGACGCCTTGCGTTCAATATACGTGAATACCATTTTTGTTACTTTGGTCACGTGGTATGCGAATATTACGTTATCATACGGTCAGCGAGTATGAAACGCCGAGCGTATTTAGTTACGAGAATACCGGTCCTGGATTTCTTAGATAGACAGAGTCAGTCATGTAGATCATAGACACTTAAGTAAATTTTTCAACGCATTGGTATCGGTATACCTAACGCGTTCGAAATAAAGTCAAAATACACTACATTTTTTACTTATTTATGCAATGTTTCGAACGATTCCGGCTTTTTTGAAGGGTGCGGTGATAGAAATGCTAGGTGAAATACCTCCATTAATCTAGCGACCCCACCCCAAGAAAATCAAAATTTAGTTATGCCATAATTATGTGTTAATTTCGTCCAGAATTAAAGAATTTTGTGCTCCTCGGGTTTCTGAGAAAATCGAAAAAGAAAATGGGGTAGCTAGATTAATATTAACTTAGCAACGCCTGCAGGAAATATGGCCCAAACTAAAAATTTTTGGTTTTAAAATTATGTGCTAAATATGTGCTCCACGAATATATAAGAAAAAAATCGATTTTTTTATTTTAAATTATGTTTAAAAAAAAAACAGGTGGGGGAGCTAGGTTAATATTAACATAGCGACCCCACATGTTTAGGTATCACGAAATTTAAAAATTTCAAAAACCAGTATTATCTGTATATTATGTGCTAATTTCGTCTATGATCAGAAAATTTTGTACTCGTCTGGTTTCCGATAAAATCGATAAAAAGAGCATTCCCAAAGTGCGATTCCAATCTGAAAACTTATGATTCCAAAATTGTGTGCCCCATAAATATGTACAAGAAAAATCCGAATTTTTTGTCTTTAGTGAAGTTTTTTAGTGGGCTCAATATTAACCTAGCGACCCCACACTAAAATGCAGTTCCAAAATTTTAAAAGGTATATACCAAAATTATGTGCTCTATAAAACGATTATATAAGGAAATATCGAATTCTTCATTTTAAATTATGTTTTAAAAAAAAAAAAAAAAAAGGGTGGGGTTGCTAAGTAACTAACCAGACTAGTACAAAATTTTCTGATCATGGACGAAATTAGCACATAATATGCAGATAATACTGGCTTTTTAAATTTCGTGATACCTAAACATGTGAGTTTTCTAAGTTAATATTAACCTAGCTACTACCCCAACCTTTTTTTAAAAAAAAAACATAATTTAAAATGAAAATTTCGACTTTTTTCTTATATATTCGTGGAGCACATATTTAGCAAATAATTTTAAAAAAACCAATTTTTAGTTTGGCGCCATATTTCCGGATAAGGTTAAGGTTGCCAAGTTAATATTAACCTAGCTACCCCATTTTCTTTTTCGATTTTCTCAGAAACCAGAGGAGCACAAATTTTTTGATTGGGGAGCAAACTCAGACTAATAACTAAAGAGAGACCAAACATTCCCTATTGAAATCCTCTAATGTTTACAATCCAACACCCTTCTGGACGATTATATGAACAGAAAAGAGATAGAGCAATAAAACGGCAACACTGTCAAAAATTGCTTTTCCCATTACCAGTGGCGGCGTTAATTTTAATTTAAATATATAAATGTGAAAACGAGATATAAGGTAGGGTTGGTTGGATTTTCTTATTCAAAAGAATTAACTGCCAGAACTTGCATAACCACAAAAAATAGATTTATTCAAGGATAAAGTTTAGTTTGAGGAATGTAGGTATTTACGAACAGATCAAAAGTTTACCAAAGAGCACTTGAAATGATTTTTAGGTCAATTATTCAAGATGGCTGTTATATATTTTTTTTAATTGTGCAGTATCCCACAAAACAAAAGTAAAAAAAAATATTTTCAAGGCAAAAAAAAACGGTTAATAACCCGTTTTATAACGTTTTTGTCCAAAAAAAAACACGCTAATAAACGGCTTATTAAGCGTTTTTTTCACTATGATAATAATGTCTCTTTTAGTTTTCTTTAGTGGAATATAAACTTTATTTATCAAATTAAGAGAACTTTTTGTGATGTTAATTATGAAAATTTTAAGGCCAACAAATTTTATTCTTTACACATTGGCTGCATGTTCATTTCTGAATACAGAACGCAAGGAAAATTTAAGGAAGAGCTAAAAAATTAATTACTAGTAGTTTTTCA
Organism: Oxystoma pomonae; assembly: GCA_963921995.1. Taxonomy (NCBI): domain Eukaryota; kingdom Metazoa; phylum Arthropoda; class Insecta; order Coleoptera; family Brentidae; genus Oxystoma; species Oxystoma pomonae. The sequence continues at coordinate 83,704,364 of OY998169.1, read as the reverse complement.
GGAAACAGGAGTCAAAAGGCAAAAAAATAAATAATAAATATTAATGAAAATAAAAATAAGATTGGCTCAGAGTAAATATCTCCAAAACGGTTTTATTCACATTATAGAAAGTACCCAGGTACCCATTAAAATACAAAAAATACCTGCCCCAGTACCTGACTATCAGCACTTGGTCTTATTGTCTTCTCTTGTTATGTATAAATTATAATAAATAAATATTTTACATGCTGCAAAAGGAGCAAAATTATCTGGTACTTTTGTTTCTTAAAAAAGATTAGTATTAGTCTTAGATTTTTGATGTATTAATAGTATAATCATAAGCTTTTTACGCAGTTTTTTACCTCATACTACGCTCATGACTAACGTAAAATGACAGGATCTTTCTTACCTCCGAAATATTAGTTCTGGGCTGGAATATCCGCTTTTATTGCATACCAGGCAATGGTAAACCATTTTGTTGGTCCTCAAAATAGCTTGATACAGTTCTTTTTTCACAAATAGTCACAATAAAATTCAAAAATCACCGAACAACACAAACCCCCGTTAACAACAACGCCGTCAGCTGCAACCAAACATGTCGGCATTTATTCGCGGCTCGTCGAAAAAACGTTGCCGGCTTGTGTTCTTTTTTATAAATCTCGAAATTCTACTTATTAAAAATTAAAAAAAGTTAATTATTGAGACTAAAAATTAGGACTAAGAATTAAGTTATTAGCATAAGAAAAATTATCCTATATAAAAATATGTCAAATAATCAATAATATTATCAAAAGAGCTTCAAGAAGTTTATGAATTGTTTTGTTTCTAGGGAAACCCGGCGGTAAATTGGCAACCATGTATTTTTTGGGAAATAAACATTGTGGCTGGTTGATCGGGGTAATATTGTTTACTGTTATATCTCATTTTTTTAATTAATCTGAGGGAGCAAATTAGCACATAATTATGTTGTGACTAAATTTTGATTTTCTTGAGGTGGCGTCGCTTGGTTCATGGAGGTGATTGAAATTGTTGCGTAGTGGTGAAAGCAGGCATCGAAATTTACTTTAAGGCCACAAAAATGGCATAGATTTGACAACACTGCTTTGCTGTTTTTGGGCCAATCTTTACCGGGAAGAATATCGGAAATGAGAAAACGGAATCTGTTGAAATTTGGAATGAATGTTTATTTTTGAATTCCTCACAACCGTATCCAGACAGTTTTTGCTGAACTCTCTCATTCCAGAAATAAAATAAACACGGCTAACAATAGTCAAAAATCTTATCTGGCTTTTTCTTTAGCCTTGTCGATAATACAGAAATCTGTAACAGCAATTTTTTTTTATTTTTTGAAAAAAATTCACCAAATTTAAAAAAATCCTTTGGATACGTTTGTAGATTTTTATAAATCCTAATATCTGATAACAAAAAAGTTGTTTTTTTTTATTTATAAGCGAGATTCTAATTCAGTCCCAGAAACTGAAGTGAGTTCGATTGGAGTATTGGAATACAGGTTCCGCATAGCCACCGGCCACTTGTCTAATGGAACATTCGGCAAATAAATTGACACATGTCAAATGATAAAAATAATACGAAAATTTGTTATTTTCTTGATGTTGCAGAATGATTTTCATTTTGATTATTTTTAATTTCGAGACACTGCGATCCATGAAGCACGATGCCGAGCATTAAAACCTTTTAAGGCGCATTTACACAGACAAACTTTCCTTTGATGTGGAAATGCCGACAAACATTTACACGAGCCTCTTGAGCAAAATGCTCAACGAAATGTTCGAGCAAAATCTCGTACAAAAAAACACACGTAAATTTTGGAGAGAATGTTAAGCAAAATTTGTTTGGAGAAATGTTGGTATAGAAATTTCTTACAAATTTAAATTTTATAGTTTTGTGGGAATTCATTGAACTTAACTGAAAATAGAAAGACTAAGTTTTAAAACAAGGTATTTTTAATTAATGACCTGATTTTTATAGGGAATATGCCAGTATACTTGTAACTTTTTTGGGGTTGTAGAAAAACGAGAATAAAAAAATAATAATGGCACTTATTTATTGCTGTTGACTGTAAAATGTAATGTTAAAAATTTACGTTTAAAAGAATATCTCTTTATTTTACTTCCTACTTTAAAACACAATACAATAACAATTAAGTCAAATTAAAAAACCTATATACATTTTATTAAATCTCAAATATATGAACAAAAGCACGTTCGGTCTAAATAATACCCGTTTATTACCCACTTTTACAATCCTACCATCCCGACCATTGCCTAAAAAAATATAATTTAGCAGTAATAGACTGGACTTCTGAATCGGAATGTTGCTCCTTTGCATATTGTTTGTTCAGTGTCAGTAATCGACCTTGATTATTACATTAAATTGACAGTAAATATCTATCTTCAGCATTTTCATGAACCTTTTGCTTTTTTAAGCAACCCTTGGGACCTTAAACTAACTAGGTAAATCTGGTGTGAGGAATTAAAAAACAACAATAAAAGCTAAAGGTAAAGTAAAGTTACAAAAATATGTTTAAAAAAAATCTCCTTCCCCACCACTCCCCATAGTCGTGAGGAGCGGATTACCGCTTAAAAGTGCAATTTTTGAGTTTTTTGCTGATATTTGAAAAACTCAAAATTTTTTTGGAAAAGAAAAATTTTCCTGGGTTTTTTTTTAGGAAAAAACCCTTGGAAATAAAAAAAAACTCACAAGAAAATCCCAAAAAAGCCCCGGGCAAAAAATCCGGGAAAAACCCTAAGAAAAAAATATTATAAGCAACCCTAATCCATGTGACAAAACTGATAGCCAAGAATAATGTTTCGCTTGCCGTCGGCTTTTTTTCACAAAAATTTAAAATAAAAGTTGGTGTTCCATTTTTTTAAAGAATTGAGATCACTGATCACTGATGTGAAATTTTATTTATTCTCATCTTTAAAAATATGTTTTCAAAACAGACAGCAATAATTTGCTCAAAAATTTACCCGAACAAAATGTTCAAAGAAAAGCTCACAAAAATGTTCACGCAAAAAATTTTAGATCTTTTGGACGAGCTTTTGTTTGAGCATGTTCGTCTGTGTAATTGCGCCTTTATAGAAGCATTAGTAAATGGTTACTTTCCCGATAAGTTATACTTTTCTTTACATATGGTGTTCGCACCGTGTTCTGAACATTGCACGATCTCACTCGAAATGTCACCTATTGTTGATCTTACAAAAAAATAGCAAAGCAGTGTTGTCAAATCTATGCCCTTTTTGTAGCCTTAAGTGTCTATTAATGAGCCAAAATTATTAATTCATACTATTTCATACTCTCAACATTAACTCCAAATATCTCAAAAATATATAATTAAACCCCTTAGTGAGTGGTATTGTTCGAAAGCATTTTTTATCAGAATTCTTAAAATACAAAACTATATAGGTTGTTCTATTAAAAAAAATAAGGTTCGTTTGGGCTCCATTTCTAAACTATAAACGTGATATTTGGCAGCTACTTGGTCTAACGTCGGAAAATATGTCTTATTATATTGAATGATTTTTGTTTGAACTTCCAATAGTAAAAAATTTTTTCACAAGCAAGCTTTATAATGGATAACCTGTACCTAAGGGGGGGGGGCTTAGGTACGCTCTTGCTGTAGCCTATTTGTCCAAATCAGAGTCACAACGGAATTTTTAACAGTAGGCGGCAGTTAATGTAGGCAGACGATCGTCCTACAATCTTATGCAGATTCGATTTGTTTACGACGTGGTCTTGTAGTTGATTCACTTGTTTTATGGCCGCGATCCTTCAACGATCACGTAATAGTTTGGTTTGCATGACTTCCTTGAATTCTAAATCAGAGAAAAATCGTGGAATTTCTGGTTTATTTTTATACATAATAGTCTCGCAATAAAGGGCATGGTTTTAGATTCATAGGTAGATCTAGAGGCCCTGTATACGATTTTTGACAGTTATTATTTTACCAGAGGTGAGCAACTGGATTTGACAGTTGCTAGGGAAATGTTTGAAATTGTGTGTTGGCAATGATAGTTGGTAATCCCTGACAATCAATAACTTTGTCACTGTCAGATGTTTGATTAAGAAACGTCAGGTTTAAAAATGGAATTTTGCTGTATTAAAAACTGTAAAAATACGTGTCTCGATGAATTTGTATTGTTCCGTTGTCCAGCGGAGAAAGAAACTTAGGAAAAGTGAAAAGAAAACATGCATTTACCAAGCTGGAAAATTAATAAAAATAGCCGAATTTACGAGGTAAGTGAGCTAGAAGCAGTAGTTACAAACATACGCATTTAGCATGTACTTCTTTAATAAATAACACATTATGTTTCCATGTTATTTACATTTTTAATATCTATCGTGTGTATTCACTGTTTGTTTTTGTTTTTTTTTGTCAAAGCTTCACATATTTTACTAAAAAAAAAAACAATCTTTCAAAAACTGTCTGGGAAAATTTTAAAAAGAGACAACAAAACATCAGTCCATGTCATAAACTCGGTTTTACATGCAAATATGAAAAAAACTAGAAAGAGAAGGCACTATAAGTTGCCCACCTCTGGTAAACTGTCAAATGTATAGAGGGCCTCTAGGTGGATATACCGATGGTATTAAATGCGCCTTTTAAATATTTGGTCTTCATTGGGCCACAAGAAAAGCGTGCGTGAGCACCAAAAATATTTGAGCATATAAATAAATAAGTTTTCGTGACTTTCGAACTCCGAAAAGAGTTGGTCTTGAAAAAGTGTCCGAAGCTAGCTACAAAAATATTTGAATGATCTTGAATAAATTTGAGAATTTTTTTGTCAGCCCCCCTGGGCCCTAATTCTTAAGCAGGGAACGACCTAGACTTGTTCGTATTCTTGCTCCCCGAGTTCAAGGCCAGAAAAAATAGTGTCAAACACTCTGGTTCCGCCACCTCGTCAAAGTTGAACCTTCCATAACGGGCTGCTATTCCCGAGAGCAATCTTGGGCACGCATGCGCGTAAAATTTATATTTTTCAATCTAAAATTTCGAAGAGGTTTTAAGATAAACCAAATTTTTTCGGGGGATTGATCCCTTCTCTTGAGGGATCGTCCCTTCTCTTGAGATTCAAGAATTAGACCTCTGTTGCAAGTCAGAGCGCTCGACTTGTATGAGTGAGGACCCAGAAACTTACACATCTAGGCAACACTGGAGATTGATCCTTAAAGGATAGAAACTATAAAGGTCGTATTACATGGAGAAACATTCACGACAAAATTCACAACAAAATTTGATCTCCAATTTATTTAATGTCACTACCGTGAAGTGGCCTTGAATAAATCAAATTTTGTTGTGAATTTTGTCGTGAATTTTTTCGCGAGTTTTTTTAAGAAATTTGTCTTCATGTAATAATTGCTTAAGAAACAAAAATAGGATAATTTTTTTCACGATATTTTTGGTGATGCTTCCGGCAATTTTTTTCACTTGTAAAATAGCCATTAGAATTTCAGTGTAACATTAAACAACAGCTGCCTGATTAAAAGACCCGTTGTTTTTTTTTTTAATTCAGATCGTGCCACATTACGGCTAGATTAACCCTTTCATTGATTACAATCCCTGCTGCAGTTTTTGTGTGCAATGAAGCGTTGTTTAATCAGTTTTTGTTAATGTTGGCAATCGCAAAAAAGCCTAGTTTTTAGTGCCTATAGCGTGGCCATAAAATAAATCGGCAATAATTTTTTTTCCTGCGTGTTTTTTATTTGTTTTCTTCGAACAATATTTTCAGGGAATATGGTTTTCCAATAGTAATACAAAACACAAATTGAGATAAAACGCAGAATGTGTTCGTATCTCATTTGTTTTGTAAATTGAAAATCAATGGCACTTTCCTGGAGTATTCCTATTTCTGTTAGAGCTTTTTCCAAACTTTAGATATACAGGATGTTCCAATTTGGGCATTTTTGGGGGGTTTCAGGTATTTCCAGGGGAGATAAAAATTTTGAAAAATATGCATTTTGAGATGTTGTCTATAACTTTTCGATTTGTGAAAATTTCTTTTTCATGTTAATTGCGTTTTTGTACATTTTTTAAAGATGCATTTGACTAATAAACTGGATTTTATATGTCACTTTTAGTGTTTGATTTATAATACAACAATGATTTTAAATCAGCTTAAAATTCCCTTTAAAATGATGTATCACACTTTTTGTTTTACTTTTGTATTGATTTTTTTTATTACTATGTATCTTATTTACTTTTTCAGTTACTTTTTACAACGTTAAACAACAAAAAAATTAAAATAAAAAGTAATAAAAAAATATATAAAAATAAAAAATACAAAAAATAAGTCATAAAGTATTGATGAACGAAATCAGAAAAACTTATATGGAGACGACCCCCGTCACTCCCCCGTCGAAGAACTTCCAAATCTCAAAACTGCATATTTGTAGCAGCTTTAGTAGTTATAAATTTTCAAATATATATTATCCCCCCCCCCAACTCTTCATCCCCTTAACTACCCCCCACCAACGTAGTTTCTACCTCCGAATTTAGAAAATATATAATGAAACATAAAACTAAAAATGCATAATCATAGCAGCTTTTGTTGAAACGTTATGATTTTTAAAATATATAATAACCCCCTCTCATCGACGTAGCCACCCCTCTAACGTAGTTTTTACCTCCAAAATTATGACATATTTAGTAGAACATAAAACTGAAAACTGCATATTCGTAGCAACTTGATCGGATATGTAGAAGTTAGTGTGTCAAACATACTAACAAACAAACAAGCAAGCAAACAAACAAACACGTGTGAAATTAAATAAAAGCTTGTAAAAATAGAATATCACGCACAAGTTATATTATAGTTATATTACTTTAAGTGTCTATTTATTTGTGTTTTTATTTGCTCGAATGTTTTTTTATTATACGTTGTTACATACTAACGCAACGGGACTATGATGAACTTGTGTTAGGTGTATAATTTCCGATGACAAAAAGTATCCGTTACAACACGGTATCGTGCATTTTTTACGCTCCTAAAGAAGGCAAACATCTTAAATATGTCAAACTTTAATTTAGAAACAACCAAATGAATTACGTATAAATGGTTGACCACCCAAAACAAAATTCGTTGAAATACTGAACACCACCAACCTAGAAAAAAAAGTCAAAACTTCCCATGACATTTTTCCCTTTAATCTCCAAATCCCATGAATAACGTTGACTTTCGAACCTTCTTAAATGGCTTTCTTTGAAAGAAAATAAATACAATTAGGAGATTAAAAAAGTCTGAGCCTTTGAAAATGACACAAGCCGCAGACAGGGTCACACTAAAATATCTTTTATTTTCTTCATTTAGGAACCCTATAGTCAATTGGGCGTGCATATTATCACGTTTTCGTAATATTTTTGAAACATTTCAATAATCGCTATCTACTAGACAATCAACTTAAAAGTTTGGCGTACAGTTCTCAGCAAATTAATGAATTACCTACAGGTCTCTTCAACTTATCAATATCAATCAATATATCAGTGGCGCACCGAGAGGGGGGGGGGTTGGGATTAACCCCCCGAGAAGCCTGATTATGGTCACAATTTTACTTCGAATTAAGTTTTTTTTATTATTTATCCTTAAACCTCCCCCTTTCCACCCCTCGAAGGCAATTCCTGGGTGCGCCACTGTATTTATATTTATTAAAATAACCAAACATCAGTATTAAACACAAAAATAAAATAAATAAATAAATAAATCTACTTATAACTTGTGCGTGGTATTCTATTTTTACAAGCTTTTATTTAATTTCACACGTGTTTGTTTTGTTTGCTTGCTTGTTTGTTTCTTAGTATGTTTGGCACAAATCTTGAAGGTCAATTTTCACTAACTTTTACATAACCGATCAAATTGGATATTTTATAGTTTCGGAGGTAATTATATTTTAAAAATCATTTGTTCAACAAAAGCTGCTATGATTATGCATTTTTAGTTTAATGTTTCGCTAAATATTTTCTAATCTCGGAAATAGAAAGAACTACGTTTGGAGGGTGGTTAAGGGGATGAAGAGTTGAGGTGGGCTAATATATATTTCAAAATTTATAACTTGTCAACCAAAACTGATAAAAATATGCAGTTTCGAGATTTGGAGGGTGAGGTGGTTTAGGGAGTCATATTATAAAGTTAAAAGTCCCCCCTCCTCTTCGACGGGTGGTGAAGGGGGTCGTCCCATATAAGTATCTCTGATTTCGTTCAAAATTGGTATATATGATTATGGGTTTTTGGGCTCCCTATTCGAAAAGAGAGGAAAGAGGGGTAATATGTAACTTAGTCCGATTGATTTCCATTTAGAAAATAGTAATTATATATAGGGCCACAAAAATGAGACTTTTTCGATTGCCTGTAATTTTGTAACTAATAGTTTTTTTTAAAAATTACATGTCTGAAAAGTAGGTACTTCATATTTTTCAAAACAAGCGTCAAAAATGACGTGGAAAATTTTAAAAAGTTGAAATTTTTCACCTCCCAATAAAACTGACTCCAAAAATATATTTTTTTAAAGCTTTATCTAACACGAACATAAAAATGTCTCAATTTTAAGAATCGGTGATGAAATAAAGACATTAAAAATAATTAAATTAGGTCCTATTTTTACTGAAAAAATCGTCCTTATTGTGCGTCATCTTGAAATGTTTAAAAATGTCAAATTTGACGTTGAATTTTAATGTCTATTGTATTGGCTTGTTTAGATGCTTAAGTTCATTAAAATGGATCTGTCAAATTATAGCCAAAGTAGAGACTTTATTTCACGTATTTTAAATAATACCTACCTAGCAAAATATGTCAAAAATACACCAAGAACAAAGAAAGACCTCTTGTTGTTAACTTATTACAGATTTTCGCAAGTGATACATTTTTGTGTTTGGGAAAAATGTATCTTTCAAGGGTAAAATTATTTTTGTGACAGTGGCGCACAGAAAAAGTTTTATGGGGGTGGATTTTTTTTTAAATTGTTTACAATTTTGAACTTTTAAGAAATATCATTTTGGCGTAAAAAATATAAAGTATATTCTTTCCATTCCACGCACCTCCTTCGAAGGGTGTCCTCCTCGAATAAAAAGTCGACGTGTTCGAGGATTCTTCAAAATAAGACTCTAAATGCGTGAAAACGCCTCTATTTCGTTTTCGTTGGAACGCACGGGGGTAAAGGGGAGTACCATTTATCTACGTCCGATTTCGTTTAGAATACCAAATTATTCACTTTAAATTTGGCCAACGATACATTATAAAAAACACATGAGTTTAGGATTTAGGTAATAGTATATTACATAACAAAAGAAAAAACTGACAAATTAAACAGCACTCGAGTGTAAAAGAGTTAAAGAGTTACTTTCTATCGAGTTGTGTACGGTATTTTTCCTACGAACACTGATGAATTGCACTAATGTTTGTAAAAATTTTGCACAAATGAAAAGAAACTGCTTTTCTGCACATGTATGAAAAAGCTTGTTATTAAAAAACATTTTTTACCTAAGTTTATTAACTTTTTAGTGCCGTTTATAAAAGCTTGCTATTAAAAAATATTTTCTACCTAAATTTATTGCGCAACAAAAGAGTTTGACTTCTATTATGTCTGTGTGTGTGTGTGTATGTGTCTGTGCGCATATAGCTCCCGAACCATTGAACGGATTTCGATGAGGTTTCTTTTTCTGTGTGGAGCCTATTCTTCAGGGGGTGTTTTTAATCATGTTCGATAAAAATAGGCGAAGGAGTTCCAGGGATAATACGCTTTCTACACACTGACGCCAATAATCGCGTGTAACTTCTGAACCGTTCATCCGATTACGATGAAACGTGTGTTTATTTCAGTTCCGTCAAGTGATAAAAATCACTTCAGGGGCGAAGCAAATGTTGGTAGTTTTTAGGAAAATTCGAATGGTTGTCGGGGGTTTTAAAAGTTTTTAATTTCACTTACACTTTAATGTTTTTTTTACGAGCAGTTTATGTTGCTTAAAACCGAACTATTTCTTAAATTTATAGTTTCAAATGTTGCGGTACTTGTAGTGGTTTCGCAAAAATGCCTGTAAACGTTCTTGGCTTGCATTACTTCCGGGTGTGCAATGGAATCATGCACAGTTTGATTTAAACACACGATCTTTTATCATCGTCTTTCAAATAGCTTAATTTTTTATTTGTTAACTATTACTTTAGAACATGGAAACCGTAATAAGTTTTATGCCCGTGTGCACCACTTCCCCTTACTTCTTCCACTTGTTCAAGTGCCGCTGGAACTGAGGGTGACCCTTGAGATTTACTTGGTTTGCAAAAGTTCCGAATATGTTCCCCTTGGAAAAAGTAAGGAAATTATTGGCAACGTGGTAGTTATCTGCATTTTTTTGTGTTTTTTGTGTGGTGATCATGATTATTACCTGTTAGCTGTCAAAAACCCACGTAAAATTTGAGGTTGTTTAAAAAAAAACAATATTGATGATTTATGATTGTATGGATGAAAAGGCAAATAAAATATAATTGGTTAACTATAAAACCTGACTATTTATTTAGTATGTTTTCACATCGTACTCAACAGATTGTCTTCTTTTTCTTTCATAGAGCATGTTCTCTGTTCCGACAAAGACCGTGACATACGAAGAACAAGATGCTTGATTTTCGATACGTATTGAATACGATGTGAAAACATAGTATTTATTACACCACCAGACCAAAGTAACCCATTTTTCAGTTTCTTTGTAACCAATTGGGGAAAAAAAAGGTGAATTATTTGCTTAGCGAAAAAAATATGATTTTTTTGGACATTCTAAACATTTTGTAATCTTCATCTCATTCTTTGAAAAATCCTTCTGGGTAGGTATTCCATTAATAACAAAGTCTAATTCTTCATCTTCGTCATCCCAAAGAAGTTCCATTTTAATCACAGACCACTATTATAATCCCAGAAAGATTTGAAGGCAACGGAACAGTTTTATAATCTGATTAAATTAATGGCTTTTGTTTAAAAACATAATCAAAAAATACCTCACATAACCTCAAAATGCGCTTAAGCCGAAGTAATTCTACGGCTTATCTTAACTGCAGCTTAAGTGCCACTTACGTGATATTCCACACCATTGCACACCAAAACTAAAGCTTAAGCTCGGCTTACATGTCAAGCCAAACCCGTGCACACGGGCATTAGTCTCCTTCAAGGATATAGCTATTTACGTTACTAGACCGGAAAGAAAGTGACTTGCCGAATTTTCGAGAGATGTTGCAAATCACATTCTAACTGCCTACTTAACTAAGTGACCACTTAACTTGATGCTATTGCCAATCAATGACCTCAACCAAATATACTCTTGTAATAACAATCCATCCCCTTTAATTACAAACACAATTACTTTACATACCTAAATATATTCTTAAACGAAGTAAATTATTTCGTTATTAATTGTTACTTGGCTGAATCATTTTTATTAAGTACGAGGTAGAACAAAATGTATAGTTGCTCTCAGTATATCAACAACTTATTTACTTAAAAGTATTTCTCTAGATCATAACTATGACCACCGCTTTTCTTGGATCTTTATCACATGTCGTCATTTTAAGTGGTACCCTCTTTCTATAAAATCTAAAACTGAAAAAGTACCAGAGCAAGTAGTTCGATTTTTTATCAATAAAAATCCGATAATGTAAATAATACATAAAGGTGCATTTGGTTTACCTACTAATTTGTATTAATTTCCTTGGAAGTAAAGCGCAATTGATTCAACAGCAATTGATTTAACCAACACCGAGCGGTACCCTTTTAAGTTTTTTTTCCAATCAATTGTCGTTAAAAAAACTATAAAATTGTATTATGCAAGGAATTTATGCGAAGCGTACAACAACGTAAAGGTATGCAAATTAGTCAAGAAAAACGTCGATTTTCGATAAAATAAGTCAACAGATTGCATAAGAAGCCAGGAAAATTACGAAAATGCGCAAATAAATAATTGTGACTTATGCATGGTGTGAAAATTTATTTACTGGTGTCTTACTTATAGCGGTTTCCTTTGGTTGCATCAGTGCGCACTGTATGTATCTTTATCCTTTACATTTGTCCACCCTAGAAGAGGACAGACACATACACTGAACGCGCACTGGTGCAGTCAACCCCCTATTAAAGTATGAAAGCTTGCCGCGTCTACGAGATACTGCTAGGTATACTCAAATTTCTACAGGAAAAAAAATCTTGTTTAAAAAATACTTCTTTATTCAGTGGTATTTTTTAGGCTTTAAATATCTCACTATTAACACTCTAAGGTAAATATTTAAGTCCAGAGGTTGGAAAGGGGGGAAACGGGCTGGATATTTATCCGCGAAGTTCGTAATCTCTTCTACAGGATCCTAGACATTTAGAAAGATAATGGCTTCTGTATTAAGAGGGACGAGGGGTAGGGAGACATCTGCCCCTTTTTGAGTGTAAGAAAGAATTGTTGGATTAAGCGACAGATAAAAGGAAGAAAAAATATTGTAAATTACTTTGATTTAAATTTTCCTGCAATTAACGAGAAATTAGATAAAGTTATAATAAACATTTCGCACCTCACACATTATTTAACTTTAAAGGCAGAGCTCTAATTGCCAATTTGATGCACGAAAACAGGGGAAACGTTAAGCATATGTTTTACATACAAAGCGTTAATTGGGAGAAGTAATTAAGTTACATAATGAGGAGCAAACGCGTTTGTAAAGAGGGGAATATTTTCATTGCCAAGTTTAAACAAATCGGCAAGAATATGGTTTGTAAAATAAACAGGAGTCGTAAATATATTCGAATCGACAGAAGCCAGTGTCCCTATTCTCGAACTGATAGAAATTCTGCTTCCAGGGTCCAGATCTGCGGCTTAAATCGGTTTCTCTCACTTTTGCTTCTTATTATAGAAAGTAATTCTACTGGTCTTGACTAAGAGAATTATTTTCGATCAATATCGGATAAAAGTGAGAGATACCGGTTTAACCGAAGATTTGAACCAATAAGATGCATAGTAGGGAGATAATTTGGCTCCCTGGGAGCAGAATTTCTAGATTTCTGCTACACCAATTCGAGTGTAGGTTTGACACGTGGTTACAAAAAGCTTTCGTGGGTCCTTCTAGTTGTTCTCTTCCATGAACTATCTGTCATCTTTGTTTGGAGTATTTTATCCATCTGACAATTAAAATAGAACTATATTATTCCATTTATTAAAGGGTTTACTTATTATTCTATTGTCAGGTAGTTTATGCCTAAAGAGTTTTCAATGTCTTAACCAATGTCTTTTTGGTTGGTCTTTCCCAGTAACTGTGTTTGTTTGGGTTATACAGAAATGTCGTTCTTGAATTTCTTTGTCGTTTCACAGCTTTAAATATTATGCTATTGTCAGGTGGTTTATTAACAGTAGCCATATCGGATTTCATGTTACCACTTGCACCCGCAGCGGCAGATGTGATTCGACTCAGATTGCCAAAATCAGCAGTGCAGATTTCGAATGCAGCTGCAGCAAATGGGGAGTGTCAAACGCGATTGAGTTCTTTTTTTTTCTTTGTTTGCTTTATTTCAACAACAATTATTGCTTCGTTCTTATCGACCGTAACTACTTAACAGGGGTGTCAAATATCTTTTTGTTCCTTGCTTGATCCTAAAATTATACCTAAAGTTACAGAAAAGTTTTATTACAACAATTTATTTTGGATAGTTAACTCTTTTGTGAATATTACAAAAGGCGTAAACTTGAATATTTTGGTCATATTTTCTGGAAAGAAAAATATAAACTCTTAAAGATAATAATAGAAGCAAAAATTGAAGGCAAGATTGGTCAGGAAATCTTAGAAAATGGTGTGGTGTTAGTACTACGACAATCTTCAGAAAGCCTGTAGATAGGCGCAGATCTAATGACAGCCAAAAAAAAGAACAATGTGTTGGAAATAAAGTATTTAATTGGCATTGAATAAGTGCTAGTTTTAATTATAAAACCTTTGCTACCCATACATAATTCGGACTGAAATCGAACAAACTCTTCATTTAACCGTAGCAAAGTATACTTTAATGAAAGTATGGAAAGTATGTAAGTATGGAAAGTATGGAAATCATTAAATCCAGAAATAGTTTAAATAAAGATAGAGGACCCATCCCGTTTAGTACACTTTATTCTTTGGTTGAGGGGAGATAGGATTAAAAATCGTGATCCAATCACAAATTATTAGTCTTATCTCCGCCCACTAAAGGATTTTATATAAGATAGAGCGTAGATTAATTTAGTTCATTGTTTATCGTCTCCTGATGATGCTAACGTTGTTAGCGAAACGCGCGTCGAGTGCAAAAAAGTGTAGTTTTGGTTTGTGGAAAACAATCATAACTTTGTTTTAGTGCAACCAACGGTTCCAAATTCCCAACATAAATTACATGCTGTCAAGGCGGGACAAAAAGTGTAAGTAGAAATTATTTGCGTAATGGCAAGGTGGAAAGTAAACCAAGTAGAGCAGCCTGTACATGTAGAATAAAAGAACCAAAGTCTAACGGATATCCAACTGCTATTTCAAACACATCATGACATAATCATGGGGTAAGAAAGAACCCCGCACGAAATACATGGGAAAATGGACTTCACCCGAATTTGATTTAACTTTGTCATTTGATAGTACTAATTATGATTTAGGAGATATGCAACTTTTATCGAGATCGTATGCCTAGTTCTTGAGATATTGGGGGTCAAAGTTTGGAAAAACGCGTTGCAGTGGTAACTTTGCTGACAAAAAAAAACTATTTCCCAGCTGAAATAGAGACAAGTATAAATGAATTTGTGTTGTTGAAGGATGTTTCATAGTCACTAAATAACCACTACTGCTAAAATATGGTTAGTTCTTATACGGGGTGTGTTCAAAAAACTACAATTTTTTGAATATGCATTTGACATTAGTTTAGAAGAAAAAACCAAACACGCACGAGGATTCTTTTACCTGCATCTATTTTAGATAGTTGAAATAGGATCATTTCATTTTTTTCCTATGCTTTTCACGGTACAATTTTTTGAAGTTTGACTGTTTTTCATCGCTTCAAAAACTCGACATGATTCAGATCTTTGAGCAATTTTGTCCCACTTTCAAAACGTATTCTAAATCTACTATTTGCCATTGTTAACACGATTTTCGTGTTAATTTTTAGCATGAGAAGTTGGTAATAGAAAGTCTTTGTTTTACTACGGGGTCAAATAAAAAAAATTTTTGTTCAACGTTTTTTGAATATTTTTTTTTCTGTGGTCAGGGAGTGATTAAGTCAATTTTCACAATATTTTACTCAAATGATACTATAACAGGTACGTACTATTTGTATGAGTTTGACTAACTTTCTATGCCTAATTTCGAACTATGAATTTTTGAACTTAAAAGAAAGGTATTTTTTTGTATGTTCATGCGATAAAACAAGAATAAACAACATTTTTTTTTTTTGGCTAGCAACTTGACATAGCCAACTCTGCTTTTATTATAAAGGGATAATTGAGTAAGCCACAATAGACCCGCTTGTGATCACAGTGGTCACTGTTTTAGCCCATTCACATTTAAATTAGTCAGTCAGATGTTTTTGTTTTATCACATGAACCTACAAAAAAAATACTTTTCTTTTAACTTCAAAAATTCATAGTTCAAAAATCAGATAGAAAGTTTGTCAAAATCATACAAGTGGTACCTTACTCACTGACCACAGAAAAAAAAGTAAATATTCAAAAAACGTTTAAAAAAAAAAATTTCAATGGACCCCGTAGTAAAACAAATACTTTCTGTCACCAACCTTTCATGCTAAAAATTAATACGAAGATCATGGTAACAACGGCAAATAGTCTCTTTTGCTCAAAGATCAGAGAACCATGTCGAGTTTTTGAAACGATGAAAAACAATCAAACTTCAAAAAATTGTACCGTGAAAAACATGGGCAAAAAATGACCTGATCCTATTTTAATTATCTAAAATAGATGCAGATATAACAATCCTAGTGCATGTTTCTTTTTTTTCTTTTAAACTAATGTCAAATTCATATTCAAAAAAATTATATTTTTTTAAACACACCCCGTATAAGAACTAACCAATTTTTAGCAGTAGTGTTTATTTGGTGAACATGAACCTCCTTCAACAACACAACTTCATTTATACCTCTCACGATTACAGCTGAGAAATAATTATTTTTTGTCAGCAAAGTTACCACTGCAACACGTTTTTCCAAACTTTGACCCTCAATATCTCAAGAACTAGAAATACAATCTCGATAAAAGTTGCACATCTCTTAAACCATAATTAGTACTATCAAATGTCAAAGTTACATCAAAAGTCCCTGTATTTCGTGCGGGGTTCAGAAAATGATACGTGTTCGATTGTATTTTTTAACCTAAAACAACTAAAAAAGGCTAAAAAATCATGCGAAAGTATTTAAAATATCCTTGATACTCAGGGTGAATATAATAGTAAACTAGATTTTCGAATTTGCCTTGTCTTTAATTTTTACTTTTTTCAAAACGTTTCGAGTGCTTATGTAAAATAACTAACACTGATACTCACCTGGTGACGTTTGCAGAGACAAGCATTCGAAACGTTATGAAAGTTCGAGACTAGTTTACTATCAAGTTTAACATTGTCTATCACCTTCAAAAAAGGGTGAATATAGTTTAATGCAATGCCTCGAAAGTTAATGTAATCACGAACTTAAATAGAAAACATTTACATAAATTTTACCCCCCTAAAAACCCAACCCAAGCTCTCGGAAAATATGTAGCGGTCAGCAGAATTTGGGCTTTAATATGCCTAGTTAGCAAGCGTTTATATTGCTTTTTTTACCTTGGTAAACCCGCTTCTATGTACCTATTTTTTTTAAACTAATCAAGTTTTTCTATCGAGTCCTAAAACCAATTTTCTTTCATGCAGTAAATTAAGTGGCTTTTTCTCCAACAAAATTAATAGTTAGGTTGCGTTTTACGTATGTTTAACTGTCAGTTACACTTGTTAGCTGGTGTAATTAACCGTAAGTACACACGTTGGTGTACGTCAGTATGTAAGTGCAGAGCCTTGAAAAGATTTTTAATTTTTTAGCATTTTTAATTGCGCTTTGTACCGTTTTTAAATTACAAGCATCTATAAAAACTGGTTCGTGAATTTATAAAAATTTACGAGCATATATTTGGTTTTTATTTCTTTGGTGCTAATTGTTCATGAGTAACAATGTTGTTCACGTAAAATAGTTTTTTAGTATATATTTAAGTTTTTTACCAATGGTATCCCTAGCTTTACACCAAAGTCCTGATTACTTGTTTTTTTTTCAACTTTTTCGATTTCTTCAGCTTTTTTTTAACTTTTTTGAATATTTCAATTTTTTTAATAATTTAGATTTGTTTTTAGTTTGTTTTGCTTAAAGCCCCTTTTATAGTGGTCTGAAAGGATTTCTAAAAGTGAATTCGAATAATTAAAAAAAAAATGGCGTTATGAGGTCATCCAAGAATTTTGAATATGTAACCACCAAACTGATTTTTATGAATCGTACGTCATTTTATCACCAGCTTTCAATAAATCATAACTCACTTTTTCCTATACCATGTTAAAGACAATTTGCCAATTTGGAATTTCTACTTTTAAAATGCGCTCATTCATTATAAAAGAGTAATCTTACTCGCTGTTTATTTTTGGTACTAGATTAACATGACTCAATTGAGTTCAGATTTAGGTAGTCAAAATAATATTTTAAGTATTACTTAATTTGTAACTACGTATATAAACTTTTTGTTATCGCTAACTTCAAGCCAAACTCATTGTTTTATAGACAATAAAGCTAAATAAAATAAAAAATAAATATACTTACTTTTAAAGTTTCTTTTAAATAAATAATTAATTTCTTTAAAAATCGGTCCAAAAATAAAAAGATATATCTATAAAGCAAAAACAGTTCAATATTTTTTGACCCACAATTTCTAAGGGAATTTACTTCAATTAATCTATCACACTTGCCTTTCAATGCAAACGAAACCTGTAACATTTATGATATGGAAGATAAAAAAGCTTTTTCAGAAAAAGGATCTTAGTTTAGAAAGCATCGGGTTTCAAAGGACAATAGAGTGGATATCAGTTGCAGATAATTGTGTCGAAATTTGAGACCCTCAACGCCGATAATAAAAGCAAAGGTGCTGAAAGTGCAAGTTTAAATGATAATGTTTAAGATGACGATAAGCAAGAATGTCTATAATTTTTAATAAAATAAACCGGCGATAAAAAATAAACAGGGCGCTAAAATTGATGTATAAACAAATAGAAATAATAACTCAGGCACAGTTTCGTTAGTTTTAAACCAAACAATAATATATTTTGTTATCGATCAACAGCAATATTACTTCTAAACCTTCCTGTGAATTGATAAAGTTTATTTACACACTTAAGTCAACAATGTTCTTCACATGATAGTAAACTAGAGTTTAGAACTTCCATTGTCTTTATTTTTTACTTTTTCGTTTCGAATGCTTATGTATCTGCAATCGTCATCAACAAAAACTAAGACTACCTAATCTTATATATCAACATGTTTTCAGTGAACCATAAAAACATAACATATAAGATAACATAAAAAAAACTCTTCAGACCACACCAACACAAAGGACGACAGACGTAAATACTGAAAGGAAGGCGAGACTTACATAATTACATAAATCAAAGGAATCTCAGAAAAGATAAGAATAGGCAACCAATACCATCTTCGAACTGTCTTTAAAATGACCACAACAATAAGAAGTCAATTTGTAACGAAACTTTTTTTTAATTAGGTTAAATGAGACTACGGCCCACCTTCTCACTTTGGATTAAGTTATAACTTAGACTTAAGTGCTTTCTGTCTCTTTTTAAAAATCAAAGAAAGAAAAAGACAGATTGTAAGATAAGTGGCACTTAGAACTTAAGTGGAAGTTGAGAAAGTGGCCCTTTGGCTTTTAAATATTTAAGATTTTTATTGCCATCAAATAGACCTAGTGTCCTAAAATTAACCTCACAAGCTAGTGCCCTGAAATTATACTGAAAAGATAACCTATTTTACTGAATTGACGTAAGTATCTTCAGTTGAATCTTTTACTACAAATTTCTTTTTAAATTTCGTAAGACAAATAAATGGATCGGTCTCACCCTCGAGACTGTTAGTTCAGCCTCGTCTCCAAGATTCCACGTTGAATTCTCAGTTATTATAGAGAACACGCGTAAGACGTCTGGCCAACTCCGGTTTATCCAAAGCAAGGAGAATTCAATTTCTTGCAGGATAACCAAACTCAAACATAAACTAAACGTAATCTCAAACGACTCCAACAACTCCAAACAGCCTAGAAAGAAATACCATGAATTACACACTGAACAATTTAAAAGAAAAATTATAGAGACAACCTTGGTATATGATTTAAGCTTTATATCAATAAATAATTACCTCAAAACAGAGGGCTCCTTTTCCTTTAAAGAGGGTTTCTTTTCGTTCAAAGACAGTTCGTTTTCTTTCAACTTTGCTTTTGACCACTTCTTGTAAATTTAAATTTTGCTGAAGGTTGATGTTTGTGAAATTAACTCTGTGTTTCGGACTTCCATTGGCTATATTTTATTTATACACGACGTTTCGATCAGAGATTGTACTGATACTGAACGTCGTGTATAAATAAAATATAGACAATGGAAGTCCGAAACACAGAGTTAATTTCAAACACATCATTGTCTCAAACTTTCAAACAAACGTTGATGTTTGTGCCGAAGAATTTTCCAAAATAAATATTTTAATCTTTTGTTTTCAACCAAGTAAACAATATTTTGTTTAAACAAACGAAATCGTTTTTAAACAAGAGAAAATCTACAACAAAATCCTACTTGATCAATTACTAACTAGTAGCTTTCAAATGTCAATCATCCATTAATGATAACAAAGTTCACTAAATCAAAATGAAGGCCGAAACAAAGTGGCGGTCACTAAATTAAAATGATGTTCCTGGTTGAACTATTACTAACAAGGCATTTTTACTGCCCATTATCAAGCATTAAAGTCATAACACCAAGAACTGTATCTAACTCGACAAAAGTTGACAAGGAGACACAACTGAAGCAAAAATAGCTCAACATTGCTGGGAAAATCAACATCATATGGAATGGAAAGAGGAAAATCTATTCAAGAGGAACCAGAATGTATTTTCTCAACAAAAAGAATCACCATCAAGGATATTTGGAAATTCATACTTTTCGGAGGTAACAGATTTCAACTCCGAAATGGCGCAGCTAACCAACTGTAAACTTCATGGTTTACTGAACACACGTTAGTTTTATGCTTCACTAAACACATGCTGGTATTTAAGATTAGGTAGTCTTAGTTTTTGTTTTTGTTAGTATTCATCTGATGACGATTGCAGATACGTATGCATTCGAAACGTCAATGGAAGAAAAAAAACCTCCAAATCAGTTACTTCAACCGAAAAGAAACTCAAAAACAAAAGATCAAAAGATCTTCGGTAGAAAAAACGAAAATTCAAACTTGGAACACACAAAGGACCAAAGAGAAATGATTCGCTCTGGGTAACCAGCCTGGGCTCATCAGTGGTTTTACTGGTCACCCTCCACCATACATCATTAAACACCATCATACACTTTGATTTCCAACCTTGAATTACTCACAAATAGGGACCCAAGATCTTTTGATCTTTTGTTTTTTGACAATGTTCATCTCGTAAAGTTTGGCATTAATTTGTTCTTAAGAATTTAATTCCTCTGTCAAAATAAAGATTTCCACAATTAAATGACAAGTTTTAATTATTGAGTTAAACCAATCAGACTAAAAGTACGGGATAAACATGCTTTAGTTAATTAAGAAGGCAGATCTGTGATATGTACCTTTTTTGAAAATTTGCAAACGCAAAAAGTAATGTTTGAAATTATTTTAAATTGTAGAGAGGGGAAACTACAATTTTAAGGACGATGAAGTTAAACAGCAGATTATTCGTAAAAAAAACGAATTATTATTGGTAGGTATGTCAAGGAAATGTCTTTTCCTCAAGGTGCTCGTACCCAATAATCATTGATTATTAACAACATTCACTATGTATGGTTCCAAAATTGCCGTTAAGATTTCAAAGTGAACAACATATTTTATGTTTTATTGTTCTCTCAAAGACTGCTAATCCACACCAGAGACATAGGTACATGAGTTAGATCAATACCTTCTCCACATAGGCCAATGAACTCCTACCGTTTTAGTGTTCTTTTTTCGACCTTCGCCGCCATATTGACCGAAAACTAATGGATTTTCTGTCACTTTTAAGTGGAAATGGCGGCGAAGGTGGATGAAAGGACACTAAATCGGTAGGAGTTGATCGGCCTGTATGGAGAGGGTACTGGTTAGATTTACAAAAAGTTTGACGTTTTGTTGATTTATTTTAGTACTCCCATATATAATAACTATGAGATACTATAACGGCCCTCATTGTTGTTACACATTTTGTGATCCTTACTGCAGACTCTAGCTAAAGTACTGTCTGTTTAATTAGACTCCATAGGCCAGACCCTGTTCCCTTTTTACAACGTGTTCCTATGTAAAAAAAAATTATCCAACAAAGTGTTTTCTAACCACCATATCACATCTCTGATCTGCAGTGTTGAACTTGAAGTCAAAAATTTCAACAATCTTAAATTTATTGTTTGTTTTTATATTGGAATAATGATTCATTCGTCGATGTTTTTATTGATCTGTTGACGTATCGATGATAGAGTGTAGGTAGTTGGTCTAAGGGTTTACTAGTATAGCTACGTCAATTTAAATCCATATCTGCTGCCTTTTTAATGGACCTAATAATATCAAAGATTTGTCTCCTAATAATTTAACAAAAAATATAAAAAATTCCTACTGGTTCTTTCAAATCGCCATATACAATTGTTGTTCATAACTGAATCATTAAAAAAACATTCAGAGGTCCAAAACTTTCCAATGGTGGATCTAAAACTTTTTTGAAAATCTGGTAGTAATTGAACTTTCTGAAACCTGCTTCATAATCGGAAAGGAATTCTTTATATTCGTGCTTTTGAAATGCTTAAAAATATTAAAACTAATCATGAGATGTTGGGATTCAAACTTGTGGGGCTAATACGACACAGTTGAAGGAGGCTAATATGAGTCTCTGAAGGGGCTATTTTGATACACTTCTTACGTGTGCTAATGGAACCTATGACGGAGCCAGAAAATGTTGTATTGACTGAAAGAGCTTGGAAAAGCTTGCTGAGTCTGATATTAAACTTGATAATTTAAGGGGTAACATTTTTAATTAAGCAATTTTTACTATGTTTTCGAATTTTGATGCTATGACTTTGCTCACATTTTAAAGCCTTTCCAAACTTTCGATTTCTAGAATAAAACACTAATATTTTTCTAGTTTTCAATGTTTCTTAAGCGTTTAAAAAAAGTACTGCCAAAAAACATTTTTTTTATACCTTCATCAAAAACATGATTTTAGTAACTGTCTGCAGATAACTACTACTCAAGAGGAGGGTTGATATCCCAGTCCCCTTTTGAAAATGAAAATTTGCTGTAAAAAGTGGAAGTTTTTGTTATTTTTTTTATTCAAGAAAGTGTAAAATGGGTTGTAACATATTTTTTTAAAGCATGTGTTGATACATTAAGAACTGTTTATATATCCGAGATGGTTAATGCTAAAAATTGGTAAAAAGCAGAAGTTATAAAATAAACCATGGTCATACCATTATACCTTCGACAGATTTCGACAGCCCATAACAACGAAGATTTCACAACAACTCTTTAGCCCCGCACAAGCTCATATTACCCCATCGATGGGGGCTAATTTGATACAGGATAGTTTCTTTGATCCATAAATGAATTAAGGATCGTAAATTGTATATCCCAGTATTTTTTATAATAGATTTAGTCCAATAGTTTTGTATTATTTTAGCCCCGATTTACCCTATATAATGCGAACTGAAATTTAATGGATTTTAATATGTCAGTGAATCCAGTTCTGGCAAATTTTTTTTGTGACCTGATATTTTATTAATGCCAACGATGGGGAAAGGTCTCTTACTGATTTCTTTCCTTAGAGTACTATTTTATTATTCTAGATATGATGCAGATTTTTACCAAGGGAGCAAAGCTAGACACTGTGACAAGTTTCATGAAAGTCAATAAGAGTCTATCTAACACTCGTTTACAGCTTCTTTCTATCCCTCTACTGACCACGCTTTCCACCAGTACGATAATTTTTTAGATTTCCACCAACCGCAAAGATGGACACTGTAACAAAATTCATGAAAGTCAATAAAAGACTACCTAACAAAGTCGTTTACAAACTTCTTTCTATCGAAATCACTCTACTGCTCACGCTTTCTACTAGTACGATGATTCAATCCATAAAGTAAGTAGACTTACTTACTTAATGGATTGAAAATTCAATAGAAAGGAGTACTCTGGCAGATTTCCACCAATTGCAAAGCTACAAGTTGTAACAATTTTGATGAGAGTCAATAAAAGACTACCTAACACACTCCAATCCTTTTTATCGGGATGACGCTCCTCGGAGTAGCGAAAGAAATTGAGGGTCATTTTTAAGTTGGAGTTAATTTTAAAGTCTTGAAATACGTTTTTTTATGATTGACAAGGTCGACTCACTCAATACTTCAACCGTCACTAAAACAACAATTTGGCAGAATTCATACTTCTATTAGGAGACTCTTCTTTCTAATGGTAGAGCCATGATGAACCTTAAAATAATTTAGTTAAATACCTGTTAAATTATTTTTAGATGTGCTAAAATACACTTATAGTAGGATAGTTTTTTGGTAAATTTAAAGACTGTGAAGAACTTTGTTTAAAAGAAATTAATATCACAAACTTTACTTTTTGAAAAATGACAATTTTTGCTGTTTTTTGGATAAAAATGGCAAAATAAAAATCATATGCACGACACCACTAAAGATGACGGATAGATGACAAAACCGACATTTTTATTAAACAATTGCCTTAAATTATTTCCATCTTTCTCCAAAATACTTTTTTATAGCCTGCTATTTCTCTTCAACAACCTTAAATATTTTTCATTTTAAGGTCGTAGTTACAATCTGGGGAATTGTTTTTAGCAACACTATACAGGAAATCAATTTAACTATGTCGACCTGATTTTTTTTGCAAAATTTGACGTCATTGAATTTGTTTTCCATGGCAATGCGGAGACTTTATTTATGTTTATCCACAGTGGGACACCAGAGATTTTTTAGCACTGGGTCAAAAATTGCGGGTTAGGTTACTTATTTTAACTTTTCGCGTTCTACGCCCCTAAAAAACGAAGTAAAGTACTAAAATAAAAGAACACCATTTATTGCAGAATTACCCGCTAAAAAAACGCTACCCAAATACGTTTTAAAGTAACTGAATTGGAAACACTCCCACTAGCTGATACCGACAACAGGTTAACTTAAAAGCATGCAGATTTAAAAATCGGTTAGTGGCGCTAGACAAAATAATCGTATTATATTTTAAACAGGAGCGGCAACGACTAGCAAGAGTCTTTCCAACCTCTAAATGGAGCTTTACTGACCTGTTTTGTTAGTACTCAAGAGGTTTTGAAACTGAGGTTCTAAAATCTATCCTTGACACTCCAAGATTCCACTAGTATACTTGCACATAACTATGCCGCAATAATAAAAACAAAATTATGTGGGGTTATGGGCGCCGAATGTTTCTATGCGAATTCCTAGTAATCCCAGGGCGACCGCACACGCGGAGTGGTTTCATATTTAATTTTGTTTCAGAACAATGTTTTCAAAAACACATTTTTGAAAAATAAACATAACCTCGAATGGTTTTCTGTCAGAAACCGTAAAAATACTCTTCTGTCCCACTGCGGCTCGATTTAAAGTTTGTTGATAAAACGTTCGCCTGAGAGAAGAAAAGTAAATTCAACCAATAAACGCGCTTAAAAGCAGTGACGAGACGATCAAATAATCACCAAACTATTATGGGCACGCGCAGAGCTGCCTCGAACAACAATTTTTGAGCGAAGCCGTTCTCTCGACTAGACCCAGTAGTTGGGAGTTATAGGAAAGCTCGTGTGAACAACGTCACTTGTATTATTTCGGAGCACGCTATTGGACGAACGACCGATCGATATTTTACTCACTAATGCGCATGCTACGGCAATCTTGACCGTCTTTTAGAGTAGGACTCGCACAGTGGTCGATTTTTGTGAAAACGCGATCATTAAAAAAAAACTTCCACATTGTAATTTAATCGTGAAAAATATTTAGTTTTAATAAACAGACAGGATGATTGTGTGATTGTGTGAATTTTCACATTTATCTTAAGACATTTTTAAGAGGAAAAACATATATATTTATTAATTAGCTAAATTAAAGTAAAAATGTTAGTTTAGAAAAAGAAAAAGAAAATATATTAAAAAGAAAAGAAACCGAAATTTTCAAATGAAACACCCAGTATATTTTTGCATTTTGTTTTTAAATTCTAAGCATTTTTATATAACGTACCCTAGTCGATTTTCAACTGTTTTCGAGATATTAACAGTTGAATACTGTCATACTCTGGGTCTTCTATTTGAAATTTGAGGTTAAATACTGATGAGTAATGTCAAACTCGTAAAAAGTAAAAAGTAAATAGTTTATTCTTTGGCCAACTATTCGCCTAGTATCTTGACAACCATATAGGGGCAAATTTAGATACATTTTGAATTTTTTAATTTTTCCATTTATGTCCGCGTTTTCCGGAAAATCGACCACAGTGCGTCGTTTGAATTACTTTTGTGCGATCGGCCGTTCCCAGAATACGGAATTTTGGATTTTAATAGAAGTGGGCACTTCTCAGGGTATGATCGTTCTCTTACGCCCAGAATCGAGCCCCTGTAGTTACCATGGAATCGTATAAATTCTGCGATCTATCGGCCAACACTTGAAATGCGTGTGTCTCCCAAATTCAATGAAGTGTGATTGATTGATCGGTTTTCTTTTCCGGAGTGCACAGGCTTTTAGAAAAAAGGAAACTTAGTTTTTATTTTCGCTAAAGCAAGGAAATATAAAAAGGAAAAATGTAATACAGAGGAAATTGTGAGTATTTCTCTATTTTTTTTGTAAATCGGGTTTGTTCTAAACCGCAATTATTTTGAGACTGTTAGGATAGATGACAGCACCAAAGCTTTTATTTTGAAAAAAACAAGGCGTTGCCAGTTGTACTTTTTTTACTTAAAATCTGGGGAAAGACTATAGCCTTAACAAAGAAAAAATGTTTTTTGGTAGTACTTTTCTTAATCGCTTAAGAAGCATTGAAAACTAGAAAAATGTGAGTATTTTATTCTAGAAATTGAAAGTTTGGAAAGGCTAAAATGTGAGCAAAATTATGGCATAAAAATGCGAAAATATAGTAAAAATTTCTAATTTAAAAATGTTAACCCTTCAATTATACTAAAGTATACGTTACCATATGTTAAGGGATTTAACAGTCAAGTTCTAACCTTTACGCGAACCAAAATGTCCGTCCAGGAATACTGTCAATTGAATTTTCCACGTTTTTTTGCAATACAGTATTAATAGAAGGGTATAACATCCCTTTTTGCACCCCTAAGCACGTGGCTTTTTTATATTAACAACAGCTGGCAAGTGAATTACGGGAGATATGGGTTTCATAATTTATAATCAAAGTGTCGGTTTGCCTGAATTAGGGTTGGTTTCAACGGATGCATTTAGGAACAATTTGGTTAATTAGTTAGGCCACGAAACTCTAAATAAATTAAGGACATTAGAAGTCAGGGGGTTATAAGGAACATATTTAAAAAATTAGGTAGTCAGCTGAAATTTGTTGCTTCAAAAATATAGTTATATAGTTATTTTTCTTGTATTATTATTTTGGAAAATTACTGAGTCATTTCCTTACAAAAATTAAAAACAACAATTTAGTTTTGAAAGCATTTTAATGTAATATCTATAAAACCCGATCCCGACACAGTTTCACAAAAATTTAATAAAACCAAATTTTTATGGCAATTTTTACTCTGGTTGTAAAAATGTTTACGGCTATATACGAATGCGTAATTCATAGAAAATGTTGCAATTTGACATTTATAATGTTAGTTATGTATACAGAGTCGATTCTTTAAATGGAACGGTGCTTCTAGCGACTTTAGGGAAGAGGTTTTAAAAAACGCAAAAGCGCTTATGATAAAAAAAAAATTTGGGACCACCAACTGGAGGCCCAGTGCCTACCAACTATTTTTTTTTTTAATAAGAAATTACCACTTGTGCCATCTTTTTGGAAAGCTTGTTCAAAAAGATATTTAACGCATTAGTTTTTTTTGACATCTGTTTCTCTATTTATTAAGCGAAATAAAGAAAATACCACACAAAAACATTATTGGCGGCTCATTTGAAGGGCCTCACTGAAGGCCCGGGGCCTACCAACATTTTTTTCATGAGAAGGTACCATTTGTGGCACCTTTTTGGAAAGCTTTTTAAAAGAGAAATTCGATTAAATAAATTTTTTTGACATCTATCAACCCATGTGTTAAAAATGTTACGCCAATAATATCCCTGTGTGGTACTTTCTTTATTAAATTATTTTGAAGCTAAAACAATTGACAAAAAATAGGTTTTTTTAAAATTTTTGACACTTAAACGAACTTCTCTTTTAAAAAGCTTTCCAAAAAGGTGCCATAAATGGAACCTCCTCATGAAAAAATATGGGTGGGCCCTGGGCCTTCAGTGAGGGCTCTCAAATGGCCCGCCAATAATGTCCTTGTATGGTATTTTCTTTATTCCGCTTAGTAAATAGAGAAATATGTGGTTAATTTTGAAACTAAACAATATTTTTAACACATTGGTTGACAGATGCCAAAAAAAACTAGTTTGTTAGGTTTCTTTTTTAACAAGCTTTCCAAAAAGATGCTACAAGTGGTACCTTCTCATAAAAAATATACTTGGTAGGCTCTGTGCCTCCTTTTAAGGGCCCAAAACTTTTTTTTATCATGGACAGAAAGTCCGTAAAAAATCATTTAAATTTAAAAAATCCGATCTGTATAAGTAATAGTGTGTAATATTGTATTCAACAGCAAGGTTTGAAAACGACTCTATGTACACGACTGATGTAGGGGAGACTGGGGTGTAAATGATCGCCTTGAATATTATCCACTGACATGCACAATTATTACGCTATAATGCAAGAGCGGCTGGATGAAACAAAAATAGTTTTGTATCATTGAACGTATATATTTAATGAAGGTATAAAAAATATTTTTTACAGTCGAGTTTACAGTTTAATATTCCGAAAATACATCGCGTCCTACCTTAGGAACATCTTTATGCCCCAGTCTCCCCTACTTTTTTAATTTAGGATGCAAGCAATTATTCTCAAAATATCACAGTTTTGCCGCGGGGGAAGTTTGATCCATGTTTAATGCATATCCACGAAACAGTTCACTTTCAATTACATTCTGATGAAATTGGGGGACAATTCCTCCTGACACTAAATCTAGATGGCTGTCTACAACAGTTAAAATGAAATTTCCTTGGGGAAAAGCGCGAAAATCCCGAGGCTTAGTATAAGATAATGGATAAATTAAAGCCAAACTTTCAATAACGTGTGTATTTTGTTTCTGTATGAGAAGAAAGTAGGAAACCAGCTTTTAAAATTTTTCTTTCTCATTCTTCTTCTTAAAAAGTGCTCTCTTCGAACGTTTTAACACTTTACCTCTTTCTGAAGTGTCGTAGTACCATAGAGAAAGTAATAGCTACGCGAGAGTGATCGATACTGTGTTATACTTCGGGAACATTGTTTCACGGCGACACGAGCGCAGCCAGTGGCTACAGGAAAGAACTACTTGTGTAGCCGGACGCATAATAAAATACATATATTCTTTTGGTTATTTTTTTACTGTTCCTTACTTATTTAATAATAAAAAGATTTAAAAAAAAACCTTAACTGGTGCCGTTTTTCCATACTTTTTAGTGTTTAAAAAGCAGTGCAGCCCCGTGACTTGGACGCACCTGTTGAGAATTACCCAAGTGGGGTTTAGAGAAAGGAGCTCTGGATCCCCTTGGGCCGGATTAATGCTTAGCCACACCAACACAAGCAAAGGCCAGCTGAAGGTTAACTCGAAAGTTAAATTCCTAACTGGCTATTGATAAACCGGCCCTTATATTTATTAATAGCGTTTTCGATCTACAGTACCCTCAGGTCACCCTCAGCCAGAGCGATGACGTCACAAATCTGTCCGGACGTGATCTCAGTACGATTCCGAATCCGAATAGGAGCATTCGACTTGCGATCGTAAATCGAACGCGTTTACGTTCTAAAATTTGTTACATTACCCCAGATTTTGTTGGTTTTTTTTTACTTTTCAGGATATATTTTCATGGGGGCCCCCTAGGGGGTTCATGCACGAGGTGTTTAGTAGTGTAATTCAACACAAAACTTTACTTTACCGCTTTGTCTGTATATTCGGGCCCCACTTTTTTCACAAAATTTATAATTTTTGGGGCACATTAAAGACGTAATGTTCGTAAACTCGACTTTCTGCCCTTTTTTTCAAAAAGGATGCCATAAACGCTATGGCGTGTTGTCGCAGTTATCACTGAGCTGGCAACCCAGGTATGGATCATTCGACTTGATGGCCATTTTCTTTTAGTTATGCCTTTGCATTTTGATTAAACAACTCTTGAATCAAATTATACAACAAAAAAATCTGTTTAGTCCAGAAATCATTAATCTGATGATTACAAGAATTTAGTATGGCACAAACAAAAATACACCAAACATTAATTACATTATTAACGCTTTACTATTGCAAAACCTACTCAAACATTAAATAAACTAATAATGCTTTACTACTGCTGCAACAAATCACAAGCAAGAAACGAGGAAGAGTTAAATGTCTGCTGCCGCTCATCGAAAATGTACGCAAGAGTGGCGATGCTCTATCTTGTAAGGCAACACCTCGCAAATGTTTCCAATTTATTGTGAGAAAGAGTTATTATGTAATCCAGAAAATACCACTAAAGTATATAAGTACTAATTTAAGTAATCTTAGAGGTTGCTTTTCTTCTTCTCTAAGTGCCATGCTCTCTTCGAATCTTGACTATTTGCAGTGCGATCTGCACCGTATCCACTGATTGATTGATTGATTGATTTACTTTATACAGCAAAGTAAGGTTTAGGGATTCTCTTTCACCTAAAACAGTTTTGAGGCCTTCGCTAGGTTCAGCACAATCTTTACAAGTGTCCGCTGAGAGCCTCCTTCCTGAGGAGATGCCTCTTCTAGAAGGTACTGAGTTCTCCAGTAGTTAAGTGCCGTGCACTCAAAGGTGATGTGAGAGGCTGATTCGTTGTCCTTCCTCCAATCTGTTAAATTTTTGGGTTTAACACTAGATACAAATTTAGATTTTAGAGACCATATTTCTCAGCTTAAACCCAAATTATCATCTGCATGCTTCGCACTTAAAATAGTTAACAAAAAACTTAACTTGCATTCGGCCAGGATGGTGTATTACGCAGTATTTGAGCCCAGAGCAAGATATGGAGTGACTTTCTGGGGATATTCTTCAAAAACTCTTTTCAACTCAGTGTTTAGAATACAGAAGCGAGCTGTTCGTATTGTAAGCAAGCCCTTATTTGAAAAACTTAAAATTCTTACTCTGACAGCAATCTTTATTTTAGAGTCTGTTTCTGTCATTCACAAAAAACAAATAAACTCTACATCTTCTATTACGTCTCAGCGAACCACCAGACAATCAACCAATCTTCTATCCTTACCCATACCTAGACTCACACTTACTAAAGAGTCTATGATTTATGAAAGTATTAAGTTATACAACCATTTGCCATTAGAAATTCGTTTATTCAAAGATAACAAAAAATTTAGAAAAGCAGTAGCATTGAGCTTCGAAAGTAAACCTTACTATAACTGTGATGGGTATTATACAGATACTTGGACCAACTAGTCTCTGTAAGCAACTACATTTGTTAACTTTGTAAAAGTCACTTGCTTTTTACATAGTTTTGTTGTTTTATTATATAAGTTACCAATATGTTTTATTTTTTTTATGTGGTTGGTGTTTTTACTATTACTGGTTCTGTAACTCTACTATTGTTTTTAATTGTTTTGTTTTATTGTTCTTACTTGTTTTGTTTTACTGTTTTTTTTTAAATACTTTATACCAAAGGGTCATTATTTTGTGCACTAGTTTTTTTATTTTTTATTTTTTTTATCACTTTCCTCATTTAACAAAATTTATTATTTAATTAGCAATAGTTTTTTTCAGCTTTGTCCACAAACTATACTGTTTTTATGACAATAAATGTATCTATCTATCTATCTACCTTATCACACATCCTACAAATGTGTTCTTCCTGGAAAATTGTTTTGCTGTGTTTTTGTCCTGGAGTCTGGTTCGAATGGTCTTTGTGTTCGTTTCTATTCCACCGTTCTAGGAGGCCATGTACTGAAGTTTTTGGTATACCGAACACAGGTTCAAATTCTATGAACTATTTTTCAGATCCTCTCCTAGGTAGGATATCTGCATTTTCATTGCCAGCTACCCCCGGGTTGCCGCGGCATCCACGCAAGTGTTACTTTGTTGTGGTCGGCTAGGGTCATTAAGAGTTCTTTGAAGTTTTGCAGCTTTTTATTTTCTAAGTTTTTTTGAGTGTCCTCGAAGTTGTTGATTGTGATTTTGGTTAAAGATATTTTTAATAGCACAGTTGTAGTATCCACTTGCGCCTTCTTTCTTTCAATGTTGTTATTTGAAAGCTTGCTAACCTTTCAGGGTATCGTAGATTTTGTAACTGTGGTGGTATTTTTGTTACTTTCCTCTGGATTTTCTCTAGCATTTCGATATCCTTGATATAGTACGGGTTCCACACTGTGAATGCGTATTCCAGTTTTGGCCTGATGTAACTTTTGTACAGCTTGGATATCATTTCGATTGAGTGATCTCTAAATGAGTGTTTAATAAGGTAGACAAACAAGTTTGCTTTCTTCGCTATTTTAACAATGTGGCTTTCCCATTTGAGGTTGAGGTTGACAAAAAAGTGCTATTTAAAAAATGTTTCTAGTTTGAGTTGTTTGGGCCAATTCTTAATACTGTGCATTTTGACTCATTCAATTTCATTCCCCATAATCTTGACCATTCTTCAACAATCTTATGATCTGCTTGGAGTTATGCTGCATTGACTAGAGGGTTTTTTTCATTATAGTTTTTATGTGGTCAACAAGATCAAAGAGTAGTGGTCCAAGCACCGAACCCTGTATAACTCCGCTACCAATTAAATGTTTGATTGATACTTCTCCATTTACTCTTACCTTGTAGAATCGTGCATCCAGCAGATCAGCAATCAAGGCCAAAAACTGTCCTCGCACTCCATAGTGCTCCAACTTCCAAGCAATAGGTCATGTGGAACTTTGTCAAAGGCCTTCTCATAGTCCAAGTAAATGACATCTGTCGGACGGGAGTTGTCTTGGTTCTCTATCCAATCATTTAAACATTCTAACAGGTTTGATCTTTTGTTCTTAGGTTTGTTGTGGTTGAGCATTTTGAGAGAAACCCATGTTGAGACAATGGTATTAGTTAATTTAAAAAAAAGAAGTCTTGTAGCCCTTTCACCATTATCTTTTCCATGCATATCCTGATATTCCTACTCCCATCTCTGGTTCACAATAAAAATAAAAAATAAGATAAAAAACCAGCAAACGAAAAGACAGATATTTTGTGACATTAAATAATCCATCAAACCTTCCACCGACCTTGGGCATTGTTGGCATCAATTGGTTAATTGGTGGAATCCATCAAGCCACCGATGGACAACATAAACTTCTTCGAACTCTTTTGTTGTAAAATAGCCTCTATATTATTCTGTGCAGCATAAGCCGATTGGTTTGATATACTTGGGCATAAATATTACTTTTACCATCTAAATTCCTAATCGTGAAGGTAATTAAATTAAGTAATCATGTTATGCAAGGACAGGGCCGTTATAGTATCTCATAGATATACGGCAGTATGCAATGAAAAACGACTGAATTTACCATATTGTACTTAGTATTACTTGTATAGTATTATAAAATACTCAAAAGGCATTAATTTGGTCATTGTTTAAGAGATGCTTTAGTAAATAGACCTGCATATACGTAGAATGTACAGGCACCCTCAATATTATACAAGTTAATCAAGTATAGCCTAAATTTTGACTGTTTGATTTGAACAAAGAAGGCATTATAAATTAATTAATCTACTTACTTATGTTTTTTTCCTATGATTGCCACAAGATTTTGATGTAATGGTCATTACTAACAGCATTCGTCACTTTAGAAAGGAAAAGTTGATGTAAACATTGACCAACATACCATACCAGACCATATGGGTCCAATAAAATAGTAATTAGGGTTAGACACAACAAAAGAATAATGAGAAGCTTATTAAATTATTGGATTAAAAGTATTAGTAGTGGCATATAATAGAAAATATTGTATTGCCAACAAGTTTTGTGGAAACAACAAAACAATGCCAAAAAGTGAACAAGAACATATTCAACAATATTCCAGTCCAAACAAACAACAAGAATGTTGGGTTACAGTTTGTATTAACTGTATAATTATTTTTTATTTTTACCACCAACAATTATTAAAGAAAAGACACACGTCTAAAAAGTCTAAGTATAGGACTGTCAAGTTTTTAAAAATTACTTTGTGATTTGGCTTCTTTATCTTATTTTCTTTTGTAGAAATAGATTTATTTTTTTCACAAGAGTTACTAAGTGCAGATAGACAACAAACGGTTAAAAACTTAATTTTGCAAAATAATAAAGTCTAAAACTGTCTATAGTAATAATGATCTTTCTTATGCTATGTTTTCATGGGTATTGAGTTCGTTTTCAAAACTCATTCTATCTTTTTCTTTTATATAGCGTGTTCTTGGTCTTGATAAAGAACACGCTATATAAAAGAAAAAGATACAATGAGTTTTGAAAACGAACTCAATACCCATGAAAACATAGCAATAGTTTCCTAGCTTGTTCGGTTTTGAATATATGAAATGCTCATTTTCAATTTGGGTCAATCCCTAAGAACTTGACTTTATTTGTAACTTAAGTGTTACTAAAAGAGATTCTTTTGATTAAAAAAGTCTTTGTTATGCGAATGAATACTATCAAAAGAAAAAAATAAAAGTAAACACTGGCATCAAAATCAAGCGCTGAACTTCCGTGAAAAGCATCGCTAACAACAAAAATAAAAAGGACGAGTAACACAAATAAAGGAAAATAAATGAGAAAAACTCCACACATATACAGAGAAAGAGAGTCCAAGCTTTCTGGTAAAAGTGCTATTTGAGAAACACATGTGTTTTTATTTATTACGTCAAGCCACTGAATTTAAAACACAGTGTAAGTTTATAACTATAGTTGAAATACTTAAATAATAGTACAAGCGTTTGGGGTACAAAATATGATGAATACCATTTTTCAATACAAAAATTAGTACCTAATTGTGGGCAATTTTGTAGGTCATGTAATGCATTAGGTAACCCATACCAAAAATCAACTAGTGTGCTTAACCTCATTCTTGCCTAGGGGTTCGGCAAACCACTTTAAAGGGGGGGGGGCATTTGAATTATTTTTATTTTTAACTTGAAAACATTATAAAACATGTTGTTAAAAACTCCCCCTAATGTCCACCCAGACCCAAAAGTTTGACGTTTAAATAGTTGGATATATATCACGTCTTTGAGTTGATAATACATACAGAAAGGGGTTAATTCTCTCATATAAAACAAATAAATTATATGTTAGATGATATGGCGCCATAGAAATCTGCTTTGAAGCGATAATAAAACAGTCGAACAGACTGATATGACGCTATGGGATCATTTTTCATTTTTTTTTCTGCCTCGGCGCGTCGTCTGCGACATCGGATATTTCAATGCTAATTTTATCATCGACAATTTCTTTATTATGTAAAAAATTATTCTCACAGATGAATAACACACGCAGGATAAATTCAACAAGATTTTCGTTACATAACTGCAAAAGCTTAGAGTAAAGAAGGTTTTTTAACATCTTGGGACGGGTGGTTCTAAACTGTCAGCCAAGCAGTCAACAGGAACAGAAGTAATATCGTGGAAAGTTTTTAGGTTTTTAAGAGAGTTATCCACGCTATTATCATCATTATCATCAAGACAATGCTAATTTTATCATCGACAATTTCTTTATTATGTAAAATATTCTTCTTATAGATGAAGCCACTTAGCGCTGCTTGAATAGGTTCAAAGTCAACTAGGTTAAGTTTTCAGTAAAGAAGGTTTTTTTACCATCATGGAATTAATGGTTCTAAAGTGTCAGCCAAGCAGACAAGAAAGTTATCTTTGCTACAGTCATTCAATACGTACTCATCATCATCACCATCATCAAGATAAGTTGGAAGATGGATTCATAAGGCAGGAAGGTTGCAACAAAGCACGCTAAAGGAGAGGGGTGATAAAAATGAGGTTTACAAACGAGACGGCAAATACTACCACAATACCAATATTAAAGGATACATTTACTAAGAATTCTCACACAGAAGTGTCAGCGATTTTACCACATTTTAAGAGAATGGCAATACCTCTAATTAAATCCCTTAAACCACTAAGAATAAAGTAAACCAAGAAACGTGGAGAACTAACCCTAATTGCAAAGACGGAAAGGATAAAAGATATGCGGACAAAGAAATTTCAGCTCTGTCGAAAAACTTTTATTGCCATACATATCTAAATATATCGTGTTATGCGTTTACCTCCGCAACATATGCATTTACAAAAATATTCGTAGATTGATAAACAATAAAAAAAACCAGTCAGAATGGGAACCACTGCTATTGACAGATTTTGTCATGTGTGTGTATGTTGCGGAGGTAAACGCATAACTCAGTAATAATATGTTAAAATGATTACTTATCTTCATTTTTAGATATTTTATAGTTTTATCATTAAGTTTACCAGTCAATTAATTCTAAACCTCGAAGCAAACTAGCCACTATCTACCATGAAGCTCATCACCATGAACATAAATTTTTAGTTTATCACCATCCATCTCAATAAAGCCTTTTCTCCTTTCAAAAAAATCTTTCGTGGATTCTAATATTGCCTATGTTGATAAAACATTGTAATACTAAACCAGCGATATTTTAAAAGGATTACTGATCTTCCCTTTGGGATATTTTGTAGTTTTGTCATTAATTTTATCAGTCAATTAATTCTGAACCTCTAAACAAGCTAATCACTATCTACCATGAAACTTTTATTCATCACCCCGAACATAAATTTTTACTTTATCACTGTCCGTCTCAATAAAGCTTTTTCCCCTTTCAAAAAAATCTTCTCTGGATTCTAATATTAACCAGAAAATGTTGGTTTCCATTTTCTAACCCCTTAATTTCCGAAACATCAGAATTCCTTCTCTCAATTCATCTCCTTCGATGGAGCATTTTAATACAGACTCAACTTTTTCCCTTGCCCTTGCAGTTTCTCCTGGAGGGGGGGAGCTCCAAAAAGAAAAATAAAAGGGTGAGTCATAGATCTAAGACGATGAGCAGAGCGTTTCCCCCCTTGGATAAAATTTTGACGTGCATGCAGCAGTGATGTATCAGCGTAAAACAAATTAATAGGGGTTGAAAATACGGTTAAAAGGTTGGTCAATATACGTTAGGGATCAAGGGTGGTTATGTATTTAATCAAAGGGATTTAAGAAATGGGATATCCTTGGGATATTTTAAAGGACAACAGTGGAAATAAAAGAGGAATTATACCAGTCACGTCGAGGGGTTGGAGACCAGAAGGGACCCTATTATAGATATACTATTTGACACTCTTGGGGGTAATGTACCAAAAAATATACATTTACTTATTCTTCTCTTCCTAGGTTTGTTAAGTTTAGTTAGTTAGATTAGAATTCCCCCTTTTTTCCCAAAAAATAAAATTTCCTGCTTTTTCCGTTTTCCCAGAGCTGTAGACACGCTGTAAACATTGCCATCCCCTATTTATAGAAGTAACCTAACGTCATTTCTAACCACAACCATTTCTATGGTGTTGTAAAAATTTCTGTGGATTACACGTTAAACAACCCCCTGCGTGAGGGTAGTGGCAATAAATTGGAGTCGTGCGGGGAATTACTTTCTTGTACAGCCGACAAAATCTCATTTAGGGGATTACGAGCTGCAGAAAAATATGGCTATAGTTCTAAAAGGTTATTGACACTTGAGGCTTACAGATGATCAGGTATATGGCCTGAAAAAAATGGATCGTTTAAAATTTCGTTTGGGACAACTATGCTCTCATTGGGATTAAGGATAAAGAGAGGTTTGAAGTTTGAATTCTATGTGTGCGTCTGTGTGTGTGTTTGTGTGATAAGGAGTTTTTTACTGTTTGCAGCCTATTTTTCTTAGATGTACAAAAAGCTAGCAGAGCAACTTGCGATTTTTTTATTAGAACCTATACAGGGTTTAACTGTAGGTAGAATTTGTTGTTGTTGAATTAGTAAATAATATTTTTGTAAACTCTTTCGTTTCAGAGATATTTGCATTTGCACCCTTTACTACGTGGTAGAAACATCAATTTTCAACCCTAAAACATGTCATTTTCAGCACACGTAGATTTGCTTGGTAAATTATTTTAAAAGGCGATTTAAACAAAATAATCACGTAACTTTTCTTAGATTAATGATGTCTAAACACTGTTCAAATCACCACTTCCGCAGAAGCTAGCAGCGCACGCGCTCTTAGTTAAAAAAACGAGCTTTACATTTTTTTATGGAATATAAATTTGGTACTTTGCCCGGCTTTAATAATTATGTTACTGTTAAGCAATCTTATTGATTCACTGTAAAATAAAAACGATTTATTTTTTTATAAGAAAATTACATCAGAATATAATATTTGTAGTATAATTTTCGAATTATATATTTTTAAAAAAATATATGAAACTATGGAGCACTAAATTAGCTCTAATTATGTAGGTACCCTTTTTTTCTGAATTCTCTTAATTAGGTTGTAATCGCCTGCGCTGCTGACTCCTCACGGAACGTAGCAGCGCTAACTCCTAAAAAACGCAAGCTATTTTTTTTGCAAAACAAAATTAGCACTAAATTAACTCTTAATTAGTTCTATAGGTTCCATAGAAATAGGCTAAGTAGTTTGAGAGATAATACGCTTTCTACAACAGATGTCAAAAAATTGACTGAAAAAAAAGGTTTATTTATTTCTGTCAAGCAGGATTTATTTGACCTGAATAAATATTTGTTTGGTTTAAATAAATGTTCGCTTGGACCATGGGAAACTAATATTTATTTAATAATCGGGGATAATTTCTGAACCGTCCAGCCGATTATGATGAAATTTGACCTGTGGATGTAGATAAGGCAGTAGTTTATTTCAGTTCCATAAAAAAAAATCACTTCGATGGGGGGTAATTTTTGGAAAAAATTCGTATGCTTGTCGGGTGTTTTTAAAATGTTTAAGTATTTGTTTAATTTAATTTTTAATAGTAAATGGATAACTAATTATTATTATAGTTGTACAGGGTGTTTCAAAACTTATGTTAGAAACTTTTAGAGCATATTAAGTGGCCTGCAAGTAATACAAAAATATATATAAAAAAAAATGATTATATACGCCGTGTTCAACAGCCTCTTCAAAATTGTCGCATTGTAGTTCAGGTCCACTTTTTTATTCCACGCTGGATGCTGAATCGATTTCAAAAAAGCTTCGTTCACAACTAACAGAACTAATAGGAATTTTTAGAGGTTCGGACAAAAGTCTTGTCTAATATACTCTTTGATAGATTTTAAATTTATTTCTACATTTTTACAAGTAATTATATTTCATACTACCAGATTAATTTTTAATAAAATCTTGACATTCTTTGATATTTAACTTAAATAATGTATCTACCGATTTGACCAATAGCAAGTTTGAAAACTTCTCCCTAAAATTAGCTGCTAATTTATCCATTATTTGGTAGTGAATGTTTATTTTCCAGTGTTCTAAGCAACTTACATCTGATGGAAATTATATCGCTCTGTCATGTCCAAGAGTGCTTTCGACTATATAATCCTTAGTTTGTGCAGAAATTTGCCGTTTCCGTTTTGATACTTTGATAGGTTCTAAAGAAATATCAACTTTATCGGCGAAGTCTTGGATTTCAGAATAAATATTTTCAAAGCTGTTTCTAGTTTCTCCTATAGATTGTAGCGTGCCATCTATTATTAAATTTACATTGCCGAGAGTAGCATTTTTACCCTGAAATTACTGACTCAAAACGTTAATACGTAATAAAACAGCGTATAGAATATGCAGGAAAATGCCAAACGCGGCTTTTTGAATACATGCTAATAGTCCAACAGCTTCAACGGCATGTCTATCCTAATTATCAGTTACTTCACTTTCTAGTGCCATTTTAATCACCCCAAAGTTTAATAAAACTACTGTACAATTTTCAAATCGACATGCTCAGCGAGTAGTAGAAAGGTTCCAAAAATTTAATACCCAAGGTATCTGCAACCTTTTTAAGTTTTTCATGATTTCCTGGTTGCAAAAAATGCACACACAATGCCTCTATGTATTAAAGAAAGAAGCTGCTGGTGCATCTTTTGTACATGGGTCAACAACTTTCAGTTTATGTGCAAAACAATAAATGTATATTGCCGAAGGATGTTCTTCTCTTATTAAACCTTGTAAGCCCTTATGTTTCCCAGACATTATTCTAGCCCCGTCATATGACTGACAACTACTAGGCTATATTTTTCTGAGGGGGCTCTGGAAAAGTCTAGGGGGGCCCGGCCCCCTCCGTAGTTACGCCCGTGGAGTTGTTGTGCTTCGTTATAAATTAAAACAATATCCACTAATTCGCTGTTTAACTTTCCAAGAAATGAATAGTTGGATGTCGTTTTTTACAACAGAACACAAAACAAAATCACTAAAAAACTAATACTCCGCATCACAACGCGACATGACATTAAAAACCAGTGTTGCCAGATCAAAATTTAAGAATTCACTAGATGATGGCGTTTTAAAATTTCACTAGAATTTCACTAGACTTGTATTTGCTTTTCATCACAAAAAAAATGAACCAAATTCCAAAAATAATAATAATAAACAGACAAATTTCGATAGCCTATTCTTTAGCTTTCTTTTGTTTAGATTTACAACACTAAAATTTCTTTTAACACAAGCACTACTGTGTGGCAAAGTAAATAAAAAATTTACTAGTTTTATAAATTCGGAGTATTCTAAGTTTCCATCTGTTTTTTAATACTTGCCATATTTTGTCAAAAGCATTTCAACATTTATATCCGAATTTGTTAATTGTCTAAATTCTCTATCTAATAAATTAATATCTATGAATTATTCGGAAAAATGTGAAGCTAAAGGTTCAACAGTTTCTATATTTTTAAAATTTTTTAAGAATTTTTATTGCTGGTGAAGCGAAAGGGAACCGTTTATAAATTTGATCTAGAGCTTGAATAAAATAATTTAGGCATTTTAAGCGAAACGAGTGGAGCGTGGATTGGTGTAGTTTATTTTCTTCTAAAGCTACAGCTACTTTTGGACCTAGATACAGTTTATCTATTGGCACATCATTTGCAGGATTTTTATGTTGTAATTTTGTTA
Organism: Oxystoma pomonae; assembly: GCA_963921995.1. NCBI lineage: Eukaryota > Metazoa > Arthropoda > Insecta > Coleoptera > Brentidae > Oxystoma > Oxystoma pomonae. Next base: position 83,663,734 of record OY998169.1, on the reverse strand, counting down.
AGTTTAAAGCAATATTTACCTTTTGGCATTAATTTAAAATAAAGAAATAATAAGATCAAAATATAAAAAAATAGTAAAATGGGTGTAAGTACTTATGTGAAAAAAATCACTAGAATATGGCATTTTAATAAAAGTTGTCACTTAATCACTAAATTACAAAAAAATCACTAGATCTAGTGAAATTTCACTAGATCTGGCAACACTGTTCAAAACTGAATCAGCTAATATTGCATAGTTTCTTTAGTTTCTGTGGCACGATACGGAGATAAGAGCGATGATTGTCTTTTTGTAAGGCAGTTGGTTTATAAGCTTTTTAACAAATTTAAGCGTAATGAATCGTCAGTATTAGGAATCACGTCTTTAATTTTTATACATAAGTTGTAAAACACCCTGTATATTAGTGAGACATTAAAAAAAAGTATTGTCTTTATGTTACTGTCTAGATACAACTTTAATTAAAATTAAGTGTAATGTCGTATGGTAGAGAGAAAGTGGACTTATCGCTTGCAGGAACATAAACGCCTGATATGGGGATTAACTAATTTGCGCACGCAAAAACAATGATCATACACTGAGAGAAAGGTTTAATAACTATATAATCAAAGCAATAAATAAGCGGTAGTAAGATTAAATAATAGACAGTTTAAGTTGGCTAGGACACGTACGTAGACGTGGAATTTGCCTGTTCGGACGTTACTGTCTTTTACATTTTATTACCATGTATTTCTATCTTGCTTTCTTTGGTTCGGCCGTTCGTATTACCAGTCTCTACGTTACGATAAAAACATAAATCAGACGCTATACCACGTAAGGTTGCATCTGGTAGGAACGTCAGTGGCGCACCGAGGAGGGGAGAGTTTGGTGTTAACCCCCCCCCCCCCCGAGAAGCCTGGTTATGGTCAAATTTATACTTCAAATAATTTTTTTTATTATGTATCCTTAAACCCCTCCCCTCGAAGTCAACTCCTGGCCACTGTAAACGTTATGCATGCTATAAACATGACCCTGATGAAAAAGCTTGAGCGGAAGGCTTTGTTTTTTTTCAAATAAGAAGAAGACAGAATATTGCGCTATATTCCACGTCTACGCGTACGTTCTATGACAACAACCTTTATAACCTAAAGTTTCGATGACGTTCTTTTTAAAACGTCAAAACAAATAAGGTTACTAAGGGACTTTCTTTTTAAAAAAAAGTTTTTTTTCTTAAAAATGCGTAATATGTCGATTTAACAAGACTTATTTTTGGTGAGGGACTAAACCCAACTAGCAATTTTTAGTTGTGCAAGTTGTAAAAATTGGAGTTGCACTAATTTTAAACGTTGTTTTACGGATAAAGAATAGTTATCATGGCGACCGTCGACAACTTCGACTATTATACGACGCCTAAACGTTTATCACAACTTCAGTCACCATCACAACTATTTATGACCGTCTATTTTACTAACAGTAATTCCTTAGTTGTGAAGGCGCCGACTGCAAATCGGTGTGTGCTAAACCGAAAATTGCTCAATTTGCCCCACGTTTTCTGGCCCGTTTGTTGGAGACGCGGACACGCCTGTTTTCATATAACCAAGTTTTCTGTTACGTTTGCAACAAACCAATTTTGGAGCACTGCTGTCTGTCATACAAACGTCAAAAGTGTGTAGAGTTTCTATTAGTTTTGTTTCAACATTTTGCGCTATGAAAAGGAACAAATTGTATAAATACCCAACTAGCAATTTTTAGTTGTGCAAGTTTTAAAAATTAGAATTGCACTAATTTTAAACGTTGTTTTACGGATAAAGAATAGTTATCATGGCGACCGTCGACAACTTCGACTATTATACGACGCCTAAACGTTTATCACAACTTCACTCGCCATCACAACTATTTATGACCGTCTATTTTACTAACAGTAATTCCTTAATTGTGAAGGCGCCGACTACAAATCGGTGTGTGCTAAACCGAAAATTGATCAATTTGCCCCACGTTTTCTGGCCAGTTTGTTGGAGACGCGGGCGCGCCTGTTTTCATCTAACCAAGTTTTCTGTTACGTTTGCAACAAACCAATTTTGGAGCACTGCTGTCTGTCATACAAACGTCAAAAGTGTTTTGTAAAGTTTCTATTAGTTTTGTTTCAACATTTTGCGCTATGAAAAGGAACAAATTGTATAAATATTCTTCGATATTTTATCGTCGCAGAAGGCTTTAGCTAGCATTAGCTGATATACTGGATCAAAATGTGTCATCTTCTGTGTGCCGGAAAAGAAAAAGGAAGGTCCTGTGTAAACAACAAGTACGGAAATTAAATGAGCAGCAGAAAGCCAAACTGTGGAGCAATTTCGATTGGGTAAAAATGGAGGCGTGTTCGCGTCTTTTAAGTTAGAGGATCAGTTCAAAACAAAGTTAAGTAGTTAAAGCGGACGAGATACGGGATTCGTTTGGTTGTCATAGAAACTAATAAGTGCCGCCATAATTGATTGTAAAAACCATTGTATGCTAATATGTAAACAAACATTAAAAATTATATTTGACTTTTTTTCTACAATAAACTACGATCTTTTTGCATGTAAAAATTCGTATTTTGTTTTTAGGAATCCTAAGCAACTCCTTCAGAGGTTTTTCGAAGCGATTTTTAAATCATGATTTTTTTTTTAATTTCATAAAATCATCTTAATCGAGGGCGCGCTTGTTTTTTAAAGCTACGACCTGCATATTTGACAGTAAACTACCGTCTGTTTATATATTTTGGCATTGGTTTGCATGTTTTCATGAATATAGAATATCATTTTATTTTAAAAATATTATGGTGTTAGAAATAGTTTAATTTGTAGTCGAATAGTTTATTTATCATTTTACGTAATGAACAATATTTTGAACAAATAATTGTACTTCAAAACCCATTGAACTATTACTTCAACTGTAGTCGCGATCGGGACGTTGACTCAACCAAAAAATCATCCACCAAAGTGGTGCAAAACGTTGAGTCGTCGACAAATTGCTAGTTGGGAAATTATGTAGGATTTATTCACGTTTAATAAATATTTATTGCCTTCAAAATATAGAAAAATAATTCACATTTTTGCTTCAATTAGTGCTGAGATGGACGTAAAATTAGTATTATTCGTTGGTCCTTCGGTAAAAAATATTAATTAATACATTTTCTGTGAATCATAGTTTGCAACTCTAAGTAACCATCAAGGTTAATGGGAACCTTTGCTGTTAATCACTTATTTACTATTGGCATGATCTTTATTTCAGTGTATATGCACACTAGAACATATTATAAACCGTGTTATACATAGTTGAATTTCTAGTTGTTTGTTCCGTATTTTTGACACTTTCACCAGAATGGTTGAAGCAAAATTTTGAATAACATCGTATTTGAAATTGAAACTTGTCTACGCGATGGGCCACTAACGCTCTTGGGGTGGTACTTAATCAACAATTATAAAACGAATCACGAGTCATAAAGGCTAAGTTACATAGGAAAAATAGAAGAAAAAATTAGTATCCAATTTTTTTTTAATTTACAAGCTTAAGAAGGTCCACCGTGTAACATACTAAAAGTCTCCAATCCGTCCCCCTCGGGAACCGTCATTTCTAACCTCCAAAAAACTGCAAGAAAGCGTTTTTCTTGGATAACTCCTAAACGGTGACAGACTGTCAAAAGTGACAAATAGGAAAAATGTTGAAAATTTAATTATCGATCAATAAGTCAATAGTCAATAAAAAAATTGAAAAAACCCAAGCGAAAATGATGGCAATATGAACAATTTCTTGCATACTTTTTAGCATTTTAACAAGATTTCTCAACCTACGAGTACCAAACTTGGCAGGGTTGATCTACCTGGACCTAAATTATATCAGAAAAATAAATTTTTCCAGTGGCGTAGTCCGATTTTCCTAAATAGAAAATTTCAAAATGTACCAAAACTCTTTGATACGCCACTGTTACTGACATATAGAGACCGCTTCAAGCTACTGCGAATATAGGGCGGAAGAAGTCTAATTTGCCAGTGTACGTACATGCAGAGACACCGCACGCCTATCAGTGAAGCAACCAACACTCAGGCTTCCGATCATCGCCATTCGCTGCCGTTCGCCGCCTTTCGCCTTGTATTTAGTACGCCTCTAACCACGGTGCTATGTGGAGCGTAGTCAATGAAACCGGAATTTGGTCAATAAATACGCAAATTTTTATAACGTAATTTTCTTATTTTTTGCCACTGATAAATAAGAGCGTTTTATTGTCAACTGCTCAGATTTATCAGTGACGACGTGTTACAATGAAAATAATAAGGAGAAACAAAATAAAAGCAAGTTCTCAAAATAAAATAATACATTCTAAAAACCAAAAAGATTCTCCCAGTCAAAAAAAAATTAAAGCAAATGTTCGAAAAGTCCTCCTTGCTCGGCTAGACAATATCCGAGCCTACTATAAAAACCCCTTCTAACATTTCCAAGCATGTTAGAGGTGATAATTTGAAAAGCTTCTTCAAAAACAGATAGAAGTCATTAGGAGCAAGATCGGGAGATCGAGCTGGCCATAAAATAGTTCCCCGTGTACTTATAACCCGATTAGGAAATACATTATCAAGATATTCCCTAACAAGGCCAACATTGTGAGCGGAACAACCATCTTGTTGAAACCATGTTTCACCAAATCTTACACCTAGCAACTGCCTAGCAGTTGGAATAATGTGCTGCTGCAGTAGATCCAAGTATCTAGGACCATTCAAATTGCAATTGCCGTTAATAAAAAATGGCCCAATTACGTGTTCCCCTACAATACCCCCCCCCAAACATTTAGTTTTTGGGGATACTGTGTTCTTACGTCAAAATATAAATGCAAATTTTCCCTCGACCAATATCGAACGTGTGTTGGGTTATGACGATTTGACCATTTGACCATCTGCACTTTTTCGGCAACTTCGTAAACATCCATTTTTAGTTTTAAAAATGTATTATTTCAATTAAGAACTTACCCATCTGTTTCTCGAGCAAGGCAGAAATAAAACAAAATAATAAAAACAAAATGAATTTCCAAAAGATAACACTGTAGCGTGCTTCGAATCCACCTCGGTCGTACGGCACGGAGAGTAAATTGGACTTGATTCCCCCTATGTTCGCAGTAGCTTGAAGCGGTCTGTATAAAAAAAGGCCTCGTTTTTTCATTGGATCTTATACTAGATAAAATTGCATTTCAAACTACGCCTTCCCCTTGTATTTGCTGATTTTAGTAATAAAATAAGAATTTTTTAAAATCATAATTGGTATTGGAAGAGTAGGGCACCTTGGGGCTCTTTCATTAAAAAATTATGCAGAATTTGCTCCGTCGCGTTGATAGCCCTTTCCGAGAAATAGAGCAGCATATTATGACGGAGCGAGCGCGAAAATCGTCACACAAAATACACAACTTAACTTTAAAAAAATGTCCATAAAAAAGTGAGGTTATGTATTGTAAGATGCCCGCTGTTCTTTGTCTTCAAGCTCGGATGAAACAGGGCGCGCTCCGAGACCGTCCCGAATGACATCTCGAACGCAACAGATCGTATCCAGTGTTGCCAGGTCCATTTTTAGAATAATAGTAGATCAGAGACAAAAATAATAGTAGATTCTAGAATTTTTATTAAAAAAATACAACAAAAACTTTTATTGATAAAAAACTGAAAAAAAATAAATATTTTAATCTTTCAACTTATCCTAAACTTTATAAATTGTTTCCTATCTCGCTTTAGTTCAAAACCATAAAAAGGATAGGAGTAAAATGCGACCCACGTTCCTTTTGGAACATCTCTTGCTTGTGAACAGCGGGAGCTTTAAATCCCATTAGAAATTTCTTGTGTGATGGAAAAAGAAAACAAGTGTTCGGAACTAGCGGCTATGATTTTGAAACGAACTCCGCTCCTATACTTTCTGCTAGGTAACCCGTGCGCTGACCGTGCGTTCGCTCTAGACTAATTGTCGATTTAGACACAGAGTTTATAATCGAAAATCACAAATTTTTGTCACCATAATATTTACTGTTTATCGAGCTGTTTTTGATATCTATTGCTGTGGTAGACTTTCACTCAAAGAAAAGGATAATAATAGATTTTCAGTTAAGGCCACAAAAACGGCATAGATTTGACAACACTGCTTTGCTATTTTTTTGAAAGATCCACAATCGGTGGCATCACTAATACCATTTCGAGTGAAATCGTGCAGTGTTCAGAACATCGTGCGAACACCATATGTGTCTCGAAACTAAAAAGAATAAAACAAAAATCATTATTCAGCATCAAAAAAATAACAAATTTCCGTATTATTGTTATCACTTGACATGTATCAATTTAAAACAAAGAAGAAGTTAAGAAACCTCCAAATCAGTTACTTCAACCGAAAAGAAACTAAAAAACAAAAGATCAAAAGATCTTGGGTGGAAATAACAAAAATTCAAACTTGCATGAGCATCCCACAAGGAACACACAAAAGATCAAAGCGAAAAGAAAAATGATTAAACGATGTTTCGCCCTGGGTAACCAGCGTGGGCTCATCAGTAGTTTCACTGGTCACCCTCCACTATACATCATTAAACACCATCATACACTTTGATTTCCAACCTTAAACCACTCACAAATAGGCATCGTTTCGCACTGGCACTTACTTATCCAAGTTACCTGATACGAATTCGTCCTGGCGTGTTAATATATCCAGTAGGATTATGCTCCTAAGGCAATTAAAACAAAGAAGAAGTTAAGAAACCTCCAAATCAGTTACTTCAACCGAAAAGAAACTAAAAAACAAAAGATCAAAAGATCTTGGGTGGAAATAACGAAAATTCAAACTTGCATGAGCATCCCACAAGGAACACACAAAAGATCAAAGCGAAAAGAAAAATGATTAAACGATGTTTCGCCCTGATCTTTTGTTTTTTAGTTTCTTTTCGGTTGAAGTAACTGATTTGGAGGTTTCTTAACTTCTTCTTTGTTTTAATTGCCTTAGGAGCATAATCCTACTGGAAATATTAACACGCCAGGACGAATTCGTATCAGGTAACTTGGATAAGTAAGTGCCAGTGCGAAACGATGCCTATTTGTGAGTGGTTCAAGGTTGGAAATCAAAGTGTATGATGGTGTTTAATGATGTATAGTGGAGGGTGACCAGTGAAACTACTGATGAGCCCACGCTGGTTACCCAGGGCGAAACATCGTTTAATCATTTTTCTTTTCGCTTTGATCTTTTGTGTGTTCCTTGTGGGATGCTCATGCAAGTTTGAATTTTCGTTATTTCCACCCAAGATCTTTTGATCTTTTGTTTTTTATGTATCAATTTGTTGGCTGACTGTTCCATTAGAAAAGTGGCCGGTGGCTATGCGGAACCTGAATTCCAATACTCCAATCGAACTCACTTCAGTTTCCTTGGGCCTACTAAATTACGTGACCTTGGCGTTTCAGAATTCCGGCAGAATATTGCTTACAAAGAAAAAAACCATAACTTTTTTATTATCAGATAATAGGATTTATAAAAATCTACAACCGTATCCAAAGGATTTTTTCAAAATTTGGTGTATTTTTTTCAAAAAATAAAAAAATCCAAAAATTGTTGTTACATATTTCTGTATTATCGACGAGGCTAAAGAAAGAGCCAGGTAAGATTTTTGACTATTATTAGCCGTGTTTATTTTATTTCGAAAATCAGAGAGTCCAGCAAAAAACTGTCTGGATACGGTTGTGAGGAATTCAAAAATAAACACTCATGCCAAATTTTACCAGATTCCGTTTTCTCGTTTCCGATATTCTGCTCGGTAAAGATTGACCCAAAAACAGCAAAGCAGTGTTGTCAAATCTATGCCGTTTTTGTGGCCTTAAAGGTGCGTTTAGACTTGAGCACGCACGCACTGAGCATACGCGCACGCCATTCGTGCGTGCTCGCCGGAACTGTTTAAACTGAAAATACATTTCTGACGCATGGGTTGATCCACTTTGTTCGCGAACGGTTTATGATGAACGATAAAAAAAAGTAGCCGCGGCTGCATTTATTGTGATTTACAATTTAATTAAAAAGAAGAAAGAAAGAAAACGTCGTCGTGGGTGGCAAACGCAAATTTTTAGAAAACAAGATAATTTACTAGACATTTTAGTGTCGAAGAGTGGCTATGATCAGTTAAAAAATTTTACAAGGATGACCAAAATCCATTTCGAATTTTTGCTAAATTTAATAACGCCAAAAATTATGAAAAAGGATACAACATTTAGAATTTTCGTTTTTTCTCGCCTAAATGATCCTAGTAGACTCTTCATCTTTTTTTGGGCCTTACTAATATCTAGATGTTCAACATTCATTGTATTAACCAGTTCTTGCCATGCGTCATTTTTTTTTATTTTTAAATAATAATGGGGATGGGTTACATCTCATAAAATGGGCAACTTTTCGTATTCTTGTATTAATAATAATGATAAATCGTTGGTCCATTCCATGATAAATAATAGCAAAGAAAATATCCCCACGGACTAACACAACAAAATAATAATAACAGCTGATTAATCTAAATAAAAATATTTCTATCAGTGCGCGCACAAACCTAATTCCCGTTTAAATTGAGCACGAAAATCCCTTTGAGCAGGACCAGAGACCGACACTTAGCGGATCGCGTTGGCGCCTATGCGCGCACAGCAAGATTCAGAGCGAGCGTGCGCGCACAGCCGTTTACACTAGAGCATTCGCGGTTGCTCAGTGCGTGCGTGCTCAAGTCTAAACGCACCTTAAGAATAGTAGAATAGTAGACGTGAGTACAAAATAGTAGATCTCCTATTAAAATAGTAGACCTGGCAACTCTGATCATATCCCTAACGTCAACTCGAACGGAAAAGTGGACCTCCGGGCAACGCGCATTATATATGTGAATATTGAGGGGGGGGGCAAGTCCTTACCCACAATTTTGAGGTGTAAAACTGTCCATTTCGTTGAGGATGGAAAAATGCGCACCTCAGCAAAAAAGAGAGAGAAGAATTAGTGGAAAAAAAATTGTAAAACACTTTTCGGTAATTTAAGGGTTCTCTAAAATACCGTTTTAAATCAGTTTACGTTTTGTCACGATTATTTCAAAACTAAAACTCGTCGTCTAAACAAAGATTTGTGCAAAACAAAACCTGAGTTCGGTGAACTTTTAACGATGATGCAGAAAATTAAGCAACATGGGCTCCGCGTGTGCGAAACTCAATTGCGAATAAAATTTGCATAGAATTAAAAACAAAACACATCTCCTGCCACAGTATAGGTTAATTAATATCAGTGACAGTCTAAATAGCAAGTAATTTTCTTATTCGAGTAAAGGGCTATACACGAGCCTTCCCTCGTTTGTGAGCTGTATTGCTTAACGAAAATCCGTTTTTTTATGAATAATTATATTATATATAAAGTAACCTTAAAAATCACCACCTTTTTTCCATTAAAACATCTCTTCGTGTACTAAGCAGTAAAACGGTGTTTGATTGGCTTTCAAGAAACACGTGACAGCACCCTAGCTTTGCGATTGGTGAAAATCTGCGAGAGAGCACTCCTTTCTTCTAATCTTCCATCAAATCAAGAATAAGGGCCCAGGCTAGGGAAGCTATACCCCTAAATCCCAAAAAAACTCCTTTTTAATACACAAAGAGAACATTTTCATCAAAATTATACTTTGTTTTTTTTTTTTAATGCAAACTACTTTAAAATTTAAATCCAACTCGTTATGCTTAAAAAACAAGTGCTAATTTAACTAAATTACCATCAAAAACTGGCAGTGCCATAGATATAGGAGAAAGGAATAGACTTCTTACCTGCACGAACGTTGTTTGGCGACCATTTCGACGGTAGCTATATCTCGATCGGCAACCTAACCTCAGTTTGTTAAAGCGCAAACAGCTGTTGATATCATACTTTTGCTTTTAATACCAGTATGGTCATCAAAATGGGTTGCGCTTACATTATGAAAGCAAAAAGTATTACAAAAACTAAGCAAGCTAATTTACAACCAACAAGGTGCTGACAAAACGTTTTCACAGCTTTACTTCGGTCATAAATTCTAATGTGTACAAAGTGTGTTACTTGGGCAGTGAAATTGACTCTAATTGTGGCTTGGGATATTTAACAATGCTGAAAGTATATAAAACAGAATACGCGTTTAACTAAAAATAAAGTCAAAAAAGGTTTGAAATATGAGTTGATTTTGTGGCCAAAACCAAAACACCAAAATGGACTCGAGTAAAGTCAGCAACAGAACCTCAGATAAAGGTTGGTTGGAAAACTGCCATCAAAATGGCGGCACTCCTCGTGTTTGCTAAAATTGGGATGCATACTTGCCGAAAATCGTTCTAATCCCCTCGGATTTCTATGGGCAGTGCTCTGAAAAAAAGCGTTAATTTAAAAATATTTGCATGCTCAAATAAATTCTGAAGTGCCAGTTGCAAGCTAAATTTAGTTCGTCTAAGAGTCAATTAGCGCAGAAGCTTCTATATAGCGTTGCCGATAACGCGAGGAAAGCTCCATTTTCTTTAATTGCCACTCGTAATTTTTTCTCGTATAATTTTGAAACAATACGCTAAAACTTTGGTAAATTAAATTCTCTGTCTAGTTAATAAAACAATGAAAACGTAGATGTATATGATTTTCCCAGTGGTATAGCCAGGGGGGGTTTTGGGGGCTAAACCCCTCCCAGGTGGTCAAACCTAATCTACAATAAATTAATCATGGTTACTCCGATTTGTGACATGTGTTTCGTGTGATGTCTTAAATTTTAAAAATGTTGCCTGTGGCGCTACGACCTCATTAATTGTTACAATTTTATTTTAATTCTAAGGAATTTTTATCACCAGCATTCAAAACGTGTAATAAACGGGATTCTTAGTATCATTTTTCTTAAAATTTTCATCTGCGGCGCATTTATGATTTGGCAACAAATCTATATACAGGATGTTTCAAATTCGATGCTTACCATGAGGATCTCCTAAACGGTAGGACATACAAAAAGCTTTAAATTAGGGCAAAGTTGCTTAATTTGATGCTTTGCTCAAAATTAAAAAAAAAAAGTTACAAATTCTGGATAGTTCCGGAGATAGGCATAAAAAACGGAAATCTTCATTATTAGTTTTTATTTTTCTGCTTATTCTTAAAGTTGTTAAAACTGTCTACAGGCACTTTTTTAAGATCTACCTAGTGAGAGGTCCGTTTTAGAGACTTGACATTTCAGTGTGACAGGAGCAATGTTTTTTTTTTCTCCTGCCGTTTGGTTCATAAAGGATGAGAAATAACATTTTGCAACCTTATTTTGACAAGTCACCTGTCCTTTTAGCTTTATTGGCCATCATCAGCCCAAATTTAATTGTTGCTCTTACCTCACTCAAGGTATTTTCAAAACCCGACTGCAGTACTTTTTTTAACATTTTACAAATGACAGTTTTTTTGACATTTTCTTATAACAAAATAACTTTACCTAATATTTTAAAAATACGTTTTTTTCTTTGTTTTCTAATCTTTGACTTTGGGCTGATGATGGTCAGTGAACTCAAAACGTCAGGTACTTGTCAAAATGAAGTTGTAAAATATCTTTCATCCTTTAAGAACCCAATCCATAAGAAAAAATAAACTTGACAGTGCTCCTGTCACACCGAAATGTCAAATCTCTAAAACGGACCTCTAATTAAGTAGATCTTAAAAAAGTGCCTGTAGAAAGTTTGACAGCTTTAAGAATAAGGGCGCAGAAAAATAAAAAGTCAAAATAAAGATTTCGGTTTTTTCGCCTATCTCCGGAAGTACCCAAAATTTGTAAATTTTTTGTTTTGTTTTGAGCGTCAAATTGCGCAACTTTGCCCTAATTTAAAGCTTTTCGTATCTCACACCGATTATGAGATGCCCATGGTGAGCATCGTATGTATACCACTTCTTCTTCGCATTTAACCCAATCTATTTTTTCAAAAATATTTTGCAAAAACCTAAGAGATCAACATTTTTAACAAACTTTTTGTCAAAGTTATCGCGCACGTTATAAAATGTTGTTTAATTTTAAGCAAATTTTTTGTCAACAACATTTGAAAGCATTTAAGGGTTAATTTTGAGAAAAAAACTACAAACAAACAAGACTATATGAGACTTGCTTTAAAAAATAAGTAGACACTTAAAGTAAATATTTCAACGCATCGGTATCGGTATACGTAACGCGTTCGAAACAAAGTCAAAATACACTACATTTTTGACTTTTTTTATGCGATGTTTCGAACGATGCCAACTTTCTTGAAGGTGGCGATGACACAACTGCTGATTGAAATCGTTGCGTATATTCGTCGGTCCGTAACGATACGTACATCCTTCCGTACGCAACGAGATTCTGTCATCACACCCGTCAAAGAAGCAGGCATCGTTCGAAACATGGCATGAACAATTCAAAAATGTAGTGTATTTTGACTTTGTTTCGAACGCGTTACGTATACCGATACCGATGCGTTGAAATATTTACTTTAAGTGTTTAATATTTTTGTTTCGTATACACTAACACAACACCTATTAAACCGCCCCTCTCCCCTCCCTTCAGTTCAAGATCTCAAGGAATAGGCACCTACCTAATGTTTACAAATTTTCCATAGGTAGGTAGTTGATTTTTATTAAAAGCCGCGTATTTCACCATTGGCTTGAGCTAAAAAAATTACTATTTTCCATTCAGAAAGAGCTGAAGAAGATGAAAATTTATCTGCAAACGCAAACGGGCCACAAAACGCGTCAATTTTTCATACTCTAAAGGCGCAATTACACAGACGAACATGCTCAAACAAAAGCTCTAAAATTTTTTGCGTGAACATTTTTGTGAGCTTTTCTTTGAACATTTTGTTTCGGTAAATTTTTGAGCAAATTATTGCTATCTGTTTTGGAAACATATTTTTAAAGATGAGAATAAATAAAATTTCACATCAGTGATCAGTGATCTCAATTCTTTAAAAAAATGGAACACTAACTTTTATTTTAAATTTTTGTGAAAAAAAGCCGACGGCAAGCGAAACATTATCCTTGGCTATCAGTTTTGTCACATGGATTAGGGTTACTTATAATATTTTTTTCTTAGGGTTTTTCCCGGATTTTTTTGCCCAGGGGTTTTTTTGGGATTTTCTTGCGAGTTTTTTTTATTTCCAAGGGTTTTCAAAAATTCAAAAAACAACCCAGAAAAATTTTTCTTTTCCAAAAAAATTTTGAGTTTTTCAAATATCGGCAAAAAACTCAAAAATTGGACTTTTAAGCGGTAATCCGCACCTCACGACTATGACGAGTGGTGGGGAGGGAATTTTTTTTAAACATATTTTTGTAACTTTACTTTACCTTTAGCTTTTATTGTTGTTTTTTAATTCCTCACCCCAGATTTACCTAGTTAGTTTAAGGTCCCAAGGGTTGCTTAAAAAAGCAAAAGGTTCATGAAAATGCTGAAGATATAAATATTTACTGTCAATTTAATGTAATAATCATGGTCGATTACTGACACTTAACCAACAATATGCAAAGGACAACATTGCGATTCAAAAGGGTGGCCGGCCTACTACCTGCGAAATCAAAAACGCGGGATGATAGATCGGCGACACAGTCTACTAAATTACTGCTAAATTATATTTTTTAGACAAGGGTCGGGTTCGTAGGGTTGTAAAAGTGGGTAATAAACGGTTATTATTTAAACCGAACGTGCTTTTGTTCATATATTTGAGATTTAATAAAATGTATATAGGTTTTTTCAATTTGACTTAATTATTATTGTAAAAGACTAAACTAGGAAGTAAAATAAAGGGACATTCTTTTAAACGTAAATTTTTATCATTATATTTTACAGGCAACAGCGATAAATAAGTGACAATTATTATTTTTTTTATTTTCCTTTTTTTTACAACCCCAAAAAAGTTACAAGTATACTGGCATATCCCCTATAAAAATCAGATCAATCGAAGTTGCTTATGAGGTAAAATGTGAATTTCGGCATCAAATCGTTTTTCCGTCGGAAAGCACTTGATTAAAAATACCTTATTTCAAAACTTTGTTTTTCTATTTTCAGTTTAGTTCAATGAATTCCGATAACAATATATATTTTAAATTTGTAAAGAAATTTTTATACCCCCAATTATTCAAACAAATTTTGCTCAACATTCTCTCCAAAATTTACGTGTGTTTTTTTGTACGAGATTTTGCTCGAACATTTCTTTGAACATTTTGCTCAAGAGGCTCGTGTAAATGTCTGTCGGCATTTCAACATCAAAGGAAAGTTTGTCTGTGTAAATGCGCCTTTAAGTCGAAGGAAATCGTTTTTATTTTCAAATCTTTAACTTTTAAGTACACATAAGTACGTTTATAAAAATCGACTATTTCAGACGAATTGCAAAAAGAACAAAAATAACAGTGACCTAAACCCATTTTATTTTTGCGCAATAAAAACTATTTTATCAGAGTGGCCATAAAAGTGTGCTGTAAAAGTAAAGAATCGCAAAGATTTTATTGGTAATAATTAGGGAAAGTACTTACGAACAAAATAGATAAAAAGTAATGCTCTATATATATACCAATTAAATTTTATTTAATTTTCAAAATAGTCAAAAATACAATTTGTGGGACCGCTTTAACTCGAGGGTTATCTTAATATCTCGAGGCTAAAAAAGATTTTCGACTTTTTCGATTTTTAAGCAGAGTTTCAGTTTTAACAAACACCAAAATTTTTATAACCAAATCTATCCTGCTGCACATTTATATTTACAACTCTTCAAACCAACTCGACTCAAATTTGATTGAATTTGAAATGCTGTACCCGGAAAATAATATATTTTACCTTGCGTGCTTTTAGAAGAGGTAGGATTTCGAGAAAATCCGAAAAGCTCAAAAACGGGGATATAAGTGAAAATTCGAAAAATTAAATTTGAAATTAGATCCCAGTCATACTGCACAATAGCTATTCAGTGCACTGCTGAAACGAAAAATTTTCTGACTATTTTTTGGATTTTCCCGGAGCTCTAAAAATGCAATTAAATTTAATATTTCCTCGAGCGGCAGCAGAGTCGGGTATTTTCTAAAACGAAAAAGAATTTTAAGAAAAAACATTGAGCAGGTGAACGGTACATTTTGAATTACTAGTTAAAAATTTCAATTTCAATTTATTAAAACTTGTCATTCACATTTACAAATGTCACTTAGTCAAGAAGTACGAACAATAACTAAATATAAATAAAGATATTGTTTTTTGTAAATACTTGGTGAAAACTGGCGGAAATGGCTTAATTTTTGGGCAAGAATTAATAAGATTTTTTCAATATTACTATTTCCCGCGATTTATCTTTAATGTTGGGTAAAAGACGGTCATATATCTTTTTTGCGTCTCGTGCTTTAACTACCCACATAACATTAAAGGAATAATAATGTTATAGGAATATTCCCTCAAAGTGATTTTTGGAATATTCTACTGCCAATATGACAGGCATGTTCTAGGCCTATTTTTTGTTGAATATTCCGTAAGAGTTTGTGATAGTTATATTTCTTTGGTAATAAGATAATAATATTCCCATGATATCGTGACAATCAAGTTATTTCTATGAATATTCCCAAAAAGAATATTTTTGTCAGGATTTTGGCATGTTTGCTGAACATATTACTGAAAATAACGCGATTTACATGATTTATAATTATAATTTAGTTTAATGTCATCTATTGTAAGTAGAGGGCACTGGAATAAATATGTTCTCTATTGAGTAGGTAATATTATTATAAATATAAGACAGCAAAAAGTTATTTAGGTAATCTTTTGATAACTAATCCCAAGAAGTACATAAACATAATGGTGATACATTCATATAGGCTACTCCGTAACTGCACATTAGTATTGCTTTAGTAGAAGACTAATACATATTTGGTGTATATTCAATAGGGATACATATTTGCTATGTGGGATATTATAGTCAGTGCCTAGGTATATTACCATAATTATTTAAAAAAAAAACGTTCTGGTCGTATTATAGTCATGTTCCACGTGACGTTTCTATCACATTTATATCACTTGTATGAGCTAGAACGTAACTTATTGCCGGCATGTGTTAGTAATATTCCCAAAACATTCCTATCATATTCTTTGTTGTCTAAGTATATGACTATTACATTACAGGAATGTTTAATTGTTATGTGGGTATGCACTGCATTATTTTGAACGAATGTAGTTTGGTTTCGATATGCGTAAATAAGATATCTATTTATAAATAGGCTTGGTAGGGTCAGAATGTTTAGTTCTATAAGTTTTTCTTTGACATGATCCCTGTATTTAGACCATACTGTCTAGATGTAAAGAAATTAGCGAATTAAATACTAGTAGAAGGTCTCTACTGTACCTTCTAGACATCTTATTACGTAAGTGTTTTAGATATTTTTTTGTCAAGTTGATCGATTGAAGATAAATAGACTGTATTATAACGTGACTTATTAATTTTGGGGTTTTATAAAGTATCGTAGGTAAGTATATTTTCTTTACTACTATAAAAGTATATTTTTTTTACAGCATCTTTGTGGTCAGATTGCACAATTTTTTAATGCACCTGCATTATTGCAGGTAATCCCATGGTTACAATAATAGTTCAATGTAACTGCTCGCTCTACAAAAACCAAAAGTTGTTGAACTTATAGAAGGTATTCTGAGAAGCTAAAAACGAGCACAGTACTTACCAAACATGGATAATTTAATCTAAACGGTGCTTCTTTTTCTGTACAAAAAAAAATACGGTTTTCTCGTTCTCATGCATTTTACAGTAATACTATTTTATTAGACAACAACATTTGTCATAACTTTAGTTTATAAAGCTACAAGTTATTTCCAAAAGTTTACGTTTGGTAAATTTGTATTTTCAAGCCCAGAGAGAAATGTGCCACCAGAAGTTTTGAGTGAGCTACACATATAACAAACTTATATGCGAGTTTGTACTTATATATTTTAAAGTTTCGGTGGATAACTTTACGCGAAATAGCTATCGAAAATAATAGCTAGTCGCTAGGCGTCACTACAACTGCTTGGTAATGTGAAAAAGGACCCTTTTGAATCTGTCTTGCAATAATTTTAAGCCTTAAAGAGATTAGATTAGAATGGGGTGGTGTAGAAACCTGTTCACCTCGACCTTCTCAGATCTATTGTGGTTCCCCTTTCTCCTTCCCTGCTTTGCAGTTGCAGTCCTTGTCATGAAATTCAGAAGCTTTGCCAGTGTGCCCTGTATATAGCTTTCTGGCCGGGGACATTCTAGATCCCCCAGTAAGGCCCTGGTTCTACCTAGAGGCCCTGTATATGATTTTTGACAGTTATTGTTTTACCAGAGGTGAGCAACTGGATTTGACAGTTGTTAGGGAAATGTTTGAAATTGTGTGTTGGCAATGATAGTTGGTAACCCATGACAATAAATAACTTTGTCACTGTCAGATTTTTGATTAAGAAAAGTCAGGTTTAAAAATGGAATTTTGCTGTATCAAAAACTGTAAAAATACGTGCCTCGACGAATTTGTATTGTTCCGTTGTCCAACGGAGAAAGAAACTCAGGAAAAGTGAAAAGTGAAACATGCATTTAGCAAGCAGTAGTTACAAACATATGCATTTAGCATGTCCTTCGTTAATAAATAACACATTATTGTAAGAAAAAGAGTAACAAAAATATAGATCATAGAAGTCTCTAATGTATTGAATCTATTGTGTTTATTCACTGTCACTAACGAAAAAAATCAATCTTTCAAAAACTGGGGAAATTATAAAAAGAGACAACAAAACATCAGTCCATTTCATAAAATCCGTTTTACATACAAATATGAGAAAAATCAGAAAGAGAGGGCAATATGAGTTGCCCACCTCTGGTAAAACAACAACTGTCAAATATATGGAGGGCCTCTGGTTCTACCTAGACATGTAATGAGGTTTCTTCCTCTTTCTTGCAGAAGCGGCAGTAGCATCTTCTACCAATCCCATTGCATACAAGTTTTTATTGAGTTTGCAGTGACCTGTTAGAAGCCCCACTATTTGTTTGACTTCGTTACTAAGAAGTTCTGCAGTCAGCTTTGGTGAAAGTTCTTTAATGAACTGTTTGACCTGTCTTTGTCCAGGCGTTTGCTCCCACAGATCGTTCGTCTCTTTGGTGAGCTACTGTTTAATAGATTGCTTGGCTCTGGCCTTCGCGATGGTTCAGGCCCTGTGAACTTTATTGCCGAGCCTTGTCTGGCCAATTCATCGGCATTTTCGTTTCCAGAGTGTCCCCGATGACCTGGAACCCAGGCTAGTGTCACCCTTTTGGTGCTTGCCAGCCTATTTAGAGCTGTTCTGCAGTCTCAAACTAGTTTGGACGTCACTTGCGCTGCTAGAGCTTTAAGTGCAGCTTGGCTTACACGTTTATACCTACACAAAAGATATTGTAAAACTTCCACACCTTCCACTTAATTCCTGAGTAGTAGGTACTTATCTTGACGTTACCTCTGTTTAAAACCCAAAGTGGGAAAAAGATACGCCATAAGTTAAGATAGAACTTAAGAGTATGGTCTTCCCTGGCAGCTTTCTTTTGCTACTTATGAAAAATTTCGCTTGCAAGGGTATTTTTGGCCCCACATTTTTCTAGCCAAATACAGAAATTTTCTTCCAATGGTACGTTCGTGTACAAACTTTCGACGTCAAAACTAACAAACCGATCGTCAGGTTGTATATACAGGGTGTCCTAAAAATCCGAGTCTACCCTAATATCTCCAGAACCAAAAGAGACAGAGAAGTAAAATTTCACATAATTAGATAGTTTACAAAAAAGTATCTTTTTGGATGCTAAGTAAAGTAAAATGACAAAAATTTTTAAATAAGAGCAATGAGTCAGACAAAGAATCACTGAATATCACTATCTGTTTTCTTGTTTAACTCATTGGTCTTATGGAGATCATTTTCCCATTTTATTTAAAAACCCTTAGAGAAAAAAGTAACATATTAGGTGTTTTTGGAAACAGAAGGAAAACCTCTATTTAAATTTTCCAAGATATACAAGGTATCGCATTTTAAAAAAGTATTGTTAGCATCCAAGGAGATACTTTTTTGTAAACCATTTGGGACATCCTGTAAACTCTTAAGTGAAAAGTAAGAAGGTAGCTCAATATAATATGCCTTTCTAGTTGCCAGAGTGTATAAAAATTAAATCGTCTATTTTAGGATTTTTTTCTGCTAGATTTTGTTGCTTTTTACTATAATAATTACAAAAATTAAGTTGGATATTATATATCATCATCTAGTTAAGAGGAAGGTTAAAATATATTACTCAGAGTTCACCAGACTGTGCCAGTCTCAAGGACTTTTTTACGTATTTGGTTCAACTTTTTTTAAGCATTTTAATTTTATGACTCCTTTGGCGCCAGGTTTCCGATTTTTATGTGTACGCGTATATCATTTTAAGTAGGTAGTTATGTATTTTTTGTCAAAAGATTAGACACCTTTTGCAAAATCATTGTGCCAAAAATAAATGTAATGCCACAACGCGTTTATAAGGGATAAAGTCAACTAAGGGAGATTTTTATAAGAGAAACAAAAGGTATTTTATAATAGAAACGTTATTCACCCGCAGGTAATGTTAAACCTTAATTATCAGTTAATAGAGACTTATCGGGTAAATACCCTAATAGCATAAAAATATTCCACGCACAGTCGCTGAATGGTCAGCTAGGATATTGGGAACATTCCCTGAATGTTCCCTCAAATCCTCTAAGCGTACCAGGGATGTTCAGTAAATATTCTGTGTCCGCAGTTTTGATCTTCCTAGAACATCTTGGTAGAACATTCATAGAGTATTTTCGAAGGATTTTCATAGCATATTTATAATATTATAGGTCCTTGTCATAGAACCTTGAAAGCGGAGAAAAAACATATTTTTGAGCTTGAAAAATATGTTCTATTACAAAAAAAAGTTATTTAGACAGCGATGGGATTCGAACTCTCAACATACTAGCATCCATATAACACTTTTCCAACGACTTAACCTTTTGGGCTACGGAGGTTTATGAGAGAAGTTATATATTAGAGGGGTATAACCTTTTGGACATTTTCTGTGAAGAGCACTGAATCGTTTTTTTTTACATAAAATCAGGATCACTCCTGAACGGCTCAACGGATTTTCATAATTCTGTTTTTATGGAATGAAAATATTAGCCCCCCTCCCCGAATCCTCCCAAACGGTAGTTGAAGGGGATTACGTTATTTTTTCAATGCAGGATAACTCGCGAACGGCTCAACGGATTTTCATAATTCTTTTTTTATTGGATAAAAATATTACCCCCTCCCCGAGTCCTCCCAAACATTTGTTCTATGCAGGATAACTCGCGCACGGCTCAACGGAATTTCATAATTCTTTTTTTATTGGATAAAAATATTACCCCATCCCCAAGTCCTCCCAAACGGTAGTGGAAGGGGATTATGTTATTTGTTCTATGCAGGATAACTCACGAACGGCTCAACCGATTTTCATAATTATTTTTTTATTGCAAATAAATATTAGCCTACCCCAACAAGCTTTTTGAACAAAATAAAATCTTAAATTCTGCTGCGTTCGCAGATAGAAAAATATTATTTCCTTCCAATATCCCGAAAAAAATCTTTAGCGCAGCTGTTAGAATAAAAAACGTTACAATACTGTGTGATATTTTTAGGACTTTGGTAGAACATTGGTAGATTATCCTGACTAGAACATTCGCTGAATGTATTACCCAGGATATTCCCAGAATATCTCCTAAATGTGCTATCAATGTGCAAATGTAAAAAAATTTTTAGGACCTTACCAGAACATTCGTGGAATATCCTGCTTAGAATATTCTCTGAATGTAGGATCTAGGATATTCTGAGAATGTCTTTTAAACGGGCTTTTAATATGCCAAATCATAGGACATTTTTAGTACCTTAGTAGAACATTCGTAGAATATACTGCTTGTAACTTTTGGTGAATGTACTACCCAGGATATTCTGAGAATGTCTTTTAAATGTGCTATTTATGTGCTAAATCAAATGTTCTTCGGGAGACATTTTCTGTACATTCTGGGAGTATCCTGTGAATGTACTAGCACAATACATAGCACATCAAGGGAATGTCCCTGGAATATCGTGTGCTATTAGGGTAAAGTCGGCACTATTCTAGACAGTTCTGCACTACTACTACATATTTTTAAGCACTTTTCGCATTTTCAGGAAAGTTTCACTTAAATTTTCACGTTTAAGTGCTTTTAAGGGAAACACATTTATTAGGGACCTTTATCCAATCAACCAATTACACTTTATCCCTTATTTGAAGCGTGGGCACTTAATAAGAAATAACGATTTCCCTTAATAACCGATAAAGTTTGACGTTACCTGCGGGTAAATACCGTACCATAAAACGTTAAGTAGAAAAAGAAAATATTTATTAAAGTAATTAAAGTAACACTCGTGGCATATCGGACAAAGCGTTTTTGTTTCTCACTTAATTACGACCAGGCCACCAATGTCTAATGGAGAATCCAGACACCTACAGACGTATTTCATCCTTATTAGGAATCATCAGGGAGTCATAGGATTGTACCTGGCAGTTGAAGCTACACACCTCTCGAATTTAAAACAAAAAGTTTGTAATCCGCGGAGATGTAATACCTGTGTGCGCCACCTGTCACATAAAATATTTAAATTGATGTTTTACTGGAGTTTTTACCATTTTAGAGCTTTTAATTGTGATCGTATTATTGGGTGTTGTCTTTGTAGGTTTTAAAAATACTTAGTCGGCACCCACTTTTTAAATTTATATAATTATTTAATCATAAGAGGGTGAATTTGATAGGACACTTAATATTATATTATGGGCCGTCCGCCGTAGCGCAGTAGGCAGGCCTGCCGCACGGAAGGTCCCGGGTTCGAATCCCGGCTAGGTGCATGGATATTTTGTGTTTGTTTTTAACTTTGCAAAAAACACTGGACATTGATCCTGCAATGGATGGAAAGTCCCAGTATATAAAAAAAATATATTATTCTCTACTTTAAACCAGGAATTTAATAAGACACGTTTTTAATCGAACATCACACATCATTCAATATCAAACTCGTAATTTGTAAAACCCATTTTTAATAAAACCCGGAATTTGTCTAACCATTATTTTTCAAAACCGGAATTCGTAAAACCCGTTTATTTAAATTGATTGCTCATTCGCCAACTTGGCTAAAAGTATTCACAGGTAGTGTTCAATACTTTGTGTATAGATGTCACTCCATTGTTTTTAACTGGACTGCAAGTAAAATCTATACACAAGTACGCGCGCGTAGCAGCGACAAATGCATCGAAACGCCGTGCCGGTTCGGTCGTTTGTATCTTCGGCAAAACTCGGTGCGTTAGCAGCATGGAGCAGACGTTAACCCACGTTAGTTAACGTCTGGTCTTAACGTAATACACACCGTAAACGTGACCTTGATCAAAAAGGTTCACGTAAGACCAGAGAGATAGAATTTCGATATCCTTATTCAAGCGGAAGTCCTTGTTTTATTATACAAATTAAAAAAAAGACAGAATATTACGTTAAAGTCCTCGTCTTCGCGTAGGTTCTATAACCAACTTTAACTGCCTTATGCATGCCTTGTAAATAAGGGATAACGTAAAACGGCATGAAAATTAGAGGGGCAAAACGTCTCTAATTTTTGCATGTAAACGTTCTCATGCCTCGTACTTCAAAGGAAAATATTAAAATAAATACGAATAATTAAAATTTTGTAAAGCAATATTAAAATGTCAAAGTTCAAAAAAATATGATATTCCAAAAACCTATATATATACAATAAATCTGACCTGATGTAAAAATAAAAACAAAAGAGAAAAACTGGATCACTGGGAAGGTCATATACAGACCGCTTCAAGCTACTGCGAACATAGGGGGAATCAAGTCCAATTTACTCTCCGTGCCGTACGACCGAGGTGGATTCGAAGCACGCTGCAGTGTTATCTTTTGGAAATTCATTTTGTTTTTATTATTTTGTTTTATTTCTGCCTTGCTCGAGAAACAGATGGGTAAGTTCTTAATTGAAATAATACATTTTTAAAACCAAAAATGGATGTCTACGAAGTTGCCGAAAAAGTGCAGATGGTCAAATGGTCAAATCGTCATAACCTAACACACGTTCGATATTGGTCGAGGGAAAATTTGCATTTGTATTTTGACGTAAGAACACAGTATCCCCAAAAACTAAATGTTTGGGGGGGGGGGTATTATAGGGGAACACGTAATTGGGCCATTTTTTATTAACGGCAAATGCAATTTGAATGGTCCTAGATACTTGGATCTACTGCAGCAGCACATTATTCCAACTGCTAGGCAGTTGTTAGGTGTAAGATTTGGTGAAACATGGTTTCAACAAGATGGTTGTTCCGCTCACAATGTTGGCCTTGTTAGGGAATATCTTGATAATGTATTTCCTAATCGGGTTATAAGTACACGGGGAACTATTTTATGTCCAGCTCGATCTCCCGATCTTGCTCCTAATGACTTCTATCTGTTTTTGAAGAAGCTTTTCAAATTATCACCCCTAACATGCTTGGAAACGTTGGAAGGGGTTTTTATAGTAGGCTCGGATATTGTCTAGCTGAGCAAGGAGGACTTTTCGAACATTTGCTTTAATTTTTTTTTGACTGGGAGAATCTTTTTGGTTTTTAGAATGTATTATTTTATTTTGAGAACTTGATTTTATTTTGTTTCTCCTTATTATTTTCATTGTAACACGTCGTCACTGATAAATCTGAGCAGTTGACAATAAAACGCTCTTATTTATCAGTGACAAAAAATAAGAAAATTACGTTATAAAAATTTGCGTATTTATTGACCAAATTCCGGTTTCATTGACTACGCTCCACACAGCACCGTGGTTAGAGGCGTACTAAATACAAGGCGAACGGTGGCGAACGGCAGCGAATGGCGATCGGAAGCCTGAGTGTTGGTTGCTTCACTGATAGGCGTGCGGTGTCTCTGCATGTACGTACACTGGCAAATTAGACTTCTTTCCCCTATGTTCGCAGTAGCTTGAAGCGGTGTGTATACAGACCGCTTCAAGCTACTGCGAACATAGGGGGAATCAAGTCCAATTTACTCTCCGTGCCGTACGACCGAGGTGGATTCGAAGCACGCTGCAATGTTATCTTTTGGAAATTCATTATGTTTTTAATATTTTGTTTTATATCTGCCTTGCTCGAGAAACAGATGGGTAAGTTCTTAATTGAAATAATACATTTTTAAAACTAAAAATGGATGTCTACGAAGTTGCCGAAAAAGTGAAGATGGTCAAATGGTCAAATCGTCATAACCCGACACACGTTCGATATTGGTCGAGGGAAAATTTGCATTTGTATTTTGACGTAAGAACACAGTATCCCCAAAAACTAAATGTTTGGGGGGGGGTATTGTAGGGGAACACGTAATTGGGTCATTTTTTATTAACGGCAATTGCAATTTGAATGGTCCTAGATACTTGGATCTACTGCAGCAGCACATTATTCCAACTGCTAGGCAGTTGTTAGGTGTAAGATTTGGTGAAACATGGTTTCAACAAGATGGTTGTTCCGCTCACAATGTTGGCCTTGTTAGGGAATATCTTGATAATGTATTTCCTAATCGGGTTATAAGTACACGAAGAACTATTTTATGTCCAGCTCGATCTCCCGATTTTGCTCCTAATGACTTCTATCTGTTTTTGAAGAAGCTTTTCAAATTATCACCCCTAACATGCTTGGAAACGTTGGAAGGGGTTTTTATAGTAGGCTCGGATATTGTCTAGCTGAGCAAGGAGGACTTTTCGAACATTTGCTTTAATTTTTTTTTGACTGGGAGAATCTTTTTGGTTTTTAGAATGTATTATTTTATTTTGAGAACTTGCTTTTATTTTGTTTCTCCTTATTATTTTCATTGTAACACGTCGTCACTGATAAATCTGAGCAGTTGACAATAAAACGCTCTTATTTATCAGTGACAAAAAATAAGAAAATTACGTTATAAAAATTTGCGTATTTATTGACCAAATTCCGGTTTCATTGACTACGCTCCACACAGCACCGTGGTTAGAGGCGTACTAAATACAAGGCGAACGGTGGCGAACGGCAGCGAATGGCGATCGGAAGCCTGAGTGTTGGTTGCTTCACTGATAGGCGTGCGGTGTCTCTGCATGTACGTACACTGGCAAATTAGACTTCTTTCCCCTATGTTCGCAGTAGCTTGAAGCGGTCTGTATACAGACCGCTTCAAGCTACTGCGAACATAGGGGGAATCAAGTCCAATTTACTCTCCGTGCCGTACGACCGAGGTGGATTCGAAGCACGCTGCAATGTTATCTTTTGGAAATTCATTATGTTTTTAATATTTTGTTTTATATCTGCCTTGCTCGAGAAACAGATGGGTAAGTTCTTAATTGAAATAATACATTTTTAAAACTAAAAATGGATGTCTACGAAGTTGCCGAAAAAGTGCAGATGGTCAAATGGTCAAATCGTCATAACCCAACACACGTTCGATATTGGTCGAGGGAAAATTTGCATTTGTATTTTGACGTAAGAACACAGTATCCCCAAAAACTAAATGTTTGGGGGGGGGGGGGTATTGTAGGGGAACACGTAATTGGGCCATTTTTGATTAACGGCAATTGCAATTTGAATGGTCCTAGATACTTGGATCTACTGCAGCAGCACATTATTCCAACTGCTAGGCAGTTGTTAGGTGTAAGATTTGGTGAAACATGGTTTCAACAAGATGGTTGTTCCGCTCACAATGTTGGCCTTGTTAGGGAATATCTTGATAATGTATTTCCTAATCGGGTTATAAGTACACGGGGAACTATTTTATGTCCAGCTCGATCTCCCGATCTTGCTCCTAATGACTTCTATCTGTTTTTGAAGAAGCTTTTCAAATTATCACCCCTAACATGCTTGGAAACGTTGGAAGGGGTTTTTATAGTAGGCTCGGATATTGTCTAGCTGAGCAAGGAGGACTTTTCGAACATTTGCTTTAATTTTTTTTTGACTGGGAGAATCTTTTTGGTTTTTAGAATGTATTATTTTATTTTGAGAACTTGCTTTTATTTTGTTTCTCCTTATTATTTTCATTGTGACACGTCGTCACTGATAAATCTGAGCAGTTGACAATAAAACGCTCTTATTTATCAGTGACAAAAAATAAGAAAATTACGTTATAAAAATTTGCGTATTTATTGACCAAATTCCGGTTTCATTGACTACGCTCCACACAGCACCGTGGTTAGAGGCGTACTAAATACAAGGCGAACGGTGGCGAACGGCAGCGAATGGCGATCGGAAGCCTGAGTGTTGGTTGCTTCACTGATAGGCGTGCGGTGTCTCTGCATGTACGTACACTGGCAAATTAGACTTCTTTCCCCTATGTTCGCAGTAGCTTGAAGCGGTCTGTATACAGACCGCTTCAAGCTACTGCGAACATAGGGGGAATCAAGTCCAATTTACTCTCCGTGCCGTACGACCGAGGTGGATTCGAAGCACGCTGCAATGTTATCTTTTGGAAATTCATTATGTTTTTAATATTTTGTTTTATATCTGCCTTGCTCGAGAAACAGATGGGTAAGTTCTTAATTGAAATAATATAATAATATAATAGATACTTGGATCTACTGCAGCAGCACATTATTCCAACTGCTAGGCAGTTGTTAGGTGTAAGATTTGGTGAAACATGGTTTCAACAAGATGGTTGTTCCGCTCACAATGTTGGCTCCTAATGACTTCTATCTGTTTTTGAAGAAGCTTTTCAAATTATCACCCCTAACATGCTTGGAAACGTTGGAAGGGGTTTTTATAGTAGGCTCGAATATTGTCTAGCCGAGCAAGGAGGACTTTTCGAACATTTGCTTTAATTTTTTTTTGACTGGGAGAATCTTTTTGGTTTTTAGAATGTATTATTTTATTTTGAGAACTTGCTTTTATTTTGTTTCTCCTTATTATTTTCATTGTAACACGTCGTCACTGATAAATCTAAGCAGTTGACAATAAAACGCTCTTATTTATCAGTGACAAAAAATAAGAAAATTACGTTATAAAAATTTGCGTATTTATTGACCAAATTCCGGTTTCATTGACTACGCTCCACACAGCACCGTGGTTAGAGGCGTACTAAATACAAGGCGAACGGCGGCGAACGGCAGCGAATGGCGATCGGAAGCCTGAGTGTTGGTTGCTTCACTAATAGGCGTGCGGTGTCTCTGCATGTACGTACACTGGCAAATTAGACTTCTTTCGCCCTATGTTCGCAGTAGCTTGAAGCGGTCTGTATACAGGTATCTAATTTAAACGTTTTTTTTTTTAATACCAAATAAATAGGAAATTAGGAAATCCGTAGGACAGCCAACAAAAACAAATCAAACTAACCAACGAAAAAGCTGATGAATTGGCCAGACAAGGCTATTAAACAGTGGCTCGCCAAAAAGACGAACGGTCTGTGGGAGCAAACGCCTGGACAAAGACAGGCCAAAAAGTTCATTAAAGAACGTTCACCAAAGCTGACTGCAGAACTTCTTAGTAAGGAAAGGAAACTTGTCAGACAAATGGTGGGCCTCCTAACAAGTCACTGCAAACTCAATAAGCACTTGCATGCAATGGGATTGGTAGAAGATGCTACATGTCGCTTCTGCAAGAAAGAGGAAGAAACCTCATTACATGTCCTATGACAATGTGAAGGCCTAGTTAGAACCAGGGGACCTTGACCCTGACCAGAAAGCTATATACCCTGACCAGAAAGCTATATACAGGGCACACTGGCAAAGCTTCTGCCAAGGACGGGGCTGCATCTTGTTTTCTAGTTCTAGCAAAGCAGGGAAGAAGAAAGGGGAACCACAATAGATCTGAGAAGGTCGAGGTGGACAGGTGTCTACACCATACCATTCTAAACTAATCTAATCTAACCAAGGCAAAAGTATTGCAAAAACTCTTGTCGGATTGTCCCAAACTGGTAGTGGTTTTCGAAGACACAACCACAACAGTTGTTAAAGTTGTCAGAATTTTAGTTAACTCAATTGGCAGTTTTTTTAAGATATCCCTGATAAAAATGCGTTCTAAAATCTGACAGAAAATTTTAAATTTATCATTTTATATCAGTGTTTATATTTATTTTACTGAGTTTTTGCGACTATAAAATATCATACGAGCTGAACAGCTTTTTATTTCGGAATTTTTGGCAGGAAGGCCTATTTGCATGTTAAAATTTTAATCAATTCCTGCAATGTAGGGTATTTGCAGTGTATTAACTATGAATTTTCGAATTGCCAATTGTCAATTCTACCAATGTCCGATCTTGAAAAGTTGGCCACACATCAGTACGCAAGGCTCATCGATTTCCCACACTAAACATGTGGAATAATCAAGCAAAACGTGTTAAATCCATTTTTTGAAAATTAAAATTAATTTACCTAAAAACATTTGTTTGACTAAACGTTTCACAAATTTTTACTTTTTCCTTTTTACGAAATAAGTAAGAAGTGTTTTACAAAGGGATGTCTTGAAGGCTTGTGTATTTTTTCATTTATCCTGCAAAATTTTTTTTAATGGATTTAACTAGTTTCATTTGATCACCCCACAAATGCACGTTACATACTCGTTTTGTACATTTTTTACTTTCACAAAACGATATTTGCGATTACAAGGCATTTACAAAGACAGTAGCTATGTGGTGTGAATTTTTAAGTAAAATCGTACGAGAAATCAAAGATTATACCAAAAATATTAAATAAACAAAGAAAAATTATTTTTAAAAAGGATTTAGCGACAACGACCTTTCGGCCAAAAGAAGTTATGGTGCTGATGAGCGCCACAAGTGCGAAACAAGGGACTACGATTACCGATTTTATTTTCAAAAAGTTTTTATTTTGAATTGCTTCCAAATATGCTGTTATTGACAAATATGATAAAAATTGTTCAAGCTGGTTTTAATTATACACTCTTCTAATGTGACATTAAACAGTATTAAGAATTTAGGTTAAAACAACTGAACAGACATAAAATTTCAAATCCTACATGCGTGCAAAGCAAATAAAAACACAACTTAAGCATTGCATAAATTTCCAGATAAAATAAACAAAACTAATGATTTTTTAACAATGTCAAAATAAAAGTGATTTAATGCACTGCCGTAATATTATATTGTTCTTGTTTTGCTAACCTAGATTAAAAAATAGCCATTTATAAAATATTACTAAGTACAAAGCAATAAATCTTTAGTTCCGTGTATACTTTTCAGTGATTTATTATAAAATTTTGAATTATTATAGTTGTAAAATAAGTGATGAAATTCGTAGGGCAATGTATAACATAAAATGCGCGATTTAATTGTCAGGGATTAAGCAAATTTGTTTTATTCCTTATTTTTAACATTATTTGCAGCGTTTATAACATATAATAACCACTTTTAATTTATAAGCATGTGCCTTAAGTCAAGTTCGAAAAAATACTTCGCTATGGATATAGTAGCCCCAGTAATAAGCATGACAATAAAGAACCGTCAAATAAGCATTCCAAAATTTTTTGTGACCTCACTATACTATAGGGTCATTCCATATCAAATCAACCAAAAAATCACAAAAATTTTACGCGACCAATTCCAATTTAGATGATTTTTGGTATATATTTTCTTCTTACCATAAAAGTTGAAAATACAAATTTTTAGATTTTTTTGATTCGTAGTTTTTTTTTTTAATTTTTCAAAATAAAAAAGTCAGCATTTTGACCTTAACAAGAATGTACAAAACTAGCAATATCTCGAGAACCACTTACACTAGGAAAGTAATAAATGGCTCATTTTAAAGTCATTTTGAAGCTCTTTTTTATGAAATATCACAACATAATTTTAACAAAAAAAAATTGAAAATAAAAAATTGAAAAAAAAAATTGAAAAATTCAAAAAGGCCATTTTTAATTTTTTTGAATAAAATATATAATTTTGGTCAAAGTGTTACTTAATTATCCACAAAATTTTATGATGGAGAAATGATGGGTTCAATGTCAAAAAAAATATCAAAAATATTAAGTACATTAAAGATCATGCATTTAAAAAAATTAACATATTTTAGGAGCACCAATAGTGCACTGGATATTAAAATAAATAAATTTGTTGGATGGATACAGGTTTTAAAAAATATCCAGAGGCTTTATCTACAAATTATTTTATTTTAAACTCGCAAAAGAAATAAACAAACTTTTCTACTTCGTTGATAAAAATTAGACAGAAAACACTAAGACTAACTATATACCTTAAATTTATTTTTTTAACTTTCTTTTAAGAATTTCTGATGAATCTGACATTTCTTTTTTGCTGACATTGTAAGTTCTGCCAGTAGCAGTGTTGAATTCAACTTTTTTTATAAGACTTTCTGGTTTAATAATTAAAATATCTTGAGGTGTTGGGTAAAAAAATGATGAGGCAGGTCCTCGTGGATGAAGAAAGCTTACTTTCAGTTCTCCGCTCTCATTATTTTTCCC
Source organism: Oxystoma pomonae (assembly GCA_963921995.1). Classification (NCBI taxonomy): domain Eukaryota; kingdom Metazoa; phylum Arthropoda; class Insecta; order Coleoptera; family Brentidae; genus Oxystoma; species Oxystoma pomonae. The sequence goes on along the minus strand of OY998169.1, from coordinate 83,633,261 downwards.
CAAGACACAAGCCAGCCACCAAGCACTGTCATATTCTACAGTGACAAACCCTGACTCGATATTTTGCAAAATAATGCTTCCACCTTTAAAAAGATTATGTGTTTCGACCTCTAAGCATGTAGAAAACTGTTTTGCCAAAAACGTGCTTTCTGTAAGAGGAATTACAGCATGAATTTTTTGTGTCCCCGGTATTGTTAAGACTTCCGCAAATCTTTTATTCAAAATTATTTCATGATTTGTATAATCTGCTTCTGTGCAATATTTAAAATCAATGCCAGATATGTTTTCTTCACACCAAGTAAACAATTGTAGAGGTGTCATTATTTGATTGTCATAGGGCCTCTGCAAACTGGCTTTGGCAGCAAGTCTTTTAACAGTTTCTCCCAAGCCATCGCAGGCACTTTTGCCATGCGAGGTGGCAAAATAATGCCACTCTGCTTCAACACCAAAATCTTTTTTATGCAGGCATATATTCAGAAAATTCTTTTTGTTTTTGTACTGCGCAGCACATCCATCCGAAAAATAAAAAATTTTGTTAAGTCCTGGTATTTTGATTTTTAAATCAGGCATTAATATTTTTCAAAATAAATGAAATGCAATTGTATTCTTAAATATTTTTATAATATCGCTTTAAACCCCATTATATTCTTCTAATTACCAAAATGCATTGTCTATTTATAGGCGATTTTTCATGCATGTGACATTTTTAATAAATTTTTTCACATTGAACCCATGATTTGTCCATCTCAAAATTTTGTGAATAGTTTAATAACACTTTAAAGAAAATAATATAATTTTTTGAAAAAAATTAAAAATGGCCTTTTTGAAATTTTTCAAAAAAAAAAAATTTTTGATTTTTTTTTTCAATATATGTTATGCAATATTCTCATATGAAAGGTCTTTATAAGAGCTTTAAAATGAACCTCCACCTACTTTTCTATTATAAGTGGTTCTTTGGATATTCCTAATTTTGTGCGCACATGTTAAGGACAAATAAGTGACTTTTTCGATTTTCAAAAATTAATTCAAAATAAACAACTGGTCAAAAAAGTCTGAAATTTTGGATTTTCCAGTTTTTTGGTAGGAAAAACATGTATACTAAAAATCATCAACATCGGAGATGGTGTGGTAAAATACCCTGGTTGACTTGATATGGACTGACCCTATAGTTACATTTAATTGCATAGCACCCTTCTTTTAAAATATAACTACTACTACTTGAAATAGTTATCGTTGACAGATGTATGGGCTCGAAAGGTGTATAGACACACTGCGAAATTTTCAACTTTGCTGACGCCTTTTTAGCAAAAACATCTTGCTGGAACAGCAACGTTCTTAGCTGGGATAGCAAAGTTTTTTGCTAGAATCTTAGGTTACTAAATTTGTTTTCAGGTATCGGTAAGGTGTGGTATGCTCATTGTTTGATTTTGAGAGCTATTAACGCTAGGGCTTTTTTTCGAAGAATGCAAGGACAGGACCGTTATAGTAATCTCATAGTTATATGGGTATGCTGGATCTCTCTCAGCCGAATGCATTTAGAAAAAGAGAGGAATAGTAACTATAGTAAGACCACAAAAATTTGCTATTTAATTTGATTTCTGAAAAGCAACGTCAAAAACTTAGGAAACATACACTATTGTCCTTAAAATTAAGTGACATTGAGACACGTCAATAAAAAATATCAATCACCAAGACAAAAATAATAGTTTTAACAACTAGAGGCTAAAATTGTGCTTTTCTTTACAAGCATTGGTTAAGATAACGGGCGCAGCGAGGTATTTAAAAACTCGGGTAAAAAAAGCACAGTTTAGGCGCGAATTGTTAACACTATTTTTTTTAATACCTTTATAAAAAATCCAAGAGTAACAGGAAAATACTTTTAAAAACGAAGAGCACTTCTCGCAACACACCATCTTTACACTATAAATCAAGGCGGCTGGTAAATGAAATAACAATGGTTTCCATAGCGATGTACCTTTTTACTCGGTGACGTTCATTGTTGCGACATTTTAATCTTTGACAGTTTGATATTTTGACGATGTTTTTAAATGATTTTTTTGTCTGCAGATAACTAAAGCATGGCTTTTTTGGTTACCGATGCAAAAAAACTTTTTTTAATCACGGGTGCAAAAAAAGATTTCCCGTTTTTTACCCAAAGTTAAAGAGAAAGAGCGGAATATCAAAAATATTTTAGTAAACCCTGAAGCCTTTAACGCACCGCTTGTTAGAGCTAAAAAAATGTCTTATTTGGGTTTTTTTTTGTTACATTTGGGTTTTTGTTGTCACAATTGAAAGGTCATAATCAGCTTTTTTTCACTAGTGGGGATAAAGGATAAGTATATTATTATCATAGGTTTTAAAAGCTACTTAAGGAGACTGGATACTCATTCTATTGGTAAAAATATCCATTTTTAAATAGTTATCGCTATTTCTGAAAACAACGGTATTTCACCTTAAAAAAACACACCCAACAAAAAATGATTTAAGGGCCCCAAATTTAAAATAAAAAAAAAATGAGACAGATGAAAAAAATGTTGTAAAAACTTGCCAGTAATATCGGAGTAAGGTATTTAAAAACTCGGGTAAAAAAAGCACAGTTTAGGCGCGAATTGTTAACACTATTTTTTTTAATACCTTTATAAAAAATCCAAGAGAAACAGGAAAATACTTTTAAAAACGAAGAGCACTTCTTGCAACACACCATCTTTACACTATAAATCAAGGCGGCTGGTAAATGAAATAACAATGGTTTCCATAGCGATGTACCTTTTTACTCGATGACGTTCATTGTTGCGACATTTTAATCTTTGACAGTTTGATATTTTGACGATGTTTTTAAATGATTTTTTTTAATAGCTTCATCAAGAACATGATTTTAGTAAATGTCTGCAGATAACTAAAGCATGGCTTTTTTGGTTACCGATGCAAAAAAACTTTTTTTTTAATCACGGGTGCAAAAAAAGATTTCCCGTTTTTTACCCAAAGTTAAAGAGGAAGACCGGAATATCAAAAATATTTTAGTAAACCCTGAAACCTTTAACGCACCGCTTGTTAGAGCTGAAAAAATGTCTTATTTGGGTTTTTTTTACATTTGGGTTTTTGTTGTCACAATTAAAAGGTCATAATCAGCTTTTTGTCACTAGTACGGATAAAGGATAAGTACATTATTATCATAGGTTTTAAAAGCTACTTAAGGAGACTGGATACTCAATCTATTGATAAAAATATCCATTTTTAAATAGTTATCGCTATTTCTGAAAACAACAGTATTTCACCTTAAAAAAACACACCCAACAAAAAATGATTTAAGGGACAAAAAAAAATGAGACAGATGAAAAAAATTTTGTAAAAACTTTCCAGTAATATCGGAGTCCTTAAATAGTTTTTTTTTCAAGTATCATTGACCTGACCAATAAAATTGTATAATAGGCAATAAAGAAGCTATAATGATCAAGTCTAATTTCGGCCCCTCGAATGTTGATGTAATAACCAATTTTGACGGCCAATGTAGGCTATAAATTTGCCTCCAAATTGCTTATAAAATCCCATAATCTAATCTAATTCCAGTATTGTTCAAGATTTTATTGCGCAGTGTAGGTTTTGGGATTGCGTCCCACGACCATATTTATTATTATGTGGCGGTGGCCCTCCTCTACATAACTGTAACAAGCGATCAAAAAAAGCTCTCTTCTTGTAAGTACCATGCTCTTTTCGAACGTTGGCCATCATTAAGGCGCATTTACACAGAAAAACTTTCCTTTGATGTTTAAATTCCGACAAACATTTACACGACCCTCTTGAGCAAAATGTTCAAAGAAAAGTTCGAGCAAAATCTCGTACAAAAAGACTCATGGAAATTTTGGAGAGAGTTTTAAGCAAAATATGTTTGAAGAAATGTTGGTAATAAAAATTTCTTACAAATTTAAATTTTATAGTTTTATGGGAATTCATTGAACTTAACTGAAAATAGAAAGACTAAGTTTTAAAACAAGGTATTTTTAATTAAGTGCTTTCCGACGGACGTTGTAACTTTTTTGGGGCTGTAAAAAAACGAGAATCATAAAAAATAATAATTGGCACTTATCTATTGCTGTTGCCTGTAAAATGTAATGATACAAAATTACGTTTAAAAGAATATCTCTTTATTTGACTTCCTAGTTTAAAACACAATACAATAATAATTAAGTCAAATGAAAAAAACCTATATACATTTTATTAAATCTCAAATATATGAACAAAAGCACGTTCGGTCTAAATAATACCCGTTTACCCACTTTTACAACCCTACGATCCCGACCCTTGTCTAAAAAATATAATTTAGCAGTAATAGACTAGACTTTTGAATCGGAATGTTACCCCTTTGCATATTGTTTGTTCAGTGTTAGTAATCGACCTTGATTATTACATTAAATTGACAGTAAATATCTATCTTCAGCATTTTCATGAACTTTTTGCTTTTTTAAGCAACCCTTGGGGCCTTAAACTAACTAGGTAAATCTAGTGTGAGTAATTAAAAAAAAAACAATCAAAGCTAAGGGTAAAGTACAGCTACAAAAATATGTTTAAAAAAAAATCCCGTTCCCACCACTCCTCAGTCGTGAGGTGCGGATTACCGCTTGAAAGTGCAATTTTTGAGTTTTTCTAATATCGGTTTTTGCCGATATTTGAAAAACTCTAGATTTTTTTGGAAAAGAAAAATTTTCCTGGGTTGTTTTTCGAATTTAGGAAAAAAACCCTTGGAAATAAAAAAAAACTCGCAAGAAAATCCCAAAAAACCCCCGGGCAAAAAAATCCGGGAAAAACCCTAAGAAAAAAAATATTATAAGTAACCCTAATCCATGTGACAAAATTGATAGCCAAGAATAATTGCCGTCGGCTTTTTTTCACAAAAATTTAAAATAAAAGTTGGTGTTCCATTTTTTTAAAGAATTGAGATCAGTGATCATTGATGTGAAATTTTATTTATTCTCATCTTTAAAAATATGTTTCCAAAATAGATAGCAATAATTTGCTCAAAAATTTACCCGAACAAAATGTTCAAAGAAAAGCTCACAAAAAAGTTCACGCAAAAAATTTTAGATCTTTTGCACGAGCTTTTGTTTGAGCATGTTCGTCTGTGTAATTGCGCCTTTAGACGAACAGATACCTTCTATGGTTTCCTAAAAGTTGGTGAACTGAATTTCCTCCATTGTGGATGTATTAATTTATTTTAGTTTATCACTATTAATTTTTTTGAATGTATTTCTTTTTGTACAATAAAGACCTTGTTTACTGCCTTTCTGAAAAGTGTCCTAGTACTAACACCGAACCATTGTCTAAGATTTTTAAGCCATGGGATCCTAACTTCTGCGTTCAATTTTTCTCCGTTACTACATTTATACGCGCCTAAAACCGTTTTTTTATATGTACGGTTTTAAATAAAATCGGTTTCTCTAAGGGTTTATTCGTCCTAATAAAAAAAAACTTAACTTGAGGTAAAAATGTGACCATAATTGCGCCGCAGGCAAAATTTCTTGACAAAAAAGACATCGTAAAATGAAACGTGTTTTTGGCAATTTATTATTTTTAACAGATTTTTCTTAAAAATGAAATTCCAGACTCTTATATTTTATTCCCTATATAAATTTTATTTCTGCTTTTATTTGATTGTGCCAATTGTAACCAGGCTTCTTGGGGGGGCGGCTTAACCCCAAACCCCCCCTCTCGGTCCGTCACTGCCTAATTTGCGGATTTTTAAATTTTTACACGCTTGTACAGGCACAAGGTGCAAACAAGGTACAACTCGACTCACTTTTCGAATTTAAATTTGGGTGATGAAACTCACCCTTCCGAATATAAAAATCTTGTTTAAACGATATTTTGTAGCACGTTTCGACAAACCCTGGGTTTACTTTTTAGATGAGACATCCTGTATTTTTAATAAACTGATTAAAGTTAACCTGATGCTGCCCATGAATATGATTAATAGATCAATGCGTCGCAGGGGTTGGAACAATACGTCAAGTAATTTGAATTTAACTGGCATCTGCATCGCATTGAACTATACAAAACGCAGGAAAAAGTTATTAGTAGTGTAGGGGCATATGTCGATAATTTATATGCCGTGAGATTTTTTATTAAGGAGTTTTGTGACTATGTGGGATTGATAGCTCTTTAGTCACACAATCAAGTGTTACCTGGTGTTTTGTTCGCATCCGTGTAGAAAGGGTTGATATGACGACATCTTTTAAGATGGCGGCCAAAAATTATAAAATATACAACTTTCGCAACCGGGGAATGATTATACTCGATTCCATATATTCCATATAGGACGAGGATTCCAAAAAAATTACTTTAAAGGTCATCCGACCTTAAATGACCATGAAAATCACCATTTTCTCTTGAAAAAATCTTAATAATTCGATGTTTTGTCAGACCAACTTCAAATGTACCTGAAACTATTAAGCATGTATGCCGAATTGGGTCCTTAGAGTTTGATGCAATTTGAAGTTTCATGACCTTGAAAAATGCCCCAGCAAAATTAACAAATTGCAAAAATAACATACTAAAGGGCGCTATTCATCAATTATTAAAGCCAAGAGAACCAAATTGGGTAACAAAGATAAGAAGGTCAAGTCCAACAATTTTGTTACAAAAATTTTGTTCAGCTATGACGCGTTTCAATATGACGGGTGATATCTCAAAATAGAGACCTATAACCACATTTTATTTTATCCAATTACGTAAAAAAGTAAAAATAAAAAGGTGGCCTTGTTGAATTATTTCTGCTTAATATGAAAAAAAAATTAGTTGATGCATGACCTTTATTGACCTTGAAAATACCATGCAAAATTGAAAAACCAGCTTTTTGCAGTGTACAACTACGCAAAAACTTTAAGTGCCGGAGATGAAATTAACGTCTTAGCCATAAATAAACACTTAATTTTAAACCTCTCTACCATTTTTTTTGATCTGGCGTCGCAGATGTTTATGCTATACCTCGGTAAAAATGACCTATATGCCTGTTGTTTTTAGTTTCGGAACTGTGAATTTTATGTTCTACTCACTTGTCTAGCCAACAAAGTCATTTAAATTACCTATAAAAGAGTTAGCAGAAGTTAGATGTACATTACCATATTCTGGACCAGGTGTTTTAGATGCCATTTTCCAAAATGGCGGTCGAAAAATCCTAAAAAATACAGTTTTTGCAAACGGTGCGTGATTATACTCGATTTCATATAACTCGAGGACGAGAGTTCCAAAAAAATCACTTTCGAGGTCATCCGACCTCAAATGACCTTGAAAATCGCAAAAAACACGATTTTTGCCATTTTCCTTTTAAAAAAATCTCCATAATTTAACGTTTTGTTACACCAACATCTGGAACGCCAGATCAAAAAAATGGTAGGGAGGTTTAAAATGAAGTGTTTTTTTATGGCCAAGATGTTAATTTCATCGCCGGTACTTAAAGTTTTTGCGTAGTGGTAAATTGGAAAAAACACTACAAAAATCGGGGTTATGCATCAACTAAACTTTTTTTTTCATAGTAAGCGAAGATATGTCAACAAGAATAGCCGCCTTGTCATTTTTGCTTTTTTACGAAATTGGATAAAAATCAGCCGCCTTATTGAAACACGTCATAGCTTTTTACTTTTAATAAATCTGTTGGACTTGACCTTCTTATCTTTGTTGTCCAATTTGGTTCTCTTAGCTTGAGTAGTTGATGAATAGCGCCCTTTAGTATGTTATTTTTGCAATTTGTTAAATTTAATGGCGTATTTTTCAAGGTCATGAGGCTTCAAACTGCACCAAACTCTAAGGATCGAATTTGGCATACATGCCTAATAGTTTGAGGTACATTTGAAGTTGGTCTGACAAAACGTCGAATTATTAAGATTTTTTGAAATGGCAAAAATCTTGTTTTTTGCGATTTTCAAGGACATTTAGTGTCGGATGACCTTAAAAGTAAATTTATTTTTTGGAATCGAGTATAATCATGGCCTGGTTGCGAAAGTTGTATTTTTTATGATTTTTGGCCGCCATCTTGAAAGATGACGTCATATCAACCCCTTCTACACGGATGCGAACAAAACACCCGGTAACACTTGATTGTGTGACTGAAGAGCCTATCATTCCCACATAGTCACAAAACTTCTTCATTAAAAATCCCACGGACTTACACATGCCCCTTCACTATAGATTTGGGAGAAGAAAACAGATTACCCTTCGAACGTTGTGATTTGTTGGGCGACCATTTTGATGGTAGCTACGTCACAATCGGCAGGCTAACCTCACTTTTTTGACGTGCGAATAAAAGCTGTTGACTTTAAGTATCGTTCATACAAGTCATTAGGCTTAGTCTTTGCTTTGACTTTTGTTAGTCTTAATCATAAAATAGTTAAAACCACCGTTTCTTATGAAAGTGTTCATGCAATGTTTAGTCACATTTCTAAGGAAAAGTTGGCCACTTTCAACTTTTATAAATAAAATTACGACTATTATTATAGCAAATATAAATGCGCATGCGCGAGTTCCAAATTTTAAGTATGGCGCCCAACTATGTTGACAGGAATGAAATCAACATTTTAAAAATTTTTATACAGGCAAATGAAAAGCAATAAACAAGTTCCTAAGTGTTTTAAAGGTTCCAAAAAAAAATTGTTTTTGTTACACCTTATTTTTTTCAAAAGCAAACTACAAAAAATAAAAGTAAAAAACCTGAAAAAAGTGAGGTTAAATCGAAGGTTAAATGCATTTGCCTAGTGATTGTTATGACTATAACAAAGGCGAGTATGAACAGTGACCAATTTTTAAGACTAAAACTATAACAAAACCAAACACTAATCAAGTGACTAAGGCTATGCCTTGTATGAACGATTCTTTGCAAAATTTACTTCCGAAATGAAAAAAACGGGGCCTCAAAGGCACAATCCGCAACACAAAGTCAAATTCTATCAAACACAACACGTGTTTAACTAAAAAAAAAGTTCAAAAAACAAAAACAAATAAGAAAAAATACAGTCAAGACCAAAACAAGTCAAAATGGAGGCGTGTAAAGTCAACAACAGAACAGATAGAAGTTTGTCGGTTTATGGTGATTAAGGAAAAGAAAACATCCTCACTACCATCCTATTGCCCTCTCAGGCTTGTTGTTCGCAATTCGGGCCTAAGTTAAATGTTGGAAAAACGAAATGGATGGTCATATCCAAGGAAAAGAACATCAGAGGCATGTTAGAAGTAAATGGGCAGCAAGTCGAACGCGTGGATTTATACAAACACTTGCCTCCTCAATAAGAACTGGGACAACATGCAAGAAGTTCGTGCAAGAATTGAACGGGCCAGATCATCTTTTATCAAAATAAAATCAGTGTTGTGTAGTCGCGATCTTAATGCCAGTCTTCGAATTCGTGAGTTTCGGTGTTATATTTTTAGCATCTTATATTATGGCATGGAAGCATGGACACTGATTGAGGCCATGTGCAAAAAGTTGGAGGCATTCGAGATGTGGGGTTATCGTAGAATACTAAGGATATCTTGGATGGACAGAGTAACTAATGTGGGTGTTTTTCTTAGAATAAATAAAGATCTTGAAGTTTCGCTCCTCTGACAATGTTGCAAATTCTAAACGTCAAAATAGTGCCCACTTAGCGATAATTTCCTACTACCTCTAAAAGGCTTTTTATAGGAACAACTGATTCGATAAAATCTTGGCGGAAATTAATCCATTCTGCTGCAGAACATCGGTGCCAAGAAATTTATACGCTTCCCTGTGTTCGAATCGGAAACAAAACTAAAAGATTCTAAGCTAACCTTAAAGAGTTAACAAATATAAATGCATCTCTCTTTTTGTCGGTGCTGTAAAAGCAAAGGAAAATATAGGAAATTTTTCCAAAGGAAATGATCAACTTATATAATGCGGAAATACAGCAAATTGAATGAAAAATTGATGATAACTGATGCTCACGGAAAGAGAGAGGGGCTATTTTTGATATTTTGTAGAGGTAACAAATCTGCAAGAGGAATGCTATGGTGTAGGTACGCTGAAATATTTTAGGGTGCCCTCATAATTTTTATTAAAATATTCCCTGTATTCTGACCATCTAGCTAAAATTTCTAAGGGGATTTAAAACAAAACTCTAGCAACATATCAGACAATTTGTTTTAGAAACGGACACAACATGAAAAAAAATTACAATAAAATAAAACTTTGTAAGATTAAGTAATTTTTTATAAATTTACCTGACCACTCTCAATTTCCCTAATTGCTAGGTTTTCCAGAATGTGGACACCCTGTAGAAGTTATAGGTAGAAAAAGTTACATAAGTAACCACTCGAGTAATCAGCTCTCAGGAAATGATTGAAAAAGAAAATAAATGAACATTTGAATAACTATACGTATTATATATAGGTCTTCCTTTGAACTTTTTTAATGTTTGGGGTTTTCAAGGCTATCTTGTGGGTTACCAATAAGTCGTACTGCTTTTTTATAAAGTCAAAAATACTATTAATTGGGGTTTCAAAACTATATATTTTCCATCCTCACTACCTGTCTTATCTCACCTTTTAGGAGCTCAAAACGATTTATTTGGCTTTAATTTAATTTCATTAACTTTCGTTCCTCTATATGCCGTTGCAGTATTGTCGCCAGGACACGTGCCCCTGTTTTTCTTTTGTTTAGTTCCAACTACCGCGTACTGTGTTTTTCAATTAATTTTAATATCGCCCCGTCTTTTGTTTTGTTCGCACAATGTTAAGAACACATTGAACTGAGGTTTGAATTAATTAACAAAAGATAAAACATCTGCTTCAATAGAGTTTTTATTCATTTAGTTGATTTGATTTTGGATCCAACCTGCTAAAATTATCTTATCGAATCCCACAATGCATTCAGCAGTTTTTAAAAGATTGAGGAGGTGGCCATATTTACTTCTGTTAATTCACGTCAAAGCTCGCGTGAAAGTGTTTGTATTTTTATTTTTTTTTAAATATTTAGAACTATTACTTTTAGATTAAGAAAGATGCACATCGGTAAGCGTAAAAACAGTTATATACGAAAATATATCGAAATAAATAAAAATAATAAAATGAAAATACCAATTACAAAATAACAAGTAGAAAACTTTCTGGTGAATATTTGTATTATATATTTTTATGTTTATTGTAGGTACCTATGTATTACCTATTATTACACTGACTTATATTTTATTTTATTTCTACCTATATTGCCAATGTCTTGTCTGCTGATTTTATAAAAATTGACGTTATACGAACACCATACCATTGCCCAAGATTTTTCTTTTACTTTAAATGTTTCCATTTACTAATAAACCTAAAAATTCATATTTGTCATTTCTAATGTGGCCAAAACCTTTAGGTTTACGTTTTCTTGTGGTAAATAAAACTTGATCCTCAAAAATTCTGAGCAGAACATCCGCGTCACTTATTCTATCCATCCAAGATATCCTCTAATACCTACTGTCCGGTTTGGATTATATTTACATTCTTTATTATTATTATTTTCTTTTCTCTTCATTTTAAAGTTTAGTGCCAGCTCGTAAATAATGTATTAGTTGCCTGCCTAATCAGTTTAACCTTTGACAGCATACATTCTCTGTTTAGGGTACACTTACTATTAGCATGGTCAACTTGTTTTAATCATCCTATAACATTGTCATGGTTTGCCTGAAACTTAATTGGAAATTGGATCAGAAAAAGATATTCCAACTTCTAAAAAGATTCAAAATTTACATCTTGCCTATCTAAACTTGTAATTAGAGTTTTAATCAAAAGTTTACATAAAAGCAGCGGTTTCTTGTAATTCGTTTTCCAGATTTTGAGGTTTTAAAGTAATTTGCTAACCTCTACTTCTACAGGGTGGTTTCGAAGTGGAATCATTTATTTTTAGAAATAAAACCTTTAATTTTTCCTTCTTTAATTTATTAGCTAAAGGTGATATTTGTTAAAATATTCCAAAAATAATACAACTAGTGGCTAAAATAGTGCTTTTTTTACAAGCGTTGGTTTAAATAACGAGCGCAGCGAGGTATTTAAAAACTCGAGTAAAAAAAAGCACAGTTTAGCCGCAAGTTGTGAACCCATTTTTTTTTATACCTTTATCAAAAATTCAAGAAAATCAGGAAGATACTTTTCAAAATCTCGAACTAAGAGCACTTCTCGCAACACACCATCTTTACACTAGAAATCAAGGCGGCTGGTAAATGAAATAACAATCGTTTCCATAGCGATGTGCCTTTTTACTCGGTGACGTTCGTTGTTTGATATTTTGACGATGTTTTTTAAATGATTTTTTCGTAAATACTTGGTGAAAACTGGCGGAAATGGCTTAATTTTTAGGCAAGAATAATTAGCTTTTTTCAATATTACTATTTTCCACTATTTCTCTTTAGTTTTGGGTAAAAAACGGACAGAAATCTTTTTTTGCACCCGTGATCAAAAAAAAAGTTTTTTTGCATCAGTAACCAAAAAAGCCATGCTTTAGTTATCTGCAGACAGTTACCAAAATCATGTTTTTGATGAAGGTATAAAAAAAAGTTTTTTATTTCCACTAAAAATAGGTTATTTGGGTCAAAAAAAGACCTAAATACAAAATTTTGTCATGGTGTCTGTCTTACTCAAAAACCGCTTAACCGATTTTTACCAAATTTGCCACAAAAATTTTTTGTTGCCAGAAGCATAGCTGATTAGTTTTTGATAGGGGTGGGGATTGGCAAGAGTGTAGGAGAAGGGATTAAACTTTTAAAAAAATTGTAACTCACGAACCGTAGCAGCTAGCACACGCGGAAAATTTTGAAGAAATTTTTTCTTTTAAGGTTTTATTCTGGCGCCATTTTTTATTTATTTTTCAAACTTTTACCTTTTGATATACCAGTAATATACTCACTTTGGATCAAATTTCAAGTTTTGTTTTTAACCTCAATTTTAAACAAAGAAGCATACAAACTAAAATCTTATTTCAAAAATCACCTTGAATTTCAGAAAATCCATTTTTTTTATTTTTTATAAAAATAGAACTTTTCAAACTTTTGATATAACTAATAAAATTTCTTTATTTACGTATCGCGTGCTATTTTTCAATTACTTAAAGCAAAGAAAAGTCCCTAGGGCACGTAGTCAATTTATACTTTTATTTGAGTTTCTGATTTTTTTATGCTGCCTCATTTTTAGAATACTTACTTTCATTTTGCCCTTTTATAAAAGGGGATCTAAGAGGATCTAGCAATAACAAAATGCACTCTAACGATAATGTACAGAAAAAATAAAAATATGTTCAGTGAGTGTGTAAATACCAGTGTTCAAACGGAGCCGTAAAATATTGTTTCAAATATTTTCCTGCTAACATAAGTATTTATTTGTGCATTCAAAATAGGGATTGGATTACACTTCGATCATATGTAAAAAGGACTGTAGGCTCATCATAGGATAGAATAGAATAGAATAGAAATATTCTTTATTGTATACATTTTGTGGAAAAAGCGTTAAAGTTATATAACAAAACATTGGCGAAGTTAAATAATCCCGCTAAAATAAGTATCACAGCCAAGTTACAATAAGAATCACACACCAAACAATTAAAATAAAATAACACGTTAACATCACACAAAAAAAAACAACAAAACACAATAAAAAACAATATTTTGAGTTTTACTAACCTATCCATAATCTGTTATTTTATAACCTTCTCAAATTTGTCGTCGAAAAATTCTTGCAGACTATAATAGGCTTTATGAACCAAAAGTTCTTTAACCGTTTTTCTAAATAATCTTTGGTTAGAAGATATTCTAATTTTATTTGGAAGATGGTAAAACATTTTAATTCCATTGTAGTTCATGGATCTATGAATAAGTATTAATTTTAAAAAATCGGGAGTCTAAGGTTGAACTTCCGCTGTGATCTAGTATTTTAACGAGTTTCAGGACGCATAAAATTATTAGGATGGATAGAGATTAAAGAACCTGACTCTAGAATACGCTGTGACCTAAAAAGTGGTTTGCAGGAGTCCCTAAAGCGAGCACGACAAAGATAACGTACTGCACGTTTTTGAAGATTGAAAATAATCCCTAAAAGTTGGTTGTTAGTTGACCCCCAAAAAGAAATTCCGTAACGTAGATGGGATTCGATCAACGCAAAGTAAATGGTCCTAGCAAAGTGAACACCTAATCCATTAATAGTGGTCTTGACACCAGAACACCCGGAGGCAACTTTTTTACTTAAGAGGGAAATATGGGTATCAAATTTAAGTTCGCTGTCAATAGTCAGTCCAAGAAACTTGCTGTTCTCCCGACTCTCAAGTTTAGGGTCACCAATGTAAAAATCATCCAAGGAACAACCAAAACACACGATATTGGTCTTACTAAAGTTAAGAGTGAGAAGATTGACGTCACACCACTTCCGAACCTGGTCCATGATGTCCTCAGAAATATACATTTTAAAGAGAATGGCATGAGCTGCATTCCATAAAATTGTGATGTCATCAGCAAAAATTTTAAAACGACCTTTTACTTTCAGTGGAGCTAAGCCATTAAAATAGATTAAAAATAGAATAGGACCAAGCACGGAACCCTGAGGTACACTCCATTCAATGTTTCCAGGCTGAGAGTAACTAGAGTCTACCACAACACGCTGAGAACGTCCTTTCAGATACGATCTAAACTAATCTAATACAATCCCCCTAAACCTATAAATGTAAAATTTATCCAAGACAATGTTATGATTAACACAATCAAACGCTTTTGCGAAGTCGAAGAAAACAACAGCTGCTACGTTTCATTGGTTGGTAGAGAAGAATAATGATTCCATTAGATTAAACATGGCATTATAAGTGCCTGTGTTTTTTTGAAAGTCAAACTGTGGAGAATCCAAAATCTTATTGGTTTCCAAAAACGACATTACTCTTGCTTTTGTTAGTTTTTCTACAGGTCTTCATAATGTAGATAGTAGAGAGATAGACCTAAAATTTGCAGGGTTGCTCTCTTCAGGCTGGTAAAGGGGACACGTAGCACTGGGATAATAGTAATGTTCAACTATCGACCCAGCTTGCTGACTCTACAGTTTTTTTATATGGTCGAAGTCTATCTCACAGATATCGGCCTTTCCAAAAAACTTTTGCCCTTTATTCTCGCGAGCTCTTCGACTCTATGTAAAATAACATCCAAAATAAGGCAATTAAAATATACATGATGTGTTTGGTGCTTACTTTGAACCCTTGCCACTATGCAAAACCCCAAACGCACCGAAACCAAACTTTAAATAGTTTACAACGAGGCAGTTTAAACTGAGCAAAACAAATTTTATTGTGTTCGAAATAACAAAAGTGAAATCTGGCATGGTGTTTTTGAAGTCAAAGACTTTTGCTCTTCGAAGCGAAACGGTTTGTGATGTATTATGAGCAAACGAGACACAATACGAAACTATGAAACGCATTTTTAAATTTTTTATACAATTTATCATTATTATTTTAAAAATAAATAAAAAATAACCACACCCAAACACAGCTGGGCCCTTATTCTTGATTTGATAGATTACACTGCCCAACAGACAAAATGTTGCAATACATTTTTTTGTAAATTCATACTGGTCAAGGTGCCCTGATATCATAACCACCGTCGGTTTTCCCAAGTTGGCTGGGTTTTGATGAAAAAAAAAATAAAAAAAAACATATTTTTTTATAAATTTTAATTAATTTTTTTTTGTGAAACTCTTTTGCGTACACAGCTTAAATTTGGGCCATAAATAGAGGATCAATAGCTGCATCTTTTAGTAAAATATAAAAACAAAACGCAGCAGATTTATGGAGATACAGCTAAATAAAAATAAAAAAGCAGACATATTTTTAAAACATCACCCTTAATTAAATAAGGGCTAAAATAAAAAAAAAAGTTTGACCATTGTATTGTATTATAAATTTACTACAAAAAAATGCTTTGGACACTTTCTTAAAAAGCTAACGCCACTGGAGATAATTTACTTTAAAGTATAACACTGTGAAAACTGTGTTTTCTTGAAAGAAGACATACTTTTTTTTAGGAATCGAGTATCTAGTAACCTATACTAGAAGCTAACCACAAAATATTTTTTTAACCGATTGTCTTTGATGTTCTGTGTTGGAACAGTCCCGTTGCAACCCCAAGCAGTAATCTGTCATTATGTGAATATCCCATCGACCTTGATAGCGCTCTGCCATTGTTTTAATGTCTTGGTGAAATCTCTCTCCTTGCTCTTCAGTATAATCACCAAGATTTACCTGGAAATCTGCATTTTTTTTTGGTAAAAAATGTTTCTTAGTATGTCCTATATAACATACTTAAACCGGATCCAAATATCACGGGAAACAATTTTCCATCTAAATCCTGGTGGTTCTTTCGTGTCTCTAGCAAACTCCGTTTGGACTGGTTTTACAAGCGCTAGCAAAATATTAACTAGTTTAACAAAGTTTAACTAGTTTGCTTAGAATTTCCAAACATAAAAAACAAACCACAAAAAAAATATTTTCTTATTTGGCTCCATCGTTTATTAATAAATATACAGAATTTTTTACTTTAATCAGTCACTTTTTACATTTAAGGCCACAAAAACGGCATAGATTTGACAACACTGCTTTGCTGTTTTTGGGCACAGGAGAAAACGAAATCTGTTTAAATTTGGCAGGAATGTTTATTTTTGAATTCCTCACAACCGTATCCAGACAGTTTTTTGCTGGACTCTCTCATTTTCGAAATAAAATAAACACGGCTAACAATAGTCAAAAATCTTACCTGGCTTTTTTTTTAGCCTCGTCGATAATACAGAAATCTGTAACAGCAATTTTTGGATTTTTTTATTTTTTAAAAAAGTACACCAAATTTTGATACGGTTGTAGATTTTTATAAATCCTATTATCTGATACCAAAAAAGTTATGGTTTTTTTCTTTGTAAGCAATATTCTGCCGGAATTCTGAAACGCCAAGGTCACGTAATTTAGTAGGCCCAAGGAAACTGAAGTGAGTTCGATTGGAGTATTGGAATTTGGGTTCCGCATAGCCACCGGCCACTTGTCTAATGGAACATTCAGCCAAGAAATTGATACATGTCAAGTGATAATTATTTTTCTTTTGATTCTTTTTAATTTCGAGACATTGCAATTCATGAAGGATGAAGCCGAGCGTAAAAACCTTTTAAAGAAGCATTAATAAACGGTTACGTTCCTAATAAGTTATACTTTTCCTCACATATGCTGTTCGCACCGTGTTCTGAACAGTGCACGATTTTACTCGAAATGGTATTAGTGATTGATCTTTCAAAAAAAAAAGCAAAGCAGTGTTGTCAAATCTATGCCGTTTTTCTGGCCTTAAGAAAAAAATGAAAACTCAGCTTTTGAATTCTCAATAAACATTTATGTGCAGCTTATGTTCACTCCCCCTTCTTTCCCTTCATCCTTTTTCTTTGTTTTCTCTTCTACCAGGTTAAGTTTAGGATATTAGATAAGTTTACTCTAAAAATGCGTCATGTGACATACTGAAGTTGTTTTAGTTAAATTAGCGCCCCAACAGCCCCATATTTTTTCCTTTCGGTTGAATATGGATGCTGAAAGCCCGGCACATTATTCTTCAAACTGTAATTTTTTTGTTCTTACATATGGATTTATACTATTTGATGCGTAGAATAATAAACGTCTAATTATTGTTATTAATTGATTATAATAATCTAGAATTTGACATTTCGGATGCCAAAAAATTACGGCGTCGGCAAAAAATGTTATGACCGAACTTTCCCAGTAAACAGAAATCATCGGCATTGAATCGGGCCAATGTCGACAACGTCGGCAGTGTTTCGGCATCGGCGACTACACGCTGGCCCGATGTTGGACAGATCGTGATTTTCAGTTTTCGATCAATAATCGGCAACTGACAGAGGTTCACATTACTACAGTCGACTTTATGCCGACACCACTTTAGGACCGACGATGGTCCGATTGGAACTTTGTTAAATCGGTCGAAAATCGGCAACTGACGATGGCCCGATTTACTATAGTCGACTTTATGCCGACGCCCACTTTATCTGCTTTAGGGCCGACAACGGTCCGATTGGAACTTTGTTTAACCATCGGCAACTGACGATGGCCCGATTTACTATACTTGACATTATGCCAACGCAAACCTTATCTGCGTTAGGGCCGATGATGTTCCGATAGGAACTTTGTTTAATCAGTCGAGAATCGGCAACTGACGATGGCCCGATTTACTATAGTCGACTTTATGCCGACGACCGCTTTATCTGCTTTAGGGCCGACGATGGTCCGATTGGGACTTTGTTTGATTGGTCGAGAAGCGACAACTGACGATGGTGTGATTACGTCACCTTAAAATTTTTAAACTGCTTAATAGTTTCTTCCTAGTATGTAGAGATGGCACTAATGTCACTATGTTCCCTGTACAGTGGAAGATAATATTATATATATAATGAGCAAAGATATTTCAAAAGTAGAATGCGGACTTGACAAGATGGTGGTACTTCCCTACAAGAATCACCACTTCTGCCACTTAAACCAGCCCGACTGGTTAAGCACCCGCAATATCAAAACTTTGTAGTTTGCCAATGTCGGATCGTGTCAAAGAACCACCGTCGGATCTTCGTCAATCACCGACGTCGGGCCGCTCTGAGAGGCTGATGTGGGGCCTTATTATCCACCCATTATCAAACCTTTGTCGGACCGCTTTAAGCTACCACCGACGGACCTTCGTCAATCGCCGATGTTCGACCGCTTTAGGAAACCAATGTCGGACTTGAATAGTTTCACGATGTCGGGCCGAGACCAGCTTGCCTACGTTAGACCGACCAAATTAAGCAGCTTTATGCGGATGGTCGGTACCATGTGGTTAAACCATATCGGACCTTAATCGTTCGGCGACGGTATGCCGATGTCAGCAAAAAGTAAAATTTACCATTGGTCCGACGGCGGGCTAGTCTAACACATACATTGGGCCTACATCGCAAAGCGGACAAAAAATACTGCTGGTCCGATGTCGTAAATCGACGTCGTGCCGATGACGAAAAATTCCGTGTTTGCTGGGTTACTACTGATCAGTCTATCTTATTTGAGATGTCAATGATGTAAGCACTACAGTATATTCATAAATGGGTCAAATGCTTGATACAATACTGGAGTGCACTCCGACGCGATGCCTCATTGTATGTACATATTCATACATCAGTACATCACTCGACTCACATACAATCCGTGCAAATATGATTCCATATTTCCATAGACCACACATTCAACTACCCATCTAATTCTATGCATGTACTATGTACAGGGTGAAACATGATTTGCGCTCCAAGGAATTCACAAGAAAAACGGGTCATGTCAAAAATTCACTTAAGTGTAGCTATTATTGAAATCAGGGAGAAAATAATTATTTCCCAGAAACACACTAACGACATAACTTTTGGTGAAACAGGGTGTCCACAACCTGGAAAAACCTGGAACAGGGAAAAGGCAGGGAATTTTAAAATGATCGGGGAAAGTCAAGAAATTTTAAAATGGTCAGGGAAAGTCAGGGAAGTCAGGGAATTTTCCCAATGACAATAATTTGAGGGGATTTTTCACAGTGATCTACTGAAAAAACTATTGTGGCACTGTCTTTAATTTCAGGAAAAAAGCAAACATGAAACTATATCTTATTTTTATGTTTGCTTCCTACTTATTCCGACTGCTAAAAATATCAGTCAGGGAAAGTCAGGGAAAAGTCAGGGGATTTTTTCCCGAAAAAATCTGTGGACACCCTGTGAAATTTGTTTCTACTAATCTTTAGTGAGATAAATACAAGATACCAAATTCTATTACTGTCATTAGTGTCATTTGTGAAAAACAAAACACGCATTTGTGGGGAATTATTTCAAAAGTCTCACAAGGTTCCCAGGCTTTTAGAAAAAAAGAAAACTTTTAGTTATTGTTTACGTTAAAGTAGGAAAATATAAAAAGGAATACATTTTTTTTTTAATCGGGTTTGTTCTCAACCACAATTTTCGAGAAATCTGACAGCACCAGACCTTTATTTATTTTTGCCAATTGCAGTTTTTTTCTTTAAAATCTGGAGTTTTCTATAAGGTCAATTGGCACATTCTGTGTGTTTGATTTTTGATTTAATTTTAATTTAGAGCCTACAAGGAAACTTATTTGACACATGTTTCTTTCTATATTATTATAATGTATTCGCTGGTGTGGTGTAATTCATAAAATATTCCAAAGGATTTTCCCTGCAATTTAACCTTACCTTTTCGGTCCAAAACCTTTCTGCAAACTTTTCCTAATAAAACGAAATGAGAAAACCCGAATGGCTGAGGTGAAAATCTAAAGAATCTGAAAAGAAATCGTCAAAATGCGACATGTAAAATAAAGTTTACGAACTTCCAGACCGCTCTAGCAGCCTAGTATATAAATTTTTAAAATTTGCCTTTTACTTTTGATGGATATGTTTGCTAAGAAGTCTCGTGTGGTGAGAATATTGAGAAAAGTCAGGAAATATCTGTCGAAATATGTATAAAGTTACTTCGAATAATGTCAAAATAAAAATTGATCCAAAACTATTTGTACCATAATGAGCATACTAGTTAAAATAATTATTGTAACATATCAGTTATTATATAGTTAATTAAGTTACAACATTCAAACGGCCCTTAAGGCTCTTGAATCCTATAGGTGCTCATCGAGAACCGTTAGTAGCTGCCAGGACACACTGAAAACCCTAGGGCGAATAAACACTGTGTCGCTGGTATGGATTCCGGGACATTCTGGGCATCGGGGAAATGAGACTGCCGACCAGCTGGCGCGTGAAGTGGCCACTGCCGTCTTTATTGGCCCCGAACCAGCCCTTGGAATAGCATACAACACAGTCAACACTACTCTCTCAGGTAGGATGGAAAACAAGTTCGACCAATACTGGAGAGAATTGCCGGGATTGGCACATTCCAAAGAGTTCATTACAGAACCCTGCAGGAAGAGGGCCGGGAAACTCATTGAGCTCACCAGCCAGGACATCCGGACAATGGTTGATCTATACACTGAACACTGCAGGCTGAAAGTACCATTACACAGAATGGATCTAAGTGAGGACTCCGAATGTAGGCTCTGTATGGAGTATGATGAGACGACCAGACATGTGCTGTGTGAATGTCCGGCCATTGCACGTCAGCGTCAACGTATCTTCGATAAACCACAAATCGACGGACTGGATCTGAATGATGCTTCACCAAAGCAAGTCGCGAGCCTCTTTAAGTGGCTGAAAATTCTGTAGCAACAAAAAAATGTTAAAAGTAAGCCACAATAGACCCAATATTGGTCGCAGTGGACAGTACTGGCACACTCACAAACGAATCAATCAATCAATACAACATTCAAAAAATATAAACAAAATAGAAAAAAAAATTTATTCAGAAAATCAATTTTCTTAAAAATATTATATTTAAAACAAAATTAACCTAAGTGCGCTATTGTAGGTAGAAAATTGTAAAAAGACAATATAATACAAAAAGTTTTGGCTATTTTTTTAATTTTCTTGAGTAGTTGAAGGTAGTTAGACTAACATTAATATGCTAGCAAGCAACGCAAAGGCATCTTTTTGTGACCTTAAAATAAAGGTTTACAATTTTTTTTGTGTTGATATTACCAAAACTAGGTGAAGACCTCGCAACTTCGCCTGCGGTTTTACCCCGTTTTTTTGCTTTAAATAGTCATAACTTTGGTACGCCTATGTACTCCTCCAAAATCGGTCCAGTAATTTTTGCGTGATGCTGGAACAAACAGAGACAAAAATTCTAAAAACTGAATTTTCGTAATCTAAGCCCCCAGCAAGAATTAAAAAAAATGTTCACGCAAAAACTGGCTGACCAATTTTAATGAGACTTTCACTGGTGCATTCCTTGGATTCCTGGGGAGTACTTTAGTACGTAGGCTTTAATCAAAACCGGTTTACGGGAACAAAAGTTTTAACTATTTAAAGCAAAAAAAACGGGAAAAAATCTCAGACAAAAGCGGTTATTCAGTCCGTCAAGTACCCCCCCCCCCCTCCCCGAAAGATATTAGAGTTTTGATATGCTTCTAATTTCGAATCAATTTCGAACTGATTTTGAACCACTTTAAAAGTTTAGAACCACACTCCTTCCTAGTTTTTTTTAGCTTAACGTCCGACTGCACCCCTCCCCCCATTTTGAATATTTAAAAAAAACCAGGAAGGAGGGTGGTTCAAAATTTTTAAAAGTGGTTCAAAATTTTTAAAAGTGGTTCAAAATTGGTTCGAAATTATAATCATATCAAAACTGGAATATCTTTCGGGGAGGGGCGGGGTGTAGCTTGACTGACCTGATACTCGGGTACTACTTTTAAGTGCTTTCTGCCAAAAATAAGTAAAACGCAAATCAGAATAAATAAAAATGTCCCCTTGTATATGGTCTTTAAAAAGACTTCCATCAACCCTTTATTGGAAATGTCTGCACTTGACAGAACTATTAGCTTTTACGAGGAAAATGCGAAATGTTTTCCACCCTTTCTTTCCTTCGTTCTCAACTTTTTTTTGGGAGTTTTCATGCTTTTTGTGAACGTTTATCGATTCGTTGACATTTAATAGCGATAAAACATCCGTAGTACATTAAATTCTCGTTAGGGATTTTAGGTTATTTCCTGACAATTTGTGTGACTTACGCAGGGGGACAACCCTTATTTTAAAATGCTTATTGGCGAAAGGAAATACTGCATAAAGGGGAAAAATTTGTAGGTGTTACTTAAGGCCAGTCCTCCTATTTTTGTGTGCTGTGACATAGCATATTGTGTGTTTGGCAATAATTTGTTTGGTTTTTAAATTAAATTAAAATTATTGATTGTTGGAGAAATTTAAATCCTTAGGATTCCTCTAAGCCCCCCCTCCCACTTCGTACGTACACTTGATTTAAGAAAAAAAACGCATACATGCAGTCACAAAGTTGACCTTTCTAAAAGTGTATAATATATACGGACTACCAGCTAAAATGCCTAAAAACGTCAAAAGTACGACAATTTGTCATATTGTTTAAAAAAGGTCTCTAAAACTGAAAATATTTTTTTACTTAAATTAAAGGCAACCTTATTTTTATATTAAATTTTGCATAATACTAAAAAATCAGCAAAAATAATGTTTTAGTAAAGTCTTTATTGAACAATATCAAATTATTACTCGAGAAACGGACGAAGGCTGTTCTATAAAGAGGGCGGTAACTCATTTTGGAGTTGATAAAATAACAATAATACGATGGAAACAGCGCTGGATTGAAAACAATTCGACGAATAGGAAACTTGGATTAGGACAAAAACGATGGTAAACTTAATACTAATTATATTAACTTAAAAAAGAACTAAAATAAATAATTTAGTATTTAATAGGATCACCATTTTTCTCTATTACAAGCTGCAAACGTCTGGGCATTTAAAAGGTTAAATTTTGAAAATACTGATGGTCTTCTGAGAGCTGATCCAATGCGCGATAAATAGCATCGCTTAACTCTTCAGCATTTCGTGGTCTCGAATTCCTTTGGTATATTATTTTAACTATTCTACACCATATATTTTCCATTGGATTAAGGTCAGGGCTCTTGGCTGGCCAAGAAAGTGTTTCTTTATTATTATTCTGAAACCTTTGGCGAACAACATTAGCTGTGTGTACTGGACAGTTGTCCTGCTGATAAACGAAGTCATTATTTTCATGTAAAGCCTGTACAGATGGCAGCATAACGTTTTCAAGGATTTCAATATATCGTTCACTATTGAATCTTCCTTCGATTCTCCAAAAAAAACCCAAACCTCTAGCACTAAACCAGCCCCACATGTTTACAGAAAAATGTCCAGCTTTTTTAATTTGGTTTGTATATTCGGGTTCAAATCTAGAATTTGGTGGACGATAAACTAAAATTCTTCTGCTACTTGAAGATGATTAAAAAATTTTTTCGTCAGTGAAAACCACCCTTTCCCAGAAGTCATTATCACGAAGAACGTTGTTCTTCTGTTAGAAAAGGCTTCTTTGCAGCAACTCGACAAGTGACTTCTGATTTCGTTACTCTTCTATTTACTGTTGCTAAAGAACCCGGAAATAATGTTACATTAGCTGCTTCAACCGACGTTGAAAAAGGATTTTGTCTGAGATGGTCAATAAGTCTCTCATCTTGCACTTCAGAACTTACTTTTGGTCGTTCTGATCCATCTGTCCTATCCGTAGAATTATTTTCAAACCAGCGCTTTTTCCATCGCATTATCGTCATTTTAGCAACTCCAAAATGGGTGGCCGCTTTTCTTATAGACCAGCCGTCTTCTATAACTCGAGTGATAATTTGAACTTTTGTAAATGTTGATATCTGTGGCATTTTTAAGGATGTCACACTGAATTTTAAGCTGTCAGGCATACTAAGCTGGTGGTGCCTTATAATAGTATACACTAATGGAAAGCTCAATTTTGTGGCATAGGAAAAAATGCATGTATGATTTTTTTTTGAAATCAAGTGTGCGTAGTTATTAAAGCGTTCTTATCTACGCGAATTAATATACCGTCGTTTGATAATAAAATCAGAGGCATATG
This sequence comes from Oxystoma pomonae, assembly GCA_963921995.1. Taxonomy (NCBI): domain Eukaryota; kingdom Metazoa; phylum Arthropoda; class Insecta; order Coleoptera; family Brentidae; genus Oxystoma; species Oxystoma pomonae. The sequence goes on along the minus strand of OY998169.1, from coordinate 83,608,689 downwards.
GGCTAAACTAAGCCTAAGGACACTTTACACTCAATTCTACTTATTGGCGAAACTTGAAAACATCTTAATTTCTTGGCAAAACTTCTTAGTTTTCTTGAAATATTGTAAAATGTTGCAACTTTGCATATATCACATTTAAGCCTTTTAGACTCGATCAAAGCACTCAGCAAAGGGTTCATACACTCCGTTCAATTTAATTTACTTTTTCACGAACAACTTGAACTCCTAAACCTAAACGGCATAACAAATGCCATAAATTAAAATTTAACAAAGGCGTATTGCAGCAATTGAGCTAAAACTAATCGGTTCTTAACACGGGATCCTGCTGAGAACAAAATCTTTGTTTTCAAATAAACGCTCACCTTGGTCTGCATTATTATTGTTGACCTAATGCAGGGGTTAATACTGCAGTTAATTGTCGATAAGTGGTTCACAACTTGAAGATTATTTACTATTAATCATTTTGTTGTTACATAATTGTTTTTTTATGTATGCAGGAGAAAATTGTTATAGGTATATATACCAGGGGGTCTATTCTTTAATCGAGAGAAGATTTGCTCCCAGGGAGTCAAATTCTCTCGCTACTATGCATCTCATTGGGCCAAATCTTCGGTTTAAATCGGTTTCTCTCACTTTTGCCCGATATTGATCTAAAGTAATTCTATTGGTCTATCTGACCTTTTTTATTGGTTCTATTGAACTCTCTCATCCTGTGGGAAGGATCACCACTTCCCTAAGCTAATGTAATCAATACCATTACTTTTCAAAATCTTTCATCTATTAGTAATATACCTTAATTGTTTATGTTTGCTAATTTAGAACCTTTAAAATTCCTTTTACGCTAAGCGCATTCTTCGTGGTGCACCGTGAAATTTTTGTGTAATTTTTCCCCTTTTTCCTGTTTATTTTCTCCCTCACTCGCTGTTTTATTTTATTCCACATACCTCGCGTGATCTTGCTGTGCCGCAGACATACTCTTATCTTTTGTATTTTTCTTTTTGCTCATTGTCGTCTTTTTCTTTCTCTTTTAAGGAAGAAATATGCGTATATATACGTCGTGTCTTGTACAGGAAATTTATGACTTGTGGGCGTATGTTTGTGTTGGGTTTTAATGAAGGATTTTCGAGATTTAACAGCACGGAGTTCAAGGTTCATAAAAGATCTTTGCCGTTCTTCTCTTTTGTTAAAATCTTATAAATTAATTGTTTGGCGAATGATTTAAACGATACTATATGAAGGAGCATCCATTTGGATTTATTTTTAGACTGATTTTTGGTGAAAGTCTATTGCAGCTCTATTAGCGTGTCAAGTTAAAGTTTAAACTAAATTTTCGTTTTTTCCCGTAACACTTTTTCTATATTCTCGGATGACTAACATGTAAAATTATAAGTTTTAAAAAAACCACTATAAAAAATAAACGCCATTTTATTATCAAACTTACTCGCCTACATAAAAATAAAAAATGACGTTATTACATTCATATTTAGTTTTAATAACTCTTTGATTCTGGTCAAGATTTTTTTTCTTTTTTGCTTCAAATTTTTCTCCTTCCTTTTATATATTTAGAATACCGCCACTACAAACTAGAGCATACAATCCTTTGGAGATGTCAGTGGGTCTTCTTTTAAATTTTCAACTACAATTTCCCTAGTGACTGAAAATCTTCTTTTAATAGCAGCCTTTTCATTTTATACATGCTTAATAGGAAATGCACAACTTATACTTTATAAGTAAATCACTGTAAGATCTGCAATAATCTCCTTTTATCTACAGGAAGTGTTTGAATTATTTCGTCTAGTTTTGATTTCCCCGTCAATTTCCTGACTTTCCTGGTCCCTGCATTGTGGCTCACTGTCAAAGTTGTTTTTAACCTTATTGGGCCTTTTAAGAACTCTAGCAGCATGTTTAGGTCCGGGTAGGGCATCGTTTAGAACTAAAATTTTCACACGAGAGTGCTCACAATAACTTCAGGGTGGTTTTTTAAAGAATTTAAATGAGAAACTATAAATAGGTACGAGAATTTATATACAAGTGTTTACTTAACACACACGTAGGTAACACCTTAACTTAAGAGCCGAAAATAACACGTTCTCATATTAAGAATATTCCTTCTAAGAACATAAATAGGTTTGAGTGTTTTTTTAGTTATTTTAAGTGGTCTGACAAGTCGAACGACAGATTTATTGGATGGTTTAAGCTTTTAATTAGTTTTTCATCGTACGGAAATAGGTAGAGAATTCTTGATAGATAACTCAGTGGTTAACTCTTTGTTTCCACTAATAAAAAGAACATTGTTAAATCAGTTTGACATCAAAATCCTTACTTAAGAAATACCTAACGTTGGGAAGAAAAAAACAGGAAATGCCACCTCAGCTTATTCTATGTCAGCCTGAGGTAACCCCAGTTGATTTCACTTCGTTCCAAGCAAAAATCTTGATTAGGAAATTTATTTTCTATAGGATAAGATTTGGGTTTTCATTCACACTGCTTGCTTTTTGTATCTCAATCTCAAAGTAGCTTTATTGTTTCATAAAGTTTTAAGTGTACATTGACAAAGCCATGCTTAACTCAATAAAAAAATTATAAATCTAAATCTAAATGAAAAGGTAACAATAAATATAAACAAATTTAAAATATTATTCATTAACATTGCAGCTTTAGCTAAGCAGAAATTAAAATCACCATAAGCAATTTAATGTAAAAAAAATAAGTTAAAAATAAAACATTGGAACAGCACAATTAAAATATACAAAAAGTATTCAGTCAATGGTTTTTTTACAAAGAGATTACAGATTAGAAATAAAAATTAAATAATAAATATTATCTTTAACCATACTAAGCAAACAACTAAAATCACAATGAGTAAGTTAAATCATTAAAAATAATCACACAAAAAAAAAGTACAAAAAATCTTGTGCCTTGTTTCTAAACTTTTTGAAATGTTCTATTTTTCTTATTTGAACAGGTAAATGGTTTTTTTTCCATTGTAAACAAACGAATTTTGTATTAATGTTGAATGCGGGATAGGTAATTGTAGAAGGTGAGTTCGACGCATACTATACTGCAGTTACCAGATATAAGCAATTCATCATTATACTTTCAAGAACAAAAATACACAAAAATACAAAAACAAAAATACAGCACAAAGTAAAATCTTGGTCAACAGGAATGGCGTCTTTTCATCCCACATAAATTTCCAAGCGCCCTTTTTTGTAAAACTTCGTAAGATATAACTCTAAGGGCTTGATGATATTTTACTACCTAGATTTTTTATATGATCATTAAACTTAAGCTTTTTGTCAATAATCAATCCCAAAATTTTGTTTGTTTCGGGATTTGATAGGTTTTTATTTTCTAACTGGATGTTATCAATGTCGCATTTAAAATTTAAAATATTTGTTTTACAGATCTTAAAAGATAAGAGATTTGAATTACACCACTCTTTTATAAGTGACACGTCCCGGTGGATAGCCGCAGCAACATTAGGATGATGCTGATCATCTGCGAAGGTAGTAAATTTAACATTAAAAATAACAGAGGTCCCAGTATCGAGCCCTGTGGTACGACTACATTTATAAGTTGAGCGGTTGAGCTTTCCTCATTAAAAACTACTAATTGAGATCGCTCAGATAAATAGAAACGAAACTATCCCAAAGCCAGTCCCCGAATCCCATATGTTTCCAGCTTTCTGAGCAGTATTCTGTGATCCACGTAATCAAATGCCTTCGATAAATCAGAGAACATTGCTGCAGCCTTATCTCCTGAGTTTAGTTAAATGTATAGGTGTTCCAAGAAGTTGAAAATAGCATCATTTGTGCTCTTTTTTTGGCCTGAAAACCAAATTGAGCAACACTCATCCTTTTCTCTACATATTTTTTTTCCTTCAATAGGTTTAACACCTTTGTCGGGTGGAGCAGCCTCTTTAGTAATAGATGTTCACTCCTGCAGTAGATGTGTGTGTAGAGGTATTTTCAAGAGAGCTTTTTTACAAGTACCTTTTTCTGGTTATGGGTAAGAGAACAGATTCCCTTGACTCTTGGTCGACTCTTTCTTCACTATTTGGATAGTTTGTCCCGTCACTATATTATTTCTTTTTTGACTGACGAAAAAACGCAGCCCAAAAATTGGCGCTAAAATGCCTTTAAATCGAATTTTAATTCCGCAATGATATTATTTTAAAAATCTGGAAGTTATCCAAAACGATCTTAATGAAGACACTTAAAGCACCGAAAAGATTTGTTGGCATAACCTTAACCTTAAAGTAGTTGTTTGCACATTACTGTCTCTCGATTTGTTGCCAACACATATAATTATGTGTGATTTAATTATGTCTGTTCCTTTTGTTTCGTCTGGAAGCACAGTCTACTTATTTTTTTTGTTGTTGGCACACCTACAAGGAGAGTCCAATTGTTTTAAGGTTTATTGCTAATTTTAGAATAGAATAGCAATGTTTTCTATAGCATATTCTGTTTTATTTACTCACTTTTTCCCCCTCTGGCTGCGTCACTGGGACGTGCGATGCCAAATTCAGAAGGAGATTCGCAATGTAAAAATTCCTCTAGTGTACCTATTTTTTTTATAAACTTTTCAATGATCGTTCGGAAAATTTCCAACTAAAAAACGAAACATCGGCCCACACTTGTACTTTTAATTAACAAATACGAGAAAAATACGAGAACGAATTTTATTGACGAACATTTTGGCGATATACCTACAGAGTGAGAAAATATTTTAATGCGAGTGCTATAGAGGAGCAAAAAAAGTGTGTAACCTGGAGACAAAAGTCCTTTCGAGATACAGGGTAAATCATACATAACACGGAAAATGTTAAGAAAATAGTATATGATAAACCAAGGGACTAAAGTGTCACTTTTCATCGAAAAGTTTGTTCGTCGAGGGATAAAAAGAGACTTTGGTCAGAGGTTTATATACGATTTTTTGTACTTTAATTTTTTTTTATTAGAAAACCAGCTGAAGACTTGTTTTTCCCCGTTTTTATTGCTTTACTTTTGTTCCAGTAAACCGATTTTGATAAAATAAATTCTGTGACTCCAAGAAATCCAGTAATAAAACTACCATCAAATCCGTTTAGTAGTTCTTGCGTGATGCTGGAACAAACAGACAAAAACTATACCTTCTATATGGTTTGGTTATATCTAGAGATTTTTTATATGTATAGATTTGCTCATATAAGGTATTATTAGACTATGTTATGTTAAAAAAACTGTCTATAGTACCTATGTAATTAATAATTTTTGTTTTTTTCTACATTTTATCCCTACTTTTACTCCTTCCTTTTCCTCCCTCTTTTTTACTTTTTATTTCCTTTTGTATATAAAATAATAAAATATAAATATATTTGATTTTGATTGATTTGATCTTTTCTGCGTTTTTTATGAAATATCTAAAAAAAGCTGAGTTGAAATCGTCTCAATTTTAGATTTGTTGACAAAGTGATTTTCTAACTACGCGTCAGGCAAAATTTTAAGAAAATATCGTATGAATGCTATTTTTTATATCTTTTTAAACGCCGCTGACAAAAATTGCTTAGAATTAAAGTATAATTGTAATTTTGCTGTGTAGACAGAAAATTTTAAAAAATATATCTAAAATTTAAACAATTAACAACGTTATACTGCTGTTGTAATATATTTAAGAAAAGGTGAGTTAGGTCAGCTACAAAAGGAGGGGGGGGGCCTTTGCACAATGAACGTTTACACCATGTAACTATTTCGCTGTCGCCTCGCTCGAATAGAGCAGTTGCAAAATTTGGGAAAATGTGTCGGAAACTCAAACGCGGTTATTTGAGCGAATTTTTCAGTTAATTGATTTAAATCAGTTTCAGCCGCTATTGATCGGTATACTATAATTTTATTATAAAGGCCATTTAAAGCAGACTGTCAATTAGTTAATTGAGTGGGAAATTTCATATAGCTCTTTTGACAGCTACCTGCCTGTAGTAGTCGCTATAGAGTGCTACAATATAGTAGCAGAGGCATATTTAGTTGTGACCTTCGGTCACTAATCATAGCCTATCAATCAGCTGTTGATAGTGGTTTTTCCAGTCAATGTCAGTCAAATCGTCTCTTTTAGGTTACCCAATATTATTGTCAGGTTCATTGGCGTTTCATGAGAATAAGAAGTCCGTCATATAATTAAGGACACATTAGACATTTGCTTATAAGTGTGCTAATCGTTTTTACCTTATTTATTCTTTACTTTTTATAATAATAAGCAACTAATTCTATATTCTACTATGAAGAATAAAGGGTAAAAGTCAAACAAACCTTGCAAAATATTATTAACGCAGCATTAGTCAGCGATGGGGTGCTGTTATCTCATGTAGTCAATGTTTTTGGTATGGTCGCTCGATGGCATTGATCCATTTTCCACAGATATCGGGATCATTTGGAAAGGCAAACCACCAAAACCTTTGGCCCATTAGTTGCCCTTGCAATTAATAATACAGTAAATGTTCAGCATTTTTTAAACAAATTTTGAGAAAAGATGGTCTTGACAGTGACTTTGAAAAATGCAAAAGAATTTTGTTATTTTTTATTTTTCCGACGGTTATGGTGACAGCGTCATACGTACAGATTAGAAACTTCTATCTACAGCTGACCTATTCTGACAACCGAGTTGATAGGCTATATTATTGACCGAAGGTCACGGTTTACTCCGATTTTTTAGCAGTTGCGCTGACGATATTTCCTTGCATCTCTTTTTAATGTACTATTTTAATAAGCAACAAATTTACCAAAAAAAGGCAGGTTTATTATCTAGTTTACCTTCGATTACTATTATTTTTTCATATGATAGTAATTTAAACCATAATTTTAGCCACATTTTATAGTTTTCTTTCCAAAATAACGATTCGCAGAATAAAGAACCTTCGTTTTTTTTTAAGTTTTTGCTGTTTTTTTAAAAATGAAAAATATTTAAGGATGTTGAAGAGACAAAGCAGTATTAAAAAAGTATTTTAGAGCAAAATGAATGAATTTAACGCCATTTTTTGATAAATATTTTCTTTTTTGTGATCTGCCTGTCTGTAATCTTGAGTGGTGTCGTGCATATGATTTTTATGTTACTATTTTTATCCAAAAAAGGCAAACATAGTAATATTTTAAAGCGTAAAGTGTGTGTACAACATAAGGTACTATAAATTTCTTTCAATCAAAGTTCAACAAACGTGTCCTACTAATAAAAATATTTTAAGAGGTATTTAACAATAGTAGTTTTCACAACTAGTGGCTAAAATGGTGCTTTTTTACAAGCGTATTTAAAAACGCCAGTAAAAAAGGCGCAGTTTAGCCGCTAGTTGTTAACACTATTTTTTAAAATACCTTTATCAAAAAATCCAAGAAAAGAACGAAAATACTTTAAAAAATCTCAAACGAAGAGCACTTCTCGCAACACACCATCTTTACACTATAAATCAAGGCGGCTGGTAAATGAAATAGCAATGGTTTCCTTTTATATGACGTTCATTGTTGCGACATTTTAATCTTTGACAGTTTGATATTTTGACGATGTTTTTAAATGATTTTTTTCGTAAAAACTTGGTGAAAACTGGCGGAAATGGCTTAATTTTTAGGCAAGAATAATTAGATTTTTTCAATATTTCTATTTCCTGCTATTTCTCTTTAATTTTGTGTAAAAAAACGGAAAGAAATAGCACCCGTGATGTGCAAGTTTTTTGCATCGGTAACCAAAAATGTCATGCTTTATAGCTATCTACAGACCGTTTTTCATGAAGGTGTAAAAAAAATACTTTAGGCTTCATCATGGCCATACCATAATGTAATTGAAAGAACAACAAATTCGACAAAAGTTAGTGCAAGAACCATAAAAAATCTGAAAAAAATTAACCTAAAAACGACGAAGACTACAACGCAAATATAGAAAAAGTTATTTTTAAAATAAAATATTTTTTAGTCCACCAGTCCATGGTATGGAGGACTATTAAAATCGTGAAATTTTTTCTTAATTTTATCAAAAATTATTTACTAAGTTTCCAAAACACCTTAGTCGACGAAAAAAAAAGTTGTCTGTCGGTGTGTTTGTCTGTATACACGATAACTCAAGAACGCCTTAGTCGATTTTAACGAAATTTGATACAAAAAATCCTCTATCGGCTGACAATGAACTGATTAACTTTTGTCTACGGTGGTGGGGGGTTGAAGGGTGGAAAAGGGGAATAAAATATTTAAAAAAATTGTAACTTTGGAGCAAAAGCAAGTAGCGCACAGTTGGTCTAGAAAGGGGTTTTAAGAAAAAAAATATATAATCTTTAAAACATACACTTTTGTTTTTGATCCATCGGCAACTGCTATTTACCGTAAAAAGTAAAATCCCCTATGCAGGCATTTTCTGGGGGGCTATTTTTGGAAAATATTCTGGGAACCTTAAATAGCAACCTCCTATTTTGAATTCTCGCTGAAATTCTCTTTCCAATGGTACCCCATATCATAAGGTTTACTTTACTAATTTTCGAGATATTCGCTTTCAAAATGTCAAAAATTCAATTTTCAAAGGCCCATATCTTAGAAACTAAACAAAATATCTCTATTGTGTTTATTGTCGATTTTAGAGATTTTTTACGAGGAAATAAAAAATGACAACAGTTTGACAATCTGACCTTCTACTTCATATTTTTGGAATAATATCTTCAAAATCACTGAAAATCAATAAACTGTAAATAGGAATGTGCAAATTTCTAACTATTGTTATTTTTTATTTGCTCTTATAAAACCCCTTAAAATACAGATATTTTGTTTAGTTGTTTGGGTTTTTAGATATGGGCCTTTGAAAATTGAATTTTTGACATTTTGAAAGCCAATATCTCGAAAATTAGTAAAGCAAACTTTATGACATGGGATACCACTGGAAAGAGAATTTCAGCGAGAATTCAAAAATGAAGTCAAAATAGGGAGTTACTATTTAAGGTTTTTAGAATATTTTCCAAAAATAGCCCTCCAGAAAAGGGCTACATAGGGGATTTTACTTTTTACGGTAAATAGTAGTTGGCGATGTATCAAAAACAAAAATCTATGTTTTAAAGATTATATATTTTTTTTCTTAAAACCCCTCTCTAGACCAACTGTGAGCGATATACGGTTTTCAGATTTAAGTTTCCATGAATATGGACTACAAATTTTGTTATAAAGTCCAAATTCGTGGGAGCTCTAGTTTCAGAGTTATTTGAAAAAAACTTTAAAATATATAAAAAAATCATAACTTTAGAAGTAAAACAGCTATTGATATGCGGTTTTCAGATTTTGGTTTTCGTAAATATTACCCAAAAATTTTGTTATAAGGTTCAAATCTTTTCCTTTCAACATGAAATAATTGATTGTATGTTGGACTATCCGTGCTTTTTTTTATATTTTCATATTAAGATTAGCCCATCAATATACCTCGCATCCTCTTAAAAGTCAAGAATTCCCATTAGTCAATCATCCTTTAGCATTAATATGTTCTTTTTCTTTGAGCTGAAACATATGTTTAACGATTAGACGCAACACATCTCGAGTGGGTGAAGTGCAAAAAGGATATAATGTAAGCTATTGGCCATTTTAACCGATTATTTACCTCAACCATTATAAAGGCGAGTTTTGATTTTCACCTGATTAATAAGCGAAAATCGGCCGATTTGAAGGGTGATTTTTACCCCCCAAAAACCGTTCATTCACCTCGTCAAAGTTGATAATTCACCTCCGGTAAGAATGGATGTCATTGTCATAGTATCTAGAAATGTTCGGTAAATTCTTCCTTTAGGTTTGATACATTAAACAAATGCTTTTGAACACTTAAGCAGTTTTTAAAGCAACCAAGAACCCCGCACGAAATACGATGGAAAATGGACCCGAAAATTGTTAGGTCAGAGTACACCGTCCTTTATAGTTCTATGATTGATTAGTACCTGTATTTCTTGAATAATCAGCCTATCGCAATACGGCATAACCGTGTTTCTTCTCTAAATTCCTGTGGTGGTGTGTTTAGGTTTTCTCTTCTCTGAATCCCAATTTGAAGTTTAATTTCAAATTGTTATCTGTCATTTATCCGCACCAAAAATCGTGCATCGTATAATCCATTACAAGAATAACACTGAATGCGAATGAATACGAATCTTTTTTTTTGGCTAGCAACTTGACATAGCCAACTCTGTTTTTATTGTAAAGGGATGGTTCAGTAAGCCACAGTAGACCCGATTGTGGTCACTGTTTCAGCCCTTTCACAATCAAATTAATCAGTCAGCTGTTTTTGTTTTATCGCATGAACATACAAAAAGTACATCATTTAAGTAAAATATGACTTACTTATTCACTGACCAAAGAAAAAAAAGTTAATATTCAAAAAACGTTGAACAAAAAATTTTTTTTAATGGACCTCGTAGTAAAACAAAGAATATATGTCATCAACTTTTCATGCTAAAAATTAATCCGAAGATCTTGTTAACAATGGCAAACAGTAGATTTAGAATAGGTGTTAGAAAGTGGGACAAAATTGCTCAAAGATCTGAACCATGTCGAGTTTTTGAAGCGATGAAAAACAGTGAAACTTCAAAAAATTCAACTATCTAAAATAGATGCAGATAGAAGAATCCTGTTGCAGGTTTGGTTTTTTCTTCTAAACTAATGTCAAATGCATATTCAAAAAATTATATTTTTTTGAACACACCCCGTATAAGAACACAAATTCATTTATACCTTTCACTATTTCCGCTGAGAAATAGTGCTTTTTTGTCAGCAAATTTATCACTGCAACACGTTTTTTCGAACTTTGACCCCCAATCTCGATAAAAGTTGCATATCTGTTAAACCATAATTAATAATATCAAATGCCAAAGTTATATCAAATTCGGGTGAAGTCCATTTTCCCATGTATTTCGTACGGGATTCAATAATTTTTTTTAGCTTTTTTATTTTGTCTATGAGTTTATTGACGTAGTTAATCTAAAAATGCCGGAAATGCAGAAATTTCTAGTGGATCCAAAGATATAGGAGATTGAGTAGAACCGACCACCTCACTAAAATTCCTTCTGATTGAGAATCAGTACATTTTGTGCTTACCGGCCCTGTCTAGGAAGAAATGGTACATTGTGAGCCTAAAAATTTGCATGCGGTCCTGGAATAATTAGCAAAGGCCATGTCTGCCCACATTATGTCATCGTTGGCATGATGCTCATTCAATAAATCAATAAATAAATAATTATTTTATTTCCTTCGACAATTTTTAACAATTGTATGGAACATGTCAGTTATTTAAGTAATCTAAAAATAACAAGAACAAACACATATAACAATTCATATAAAAAATATAAACTTTTGTCAATTATAGTGCTCAAAATAGTCAATGATCTTGGGTACATATTTGTAAAAGTCCATGAATTTCTATGAAGGATAGTCTTATATCATCAAACTTAAAAACTAACAAAAAAAATAAAAAGACATAAAAAATACAAACATTGTTAGCTAAATATTTGTGAAAAATATTCTTCAATTGAATAAAATGAATATTTTAGTAATAATCTTTTTAATCTTATACTAAATATATTGGCATTTTTGCAAATATTTTTATTCCCACTGTTAGTGGCAAATTTTTTCCTACATTTAATTTATATAGTGGCATCCTAGCACTAGCTTTAGACCTCGTGTTGTATCTATGAACGTGAAAAAGTAGTTTGACACTTCCAAGATATAAAGTGAAAAAAGTGTGAGTATATTTTGTTCTTCAAAAATCTTTCTACATGACTCCATCTGGTTTAAACCGTATATTGATCTTAGTGACATTTTTTGTTTTTTGAAGACTAACCTAGCCTCTGAAGAACTACCCCATAAAACAACACCATATCTTAGTCTTGATTCAACATGAGCATAATAGATTATTTTTAGTTGATTTATTGTTAAAACTGATTTTAAATTTTTAATAAGATGATACAAAGATCTTAGTATTTTTGATAAGTTTATAGAGTGTCCCTTTCAATTTAAGTTATGATCAACCATCAATCCTAAAAATTTAACCTACGCCAATTTCAAGATCTAGATTATTATTGTTTTGGCGGTGATGAAAGTAGAATCATCAGTCAATATTATAATTCAGATCATCCAGGTACAAAATAAATAAAATTAGTCCCAAAATAGAACCTTGAGAAACTCCAAACTGTACATCTATCTATTCTGATCTAGTTGTTATTTGTTGTTTTTCATTGTGGTATGTTTATTCTACATATTGCTTTCTTTTTAAAAAAACTTGATAACCAACTATTTTCGATATTTGTTATGCCTATACACTCTGATTTTTGCAAAAGTTTACCGTGATCAATACAGTCAAAAGCACGACTTAAATCACAAAAAATACCAACGGGACGTTCACCTTTTTCCATATTTTCCACAACACCCTCAACAAAATTTACAATTGCATCCACAGTAGACATACCCTTTCTGTAGCCAAACTGGTTGGGTTTTATAATATTATATTTATCGAAATATTCTTCCAGTCGCAATAAACATGAATATTCAAAAAATTTTGAGAAAACCGAAGTAAGGTGTGTATAGGCGTTATTTTGTTAATAAACTCTATCAATTTTGGAAAGCAATTCTGCATAGGTATTGGTATTCTGGTCCACCGCAGGACCCCTAACACGTTTCACGTAGAACGTCGGCACACCATCTTCTGATATGTTCCATTTCAACCTCACAAATTTTCTCCAAGCCAGAACAATCGAAACCTTTTTTGCTAGACTGGCCAGTAAAGTTTACCAGAACGACTGGGAAGTACAAAATGAGCAGCAGTTATGGCCAAACCCTAATCAGGCGCGTGAGGACAAAACTGCGTCATTTTGAGGAAAATTGATCTCTAGCGGTGATTTAGTTATTTACATTAATTGTCCATGAATGGCTTAATATACAGTTTTAATTGTATTGTAGATAACGTCCCCTCTCTCATATCAGACAGCTGTTCTGTCTCTTCAGAGTAAACTGAGAGAGACGGTGATTATTTACGGTAGACAAGTGCGAGAAAGCTAAAAGTATAGGACATGGCCCCTTTAAAGTGAAAATTATATGACAGAATCAGAATTAGAATATACTTCATTGTACGATGAACTAGTTCTTATTTAAAAAGCAACATTTGGTAATTTACAGATTTATTATAGGTAATGACATCACGTATAATAATAGTAAGTTAAACAACTGATATAATTAAAATTAAATTAATAACTGTAACAAAAGTAAATATATAAAGAAATTGGGATAACCTTTTTGAATTTTTTATAAGGTCAAATATTAATAAAATTAAGACAAATAACAAGAACCTAGAAGAATTTAAACGCATGTGGTACAAGTAAAATTAATAAAAATGAAAAGTTTTTAAAACTTGTTTATGGTTAATATTTTAGCAAAATGCTTTACAGCCACCGCTTTTAAAAGCCTAAGAATGTGCTAGAGTATTTCCCCATGGTTACCGCATAACTAGATACGCAGTGTACTCAAAACGTCTTCTATCGTCCACATTTATCTCTGCATGGATCTCATTCATCTCTGTTATTCGGAGCATTTCATTCATAAGACACACACTGCCTACAAAATATGTGTAATATCTAATAAAGAACATAATTGATATCGTATTTCCTATAAATTATAAATTGCCAGAGTTCAACGATTTCAACTCCACGTGCTGAATTAGATCACTTTTGGAGATCACATTTGAAAAATTAACTTGAAAATATGACTTATAATAAACCGGCCAAAACGAATATTTTTTCAGCAAAAGAACTCTTATTACGCCCGATAACTGGGTAACAGATTCATACCAACCCAACCACCAAAACAGCTCTTATTGTACCTTAATTTTAAATCAATGACTCCCATTTAAAAATCGATAAAAATTTAAAAATAACTACTCTGCCTTAAACCACCATGTAGCACGCCCAAAAACAACTTTTTCCTTCCCTTCAGCAAACTTTGAGATTAATTAAATGGATGACCCCAAAGTTCAGGAACCGGTAGAATCGAAACTGGACAAAAATGTTCGTGTAGGCTGATTTACAAACCGGCGACTACTCCTCGAACTAAAAATCGAAGACTCTTTTAAAAATTTCTCCTCTACTTTTAAACTTTTAAAAACCACGCCCCAGAAGACTCATTCTTCTTTTCAGTCCAATTTAGTGATAATTAAATCAATGACCTTAGTTTTAAATCGATGACCATTTTAAAAATTGCTCCTCTACTTTTAAAACCTCGGACACCACGCCCAAAAACAACTTTTGTTCTTCCTTTCAGCCGACTTTCGGGTCAATTAAATGGATGACCCCGAAGTTCAGAAAACAGTAAAATCGATCCTAAACAAAAATGTTCACGTAAACTTATTTACAAACCGGAGATTGCTCCTCTACTTTTAAAACTTTAAAAACCCAATATACCACGCCCCTTAACACTGTTTTCCTTCCTTTCAGCCACCTTTGAGGTTAAATAAAAATCGAAGACTCTACTTTTAAACGTTTAAAAACCACACTCCAAAACACTTATTATTTTTTCGGTCAATTTTAGTAATAATTAAATCAATGACCTTAATTTTAAATCGATGACCTTAATTTTAAATCGATGACCTTAATTTTAAATCGATGACTCTTATTTCCAAATCAATGACCATTTTAAAAATTGCTCCTCCACTTTTAAACCACCGTGTACCACGCCCAAAAACAACTTTTGTTCTTCCTTTCAGCCAACTTTGGGGTCAATTAAATGGATGACCCCGAAGTTCAGGAAACGGTAGAATCGATCCTGGGCAAAAACGTCCGCGTAGTCGACTGCGAGAAAAAATCTTCGATCAAAGAAGAAGAGATCCTGTACATCAATGGAATACCGGTCAAGTTGGAAGGACGGGACGGTATGGCTATAAAAGAAGCGTTAATAACGGGACAAGTCCCACCCTGTGACCTACTCAACAAGCTTCTGATAGACACCGGGATCCTGAAAGCTCCCGTGAAACTGGACACCTCTCTGTCCGTGACAAGTACGACTGTAGTCAGAGAGGAGGTTACCGTATCGCGGGAAGGAAGGATAGTCGACGAAAGATCGAGGGAGACCAAGGATCAAACTTTTTATACCACGGCCATGACGGAGATCTTCGAGCCGATAAAGATTATCCCTACCGCGGAATTAACCAACGGACAGTATAATAATTCGAACGGGACATTTAATGAGTCGAACAGGAATTGGTCGAAATACGGTAAGTTAAAAAAAAAATAATTTGGACACTGTCGTTTCTTTTAAATCAAGGTTTTATTTTGATTGGGTTTTCAAACTTCTCTTTTTTTTTTAATTACGGGGTGATTAATAGAGTTTGGGTGAAACAGATTGCGAGACTTGAAAAGAAAAAAATCTCATCTTTTTGCAATATTTTTTCTCGCATTTTAAGCTCTGGAAGGAGCTAATAAGTAAAAGTGAGTTTTCAGATTGCCAACTCGAAATTCCTATAATTCCGACTTGCTTACTTATACTAACTCTACTCGGAATGATACTAATTGTGAGTTCACAAGTCGGTATAAGTATAATTTCAAGCAAGCAAGTTTAGTATAGTTCCAAGTAAGCAAGTTGGATTTAATATAATTTGGAATTGACAAGTCAGAATTAGCATAAGTTACCAAGTCGGAACTATACTAATTCCGAGTTGGCAAGTCCGAATTAGTAGAATTCCGAGATGACAACTTGAAATTAGTATAATTCCGACTTGCTAACTTATACTAATTCCGACTTGACAGCACAAAACTATACTAATTTCAACTTGTCAACACGGAATGATACTAATTTTGAGTACACAAGTCCGAATTAGTAGAATTCCGAGATGACAACTTGAAATTAGTATAATTGCGACTTGCTAACTTATACTAATTCCGACTTAACTACACAGAACTACACTAATTTCAGCTTTTCAACACGGAATGATACTAATTTTGAGTACGCAAGTCGGAATAAGTCTAATTTTGAGTACACAAATCCGAATTAGTCGAATTCCGAGATTACAACTTGAAATTAGTATAATTCCGACTTGCTTACTTATACTAATTTCGACTGGACATCACAAAACTATACTAATTTTAACTTGTCGACACGGAATGATACTAGTTTTGAGTACACAAGTCCGAATAAGTATAATTTCGAGTAAGCAAGTCGGAATTATTATAATTCCGAGTAAGCATAAGCAAGTCAGAATTTTACTAATTTCCAGTTGGCAAGTCCAAATTAGTATGACAACTTAAAATTAGTATAATTCCAGGTTGGCAACTCAAAATTTGTATATTCCTTAATAGTTAAATTTATTTTTTTTTACTTGGCCCTTCTAGAGCTTCGTAAAAAGCATAAAAGCTTTTTGAAAAATAAAACTTATTTTTTCAAAACATACGTATACTGTTAAAAAAGAATTCAAACCTATGCATGAGCAATTTTATTTTTTTTAAATCATCCATCACCAGGTTCTAGCTCAAGCGCTTCGAGCTACGAGAGCGAAGAACCGCCACTAAACGGGTACCAGTCGGGGTACCATCGGTCGAAGAGTGGCCTTAGCAAGGACTCGGGTCACTTGACCAGCTCGGCGGTCACCGACAAGGTTGATTTTACCCCGAGCAGTATCGACAGTTTGAGTTCTTTGGACGAAACCGATTTTTTAAGCGATCAGTTGAGTAAATGTGCCAGTTTTGTGGAAAATGGTTATGTCAATGGGTATTTGGTGAGTATTAGGTTTTTTTGATATCCATATCATAGATACCAGTATGGAGGCTATTGAGATCAACCAAAAAAATATTTTTATTTTGACTAAAAATTAGTTTTTTAGGTCAAAAAACTCCTAAATACAAAATTTTGTATAATGGCGTTTATCGGACGTCTTGGGCATTATAACTCCAAAACCGCTTAACCGATTTTAATCAAATTTAGCATAAAAAGGGGCTATTTTTAATAAAAATTAGTTTCTTTGATCAAAAGAACACCTAAATACAAAATTCCGTATAATAGTGTCTATCGGACGCCTTGGGCATTATAACTCCAAACCCGCTGAACCGATTTTAATCAAATTTAATAAAAAAATTCTTATTCAAAAAGGGTGGAAAGGGGAGCTTAAAATTTTTTAATTCTTACCTAAAGAACCGTAGCAGTCAGCGAAACGCGGTGTTCACATTTAGATGGAGAATTACGTTTTCAAAAAAATCTGTTATAAAGTTATTGAGATATTGTAAGGTTTGTATGGAGGGCTATAACTCCGCTCCGCATCGTTCGTGCAACTGCCGTCGCGTGCGAAAAAGTATCACTTTCCGCACTTGTTGGGTAAATAACTATTTCTAAAATCGTGTGGAAAATGGCTCTTCACACACTGTTTGCCGTGCGGGACGATGCATTTCGCGCACTAGTTCGGGAAGACTTAACAAAGGTCCATCCCTGTGACGTCGAATGGCATTGTTTACCTTTGGTGTCTATATATGACGATAAAGTGTTGATGACGTTTATATATCACTATTTTCAACTGTCAGATTGTGTGAAACAAATACGTAAAATATGGGTCACGAAATTCCGCAAGAAATTTTGCATTCTGCGAATCTAGCTGCTTTAAAAAAAATGTCGGATTATGTACGTTCCTAACACTTACAGGAAGAATTTTGCGACAATTGCGTGCTATGCACCTTCGTGGCAAAAATTGTTCTTCCCGCACTTGTTAGGAAAATAGCTATTTCGCCACGCCAACAACTTTAAAATTGGATTAAACCCTTTCGTTCAAAACTGTATGCAAAATTTCAAGAAGAGAATGTGCTGAGTTAATAATGAACACATTTTTAAAAACAGGAGACTCCATATTTAAAAAGTATTACAATTAGTTTTTTGTCGCTAGATTAGCAATTTGTTAATGAAGGCAAATGGCCGCAAATAAACAATGGAATTTATCAGCCTACTAATTACTTTGTTTATACGGTTTGAAAATTTTGTCGTATGTAAACACCAGTAAAACCGTTTTATGCAATAAATCGATATTATTTTGAACCGTCCTTATATAAAACCGGCCTTAGGCGTGTATATAAGTAGTAAATGTTACTTAATTTCGTCAATTAAAGAGAAATAGGTCAATTAATTTATTGTACGAGTGCTAAATTTTATTATTCGATGATATTGTTTTTCATTAGAGGTAAATTAATGGATTTTTCCGTTTTCATTTTTATTAATTCGTTTTAATTTTTCCATAAATGACATTTAATATCGAATATAATATTTTTCCCCAATAAATCCTCTCTCTAATGGATTATCATCGTAATTTTAGCAGGCAGAAACTTCCTAGTAAAAATAAAAAGCTTCCCCAAGGAAACTTCTTTCTATCCCATTCATAGTTTCTGCCCCCCGGCACAAAATATACCACAAACTTTTATGCTATCCGTTTGTCTAAGGCCTTTATTAAGTTTCATTAAATTTATCTATTGTTAAACCAGTGGCGCATCCAGGCATTGACTTCGGGCGGGGGCGGGGGGGGGGGGTAAAAGATAAATAAGAAAAAACTTAATTTGAACTAAAAATGTGAATATAACAAAGGCTTCTCGGGGGAGGGGGTTAACCCCAAACCCTCCCCTCTCGGTGCGCCACTGGTTAAACATAAAAAAACTTGTACGGTGGGATTTACTAAAACGTTTTAGTCTATTATTAAGTGAAATTTTTGGTTTTAAGCATTTTAAACCAACTCTCCTTGAGTTTTGGAAATAGTTTTATTTATAAGAAGAATTTTAAATAATCATTTTAACACAATCTTTTGTCGTATTTAAGAAGAAAGTTTCAATTTAGAAGAAAAGAAAATTAAAAAATTTAAACCCACGCGGTTAAAAAACTTAAATGCAAGTTTTGTTTACATTTCTGTCACTGTCGATATGTCAGTTTCAAAATATTAGCTGCGTTCAAATCACAAACAGCGAGTTCGGATCTCTTACCTCTGCTTGTACCTTGGCTTGCACCAACCTCTTCTGATGAAAGCTACATCAGCTTTGAAATGAGTGGGCTTTGAATAAAGAAAGTTTTCTTGACTGAGCTTTTAGATAACCTCAATGTTTTAATTTCAGTTTGTAAATAAATTAATATAGTTGTTTTAGGTTTTTTGTTTGGTATATTTTTCGTGCATAATCAGTGACCTTCACTTATGTTTCTTTTGCCTCGTAGTGCCCTCATAAATATATTTTTTGTGCTGAAAACGGGTTCAGAATATGGCGTTTTTCTGGAAAAAACTGGAGGTGTTTTATTGGTTAAGGAACAACTTGGGATGTGGTCTAAAAAATCACCAACTTTATAACCTCAAACACAGATAATGAAGCTAGTACGTGCCAAATTTTTGGCGTATTCACCATTTGCCATTTTGAAACCTGCCAAAAAAATTAGTTTTAGAGCATTTTCTCCTAAAATATGGTATATTTTGAGAAAAAAGCAGTTTTTTAGTGGTATTTTGCAATAACAATAAATAATTAATAATCAATAACTTTGTGTGTTTTCTCTATGAGTAACTGTTTTTTAAAAAGGGGTTTTAAAATTTAGTACCCCCCACAGGCTTCAATATTTAGACCTGTGGGGGGTAAATCTTACTGTTAAAGAATAATCCTCCAGTTTTTTTTAAATAGGGAGTTTAGGGTATGCAAAAAACATTAACTTTAACGTGAAATGTAGCGTTTATAGTCATGTCATTCTTTCCAGCCTCTGTCGGTTTACGTAAGCTTTTCCACCAAGGCCACGTTTACAGCGTCTGTGTCGACGTTAACGTAAGCACGTCGTTTAGCCTTTGGTCTAAACCGCAAACGCAGACGGCGTGAATGGTAATACAAACAGTAGAGAAAAACTTTTAAAAACTTACATTTACATTATTATGTAAATTATTTAGATTATTTACCTCATACATTATAAAAGCAGGTCGATTTTCACCTTATTGTTCAACGAAAATTTCCAGTATGGGGTGAAAAAAAATATCCACTAATCCTAAGTAAGAATTCATTAGCCCTAAGTAGAAACTTATTTTAAATATGAGACAAGTAAACTGTCTAATTACCATAAGTTTTCTGACCTACTTAGGGTTATAAAATAACATATTAACCATAAATAAAAACTTCACTTACCGCAAGTGAAGTATCTACTAACCGTCAGTGAATCTATAGTAGCGCAAAACCAGTATAACTTCTAAAATATGGCTTTAAATAAAATAAAAAATATATTTTTGAGCTCTAAAACCATGTCCTAGGGTTACCGGGTTCGTTTCCTGTCATCGATTTATTTTCGAGTTTTTTTTAACTTATTTCCATCATGATCTTTGCAAATGGAATTTTGTTAAATTCTTATGATGCCAATACGTTGACAAATCATTATAGTCATGCATTATTATTAGGATGAATATATTTTTCCGCATGATTTTTTAATATTTGATGCCTTCACTTGTCCTTAGTAGAAAAGTTCACTAACCATAAGTGAAGGGAGAGTTAAGTGAGTTGTCGCATATTGGTAAGTAGATAAATCACTAAGGGTTAACAAACTCGGGTTTAAGTAGGTCGTTTTACTTGCATGTATTGAATTCATCACTTGGGACTAATAGAAACTTTACTTACCACTGACAAAAAAAGGTAAGTAGACACTTCACTTGATGATTTTCTCAGTGAAAATGCCCTCCTCCTGCGGAGTCGGGCTTTTCCGCGAAAATATAAAAACAATTATAAAAAAAATTATTGGTAATTTTGAGGCACGTTCTTTTCTTCTTCTTCTAAGACAAAAAAAATAGAAAAAAGAACTTAAAAAACCTTCGAATCAACACACAAAGGTCCAAAGCGAAATGATTAAACAATGTTTCGCCCTGGGCAACCAGCGTGGGCTCATCAGTGGCTTTCACTGGTCACCCTCCCTAAACAACATTCAACACCATAATACACTTTGATTTCCAACTTTGAATTACTCACAAATAGACATCTTTCCGCACTAGTACCTGATACCGGCTTCTAAGATCCAGAAGAATGCTGGAGGTCGTATTTTTAATGTTGCAGTCTAAAAATATGGATTAGTGCTTGCTCTCTGAGCCAGGTGGCACTCTAAAAAGAAAACTTTAAAGAGCTATAAAACTTTATTAAAAGTGTATTGGACGTAAAACGTCGCTGAAAATTTTGTAAATGACCGGAACTTTAAAATTTATGTACGTTTTAAGTTCCAAATGCACCACTGTACTTGCATATGAATGGTTAATAAAATTTTGAATTATGAACAGTATATTCTGAGTCGTTTTTTAATAATAATAACGAGTATAATGTACGGTTAAAAAAATAATGCTTATATTATCTGCCAGGTTTTTCAACTCGCAATAGTACTCTTATTTTATAAACTTTAAATGAACTTTATTTACACAAACTTCCTGAATATACATATATTTCGTGTCAATCATCAACAACAGACAATTTTTGTGTTTTTTAGTAAGACCGTTGAATTTATGTGCCGCTCTAAGGCGCCCCGATTTTACTCAGATTACATGGATCTGTAAACCGTCTTTTTTTGACGTGAGTTTGACGTGTGGTACCTAACTAAAACTGTTTATTATTAAAACGTCTCAACGGAACCGTGTGAAGTTGAGGTGAATGCGAATTATGCTTGCACACGATATCAACGATCTTTCTACGCTTTTTTATTTTTAATTTTTATGCTTAGTTCGTTCATTAACGTCGGACATTTTTTTAAAAGTATTTTGTTTCTTTTTGTAGCCTACGATTTTTGGGACTGTCGCATCAGACTTAACGCCAAAGGACTGTTCAAATAGAAGGGTAAGTAGTTTTTGATTTATTAACCAATTTAAAGACATTTGCAGTTAATATACACATTCAGTAGGTAGAAAAAAGGAAACAAACGCGTTGAAAACCAAATCAAGACACCACATTTTTGACTTGCGACTTGATAGTAAATGCGACGAAGCTGATTGCAGTCGACGCCGTTGCTGGGACGTCGCATCCACCATAAAAGTGGGCCTGGTTCAAAACATGACAAAAAACAATCTAAATCGTAGTCTTTTGGCTTTGTTTTAAACTCGTCAGATCTATGTATACGGATACGTTTAAATAAAATGATTGTTCTATACCTAAATAGACACTTAAAGTAAACACTTCAACGCATCGGTATCGGTATACCTAACGCCTTCAAAACATGTTTCGGCATTTTACGAACAAGGTCTGCTTTTATGGTCGATGCGATGGGAGAACAGCTGACTCCACTTGTTGCGTACGGAAGGATGTACACTTGATTTAAAAAAAAACGCATACATGCAGTCACAAAATTGCCCTTTCTAAAAGTGTATAATATATACGGACTACCAGCTAAAATGCCTAAAAACTTAAAAAGTACGACAATTTGTCATATTGTTTAAAAAGGGTCTCTAAAACTGAAAATATTTGTTTACTTAAATAAAAGGCAACCTTATTTTTATATTAAATTTTGCATAATATTAAAAAATCAGCAAAAATAATGTTTTAGTAAAGTCTTTATTGAACAATATCAAATTATCACTCGAGTAACGGACGAAGGCTGTTCTACAAAGAGGGCGGTAACCCATTTTGGAGTTGATAAAACAACAATAATACGAGGGAGACAGCGCTGGATTGAAAACAATTCGACGAATAGGAAACTTGGATTAGGACAAAAACGATGGTAAACTTAATACTAATTATTTTAACTTAAAAAGAAATTAAAATAAATAATTTAGTATTTAATAGGATCACCATTTTTCTCTATTACAAGCTGCAAATGTCTGGGCATTGAAAAGGTTAAATTTTGAAAATACTGATGGTCTTCTAAGAGTTGATCCAATGAGCGATAAATAGCATCGCTCCTGCTGATAAACGAAGTCATTATTTTCATGTAAAGCCTGTACAGATGGCAGCATAACGTTTTCAAGGATTTCAATATATCATTCGCTATTGAATCTTCCTTCGATTTTTCAAAAAAAAAACCCAAACCTCTAGCACTAAACCAGCCCCACATGTTTACAGAAAAATGTCCAGCTTTTTTAATTTGGTTTGTATATTCGACGATAAACTAAAATTCTCCTGATGCTTGAAGATGATTGAAAATTTTTTTCGTCAGTCAAAACCACCCTCTCCCAGAAGTCATTATCACGAAGAACGTTTTTCAGTGCAAAAATCACTCTGGCCTGCTTTTGTTCTTCTGTTAGAAAAGGCTTCTTTGCAGCAACTCGACAAGAGACTTCTGATTTCGTTACTCTTCTATTTACTGTTGCTAAAGAACCCGGAAATTGAAAAAGGATTTTGTCTGAGATGGTCAATAAGTCTCTCATCTTGCACTTCAGAACTTACTTTTGGTCGTCCTGATCCATCTTTCCTATCCGTAGAATTATTGTCCATCCAGCGCTTTCTCCATCGCATTATCGTCATTTTATCAACTCCAAAATGGGTGGTCGCTCTTCTTATCACTCGAGTGATAATTTGAACTTTTGTAAATGTTGATATCTGTGGCATTTTTAAGGATGTCACACTAAATTTTAAGCTGTCAGGCATACTAAGGTCTTATAATAGTATACACTAATGGAAAGCTAAATTTTGTGGCATAGGAAAAAATGCACGTATGAGTTTTTTTTTTAAATCAAGTGTACGTACCGTAACGTCCACCATAACAGCGGTTCTCGGTGAAATGTAGTGTCTTTTGGGTTTGTTTTGGACGCGTTAGACATAGCGATACCGATGCGTTGAAATAATTATTTTACTCGCTTTTTGGTGAATGTGATGACAGATCAGTCGTCAAAAACCGGCATTGTTCCGTCTTTCTTCGCGCGGCAGCGCATTAAAGTCCCTCCCGGCGTGGTATTTTTGCGCGAAGGATTACCCAAAAAAGTCATATGACCCAAATATTTCCAGAGAAAGTCACCCAGAAGAAAAAAACAGAGTTTCTCAAACAAATTTAAATTACCAGAAAATTAAAATATGCCATAACAGCGATTCCAAACAAGTAGTAAAAAAAATGTTGGTATGTGGGTCAAATTGTTTTAATTATATATTTGCGAGATTGGTTTTAAAATTCATTATTAACGGTTAAAAATAAAGATATAGGGTGGGCCTAAAACTGTTTCTTTTCGCTTGTCCATAACTTAAAAAGTATTTGTCTGAAAAAAAAGTTTTGCGCTTGTGCAAGAAGTCGGAGCTAAACCAATGTCTTTTGTTTTGATATTTCCATGGCTAGCTAGATTATAGATGTTGCTTACAAGTTTTGCATGGGTAAGGCGCATATTTAAGCTAATAGATATATGTTACTTACAAATTCAGTCAGGCCAAAAAAAACATCAGTACCTTTTTGAAGTGTCCACCATTGGATTTTAAAAAATGATCAATTTCGACAAAAATAAAAAAAGTGCTCTTTTTAAATTACCTAAAATAAATCATTTTGAAGCTGTTACAGAGGATGAAATCAACATAAATGTTATTAAAAAAAATTGTTCCCCGTGATATTTGGAACCGGTTTAAGTATGTTATATAGGACACACTAAGAAACATTTTTTGCCATGGGCACAACCTTGGATCTATGACAGGGGAGCCGAAAATAGCTGTCAAAGTTTGACATGTAATATTTAAAAGCAGGCAAAGCCGATTTTGATTAACAAGGTGTCAATTCCTACTCAGTTGAGTAAGCTGAATCTAAAAATGCTAACCGTTTTGACAGCTGTCAATTCCTGTCAAAATGACGGCACCTATTTTTTTTAGTTTTTGATATTTTCTAACATCTGATATAAACTTATTTTAATTCAATTTTTGAACTCAGGGTTCCGACAAAAGTATAAAAGCTCATATGACATGTCAAAAAATATCAAAAACTAAAAAAATGGGTGCTGCCATTTTGAAAGGCATTGATAGATGTCAAAATCTGTCACTTGTAAATAGATTTTTACTTATATTTATTGCTAATAAACTATTTGTATATTAAATAAAAGCCAAATTGGACACTTTTGTTAGTTAAAACAAATGACATGTCTCCACTGTTGTCACTTTTAATTCAATTTTTGGACTCAGGGTTCCGACAAAAGTATGAAAGGTTATATCATATGTCACAAAATATCAAAAACTAAAAAAATCCATTAGTGTATACTATTATAAGGCACCAATATGCCTGACAGCTTAAAATTCAGTGTGACATCCTTAAAAATGCCACAGATATCAACATTTACAAAAGCAAATTATCACTCGAGTTATAGAAGACGGCTGGTCTATAAGAAAAGCGGCCACCCATTTTGGAGTTGATAAAATGACGATAATGCGATGGAAAAGCGCTGGATTGAAAATAATTCTACGGATAGGAAAGATGGATCAGGACGACCAAAAGTAAGTTCTGAAGTGCAAGATGAGAGACTTATTGACCATCTCAGACAAAATCCTTTTTCAACGTCGGTTGAAGCAGCTAATGTAACATTATTTCCGGGTTCTTTAGCCACAGTAAATAGAAGAGTAACGAAATCAGAAGTCACTTGTAGAGTTGCTGCAAAGAAGCCTTTTCTAACAGAAGAACAAAAACAGGCCAGAGTGATTTTTGCACTGAACAACGTTCTTCGTAATAATGACTTCTAGGAGAGGGTAGTTTTGACTGACGAAAAAAATTTTCAATCATCTTCAAGCAGCAGGAGAATTTTAGTTTATCGTCCACCAAATTCTAGATTTTAACCTGAATATACAAACCAAATTAAAAAAGCAGAACATTTTTCTGTAAACATGTGGGGCTGGTTTAGTGCTAGAGGTTTGGGTTTTTTTTTGGAGAATCGAAGGAAGATTCAATAGTAAACGATATATTAAAATTCCTGAAAACGTTATTTAGGCTTTACATGAAAATAATTACTTCGTTTATCAGCAGGAAAACTGACCAGTGCACACGGCTAATGTTTGCCAATGGTTTCAGAATAATAATATAGAAACACTTCCTTGGCCAGCCAACAGCCCTGACCTTAACCCAATGGAAAATATATGGGGTCGTATCGTTAAAATAATATATCAAAGGAATTGGAGACCACGAAATGCTGAAGATTTAAGCGATGCTATTTATCGCGCATTGGATCAGCTCTGAGAAGATCATCAGATTTTCAAAATTTAACCTTTTCAATGCCCAGACGTTTGCAGCTTGTAATAGAGAAAAATGGTGATCCTATTAAATACTAAAAGATTTATTTTAGTCCTTTTACAAGTTAAAATAATTAGTATTAAGTTTACCATCGTTTTTGTCCTAATCCAAGTTTCCTATTCGTCGAATTGTTTTCAATCCAGCGCTGTTTCCATCGTATTATTGTTATTTTATCAACTCCAAAATGGGTTACCGCCCTCTTTATAGAACAGCCTTCGTCCGTTTTTCGAGTGATAATTTGATATTGTTCAATAAAGACTTTACTAAAACATTATTTTTGCTGATTTTTTAGTATTATGCAAAATTTAATATAAAAATAAGGTTGCCTTTAATTTAAGTAAAAAAATATTTTCAGTTTTAGAGGCCTTTTTTAAACAATATGACAAATTGTCGTACTTTTGAAGATTTTAGGCATTTTAGCTGGTAGTCCGTATATATCATACACTTTTAGAAAGGTCAATTTTGTGACTGCATGTATGCGTTTTTTTTTTAAATCAAGTGTACCACTCGGACTTCAAAATTGACCAAATAATGTTTCACTCATGCGTGCTTTTGCAAATTTCACTCGTCCTACGGACTCGCAAAATTAAAGAAAACACGCAATTGTGAAAAATTATCGGTACCTAAAACTCTTGTGATATTATTACACCCGATCATTTTTGACAGGGTTTGAAATAATATTATAGGTCCATTCTACGCCCATGGTTCAATTAAAATTTAGGTATTTAAACTTGCTAACAAAAATTGATAATAAATTAATTTATTTTCCAACCAAAACACCAGCATTTAAGAACGCATAAATCATTTCTTAAATCAATTAAATTAATTTAATCGTTTTTCATTAAAAGTTAAGAATCTGACTCAGAAGAGTTATGGGCAAAGGTTATGTTAATAAAAATACTTCAATCGAAAAACATGCTATCGTCAGTAAATTTTTATTAACTCAGGGGAGGACCAAATAGGGGTCGGAGGTTTTTAAAATGTTTAATTTTACCTGCTGATTTTACATATTTTTTTTTGTTACCTTTTAGAGCCTGCCTCAAACGCCTCAAATCAAGAACTTCTCGACAATTTTTTCGAGCGACTCCAGCCACGAAAGCTCGGAAAATTCCGGGATACAGCATGACAACGTAAGTGCCCTTCGGTTTCGTTTAATTTTACACTAAGGGCAATTTGCACTGACTTTTTAATGGGCCCTTAAGTTAAAGAACTTTTAAAAGACTTAAGGGGTACATACTTGTTCCCTAATGACTCCTTACTCTAAATAGTCAATTTCAATTACAATTTGATAGGATTGCTACGAAGCACATTTGCACATGAAAGATTTGAACCTTATAACAAAATAATAAAAAAAAATATTTACGAAAACCAAAATCTCAAAACCGCATGTCAATAGCTGCTTTACTTCTAAAGTTATGGATTTTTTTTTATATTTTAACGTTTTTTTCAAATAACTCGGAAACTAAAGCTCCCACGAATTTGGACTTTATAATAATTTGGAGTCCATATTCATGGAAATTTAAATCTGAAAACCGTATATCGCTAATTGCTTTTGTTCCAGTTACAATTTTTTTAAATATTTTATCCCCCTTTTCCACCTTCAACCCCCCACCACCCTAACCAAAAGTTAATCAGTTTATGGTCAGCCGATAGAGTATTTTTCTACCAAATTTCGTTAAAATCGATTAAGGCGTCCTTGAGTTATTGTGTATACAGACAGACAACTTTATTTTTCGTCGATTAAGGTGTTTTAGAACCTTAGTAACTCATTTTTGATAAAATTAAGAAAAGTCAAAATTAATATCCCCCTATACCATATTGTTACGGTGGACTAAAAATGTAATTTTGGGGACGAAAATTGCATTTTTAAGGTCATTGAAGGTCATAGCGACATTTTTTTTAATTTATCGTACATGAAATATATAAATAAATCATTCATGACAATGACCTAACAACCATAACAAAAATTGGGCGCACCAATAGACTCTTTTTGGTCTACTCAGGATAAATCCCTTAAAACTTCAAGATCTTTATTCTATGCAAAACATCCACATTAGTTACTCTGTCCATCCAAAATAAGCTTAGTGTTCTACGATAACACCACATCTCGAATGCCTCTAACTTTTTGCACATGGCCTCAGTCAGTGTCCATGCCATAAGATGCTAAAAATATAACACCGAAGCACACGGATTCGGAGAGTGGTATAAAGATTGCGACTCCACAACACTGATTTCATTTTGATAAAAAATGATCTGGCCTGTTCAATTCTTACACGAACTTCTACTTCGTCAGTTCTCATTGAGGAGGCAACCCAAGTATTTGTATGAATGCATGCTTGTATGTGACAATTTTATAAAACTCTGCTTGTAGTAAATAGACTAAATGAAAGAAGACAGGGAGGCCCGGATAGAGAGTTGCAGCGGAAGTAGGGACATAGGGGTAAGGAACGGGGTATGGCAGAAAGTGCCCATGGAGAGGTCTAATTGCCAGACTACATACTGCACTACGAAATAATAACTGATAAGGCTTAAATAGAGACAAAAAACTAAAATCATAAAATATCAATTACTGAACTTTAGAATTTTATAAGAGATATTTATGAATGAAAGTTAGATAAGACCATTAAGTAAATTTACTATTAAAATTTTATCTTCTATAACAAATATTAGTTTTTCAACTTTATATTCCTTTATTGAAACAATGCATGGTGGTCGATAAAATATAGATAACCCAAAATTTATTGAAATAATCATAATAAATTATCTTTCTAATTTTATTTTGAAGGAAAAAAAATGTAAAATCTAAAAATAAACCGAAATTTATTGAAATAATCAAAATAAATTATATTTTATCATATTTTGAAGGGAAAAAATTAAAAATCTAGAAATATTGGTGTAACAAAAACAAATTCAACCTTGCTCTACCCCACATTCCGCATACAGGTTTAATATAAACTTCCTTTTTTTCTAAATTTGTTTATTTTGAATAAAACAAAAATATCCCAAGGTCAAAATGAAAAAGGTTTTTCTTATTTTTAGACATTTTTTGCTTTCCTAGTGGTTATTTTTAGTTTTAGAACAAACTATATTTTTTTAATGCATTAATTTTTCAGAGTTTTTGCGTGGGTCAGTTACTTTGTTTATATGGACCTCTTAAATCGCTTTTATATAAGGACGGTTTGAAAATGTTGTCCACTAAAACCGTTTTAAGCACTAAATATACTTTATTTTAAAGCGATTCAAGAAAGCGGTTTATCACTTTATAAAGCCTTTAAAAACGCTTTAGCGCTTCCAACCTAAAGAAATAACTAACCCTGGTTTTCCGAAAAATCTGTTGTTAACGAAGTTGTTTTATAGGTTTTTTTCTTTAAACTGACATTTTTAATGACATTTAATGAGAGACGTATAAACCCTTGGAGAAAGCGATTTTATTTAAAACCGTCCTTATACAGATCGCTTCAAGCTACTGCGAACATAGGGCGGAAGAAGTCTAATTTGCCAGTGTACGTACATGCAGAGACACCGCACGCCTATCAGTGAAGCAACCAACACTCAGGCTTCCGATCGCCATTCGCTGCCGTTCGCCGCCTTTCGCCCTGTATTTAGTACGCCTCTAACCACGGTGCTGTGTGGAGCGTAGTCAATGAAACCGGAATTTGGTCAATAAATACGCAAATTTTTATAACGTAATTTTCTTATTTTTTGTCACTGATAAATAAGAGCGTTTTATTGTCAACTGCTCAGATTTATCAGTGACGACGTGTTACAATGAAAATAATAAGGAGAAACAAAATAAAAGCAAGTTCTCAAAATAAAATAATACATTCTAAAAACCAAAAAGATTCTCCCAGTCAAAAAAAAATTAAAGCAAATGTTCGAAAAGTCCTCCTTGCTCGGCTAGACAATATCCGAGCCTACTATAAAAACCCCTTCTAACGTTTCCAAGCATGTTAGGGGTGATAATTTGAAAAGCTTCTTCAAAATCGAGCTGGCCATAAAATAGTTCCCCGTGTACTTATAACCCGATTAGGAAATACATTATCAAGATATTCCCTAACAAGGCCAACACTGTGAGCGGAACAACCATCTTGTTGAAACCATGTTTCACCAAATCTTACACCTAACAACTGCCTAGCAGTTGGAATAATGTGCTGCTGCAGTAGATCCAAGTATCTAGGACCATTCAAATTGCAATTGCCG
This sequence comes from Oxystoma pomonae, assembly GCA_963921995.1. Lineage (NCBI taxonomy): Eukaryota > Metazoa > Arthropoda > Insecta > Coleoptera > Brentidae > Oxystoma > Oxystoma pomonae. The sequence continues at coordinate 83,578,345 of OY998169.1, read as the reverse complement.
TTAATAAAAAATGGCCCAATTACGTGTTCCCCTACAATACCCCCCCCCCAAACATTTAGTTTTTGGGGTGTGTTCCTACGTCAAAATACAAATGCAAATTTTCCCTCGACCAATATCGAACGTGTGTTGGGTTATGACGATTTGACCATTTGACCATCTGCACTTTTTCGGCAACTTCGTAGACATCCATTTTTAGTTTTAAAAATGTAATATTTCAATTAAGAACTTACCCATCTATTTCTCGAGCAAGGCAGAAATAAAACAAAATAATAAAAACAAAATGAATTTCCAAAAGATAACACTGCAGCGTGCTTCGAATCCACCTCGGTCGTACGGCACGGAGAGTAAATTGGACTTGATTTCCCCTATGTTCGTAGTAGCTTGAAGCGGTCTGTATAGAAGCGCTTTTAGGTGCGTATAAACGTGGCAAATGTAGTTATAATAGTACAAGAATTTGGAGTATAAAATAGATTAAAAAAACCATTTTTGCTGAGATGTGCATTTTTCTGTCCTCAAATACGAAATGAGACATTCTTGCACCTCTAAACTGTGGATAACATACATACATATATAGGTGACGAAAAATCAACTGATATGTGCCTTACCGCACAGTGTGCTGTAAAGTGCCATAACGTTAACTTTACCGTACACTATGCGGTAAAGTACCACTTTCCGCACTTGTTAGGTAATAACGAGTGCAGAAAGTGATACTTTGCCGCACGCGATGGCAGTTGTACGAACGACGCGGAACGGATTTCGGACAAGCCGTCCAAGGCGGAAAAGACACTTTTCGCACGTGTCAGGTACAAAATTATATTTCCATTTTTAGGTATTAAAATATAAAAAGTCGAATTGGACCTAAAAAATCGGCAAAAAAAAGCACGCAGAAAAGTATTTTTACGCACGCCGTGCGGAAAAGACACAGGGTCAATCCATTCCCGCACGGTGTGCTTGAAATGCAACTTCTTAAGTGCATTTTAACGCAGGCTAGCAGGAAGATAAATATTTCAATGAGATATTACCCCCCCCCTCACTCCAAAGGGATTGAATGCCCACCTTTAGGGTGGCGAACCTTAGACGAAATCTCACGAAATCGTTGTGTTGGGCTTTAAATGGAACATTGCCCCTAGCGAGTTGGAAATTCATTTTTTAGGAAAATCCAAAAACTATTATTTTGATCAATCAAAATTTTCGGCATACAACTTTTATGACCGCAGCCTCAGCCTTCAAATGAGAAGACCCCGTTTGTGGCACTTTTTTGAAAAGCTTATCAAAAAAGAAAAACGCTCCAGTATTTTTTTGACATTTGTCAATCCATGTGTCAAAAATTCTCAAAAAATGATTGTGTCGGACTTCAAATGGAACTGCCCCAGACGGGTTGGAAATTTGTTTTTTTCTTTAAAAAAAAAAGTTGTATGTGAATAGATCCCTTTTTAAGGGTAGGTTCACAAAAATTTTAAGCCGAAAATTTTCATTGCTAAAAATATTAGTTATAACTGGTTTTTGGATTTTTCGAAAAACAATTTTCTAATCCGCTAGGGGCAATGTTCCATTTAAAGCCTTACACAATTATTTTTTGAGGATTTTTCTTTTTCCATAAGCTTTCCAACAAGGTGCCACAAGCGGGGCCTTCTTTTGAAAAAAAAAGTTGTATGTGAATAGACCCTTTTCTGAGGGTACGTTCACAAAAAATTTTAGCAGAAAATGATGATGATGTTTTTGGATTTTTTGAAGAAATAATATTTAAACCCGTTCCGGCCAATATTCCATTTAAAGTCTCCACCCTGTATAAGTTATATAAAACGTATTTTTTTAAATTATTTTAATACTCTGGTCTGTAAAATAGATCATAGATTTAAAATTTCCAAACGACAGCGTGGAAATAGTTTTGTCCCGTGAAAACTCCGATTTCGTCTACTGGCGTGCCGAGCATACAATTTTGGGGAGGGTTACCTTTCCATCATATTTTATACCATGAACTCTTGCTCTTTGGGAGTGCTAATTAAAACTAAAAATTTTTAACATTCAAAATTTAGTTTAAAATGATTTTTTTTAATTTTAGGCCCTAGTCTACAGGGACGGCAACCTCCTCAGCGGGCCCCTGGAGGCCCTCATCCAACACATGGTGCCCACTGAGGCGTACTACCCCGACCGGGCCTACCTCTTCGCCTTCCTCCTGTCCTCGCGGCTCTTTATCAAACCTCACGATCTCCTCGCGAGGGTCAGGGCACTGTGCGAGCAACAACAAGGATTTGGTTAGTATTTTCAACTACGAGGTTTACGTATTATTTTTATCTACAGGGTTCCTAAGCAAATCCTTAGGGGGCCAAGCAGCCGTGTATAAGACGCAGACAAACGGAAAAGCACATTAGGCAGAAAAGGATGGGCATGAGGCGATGTTTTCACTACATCTTACATCCATTCCAGGTTGTTGTATTCTAATGTTTTTCAATTTCATACCTTTAGGACTTGAATAAAAATTGTTTTTGCTCGACTTTAATACCAAACTGATGAAAGATATCGTAAAAAAAAATATTTTTCGGCTTTTCATTTTGTAACCATTGTCCTTACGCACTGATTACAGGCTGGGGACTGAGATACATGCAAATGCCTAACCTAAAGCGTTCATACACGGCCGGAGAAATCGACTGAGATATTTCCGTAGAAACTTTATCAAGCAAATAGGACGGGTTGACGCCTTCGAACGTCCAACCCGGGTTTTGCACTTTGATTACGTAACGGTGATTTTACCAATTTTTGACCCCCTCCCTATGTAATGTTTTGTAACGGTTTGGCACGCCACTCCCCTAATATTACGTAACGATTTCAAGACTACTACCCCCCCCCCAAAAAAAAAACTCCACTTATTTTCATTCCAAATTTTTCACACAAATGCAAACGCTGTCGAAAACCCCCCTCCCCCCTACGTAAAGTTTTGTAACCCCCCTCCCCCCTATGACCATTACGAATAAAAGTAGAGTATGACCATGGGGGAAATAATTTTTTTCTACGGTATGACGAAAATGTCGAGAAAGTTGAAGAAAAAAATAAAAAAAGTGGCAGAGCTCAAGTTTTTCGTAAAAAAAGCGTTTTTTGTAAAGAAACAAAGCAAAATAAATCTTTTCACCCCTTTTTGGGTGTTACAAATATTGGCAGCCCCTTATTTTTCGCTTTTACCCTCCCGCTAGTTTTGAAGAATTGGTTCGCTACATGTTTCGAGATCATGTCATAAAACACATCGAAAATATCAAATGTAGTGTAGGGCCAGCTTTATTTAAAATCAATAATATCGCAAGCAAAAAGCTCTGCAGGAAAAACAGCGCCGTTTATTGATTTCTTTGGCTGCTAGTGCTAGCTGCATGGTTTGGCCGTTTCCGGATAGATGTCACTAGTAGAACAGAATAGAAAGAAATTTAATTAAAAGCGAAGATATTTCTTTCTAATGTTAACAACCTCACGAGTTTATCGCTTAGTATCGTAAATAATGGACCCTGCCGCCTCCTTTAAGCAAGAAAAAGCTGTGGTTTGGACCTGAAAACATCTAATTTTTAATTAGATTAGATGTGCAAATCTCATGGTGTGGCGGCCATCTAGCGGAATTTGCAGACATCTTGTCAACGGTTATTATTGCAACTATGATTTCTGCTCACAATGAAAGAGTGGCGACAATTTTTTCTCATGAAAGCAGTCCGGAGATAATAACAAACTGGCACCATTGCTCAATATACATGTTTCTTTTGTGCGCGCAGAACTTTCTATGCCATTTCTGTTTGATTTATTGAAATCCTATCCCTAAGGAAAATCTTAGGAATCCTGTATAAAAAACCAAGACTTCTGTTCGAATACCATCTCCGCGGCGTTGCGTCGAATTTTTTCATCAAAGTCACGTTTACGGTATATATTACGTTCGGGCGAGACGTTAACTAACATTGTTGAACATCTATTTCATGTTGCTAAAGAAGGGAGTTTTGCCGAAGGGAGTAAAAAAAATCAAGATAAAGATAATGGTACAAAAATGAACAAGACACAAACGTCTGATTCGACAAATTCCATGTCTACGAGTGGGCACTGGGCACCAAGTTAAACTGCCTAATGACAATTTTTCTGCTATTCTATTTTAGGAAGCCCAAATGTCAGTTGCGGCGCTAGTCAAGCTAGGTTTGCCGAAAGGTTGGTCCAGTTGTTGGCTGAGTGGACGGAAACTTTCCCATACGATTTTAGGTAAGTTTTTCCAAATGAATTGTAATGTATAAAAAATGGGTATTACCGTAGAATATGCTTCTTTTAGTAATCCTACTAATCCATCTGCTTCTTGTACGGAAACGTGGGAAGATACGCCGCGGGATACGCACCCCTAAATGCACTTAATCGCGATTGGCTATCTAATCCATTCTTTTCCTCTCTTGATCCCACATGGTTAAACTAACATTGGGATATTTTAACCTTGGGTTTAGATATAAAACGATAGCTTGTGAAAAACTAAGATAGGAATGTAAAAACCGTTTTGCTCTATCCTTAACCGTTTCGATGTTACGGGCTGTCAAAGTTAAAAAATGTCAATTTTCACCTGTCAATATTTTAAAAACAGTTAAACATAGGTCGCCAACTAGCAATTTTTAGTTGTACAAGTTGTAAAAATTAGAATTTCACTAATTTTAAACGTTGTTTTACAGATAAAGAATAGTTATCATGGCGACGGTCGACAACGTCGACTATTATACGACGCCTAAACGTTTATCACAACTTCAGTCGCCATCACAACTATTTATGACCGTCTATTGTACTAACAGTAATTCCTTAGTTGTGAAGGCGCCGACTACAAACCGGTGTGTGCTAAACCAAAAATTGATCAATTTACTCCACGTTTTCTGGCCGGTTTGTTGGAGACGAGGGCGCGCCTGTTTTCATCTAACCAATTTTTCTGTTCTGTTTGCAACAAGCCAATTTTGGAGCACTGCTGTCTGTCATACAAACGTCAATTAATTCAGTAAAAATAACTAAGAAGTGTATTGTAAAGTTTCTATTAATTTGGTTTGAACATTTTGCACTTTGAAAAGGAACAAATGGTATAAATATTCTTCGATATTTTGACATGTGACAGCTGTCATTGAAGGTGATTCCCCAGTGTGTCGGAAAAAAAGAGGAAGGTCCTGTGTAAACAACAAGGACGGAAATTAAGTGAGCAGCAGAAAGCCAAACTGTGGAGCAATTTCGATTGGGTAAAAATTGAGGCGTGTTCGCGTCTTTAAGTTAGGGGATTCGTTCAAAACACAGTTAAGTAGTTAAAGCAGTCGAGACACGGGACTTCTTTGGTTGTCATAGAAACTAATAAGTGTCGTCATGATTGATTGTTAAAACCATTGTATGCTAATTTGTAAACAAACATTAAAAACTATTTTTTTGCTTTTTTCTACAATAAACTAAGATCTTTTTGCATATAAAAATCCGTATTTTGTTCTTAGGAATCCTAAGCAACATCTTTAGAGGATTTTCGAAGCGATTTTTAAATCATGATTTTTTTTTAATTTCATAAAATCATCTTAATCGAGGCCGCGCTTGTTTTTTAGAGCTACGAACTGTACATTTGACAGTAAACTACCGTCTGTTTATATATTTTGGCATTGGTTCGCATGTTATGATGATGCAAAACATGATATATGACATAGATCATTTTATTTTAATAATATTATGGTGTTAGAAATAGTTTAATTTGTAGTCGAATAGTGTATTTATCATTTTACGTAATGAATAATATTTTGAACAAATAATTGTACTCCAAAACCCACTGAACTATTACTTCAACTGTAGTCGCGATCGCGACGTTGAATCAACCAAAAAATCATCCACCAAATTGGTGCAAAAGTGGGTGGTGTTTGAGTAAAAGTAAACGTTGCGACGCAACGTTGGCACGCGGTGCACAACGTTGAGACGTCGACAAATTGCTAGTTGGGTATAGGACAATATACATAAAATGTACCTAAAATATTTTGTAGAATCCAAAAATATAAAAATATACAGGGTGTTCAATTTAAAATAAGAAAGTTGTTGCAAAGTTTTCCTGCAAATATGAAAATATTTCATAAAGATATTTTACATGGGCTTATGTTAGAATAGAAAGTTTGAAAAGTTTCCATTGTATAGTTTCCAAAATATTCTAATAGGTTACTCACCTTAGGACAACCGGTATATGTAACAAGTCACAAATTGCTTTGGATGGATTTTTTCGGACTGTTTTAATCACGTGCATTTGTACAGCTGTGTGTAGATGTACTGCGTCGTTATTAACGATCCTTTCTTTCTTCTGAGGTGACACTGCTCGTGCAACTGACTCAAAGTTAATTGAGAATTTTGGGTATTTTTCAGAGATGAACGGATGATGGAACACGTAAGAAAAGTAACGCAGCAGTGCATAGCCATTAACTCGAGTCTGCGTGCCAACGTATCCCAGTTATTACATAATTTACATCCCAGATTGACGGCGTTGGAGGAGTACGAAAAATCCATAGAAAATCAGGTAATAAAGTACTTTTTTATATATATATATTACGGATTCATTACTTAAATAATACAAACTACTGAAATAACAAAGCTAATGTCGCCTATGTATCCACTAAAACAATAATCTATCTAAGAAGAAGTTAAAAAACCTCCAAATCAGTTACTTCAACCGAAAAGAAACTAAAAAAACAAAAGATCAAAAGATCTTGGGTGGAAATAACGAAAATTCAAACTTGGATGAGCATCCCACAAGGAACACACAAAAGATCAAAGCGAAAAGAGAAATTATTAAACGATGTTTCGCCCTGGGTAACCAGCGTGGGCTCATCAGTAGTTTCACTGGTCACCCTCCACTATACATCATTAAACGCCATCATACACTTTGATTTCCAACCTTGAACCACTCACAAATAGGCATCGTTCCGCACTGGTAATTACTTATCCAAGTTACCTGATACGAATTCGTCCTGGCATGTTAATATTTCCAGTAGGATTATGCTCCTAAGGCAATTAAAACAAAGAAGTTAAAAAACCTCGAAATCAGTTACTTCAACCGAAAAGAAACTAAAAAAAAACAAAAGATCAAAAGGTCTTGGGTGGAAATAACGAAAATTCAAACTTGGATGAGCATCCCACAAGGAACACACAAAAGATCAAAGCGAAAAGAGAAATTATTAAACGATGTTTCGCCCTGGGTAACCAGCGTGGGCTCATCAGTAGTTTCACTGGTCACCCTCCACTATACATCATTAAACACCATCATACACTTTGATTTCCAACCTTAAACCACTCACAAATAGGCATCGTTCCGCACTGGTACTTATCCAAGTTACCTATTACGAATTCGTCCTGTCGTGTTAATATGCTCATCCAAGTTTGAATTTTCGTTATTTCCACCCATCTTTTGTGTGTTCCTTGTGGGATGCTCATCCAAGTTTGAATTTTCGTTATTTCCACCCAAGATCTTTTGATCTTTTGTTTTTTTAATAATCTATCTATTATAACGCCTAATCTTCTTTAAGGTTTCCGCTCTCCATTGCCTGTCTCAGGCCTTCGTTCCAAGAACGCCGTGGTCTGCCTCGCTTTCGTTTTCCTGGTGGCCTCCATTCAAAGATTCTTTCGTTCCATCGTTCTTCAGGAATTCTTAATACGTGACCAAACCATTTGCGTCCAATGGTTCAACTTTTTTTATACCTTCATCAAAAACACGATTTTTATTAACTGTCCGAAAATAAACAAATCATGGCTTTTGCTGTTTCCAATGCAAAAAACTTTTTTTTGTTCAAGCATGCAAAAAAAATATCCCGTCGATTTTTTACCCAAATTTTTGCACACGTTCGATAAGAATAGGCTAAATAGTTCCAGAGATTACACGCTTTCTACACACCTATGTTAAGAAGTTTGAGATATGTTGTCGGGCTTTTTAAAACATTTTAATTTTGTTTTTTAGACAAACACCGCCCCATCGGACGAGAATTACTGTCCGGACATCTCAGAAATTTGTCCGAACCCGGCCGTTTTAGCCCAGCAGCTGACCCATGTTGAACTAGAAAGGTAATACCTTAAGTTTTACATACGAAACTGATGTTCTGACAAAGTTTAGTCCCAAGAAAAAAATGTGTTAAGAAAAATTTGCTTAATCTTACCATAAAAACGGCACGTTACTAGTTGCTACAATTTGCGAGATATCAGTCGTTTCGTTTTACGAAAAAAAAATCTAAAACTTTTAAAAAAATTTAAACTTTCTTGACATTTTATGGAGAACAGAATAATATCCTCCTTATATATACAAAAGACCATAAAAATTTTTTCAATCCTTTTAATCAAAATGAACTTATCTAGGATTTTCCTAAGAAAATTCTCTTTAAAAAAAAGATTCATCCGGATTTTTGCCCTCTATGTATATTGCCCCCCGCCTAACAAAACATTATCAGTGTCCTACAATAAATATCATGATTTTGATGCCATTTCTTTATTTTTTAGGTTATCCTTTATCGGTCCAGAAGAATTTGTGCAAGCTTTCGCCAAGGAAAACCCTCATTTGGAAACTTCCTTTAAAGACTTGAAAAAGACCCGAAATTTGGAGCAGTACGTCCAATGGTTCAACAGGTTGAGCTATTTTGTGGCCACACAAGTTTGCAAAGTAAGTTACCACATCTAAAAAATCGACAAAAAGGAGTAGCTATACTCTTTCGCAGATTTTAGTAGTACTCCATTGATTAGATTAGATAATGCATGCACTTTATTTGGCGCCCATTATAAGACATTTAAAGTAGGCAAGCCATTTTTGATTCCTTGTTGTTAGCGTATCTTTGATGCGTTTGTGAAAGCGAGATACGATACGTTTTTGGATTGGTACTACCCTATAATAAATCAACTCTGATAATGAGCAACAATTTTCTAGAAAATCCATGACAGCATAATGACAATTTTTTTATTTATATACTTACTGAAATAATTTTTTTTTAGCAAACAACAAAACTGAAAAAACTCGTTTATAATCGAGGCAACTCGTTTATAGCCTTCCTGATTTTGGATCCTTTGGACCTTAAATATAATTTTCTCCTTTTCCGTCTTTCTTCCTCCAGTTTTATTGGATCTTCTTTAATTTTTTTCATTCTTTCTTTGTCTAGATTCCTTTTTTCTTTTATAACAACCACAGACTGAGGATTGGTCCTGCCGTTCATAAACAGATTTCCCGCGTTTTTGTAGACAAATAGGTACAGTCGCTAGCAGAAGCAATGGAATATGTCGCACCTCAGTTTTTCTTAAATTTTTAAAACACTTATCTTTTATTGTCTGTTAGTACGATTAGGCCAAAATAGTAATAATTTTTAAATTTTTGTCATCAATACTTAAAAAACGTGCTTGTCTCAAGCAGCATGATGAGAATTTTGGCTATTTTTGAAACTTTAAATCTTATTTATTCGGAAACTATAACTCTGAGAAAAATCTGTACTGTTCACCTTCCTAACTTAAAGAACTTAACTAAAAAATATAATTTTTTCCACTACAGCTCTTCTGTACAAGGAGATATACATTGTCCATCCCAAAAGTAACACTTTTCGCGGATCCACCCATTTGTGCAACTTTAAGTGTCTATTAACAACCTTGCCACTAGACCCTTTTACACTGTATACAGTTTGCTAATTAATAAAATATATATATTTTTTTCAGTATCATAAAAAAAAGCAAAGGGTAAAAATCGTAGAATACTGGATAGAAACCGGGAGAGAGTGCTTCAATATTGGAAACTTTAACAGTCTGATGGCCATCATAGCGGGACTCAATATGTCACCAATTTCAAGACTGAAAAAAACCGTAAGTACCTATAGCATTTTTAATTTATGGAAGAAATGACACGCATAAAAAAAACGCTTAACCTGTTTCCTCTTTTAAAATTATTCATGGATATGGTATTATTTTTGCTAGAAGTTATTTGAAGATCGGTAGTAGTTTGAATTTTCAAAAAGTTATTTGGGGATGTAGTAGCCGGGCGGCGGCCCAAGGACTTGCAAGTAGCCCCTAGCACTCCGTTTTTGCCTCACCCAAACTCGTTCCTTTAATCTATTACCTCCTCTGGAGATAGTTGTAGTTGATTTTTCAAAGGTTGAAGTTATTTGGAAATGGTAGTCTACTAGTAGACGTTTTAAGCTTTGTATTAAACTTTTTTGTTATGTTTTATATTAGTCTATCTTATCTAGTCCACTATAACATAATGATATATCTAAGGTTTCTTTTAATTATGCTTGAAATATTAGACTGAGTTTTTGTTGGTTTATTAGTAGTTTGTACTTTGCTTATATATGTATTTTGCTTATATATGTATTTATTTTTTATTTTTTGCATTGTATTTTTAGTTAATTTTAGGGGACCGAACTGAGATCAATTTTAATTGTTTTCGGCTCCTTTTTGCAACTTTTTTATTATTATTACTTATTTTATTGTACAATTTATTATTTCTCTTGCAAATAAATACATTATTTATTTATTTATTTACTAGTTGATTTTTCAAAATTCTTAGCTATTTAGGCATGGTGTAGTAAAGAAGATATATGGAGATGGAAATCAGTACTTGATTTTTCATTACTAGCAGTGAACAGTGTTTGGTGTTACTACAAAAGATATTTTGAAATATCAAATAATAGTACCCTAGAAATGGCTTAAAATGAGATATCGCATATTACATATCTTAAGGTTCTGGCTAGTTTCTCTAAGAACGTATTGAAAAACCAGCTATAACGACATCGTTTATACCAACATATCGTTTATAACGTTTATAATGACAAAAATGTGCTTAGTTTTGGGGCTAACATTACGACGCGATGCGACGGAGCAAAACTGCTGCAATAATGTGGCTGCCTGCAGTGCCTGCTGGTATATGCGCTGTTAATTCTCTGATAAAATAACTAGGTGCTGCTGCTCTTTTATCTTGATGTCGAATTCAGTTGACCTCATTAGCTTTCGTACGACGCTAAGATTTCTGTGATTTTGCGTTTCTTCAGAAAATGCAAGAAAAAATTGAGAAGTAATATGATGGTATATGCAATATCTAGTATTATGATTTCATGTAGATTTACATAATATTATCTCTACATATAAAATAAATCTCTAGAAAGACTATTTCTGTACATTAAATATTGTTGGTGTTAACTTCTAACCAAACCGTATAGATATCAACACTACAAAGTATTGTAAACAAAAAATATCCCACCCCTCAACTTCCACTGACAAGAAAATGACAACAGGTTTTGGTAGGATTTAAATATATTTCAATGTATTTTAAAGTATTTCAATGTATTTCAAAGTATTTTAATGTATTTCAATATATTTCAAAGTATTTCAATTATTTTAAACAAAATTTGCACACCTATTTCAGGAGTGTCCCACCCCTCGACCTCAACTGACAAGAAAATGACGACAGATTTTGGTCGGATTCCAAAATATTTCAAAATATTTCAATGTATTTTAATGTATTTTAAAGTATTTACAAACAAAATTTGTACACCTATTTCAGGAGTGTCCTCAGACTAATAACTAAAGAGAGACCAAACATTCCTTATTAGAATCCTCTAATGTTTACAATCCAACACCCTTCTGGACGATTATATGAACAGAAAAGAGATAGAGCAATAAAACGGCAACACTGTCAAAAATTGCTTTTCCCATTACCAGTGGCGGCGTTAATTTTAATTTAAATATATAAATGTGAAAACGAGATATAAGGTAGGGTTGGTCGGATTTTCTTATTCAAAAGAATTAACTGCCAGAACTTGCATAACCACAAAAAATAGATTTATTCAAGGATAAAGTTTAGTTTGAGGAATGTAGGTATTTACGAACAGATCAAAAGTTTACCAAAGAGCACTTGAAATGATTTTTAGGTCAATTATTCAATATGGCTGTTATATATTTTTTTTAATTGTGCAGTATCCCACAAAACAAAAGTAAAAAAAAATATTTTCATAGCAAAAAAAAACGGTTAATAACCCGTTTTATAAAGTTTTTGTCCAAAAAAAAACACGCTAATAAACGGCTTATTAAGCGTTTTTTTCACTATGAGAATAATGTCTCTTTTAGTTTTCTTTAGTGGAATATAAACTTTATTTATCAAATTAAGAGAACTTTTTATGATGTTAATTATGAAAATTTTAAGGCCAACAAATTTTATTCTTTACACATTGGCTGCATGTTCATTTCTGAATACAGAACACAAGAAAAATTTAAGGAAGAGGTAAAAAATTAATTACTAGTAGTTTTTCAGGAAACAGGAGTCAAAAAGGCAAAAAAATAAATAATAAATATTAATGAAAATAAAAATAAGATTAGCTCAGAGTAAATATCTCCAAAACGGTTTTATTCACATTATAGAAAGTACCCAGGTACCCATTAAAATACAAAAAATACCTGCCCCAGTACCTGACCTGATCAGCACTTGGTCTTATTGTCTTCTCTTGTTATGTATAAATTATAATAAATAAATATTTTACATGCTGCAAAAGGAGCAAAATTATCTGGTACTTTTGTTTCTTAAAAAAGATTAGTATTAGTCTTAGATTTTTGATGTATTAATAGTATAATCATAAGCTTTTTACGCAGTTTTTTACCTCATACTACGCTCATGACTAACGTAAAATGACAGGATCTTTCTTACCTCCGAAATATTAGTTCTGGGCTGGAATATCCGCTTTTATTGCATACCAGGCAATGGTAAACCATTTTGTTGGTCCTCAAAATAGCTTGATACAGTTCTTTTTTCACAAATAGTCACAATAAAATACAAAAATCACCGAACAACACAAACCCCCGTTAACAACAACGCCGTCAGCTGCAACCAAACATGTCGGCATTTATTCGCGGCTCGTCGAAAAAACGTTGCCGGCTTGTGTTCTTTTTTATAAATCTCGAAATTCTACTTATTAAAAATTAAAAAAAGTTAATTATTGAGACTAAAAATTAGGACTAAGAATTAAGTTATTAGCATAAGAAAAATTATCCTATAGAAAAATATGTCAAATAATCAATAATATTATCAAAAGAGCTTCAAGAAGTTTATGAATTGTTTTGTTTCTAGGGAAACCCCGCGGTAAATTGGCAACCATGTATTTTTTGGGAAATAAACATTGTGGCTGGTTGATCGGGGTAATATTGTTTACTGTTATATCTCATTTTTTTTTATTAATCTGAGGGAGTGTCTCACCCCTCGGTTTAGGATATGCTAAAACGAATGATCTTTTTCGATCTTTCTAACAGTAAAAAATTATAATATAAAGTTATAAACGATTTTTACTGTAGTTTTCAACGCTAGAAGTTATTTGGGGAAAGTAGTGATTGATTTTTAAACGGTCCTATGTATATAAAATCAAATTAGTTTTTTTAATAAACTTAAAAATCGAATTTATTATCTTTACATAGTTTGGCACTCATCATTTGACTTGACATTTTCTCGACATTTTTCAGTGGAACAAGATCCAATCGGGCAAGTTCGCCATCTTGGAACACCAAATGGACCCGAGCAGCAATTTTAGCAGCTACAGGAGCACCCTTAAGGCCGCAATGTGGCGCAGCGCCGGGGCGACCGATCAACGACAGCGGATAGTCATTCCGTTTTTCAGTTTGCTAGTCAAGGATTTGTACTTTTTGAACCAGGGCTGCTCCAGCAAGTAAGTTGAGAAAAATACTAGGATGTACCCCACCAACAATGAAAGGTGGTAAGGTGTATTTGCTTTATTGGCAATATTGGCAAGTGAATGCCATTGGTTATTTACTACAGTAGTATTATTGGCAAAATTGCCCTACTTTGCCAATGATTATTTACTGGTGCTGATCAAACGCATTGCCGGATATCGTGTCTTTTGAACGCCGCATTTTTTAAATTTCCCGCGCGATTGACATCTGTCGTGCGGTTGACAACTTGACGTACTTGCCGACGCATTTTAATAATATTCTGCGGATTCTTCCTATGTGGGTTCCTTTTGGTGGTTTGTTTTTTGTGTTTTGCAAGTTTTCTTTTAAAATTGGCTTAAATTTAGTTTGAGTTTCAAGTCACCATGGATGTGGAAACCGATACTGCGTAAGTACTCATATTCTTTTGTTCTTAAATAAGGTCGGCCTAGAGTGGACTTAAAAATGTTCAGAACTACCAGTAAAGCGACCGAAAATCGTCATTTTTGCTGGGTTTATACAGGCATATAAAAATTAAAATAAAAAATAATAACTTTGAACCGAACAGCACACAGCTTCTGCACATGTATACAAAAGTGAATGACACCAATAGTTGAAATAATTAAACTAAACTCCATCATGCTGTTTTCCTTAATAATATCTGTTAAAAACAAACCAAAAACTGCAAAAAACCCCCATTTAAATTACAAAAACAAATGAAAGTGAGGTTATGTGCGTCAAAGGAGCATGCTCAAATCCGTTTTAAGATAAAAATAAATGTTAAAAGTTAGTCATATTTTTATTTATGCTGTATAAATGCCTACACTGTTCCCCATAAGCCCATTCAACTTTTATTTTAATTTTAATTATTTTTTTTTAAATTTTTATTTTGATTTGCCTGTATGAACCCAGCATTAAATCGTGATCTAGATGCCACTTTACGGACACTAATAATTTACAAATTTCTTTTGTAATCGAGCAAAACCGTTCTCAACTAAAAAGCCAGTTAACTCCTACCTGTGTTCAGCCTTCAGTGCCATTTAGCCTACTGTTGCCGCCATTTTTATAACCAAATTGACAGGTAAAACATGAATTTTCTCTCAGTTTGGTGTCACTATGGCCTCTATAGTAGGCTAAAGGATATTATATCAAAAAAGAGTTAACTGGCTTTTTAGTTGAAGTGTTGGATCGAGCCATCTAAAGATTCTCAATTCAGTATATGTCCAAGTCATTTTCTAACACTGAAATTTCTCTTGCTGACCCAGAGAATGATGACCATTAAATTTCTTGTGAAACCGAACTGTCTTTAGTTAATATCTTAAAATCTTTTTTAAAATTAATTTGAAAAAACTCGTCTGTGGTACTATTTTTTTATTTTAACGAAAATTTGCCAATAAAACAAATAGATTAAAGTTTTTAATTTTTTTTTTTGAGAAACCGATATTTTGTCACTTTTTAAGCAAAAAGGGCTACTTTTTCCTAAAACTAAATACTGATTTATCCAAAAAAATAATTTACAGCTATACTTACCACAATTTAAACTTTTAGATTCTGTAAAAAATCCTTTAAGAAGTCAACCAACTTTTCCTCATTCTGTTGTTGAAGATGCTACTAAGGCTTGGTTACAGGCTGCCTGTGACTGGAAAGGGGGCAGAACATCCAGGAAAAAAGATGCTGAATAAATCTTCATCTTATCTTATAACAAGAAGAAGGAAGTACTAAGTTTTTAAATTTTTGGCCAAGGAATTTTTATATAAAGCAACTGAAGCAAACCTTATTTTTTTGATTCACAATCAAAGAGATTCTAAATAAAATTTTCCCTGTTGCAATTTACTGTTGTATGGAAAACCTCTTCTTAATAAATATTTAAATCAATTTATGAAAAAATTTTCCTCTATCTTTGGCATGACCAAACGACAAATATTCATATAGTTTCCATTCCTGTCTTCATGTTAGGATATAAATATAAGTGTTTGTTTATAGTAACATTTATTTATTTATTACATATTGGTTTTTCTAGGAATTTTGTGCATTATTTTATTTTTAATCCACAATCATTACAATTTTTATTTTATGCATAAATACTTTAAATAGGGAGAAAAAGCCAATTATCACTGGTATCGGAATTTGCATCTGTATCCCTATTGAGCCGACCAATCAAGGAGGTGCGTTTGCGGGGGTTTGGCACTTAGTGGTAAGGGTGATTCACCATATTTTCCCAACTACATAACTCATTTATTCTTAAAGATAGAAAAAAAAAAATAATATAAAAGTTGCTAGTTTTTCACAAATTTTAAGAAAATTTAACCAAAATTTTCAAAATGTCAAATTTCGACATCAACTTTCTTATTTCAAATGGAACACCCTGTATATTTTTCAAGAAAAACGTTGACTTAAGAGCAATGTGTTGAACAAAGAACCACCTAGACTCTTTTTCCTTGGCTAACACATCGCCCTTATGGCAAATTATTTTTTATTTCACTCGAGAACTGCTTAAGATAAACCTTACAAGATCTACCGAAATTTTAAAAAATATACAGGGTGTTCAATTTAAATTTGACATTTTGAAAATTTTTATTGAATTTTCTTAAAATTTGTGAAGAACTAATCAACTTTTGTATTTAAACTATTTTTCTATCTCTAATAATAAATGAGCTATGTAGTGGGAAAAATATGGTGAATCACCCCATACATTTTTTGCCAATATTGCCTGCAATGCAATGGTATTTAGTATGCAGTGCTCCTCTACATTTAAACCATGCTAAGTGTGTATTTGCCATCATTTTAAACGTATTCGTTGCCGTCGCTCGGCCGGTGGCTCACACAGGAGTGTTTAAGGTATTTATAACGCACAAATTGCCGTGCGTCAAATTCTCATTGCCAATAGATGCCAATATTTGTAAGGCACTTTGCCATGCCGGCATTGTTTGTGGGGTATGTTCATGTATGCCTAAGGACCTCTCTTAATACCAGAAAAACAAGGGCCTTTTAATTTAAAAAAATTAGTACCTACCAAAATTAAATTAAAATTTTAACACCAACTTTTTTCACTAAATTATTACTTTTATTATAATGTCCGGCCATGCAAAATTTAGTTTTTTTCTTGTGATTTCTACAAGATATACCAAACAAAAAAAAAATTGTGAATTGAATTTTTTTCTTGTTTTCGCCTCCCCTATCACCTGTCAAGATATTTTCACTTAAACTTTTTGCACCCTGTATATTTTCAATTTTATTTTAGACTCCCGAACGGCAACATAAACTTCCAAAAGTTCTGGCAACTGGCCAAACAGGTGACCGAGTTCATGGCCTGGAAACAGGTCACGTGTCCGTTCGAGAAGGACCACAAGGTCATCAGCCTGTTGCAACACGGGCCAATCTTGAACGAGAACTCGCTGGCGCTCGCGAGTTTCGAGTGCGAGCCTCCCGACACCCACCAGGAAAAAGAGCGGTGTAAAACACTGAAAGCCGAGGGAAGTAATAATTCTAACTAAACTCACATATACAAAGACCACTATAGTCAGAGAGCTGGCGAAAAAAAGGGCGAGAGGACATATAAGAGGACTCTATAATCAGCAAGCTAGCTATGAGGAATGTTTTGGGAAGGCTAAATCGATTTCTTTATAGCTGATGCAATAGCAAACATCAAAATCATAAAACGCATAGCATCAGTCCCAGAGATTAAAAATTTTTTAACTTTGTTCAATTGCCATTTATATGTATAAACAGTTTTGTTATTGAATTTTTGTATTCTGCATAAAATTCTAAATATCTTTTACGCATCATTTCTATATGTAGCTATCTCTCTTAGGGATTTTGAGTTGTAAAATATTTTCTTACTTTTAAATCGAATTTTACTGTTACTGTGCTCCTGTTTATCAGGAAGAACTTTATATTATCATGCCCTTACTCGGCTGGCTTTTGGTCCTTTTATATGGTCAAAGTATAGTCCATCCTAAGGATATCAGCCTATCCAAAACTATTTCCCTTTTTTTCGCGAGCTCTCTGACTAATAGGAGCAGATTTTTAACAATTTCTTGAAAACTGCCTTACCAATTCATAACAAAAACGATTTTCTCAAAAATATTTTCAAGTTTTCAAGAAATTACTAAAAAACCTACTTACCATTTTCATAGTCGGTCCTAACTGTAGTTATGCTATCCTTCTCTCTTTCACTCAGGTTAAAAAGAGACAAAGAGAAGAATCATTTACATAAGTATATCCAAAAATGGCATTAAAAAATGTTTTGATTTTTTTTATATATATTTTCAAATTGTTCCGCACTTCCTACAATTTTTTTTAAACACAAAACAGGTACAAATAATATGAATTTAAATGTTGATTATTTTCTTCTTTATTAATTTTTTTTATTTTGTTATTACGTGTATTTTTTATGTATATTTTAATTTAGTGAATAGATAAAACAAAAAGTACCTACCTAAAAGTATTGCAAAAATCGTTTATTTTTTTAACTTATGTATTATGTTTTTTTTTCTGTAAATATTGTGCCTAATTTTTAAGTAAGGTTACATTCTAAAAACACCATTGTGATTTTTTTAGCTTTGTATTTTAGGTGTATCTATTAAAATAATAATAAGTTTTATTTGGACACTCACATTAATGCTTATATTTAAATGTTGTACAGGGTATTCCAAATTGGGCACTTTTGAGGGGGTCTAAGTCCAGGGGAAATACACAAAAAAACTGACCCCCCACTTACGAGGCTTAATTTTTACAAGAAGTTAGGTGAAAACCGCATCTTGACGAATTTTTCTTGTCACTTTTAGTTTTTGAGATATAACACAGTTGTAACAAGTTGGTGTTTTTCTTATGGAATGACCCTTTTTCTATTTGAATTTTAAAATCAGCTTTATATTTCTATCTTCTATCATCTCTATTTTTAAATATTTTGATTTCTAATATTGTAAAGTGAGTAAAAAAATAAATAAGATAGTAATAGAAAAAATAAATGTGTAATAAAAAAATTAAAATATATAAATACAATACAATAAAATAAAACACAAAAAGAATGTCAAGCTGATTTTAAAAATTGAATAAAAAAATTGTCATTCCATAAGAAAAATATCAAATTTGTGTTACATCTCAAAAACTAAAAATGACTGAAAATTCTGCAAAACTCCAAACGGAAATTTTCACAAATAAAAAATTTATAGACCCCATCCCAATGCAAGCCCTAATGTGCAGTTTTTATCTTTAATCCTCTCTTTAAAATTAAGACACGCAATAGGAGGTCAGTTTTTTCTATTTCCCCTGGAAGTACCCACCTTAAACCCCCCAAAAGTGCTTAAAATCAAACACCCTGTACAAGGTGATTCATTATATTTTAGCATGCCCTTTTAACTTAATATGGAAGACAGAAAAATTTGTAAACATGAAGTTTACATAATTTTTCGTAATGCATTAAATTTGAAATTTTAAATGAGACACTCTGTTCTGTGCTGTTTCTGTACCATTAAAAAATAACCATTTTAGAATTGCCAGATACTAAGGGTCTATGTTTAAAATTTTTCCATGGCTAATATTCATGTTTAAATATGTATGATGCAAACATGCAAACATAATATCTTAAAACATGAAAATCTTGGAAAATACAAAAGAGAGACTCATATATCTTTAAGGGTTATACAGTAGTATATGATATATGTACTTAAAATGCTTATTTTTTAAGGATACACAAAAAACATAATATACATAATATCATTTAAAATCTCAAATATCAAAATTGGTAGGCTCTATGTTACTTTCATTTAGCATCCATAACAAGTACTATAATGAATCACACTGTACTATTATATACTTTGACAAATAATTTTTTAAAAACACCTTTTTTACCACTTCTCATAAATTTCAGTCAACAGATTTTGCAAAGTCTTCTAAACTGGTTTTTATAAAACTATTTCTGATATTTTATACAGTAATGTTTTTTTTTACAAAAATATAATAATTAAACTTTGTACTTAATATAGTATTGTAGTAGTTGCAGTATTTTTTCTATTTCAAAATATGCCTCCAATTTTAATTCATTTTCTGCAAAAATTTGAAAACCTTGCCATTTTATACAAAGTTAATTTTAATAAATTGTAAGAAAAGTTATTTTTTAATTTAAAAAACCTTCCATTAAAAATAGTGAATTGTCTTTTATGTCAAATAATACTCATTCTTATTCAAATAATATTTGCCAAAAGTTTTATACTTTTGTTAAATATCAATTAAACTCGTATCTTAATAGATATTAAAAAAATAAGAAAAGACTTACAATTTTGTCAGTATTCTAGTCATTAGTCTATAGGAACCTTCATTATAGCATATATAGTTTGCCTAAATATCCAGAGAGCCTCCCCTTACTGCGAATATGTTCTTATACCTATATTGCTCTCCACAAAAAAAAATCTATTCTAAGAATATTTTGCTGGAGGATAGTTGATCGCAGTAGCCTGGGATCCAACTCTGTTTTTATTGCATTTTAGCAGCTTTTACTATAATTATTAAGTATAGAATGTAAAAATTTTATTTGCTTTGTAATAAGTCTAGGTGTATAAGTAATTAATGATAGTAAAAATGTTTTTGTGTAAAAAATATAATGGTACTAAATTCTATATTCATAGGGTTTTATTTCAAAGTTTTTATTCAATTAGAGGTCGTCTTTGTTGTAAAGTAATTCATAAGAATAAGAAATTTATTAGAAACTGATCAGAGACATTTTTGTTAGAATTTAGTGTAAAAAGAAGCCTATCAGATTTTTTCATAAAAAAAGGAGAAAAAATTATTAAAAATATGGTCCTACCCTGTCCTTTCTTAAAAATTCCACCTAATATAGTACTGATGAGGTTATTTTGATATTTGAAATTAATGTCTTGCATGCATTAGGATTTCCTATTTGACAATAAATAATTATTAGTATTAAAAACAAGTATACATCCTGACAACTTTTTTGGGGAAGTGGCTTAAAAAATGTTTAGTTAAAATTGGACCCATTGTTTCCTGGAAGTTGAATACCAATCTAAACAAATCATAAACTGTCAATGGGTGAACCAATCTGGCAGGAGGTATATAAAAATCTTGGCCGAAACTAAAATTATGAGCTCTGTCAGGTGCAGCACCCTTTTGACCAGTTATACCTTTATGGACATTACCTATTTCTAGGTAATAAACAAATTAAACTAACTAAAAATGTTTTGTTTATAAATTCGAATAAATTTGAGGTCAGTCTAAAAACCCCAGACTTATTTTAATGTAAAAACACACAAAGGCTGTATGTTTTTACATCTAAAAGTTATATATTTGTAATTTTTTTAATGTAGCACAAAATTTCAGCTTACATAATTAATTCTAGTAAAATTAAATTCTGAAATTTCTTTGTGAGTTGAGCAGAGGAACTAAATCCTGTGTTGCTTGGTATAAACTAGTATAAAGAAAATTTAAACAAAATAATTTCTCAAAAATTAATAAACCTTTACTTAAAAATAGAAAACAAATATCTAATACAAAATATGGTAATTATGCAGTATACGGTTTTCTGCCATTTTTGATTTTTTATGAAAAATTCTTTATGGGGGCACCTACTAGGGTCCCTAGGACCCCAAATCCGCCTGCGCCTGTTGGTTTTTGTTTTTTTTAAATTTTTTTTTCACTAAAACAACCCAATCCCACACAGACTAACCTAATCCAAACCAACCCAAAACAATCAAAAAAACACATTACAAACCCCCCCCCCCCGGGCATCCTTTTTTCTCTAAAAAAAAAAAAATTGGGTGCAGGCAGATTTGGGTCCTAGGGACCCTAGTAGGTGCCCCCATAAAGAATTTTTCAAAAAAAATAAAAAATGGCAGAAAACTGTATACTGAAAAAAACCAAAAAACAACCGCCGCAGGCGGATTTGGGATCCTAGGTGTGCCCCCATAAAGAACTTTTCATAAAAAATGAAAAATGGCAGAAAACCGTATACTGCACAATTACCCAAAATATAAGTAAAACTCACCCACATGAAGAACCCTGACATGTCTTTAATTTTCTTTGAGCCCTACTTCAGATGAAAATTAAAAAAATTCTTAGATGACAAAATAACAAAAACATAACCTAACACGGACCAAATGCACGGATGTAAACAAATGAAAATGCCAGACAGACCGAACCCAATTTTTTTTCTGTGATGAAAAATGCAAATATTTCAGTGCCCTTATTTTTTCGCGTTATGGGGAGCAGTCAACAGATGTCGCTTACAACAAGGCCGACACTTGCAGCAACCTGCCATGAATGACACTTGACAGTTGTGACTTTCAATTCTGTCACTTGTCAACTGAAGTATCTGAAAATTTGCGGAAAATGTGGAGGTTTACCAGTTTTATTGAATTTCTCATTAATTTATATTAGAATCAGTGCAAAAATCACAGAAAAACAAACCAAACACTTACGCCTCAGAAACTCGTTAAACAGTGAGCCGATTTTAATTGACTAAAAGCATGGGTAACGTACAGGCCTTGTCTTCGGCGCCCCCGCCACCTCCGCCCTCAGGAGCAACGTACGCGCCCCCCAAGAAAGACATTTGCGATCCCCCTGTGAGTGTTACAGGTGAACAGCTAGAAAATCCCGGGCCCCTGGAGGAGATACACACCAAGTGCAAGAGTGAGTTTGTTTTAGGTTATCTCTTATCTAACCCAGTTTATTGTGTTAAGAAAATACATGATCACATTGAAAAATAGTATTGATATTAGTTATTTGCAGATATGCCTGTAAAGTGATAAACTGCATTTAAAAATGTATGAAGCACATGACTTATCAACTTATTTTGGTAATTATGCAGTATACCGTTTTCTGCCATTTTTGATATTTTATGAAAAATATGGGGACACCTACTAGGGTCCCTAGGACCCCAAATCCGCCTGCGCCCGATTTTTTTTTTAAGAGAAAAAAGGGTGCCCGGGGGGGGAGGAGGTTGTAATGTGTTTTTTTGGGTTGGACTGTGTTGGATTGGGTTGTTTGGTCATTTGTTGGTATTGTCATTTTAATCAGTTTTTTGTTTTCATTTGACATTTACAAAAATGGATGATAGCTTATTGATTGAACAACTTCAGGGTTTCCCTGACATCATTCTTGTTTATTTGAAAAACTGCTCAATATCATTTTGTTCATGAGTAAAGCACCTTCTTTTTCAGACACCTATTAGTCCCACAGCACAAGTTACATGGCTAAGAAGAAATATATAGTATGTTTTCACATCATATTCAATACATATCAAAAATCAAGCATCTTGTTCCGATCTTGTTCTTTCATATTAGGAGTCCACTGGAGAAAGGTGAAATGTCCATCCCAAATTGTTTCGAGAAAATTCCACTTTTTGCATGGACTCTACTCCTTTTTTCACTGTATAGGATATTTTTAGATGACATTTATGAAAACACACCCTTCCCTTTTTCAATTTGGCATATAAATCTACTACTAAATTCAGACTTGTTGCCATGTTTAACTCAAAATTGACACAAAATGTAACATTTTGCCTTTCTCCTGTGGACTCTCAAGAAAAAGAAGACAATCTTTTCAATACATATTGAATACAATGTGAAAACAAGCTAATAAACTGCAGATGTGCCTCTCCATCCATCTAAAACAAATAGATTGAAATTGTTGCCATAGATTGCTAAAGCAACTGGGTAAACAAAATTAAAAACATTACATTTTATTTTGCCCCTGAAATCCTGTGTAGATTTTTGGGACATGTTAACTTGCATGTTAACTTACAAAGCATCAATTTTTTAGTACAACCTAAAAGCACATTTTTACAGCCATGTCCTACCAGGGCTGTGTCCTACAAGAAGCTAATGGTTGACCAAGTCACATTACTACCCAAATCAGCAAAATTAGTGTCAAAATGTTTTACTTACCTTTTTATAAGAAAATACACCACCCAGCATCCTTACAAAAAGTGACCAAATTTAAAAGTATACACCTCCTTTTGAATTAAAAAAAAAAAATAATAAAAATTGGAAAAGTGAGGTTATATATAAAAAATTAATTCTTGTGACATGTGCACCTCTGTTTTCATCTTTTATCTTTATAAAGTCTTACAGGTGTTCCTATGTTTAACTCTTATTTTTATTTTTAATTTAATTTAATTTTTCCTTTATAAACCCAGCTTCAGACAATGGACAATGCAGTTTTGAAATGGAAGCAAGGGCTCTAGGGAACATTTTTTCTCATTGGTACGACCACCAATACCTAACAGACAAGCCAATAATTATTGCTGTCAAAGTTTGGTATGGCGCATTTAAGAACCAGATTAATTGGCAACTACAACTTTGTCAAAACAATGTTAAAATCATCGATGTACTAACCTAGTATGTCGATGGTTAAAATCGATGTGAAGACCAGTTTCCATTTAAAAACTTTTTTTTTAGTAATAAGTATTTATTATTATTTATTTGGAAGTGAATAAAAGTTGAAAACTATAATCTAGGCTTTTTAAGATGTCTGGTACTGTTGCTGAGGTCTAACTTACTCATACTTACCAAATAATTAAATTTTCACTTTCTTTCATATGTATTTTTAAATTGTAGATGTATTTCCAACATGTTTTGAGGGAGCAAGAATTATGCTTACCAGAGGACTAAGTAATCACTTTCAAATCTCACATACCATCAACATGAGCTCTGTAACTCCGAGCGGTTACAGGTTTGGAGCAACTTATGTTGGAACAAAACAACTATCTCCTAGTGAAGCCTACCCTATTTTATTAGGAGACATTGACCCTACTGGAAACCTAAACGCAACAATTATACATCAAATTCAACCGGGGTTACAAGCCAAATTTGGTGCTCAAGTAAGAACAAGTTCAATATAATACAATAACTTTTTGAAATTCAAGTTTAACTATTAAATGACAGTGTTTTTGATTAAAATTAAAGACACATTTTTAATTTTTTTTTAGGTTCAAAATTCCAAATTCCAGGTAGGTCAGTTAACAATGCACTACAGAGGGAGTGACTACACAGCAAGT
Organism: Oxystoma pomonae; assembly: GCA_963921995.1. Taxonomy (NCBI): domain Eukaryota; kingdom Metazoa; phylum Arthropoda; class Insecta; order Coleoptera; family Brentidae; genus Oxystoma; species Oxystoma pomonae. The sequence goes on along the minus strand of OY998169.1, from coordinate 83,553,672 downwards.
TGTACTATGGCAAATCCTGACATTATAAATGGTTCAGGAGTTGTAGTTTTACACTACTTACAGTCAGTGACATCTCGCTTAGCGCTAGGGTCTGAGCTAGCCTATCAAAAAGGACCTGCAGTTCCTGGCGGTGAAATTGCTCTTTTAAGTGCGGCTGCAAGGTAAAAATAAGCATTGAGATGTTCAGAGATTTTCAGAAACCTTTTTAACAAGCCATTAATATCCTTTTAGAAGGTCGAGTGTATCAAAAATACCTCAGTAATTTTTCTGTCAGTACCTCATTAATATGATATTACAGCAATAAGTACAAATTCCTTGACATTACAACCAGATTCATATGGCATTACTAGCAATACAATGTACAAATTTTATGTCTTGGTACCCCTGGCATTTTAAATTGTATTTTTAAATTTTAGATATGCAACAGAAAATGTACAAATCTCTGGAACTCTAGGAGTGTCTGGTATTCATTTATGTTACTATCAACGAGCTAGTAAACAGTTGCAAATTGGTGTTGAGCTAGAAGCTAATAACAGAATGCAGGAAGCAGTAGCTTCTATTGGATATCAAGTTGATTTGCCAAAAAGCGAGGTTGTATTTAAAGGTAAGAAAATATTATCTTCTTTTAATAGTACTATTTCCCCTCTCTTAGAGGCTATCAGCAAAAGTAATAAACTAAAAAAAAAAACTGGAATATGAGTAAATACATCTGTCAAAAAAATGGTCACAAAATTGATAATTTTTGGTCATATATCCATGAAAAACTCTCAAATCCAAAATTTGGGATAAATTCTTTTGGTTTAAATAATTTTTTAAAATCGTAAAATTGACTAGTTTGCTTCTTGCAGACACATGACTGAAATTAAAAATAACAAGTGATGACTGGTTTGAAAGGTTTTTAAAATACCTTTTTATATTTGCTGTATATTGGACATTACAATTCCAAGTGTAAATGGCAACCAAAAAAAAAAAAAAAGCCACAATTTTTTATGAAATTTGGTTCTGTGGGGCCTTACTCCCCTGCCTTATTCCAGGTAAGTCATAATCAGTCATAATAAAGTACATCTTTGTGACCATTTATATATTTTTTGATTTGTCTCTTAAAGTTTTTCTACTCAAAAATTGATTTAAAATGTTTGTGTCAAAAAAATGCCAAAAATATGAAATTTGGGTGTTTTTTGTAGTTAAAGTCAGTTTAAAAAATTAAGTAATACATAAAGTAGGATTGTAGAATTACCAAGCTTTATTAATTTTGCGTAAAACTCTTTTCTTGTAGACGAAAGACAAAGTAAAAAATGAAAAATGTCTTTTGAAACTTAGCAATGTCCATTATGTGTCCAATCGATGCCTCCGATATTTAATAGGCCTTCCATCTAGTCGCGTTTTAGTGAGCTTTGAACGTATGTGGCGGCCATTTTGACAATTAACTAATGTAATATCTGTCAACAGTGTCAAAAATGGCGGCGGCATACGTGTAAAAGGGTACTAAAACAGAACGTGTTGGCTGGCCTCCATGTCGGAGGTATCGGTCCGATGCATTTATGGCATGATTTTGGCTGCACATCTATTGGCTAGATTCTACCCAAAGTCAACACCCCTTGGGAGCCACCCACTCGTTTTTAATATTTCACAAAAAACCGTCAAAGCAATTAAACCTTTTAAAGAATATTCTGCTTAAAATGCAAAAAAATATCCTGCGGCATTATAAGATCATTGATTTCTATTTTAAAAGTCTAAGAAATCGTATGCGGCGCATTTAAGACATGATTTTTGCAATAATTAGACTATAGATCCGACACCCTTGCTTTTAAACATAAAACAGTCATATTGCCCTCTCTTTTTAGTTTTTTTCATATTTGTCTGTAAAACCGATTTAATGAAATGGACGCATGTTTTGTTGTCTCTTTTTATACTTTCCCCAGACAGTTTTTGAATGAAGATGACTTTTTTGGTTAGTAAAATATGTCAAACTTTCACAAAAAAAAAACATGAGGTAGATACACAGATATTAAAAATATTAGTAGTAGATAAAATATAAAAATTTCATTAATATATCATTTTATTACTCATTTTCTTAAAATAATAATAATATATAATATTATTTAAATATAACTAATCTTACTTACCTCGCAAATTCGACTATTTTTATTAATTTTCCAGTTTGGTAAATGCATCTCTTCCTCACATTACAAAGTTGTAGGCTCGGTATTTTTACATTTTCTTACACCGCAATATTAGATTTTTAAACACCATGTAAATAAGCAAATTTAAAATTTCATGTTAAAATTATTTATTTGCAATGCTTGCCAACACACAAAAAAATTATCAACATTTCCCTAAAAACAAGTTATGATTGTTTTCCACAAACCAAAACTACACTTTTTTGCACTCGACGCGCGTTTCGCTAACAACGTTAGCATCATCAGGAGACGATAAACAATTAACTAAATTAATCTATGCTCTATCTTATATACAATCCTTTAGTGGGCGGAGATAAGACTAATAATTTGTGATTGATCACGATTTTTAATCCTGTCTCCCCTCAACCAAAGAATAAAGTGTACTAAACGGGATGGGTCCTCTATCTTTATTTAAACTATTTCTGGATTTAATAATTTCCATACTTTCATATGCATTCAAAAGTCTTTTGTTTGGTACACTTTTTAGAAGTTTTAGGTTATCTAATGTGAATCTATGATTGCTTTCAAAAGCATGCTCGGCCACACTTGACTTTTCTGTTCTTCCGTATTTTAAGTGTGCTAAGTGTTCTTTAAAACGTGTTTGAATAGAGCGTCTTGTTTGGCCAACATATTTTTTGTCACAATCCATGCAACTAATTTCGTAAATTCTACTTTTTTCTAGAACTGTAGTTTTATCCTTGGGATTTCCTAGTAAACTTCTTATTGTGTTACGGGATTGATATACTAATTTAAGACCGGTGTTATTAAATACTTTTTGTAATCCTTTTGTATAATTAGGATTATAAGGAATTGATACAAATTTTGAGTCGCAGGTACGATTGTCTGAAAAAAGTGGAATTCCGAAAGGTCTTTTGAAAAGAATGCCTATTTATCAGCTTATTTATTAAGCCTTCGTCGTAACCGTTTTCGCCAGCTATATTCCTAATCCTATTCTTTTCTGCTTCAAATCTTTCTTTGTTTAAGGGGAAATGTACTAATCTATATGTTAAAAAGTGCAAACTTGCAAGCTTTGTTGTAAGCAATGAAAAGAGTCATTTGGAATATACCTGTTGGTGGCCGTTCCTTTTCTGTATAGGTCAAAGTCCAATTTATTTTTATTTCTTATAACAAAAGTGTCTAGAAATGGCAGTGTACCGTTGTTCTATGTTTCATAAGTAAATTTAATTGTGGGAAATTTGTTATTTATTTTTTCCATAAAATTTTCAACACTAGTTACTTTAGTGTTGAATACTGCAAACACATCGTCTACATACCTAAACCATACTCTGGGGAAATACTCAAATTTTTTACTTATATCTGATTCAAATTTGCTCATAAAGAGGTTTGCGATAAAAGGTGATAAACTATTACCCATTGTGGTTCCTTCTAATTGCTGGTAGTCTATCTATCCTTTCGAAATAATCTGTTTTTTCTAATATAACAACTTTATTACCCTTGTCAGCCTTTAGATAGAAAACATCTTTTTCTCTCAAACTTTTAATTGTTTTATTGTGATTTAATGTACTATTTTTATTGTTTTGAATGATGTTTTGAGAGATCTGATATCGGCAAGCATCTCGCACATAGCCCTTTGTGCCTTCTGAAAGATTAGAGATTGAACTTTCAATATTTGCAATAATATCACTTAAATTATCTTTTTGTGGGGGCAGAGCAAAATTAAGACCTTTGTTTGTATTCAAACACGTTTTAAAGAACACTTAGCACACTTAAAATACGGAAGAACAGAAAAGTCAAGTGTGGCCGAGTATCCTTTTGAAAGCAACCATAGATTCACATTAGATAACCTAAAACTTCTAAAAAGTGTACCAAACAAAAGACTTTTGAATGCATATGAAAGTATGGAAATCATTAAATCCAGAAATACTTAAAATAAAGATAGAGGACCCATCCCGTTTAGTACACTTTATTCTTTGGTTGAGGGGAGATAGGATTAAAAATCGTGATCAATCACAAATTATTAGTCTTATCTCCGCCGACTAAACGATTGTATATAAGATAGAGCGTAGATTAATTTAGTTCATTGTTTATCGTCTCCTGATAATGCTAAAATTGTTAGCGAAACGCGCTCGAGTGCAAAAAAGTCTAGTTTTGGTTTGTGGAAAACAATCATACTTTGTTTTAGTGCAACCGAAGGTTCCAAATTCCCAACATACCTCTGGTAAAACAATAACTGTCAAAAATTATATACAGGGCCTCTAACTCAAGCCATTATCTCCCTCTAGATTTAAAACTAGGTCCGTCCTTGTATAAGGTGCACATTAAATAAAATAACGCTGAGAAAAACTCTAAAAGGACCGAGAAAAAAAACTGGAATTTGTTAATGAACTTTTGCTCATTTTTTTTGTAACTCGCACCCCTGAGGGCTGAAATGTACCCCCTAAGAATTTTTCATAAGCCCTAGCTTAAAAAGTGCATCCAAAGTTGATATTTTTACATTCAGTACTTTTAAAACAAAAGTTTAGGGGTAAGTTTCAGCCCTCATAGGGGGATTGGGTTAGGTGCTAGATAAGAAAGGAGACCAAAAAGTGACCTACTTAAAAATAAAATTGATATGTTTAAAAAAATTTCATAAAAAAGCCTTTGATTTTTTAAGAGGGTGCCATTTATACATATATTACGTTTCATAAAACTGAAATTTATATACAGGGTGGATTATTTAAACGGAACAGTGCTTCTAGCGGGTTAGAATTTGGTTTTACAAAAAAATCCAAAAACATCAACTGAGATTTTTAATTTTCATTAATTGTAAACAGTTGTATTTTTTTTATGTCATTTTGTTTACGAGGTATGGCAAAAAAAAATATTTTTTTAAAAATAGAACACCCTGTACAGTTTGACATTTTTGAATTCTAAAAAAAATTATCTTTTAGGCAATACCCCACACTAATACTCTATCTCATATGGTTTCCAAGATAGAGGCATTTAAACTTGAATGGAATTGTTGTCTATGCCCTGTTTTACGGGGGATATTTGATTGAATATCGAAGTTTTCCATACAGATTTAGATAAAAATATCTTGATTATCGTAAAAGATAGATCCGACTGCCAGGGTTCCCACTGACCTGGAAAATCTGGAAAAGTCAGGGAATTTTGAGAGCTACCTGGAAAAGTCAGGGAATGACCAAAAAATCCGCAAAAGTCAGGGAATTGGCACACAAAACCTGGAATTTCTCTTTCTTAACCTATTTTTTAAAACAACTTTGTAAAAAATATTATATGAGTTCTTCAGTGCTCACCTCTTATAAAATAAAAGAGAAAAGAGAGAGGAAAGCTTTTTAAAACGTGTAGGACAAGGGCCGCATCATTAACAAGGGTGGCACATTGTGTTTATTGAACATATTTGGTTTTCGTTTCGAAATAATAAATATCACCTGGTATTATTTATCCTTGTTCTACGCACGCGCTATCTTCTGTTACTGTAACTTTCAAGTGTAGTCGAGCGCGTTTTTTCTAATCCGCCAATATTTATCATGTAATCTATTTATTCCTAACCTTAAAATGATGTAGGGTGCAACTGCGATGCGAGATTACGAGAATTTTCAATTTTTTTAAGAGCAAGAATCCAATATGTCGAAAACACAGTTTTTAATTTAGACTGGATAAATCCTTCCATAAGTCCACCAGAGTGGTAGTGTCTAGAGGCTATGAAAACCAATAAATATCAAGTATTATGTAAGCTTTGTTTAAAAAATATTGAATTAAGTAATATGGGGCGTCAGACCATCTTGAGCCATTTTAAGAGCAGTGGTCATGTAAAGAAAGTGAAGGCTGAAAAAAATTCAAGGAAGTTGCCTTTGTTAATCCAGAAAACTAATCAGTCTTGGCCCAAAATGACAATGGACCTATATCTACACCAACCACTGAAAGTTAAGGAACCTCCACAGCAACTGCTTCCACTGCCAAAAAGGGTTCTACTTCTTTTTTGTAATCTTTTCTTATTAAGCAATCAGTTATGGATGCAAAAAATATTGTGGTGCAAGGAGTCGTTAAGATTAATCCTGCTGTTGCCAATTATGTCCACATCATCTGCGAAGGCCAGTAGTAGGTTGGGTCCTTTCTGGTGGAATATAGCCGTTGGCTTTCCTACACATTCTAATGCTATATTGCAGAGTTGCAGTGAAAGAGAGGCACCCTGCTTAAGCCCATGGTTGATGCAAAAAAAATCAGAGTAGCTCTGTCCCACCCTTATCTTGCACCTTGTATCCTCCGTACACAGTTTTACCACGGATATCAACTTTTTTGGAAAGCCCAGTTCCCGCATTGCTTCCCACAACTTTGCTCTTCATAATCTGTCAAATACCTGTCTGAAATCGCTAAACATCTGGTGAATTTCTCTGTCAAATTCCCAGCATTTTTCATTATTTGTCTAGCGCTGAAAATCTGGTGGTCTTTTAGGTCTAAATGCGCACTGGTATTCCTCCTTATATGGTTCAATTTTCTCTCGCAGCATACTGGAGAGGACCTTATAGCATGTATTTGAGCATTTCTTTTTATCTTCTTTTTATGGATGGGGATTTATCACGCCTTCTTTACGGCAGCATTTCGGTGTTCCAAATGTTATATATGAGCATATGGATGGCCCTATGCAGTGTTTCTCCACCACACATAATTTATACATTCGGCAGGTATGCCGTCACTACCAGCAGCTTTGTTGTTTTTAGCTTTTTTATAGCTTTAACTGTTTCGTCATATGTTGGGGCTGGTATCTCTATTTCAGCTATCAATATGCTTATAGATGTAGTATCTCTTCGTTGAGTAATTCGCAATCTCTCTCGTTGTTTATTAGTTGTCCGTTGTTTGCTGAGAAGAAGTTTTCGGTTCTGGGTTGGTATCCTTTGCTTTTTTATTGTATGTAGATGGTGGTCTATCTTTTTTCTTTATGTCATTCTGCGTGCTTCAGATCTTTGTAGTTTATACTCTTCTATATTAGATGCTGTTGAGTTTTGAAGCATTTTTTTCCTGGTCATATTTCGTCTTTCCGTCGCTCTACTACAGTCGTCATCAAACTACTTCCTTCTTTGTTTTCTCTTTTTGTCGAGAACTTGACTAGCCACCCTATTTACTGTTTCTTGGATGTTCTTCCAGAGCTCGTTTACATTGTAGCCCCATTGGGTTTCTTTTATTTCTTCAGTAATTGGTTTCTGGTATATTTCTTGTTTTTGTTCTGTCTTGAGTTTTTCCGTATTCCAGCTTATGCTGGTCTTCTTTTTCGTATGCATGTGAACATGTGCATATATATTAACACTTTGTGCAATTTAATTTTATAACTTGCTTGAAGAACCAAAAAAACGTAGGTACCACTAGGCAAATTAGTCTTTTATTTTTAATGCTGTTAAGTACCTACCTGATTTGTTTTTAGGATTTAACAAATTCGGTTCCTGTGATCTTTGTCTTCAATAATATAAATACCTACTAATTTGCGAGATGGTAAAAGTCTACATTTACTTGGTACCCACGTAGACAAGCAATTTATATCCAAAAAATACCTGGAATTTTTTGAAAAATGGTCAGGGAAAACCTGAAAAAGTCAGGGAATTTGGAAATCAGAATTTGGTGGGAACCCTGACTGTGTAGTATTGCTGAAGAGAGAATTGTTTGCAGATTTCAAAAATTGCAAAATGTACAGGGTGTCCTATTTAAAAAAAAAAAATTTACCATACCTTGTAAACAAAATTCATCATATAGTTTTTTTATACAAAAAATCAACTTCTTTTTGGTTGTGCCTTATTTTTTAATTTTTTCGAGATGGTCCCTGACTTTTCTCGGTTTGGTACAAATCCTGATAGACCCCTCTGAAATAATTATTAATAACAGCATTTTCTTGTTTTTTCAGGTCATATAGATTCGAATTGGTCTGTGGGGGCTGTTCTAGAGAAAAAGCTAAGTCCATTACCATTCACATTAGCATTTAGCGGGCTTATGAACCACAACAAAAATAATTTTAGACTGGGCGTGGGTGTGTTGATAGGTTAAATTAGAAAAAATGGACGATTATAGACACAAAAAGCGGTTTTATCCCGAACAAAAAATGTTTTTTGCTCTGACTGCGTTATTAAATGTATTTAAAAAGCAAGCATTAACGTTTTTTTAATGGCATTTTCATCATAAGCATACAAAATAGATGTTTTTACATTGATTTTTTTAAACTTTTATTTATATGAAAACGTCAATGCACCACAGGTAAGCACTTATTGATTTTTTGTTATATAAAATTCGTGCTGTGTGCGTTTTCAATGTATTAATTTTGAAATCGGGTGCGTTGACGATTTTGTCTGTCATATTTTCTTTTTGTTACCCTTTTGTACACTGTTGAAATATTGTAAAATAGTTGAAGAAACAAAAAATATAAATTGTTAATATAAATTCGATGATTTTATTCTTAAAATAGTATAAAAAGAGCATAAAAGATGGCACAACATGAGGACATTAATACAAAACAAAAAATTCAGCGGGCGATATCTAGAATGGAAAAAAGCAACAAAATGGAATGAAGCAAAATTTTTGAGATCATTTTTTTCGTTATTTTAATTTATCTGACCTAAAAACTATTTTCTAGGACGGCCTACTGCTCCCTTCTTAACTCCCGCCTGTTTATCCTTCGATTTACTGCTTAACAAGGGATGTAGTTCTGCAAGAAAATGGTTTAAACCGTTTTAAAACCAACTATCGACTTTTAGTATGGATGTACAGGGTGGTCCAAATCCAAAAAAAATCGAGGGATCGTGGGGTTTTAGGGAATTTCTAGAGCAGATAGCGAAAAACTAATATAAATGTTATGGGCCCAATTTTTACGAAATTGTTAATGGTGAAGATTATAGATATGTCAGTATGTGAACCCGGTTTTGAGAAGCCTAGTAACTTTTTTTAATAAAAAAGGCTTTTTGTTGTAAATAACTTTTCTATACCTAGATAATTTATTTATTTGTCAAACTTCATTTTATATGGTACCCTTAGTTTTTGAGATACAACACTAAGATGGTATGTTTTTATGGAAGGACGTATGTTTGACTCGATTTTTAAAATAAGCGTGAAATTTCCTTTAAAATTATGTTATTTTTTTATTTTCTTTGTGTTTTTTTTTATTACGTTTTACGTCGTTTTTCGTAAAAAGAATTCTTTAAAAACAAATAAAAAATAATAAGAAATGAGAAATAATATGAAAATAGGTATTTAAAAAAAAACAACAAATTAAATAATCATGTGCGATCATTTTAATAGTAATTTACATAACAAGCATGATGATGGTCATTATTAAGCGTGTAATGACCATAACACGTGAGTTAATGTACTATATTGAACCTACGATCAATGAAAATGTCATTATAAATGTCAGGAATTATTAAAAATATCAAACACGAACACTCGTTCTATCTAAAACGTCAAAACAAATAAGGTTACTAAGGGACTTTTCATATCTTTTTTTTAATTAAAAATGCGTAAAATGTCAATTTAACGGGACTTATTTTTGGTTAGGTAATAAAATTATATTGGTTTTAGCTTTAATAAATATTTATTGTCTTAAAAATATAGAAAAATAATTCACATTTTTGCGTGCTCTTATAAAATAAAGTTTCATCGCTTGTCACGCCGTCTTGCGGTTATTATTTTTAAGACCGTAAATGAGCTATTAAAATCGTGTTGAGATGGTCGTAAAATTAGTATTCGTTTGTCGTAGGTAAAGAAAATTTTTGGCTAGTCTTATAAGTCAAAAATAGGTCATTTCATAAGAAAAGTACCAACTTAGTGTTCTCAAAACATTTTGACAAATGAATTATACTTTAAATTATCTATAGAAAAACAATTTACACCAAAGAGAAATTTTCATTAAGGCCACAAAAACGGTATAATTTGATAAAACTGTTTTGCTGTTTTTGGGCCAATCTTTACCGGGCAGAATATCGGAAACGAGAAAACAGAATCTGTGGAAATTTGGCAGGAATGTTTATTTTTGAATTCCTCACAACTGTATCCAGACAGTTTTTTGCTCGACTCTCTCATTCTTTTTCTTGTTTCGTTCTGATTGGCCTGCACAGCTTGGTTATCCGGCCATCTTCTAGATCTGTGACGTTATTCTATTATAGCTTATTGGGGGCGCAGTAAAGCGGTCTGGAGAGTTCCATCCCCAAATGGCTTTTGTTTTCCTTGTTTTGTCTTCTGTTGTTTGTTATTTTTTCCCCTTTTTTTCTCTTCTTTTTTTTTGGCCTAAAGCCTTTTGTTTGGGGCGTTGAGGAAGTTTTGTACTGTTTTTTGTTTTTGTCCCCAAATAAAATAAACACGGCTAACAATATTATAGTCAAAAATCTTACCTGGCTTTTTCTTTAGCCTCGTCGATAATACAGAAATCACAACTTTTTGATTTTTAGAAAAAAGTTCACCAAATTTTGAAAAATCCTGTGGATACGGTAGTAGATATTTATAAGGATTTTTTCTTTATAAGCGAGATTCTGCCGGAATTCTGAAACGCCAAGGGCACGTAATTTGGTAGGCCCAGAGAAACTGAGTGAGTTCAATTGGAGTATTGGAATTCAGGTTCCGCATAGCCACCGGTCACTTGTCTAAGTCTGGACTTCCATTATAAGCTTTTTTTTCCGCGCGGATTTTGAAATCTGACCTTGTCCGTCAGTGAGTTTATGAGTGAAACAGTGACAGAACGATTGCCACCTTCAACATAACTTTAAATCCGCGCGGAAAATCTGCTAATGGAAGGCTAGCCTCACAAATGGGGTTCGCACCGTGTTCTGAACAGTGCACGATCTCACTCGAAATGTCATTAGTGATACCACCTATCGTTGATCTTTCAAAAAAATAGCAAAGCAGTGTTGTCAAATCTATGTCGTTTTGTGGCCTTAATAAAAGTCTATAAAGCGTATTTGATATACTAACATGCAGCTTTCACCATAAATAACTTTAAAAATCGAGCCCAAAACATGTTTATTACATTTTCGCCATCTCTTTGGACCACGCTGTAAAAAATAAATTCCCAAAATGAGTTTGCTTCTATACAGTAATGAAAGGAAGCGTGAAACAATGGATTGATGTTCGATTATGTCGAATGGTTTTGTGAGATCCAGCAAAGCTACTTGTAGGAATTTATTTTGGGTTTTCTAGTTACTTTTTCGATTCTACGCAAGCAAGACAATTACTTAGGACCTTCATCCCACTAAGAAACCCAACAAAAAAATGCAAAAAGAAAACAGATAAAACTTTTATTTTCATTCAAACACAACATAAAATTTTTAGATCTTATGATAAAATAATATAAAATTACTTTAATCAGTCTAGGGCTACTAAAAAAGTCCCAAAACTATCTCTAGATCGTGTGTCATTTTATTTTTTTCGACTCTGAGACACAATAGCGCAGGACAAAATGGCGCTGCATAAAAATGCGCTATTTTTTTCCAGTGCTTTTATGTATGCGCTTTGACTTGTGCTATTTTGACAGAGCCGTTTTTTCCACTCCTATTTTAGTGAATAATAGACACTTGTGTCTAATATAATACTGACAAAAAAGTTACTAAACGATTTTGCGCTTTGATTTAAATGCACAAAATTCCAATGAAATATTTCGATTCTATTTTTCTTGCGAGCAGTTTATAAAGAGTGGAAAAAATGCTACAATAAACATTATAGTACTTAGGTACTCTAATACTTGAACCATTGACTTCTTACCAAGGATAGATGCATTCACGGACGCAAATGTTTCTCCTGGAAGTTTTTCAAAACGGTATAATAATGAGTTGATGTACTGTCCTTGGTTAGAAGACAAAATGACTTAATCCCACAAATTGTCTACCTACAAACCTAAACATATTTTTAAGGCATTCTCTTTCTTAATATTAGACACTTTCAGTCGTGCGATAACCGTAGACGTTAACGTGGAATTTGTCGGATCCGACGTTTCCGTCTGTTACACTCACTGACCGTATTTCTATCTTGAGGCGTTTTCTCGCGTTTAAATTTTGAAACATTGATTTTCTCGCGTTGCAACTGTGACGTCACATTTAAACTGGTGCAAAATATTTCGAAACTGAACTCGTTCCCGTTTCACTGTTTATACTTTTTTACCAGCGATTAAAATGGGAGACGATCAACGGAACGTTGTATTTAACCAATTTGTGGACCGTGATGAAGAAGTTATTAAAAATGATGTAAATGAAAGTTTTGTTAAATAAACACCCAAGTAGCATTTGGACGTCAAACTACGTCCTCTACTCGTTGGCTTAAAATCCCCGACGTTGGTAAGCGGACTACAAATCTCATTCCATAAGACCCCAATCCGACCTAAATTGGGAATACAAATTCGGTTCGGCTCGACGTCGCTAATTGTAGTTCAATGGTATAGTAGTTTAGTAGTTTACCTACCCTGGTAAAATTTTCCGCTCAAATCTCATAGAAAATATGATAGAAATTTTGTAGAAGATTTTATCGGGTTTTGGGTCGGTTTTTGCAACATTTTCTATGATATTGGAGGAGATTTTATCAGGTCTATAGGCAGTGATTTTAATGGGTTTAGATCCTATGGGGCACGATTTTGAAGAAGTTTCTATGAGTTCTTGTGGGATCGGGACATTTGAGGAGATTCTATCAGTATCATAATTCTAGAAGATCCTATGGGCAAGATTTTATCGGGTTTTGGGTCGGTTTTTGCAACATTTTCTATGGTTTTTGAAGAAGTTTCTATGGGCACATGTGGGATCGGTTTCTAGAATATTTGAGGAGATTATATCATTATTGTGATTCTAGAAGATCCTATGAAGAATAATTTTGGAGAAGTTTCTATGAGTTCTTGTGGTATCGGTTTCTAGGACATTTGAGGAGATTCTATCAGTATCATGATTCTAGAAGATCCTATGGGCAAGAAGATTTTATCGGGTTATGGGTCGGTGTTTGCAACATTTTCTATGATATTGGAGGATACTTTCTCAGGTCTATGAGCAGTAACTTTGATGGGTTTTGAAGAAGTTTCTATAGGCACATGTGGGATCGGTTTCTAGGATATTTGAAGAGATTATATCAGTATTGTGATGTTAGAAGATCCTATAGGGAATGATTTTGAAGAAGTTTCTATGAGTTCTTGTGGTATCGGTTTCTAAGACATTTGAGGAGATTCTATCAGTATCATGATTCTAGAAGATCCTATGGGCAAGAAGATTTTATCTATCTATCTATAAACCGATCTTGCAAGAACTTATAGAAACTTCTCCAAAATCATTGCTCACAGGATCTTCTATAATCATAATACTGATAGAATCTCATTAAATATTCTAAAAACCGATTCAACAAGAACCCATAAAAACTTTTTTAAAATCATATATATATGATCTTCTGAAATTACGATACTGATAGAATCTCATCAAATATTCTAGAAACCGATCCCACAAGAACTCGTAGAAACCTCTCGAAAATCACTGCTGATAGGAATCGCGATACTGGATAGAATCTCATTAAATATCCTGGAGACCGATCCCACAAGAACCTATAAAAACTTCTCCAAAATCATTGCTCATATAGGATCTTCTATAATCACTATCCTGAAATATTCTAGAAACCTATCTCACAAGAACCCATATAAACTTCTCCAATCATTGCTCATAGGATCTTCTATAATCACGATACTGATAGGATCTCCTCAAACATCTTTAATACCTGATTCTTACCAAATCTCCAAATCTCTCAAATCATTGCTGATAGGAATAGCGATACTGGATAGAATCTCATCACCCCCATCCCACAAGAACCCATAGAAACTTCTCCAAAATCATAGCTCATATAGGATCTTCTATAATCACTATACTGATAGAATCTCTTCAAATATTCTAGAAACCGATCTCACAAGAAGCCATAGAAACTTCTCCGAAATCATTGGTCATAGGATCTTCTATAATCATGATACTGATAGAATCTCATTAAATATTCTAAAAACCGATTCAACAAGAACCCATAAAAACTTCTCCAAAATCATTGCGCTTATATATGATCTTCTGGAATTACGATACTGATAGAATTTCATCAAATATTCTAGAAACTGATCCTACAAGAACCCATAGAAACTTCTCCAAAATCATTGCTCATATAGGATCTTCTATAATCACTATACTGATAGAATCTTATCAAATATTCTAGAAACCGATCCCACAAGAATCCATAGAAACTTCTCCAAAATCATTGCTCATAGGATCTTCTAGAATCACGATACTGATAGAATCTCCTCAAACATCCTCAATACCTCATTCTCATCAAATCTCCTTTAAAACTGTGTATTTGTTCGTTGATAAAATCTTCTCTAAACCCACACTCTTATACAAACTGATAAAATATCCTAGACTTCTGTCTTATAAAACATCCTTGATTCTCATAAAAGTAACTAGTCTTATCCAATCTTACAAATTATTCTAAAACTACAAGCTGATAAAACATCATATATTCCCTATATAATCTTCTCTGCTTCTAAAAGATTATAAAATATTATCGAAAAAATATTGGCCTTCTCATTGGATCTTATAGAACTTATAAAAACATGATAAAAACTTCTCCGGTCTGGATGAGATTCGAGGGGAAAATTTTACCAGGGTATGTACGTTACGTACGTAATTTTATATAATTTAATTGATTACTTAATGTGGTACTTGTTTGGTAAATTTTAGGTGAAATATATATTAACGAATTATAACTCACAAAAAATAAATAGCCACCTTTTTATTTCATTAGCAATAAAAGTTATGTTATTAAAAAGGGCACTTTACCGGGTAATCTAGAGCAAAATATTTCTGCGAGGGCCACTTTACTGACAAAGTTGGTCAAGATGGGAAAAATAACTCTCCCCCCCCCCCCGTCCAAATTAGCACAAAATAGCAAAAAAAATATTTAAAAAATATATTTTTTTAAAGCACTATTTCGGTTGTAATTAATACTAAAATTACTCGAGAATAATACTAAACGCATCTTTAAGGCATGGCTGCCCAAGCTTGCAACTCCAAAATGTCCGAATCTGGGCTGGTATAGTACTTTTACCAATATATAACCAATTTGGACAAGGACACCGATTTGCAGCCCTAATTTTATCCTAATCTAACCAGCCCACGTTAAACTACGTAATATGTGCAAACGTTCGGAATCCGCCTCCATTCTTCGTTGGTCATGTAACCAAAACTGACTTAAAAGAAGAATGACAGTTCAGCTAACCTACAAAAATATTTCCGTTTTTCCTTGTTTTTTCCTTAAAAACATGGATTATTTTAAAATTGTATTTATTAAACCACTAAATGAGCTCGAACCTGTCCCGCAGATGTGGGAGGAGGCTAACAATTGTTGGTTCCCATAAGAAAAGCGACATTAAACAATATCAGTGTGACCCCACTAATGCTACAGATAAAGTGGACTGGAAGAAATAAGTGCGAGCTGAAGGTCCATCAGATTTTTGGTTGGCAGCAAGCCAACAAATTCTGCAATTTGATGTCCCAGATGCAAAATTGTAGGTTAAGTATCT
This sequence comes from Oxystoma pomonae, assembly GCA_963921995.1. Classification (NCBI taxonomy): domain Eukaryota; kingdom Metazoa; phylum Arthropoda; class Insecta; order Coleoptera; family Brentidae; genus Oxystoma; species Oxystoma pomonae. The sequence continues at coordinate 83,537,985 of OY998169.1, read as the reverse complement.
TTCTTTTTCTTCGTTCCTTTTTTTTAGGGTAAGACGATGTTTCGTGGTCGATTTAGGTATAGGCGTTAAAACAGTTGGCTTTGAAACGTAAATTGACGTGAATCCGTCTGGGCAAATATTTGTACAAATTACGTTGCCTATTTTGACGTCGTTTAAGGTTCGCATATGCGTACCTGACTACGACGTTTTTAGTTTGACTTACTAGTAGACAACTTTATTTTGTACCTAACACGACGTCGGTTTATGACAGATTAGGTTGGAAGAGGGATAAATGCTACTTGGGCAATAACTTGATCCACTTAAATCACGCATAAAAGTTTAATCAAAATAGTTCTAAAACAAGAAAAGTGAGGTTATAGAGAAAAAATGTCAGCGACGTCACTGTTTTGAACTATTCATTTACTCGCGTTTTGAACTAATAACGTCGTGTTTAAAAAATTATTTCAACGCGAGAAAATGCCTTTTTCACTTGTATCGACGTTCGTATTACCAAGCCTCGTAGCGGAAGTCTTTGTTTTCTTACAAATGAAAAGGAGACAGAATACATTCCACTTTAACGTTTACTTTTTTTGGCACAACTTCGAGCGTACTCTATCTACCTACTCGTTACTAGTATTAAAATGTTGGTTACCTCCGTCGGCGAAATTCTCTAACGCGATGTCGTACTGTTTGTATTTCTTTTTCTTAGCGGGCGGCGGGCCGCTGTTTTGGTTTTGAGGCGTCAGGTTGGTATCCGCGGCCGTCCAGTTGTCTTCCGGGTCGTCGATCTGGACAAATAAAATTCAAAAAAAAGAAATTAAACCCTGGACAACAATGGTCAACACCATTCTCAACTAAAAAGCCAGTTAACTCCTACCTCTTCAGTGCCCTTTAGCCTACTGTTGCCGCCATTTTTATAACCAAACTGGGTTTTCTGTCATTTTGGTGTCCATATAACTGCTATAGTTGGCTAAAAGTAGAGGCCCTGTACACAATTTTTGACAGAGAGGTAAGGAACTCTATTTGGCAGTTGTTAGGGAAATGTTGATAATATTTTTATGTGTTGGCAACCATTGGAAATAAATAATTTTGTCAGTGTCACATTTTCTAATAGTGTATGTATTCCATTTACCAGTTTAAAGTAGACGGCATGCGTCAAACTGATTTTGACAATAACTTTCAAGGTCAAAAATGCCACAAATTATCATTCGAGTTATAGAAGACGGATGGTCTGTAAGGAGAGCGGCTACTTATTTTCGGGTTGATAAAATGACGATAGTACGATGGAAAAAGCGCTGGACACAGAATAATCGATGAATAGAAAACATGGATCAGGACGAAAGACTGTAAGTTCTGAGATACAAGATGAAAGGCTTATCGACCACCTCATACAAAATCCTTTTTCCACGTCCCTTGAAGCATCTAATGAATAAAAAGATTAAAAAATCTGAAATTTCCCGTCGATTACATCTGGGAGAGGGTGGTCTTCACATGAAAAGATATTTCAGTCATCTTGGAGCAACAGAAGAATTTTAGTGTATCGTCCACCAAATTAAGAAAGCTGGACATTTTTCAGTGAATATGTGAGACTGGTTTAGCGCTAGAGGTTTGGGTATGTTTTGGCAAATCGAAGGAAGATTCAACAGTTAAAGATATGTTGGAATTCTTAAGGATTTTATGTTGCCATCTGTGCAGATGGTTTACGAAAACATCGACTTCGTTTACCCGCAGTACAACTGTCCCGTGCACACGGCTTATTTTGTTCCCCAGTGGTTTGAAAACAATAATATTGAAACTCTTCTTTGGCCATCCAACAGCCCTGATCTCAACCCAATAGAAAATATATAGAGCCGACTTGTCAAAATTATTTTTCAGGGAAACTGGAGATCCAAATTGCTGAAGAGTTAAGCGATGCAATTCATCGCGCATTGGAAGGGCTCTCAGAAGATCGTGAATATTTTCAAAATTTAAGTTTTTCAATGCCCAGGCGTTTGCAGAGTGTTATTGAAAAGAATGGTGCGCCCACTAAATACTAATTTTTGTTGTTATTTTAAGTAATATTTAATATTTAGTTGTTTCCATTCCGTTATGTTATTTTGAATCCATCGTTTTTTTAAATTTTATTACCGTCATTTTATCAACCCCAAAATGAGTGGTCGCTCTTCTTATAGACCAGCCGTCGTCTGTAACTCGAGTGATAATTACTCTTTTGCAATTAATAAAAATCGTTTTTAAAAATATTTATGTGCTGTTTAAAAGGCGTTTGGTATCATTAAATAATTATATCCTAGTTTAAAACATGATTTTAGAAACAAGAAACTAAACTCAAAACCCTCCTTTAAGTTGCGTAGTCGGGTAATAAAGGTATTATCAGCCTTATTTTTACTTTTGCGGATTCAGGATCTACAATGTAGGCTCTGTTTGATTATTCACATGCGGTTTAAAAATCGAATATTGCCGTATAAGAAACTGTAAAAATACTCGCTTTGTATTATTCCATTGTCCAATGGAAAAAGAAGCGCAAGAAAAATGGAAAGAGATCATGCATTTACCAAACTGGAAAATTAATAAAAATAGTAGAATTTGCGAGATAAGTAAGATTAGTTATATTTAAATAATATTATATATTATTATTATTTTAGACCAATAAAATTTTTTTACCTACTACTAACATTTTTAATATCTGTGCATCTACCTGTTTTTTTTTGTGAAAGTTTGACATATTGTACCAGCCAAAAAGTTATCTTCATTCAAAAACTGTCTTGGGAAATTATAAAAAGAGACAACAAAACATGCGTCCATTTCATTAAATCGGTTTTACATGCAAATATGGTAAAACAACTGTCAAATGTATAGAGGGCATCTAGCTAAAGAATACTAAATCGAAAAGGAGTTAACTGGCTTTTTAGTTGAGAAGGCGCTGATGCGCGTGGGGGGTAAAAAAAAACCATAACAGTTTGATTACTCCCATAATAAGAGAAAAACAGATGATGCTTACTTCTGGCGCTATTGGTAGGAATTGAAGACAAGCCGAATCGGGTAGCGGTTCACCCTCTTCATCAGAGCTGCAAAATGCTGCCACAGTTTCTATTGCGCAAACATCAACCTGAAAACAATGGTGATTATTTTCTCTAGTGACGCAGCATATTGTCAGGTGTAGTGGCAAGGTCTGGCCAAAGCGAGGGCCAAAGCATTGATGAGTACGGTACAAGGTTGCTAAACTTTAGCAACAAACCTTATTTATGCAACCTCAGCTAATTGGCACGTCGACCACTTCCAACAAATAAAACGAGCGACGCAAGGGTTAAGCGGTTTGTCTTGGTAATTTGTTAATTAAAACTGAGTCAGGGTTTACCAGCCAAAGGTGGTAGTAGCCACAAATTTTTTTATTTACACGAATTTATTATCCCAAACCTAAGAAAGATCTAAGAGCTCTAACTCAATAGCAATCTTTTTTTTCCACCTTCACATACATAAGAGTTAAGTTAGTAAAAAGCTCCTCTGTAAGTAAACATTTTTTCGATTTAAAGGGGCTCTTCACTTATTTTACAAGTTGGACATATTTTGTAGAAGGTAAAATTTGTTTCTCAATATCATCAATTATAAAAGAGATTGCATTAAGCTTTGTAACTGTGACGTCATAGTCATAAGGTCTCCTTATTGGAAAGTAGGATATATACCTTTAAACGTTTTTTAAAGCTCCAGAAAAAAGTAGACAACAAAGATGCTGGTGGTAACCTTGAAGTCTTTGAAGAAAAACGAGAAATTTTAGAATGTTCCTTTAAAGCAGGGTTGGAAAAAACCCGGGTTTTTTATATAAAACCCAACCCACTGGGCTTTTTTCGGTTTTATTGGATTTTTTATGGTTTTCTTTTTAAATTATATACAGATTGTAGTTCTTATTTAAGATTAGGACTTATTCTCGCGATCGTTTATCAACTATAAGATACGACATAAAAATCAAAGGAATTTTGGTATAGTTTGACCAGCGCTTTTTTTATATACTTAATATAAACAAACCTTAAGAAAATTATTGTTGGAGTTTGTGTATTTACTACACTGCAAGTACCTGCTTACTTAGTATGACATGATAGTATACGATTCAAATTTTCGTTTTTTTCAAGTTTTCTAACTCTAGACCATTTTTTTAAAAGGAAAATGCCTAAGAGTACCGCTAGAAAGAGTGCTTCAAAGTGGCATTTGTAGTGTAATTTTCTTAAAAAAATTTCGCCTGCTGCGCTTTGAAACCATTGATATATTTACAATTTTAGTTTAATTTTAAATCAAAAAATGCATTTTTAGTGTAATTTTCTTAAAAATTTTAGGCGCATTTAAACATTTTTTTAAATAAAAAATGAATGAAATAACTTAAAATCCCCCCCCCCCTAGATTTGAGGTAAAATCCGCGCTTGTAGTTTCTAAGTTTAGTTTGCTTATATTGATATGTTCCTCATAAAAGTCATGCTTTTATCCTAGTTTTTTTTTTCGTATCGAAACCGCCCTCCCCCTTTTTTCAAATGGCTGGGACCGCTACTGTCATTGTCAACATAGGTTAAACGTGTTGACGTGATAACAAATAGGGAAAATTATTAGCCCTTTTTGGTTTTAATAAAACGTTTTAAACTCACTCGTTTTACTTTTTATATTTATTATTTTAAACTTTTTTCTTCTCTTGTATTTTTCTTCCTATTCTATTGTTTTGTATTCCAGCAACAACCATTTATTCAACTTGTCTCGGTTTTTGTAGTATAGTAATTTCTCCAAATTCTATTAGTGGCTCTTTGACACTACTATTTTCTTCTTTGGGTGCTTGCATTGATGTTGTATCTTGTATTTTGAAACATTCAGCGAATCTATATCGAACACAATTAAATGAAAACTTTCCTATTTGCATAGCAATCTTCTACATAAGCATATTCACACATAGGGAACCCAAGCCCGAAAATACGCTTCATGGAGGAAAGAACAAAAACCGTGGAAAGTATAAAAACAACAACAATTGACAGACATTTCACCTGTGCATCTGACACAATCTGTTATAAATTTTGTGAGTATACAGAGCGGAAAATAAAATACTTGCATCAAACCATAATTCTAAACAATGCAGAACTGTGACGTCAAGTAATCACCTCCTTTCTTTTCTACAAAATAAGCCCAACTTGTAAAATAAGTGGAGCCCCTTTAAGAGTAGAGAGTATTCCTTCTCGACATGGTGGAGGTGCCAGATATCTTTTGTTTTGAAAGGGTGGTAAAAAGTTTCATCTCATTTTAATCATTCGCCTTTACCCAAACTGCAAAAATTCGTTACAAACTAAAAAAGTTACCTATTATAAAGCGAAGACAGCCCAAATTTTTTTTTCACATCGGTGAAAACCAGAAATTCGGAAAGCATATAAAAGAAACCACTAAAAATGCAACTGAAAGGCTCGCTGAACTACAAAGACTTATGTCCTACATAAACGGGCCCAGTACTAGCAAGAGGAAGTTACCATATGGTGCAGTGATATGGAGTTCAGTACTGCGCACAAAGAAGTACAAAAACATGCTGATAAGAATGCAACGGAAAGCCTTACTAAGAGTAGCGTGCGGCTACCGAACGATATCAACGGAAGCTATTCAGGTTATAACAGGAATCCGGCCCATATATGAAGAGGAAAATGGACACAGTGAAGAAAACAAAGAAGCTGCAAAAGAGAAAATACTGGAATCCTGGCAAGCAAGATGGGACCAAAATACCGAAAAAGGACAATGGACGAAAATAATTATTCCCGACATTAAAACATGGATAGACTGCAAACACAAAAAAATGGATTACTATATGACACAAAGCGAATAGGGAAAACGGACGACATATGTCGGTACTGTCAAAGAATGGATGACTCAGAACATTCGTTAATTTACTGTCCAAGATTTGAGAACTACCGCCAAATAACAAGACACAGACACACATAGAGAATATGACCATAGGGAACCTGTTTAAAGAAATAATACAAGTCGTAGACAAATGGAACCAGGGACATGATATGATCAGAACGATTCTAAAAAAACTAAACACGAAGACGAACGCATCTAAGAGGTCAAAACAGTAAACGGCGAAATAGTGACTTTATATTCCTGAGAATGGTTCCGCTATTTTGACCAAATCTACAGCGAAGGGTTTTAGTCCGTAGGCGTCGTCAAGAGAGGATGAATCGGGCACATTCGGTAGACCACCAGAGACCGGTGTCTATAAAGATTTCTCGTCGCTGTAAAAACAAGCCCAAAATTTTTGGGTCTAGCGTTCTGTACTTACAAAAACGAAAGATCTTGAGTGGAATATTCAACCCAAGATCTTGTGATCCTTTAAAGAATTTTTTTCGGTTGAAGTAACTGATTTGAAGGTTTTTTTAACTCCTTTTTTCCTCTTTTTCCCCATATTTATACCTCAAGGTCTGTGTCGACTTTGGCATCCCCACCACTAGCCACCGACTTGTCTTCGTCGTCCAAGTCAAACTCGCTTTCGCGCTCGTCGTATTCCACGTTTTCGTCCAATTCCTTAAAATCTGGGGCGAAGGCCGACCAATTTTCCACCTGGTTCTGAGCCCACACACTCACAACACCTAAAATTTTGAGTTATTATTTTTTGACAATGTGTATTAAGGGGGCAGTGTACATACCAAAAAAACAAGTTGGGCTTAATCTGTGGTGGTACGATCAATGGTGATCTGTCCTTTTTCTACGAAGCCTGCACACTTCAATCATTAAATTTTAGAATTTGACCACTTGGTATATTTTCGTGAGTTTCTTAGTTGACTGATCTTCAAAGAAGCAATGTCAGTTTTTTGGGCTATATCTTTTCACAAAACGTCTACAGAGATTCAATAATAAATAAAATATGAGATACGTGGTACAAATGTGCTCGTAGAAAACACTCGAATATCATCATTCATCCTAAAAAAGGTTTGCCATCGATTAAACCGAACTTGTCATTGTGAACTGGCCCTAAGTAAACAATGCCTTCGTTTTTTTGACTGGCTGGATACTAAAAAAAAGGGACCGGGGTGAGGAGAAAAGTGGGGTTCAGCCTTTAAAACAAGGAAATTTGAGTTAAACTTTTGTTTGAAGTTCTTGCTCATCAGACTACTGTAAGAAGTGAGTATGGCTCTGATAAATGGGCTTAAAAATAACATTAAATTTGAAACATAAGTTTGAAAAAATACACACACACACACAATACGGATTTTTTTTGCATTAAAAAGTTTAAAGAAGCTTGCAACAGGAAAACATTTAAAGAACATATTGATTCAATATTGTTTTCTTCGATGTTTGAGCTGAGACACTTAAAGTAAATATTTCAACGCATCGGTATACCTAACGCGTTCGAAATAAAGCCAAAATGCACTACATTTTTGACTTGTTTATGCAATGTTTCGAACGATGCTCGATGTACACCTAACAAGACCAACCTTTATTTAAGGTTTATATAAAGCTAGCGAGCCCATAAAATTAAAAAAAAAATCCTAAAGCCCACTTGACATGGAGCACTATACCTTGCAATTGCCTGCAATTCGAGGTCATTCTAAAATAATGTCACAAATTTTTTAGGGTTTTTTTGTACTCCTCCTTCTTAATGTCACAATTTCTGTTGTGTTGTTTGTTATGTTTCCCTTTCACAATGCAAATTGAGACATTAGGAGGAGGGAGTAAAAAAACATAAAAATTTTGTGAAATTATTTTAGAATGACCCCAAATTGCCGGCAATTGCAAGTTGTATTGCTCAATGTCAAGCGGGCTTAAAAAAGAAAAAAAATCTTTAGTTTTCTCTATTTTCATGAAGCACATAAAAAGCACATAATTCTGAGATATTTAACGGATATTTTTAACCTTTATTTAAGGTTCGGCTTGCTAGGTTTACATAAAGCTAGCAAGCCCACATTTTTTTTTAAATAACTAAAAAAGTTAAAAATTTAATTTTTTTTTATATTTTTGTGAAGCACATAAAAAACACATAATTCTGATATATTTAACGGATGTTTTTAACCTTTATTTAAGGTTGGGCTTGCTAGGTTTATATAAAGAGCACAAAAATTTTTAGAAGGGGATGAAATTAGCACATAAAAAGTACATCATTCTGGAATTTTTCAAATTTGGATTTTGTGATGTGGGCTCGTTAGGTTTATGGAGGTGCTTATAAAGGATTCTTAAAAGGTAAACAAGAGTAACACCTTGCCTAATTAGGTTTTTAGTATTGGTTTACTGAACCTAACATGTTGCTTGCGCCACTAACCTGAAGAAATGCTTGCAATGATAGGCCTGACGGGGTGCCACGCCACGTCGACCAACAACTCTCCTTTGGTGCCGTGCAGAATTTTCACCAAATTTCCTATCGACTTCTCCCAAATGTAGAGGGCGTGCTGGCGCGCCGAACCGGCGCAAATGTATTCACCATCGCCGGAAAAACAACACTTTTTCCACATTGTCCTAAAATTAGCACAGACGTTCGAAAAAATTGGAATTGGATTTTTGTTACTTGACGCAACTGAAATAAACTAAAGTCTAATCTAAAACTACACACCAAATTTCATCATAATCAGATGAATGTGATCACTCACGCTCCAAGTCGTGGTTTTATAAAAAATCTGACGATTTTTAAACACAAGTCTACACTAACTGCTTTTTTGTCAGGACTTATTTGCTAATATTTCTTAATACTGTTACCGTAAATAAAACATATGTCAATTTTTGTAAGCAGTTTTTGTGAAAAAACCCTTTTTTTATTTAAAAATGTATTAGAGATGTATTATTAGATTTAACAAAAGCGTTTGATTGTGTTTCACATGATATATTGCTAGTGAAGCTTTCGTCTTACGGTTTTGATACAAAAAGCAATGAGTTACTTAGGTCCTACTTGACAGGACGAGAACAGTATGTGTCGATGGAGGAAGTGGAATCTGACAGGCTTTCAATTAATTATGGCGTCCCTCAATGGTCTGTGTTGGGTCCCATTTTATTCTTGATATATGTTAATGACCTTAATCAGGCTTCACCTTTATCAGAATTAATCCAATATTGCGATGACACAACTGACCTCCAATCCCTTTTATGTGCCGATGAGCTTGACAGGATTGCTTCAACATCATTCACTTTATTAAAAGACTGGCAAACAAATTGAGTTTAAATGACAGTAAAACAGAGCGAATTATTTTTACTCTTAAAAATTTAAACAAAAATGGTGACATTGAACCAAATAAATTTGTGAGATTCTTGGGAGTACAATTGGATTCAAAATTAACCTGGGAAGGGCACTTGAATACACTTACAGACAGACTCGCTAGGAACATATATCTATTAAGATCACTCCCAAGCATTGTGGGGCAAAACACGCTTTTGACATGTTATTATGGGCTAATTAATTCAATAATATCCTATGCAATTTTAGCTTGGGGTCATTCTCCACATGCTGAATTGGCTTTTAGAATGCAAAGAAGAGCAATCAGAATTTTGGCAGGACTCTCTTATCGTGAGGATTGTGTGGATGCTTTCAAATCTCTTAAAATATTGACGCTGCCGTGCCAGTACATTTTAGTGTGTCTTTTATACATAAAAGAGAACATTTCAAAGTTTAAATTTCATAGTGACATCCATGCTGTTAATACCCGAAGTAGAAATAATGTTGTGTTACCTTTGCAGCGTCTGACAAAGACTAGAAACGGCACTGAATTGCATAAAGTTCTTTAATGCACTGCCAGGCAGGATAAGGGTTTTAGAATACAAACCATACAAAAAAATTATAAAACAATTTTTAACACAAAAAGCCTATTATGATATGGAACAATTTTTGACTGCTGATTTTTCTGCCATATAGAGCAAACGCCGGTTATGAGCGATTGGGTTAGTTTGTTTGATTAACGTCTACGCTGAAATATGTACCCTTTTGAATGGCTGTTTTCACCTTTATTTTGTTACTTTTTCTTTACTGTTTTTATATTTATATTTTTAGCTTTTTTTTTGTTTTGGTTTTTCACAATTTGTTAGTGCCAATTTATTGACTTTTTCTTTTAAATTTGTTTGTTGTATTTCATTTATTCAAAAGATAGGTGTTGAATTTTATTTTTATATTTTAGATGTTCTAGTTTTAACAATTTTAGATGAACTTTTTAAATTTCTTATGTTTCTTTTATCTTTTATCATAATTATTATACTTATTGTTTTTTTTTGGTTTTTACGACTTTTAAAATTTGTTTTTAGATTTGTTAATGATTTTTTTTAATGCTAAATATTGTTATTTATAAGACATTGTGACATTGTTTTTGTAAAATTTTTAACTTGTGTAAGTGCGTAAGCATTATTAGCACCAATAAAGAATCTATCTATCTATCTATCTATCTATCTATCTATTATTAAGCTAATTTTTGTGTGTAAACTTTTAATGTAATAATGTATTAAAAGAAATACATAAATCTAAATGTAAAATGGTTTTTAAAATAAAAAAGGATTTATAAATTCAGAATTTGATTTTGAATGGATTTGATAAACAATGGTTCAATTAAACACGGGTTTTACGCTTTCGAAAAATGTTACCCAAGTAACATTTTTGGTTAAAATTTGGTAAAATATTCCCGAGTTAAGCTAGTAATTTTTTCTTATGAAAAACTGGGAGTTCAAAAAAGAGGAAAATTTCCCGTCTTTTTAAGAAAGTGGGGACAAAAACCAAGGTAATTTGGTGGGATAAAATAGGTAATTAAATTTTTTTTCCTGAATGTGAATTTGCCCAGAGGACACTTTTTACCAAATTTTGGGACACATGTACACATCTGCATAAATCCTCAACCTAATTTGTGTCCTATTGTACACAATGCCCTCTCAGTGCCCTCTTGTTTGTCTGAGACTGAAGCACCCTCTACGTGTCAGAATAGAAAAATAATAATTATTTTATTTTTTTATTTTATATATTTCAACGGCAAAGCCACTTTACAAAATATTTTACAATAGAATTTTAAATTAAAAATTAACAAGATGCAGACAATAAATTATTACTAGGTAACTAAAATAACAAATTAATAGAAGTAGTACCGATAATTAACAACGAAATAATGCACAACAAAAGCTCACAAAAATCACAAAATTTTTATCACAACAATTAAATCAGTCTTGTAGTATCTTCCTAATTTTAGCACGAGGATTGCCAGAGAATGGGTCAAGCTCATGATTATTATAGAATCTTAAAGTGCGTGTAAGGGGGGAAAAATAACCAAAATTGCTACGATGGAAATGGATGCGAAACATTGGGGAATTATTTCTTCTTTGAATGGTATTAAATTCAATTGACTGAAGAACAGAAGGGCAAAAGTATACCCCATTAAGGATCTTATAGAAGGTTAAGGCATCAGCACAAATCTTTCTGTTCTCCAAGCTATCAATATTAAAAATATTGGTGATTATAGTATAGTCTATTTCGAAGTTGTTTACAATATTGATATTAGCTCTAAATGCCAAAGTTCTCAAAAACCTTTTTTGAACAAATTCCAATTTATTTATGTGACATGCATAGTACGGAGACCATATGACCGAGGCATACTCCAACAACGAACAAACTAGAGAACAATAAAGCGATTTTAAACAATTATGTCCATGGCCTACAACAACTAATTTTACTACTATTTTAAACTATTAATGGGAGGAAACCGACATGCGCCGAAAATTTTCTTGTTGAATTGTTTACTTTTACTTTCATAAAATTCACGCGCCCATCGAAACATGCAGTTTTAACAAAAAAATCACCAAAATTATGCTTTGGGAAAACACTAATTAAATATTGTTTCCAATTTGTAATCATAATTTAATATTTCGGTATGAAAGAAGTGTAAGCAAATCATTTCCATAAAGATTTTGTAGTGTTTTTTCAATAAAAATAACAAAAACTTGTTAAAAGAGAAAAAAACATGTCGCCATAACTTTTTTTGGCGACCGTGCCCTAAAAGTCGTGTTAACCATGTTTTTTTGTTGTTGAAGCCAAAATTTCTTTATTAATTTTGCATCAAGGACTGTTTATCCATTTTTCGAATTCATTGCCAGTTGTTCCCCGCACACCCCCTGCCCATTGTTCGGTTGTCAGTTGTCATGTTGATTGTTGACATAAAGGCGGATTTACGCTGGTGAGCAATTAAGCAAGCAAACAATTCGAAAAAGTTCCATCAAATGGGAATACACACAATCGTTTACACTCGCAAATATCATAACTTGACATATGACATTTGCGAGCGTAAACCCTTGTGTGTTCGGCACTTGTAGAGATCTACTAGGACTTGTTGGGTCCCCACTATCACTTTTAATTTCTTTAACTTTTCTGTAAAAACTACTTGATGCTGTGAAAGGTTTGTTTCTTTTTTCTTTTGTCATGCTAAAACACGAAACTGTCAGGATTACCACTAATATCCTTTTTGACGATCAAAACGTGAGTGCCATCTCTTCCTTAAACCCAAATTTTACCTAAACATCTAATTTCTTTGTTTGAATTTTGAGCTTCCATTTGGTTTTTCCTATCCCTTTTTATCCAAACAAGGGTTGAAGATACAATAGTAATTAAGGAAATATCTTATAATTTGGAAATACCAAGAAGGAACATGAAAGTTATAATTATTGATTAATCTAAACAGCAAAACATTTCGTTAGAGGACAATTGGCCCAAAGGAGAAGATCAAGAAAAACAAAACTGAATTTTCCATAAAGTTCGAACATATTTTTAGGTTGTACTTATTTGGTCAAAAAACCAAATTTTTGTCCTAAAACTTATTCCAAGAAAATCCCTAACTTTGAGGAATAACTGTAGGTCAAAAATAAGTAACTTTGAGTTCAGTTTTAAACCAAAAAAGTTCTTAACGTTGAGGGACATTATTAAAAACTTTTGACAAACAATGTTGACCAAGAAATGCCCAAACAAAGCGGGGACCTCAGAGTAGAATCTCAAGTCAAGTTTACCATCAATTTACCTTCTCTTTTAACTTTATATACAAAACAAATGTCGTGTATATAATGACCGTTTCTTAAGGTTATTTCTTCCAATTTAAAACTTATTTTCAAACCTTAAACTACAAAGTAATTTTCTGAAGGAAAACGGGGGATGTTTTGACGTATGATTAATTATCTTAACCTTCCAACTTCCCAATATGCCCTAAAATGTTACTTGGGTATCCTTACTTGTTTACAAGATCCTGCAACTTTTGAATGGGCTCTGGATCGCCGTCTTTACCGTGAAGCAAAACTTCTTTTGTGTTATAAACTCTTATCACTCTGTCTGCCGTGTTTATCAAAAACGAACTGAAAAAGAAATAAAATACAATGCCCCAAAAAATTGATTTTTGTTTGTTGAAAATACGGTACAAATTGATATTTTCTTTAATGGATAACGACCGTTGGTATTTAGTTTGTAGGAATAACAGGATTTTCGGTCCAAATTTAAAACTAATTTATTAAAAATCTTTTATAAAACCAAGCTTTTGAAACGTTTTGTTCCTTCTTCAGGGCTAAAATTAAATAAAACACAGAAATAACATTCACAGCATCCATAATAATTTTGTTTTAAATAGTCAAATGGTACATACCTTATATGGGTTTAATTTAGTTTGTATATTGTTTTCTCTTCATACATTTGTAATTTAATTAATAAATGTAATTAATAAATTAATATTATTAAATTATTAATAAAGATTATTTTTAGAAATGGTAGAAATACAAAAACGTGAAAATTCAATGAACATCAGATCTGACATCAAAGATTTAAGTATTATTTACTCATACTTACTTACTTTATAAACCTAATTTAAAAATTTTACTAGTTGGTTCGCAATATTATCAAATTCAGTACCCTTAAACAATCATTCATGATGACAATTTATACTTCTGCCATATCATTTTAAAATAAAAGACAAAAAAAAATCCAAAAAAAAATCTTCAAAGCTCTACAATTTTATATATTTATACAATTATTATTATTATGCTCATCAAAAAAATAAAAAAAGACTTCCAAATTACAAATGTATGAAGAGAAAACAATATACGAACTAAATTAAACTCATATAAGGTATGGGTCATTCCATATCAAATCAACCAAAAAATCACAAAAATTTTACGCGACCAATTCCAATTTTGATGATTTTTGGTATATATTTTCTTCTTACCATAAAAGTTGAAAATGCAAATTTTTAGATTTTTTTGATTCGTAGTTTTTTTTTTTAATTTTTCAAAATAAAAAAGTCAGCATTTTGACCTTAACAAGAATGTACAAAACTAGCAATATCTCGAGAACCACTTACACTAGGAAAGTAATAAATGGCTCATTTTAAAGTCATTTTGAAGCTCTTTTTTATGAAATATCACAACATAATTTTAACAAAAAAAAAAAATTGGAAATAAAAAATTGAAAAAAAAAATTGAAAAATTCAAAAAGGCCATTTTTAATTTTTTTGAAAAAAATATATAATTTTGGTCAAAGTGTTACTTAATTATCCACAAAATTTTATGATGGAGAAATGATGGGTTCAATGTCAAAAAAAATATCAAAAATATTAAGTACATTTTATAGGCGATTTTTCATGCATGTGACATTTTTAATAAATTTTTTCACATTGAACCCATGATTTGTCCATCTCAAAATTTTGTGAATAGTTTAATAACACTTTAAAGAAAATAATATAATTTTTTGAAAAAAATTAAAAATGGCCTTTTTGAAATTTAAAAAAAAAAAAATCAAAAATTTTTTTTTTTATTTTTTTTTTTCAATATATGTTATGCAATATTCTCATATGAAAGGTCTTTATAAGAGCTTTAAAATGAACCTTCACCTACTTTTCTGTTATAAGTGGTTCTTTGGATATTCCTAATTTTGTGCGCACATGTTAAGGACAAATAAGTGACTTTTTCGATTTTCAAAAATTAATTCAAAATAAACAACTGGTCAAAAAAGTCTGAAATTTTGGATTTTCCAGTTTTTTGGTAGGAAAAACATGTATACTAAAAATCATCAACATCGGAGATGGTGTGGTAAAATACCCTGGTTGACTTGATATGGACTGACCCTAGGGTCATTCCATATCAAATCAACCAAAAAATCACAAAAATTTTACGCGACCAATTCCAATTTTGATGATTTTTGGTATATATTTTCTTCTTACCATAAAAGTTGAAAATGCAAATTTTTAGATTTTTTTGATTCGTAGTTTTTTTTTTTAATTTTTCAAAATAAAAAAGTCAGCATTTTGACCTTAACAAGAATGTACAAAACTAGCAATATCTCGAGAACCACTTACACTAGGAAAGTAATAAATGGCTCATTTTAAAGTCATTTTGAAGCTCTTTTTTTATGAAATATCACAACATAATTTTAACAAAAAAAAAATTGGAAATAAAAAATTGAAAAAAAAAAATTGAAAAATTCAAAAAGGCCACTTTTAATTTTTTTGAAAAAAATATATAATTTTGGTCAAAGTGTTACTTAATTATCCACAAAATTTTATGATGGAGAAATGATGGGTTCAATGTCAAAAAAAATATCAAAAATATTAAGTACATTTTATAGGCGATTTTTCATGCATGTGACATTTTTAATAAATTTTTTCACATTGAACCCATGATTTGTCCATCTCAAAATTTTGTGAATAGTTTAATAACACTTTAAAGAAAATAATATAATTTTTTGAAAAAAATTAAAAATGGCCTTTTTGAAATTTTTCAAAAAAAAAAAAGGTCTTTATAAGAGCTTTAAAATGAACCTTCACCTACTTTTCTGTTATAAGTGGTTCTTTGGATATTCCTAATTTTGTGCGCACATGTTAAGGACAAATAAGTGACTTTTTCGATTTTCAAAAATTAATTCAAAATAAACAACTGGTCAAAAAAGTCTGAAATTTTGGATTTTCCAGTTTTTTGGTAGGAAAAACATGTATACTAAAAATCATCAACATCGGAGATGGTGTGGTAAAATACCCTGGTTGACTTGATATGGACTGACCCTAGGGTCATTCCATATCAAATCAACCAAAAAATCACAAAAATTTTACGCGACCAATTCCAATTTTGATGATTTTTGGTATATATTTTCTTCTTACCATAAAAGTTGAAAATGCAAATTTTTAGATTTTTTTGATTCGTAGTTTTTTTTTTTAATTTTTCAAAATAAAAAAGTCAGCATTTTGACCTTAACAAGAATGTACAAAACTAGCAATATCTCGAGAACCACTTACACTAGGAAAGTAATAAATGGCTCATTTTAAAGTCATTTTGAAGCTCTTTTTTTATGAAATATCACAACATAATTTTAACAAAAAAAAAATTGGAAATAAAAAATTGAAAAAAAAAATTGAAAAATTCAAAAAGGCCACTTTTAATTTTTTTGAAAAAAATATATAATTTTGGTCAAAGTGTTACTTAATTATCCACAAAATTTTATGATGGAGAAATGATGGGTTCAATGTCAAAAAAAATATCAAAAATATTAAGTACATTTTATAGGCGATTTTTCATGCATGTGACATTTTTAATAAATTTTTTCACATTGAACCCATGATTTGTCCATCTCAAAATTTTGTGAATAGTTTAATAACACTTTAAAGAAAATAATATAATTTTTTGAAAAAAATTAAAAATGGCCTTTTTGAAATTTTTCAAAAAAAAAAAAGGTCTTTATAAGAGCTTTAAAATGAACCTTCACCTACTTTTCTGTTATAAGTGGTTCTTTGGATATTCCTAATTTTGTGCGCACATGTTAAGGACAAATAAGTGACTTTTTCGATTTTCAAAAATTAATTCAAAATAAACAACTGGTCAAAAAAGTCTGAAATTTTGGATTTTCCAGTTTTTTGGTAGGAAAAACATGTATACTAAAAATCATCAACATCGGAGATGGTGTGGTAAAATACCCTGGTTGACTTGATATGGACTGACCCGTATGTACCATTTGACTATTTAAAACAAAATTATTATGGATGCTCTTAATGTTGTTCTGAATGTGATTTCTGTGTTTTATTTAATTTTAGCCCTGAAGAAGGAACAAAACGTTCCGAAAGCTTGGTTTTATAAAAGAGTTTAATTAAATTAGTTTTAAATTTGGAGCGAAAATCCTGTTATTCCTACAAACAAATTGATATTAGTAAAAAGACAACTTCTTGTTTTACAAAATAATACAAATGTAAAACATATAATTTTTTTCATCTGGAAAAATATTTTAATGCTGTAGTTTGATTAAAAGTACTGTCAGGGGTATTTTGGCCAAAGAATTTTATATCCTAACAAAAAGAATGTTTTGATCCCGGTTTTGATCATTTTTCACAGCAAGAATATACAGAATAGATGTAATCTGAACATGGCTTTTGTTGGATATGTAGACACTATATGAATATTCAGTGAATAATAAAAAAGTGTACCTTTGGACATTCAAAGAATGTGTTTTGGACATTCCGAATATTCCAGGAATAGCACGCAATATACCAATATTCCTTGTCTGGTACACAGACGGCTCAAAAATGGGGGACAAGTCGGGGTTGGGAGTGTACTGTAAAACCACGAGGGCGAAGTTCCACTTCTCCCTAGGAAGGTACGCGACTGTTTTTCAGACTGAGGTATACGCCATATTCTGATGTGTAGATATAAAAATCTGGAAATGTTCGCTTCAGGCTAGGATATTTACATTTGCCCTGCCCTTGTATTGGAGTGCAAACGACAACTATGGCAAGGCACAACAAAGTCAAATAACGAAAATTCAAACCTGGATCAGCATCCCACAAGGAACACACAAAGGACCAAAGTGAAAAGAGAAATGATTAAACGATGTTTAATTTTCGTTATTTCCACCCAAGATCTTTTGATCTTTTGTTTTTAGATTCTTTTCGTTTGATGTAACTGATTTGGAGGTTTTTTTAGCTTCTTTTTTTGTTTTTAATTGCCTTAGGAGTATAATCCTATTGGAAATATTAACACGCCAGGACGAATCCGTATCAGGTAACTTGGAAAGTACCAGTGCGGAACGATGCCTATTTGTTAGTAATTCACAGTTGGAAATCAAACTGTATGATGCTGTTTAATGATGTATGGGGAGGGTGACCAGTGGAACCACTGACGAGCTCACGCTGGTTACCTAAAGCGAAACATCGTTTAATCATTTCACTTTGATCCTTTGTGTGTTCCTTGTGGGATGCTCATCCAGGTTTGAATTTTCGTTATTTCCACCCAAGATCTTTTGATCTTTTGTTTTTAGATTCTTTTCAGTTGATGTCACTGATTTTAAGGTTTTTTAACTTCTTTCTTTGTTTTTAATTAATTAATCCGTATCAGGTAACTTGGATAAGTACCAGTGCGGAACGATGCCTATTTGTGAGTGATTCAAAGTTGGAAATCAAACTGTATGATGGTGTTTAATGATGTATGGGGAGGGTGACCAGTGGAACCACTGACGAGCTCACGCTGGTTACCCAGAGCGAAACATCGTTTAATCATTTCTCTTTTCGTTTTGGTTCTTTATGTGTTCCTTGTGGGATGCGCATCCAGGTTTGAATTTTCGTTATTTCCACCCAAGATCTTTTGATCTTTTGTTTTTAGATTCTTTTCGGTTGATGTCACAGATTTGAAGGTTTTTTAACTTCTTTTTTGTTTTCAATTGCCTTAGGAGTATAATCCTATTGGAAATATTAACACGCCAGGACAAATCCGTATCAGGTAACTTGGAAAGTATCAGTGGGGAACGATGCCTATTTGTGAGTGATTCAAAGTTGCAAATCAAAGTGTATGATGATGTTTAATGATGTATGGGCAGGGTGACCAGTGGAACCACTGACGAGCTCACGCTGGTTACCCAGAGCGAAACATCGTTTAATGATTTCTCTTAATTGTTTTTAGATTCTTTTCGCTTGATGTCACTGATTTGAAGGTTTTTTAACTCTTTTTTTGAAGGTCAATCTCCTCTGGGTCCCGGAACATGAAGGTGTCATCAACCGATACGGTAGGTCCGGAACCCATACTAGGTATTCAGGCATGCCAAGTCATAACGGCCCTTAAAAGTGACTTAAACAGGTGCTCTGAGGAGCTCTGGGGCATGAGACAGGCCACTCCTGATTGGTGAGGTGAGCGCCAAAAAAACAAAAGTCCTTGCTCCACCACCTAACCAGGTCAAGAGAGTCGCACCTTGGGACCTATCTACTGGCCCCAGGCGATGTAAAAAGGTTCCAGCACAGAAAAAAAAAACCAACATTCT
The DNA here is from genome assembly GCA_963921995.1 of Oxystoma pomonae. NCBI lineage: Eukaryota > Metazoa > Arthropoda > Insecta > Coleoptera > Brentidae > Oxystoma > Oxystoma pomonae. The sequence goes on along the minus strand of OY998169.1, from coordinate 83,518,787 downwards.
TGCTATGTGGGTTTGGTTTCATTTTAAAGATACTGATTAAATTTAAAACAAAAAATTAAAAAAGTACCATCATAGAACGCTAGTTCTAAGCTTCGTCCATCAAATAAAATAATGTTTGTCATCTATCAAATTTAAGTCAGCAAAGTTTCCAATAAACGACATTCATGCTGAGAAAAATTCAGGTGACCAAAATCTGTACATTTGTTGGGAATAAAGGACTACCAAAAAAGAAAAAAAAAATCTTACTCTCCTCTTCTAGCAAACTCTATACTTTTCACAGCTGTGGCGCTTGACGTTCCCAACACTATCCTGAAACTGGCCTTAAGTTCCAAATTGTGAGAATCCAAAACCAAAACTTTGCCTTTCGCATTGCCAGTGTAAACATATTTGCCCTGCCTATCGAACGATGCTACAATGTTAAGGTCACCCTAAAAGAAAAAATGCATTGAATTTGCCCTGCCTATCGAAAGATGCTACAATTTTAAGGTCACTCAAGTACAATTAAAATTTGTTAAAACCCCCCTCAACCACGGGAATTTTCTAAAAACTACCGCCATTTGAAAAGGGCCTCATATTATTTATTTTAAAATTTAAAACAATATCTAAGTACATATGAATCTCAAAATAAACCTAAAAAGTTTTTTGGCAAGGTAAAGTCCTGAGAACTGATGCCGCGTTGCCCCTCTCAACTGCTAAACTTATGTTATGCATAATGAATGATTTAACTCTTGAATCGCCTCCCAATACACCCTTTATAAGTTGACCGATTTTATTTATTGAATTTTTAGCCTCAGGTACTAAAGGGCTTACGGTTTCAACGGAAAAGGGCGTGAAACAAAAGCGATCCAAGAGTTCCTCATACTCATACTCTTCGAGGACTATCCCAGTTTACAAACTTCCCCTGCTGTTTTTGATGACAAATGAATGTAAGATCGACCAAACACTTTTTCCTTGCTCTGACACACTCCAACCGGCTCGAGAACCGAAGGAAATCCCGCCGAAGCTAGAGCACGTTGAAGAATGACATTTAACGTGCTGCGTGGCGAGCCATCCTTCCTGCACTCTTGTGATAGCTCAGGCCGTGATAGCCATAAATATCTACTGTTTAGCCACAAGAGTTGCAGTCGTAAGACTCGTAAACAGGACCGCCTAGCCTCAAAGCAACGGAAACACGTAGGTCTGATTATCCAGAAAAGTACCCAAAGGACAAGATGGAAGAGCATTAAGTCAAGCATTAATTTTTGGCTCTTGAAGAGCGAGGTCCCCTTGTCAAACTCTTTTTAAGAAGTTGGAAAAATATCTGGGACAGATTGGAGACTTGAGATTTTCATTCAATTGTCTAGGGCCGCACCATATTCTAAATCTTTACTGCTTGAATTTTAAACAGATTCCAAAAAGGCAGAAAAACAAGTGGAAGTGTTACGAATGCCAAGTCCTCCATATTTGACAGGGATAGTGCATTGAAACCAAGATTTTGCTGCCACTGCGCCCATTATTGGGTCTATTGTGGCTCACTTTTGACATTGTTTGTTGCTACAGAATATTCAGACCCTTAAAGAGGCTCGAAACTTGCTTTGGAGTCGATTTGCGTCGATCTGTGGTTTACCGAAAATACGTTGACGCTGACGGCATCCTCCATACAGAGCCTACATTCGGTGTCCTCACTTAGACCCATGTGCATGTGCAATGGTACTTTCAGCCTGCAGTGTCCGGTGTATAGATCAACCATTATCCGGATCTCCTGCCTGGTGATGGGCTCAATGAGTTTCCCTGCCCTCTTCCTGCAGGGTTCTGTAATGGACTATTTGGAATGTGCCACTCCCGGCAATTCTCTCCAATATTGGTAGAACTTATTCTCCATCCAGCTTGAGAGAGCAGTGTTGATTGTGTTGTATTCTATTCGAAAAGTTGGTTGGGGGCCAACGAAGGCAGCGCCGGCGGAGGCCGCTTCGAGCGCCTGCTGGTCGGAACTCTCATTTCCCCGATGACCAGAATGTCCCGGAATCCATACCAGCGACACAGTGTTTATTCGCCCAAGCAATACCTACTCCACATAGGCCAATCAACTCCTACCGTTTTAGTGTCCTTTTCTCGACTTTCGCCGCCATATTGACAAAAAACTAATGGATTTTCTGTCACTTTTGAGTGAAAATGGCGGAGAAGGTGGATTAAAGGACACTAAATCGGTAGGAGTTGATCGGCCTGTATGGTACTGGCCCAAGGGTATTCAGTGTGTCCTGGCAGCTCCTAACGGTTCTCTCGTCCAAGACTATGTATAATCCTGATATTTTCCCGGCTGCAATAAGCTCTGGATCCAACGTCTGAAGGCATTTTGGATCCGTCAGTGTACCAGCAGCTATCTTCACTTGAGAAACTTATTCTGTTGGACGACCAGTCCTCCCTATCTGGGAGAATAGTGTTGTATAGCTTTTTGCTGTTTACTGTTGCGGCCATTAGATCCGGTAGCAGCCCTAGAATGCAGTGGCTCTCAATTGCCCGCGTTAAAGGGTTTGGTACTACTTGACTTGCCCTGCCACCCCGTTAACTGTTTTGTGGACATGTAATGAATAATCGATCAGATGGACTAAAATGTGTTGGAGGCAGATACTTTTTGATACCAGAATCATAATTCGATTCCGTCTAGTTATTGAGATATAGGCATCTAAACATGGGCAAAACATAATGGATCACACTGTACCTAATCAACATATACAAAACCAAATTTTATCATATTCTGATGAACAGTTCAAAAGTACCACTCGATTATTCATCAATTCAATGAATGTATTAGTTAAGTTTAATTAAATAATAAATAAATTCCTTGACATTTTTGTGTAAAAACTGTATTATTTCTGAAGAACAAACATATCGAAGAACACTCTCCCAGAAGGAAAGGCTTGAAATAGAAAAAAACCGCATTGAAATGAGTTGACTGATTTGAGAGCTATATGCACACAGACATAGACAAGACACTGTCACCTTCGTATCTTGCTGGTTTGAGCTTGACATCTCTGAGCCTTGCAAACTTAAGCTTGTGGGCATTGGTACTCATTTAGACAGAAAATCCCCAGTAAATTTAAAAAAAATAGCAAAACAAGGCAACTGCTGACTTACATCTTCATCCACCGGCAAAACTTGGTGCCCTCCATTTGTATCCACCAAGACAGCAGCATGTTTCATGGGACAAATCAGCAATCTTTCCAAATTTCTTGGCTCAAACTGCACTTTTAAGACCGGGCAAGGAAACCTTAAAAAATATTTTTCCCACCATACAGTAAAATTATATTAATATTTTTTGTTGGTACACTTGATTTAAAAAAAAAACTCATACATGCATTTTTTCCTATGCCACAAAATTTAGCTTTCCAGTAGTGTATACTATTATAAGGCACCACCAGCTAAGTATGCTTGACAGCCTAAAATTCATCCTTAAAAATGCTACAGATATCAACATTTACAAAAGTTCAAATTATCAGTCGAGTTATAGAAGACGGCTGGATAATGCGATGGAAAAAGCACTGGATTGAAAATCATTCTACGGATAGGATAGATGGATCAGAACGACCAAAAGTAAAGCTGGGTTCATACAGAAATCAAAATAACATAAGATAAGAGAAAATAAAATAGTTCACCTTATGGGACTGCTCGATGGCGTTCATACAGACAGAAAAATAAGATAAGATAACATAAGTTAACAGAAAGATGGCAAACGTTTATCTTCTTATTTTATTTTATCTAAAATCGCGTTCCGCGCATGACCGTGACGTCATTGCGACGAACGAATTTTCACAAAATTTGTTTTGTGAACCTAACCTCAAATCTATGGATTCTTTGTTTATTTTCTTTTGTAAATTTTTGAAAATAACGAAAAGCTTTTGGAAAGCCATTTGAAAACACCGTACGCGAGTCCACTAACAAAGAGAAGAAAAATAAAAAAAGGAAAAAGGTAAGCCTGCATGCGCAAAAATTCGCGTTTTGATTGGCTGGAAATGATTTCTTATTTTATGTTATTTCTTTGTGTGAACACCCATTTTTTTTATTTTATGTTATCTTATGTTATTTTTAACTTATCTTATCTTATGTTATCTTATGTTATTTTATTTCTGTATGAACCCAGCTTAAGTTCTGAAGTGCAAAATGAGAGACTTATTGACCATTTCAGACAAAATCCTTTTTCAACGTCGGTTGAAGCAGCTAATGTAACATTATTTCCGGGTTCTTTGGCAACAGTAAATAGAAGAGTAACGAAATCAGAAGTCTCTTGTCGAGTTGCTGCAAAGAAGCCTTTTCTAACAGAAGAACAAAAACAGGTCAAACTGATTTTGGCACTGAACAACGTTCTTCGTGATAATAACTTCTGGGAGGGGGTGGTTTTCACTGACGAAAAAATTTTTCAATCATTCTCAAGCAGCAGGAGAATTTTACTTTATCGTCCACCAAACCCAAGTTGGGTTTTTTTTTCGAGAATCGAAGGAAGATTTAATAGTGAAGGATATATTGAAATCCTTGAAAACGTTATGCTGCCATCTGCCACCGTTTATCAGTCAGTAATGTTGTTCGCCAATGGTTTCAGAATAATAATATAGAAACACTTCCTTGGCCAGCCAACAGCCCTGACCTTAACCCAATGGAAAATATATAGGGTCGAATCGTTAAAATAATATACCAAAGGAATTGGAGACCACGAAATGCTAAAGAGTTAAGCGATGCTATTTATCGCGCATTAGATCAGCTCTCAGAAGACCATCAGCATTTTCAAAATTTAACTTTTTCAATGCACAGACGTTTGCAGCTTGTTATAGAGGAAAATGGTGATCCTATTAAATACTAAATTATTTATTTTAGTTCTTTTTTAAGTTAAAATAATTAGTATTAAGTTTACCATCGTTTTTATCCTAATCCAAGTTTCCTATTCATCGAATTGTTTTCAATCCAGCGCTGTTTCCATTGTATTATTGTTATTTTATCAACTCCAAAATGGGTTACCGCTCTCTTTATAGAACAGCCTTCGTCCGTTACTCGAGTGATAATTTGATATTGTTCAATAAAGACTTTACTAAAACATTATTTTTGCTGATTTTTTAGTATTATGTAAAATTTAATATAAAAATAAGGTTGCCTTTAATTTAAGTAAAAAAATATTTTCAGTTTTAGAGACATTTTTTTAAAAAATATGACAAATTGTTGTACTTTTGAAGTTTTTAGGCATTTTAGCTGGTAGTCCGTAAATATTATACACTTTTAGAAACTTTTTTTTTAAATCAAGTGTACATAAAAAAGAAAATATTATTAAAAAAGTTTGATAAATATTAAATGTAAAAAAATTAACATTTCTTAATATACCTACCTGTATTTCTGTTCGCACTCTCCTGACAGAACATCCCAAATACAAACAGTGTTGTCAGTTGAAGCTGATGCAATTTTGTGTCCATTTCTTGACCAACTCAGACTGCACACAGGATGAACATGAGCAGATACAATTTTGGCAATGCCTCGAGTTAAGAAGTCCCACAGTACAATGCGGCCATCATTACAACCAACAGCAAGAAGGGTGCCACGTTTATTAAATGAACATGTTACTGCTATCGAGAGGGAGTCGAGAGTGCCATCAAATTCCTGTATAAAGACATATCTATTAATAATCTTCCATTCTAATGTGCCAATATATCACCAATTTTTATATCATTACAAATAAATATGCACTTACCTCGGGATAATTTTGACCAAAGGACTCTGAAAAAGAGCAAAAAAAATCATTTAATAGCTTGTTGAATAAAAAAAGCACAACATGTTCAAAAGACGTCTCTAAAGTTAGCAGTACACAGTCGGCAGTGCAAAGATTATATAATTGGAAAAATTAGTGCTAATTAAATGCCAAGTCACCAAATTTTGTGCCCTTGTACTTTCTGAGATATGGCCTGCACTGCTAGCTACCCGTTAAAGATGGCAGTGCACCATGCTAGGACGACCCAGAAAAGTGTTATAGTGATCTAAATGGTTAAGAAAATTGAATGGTAATTAAATGCTACCATTTCCGTAAAAAAATTGTATATTTTCCTGTTTCTTCAGCATATTTTTTTAAATCCACCTGTTGCACTGCTAACTTTAGATGCAGTATACACATTTGAGTTTTCATGAAAGAAGTGGTTGGTGGTGTTTTTGATATTGCAATAAATTAGTACTATTTAGGTGCTAATTAAATGTCAAGTCAACAAATTTTATTTATACGGAGCGCTTCAGGCTACTGCGAACATAGGAAGGAAGAAGTCCAATTTGTATACGCAGGGACACCGCACACCTATCAGTGAAGCAATCAACACTCAGGCTTACGATCACCGTTCGCGGCTTGTGTTTAGTATGCCTCTAACCACGGTGCAATGTGAGGTGTAGTTCATGAAACCGGAATTTGGTCAACAAATACGCAAATTTTGATAACGTAATTTTCTTGTTTTTTGTCTTTGATAAATTAGATTTATCACTAACAATGTGTTACAATGAAAATAATAAGGAGAAACAAAATAAAAGCAAGTTCTCAAAATAAAATAATACATTCTAAAAGCCAAAAAGATTCTCCCAGTCAAAAAAAAATTAGAGCAAATGTTCGAAAAGTCCTCCTTGCTCGGCTAGACAATATGCGAGCCATTACCCTCTCCACATAGGCCGATCAGCTCTTATCGTTTTAGTGTCCTTTTATCCACCTTCGCCGCCATTTTGACAGAAAACTAATGGATTATCTGTCACTTTTGAGTGAAAATGGCGGCGAAGGTGGATAAAAGAACACTAAATCGGTATGAGTTGATCGGCCTATCTGGAGAGGGTACTGTGCGAGCCTATTATAAAAACCCCTTCTAACGTTTCCAAGCATGTTAGGGGTGATAGTTTAAAAAGGTTCTTCAATTTTAATCCGAAGTTCTTCCAAATTATTAGCCCTTTCATGCCCGTAAATTTTATTTTTGATATAACTCAAGATCGGGTTCGAGCTGGCCATAAAATAGTTCTTCGTGTACTTATAACCCGATTAGGAAATACATTATCAAGATATTCTCTAACGAGGCCAACACCTAACAACTGCTTAGCAATTGGATTAATATGCTGCTGCAGTAGGTCCAAGTATCTAGGACCGTTCAAATTGCCGTCAATAAAACCTTTTTCTTTTTTCCTCTAATTTTTCCTCGACCAATACCATTCAATTTTCTTGACCATCTAAACCACCTTACCACTTCTCGCGATCATTCTATCATGGTGCACTGCTATGTTTAAGAGGTGGTGAACATAGGAAGGAAGAAGTCCAATTTGTATACGCAGGGACACCGCACACCTAATTAGATTTATCACTAACAACGTGTTACAATGAAAATAATAAGGAGAAGCAAAATAAAAGCAAGTTCTCAAAATAAAATAATACATTCTAAAAACCAAAAAGATTCTCCCAGTCAAAAAAAAATTAGAGCAAATGTTCGAAAAGTCCTCCTTGCTCGGCTAGACAATATGCAACCCCCTTCTAACGTTTCCAAGCATGTTAGGGGTGATAGTTTGAAAAGGTTCTTCAATTTTAATCCGAAGTTCTTCCAAATTATTAGCCCTTTCATGCCCGTAAACTTTATTTTTGATATAACTCAAGATCGGGTTCGAGCTGGCCATAAAATAGTTCTTCGTGTACTTATAACCCGATTAGGAAATACATTATCAAGATATTCCCTAACGAGGCCAACACCTAACAACTGCCTAGCAGTTGGATTAATATGCTGCTGCAGTAGGTCCAAGTATCTAGAACCGTTCAAATTGCCGTCAATAAAACCTTTTTCTTTTTTCCTCTAATTTTTCCTCGAACAATAACGAACATGTGTTGGGTTATGACGATTCAATAATGGAAAAGTGCTTTCATCTATGAAAAGAATAGATCTCAGAAAGTTTTCATCACGATTAGCCCTTTCCATCATTCTTTCGCAAAATTCCATACGACGATAGTTGCCCTTCGGAAAAATTTGATGCGTTTTTGACGCTTTGTAAGAATGATAACCATTCGTTTTGAGAACATGTAAGACAGTGGTGAAGACGTATCAACTGCTTCGGCAATTTGGTGGCTAGTTAACTCTCGATTTTTCTCCACTGCAACGTAAATCATCACGTCTCGTACTTCCTGCTCGTCAGTCAAAACAGTGGGTTTTTTATGGTTTCTTGGCGCTACACAACCAAACTTTTCAAAATTCCGCACAAACCTATGAATCGTTGATAAACTAGGCTCTGGGCGATTTACAAAATTCTTCAAAAAAAGTTCTTGAATAAGTCTCAATGTTCTGTTTTGATATTACCATTTGACCATCTGCACTTTTTCGGCAACTTCGTAGACATCCATTTTTAGTTTTAAAAATGTATTATTTCACTTAAGAACTTACTTATCTGTTTCTCGAGCAAGGCAGAAATAAAACAAAATAAATTTCAAAAAGATAACACTGCATGGTGCTTCGACCCCACCTCGGTCGTACGGCACGGAGAGTAAATTGGACTTGATTCCCCCTATGTTCGCAGTAGCCTCAAGCTAATTGTATAGCCTGCACTGTGATCTACTTCTTAAAGGCAGGCAGAAAAATGGTAGCATTTAATTAGCATTCAATTTTCTTGACCATCTAAACCACCCTACCACTTTTCTCGATCATTCTATCATGATGCACTGCTATGTTTAAGGGGTTGTTCACTGTGCAGGCAATATCTCAGAAAGAACAGGAGCACAAAATTTGGTGACTTGGCATTTATTTAGCACCCTACTAGCACTAATTTGTTCCAATATCAAAAATAGCACCAACCACTTCTTTCATGAAAACTCAAATCTTTACTACATCTAAAGTTAGCAGTGCACCATGTGGATTTTAAAAAATATGCTGAAAAAATAGGAAAATATACAATTTTTTTATGGAAATGGTAGAGAATTTAATTAGCATTTAATTTTATTAACCATTAAGACCATCCTACCACTTTTCTGGATCATCGTAACATGGTGCACTGTTGTGTTTAATGGTAGCTAGCAGTGCATGCCATATTTTGGAAACTGCAAGAGCACAAAATTTGGTGACTTGGCATTTGATTAGCACTAATTTTTCCTATAATAAAATATTTGCACTGCCAACTTTGTACTGCTAACTTTAGGGACGTCAGCAAAATTTCTGTAAGAGGCATATAACTATATGAGATACTATAAGGCCCTGCCCTTGCACTCTCCCAAAAAAAGCTGTAGGACATACCTCTCCTAATCCAGTTAAGTCTCAGTTAGAATAGCATGCAGCAGCTCATAATGACAGGTGTCAAATTTTTTATTTGTTAATTTATAGTGGATTTATAGGAGAATAATGCAAATTTTTGGGAGGACAGGCTATAATTTTGAAGATGCCTTGTAAATAGGACTTTACTTTCGGTCAGTGATGGACTTTACACTTAAAATACCCAAATAAAAACCCGCTCTGGACGTTTGATATGTTGTAGATCTGTTCTCCCTGATCGACGTTTAAATGGACCTCTTTTTGATTCGACTCAAGGTTTCAAAGATATAGATGTTGAAAGTTGGAGGTTTCAGATTTTTCACTAAAATCAGTTTTTTGCCTATTTTGTTTTATTCGAGTAGCTAACTTGCTACTACCAGTACACCAGTTTTTAGGTAGAGAACCAGGCTATTCAATGCAGTTGAAAAAACTGACATATTTCATTTACGTCACTCTCAGTGGCAGCACAAACTTGAAAAACGTAAATAACTTTTTTTTACTTTATTTTTTGTTTTTTGATATGTTATAGAAAAATCTTCAGAGCTAAGCTACATATGTGTAAGCTCATCACACTTTGTGAAAAACGCCCGTGAACAATGGTCGGGTTATTGGCCAGAAGGCTCAGCCGATTTTAACAAAAGTGTTACCGATGGAGTGCTCTGAGTCTCAGAGGTACTATATGCCATATATTGTTCAAGAAGAAAATCAATATGGCGGATGCAAGCCGCCATTATGTCATTTTTACCTCTCTAACCCACACGGCTAGAGGAGGTATTGTTTTCGTCGGAAAAAAAGTTTTCGAGATATCAAAAATGTAGCAGCCTAAATAAACGTTATCGCCATGATGTCTGTCTGTCGGTCTGTCTGTCCGGGACATGATACGATACACGATACGTTTTTAGAAAAATGCTCAGACACGTCGATTTTGTTTGCAAGGGGGAAACTTTTTGGCAGTTTTGGTATTTTTGTAAGATGCACACCCCTATTTTTTAGAACGTCCCTAAAGTTAGCAGTACAAAGCCCGCAGTGCAAAGATTTTATGATTGGAAAAATTGGCGCTAATTAAGTGCCCAATTCCCAAATTTGGAACTCCAGCCGTTTCCGAGTTATAGCGTGTACTGCTAACTACCCGTTAAAATTAGCAATGCACTATGTATAGAATGGTCCGGTACAGTGTTAGAAGGGTCCAATTGGTTTAAAAAATTAAGCGCTAATTAAGTGCTGCAAGATCCACCAAAAATTTTCAGAATTTTTGCATTTATCCTTTTTTTTCTAAAAACAATGTAATGCACTGCTAACTTTAGACATTGTAAACTCGCGAACAGTCATTAACGGAGGGGTTGGCGATGACTTTATGTATGCAGTAATTAGGCGCTAATTAAGTGCCCAATTCCCAAATTTGGCGCTCTAGCCGTTTCCGAGTTATAGCGTGTACTGCTAACTATCCATTTCAGTGGTAGAGGGGTCCAAACGGTTTAAAAAATTAGGCGCTAATTAGGTGCTGTAAAATCCACCGAAATTTTTCAGAATTGTTGCTTTTATCCCCTTTTTTTTTAAACAATCTAATGCACTGCTAACTTTAGACATTGCAAACTCGCGAAAAGTCATTAACGGAGAGTTGGCGCTAATTAAGTGCCCAATTCCCAAATTTGGCTCTCTAGCCGCTTCCGAGTTATTGCGTTAACTGCTAACTATCCGTTAAATTTAGCAGTGCACTATGCATAGAATGGTCCCGTACAGTGGTAGAGGGGTTCAATTGGTTTAAAAAATGAAGCGCTAATTAAGTGCTGCAAAATCCACCGAAAATTTTCAGAATTTTTGCATTTATCCTTTTTTTTCTAAAAACAATGTAATGCACTGCTAACTTTAGACATTGTAAACTCGCGAACAGTCATTAACGGAGGGGTTGGCGATGACTTTATGTATGCAGTAATTAGGCCCTAATTAAGTGCCCAATTTCCAAATTTGGCGCTCTAGCCGTTTCCGAGTTATAGCGTGTACTGCTAACTATCCATTTCAGTGGTAAAGGGGTCCAAACGGTTTAAAAAATTAGGCGCTAATTAGGTGCTGCAAAATCCACCGAAATTTTTCAGAATTTTTGCTTTTATCCCCTTTTTTTTAAAACAATCTAATGCACTGCTAACTTTAGACATTGCAAACTCGCGAAAAGTCATTAACGGAGAGTTGGCGCTAATTAAGTGCCCAATTCCCAAATTTGGCTCTCTAGCCGCTTCCGAGTTATTGCGTTAACTGCTAACTATCCGTTAAATTTAGCAGTGCACTATGCATAGAATGGTCCCGTACAGTGGTAGAGGGGTTCAATTGGTTTAAAAAATTAAGCGCTAATTAAGTGCTGCAAAATCCACCGAAAATTTTCAGAATTTTTGCATTTATCCTTTTTTTTCTAAAAACAATGTAATGCACTGCTAACTTTAGACATTGTAAACTCGCGAACAGTCATTAACGGAGGGGTTGGCGATGACTTTATGTATGCAGTAATTAGGCCCTAATTAAGTGCCCAATTCCCAAATTTGGCGCTCTAGCCGTTTCCGAGTTATAGCGTGTACTGCTAACTATCCATTTCAGTGGTAGAGGGGTCCAAACGGTTTAAAAAATTAGGCGCTAATTAGGTGCTGTAAAATCCACCGAAATTTTTCAGAATTGTTGCTTTTATCCCCTTTTTTTTTAAACAATCTAATGCACTGCTAACTTTAGACATTGCAAACTCGCGAAAAGTCATTAACGGAGAGTTGGCGCTAATTAAGTGCCCAATTCCCAAATTTGGCTCTCTAGCCGCTTCCGAGTTATTGCGTGAACTGCTAACTATCCGTTAAATTTAGCAGTGCACTATGCATAGAATGGTCCCGTACAGTGGTAGAGGGGTTCAATTGGTTTAAAAAATTAAGCGCTAATTAAGTGCTGCAAAATCCACCGAAAATTTTCAGAATTTTTGCATTTATCCTTTTTTTTCTAAAAACAATGTAATGCACTGCTAACTTTAGACATTGTAAACTCGCGAACAGTCATTAACGGAGGGGTTGGCGATGACTTTATGTATGCAGTAATTAGGCCCTAATTAAGTGCCCAATTTCCAAATTTGGCGCTCTAGCCGTTTCCGAGTTATAGCGTGTACTGCTAACTATCCATTTCAGTGGTAGAGGGGTCCAAACGGTTTAAAAAATTAGGCGCTAATTAGGTGCTGCAAAATCCACCGAAATTTTTCAGAATTTTTGCTTTTATCCCCTTTTTTTTAAAACAATCTAATGCACTGCTAACTTTAGACATTGCAAACTCGCGAAAAGTCATTAACGGAGAGTTGGCGCTAATTAAGTGCCCAATTCCCAAATTTGGCTCTCTAGCCGCTTCCGAGTTATTGCGTTAACTGCTAACTATCCGTTAAATTTAGCAGTGCACTATGCATAGAATGGTCCGGTACAGTGGTAGAGGGGTTCAATTGGTTTAAAAAATTAAGCGCTAATTAAGTGCTGCAAAATCCACCGAAAATTTTCAGAATTTTTGCATTTATCCATTTTTTTCTAAAAACAATGTAATGCACTGCTAACTTTAGACATTGTAAACTCGCGAATTAGCGCCAACTCTCCGTTAATGACTTTTTCTTCTAAAAACAATGTAATGCACTGCTAACTTTAGACATTGTAAACTCGCGAACAGTCATTAACGGAGGGGTTGGCGATGACTTTATGTATGCAGTAATTAGGCCCTAATTAAGTGCCCAATTTCCAAATTTGGCGCTCTAGCCGTTTCCGAGTTATAGCGTGTACTGCTAACTATCCGTTAAAGTTAGCAGTGCACTATGCTTAGAATGGTCCATTCCAGTGGTAGAGGGGTCCAAACGGTTTAAAAAATTAAGCGCTAATTAAGTGCTGGAAAATCCACCGAAATTTTTCAGAATCTTTGCTTTTATCCCCTTTTTTTAAAACAATGTGATGCACTGCTAACTTTAGACATTGCAAACTCGCGAATAGTCATTAACGGAGGGGTTGGCGATCACTGTGTGCCCAATTTCCAAAGGAGGGGGCACACTTAACGTGGGACTTTGGTTGGCACAGGAATTCAACCAAATTTTGGTATGTTGTTACGACTAGTTTCCAAGATACAGGGATTTATTTAATAGTGCTAATAAATAAACGAAATGTTAATATTAGCAGAAAAAATTGGTTTTTGCTGCAATACTGCTTTCCACAAGAGTTTATACGGTTAAGTAAAAATTAAGAGGGCCATAAGTGCACCAAAAAGTCATTTGGTATACCGGGGGCCCTTAAAAAGTTCCAAAAACTTATAAGTTAAGTAGTAATTGCTTTTTCTTTTTTGTTGGGTACAAAATATGGAGAAAATGTCAAAATTCAATGAAAAATAATATTTAGGACACCATAAGATTTCTTATTACGGGGGTATTCTTAGAAGTACAGAAATAAATCGGAATTTAAATATTTCCGCAAAAAAAGGTTTCTAGGTGCAATACTGGTGGGCAAATGAGTTTATGTTCCTAAATATAAATTGCAATACTGGTGGTCAAATGAGTTTATGTTCTTAAATATAAATTAATAGTGTCAGTTTTGGTATACCTAAAAATACTATTAGTAACGCATTATTCATCAAGATTTTTATTACGGGGGTAATCTAGAAAGAAAAATCAATCATTATTTTAATATTTAATTTACTATTTAATTATTAATTTTTATTTAGTCATATAAACTCTTATGGCCAGTAATATTGCAATAAAAAACTATTTTTTGTGTAAATATTAAAATAATGATTGGTGTGTATACTTCCTAGATTAACCCCTTAAGAAAACTCTTATGATGCGTAACTAACAATATTATGTTTTAGATTTTCTCTAGCATTTTTTTCATATTTTGTAACATATTAATAGGTTTTAGTACTTCTAAAGTGTCCCCGGTACTCAAAAACTGACACTATTAATTTTTATTTAGGAACATAAACTCTTTTGACCACCAGTATTGCACCAAGAATGTTTTTTGCCCAAGTATTTAAATTCCGATTGATTTTTGAACTTTTTAGAATAGCCCCGTAATGAAAAATCTTGTGGTGTCCTGCAAATATTATTTTTTATTGAATTTTAACATTTTCTCCACATTTTGTACCATACAAAAACGAAAAACCAATTAGTACTTTGCTTATAAGTTTTTGAAACTTTTTAAGGGTCCCTGGTAAACCAAATTACTTTTTGGTGCACTTATGGCCCTCTTAATTTTTATTTAACCGTATAAATTCTAGTGGAAAGCATTATTGCATCAAAAACCAATGTATCTTGAAAACTAGTCGTATGATTTTTTTTTTATCAATTTAAAGTGTGATCAGTACCCTAACATCTATAACATACCAAAATTTGGTTCAATTTCTGTGCCAACCAAAGTCCCATGTTAAGTGTGCCCCCTCCTTTGGGAATTGGGCACTTAATTAGCGCCCAATTAGCGCCTAATTACCGCATACACAAAGTCATCGCCAACCCCTCCATTAATAACTATTGGAGAGTTTACAATGTCTAAAGTTAGCAATGCATTACATTGTTTTAAAAAAAAGGGGATAAAAGCAAAAATTATGAAAAATTTCGGTGGATTTTGCGGCACTTAATACGCGCTTCATTTTTTTAAACCGTTTGGACCCCACTACCACTGTACTGGACCATTCTATGCATAGTGCACTGCTAACTTTAACGTGTAGTTAGCAGTACACGCTATAACTCGGAAACGGCTATTGTAAATTGGGCACTTAATTAGTGCCCAATTAGCGCCTAATTACTGAATACATAAATTCATCGCCAACCCCTCCGTTAATGACTATTCCCAAGTTTGGAATGTCTAAAGTTAGCAGTGCATTAGATTGTTTTTAAAAAAAGAGGATAAATGCAAATATTCTGAAAAATTTTGGTGGATTTTGCAGCACTTAATTAACGCTTAATTTTTTAAACCGTTTGGACCCCTCAATCACTATACTGGACCATTCTATGCATAGTGCACTGCTAACTTTAATGAATAGTTAGCAGTTAACACTATAACTCGGAAACGGCTAGAGCGCCAAATTTGGGAATTGGGCACTTAATTAGCGCCCAATTAGCGTCTAGTTACTGCATACATAAAGTCATCGCCAACTCCTCTGTTAATGCTCTATTCGAGAGTTTGCAATGTCTAAAGTTAGCAGTTCATTATATTGTTTTTAAAAAAGAGGATAAATGCAAAAATTCTGAAAAATTTTGGTGGATTTTGCAGCACTTAATTAGTGCTTAATTTTTTAAACCGTTTGGACCACTCTACCACTGTACTGGACCATTCTATGCATAGTGCACTTCTAACTTTAACAGGTAGTTAGCAGTACATGCTATAACTTGGAAACGGCTAGAGCACCAAATTTGGAAATTGGGCACTTCATTAGCGCCAATTTTTCCAATTATAAAATCTTTGCACTGCGGACTTTGTACTGCTAACTTTAGGGACGTTTTTTTAGATAGGAAACACAGGTCGAGTGGCACCTTATTTTGAAGGGTTTTTGATTGTCTTTACAACAACTTATTTTCGTATTTTGGTTGAATAGTTTTCGAGATATTTGCTGTCAAATTTACCATGTTTGACAGCAAATATCTCGAAAACTTTTGGTTTATACAGCCAAATAAAAATAAGAATAAAAACAACTTTGTACCAATCAGCACACAGTTTTCTGTTTTTGCCTTGCTTTCTGTAAACAAAAATAAGTGATAGTAATAATTGAAATAATTAAACTAGACTACATCATATTGTTTTGTTATCTACCAAAAACAAACCAAAAAATGCAAAAAGCCTGAAAAACATCCATTTACATGACAACATCAAATGAAACTACAACTATGTGCATTTAGATAAAAATAAAAGTTTTATCTTTTTATTTTAATTTCTTTTTTTTTTTTGATTTATAATTGCCTACACTGTTCCCCATAAGCTCAACTTTTATTTTAATTTTAATTATTATTTTGGTATAGTCATAATTTTAGTTATAAGATGCATGCTCTGTCACTGTCATATTAACAAGAAAGACAGTGACAGAGCGTCCCTTATAACAAAAATTACGACTATTGCAATTACTATACCAATTATGAATGATACTTAAGACAACATGTTCAGAGTTCCATAAGGTAAGTAGTATGAAGTGTGTTGTAAGATGCAAGGAAAATAAACAATAGCAACTGCATGCTCTTACCGCTTGCGCCTTACAGAACACTATGGACAGCAGAATGCCTTTGCTATAGTTCATTTTCCTTGCGTCTTACCGCATACTTCTACCTTACGGAACTCTGAATCCGCCCTTACTTACCTAACAACTCCAAATTCATATTAATAAAATTTTATGTTATGATAGACCTACACGAAAAAAACATAACTTTTAAACAGTTTTTGCACTCAATTTTTACAGGAACAACAAAAATCTTGTTGACATTCCTAATAAATAAATTGAGGTTATGTTAGTCATGTAGAAAAAAGTGCCGGTAAGAAATTACAGATGCCTGTAATGCTAATAAGGACACTAAACAGATGACTCGTAGCCAATAGCGTATTCCTTTGATGTTTGTGGCAAGAACTCAGATGTTTCTGTCATTCTCTATTTTAGGTAAAAACAAGAGACAGAGTTTGGTGTTGCATCAAATGACACAATGAAATATGATATAACCACGCTATAACCTTGCGCAAATTCATTGACACAGAACAGCTGTTTTGAGAAAACTTGCGAAATAACATAGAAAAAAAATTGGGTTCGGTCACTACAAGTAGTTTGTCTATGCGAAACATAAATATTCATATACGTCAGATCTAGAATATCGTGTTTAATTTAAAAAAATATTAAACAAACAATAAAAATCCCCACTAATTAATACGTGGTACTGAAGTAGGAAAAGCCGCAGGTTAGTACCCGCATAGATTTCGCTATAATTTTCTTTTCTGTTTTGTTCAGACTTAAGGTAGTTTTAATTTTTTTTAAATGTAGGTACGTTTTATGTTCGTTTTATTGTGATTTATAGAGTAAAGGGTAGGGTTATTCCAATAATAGTAACTACTGAGTAGTTATCGATACTTTTGTTTCGATACCAAGTACTTTTGGTATTGATACTTTCTAAGTGATATCTACTCGGTATCGAAAGATTGGTAATTATGCAGTATACGGTTTTCTGCCATTTTTGATTTTTTTTGAAAATTTTTTTATGGGGGCACCTTCTAGGGTCCCTAGGACCCCAAATCCGTCTGCGCCGGTTGGTTTTTTTTTTAATTTTTTTAAATTTTTTTTCACTAAAACAAACCAAACCAACACAGTCCAACCCAACCTAATTCAAACCAACCCAAAACAATTAAAAAAACACTTTACAACCCCCCCTGGGCACCCTTTTTTCTCGTAAAAAAAAAAAAAAATCGGGCGCAGGCGGATTTGGGGTCCTAGGGACCCTAGAAGGTGCCCCCAGAAAGAATTTTTCAAAAAAAATCAAAAATGGCAGAAAACCGTATACTGCATAATTACCGAAAGATTTTACGCGGTATCGAATCGAATCTGTCGGCCTCAGCTTTCTGTCTCCTTCGCGTTTCTGGCATAGACCATGTCTTCCTTGGGCAGTGTTCTTTAGATAGATCGGTTCACATTCCATTTCAAGAAATTTTCAACCGGGTTATTGGTCAATAGTCAAGAAAAAGAAAGACATACACATCAGACCGGACAGTCGTTGCAGTCTTTAAGTAGCCTATATAAATATGCCCTAAAATATTTATTTGTTGTCGCAACATCAGTTCCAAGCGAGTGCTTATTTTCGAAACCTAGAGCAATGATAACGCAAACCAGAAATCGATTGTCTCTAAAACATGTTGAGCAAGTATTATTTTTGGGCAATTTGGAGGTGAAAGAATTTTTTGTTTTGGTTTTTTTTTAAAATAAATCATAAATAATTTAGAAAAATATGTCTTACTTTTTATTAATGTGTTTACTTTGTTTCATAACAAACATGAAGGTCCCTAGGTTTAATCTAATAAAAAATCAAAAAAATCGGTAATTTTAGAAAGTATCGATATGAATAAGTATTGATACTTCATACATACTCATATGAGTAGGATCGAAAAATGTTTGCGAGTATATTTATGTAAATAGGTATTAATACTTATTTAGGGGTATGGGATCATCCCTAGTAAAGGGGGGTTTACCCAACTTTTCTTATTGATAATTTATAACCTAAGTGCAATTTTATTCATAGTCATAATGTTAAATACATTCTTCTTAATAGAAGTGTTTACCCAAGTTTTCATAGTTATAATTCAGATTTCATAAGCACAGTGCATAATTTAAAAGTTGGTTAATTTTAACTTGATGCACTATCAATATGAAAAATGCAAAGAAAACATTTTGGTTGATTGATTTCAAAATGGGAGTGATTGATTTTAGCTGTGATTAGAAACCAGAAATTTAGCAAGAAGGAAGAATACCTAAGCTGTTGAGGTTAGATAAAGAAAAACATTTTTTTTGTTCTTGTTTTTTGTCAATTTGGTATGTCAATTTTCAAAATTTATCCTTATGCACTATGCTTATAAAGTCTTGGATAAAAAGGTGCTGTTAAATTATATATTAACACTAAAATTGTGCTGATACACATGAATTAAAGTTATGAATTATCAATATAAAAAGTTGGGTAAACCCGCCTTAATTCTGGCCGATAATACTGGTATGTTGGCACATTTCTTAATTTTTATTATAATATAATTTTGCATTGGTTTTTTTTTAATTTTAGAAGAGTTCTCTGATACATACCTACCTACACATGTCTGTAATTCGGAGGCAGATTCTCACTTAGTCTCTGGCTCTAAAATAACCTCTTTAATACTATTTTATAAATTGTTTTTTACAGTATGGTTAGAACCTTTTTGGATTACCTTGCGGTAGTTATATTGAAAAGTGTAGAACATAAATATCGCCACCTACAAATATTCTGTCATTATAGTGTTTGTTAATACTGAACAAGGACATTTTTTAATTTGAATTTGAATTTAATGACTTCAAATAAAACTCAAAGTTAAACTCAAAAGCTTAGATGTGTAAAAAGTTTTTAAAGAAGGCTATTTTCACATGATACTGTAATTTTAGTCCCATATTAATTTGAGATTTGTTCATAAAACAAATAAGTTTGGGTCCATTATTGTACACTCGATCTGTTTTAAGTTTAAGAGAAGCTGGACTAATGGATGTGCACTACATGTTTGCTGATGACACAAGTGTTAATCGGGGTATTAATCTAAGTATACAAAAATGAAAAAAACCCAAAACAAAAAATTTCACCACTGGCTGTTTTACGGAATCAACTGAAGATGAAGAGATAAATTAAAATTTATAATGTATATATAATGCATAAAAGAATTTGAAAATCTATCATTAGATATTAAAGATAAAAATTATAAACATGTTTTTGTAAAATTGGAAAAACACCAGACAATTTAATAAAATGTAACCTACATATTATTGATTTGTATAATTCAATTTAGTTTAATTTAAAGTTAATATGTAAAGTAAAGTAAAACCTAAAATTTTTTTTTAGTAAAAGAGAGATCCAAGACCAGTTCTTAAAGAGCTGATTAGGATTAAGCAATGTAAAAAAAAATAAAGTTGTTTTTTTAAAAAAAATTCCACCATATAAAACTTCAAATCAAATCAAAAAATAATTATTTAAAAAAATCTGTCATTTAAACATTGTCAAGTACAATAATAGTATCAAAAAACAATTTTTTTTATATTTGTTGCCCACTGAAGTCAAAAGACTATTGTACTTTTTTTATAACAAGCATTTTTATTATGCTTAAATCATAACAATACAAGCCAATGCAAGGTTTAAGGTTATTTGAATATTTACATAAAAAATTGTTTATATTAGTTTGAAGCAAGAATTTAAATATTTTGCTCTATATTTTGCAACCATCTTTTTTAGCAGGTACCTAATATACTTTTACTGACCTGACCACCTCTAAATAATACAATTATTTTTATCTCACCCACTATTAAAACTAAACGGGTAATAAAAAACCAAATTTTTACTGTTTCTTCTATATTTTAACTTATTTTTCCCCTTTTGTTGATTAAAAATTATTTCACAGCTGAAATCAATGAGTCCACAACATTTTTCGACCCTCCTCGCACTCTTGTTGGCATTACAAACATGTTACGCACCACCTGTCAACCAAGAAAAAAAGACTGAAAATGACCTGGACCACCCTCCTGGTGCAGAACAAGATTCGGATATTGGCGGTCTTGAAGACTACATGGAGTATCACAGATACCTGAAAGAAGTTGTTAACACTTTAGAGTCTGATCCTGACTTTAGATTGAAGTTGGAAAAAGCAGATGAGAAGGAAATCAAATCAGGGAAGATTGCTGATGAACTACAGTTTGTGTCCCATCATGTTAGAACTAGGTAAGTTGATTGTGGAAAACTAGAGTAATTTAGGTTTACCAGATTTCCTCTTTTTTACCCCCGACGCAAAAAGACGGATTTTATAAGTTTGACCCCTATGTCTTGTGTCTGTGTGTAGCTCTCTCTCATTTTTCCTGTTTGGAGTCTATCAGGAAATGCTCAATAAAAATAGCCTAAGTAGTCACAGAGATAATATACTTTCTACACTGACTGACTTAACCTTTCATCTGATTATGATGAAATTTGGTTCTGTCAGGTAAAAAAGTACCTGTAGAAAAATTGGTAGGGATAATATTTGGCTCTTTAGTTACTTCCTTATTACTCCAAAATGGCATTATGTTGTAGACTTGACGAAATTAAACGTATAGAATTGCAACGTCTGAAGGAACTTGTTGCGAAGAAAATACAGTTAGAAAGGTCAGATGTTGATTCGAATGCCCTCGATCTGGATGATTCTACTCACAACCATGTTGATCATAAAAATCAGCTCACTTTTGAAATTGAGGATCTCAAAAAGCTCATTGGTAAATATTTAGTAACAGAGTTCTTTATGAAATTTTTGTAATATATTTTAATGAACTATATCAATTGTTGGGAATAAATCGCAATTTTTTTTTAGCCAAAACAACCGAGGATTTAGCAGAAGCAGATAAGAAAAGGAAAGAAGACTTTAAGAAATATGAAATAGAAAAGGAAATACATAAACAACAAAAATTGAACTCGAGTGACGACGAAGAAAGAAAAAAATTAGAAAAAGAGTACAAGGTGAGCTTGCGTTTGAGAAATTTCTTGTAAAATCTGAGCAAAAACTGATTTGTTTTACTTACTAATTTTACAAAAAATGTTGGTTTCTTTTAGAATAATATTATTTCTTATAGAATTTTTTTAAATCTTATGTGGGTCATTTCAAATCAAACCAACCAGAGATTGGGCAGACCATCTCCTCGATTTTTTTTGGTACATTTATTCTACCCATAAAAAGAATGAAAAATCCCAAATTTTTTTTTTTTTTTGACATGTACGTAAAGAAATGAACTAGGATAGTGGTTTATAGCTCATTTTAAAGGTATTTTAAATACCTTCCGAATGATGTATCACATGATGTACTTTTTGTTTTAAAAAAATTTGAAATTTAAATTTAATTTAAAAAAAATATATTTTCTTTCTGGATATTTCGCCAAACTATTTACAATATTTCAAGATGGAGACTTGATGGGTTCATCAAAAAAAATTGTTTTAAAAATTTTGAAAACAATTTAAAAAAAAAAAATAGGTTATGTGATACTTTATCAAAATTGGCTTTAAAATACCTATAAAACGGTGCGTACGGTATACAGTTCTCAAGATATTACTCTTTTTGTGTACCTGCACATTTGGTTAAAATTGACTGTCTTTACAGGCATTTATCAAAATATGAATATCTTGAGAACTATACATACTGTTTTAAAGTCTAATTTAAAAAAAAAATGCAAAATTTTTAAAATATTTGTTTTTGATGAACACATCAAGTCTCCATCTTGAAATTTTGTAAATAGTTTGGCGAAATTCCCAGAAACAAACTATATTTTTATAAAAAAGAATAAAAAGTGCTGTTTTTGAAAAATTAAAAAAAAGTTTTTTTTTATTTCAATTTTTTTTAAACAAAAAGAATATCATGTGATACATCATTCGAAAGGTATTTAAAATACCTTTAAACCACCGTTCAAGTTTAAGTAGTTATCGAGATATTTCAATTTCTTTAAGTACATGTTTGATCAAATTTTTTGTGATGTTCAAGAATTAGTTTAAAAAAAGTAATGGTCAAAAAAATTTTTCAATTTGGTATTTTTATCCACTTTATGGTTAGAATAAATATACCAGAAATTATCGAAATCAGGGAGATGGTCTGCCAAACCTCTCTTTTTTTTTGGTTGATTTCAATGAAATGACCCACCTGTAAGATTGTTTTTCTTAAAGAGAAATATTTTTCTTATCTTATAGAAGAATATTTTGTCTTGTAAAAAAGTGCTGAAAATTCCCACTGCTCCGTTTTATTAATATACTTAAACTTTGTATTTGAGGAAATGGAAGAAAAACACAAAAAACACGAAAAACTCCATCAACCAGGCCACCGGGATCACTTGGAGGAAGTGTGGCAAGAGCAAGACCAAATGCAGCAAGATTTCGACCCGAAAACCTTTTTCATGTTGCATGATTTGGATGGAAATGGTCTGTGGGACCAAGAAGAGGTAAATTCTTGGAATATTGAATTATTTTTTTTATTTATTTATTTCTAAATTTCCTTAAAATTATTAAATTCACATTTTGTATTTGATATTTCAATATAATCATAGTATTTTCTCATTTCAAAAAGCAAGGAAATTAATCCTGTGTGCTTTTTTAAATGTTAATTTAAACAAATTAAAATTATTGCTAATTAATTATTTAGACGCTCTTTTTTTTTGTTTATTGTCTTTTTAAAATTGCTTCTACTATGGAGTTTGAAAAAAAGAATTATTTTATCTTTATTTTAAATTTTTTAAACGGTAAATTTATTTCACTATTCTTTTTAATAATCATACAAACGTTTATGCAGAATAATTTAGCAAATTTTAAAATTTTATGTTTTTTGAAAAGATTTGCTGAAGGCTCTCTCTTATTGCATTCCTCCATAATTCTAATAAAAGATTTTTGAATAATTTTTAAATTATATAAAGTTTCCTCATAAATTCCACCCCATATACTGTTTCCGTAACTTAATATCGATTGCACCATTGCAAAATAGAATATTCTTTTTAGCGATACTGGTATGTTATGTTTTATAAATCATCATCAATTACAAAAATATATTTGAATTTATTTGTTACATATTTAATATGTTCTTTAAAATTTAGGTTCTCATCAAATATTCCTGAATATTTAGTTTATTTTTTTTTCTATTATTTCAAAATTACAATTTTGATTATTTTTACAATCTAGAAGTAGAAGTAGTTCTTTAGTGGTCTCAGGAGAGGAAAGAGAAGAAAAATTTCCTTGTTGTCAAAGTTAAAAGCAATATTAAGCAGAAAAAATTCATTCTAATAACTATGGTCTTTCTTTTAAAAATCCGACATGTTTCTGTAGTTTAGACTACTATCATCAGGGGGTTCTAAAAAAACCCAAAGAAGAAGAAAATAAACTTATTGTCCTATATATAAAATTGTAGCAAAGAGTGAAGTTTTAATTTTTATGTTTTTTTTTATATTGTACAATTGTTTTTTGTGTATGAGAATTGAACTTGATTTAAAAGAATAAGTTATTTTTCATTATTTTAGCAATTTTTTCACATAATATGACCCATCCTAAACCTGGTTCCCATCTATGCGTTTCTCTTGCGTGGGCTCCCTAACATAAAACAGGCATCACGTGATCTAAAGGTTTGCCTACATCAGTGGCGCACCCAGGAATTGGCTTGGGAGGGGGTTCAGGATAAATGTAGTTTAGTTTAGTTTATTTTATTTACGGACTTGCTATTTTACAGTATTTTAAAATATAGTTACTATAAATATAATTTCAATATAAAATTAACAAAAAACAAGAAATGAGTTATTATCACAAAACAAAATTTTTTGAGAAAATAACACTTAAAATGAAATCTTTGACTTAAAATTAAAATCGTAAATATTTATAGGGTTTTGAGAATTTAAAAGTCCAAGCTCTTGTATTTTATTCCCCATATATTTTATTTCTGATGTTATTTGATTGTGCCAATTGTATATAACCAGGCTTCTCGGGGGGGGGGTTAACTCCAAACCCCCCCTCGTCTAGAGGGCGAAATGACGAAACTGGGAGGACAAAAACCCTAAAATGAAGCTTTACATATAAATACATATGTCCCTGTTGTTCAAACATTATATTATTATTCTCATAGTAGGTCATGGCGAGACGAAAAACAAGCGCAAACTTGCAAGTTAACTTAAATTGCGTCAAGTCGTTTTTTTCTGTAAAATTCTATAAAGTTTCAGATTTTCTTATGGATTTCCAGTACAAAAATTAACTGTAATGTTTTGTTTGGGAGATATAGAGGTGTATGCTGCTTAATTTAACATAATCCTAATATATTAATTTATTTCAATTAACTCATTTTTTGTGACTTTTAAAAAATGCTACAAAAACTTTAGAAGGCATTTTTAAAAAAAAAAGGTAAAAAAAGGTATTTTTCATTTTTTGTAAAATCAAAGCCGGCATTCTCTTCTTTAATGCAGCAAAATATAGTTTGCGTCTATTTTGCGACTTTCGAAGCTATATAAGTATTTTTGGCACCATGTTACAACTAAGAAAAAATCGCTCTTTTCTTACAATGTCGTATCAAATTTCAGTTAAATGTTGCTAGCTCATTTATAAAAGATTTGTTCATAACTTCCTAATAAATTGGGAGGCTATAGAAGTTTATACAAGGTGTCTAAACTTTCTGTGATTATTGGTTTGTAGCTTTATTATTCACCCTTTATCAAAAAACTAAAAACAAAGTTCGTAGGCGAAAAATTAGTGCCTATTTTTAAAATTTGATGTACAGGGTGACTTTTTATAAACCTTCCCCGTGGCAAACTTTTTATTATTGGTTCTAGAAAGCTGAGATAAAAATTTGATATAAGAGTACTTTGTCCATGACAAATGATATTGTTAAAAACATATTTTTTTAGAATATGAAAAATTTTGAAATATATAGAGTGTTCAATTTAAAAAATCATCAAATCGGCTTTCCTTATAAACTAATCAGGTCATTTTTGTCGGACGTTAAGGAACATGGAAAAAGTACTCTTATATCGAATGCTTTTTATTTGAACTTCCTAATCCCAAAAATAAAAAAGTTTGCCTCAAGCAAGATTTATAAAAATTCAGTTAATTATTATTAAATATCACTATAAAAATAAGATTATTTTCAAAAATACTTTGAATGTATACTTAATTGATGGGTAACAGAACCATTTAACTAATTTTGTTTAATTTATGTTCTAACTACCAACTTAATTCAACCCCTACCACCCGCCCCTCTCCCACTCTCGTCCTTTACCCTTCCACCCATCCCATCCCTTCCACCTAGTTATGATAGTTTCATTTAAATATCCAAAAACAATTTCACTTGACACCTGTCAGTAAGCGAAATGTCAAATAAAAAGTCCAGCAGGTCACACCCTATCTTCTTATTAAATTTTATCCAAATCGGTTTAGGCATTTTTGCGTGATTAACGAACAATCACAAACACATATCAACAAACAAACTTTTGCATTTATAACATAAGTAGGATAGTACATAGTTACATAATGGCTTCACAATAATTTTGAACTCCCAAAAATTAAATTTCGCCGACTGTGCCTCGGTGCGCCACTGCTTACATAAATTTATGTCGGACCATGTCATGGGAAAGGCATAGATAGGAAAAACAAAAGTATACAAATAGTATATATACAGACCGCTTCAAGCTACTGCGAACATAGGGGGAATCAAGTCCAATTTACTCTCCGTGCCGTACGACCGAGGTGGATTCGAAGCACGCTGCAGTGTTATCTTTTGGAAATTCATTTTGTTTTTATTATTTTGTTTTATTTCTGCCTTGCTCGAGAAACAGATGGGTAAGTTCTTAATTGAAATAATACATTTTTAAAACCAAAAATGGATGTCTACGAAGTTGCCGAAAAAGTGCAGATGGTCAAATTGTCAAATCGTCATAACCCAACACACGTTCGCTATTGGTCGAGGGAAAATTTGCATTTGTATTTTGACGTAAGAACACAGTATCCCCAAAAACTAAATGTTTGGGGGTGGGTATTATAGGGGAACACGTAATTGGGCCATTTTTTATTAACGGCAATTGCAATTTGAATGGTCCTAGATACTTGGATCTACTGCAGCAGCACATTATTCCAACTGCTAGGCAGTTGTTAGGTGTAAGATTTGGTGAAACATGGTTTCAACAAGATGGTTGTTCCGCTCACAATGTTGGCCTTGTTAGGGAATATCTTGATAATGTATTTCCTAATCGGGTTATAAGTACACGGGGAACTATTTTATGGCCAGCTCGATCTCCCGATCTTGCTCCTAATGACTTCTATCTGTTTTTGAAGAAGCTTTTCAAATTATCACCCCTAATATGCTTGGAAACGTTAGAAGGGGTTTTTATAGTAGGCTCGGATATTGTCTAGCCGAGCAAGGAGGACTTTTCGAACATTTGCTTTAATTTTTTTTTTGACTGGGAGAATCTTTTTGGTTTTTAGAATGTATTATTTTATTTTGAGAACTTGCTTTTATTTTGTTTCTCCTTATTATTTTCATGGTAACACGTCGTCACTGATAAATCTGAGCAGTTGACAATAAAACGCTCTTATTTATCAGTGACAAAAAATAAGAAAATTACGTTATAAAAATTTGCGTATTTATTGACCAAATTCCGGTTTCATTGACTACGCTCCACACAGCACCGTGGTTAGAGGCGTACTAAATACCAAAGGAAAGTCATGCAAGTGGTGATCGCAACCTGAGTATTGGTTGCTTCACTGATAGGTGTGCTGGCAAATTAGACTTCTTCCGCCCTATGTTCGCAGTAGCTTGAAGCGGTCTGTATATACCTCCTCGTGCATTTTAAACTGATCTTTTCGGTACTATACGTTATAATTCAGGATTTTTGGGCGATATCTGGTTTATTTCACTCCTTTTGATCATGACCAGAATAATAAACTGCCTATTGACAATGATTTGCATTGCTTGACAATAGGTGAAAGCGCTCTTCATCAAGGAGCTCGACAAAATGTATCAAGAGGGAGCGCCGGAAGACGACATGAGGGAGCGATATGAAGAGATGGAGCGCATGCGCGAGAGCGTCTTCGGCGAAATGGACCGGAATCGCGACGGTTTCATCGATTACGACGAGTTTCACCGGCAGGCCACGTCGAACGATTTCAAGGAAGATCACGGCTGGAAGGTAAACCATGCAGCTTTAGCCAATTTATTTAGCCATGAATCCATACAAGTATGGAAGGAACGCCTATGGTTTGTCAAACTAGGAATTAATCGGACCATAAAAACTGAAATTTAGTAAACCAATTTTTTATCCGAACCTCATTTCTTCAAACCCGTTCAATAAGAAATTATAAATTTATAAGACCCGTTTTTAATGTTACCATTGTTCTTCAAACTCATTCAATATCAAACTCGTAATTTATAAAACCCATTTTTCATCAAACACAGAATTTGTCAAACCATTATTTTTCAAAATGCAAATGACATCTATACTATTGAACGTATCTTTTTTATTATTGAAAATAAGGGGTAGGTCTAAATTCAAAAATTTCTTGGCCAATTACAACGAACTTCAGCGCTATAACAACTTTTTTTTTTTTGCTTTTGGTATACAGTGTGTGGCAATAAAGACAATTTTTTAAAATAGCACCCTGTATATTTTTGCATTTTTGAATTTTTTTAAAAATTAGCTTTACAAAAATATCAAACACTGTTTCAATATCTTTTGTAGTTCCTGAGATATTTTCGTTTAGGTTTTAATAATTGTCAAAATGAAAATATATTGGAAATGACCACAGACCTAAAAACCATAGACCCTGAATCCCATTCATACATTCTTATTTGTTTTGCCCCCAAGCTAGCCTGTGTGCCAAAAAAGGACAGAATGATTTTCAGAACGTGGCTCGGCAACACTGCGGTAAAACATGTATATGTTTGTAGCCGTATGTCCCAGATACATCCATTTGTTTTACATACTCTACCAGTAGGGGCAAAAAATTAATAAATATGTAAGAAAATGGGTTAATTGCACAAAAGCAGTAATTTGTAGTTTTGACAACTAGCGGTTAAAAGAGCTTTCTTTTTACGAGCGTTGATTTAAATTAACGAGCGCAGCGAGTGATTTAAAAAAACGAGTTTTTTTGCATAGGTAACCATGCTTTTGTAATTTACTGACACAAAAATCGTCTTTTGGATGAAGTTATAAAAACCCACCCCTTGTCACCCTTTCAGAAACCTGCCACCAATTTAATTGTGTTATGTTGTTAAATATTTTTTTAAGTGCTAATGGTGAGTAAAAGCGATTAAGGTAGGTGATAATTTTAATAAATATTGTAAAATTTGTTGGTGCAATACCAAAACAAAATAAAAATCACAAGATAACTTTAATACAAGGTTGAGGGCAACAGTTGTTTAATAGTCTTTTCTATCAACTGAAGGAAACCTGATGTTTAAATTAAACCCCTGATGAATTCTACTAAATCACTTGCATAATTATAAGTTTAAAATATGTCATATAGAATATGTTAAGATAAAAGTAAAAATATAATAAAATACCTACTCTTTTTTTAAAACTAATATTCAATTAAAGCTTTGAGAATTAAAATATTTTACTATATTTAACAATTTGGTTTTACCCATATTGTTATTTTACATAGGTGAGGTACACAGAACTTGAAACCCTTAGGTCTGTAGTCAGGTACCTGCTTTTCTAAATTTAGGACTAAAATACGAAAATACCAGAATAAACAGACAAAAAAAAATAATAATATTTTGATATATTATTTTTGCCTTTGTTAAGAAATTATATATATCCTTAAGCACACCTGCACAGAGGGTAAACAGTGTGCTGGTTCCAACAACAAAGCATATTAAAAAAAAACAGCGTAATTATGCAGTATACGGTTTTCTGCCATTTTTGATTTTTCATGAAAAATTCTTTATGGGGGCACCTACTAGAGGGTCCCTAGGACCCCAAATCCGCCGGCGCCGGTTGTTTTTTTTTTTGTTTTTTTTTCACTAAAATTACCCAATCCAACACAGCCCAACAAAACAATAAAAAAAATACATTACAACCCCCCCGGCACCCTTTTTTCTCTTAAAAAAAAACCGGCACCGGCGGATTTGGGGTCCTAGGGACCCTAGTAGGTGCCTCTATAAAGAATTTTTCATAAAAAATCAAAAATGGTAGAAAACCGTATACTGCATAATTAACAAAAACAGTAATACCAATAATTGAAAATAGGTAAAGGACGACACTGACCGGTAATTATCACAAAATACCTACAGCTGATTTTAACATTTACCTTTGAAACGAAATCCCTTGATTTGGGTGTTCCAATCGTTTACACACGATGCACTCCCGCACCATCTTATAGTTTTTAACTTCACAAGTTTATAAAAAACACAAAAACCACACAAAACGTTTCGAAATCAGAAATATTTGGACACGGTCGGTATGCAACGCTGCAAAACATATATAATGAATGCAAACCACCAGGAGTGCGCAGAAGACGGCAAGGTATTGCGACTTGCCAGTTCTTGTTTAGGGATCGTTGAGAGTATTGGAAAAAATATGGGCTTTTTATTTTTTAGGAGTTTATTTTTTATCTTTTGTTTTGTAATTATAGTTTTTAAATAAATAAACATTGTTTTCATGATATTTTTGAATGTAGCTGCTTATAGTGGTAAAAAAGCACCAAGATTTTCATGAAATTTCAGAACCAACAAGAAAGTAACCTCAAGTTGGCAACAAGGCTTCATCCTACTATGTATTTATCAATTGGGGAACACGAGCTTATATACTACATATATGTAATCATTTTCACATCGCATACTTGCTCAGAAACATTGTATCTTTTTTTCTCCTGCTCTTTGAGGAAAAGTGCGAGTTAGGATGACTACAAATATTTTTTTAAATTTATATAAAGAGAAAGAGAACGCCTAATTCCGGCGATACGTTTTGCAAGATACATTGTTATTGTAGGAGCCAGGGCATTAGCATAGCATTCAGGGTCTAATGGTGTAGGTCTGTGGAAATGATAAACTTCTAGTGGCCTTGAAAAAAATAATTGAAGGTAATGTAACTTGATCAGATGGTCGTTTTTAATGTATTTTACTAAAATTTTAAACCCAAATATCTTAGAAACTACAAAAGATATTTCAATATATAGTGTTTGGTACTTTTGTAAAACTAATTTTTTGAAAAATTAAAAAATGCAAAAATATACTGGGCTATTTAAAAAAATTAGCTTTATTGCCACTCCCTGTATACCAAGGGGAACAAAAAAAAGTTGTTATAGCGCTTAAGTTTGCCAAGTAATTTTTCAATTCAAAGATACTGAGTGTTCCAGTTATAAACAAACAACCTGTACAAGTATGCACGCGTAGCAGCGACAAATGCATCGAAACGCCGCGCCACCTGCGTGTACGTCTCCCGTCTATGTATTATTGGCAAATGCGCAATAAATTTAGCAGAAATTTCTGATAAACAACGGTTCTTACGAATTCCGGTTTTGAAAAATAATGGTTTGACAACACAACCTGGAAAAATCTGGAAAGTCAGGGAATTTGAAAATGGTCAAGGAAAGTTTCGATTGGTCAGGGAAAGTCAGGGAATTTTCCCAAATGAGAGTAATTTGAGGGTATTTTTCACAGTGCTCTAGTGAATTAACTAGTTTGTAAAAAAAAAGAAAAATTGATCAAAACGGCTTAAATATGAAAGAGGAAAAGAGGATACAGAGATTATTAAAACAAAACACTTGTTAGAAAATCGAAAAAGTAGTTTTTAATTGTGCCAGAAATAAACTCCATCACAGTAGCTATCCCAGCCACTTGAAAAGGGGGGGAGGGCGGTTTCGATACTGAAAAAAAATAATAAAACAAATGCATAGCTTTTATAAGGAACATATCAATATATGCAAACAAACTTAGTAATTACAAGCGCGTATTTGGTGTTAAATCTAGGGGGAGGGTTTCAGTCGAATTAAACTAAAATCGTACATATCAACGGTATCATAGCGCCGCAGGCGAAATTTTTTTAAAAAATTGCACTAAAAAATGCATTTTTGATTTAAAATTAAACTAAAATTGTAAATATATCAATGGTTTCAAAGCGCAGCAAATGCCATTTTTAACACAAAATTAAACTAATACCGTAAATATCAAAGGCCGCTTTTTATGCCCTACTTTTGATTTTCTAAATGTTTTCATAAAAAATTTAAAGCCAAGCTAGGGGGGTTAACTAGCCCCCTATCCCCCTGAAATCCGCACTTGAGTAAGTATACGATAATTTTTTAAGTTATAAAAAACATAGCTAACAAACAAACCACAAACAAAACCTAATAACTAAATACTTTTTTTTGTTGAGGTTTAAAAAGCTTTTTAAGTTAGTAAGTAACATTATCTTTTATATTGCATATCTCAAACATTAGATGCCTATCTCAAAAAAAAATTCATTTCTGGTTTTTTTTTGCCATAACCGCTCAGTGATTCGCTCAATGTCAATTTGAATATGTCTGTTGATATGCAGCATCGCTAAGCCCGTCAAACGAATTTTGGTCACAGTGTTTTTAAGTACTTATGTTTTCAATCTTCTGAGGCAGGAGAAGCTTCTTTCTGACGAAGCATTACTTACTGACAAACATCCAAGAATGTTCTTATCAACGGAAAAATATCGCCACACTTGTTCATTGCCTCGAAAACGTTATCATATATCTTTTGATTTAAGCTTTTGCCTACTTCTGACCAATATTGTTTCCAAATACTCTCACTTCCAATAAAAGTTCAAGAATGATTCTGGCTTCACGTTGTATAAAACTTGGTATGAATATGTTCAGATCAAAAATAAAGAGTCTCGTTATTGAACCTTGATTTTATGTCCGAAATGATTTTGTCTAAAACTTATTTAAAAATTGAAACTCTATAATACTGTTCTGTATTTCCAATATCGTGGTTTTCGCCTGTATTAAACTGTCCCAAAATAGGAAAAAAAAGGAACGTTCTGCAATTTCTCGTTTTTTCGACTTCAGGGTTACCACCAGCATCTTTGTTGTCCACTTTTTTCTGGAGCAAAGGGGGGGCGGTTGCCCCGCCCCCCTGAGATCGCCACTGCTCCATCATCTAATAACGTTCAATATTTTGTACCAAATGTAGTTATTAGCCCAGTTATTAGTAGTTATCCAACAGTAGGTTTGTGTAATTTGTTTCCTTGTTTGAAAATAAATAAATTCAAAAAAGAGGAAAGTAATAACTATGTTGGTGAATGGTCAGCTTAAGGGGTAGTGGAGGCTGATTTTCTTTCCTCTTTTTTAATAAATACGCCCCTGATATGAGTTATTTATTTATTTATTTATTTATTTATTGTCTAACAGGAAAAATATCCCAATAATAAGAAAAAAGGTACTTAAGTAGCAAAAAGGTCACAAAATAATTACTTATTGATAATTAAGTCCTAATAGAAGAAAGTAAAACTAATATCAGCTCTTTCCTAAGTATTCTAGAACAAACTAAATTAACTAAAAGAAAAACTGAAAAAGAAGAGATGAAAAAAAAACGACAAAAAATCTGAATCCTACTGAAACAACTGCCCAACCACTCTTCACCAGTCTGTATCAGCCTGTTTTTCTTATATGGAATTTAAATTTGATGAGAAAATTAAGTTTGATAGATCGAATCGGTAGAGTGGAGCTTTCCTGGGAAGATTTGTGTTACAAGCTTCAAGGTAAAAATGACGGTGCCTGCGGGTGTTACAGGGGGGAAAATAAAAATTTATTTGACCAAGTAGTTCAGAGGAGGGGATAGACACCGTCCACCTTAAATGTTAGATACTTTAGAAAGCGATGTTGTACGTGTTCAAGTCTATCAACGTGTATGTTGTAAGATGGAAACCACTATGGAGCAATATTGAAGTTTCGATTTAATCGGTGAGTTATAAAGTGTAATCAAGCTAGCTGGGCTTTTAAACGAGGAGGTTTGTCTTATTATAAAGCCCAAGGTTTTCAATGCAGATTTGGTGATCCGATCAATATGTTCATTAAAAGTTAATTTCTTGTCAATAATGACACCAAGATCCTTTACTGAGTTACATTCTGGAAGTTGTGAACCACCCCACACAATTTTTTTTACATTTGGAGATATTGAGATCTAGGTTATTATTTTTACACTAACTAGAGATAGTTTTTATTAAATCTTCCTGCAAAAGCAAACAATCATTTTTACAACGTATAATTTTATAGATTTTCATATCATCTGCAAAGAGTAAGCATTCAGCATAAGGAAAATATCAAGGGAGCCAAATTACTTCCTTGAGGGGCACCGCTGGAAGCGAGGTATTCGTGTGACAGAAACCCATTGTACTCAACAAATTGTATCCTACCATTTAGGTAACTAATAAAAAAGTTTACCAAGTTAGCGTGGAAACCAAATGACAATAGTTTAGATTCTACAACACCATGATCCAAACTGTCAAAGGCATTCGAGAAATCTGTGTAGATTACATCAAGCTGCAGCTTTGATTTAATAGCTTCATACGCCTTTTGCAAGAAGCAAATCAAGTTAGTTTGAGTCGACCTTTTAAGAAAAAATCTATGTTGCTTAGCAGATAATAAGTTTTTAACTTACGGAACAATTTTTCGTAGATACAGATCCCAAAGGCCTTTGAAAAGTTGGACGGGTGGATATTGGGCGGTAGTTTTCCAAATATTAGGATAGGTGTTTGATTGAAGAGAGCGATTAAATACAGTGGTTTAATCAGAACTTGAGCACAGTTGCGCAATAAAAAAGAGGGAACTCTATCCGGACCTGCTGTTTCTTTATTTTTTAGCTTTCTTAGAGCTTTAAGTATGTCCTTTTCACTAATATATATATTTTCATTAATTCGTTCAGGCAGTTTTTGTTTGTCTGTTGGTTGGGTAGAGGGGTGTTAAAGATTGATTCTTTGTAGGTCATAGATCCAGGAATTCGCGATTTTTTTGACTTGTTTAACAAAACTCCAAAACTCTTTTGGATTAGATTTGATTGATTTTTCAGTATTTAACCGCCTTAGTTGTGAGAAAGCAATATAGTCTGAGTGCATATTTGTTTTTTTCCATTTAGAGTGAAGATTATTTTTCTGATTTAGTGCTGAGATAATTTCTTTTGTGTGCCACTTAGTATAGGGATGTTTTTGCTTTTTTGAATGGTAAAATGGAACAGTTTTGTCAAAAATTTCAGTTAGTTTGTCATAGAAAGCTGACACAGTGCTATCAATGTTTGTAGTACAGTTTGGATTTGAGGAACTGTCTATATTAATCGTTATATTGAGGCACCAATGGTAGGTCTTCTTTGGATACTGAACACGGAAAACTAGCTAGGACCAAGTCAATCATGTTCATATTTTGATTTAAGATTTCGTTAAATTGTATAAGATTTGAAAAAGCCATGAAGTCATAGATAACTGTTTGCTTAGGATTCATCAGATTTCTATGAGGTGTCTGAATGTTGAAGTCTCCCAACAAGAGCAGTTTTCTGTCAAGATGCAAAGTATTCAAACAGAATCTGATACAATTGCAAAGATGAGTTGGGTCTGATATAAATAACAAAAATATAGAAACTAAAGCCTTTGGAAAAGATTTGACATCCAACAACATCAACTTCAGGTAATAAATTACAGATATCAGATAAGCTAATCTGGACGGATCTCACACTCTAGTTACGTGAAAGTTTGAGTAAAATCACTTGAATTTTATAGTAGAATCAACATTCTAATATTGTTTCCTTTTTTGAGACTGCTAAAAACTCAAGGAAAAGTCAGGGAATTTTTTCTCGAAAAATCTGTGGACACCCTGCCGGGTTTTATTAAAAATGGTATTGAATGAGTTTGATGAACAATGGCAGTGATGCTGGAATTGCCAAACATACGAAAATTGGATTTTTGGTATCTATATCGTGTGGTTAAAAGCTATCTAAGTACAAAAATGGTCTATCTAGAAATGTATTATATTTACATATAAAAATCTCAAATAGATAGACTATTTCTGTTAATTCAAAATTTTTCAAAAATTTTTGTTGTCCAGTTCTTTGTGTTTGTTCCAGCATCACGCAAAAATTACTGGAACGTTTCAATACTCAAATTCTGGGCATTGTTTTATTAAAATCGGTTAACGGGAACAGCGGTATTCGACCAGATGAAAGGGTTTAAAGGGAGGTAATTTCAAATCAAATCAGACCATCTTCCCGATTTCGATAATTTTTGGTACATTTATCCACCCATAAAGGGAATGAAAAATCCCAAATTGAAATTTTTTTTGACCATTAGTCAACAACAAACCACCATTTTGCTTAACCATGTACCTAAAAAATTAAAATATCTCGATAACTACTTAAACTAGGACAGTGGTTTATAGCTCGTTTTAAAGCTATTTTAAATACTTTTTTAACATTTTTTTGACAAACAGCATTTTTTATTTAAAAAAATATATATTCTGTTTCTGGATATTTCGCCAAACTATTTACAAAATTTCTTGAAAGACTTGATGGGTTCATCAAAAAAAAATTATTTTAAAAATTAAAAAAAAATCAGAAAAAATTAGGTTATGTGATAGTTTATCAAAATGGGCTTTAAAATACCTATAAAACAAGGTATTACTCGCTTTTGTACGGTATACAGTTCTCAAGATATTACTCGTTTTGTGAAACCTGCACATTTGGTTAAAGGGGCATTTATCAAAATATGAATATCTTGAGAATTATACATACTACAAAAGCAAGTGATAGCTTGTTTTAAAGGTATTTTAAAGGCCATTTTAATGATGTATCACTTGACCTAATTTTTTTTTTTGAAAAAAAAACTCAAAATTTTTAAAATATTTTTTTTTGATGTCTCCATCTTGAAGTTTTGTAAATAGTTGGGCGAAATACCCACAAACAAAATATATTTTTATAAAAAAGAATAAAAAATGCTGTTTTTCAAAAATTAAAAAAAAAAGTGTATTTTCTTTAATTTCAATTTTTTTTTTAACAAAAAGTATATCATGTGAAAAATTATTCGAAAGGTATTTAAAATACCTTCAAAACGAATTATAAACCACTGTGCAAGTATAAGGTCCAAGTTTAAGTATTTATCGAGATATTTCAGTTTCTTTAAGTACATGTTTGAGCAAAAATTATAGAAATCGGGGAGATGGTCTGCCAAACCTCCCTTTTTTTGGTTGATTTCATATGAACTGACCCAGAAGACGTGGAAGGGAAAGCTAAACACGCGAACGAAGTCGTGGGCTATAGCTAGTCATAGGATAGTTCTAAAACAACACAAAAATATGAACTATTAAATGGGCTTTAGCATGGATGGGGTTAGGAGTTTTTTTTTATATTTTTTGTGAATCTAAGTATTACAAAAAAACAAATACAGTAAGGAACTTGTAAGTTGGTAAAATGTCTAGAAAAAAATTCAATAAAAAAGAAAATAAGGCATGCAGACGGTCCAAATGTTTTTATATTTCATTAGCGAGGCTTCGATGCATCGTCAAAAACGTCTTGCCAACGATTAATCCCAACTTGTCAACCCTGAAGTTATTTTTTCTTTAGGGCCTCGACGAACAAACCCGTCCCTATTCCGACGAAGAACTCGCCCAAATGGCCCAGTACTACCAACAAACTCAACAGATGGCGGGCCACCGCGGCGCGCCGCCCCCACCCGGCATGATTCTAGACCACCAAGGCGTACCGGTCCACCCTCAGCAAGGCGTCCCAGTACCGCAAGGTTACCAATATCCTCAAGGCGGTTACCAGCATCCTCAAGGCGGTTACCAACATCCTCAAGGCGGTTACCAACAGCCTAATCAGGGCGGATATCAGCAACAAGGTATGCCACAGCAAGTACCACCGGGAGGTTATCAGCAGATGCCACCGCAGGCCGTGTACCAGCAGCAAGGCGGTTACCAGCAAGTCCCTCAAGGACAGTTTCACGCAGGACAAGTACCGCAGATGGCGCCACAGCAGTTAGGGGTGAGTTTTTGAGAGTTTTGAGAGATAAAATTTTTATCTAAATATCTACAGGGATCGACATGTCTCTTCTAGTGTCTGACTATACAGGGTGTTCCTAAATATCATGTAAAAACGGAAGGGGGTGATTCTTTGGGGGTTTTTATGACTGAAATTTCAGATAAACATAGGTACGCAAACGCTTCGTTACCGATCTACAGGGTGTTTAAATTTCAATATTTTTTCAATTTTTTCGTAATATCTCACGCAATTTCTGAAATATTAAGCTCAAATTTGGAATATAGGTTACGCAATGATTGCACATGTCAAACGGTTGACAGAATCTACAGGGTGATATTTTTTCCGGGGTCATGCCCCCTTTGCTCCCCCTGAACTTTTTTGCGGTGCGCCGCTGGTAGATTCTAAAAAGCAAAATAACTTTTCTCTCTTATTTAGAAACTTTTTGTCCTCTTGTAGTTTTTTCGTAACCCCGACCGTTATCGAGAAAAAAAAACCATTACCTGTAACTAGCTAGATAAAACTAATTTCTTTGAAATGCTCTAATACGCTACAGCTTTATTTTGGTAATCTTTTGCTTTGTTGATTTTAAAATTTTATTATTCGCAATCTAGTTGAAAATTAAAGCTGGGATGACCCGGTTTTTGTAGCAATAAAGGTTTATTAATAATTTAATTTTTAACAACAATAATCTTAACAATTAACAAAATAAGACAAAAACAATTCACAAAAATTGTTGAAAGTGACCTCCTCCAACCCTTATACAGGCCTCCGATCTTCTTCTCATTGATTCTCGCACTCGTTCAAACACACCCAGAGTATTTCTTATGGTTTGAAATCCATCCATTATTCGATGTCGTAGGTCATCGACTGTATTCACTGGTGTTGTATACACTAGCGACTTGAGATGCCTCCATAAGAAAAAATCTAGGCTGTTTAAGTCAGGAGACCTAGGGGGCCATGGCTGAGGTCCACATCGCCCTATCCAGTGATTTTGTTATACTTCATTTAAATATTCCCGAGCCAAAATAGAAAAATGAGCTGGGGCGCCATCATGCATATACCACATTTGATTCCTTAGCAAAAGAGGTAAGTCTTCAAGTAATAAAGGCAATTCGTATTGCAAAAAGTGCCTATATGAGTCACCAGTAAGTCTACCAGGTAAAAAGAAAGGACCAATCAAATGATCCCCGATTATACCACCCCATACATTTAATGAAAACTGCTCCTGAAAATGAGTTTCGACAATTCCATGAGGATTTTCGTCTGCCCATAAATGGTTGTTATGGAAATTCATAATGGAAGTCCTTGAAAAATTGGCTTCGTCAGTAAACAGGATGACACAATCAAAGTTGGGGTTTTCTGCTAGCCTATCAAGGTACCACCTACAAAAATTAATCCTTAAAGGAAAATCTTGGGGAAGGAGCGCCTGCACCCTTTCAATGTGATAAGGGTAGAGCAGAGAATCGTGCAAGATACGCCAAACAACTTGATGGCTAATATTTAATGTTATAGAAATTTTTCTGGTACTGGTCTCTGGGTGTTCTTCTATTTCATTTAGAACAGCTTCATCGATCTGTGGTGTTCGTCTATCTGCATCACTGCTGTTCTTATTAAGAGTTCCAGTTTCCACAAGACGCCTATGTATATTCGAAAATATTCGTTGATCAGGTATTATTCTATTTGGATAGCGCTCCATGTACAGACGTCTTGCTTCTCTTGCATTTCCATTCGCAAGGCCATAGATAAAATGCATCTCAGCCATTTCAGAATTTGTATAAATTGACGTTGTAACGACTGTAACGAGATTATAACGAGTATTTACAACACTTTTACACTTTACAATTCTAATTCTGACACAACTTACGATTTGAAATGCTAGATGTCAAAATCAATAAAACAGACTATGCAAATAAAGCCATAGCCTACCTAACCATTTCAAAGAAATTAGTTTCAGCTAGCTTATTACACAGAATCGTTTTTTATTTTTTTCTGGATAACGGTCGGAGTTACGAAAAAACTACAAGAGGACAAAAAGTTTCTAAATAAGAGAGAAAAGTTATTTTGCTTTTCAGAATCTACCAGCGGCGCACCGCAAAAAAGTTCAGAGGGAGCAAAGGGGGCATGACGTAACCTATGTTCCAAATTTGAGCTTAATATCTCAGAAATTGCACTAGCTATTACGAAAAAACTGAAAAAATATTGAAATTTAAACACCCTGTAGATCGGTAAGGAAGCATTTGCGGACCTATGTTTATCTGAGATTTCAGTCATAAAAACCCCCAAAGAATCACCCCCTTCCGTTTGTACATGATATTTAGGAACACCCTGTATAGCAGGCGTCCCTCGCGAATATGTACATCTGAGGAGGGGAGAGGAGCCGCGTTTCCTCGGCAATTTTTGTAAAATAAAGAAGTCTACAAGAATCAGAATTTAAAGAAAAGCCCCTGTGTGATTAAATTTAATAACAACTTTGTTAAAAAAGACGTGACCCAAGTAGCATTTGGACGTCAGACTACGTCCTCTATCGTGGGCTTAAAAACCCCGGCGTTGAAAAGCGGACTACAAATCTCATTCCATACGACCCCAAACCGACCTAAATTGGGAATACAAATTCGGGTCGGTTCGACGTCGCTTATTGTACTTCAATGGTATAGTAGTTTACCTATTACGACGTGATAATACGTCCGCCATCTTACGTAATTTTGTATTATTTAATTGATTACCTAATTTGGTACTTTTTAGTAGATTTTAGGATTAACGAATTATAACTCACAAAAAATAAATGGCCATCTTTTTATTTCATTAACCATAAATGATATGTTATTAAAAAGGGCACTTACCGAGTAATCTAGAGCGAAATATTTCTGCGAGGGCACCTTAAATGACAAAGTTGGTCAAGATAGGGCGAAAAATCACCCCCTCCCCTTTCCAAAATGGCACAGAAAAGAAAAATATTTAAAAAAAATAATTTTTTTTAAAGCACTATTTTGGTTGTCATTAAGACTAAAATCACTCATGCATCTTTAAGACATTATTAAGTCTCTTTTATTGTTTTTTTTTCAAGAAAAACAAGAAAAAAATTGTTGTCAATAATGCCTGCAACTCCAAGTCCATACTAATTTATCACCAATTTGGACAAGCACACCTATTTGCAGACCTAATTTTATCCAACCTCCCAATGAGCATTTTCAGAAACTTCTGGTGACAGATATTTATATAATTATTATAAAGAGGGTTCCATTGATACCCTATGGTATTTAGAAGTTTCCTACAAGAATTGAGTTTGTATATTTGTTTTATTAAAGGCTCTAAATTGATGGTACCCTAAACTAACATAAAACTGGCGTTAACAATATTTCCATGGACATCTTTATAAAAATTAAAGTCATCGGTAACAAATGTTATATAAATTGGTGTTAACAATGTTTCCACCAACATATTTATAAAAATATAAGTCATCAGTGACAAAAGTTATATAAATTGGTGTTTGAAATCTTTCTGTCAACCCACCTATAAAACCGTAAGTAACTATCAATTAAAGGTATGTAATAGATTGGTTTTTAAGATGTTGCTATTAACCCACTTATAAAACTTAATTAACCAACAACAAATTTATATAAGATATGATTGAAAATATTTCGAGAGACACTTATAAAAACTTGGGAACTCACACACAATAGTTATATAAATTGGTGTCTGTAATATTCTTATGAACTCATTTATAAACCTTTTTTGCCTATAAGGTTTTTTCTATAATGTTGTTTTAATTTCTTTATATAATGATTATAATAGAACTGTTTTTAGAACAAAAAATAATTTTAATTTATTTTGGCAATTATAATTTAATTTAAGGTTAATTTTGTGACATCAAAAGGCGCGTTTTTGCGACATCAAAAGGAGCTTTTTTGCGACATCAAAAGGCGCGTTTTTACGAGATACCATACCATTATTATCTTGTTTTACTTACATCAATCTGAGAGAGATAAGAGATCCAAATCTTCTTGAGATAGTTGCCGATGACAGATATCAGGATCGAATGCATTTTACACCCGATTCCCACCAGCGTTTCCCATGCGCAGTCACCGTGTTTTAGAAAAAGAGAACAATATAGTAACCGTGTTAAGGTCGCAAAAACGCACCTTGAAACGTCGAGCGCATACGCTGATACTGCTGGTCGGCGGCAAATGTGAACACCCCGGAAAATACTCGCCTGTACACCCTTCGACCCCGCAATCTAACTTGAGATAGTTACCTCTGACAGTTATGCGGGCTTGAAGTGTATGGAGGCGGGTATTTTTCCTGGTATGTGTAGAATGCTGGATCTCTCGAGGAATGCATTTAGGAAAAGAGAACAATGGTAACTATGTTAAGCTCGCAGCAACGGACCATCAGTGTTCAACACTGCGCCATCGGCAGCCCTTTGTTCCAAGTAGCATCATTTTTTAAAAGGGTCATAAAATAGTGTTGACGAGGTAAACAGTGGTATAGTGGTATTGTTTTTTTTTTATAGAATTGTCGGAAATTTTCGCCATTTTGGATTACAAAAATAGGTTTTTGGCCTAAATAAAAACGTTATTTATGGGGTTTCAACATGTGTTTCAATCGAAATATTGCTTGTTAGGGTTAAGAACAACATACAAAATTCAATATTTGACCCAGAAAGAAAAAAACGCGTATGAAAAAAAAATACTGATATTTAAATGAATGTTTTTTTCCCGTTTTCTCAAGTATTTTTGGGGCCCATGAAATTTACGTGAGTGTATTCGAAAACTATACAGTACACACGAGACCGCAGCTGATTTTCAGAGTAGGATGACTTGAAAAACAGCTTTTATTTGACTATAGTATATAAATAAATATTCATATTCCTGCTTCAGCTTATCTCACTTTATTTTTAGAAGATTGCTAAACACCATTTTATAAATTTTTTTATTGTAAAAAGAAAAAGAATAATACATAACAAG
Source organism: Oxystoma pomonae (assembly GCA_963921995.1). NCBI lineage: Eukaryota > Metazoa > Arthropoda > Insecta > Coleoptera > Brentidae > Oxystoma > Oxystoma pomonae. The sequence continues at coordinate 83,476,391 of OY998169.1, read as the reverse complement.
CAAAGGAAAGAAAGATGGAAAATTTATATTTCTAAATCAATAAAAACCTTTAATTTGTTATGTAGTGTTGTTAGAACAGTTGTAAAACCTTTTTATAATAATCTCTATACTTGAGGGCTCATAAGGCAGTTTTATAAAATCTATATGTTGTTTTTCTATCCATTACTATGTACCATAATTTTTTATAAGCTGGTGTTGAACAGTTGTTTTTCAAGTCTTTTTTACTCATTTAAGAGATATATTAGAGCATTACCCTCTCCACATAGGCCGATCAGCTCTTATCGTTTTAGTGTCCTTTTATCCACCTTCGCCGCCATTTTGACAGAAAACTAATGGATTATCTGTCACTTTTGAGTAAAAATGGCGGCGAAGGTGGATAAAAGGACACTAAATCGGTATGAGTTGATCGGCCTATCTGGAGAGGGTACTGATTAGAGTTATAAAATTATCACCAACACTAAATAATATAACTTTTGGTTATTTTATGAAGGTTTTATATTATTTGCTGTAACTTTTATATAGACAAAAATGCTCATTGGGCTTGAACTACGTAATATGTGCAAACGTTCGGAATCCGACTCCATTCTTCGTTGGCCATGTAACCAAAACTGACTTAAAAGAAGAATGACAGTACTGACAGTCCAGATGAACATAACCTAGAAAAATATTTTCCGTTGCTCCTTGTTTTTTGCTAAAAACATTAAGCCAAGCATTATTTTAAAATTGTATTTATTAAAGCACTGAATGAGCTCGAATCTGTTATGCAATAATTGTTGGTTCCTCATCAAAAAAAGCGGCATAAAACAATATCAGTGTGACCCCACTAACGCTCCAGGTAAGGTGAGCTGGAAGAAATAGAAGTGCAACTGAAGGTCCACCAGATTTTTGGTTGGCAGCAAGCCAACAAATTGTGCAATTTGATGTGCACAGAGGATCCTTCACCAGCAGAGATCACATGATCGGAGGAAGCTTAGCCTTTTTTTCTATAAAACGTAGACGAGTGTCTAAAAACCTTTTGTTTTTTTTTTCATTCGGCATTTTTCATAAAAGATGCAAAATTGTAGGTTACGTATCCTTCTTCTTCTCCGTTTCCTTTTTGGTAGGTATCCAAACAAGGGCCCTGAAATGCGACATCGATTAAGGTAACAAGGCCCATGATGTTTTGTAGTCGACTAGGCTGGAATTTATAGTCGATCCTTAAGGCCATCCTTCGGTGAGAATTCCTTGAGTGCTCCTTATTGAGTCCGTTTTATAAAGTCTTCCTCGAGAAAGGCTTGCTGAAGGCCACTTTGAGGTCGCGCATATGTGGCAACGTTGCATTTTTGAGTTTTTTGTTTTGTTGACCGATGTCAGATTTAAGCCAAAACAGGATTTTCTGTGGTGAACTGTGGTAGTTGTCAAGAATATTAGGTTATTTTTTAGTTTGTGTGATTTTACTGATTTTGTTAAATTTAATTTTGTAGTTTTTAAAGCTATATAAGCCATGGAAAAGACGAAAGGAGAACAGAACTCCTTTTTCCAATGAAGAAAAGGAGTACTTGTGTTCACAGATGGTAAAATTTTCCATATTGGAACAAGAAGAAACAGATGCTTATGCTACATCACTTCAAAGAAAACAAAGGGCATGGGGAGAAATAACCAAATATTACAACAGCAATTTTTCTGCATGATTGAATTGAATCATCGGTTCTATGGACAGCCCTCTTCTATTATCCTTTTTTTAATTTATCATACAATTGGGTGTATATAATCTTGAAATATATTTTTAGAAAACCAATATCGTTTTTTGAACATCTTTTCAGAAAACCTCTCAAAAAGTTTGTCAAAATCTCTGAGGTATATTTTTTCAACTCGCTGATATGGTGAGAGGGGTTCTTCTACTTCTACCATATCCTGAGTAGTAGTCCAAGAAATCTTGAAGTTTGTCCATTATTCAGCAAAAAAGAACCCAAAAAAAAACTACTTTTCAAAAACCACACCAACAACACATAAAACCTGAACCTAACCTGAAAAACACGACCCAAGGCCTCCTTAAGGTAGCTCCCGAGCTACCTTGGTCTTTACTCAAACTGAAGGCTTCCTTCAGCGACTATAAAATGCATTTCCGACCTTAAGGGATCCTCAAAGACCACTCAGCCTTAAGGAGGCCTTAAGGATCGACTATAAATTCCAGTATACGCGTTAAAACAGTGGGCTTTGAACTGACGTGAATCCGTCTGGGCAAATATTTGTACAAATTACGTTGCCTATTTTGACGTCGTTTAAGGTTCGCATATGCGTACCTGACTACGTAAACGTCGGATTTTATTACAAAAGATGTTTGTCGTTTGACTAACCTACTAGTAGACAATTTTATTTTGTACCTAATGCGACGTCGCTTTATGACAGATTAGGTCGGAAGACGGATAAATGCTACTTGGGGAACACGGTTAAAAAAGTGTTCTAACTAGAAACAGTACAGGGTTGCAGATTGAAAGACGGCGCTACGTTGTTTTATTTTTTATTGTTTTAAATTTATTTCAACAAGATATTTCGTGAGAATGCGAGACTGCTACGATAAATTGACTCGTAGAGTCGGGACTTTAGCGAAAGTGGTTATGGGAGGTCAGGCTCAGACTTTTCGCAGCAGTAAAAGTTTGTGGGTAAATGGGCATTTTAATTAATTTAGCGGCTTCTAATTTTAAACTAAAATAAGAAAATACTCATGAAGGCAACATTTATCGTTAAATTTGACGGAATCTTACTTGGAATTCTTTTAGTTAACATACCATATCTAATTTTTTCACACCCCTAAACAATGAAAAAATGAAATGTTTTGCATCGGTAGCTAATTTGGGGAGAGCTAGTAAAAACTAGAGCCCTGTATACCATTTTTGACAGTTATTGTTTTACTAGAGGTGGGCAACTCATATTTTCCTCTCTTTCTAGTTTTTTTCATATTTACATGTAACACAGATTATAATTTCGCCAGACAGTTTTTGAAATATTGATTTTTTTTGTTAGTAAAATATGTCAAGCTTTGACAAAAAAAACCAAAAACAAACAGTGAATATAAACAGTAGAATGTAAATAATAGATAAAATATAAAGATATCTACATTTTTGTTACTCTGTTTCTTACAATAAAACACGGAAACATAATGTGTTATTTATTAACAACATGCTAAATGCGTAAGTTTGTACCTACTGCTTGTAGCTCAATTACCTCGCAAATTCGGCTATTTTTATTAATTTTGCAGCTTGGTAAATGCATGTTTTCTTTCCACTTTTCTTTCCCCGTTAATTGTGGGTGAGATCGGCAGTAGAGGCGTATCGGTTTCTCAAGTTTATTATCTCTTTCGCAAGAAAGAACTGTTGAATCCTGTATATTAAATATGTGAACACGACGCTCTATCGACCACAATCGTAGATATCCTAAGATGTCGGCTTCAGTTTAATAAAAAAGAATGAAAATAAGGTTGATAGACACACTTCGCTAAAAATATTCACAGTGCCTGAAGGAAAAAAGTTAATCTACTATTATTTTTTCAGAGGGAATTTTTGTCATTTTTAAATCAAGACCCTGACTCTAATTCACATTTTTAAATTTTTACAGGATATTGCGTCAATAAGAAAATATAACCAAGAAGTTTACAAAGTGAAGGATGAAGTTAACGAGATATTTCCCTTTTTGGTACCCCCTCGAAAAGTATGAACTCAATACAAATATATACAGGATGTTCCAAAATTCAGTATCAAGACTTAAGCGCGTATAATTTTTCAGATCAAAATAAATCGTTTACACGCGAAAAAAGTAATCAATAGTGATTCAAAAACGCGAGTAAAAAAAGCCCGAGTCGTAAACACTGTTTTTTTCATACCTGCAAAATGGAAAAAACATATCATATCCTTTTGTTGGCCGTTTAAGTTTTTGAGCTAATTTGTGTGCAAAACAATAATTTTTTCACACCCCTAAACAATGAAAAATAAAATGTTATGCATCGGTAGCCAAAAAAGCCGTCTTTTTTTATTTGGGGACAGGTAGTAAAAACTAGAGGCCCTGTATGCGATTTTTGACAGTTATTGTTTTACTAGAGGTGGGCCAGCGCCACCTAGAGGAGAAGTTTTTTTCTAGCGCCACCTAGAGGAGAAATTTTTTTCTCTTGTACTAGCCTGGGCCAGTACCCTCTCCAGATAGGCCGATCAACTCATACCGATTTAGTGTCCTTTTATCCACCTTCGCCGCCATTTTCACTCAAAAGTGACAGATAATCCATTAGTTTTCTGTCAAAATGGCGGCGAAGGTGGATAAAAGGACACTAAAACGTTAAGAGCTGATCGGCCTATGTGGAGAGGGTAATGCCTGGGCACTCCCGTTTGACAGTGAATCCACTCTTCACAGCTGATCGATGTCAAAATCGAAATCTAAACAATGCCAGTGTCAGTTCAATGTTTTCGTTTGGATTTTTTATTTAAAATTTTATTTTTTCGGCAATTTTAAGAACTTTTTTGACTTGTTTTTGCCTCGTCCCGTTCCAAAAATGTTTGCGTCCTATTTTATGGTTTATAGTGTCTAAAGCATCGATCTATTAGTTACCATTCACCGAAAAGTTGTCTAAATAGCCGTAAAAAGAAAAAAGGAAAGCCTTGAATAAAAAAAATACATTTATTTTGCCTGATAAGAGGTCGGCAGTGGTAAGGTAGGAATTTACATGTATACTTAAATTAAGCACATTATTATTATAATACTGCTTACCTTATGGAACTCTGAATCCGCCTTAAATGGTTATAATCAAACACATTTAATTGTAAGACATGAACCCAGCCTAAAGTAAAGTAATAAACAATAATTTGCAAAACTAAAATGGTTTTCTATATGCAACAGCGCTTATTCAACACCGGAGCGTCGGCGATGATACATACACATAAAATAGGGCACAAACATGTTTGGAAAGGGACGAGGCAAAAACCAACTCGAAAAAGTTCCTAAGATTGGCATTGTTTAGATTTCAATTTTGACATCGATCAGCTGTGAAAAGTGGATTCACTGTCAAACAGGAGTGGCTAGTACAAGAGACAAAAAAATTCTCCTCTAGGTGGCGCTGGGCAACACCGTTCTCAACTAAAAAGCCAGTTAATTCTTATCTCTTCAGTGCCCTTTAGCCAAAGATTGCCGTCATTTTTATAACCAAATTGACAGGTAAAACATGGATTTTCTGTCAGTTGGGTGTCAATATGACCGCTATAGTAGGCTAAAGGATACTAAATCGAAAAAGAGTTAACTGACTTTTAGTTAAGCAGGTGTTGCGCTGGGTGGGCAACTCATATTTTCCTCTCGTTCTAGTTTTTTTCATATTTACATGTAAAACAAATTATAATTTCCCCAGACAGTTTTTGAAATATTGATTTTTTTTTGGTTAGTAAAATATGTCAAGCTTTGACAAAAAAAACAAAAACAAACAGCGAATATAAACAGTACAATGTAAATAATAGATAAAATATAAAGATATTATCTACATTTTTGTTACTCTTTTTCTTACAATAAAACACGGAAACATAATGTGTTATTTATTAACAACATGCTAAATGCGTAAGTTTGTACCTACTGCTTGTAGCTCAATTACTTCACAAATTCGGCTATATTTATTAATTTTGCAGCTTGGTAAATGCATTTTTTCTTTCCACTTTTCTTTCTCCGTTGTCCAACGGGACAATACAAATTCGTCGAGGCACATGTTTTTACAGTTTTTGATACAGCAAAATTCCAACTATCATTTCCAACACACAATTTGTTTTTAAACATTTCCCTAACAACTATCAAATCCAGTTGCTCACCTCTGGTAAAACAATAACTGTCGAAAATCGTATACAGTGCCTCTAGTAAAAACCAAAGACACTGGTTATACCTCGTGCTTTTGATGAAGGTAAAATCATAATTCGTAATTTATTAAATATTTTAACAAAGGAGGGAGGGGGAACATATTCGGTCACGAAGCGATTGTCTGTAGGAATAAAAATGTCCTTTCACGTGAAAATGCCCTAAAAGCTTGATTCTGAATTTTAAAGCCCATATTTCAACAATATTTTATTTTCTAAATGAGTATCTTATACAGTATCCCAACGAAAATGTAACAGGCGTTTTTACCTCTTTCGGACACATCGATTTTTTCGTAGGACTAATAAAATCTACTATCAACGAAATGTCGTAAAAAACTTTAAATGTGAATAGATTTTAAACATTTTAATACTTTTGTCAAGGCATTTGAAAGACCTTCAAACAAGGTATCACTCGACCCACTCTCCCTTTTCAAAATATAGTTGTAAAGTATGCCCCTCAAAAGATGTGCGTGCTTTAAAGGTTTCATAAAGTGTCTGCCTCGAATAAAAAATTGACGTATTCGAGGATTTTTTGAAAATCAGACTCTAATTATGACTGAAAAAGTCCTTCGTTTTCGTTGGAACACACTGTATATAAATTAAATGATGACTAAAAAATTATAAAATTTTGACAATTTAAATAAAATCTTATAAAATTTTTTGAAAAAAATGCAATGTGAATCATTTCGGACACACTTGTAATGTAAAGGAAGGATACTCTGTTTGGTTCAGGTATTTGTTTAAATAAAGTGGAAGGAAAAGTCCGGTAAAACTTTCGCCTACTATGTGGTCGCTATTTTATATTTGAACGGAAAAACAACTGCCTAAGAAAACTAAAAATTTTAGGTCACATGATTTTTGACAGTCAGCCATATTGTCTGTGGGACACACAAAAAGCTAAATAACTCGTAAGGAATGTAATTTAAATGCATTCTACTTTCGTCATTGTTGTCACAAATTATAAATTATAGTGGATATTCTTCACCTAATATTTCATATTCGTTTTCATATTTAAACCATCTAAATTCGAATTGAAGTTTCACTTAAATTTCTATGGTTTTGAGGCTCAACTTTACTCTCTTATCAGATATCTCCCCCCCAGAAGTCACATTTAGCCAATTAGTTTTTTTCTTAGTTTTATCCATTATAGCAATGCCCAGTTTTAGACAAGTTCTTTGCAACGTTAAAGACGAACACAAAATATCCATGCACCTAGCCGGGATTCGAACCCGGGACCTTCCGTGCGGTAGGCAGATACGCTGCCCTCTGCGCTACGGCGGCCGGCTCTTTCGCCAATTAAAAGAAAAACATAAGTTTTTCATTGTTTACAAATGGCAGCTACAGTTTGTTGGTTTGTGTGTTCCTCAGACAATATGGCCGCTAACTTTATAGTCAACGACTTCATCATAAAATGCCTAGTGTTTTTTATCAGAGATATATATGAGCACTAACCTAAAAATATTTACTCCCTCTCTCATTAGCAAAATCAACTGCCAAACTCCCCACAACAAGGTCAGAACCAACCTAACCAACAGATTCATTCAAACCAAATCAATCAACAGCAACAGATGCCAAATAGTCAACAACAGCAAATCCCAAACATACAACAGCAACAGAACCCAAATAGTCAACAACAACCGATTCTGAATAGTCAACAACAACAACAACAAATTCCAAATATTCAACAGCAACAGAATCCCAATCAACAACATAACCCAAATAGTCAACAGCAACGGGCAAATCAACAACCCAACATTCAACTAAATCAGGGTGAGCAATTGAATAGTCAACAACAAAATAAAATTCCAAATGGTGATCCTAAACTAAATATGGTCTAATAATGATTTAGGGAATATAGTTAATTGATCAGTTAATTTTTTGGTCAGTTTTTTCTTCACAAATTTATGCAAATAAATGAAACTGTGAATTTTTCTGATATAACTTGGCTGTCATTTTTTGGTAAGGTAACTTTTTAATTTATCGCATTTTGAAAATATTTTTCTAGTTTTCTATTTATAGATATGTTTTATTGAAATTTATTTTAGGTTTAAAAAATATTTCTCTCCTTGCATTTTTATATAATAGTAGTTACACATTTTTCAACTTGCATGCATGCCTATATCTATGCCGACTGAACTAATAAAGGTTTTGAAATATTTGAAATAGTTTATTTAAATCGACCCGTTTTTTCTCTTTGACTATTTCACTGGTGTTTTAACCGCTAAAATGTAGCAGCGGCGTCTCCCACTGACAAAACTTCTATCTGCCCGTTGATTGAATGGTTTTTTCAGCGACAAAAAAGCCTGTTAACTCCTACCGCCTCAGTGCCCTTTAGCCTATTGTGGCTGCCATTTTCTGTCAGTTTGGTGTCAATATGGCACCGATCATAGGCCAAAGGATACTAAAACGAAAATGAGTTAACTGGCTTTTGAGTTGAGAACGGTGTTGGATAGACCCGTCTGATGGTACAAGTACAACTATTATTGGCAGTATGACAAACGTCATTAAAGCGTCTTGTCTTGTTTTTCTTGTGAAATATTCTTGTCGAATGCGAGAGAAAATTTTGTAACTGCACAATTTTCTCTTGATTATATTCAACAATAACGTCTCGTGATTCTACTGTCAAAATATCATTCGCGAAAATTGCCCAGCAACAAACTTCCATCCCAGTCTCTCTTATTATACCACAGACCTACACCATTAGACTCTGAATGCTATGCTAATACCCTGGCTCCTACAATAACAATGTATCTCGCAAAACGTATCGCCGGAATTAGGCGTTCTCTTTATCTTTATATAAATTTAAAAAAATATTTGTAGTCATCCTAACTCGCACTTTATACAATATCTTTGCCTCAAAGAGCAGGAGAAAAAAAGATACAATGGGTCTGAGCCTGTATGCCATGTGAAAATGATTACATATATGTAGTATATAAACTTGTGTTCCCCAAATTATGAAAGCATAGTAGGATGAAGCCTTGTTGCCAACTTGAGGTTACTTTCTTGTTGGTTCTGAAATTTCATGAAAATCTTGGTGCTTTTTTACCACTATAAGCAGCTATATTCAAAAATATCATGAAAACAATGTTTATTCATTTAAAAACTATAATTACAAAACAAAAGATAAAAATAAACACATAAAAATATAAAAAGCCCATATTTTTTCCAATACTCCCAACGATCCCTAAACAAGAACTGGCAAGTCGCAATACCTTGCCGTCTTCTGCGCACTACCTGGTCCAAATATTTCTGATTTCGAAACCTTTTGTGTGGTTTTTGTGTTTTTTATAAACTTGTGAAGTTAAAAACTATAGGATGGTGCGGGAGTGCATCGTGTGTAAACGATTGGAACACCCAAACCAAGGGATTTCCTTTCAAAGGTAAATGTCAAAATCAGCTGTAGTTTTGTTGTGATAATTACCGGTCAGTGTCGTCCTTTACCTATTTTCAATTATTGGTATTACTGTTTTTGGTAATTATGCAGTATACGATTTTCTACCATTTTGATTTTTTATGAAAAATTGTTTATATAGAGACACCTACTAGGGTCCCTAGGACCCCAAATCCGCCGGCGCCGGTTTTTTTTTAAGAGAAAAAAAGGTGTAATGTATTTTTTTTATTGTAAAAAAAAATTAAAAAAAAACCGGCGCCGGCGGATTTGGGGTCCTAGGGACCCTCTAAAGAATTTTTATACTGTATAATTACGCTGTTTTTTTTAACATGCTTTGTTGTTAGGACCAGCACCCTGTTTATATACCCTCTGTGCAGGTGTGCTCAAGGCTATAATTTCTTAACAAAGGCAAAAATAATATATCAAAATATTATTATGTTTTATTGTCTGTTTATTTGGAAAAGCAGGTACCTGACCACAGACCTAAGGGTTTCAAGTTCTGTGTACCTCACCTATGTAAAATAACAATGGCTAAAAGGAAATTGTTAAGTATAGTAAAATATTTTAATTCTCAAAGCTTTAATTGAATATTAGTTTTTAAAAAAAAGTTGGTATTTTTACTTTTATCTTAACATATTTTAAACTTATAATTATGCAAGTGATTTAGTATATTTCATCAGGGGTTTAATTTAAACATCAGATTTTGTCTTTTTCCTTCAGTTGATAGAAAAGACTATTAAACAACTGTTGCCCTCAACCTTGTATTAAATTTATCTTTAACAACATAACACAATTAAATTGGTGGCGGGTTTCTGAAAGGGTGTCAAGAAAGATGGTGGATTTTTATAACTTCATCCAAAAGACGTCTGTGACGTAAGTGTCAGTAAATTACAAAAGCACCACTCGCTGCGCTTGTTAATTTAAATCAACGCTCGTAAAAAAACGCTCTTTTAACCACTGGTTGGGAAAACTACAAAATACTGCTTTTGTGAAATTAACTAATTTTTTTACATATTTATTAATTTTTCGTCGCTACTGGTAGAGTATGCAAAACAAATGGATGTATCTAGGACATACGGCTACAAACATATACATGTTTTATCGCAGTGTTGCCGAGCAACGTTCTGAAAATCATTCTGTGCGTTTTTGGCACACAGGCTAGCTTGGGGGCAAAACAAATAAGAATTTATGAATGGGATTATGGTTTGTAGGTCTGTGTATTATACCAACACCTGCTTAACTAAAAAGCCAGTTAACTCTTTTTCGATTTAGTATCCTTTAGCCTACTATAGCGGTCATATTGACACCCAACTGACAGAAAATACATGTTTTACCTGTCAATTTGGTTTTAAAAATGGCGGCAATCTTTGGCTAAAGAGCACTGAAGAGAACGGTGTTGATTATACTATATAAGTTCAACTTATTTTTTAAAAAAAAGAAGATTTTTGGGTTCGTTTTCGAGCTATTATTGCATTCAGGCGCACAGCAACTCACAACAGCATATTAGACACTTAAAGTAAATATTTCAACGCATCGGTATCGGTATACGTAATGCGTTCGAAACAAAGTCAAAATACACTACATTTTTGACTTGTTCATGCCATGTTTCGAACGATGCCTGCTTCTTTGACGGGGGTGATGTCAGAATCTCATACGGATCCACGAACATACGCAACCATTTCAATCAGCAGTTCTGTCATCGCAACCTTCAACAAAGCGGGCATCGTTCGAAACATCGCATAAAAAAAGACAAAAATGTAGTGTATTTTGACTTTGTTTCAAACGCGTTACGTATACCGATACCGTAGAACGAGTGACGTATCATATTGCCCAAAGTTTTTTTGCGGGAACCAACTTTAAAGCCAAAAAAATTGTAAATTTTTTAATTTGGTCAACCAGGTTTTGAGCTACGGAGGCTTTTTAAAATAGTCATACACTCCCCGACACATAAAACGCATACAGCAGGCACATGTGTCTATTTTAAAAAATTTGCTTGCTTATTGTTACCGACTTTTGTAGGTTAATACTTTACTTTACTTTACTTTAATACACAATAAACAAATTTTTTACTGGTTCTATAGTTTTAAGGTGGCTGACAAAATATATAAAAAAGAGAAACACTTTTAAAACAACATTTTTATTATAAAAGAAAGCAGTTCAATCAACTTTTGGCAAAACTGGAAGAACATTGATCTCTTCGTCAAATAGCCGGTCAAAATGGACAAAACAAGTCCACTATAGTTCGACTAAAAGGAAAATACGAAGAAGGAACTGGAAGGCTTGAGCATGAGCGGTATATATTGTTGGAAAGCATTTTTTATCAAATTCTTAAAACACAAAAATATACGGGTTGTTTTATTTAAAAATCGTCATATTTAGCAGTTTTTGTGTCTAGATTTTTTTGAAAAATTTAATCTTGGCCGAGTCAATACGGGGAGGTTCAGCCCCTAGCCCCCTGCGTACGCCACTGCCGCTGTGAAAGGTAAATAAATAAAAAAAAAACACAAAAATTCTAAAATTTATAATCCTATATTAGGTGAAGATTAAAACAAAAAATACACAGTTACAAATGCATTCTTTCCCACTTTTTGTTTAACAAATTTTGCAATTTTTGTTAGTTTTCTTGCACTTATTAAAAGAATTTGAGGTGATTATTTGAGCTGTTTTTTTTTTTAAATTACAACTCCATTGCCAAAATATGAGGAGAAAAAGGAATTTAAAAATTTGTAAAAATAAAATAAATCGTTTTCCCATCTTAATAAAATTTATGGTTTCCTTTATAAGGCTCTTTTTAGGAAGTGCAAGAAAACTAAGCAAATTAGGGAAACAAGAAAAAAGTTAAAATCTGCCATGATGGCCAGTCACATTTTAAAAAAGTGGAAACATTAAGGTCTAAATTTTAAACGCAAACACATCTTAACGTTAAAACCAATGTTTAAGTTAAAACCAAGTTTTTACAGATTTAAAAACAAATTTAAGCCTACTTTTTTAAAATGTGGCGTACCATTAGTTGCAAAAACCTCTTCAATTATATCTATAACCTTTCATTATAAACCGAAATTTATAATCAGAGCTATAATAACCTTATACTTTAGAATATACAACAAAATAACAAATTAATGTGAATACAAACAAAAATGTTTATTTCAAAAGCCTAAGCGGTCGTTTTTTTTTTTAAAAAAACTTCTAAAAAAAAGAGGCCTTTATTTTGGTTAAAACCATGAAGTACGAAACATTATTGCCCCTCTTTGATTGATCTACCTTTATAGCCCAACACTAAATGTAACTTTCTAGACTTTAAGACCTAGCACTTTTTCTGTGTAAATGTGTCAAAAAAAAACCAGTGCACAAAATGATTTTTCTTATCTATTAGTTGATCTCTGTATTCTAACACCAAAATTTAGTTATTTTTTTTTTTAAATACATGTGTTCCTAAAAATTGATGTTATTTATATAATAATATAACTTTGCCCCATTTGAAAAACGCAAATTTTATGTATGTACTAACTTAGTTTATTATGTTTTTTTCTATTCAAATCGATTTGTTACAAATAAAGAAAACGTTGAACAAAATACAAGAAGTTTTAAATAAAAAATGTACAAAATATTAGGATTTTTATGTACAAAAAGAACGCAATATATAAGAATTTAGACAAAACCAATAAAAAAAGATCCTCAATAAAGGGTAATATATTGTCTACATCCTCGAGACATAGGGTCATTTTCTCACCTTCCACTTAAGCCCTAACTGTTATTTATCTTATGATCTATGCCTTTCGCATAATGGGTCTTGAAGAGATAGAGTCAAAATACTAACAATAGGGGCTTAAGTTGAAGTCGCCTATATCATGAAAAATTACCAATTTTGGAGCGCTTTTAAAATGATTTGAGGTTCTTAAAATTGGGAATATTAAAGGTAAGAGATTCCCAGCAGATTCTAGATTTGCGTCATGCGTTTTTATAAGTAAATTTTGTAAATTAACGATTTTAAAAACGCACCCTTGGTTCAGATTAAAATATTTATGTTTAGGGCACCACACACATATACAGTTGGGAGTGGACAACTTAAAACAGTAGGTAGATAAACGAAAATTACCCAAGATTGCAGAACGATTTTAAAATGCAGAACGTTGTATGTGTGAAGGCCTTTCAGACAAACGTCAAGCTGCCTGTCAAATTTGACATTTATAGTCCTATTTGAAAAAAAAGTTGGGGCACCAGATATTTTTTTACAATTATTTTTTTTTTAATCAAGATGACGAGTCAAGTAATCAGTTTAGCAGTATAATTTTAAAATTTTTAATAAATATACAATACAGCTGGAGTGTCTCGGCAACTAGGCATGTCCTTTCAAAGTGCAAATTTGCCAAAAATGATGCCCAACAATCCTGCAAGAAAAAACAGTGAATATAATGGTGTAAGGATGGGCCATAAAAAATAAAAATTGCCTAATAATTTGGTAACCGAAAATTTTGACTTAGTGTTGAAAAGAATATATTTTATGTTGTGGAAAATATATTTTTCACTTCTTATGAAGTATTTTTTAAATATTGCATATTTTTGCTAAAAACGATCTTGAAATTTACAAATATCTTAAATTGACACTAAATTTTTAAAGCTCAGTAAAGCTACACCCTCCCTTAACGAAACTCAATTTGGATATTGTAAAAATTATTTGATAATTATGTACTGATTACATAAACTGCTTATGTCATAATTTTTTACTAATTATGTACTCTTAAAGATTTTTGTTTGTTATGGTGTGTGTAGCTTGATATCAGGGTACAGCCCCTCTGTTTAGGAGAGATTCGACCAAAAGGGACTATGCAGAATTCGGCACTAATTTTGTACTAATTTCGCCCACTTCTAAAAATTGCCTACTCTTAAGAGAACTTGTTTTAACTTTAATGAAAGTTGATATGTCATAATTTTTTACTAATTAAACCATCAGTTTCTAAGATTTTTGTTCGTTTGTTGTGTGTAGCTTGATATCAAGGTACACCCCCCCCCCTCTGCTTAGGAGAGAGTTTCGACCAAAAGTGTCTATGCCAGAATTTGGTACTAATTATGTACTAATTTCGCCGACTTCTAAAAAATTGCCTACTCTTAAGACAACTTCATTTTTTTTTGTGTTTATGGGGTGAGTTATCTTGAGAGTAGGCAGAAACTAGAAGGGGACGAAATTAGTACGTAATTAGTAGCAAATTATGGTATATTACTTTTTTTGAAATCTCTTTCCTAGACAGATGGCGGTGTGCCTTGATATCATCCCATATAAACAAAAAAAAATCAAGTTATCTTACGAGTAGACAATTTTTTAGAAATGGACAAAATTAGTACATAATTAATACCAAATTCTGGCATAGTCACTTTTGGTCGAATCTCTTTCCTAAGCAGAGCGGGGTGTACATTCATATCAAGCTACACACACCCCATAACAAACAAACAAAAATCTTAGGAACCGATGGTTTTTGTAAACGAAAATTACCTTTCTTTAAGAGTACATAATTAGTACAAAATTATGGCATATTAACTTTCATTAAATCTATCTCCTAAGAACGGGGGGTGCAGCTTAGCCAGGGTGTCCACAGAATTTTTCAAAAAAAAATCCATGACTTTCCATGACCAACTTGTTAAAATTTCCCTGACTATTTCTTTTAAAAAAATCAGCCTAATACACTGATCAAACCTCTCATTTAACATTTTTCTTCCTTTTTTGAAGGTACTATGTTACACTCTCTGTATAATAATGATTAAAATGCGCCGCAGGCAAAAATCTTACGGACATTATTCTAAAAATTATGCAGAAAATTCTTCAAAAAAAACAGAAAATCTCAGCAGTCATAATTCTGGAAATTAGCGATTTTTACTTATTGCCTCATTTAAAATAAAAACACAGCGTCCTTAATACTTATCCTAACATTGTATGGGACACTGCGTAATTTTTTTGCACTATGCACACCAATAAACGTCAAAAAGTGTCGAAAATTCTCACCATATAAAAGGAAAGACAGAATTTGTGTCACTTTTCTGAACAGGGACAGCAACATATTTCATGGCTATCTAAGGTTTAGTTTGTTAAAAGTTTTAAAGGTTTGTTTACACACAAAAAGAAGCTTCATAACATACATTTTTAAATAAAAAAAGGGTTTTTCACAAAAACTGCCTACAAAAATTTAAATTGACATATTTTTTAATTACTGGAATAGTATTAAGAAACAAAAAAAAAGGCCAAACGCTAAATTTTTTAATAATAATTTTCTATACATTTTGAACTGTGTTAAGAAAGGAAGCTAAAATTGACATGATTGAAATTTTGATCTTTTTCATGTTCTGATGAAATAGTAGAAAAAAGTGTGTTGGGTTAGCTGCAAAGGGCATTTTAGTCTTTCAAAGATCATTAATGAAGTGTCACATGTCCTATTTTTTAAAAATTTTGAAAACAAATTACTACAATTTTTTTTAAATAATCACTCATTTTAAAATTTTCCTAAAAAAAATTCAAAATACTATTTTTTTTAAACAATTTCTTCAGAAGACCTTTAAAACACGCTATCAACACTTGCTTTTTCTCAATTTTCAAAAATCAATAAAACAGAAACCACTGAGTGATAAAATCGATACTAAATATATATTAAATTTGACACTTACCTACAATAACAGCAATTCCAGCCAATAATAGAGTCTGTGGTTGTTCAGCAGGGGGCGCATACCTATTGGGGGCTGAGAGCCCTCTTTGTTTTTTCAGTGCTAAAACTTCCTCTTGCAAGCGCAAGTTCTGCTGTCGTAGTTCACTTTCAGACTCCCTCAGTTGCTGTAACTGTTGAAAAAAACATAAAAATATTAGTCAAACACCCATTTTCACACCAAAACTTTTTCTGTTACCTTTTTTTTGCCTAAATTTTGACAGTCAGTATAATTTTTCAGGAGCAGGTTAACTTTGTTTTTCAGTTTAGTTTTTCAATTTTCTCGAAATAACTTCTGCTGTTTAAATCAAAAAACAAATTTAAGGAAAACTTCTTTTTTTCTTTTTCCGAGTCTTTTTCTAAACTTGGCCAACTTTTAGTTTTTCGATTTTTTTTTAAATCCTTTTCTTTAAGGCTTTTAAACTGCAAAATCCTTAAAGAAACTGATGTAAAAAAACTAAAAGTCTGACAAAATTTGGAAAAAAGAAAACAATCGAAAAACTAAGCCTCAGCAAAATTTAGACAAAGAAAACTAAATTATAAAAAAAAATAGATAGCTTCCATAACTTCCCAAAAATCTAAATTGGTAACATTTTGTTTACTGATTTTTATTGCCAATGACAATCATCAAAACTAGAAGAAAAAGTTATAATACTTAATTAAAATATAATATAAAACATGATCTTGGAAAGCAAAAATCTGATGCAAAATGTTCTGCTACTAATATAAGACTAATTATCTAGTCGTGGCTGTCATTCTGTTTTTGCCTTTGTCTCTACTAGAGACAATTCACCAGCTCTTGTCTTATGTCCCCAAGATAGTCTGACCACTTAAGGACCTTTCTGTTTACTTTCCTCAATCTTTTTTCCTTCTTCCTTTTTTTTTTTTTCTTTTTTCAGTTTTTTGTGGACAAGCTTCGTTTTAGTTTCTTTTATTTTTTACTTTCGTTTTTACTGAGGGGAAGGATTGGGAAGTTAGTCATTCATTCACTCATTCATACATTGTACACAAAACATTTCTAAACAAAGGACAAGTTTTAAAAATCAATAGTATATATCACAGGAAGCTAGGATGTGAGTGTAGGGTCTGAGGGTAAATGATTGTTAGAGGTGTGCCAATATGTCAAACTATGTCGAAATAATGTCAAAAAGAGGAAAATCCTCAGAGAAACTAGCAGTAGGTTGACAAGAAAGATTTTTGCCTACACTTGTTTGTTATTTTTGTCAAACTAATTATCTAATTTTTTTGCATTTGTTCCTATTTCAATAAAATTGCAAATTAATATTTTTTAAAACATTTTGTGTGACAAATGCTTAGGTATTTAATCCAAGATTCTAAAATGGCAAGAATTTTATAAACTTGATAATTTTTGTACCAATATTAAAAAAACATTTAAATTATCAACTTTTTGTGTTCCCCACAACATTTTTTATTTCTGACAAAAACTTCCAAGTTATTAAAAATCTTCAATCAATAGAAAACTATCAATCTAGGGATCTAGGGACCATGAAATTTCAAAATATATTTGTAAAATATTTTTATTTGGGTTTTATAAAAATAGATGGAGCAATTTATGAATTTTGAGATAACACCCGTAATACCATTCAATACCAATTAAATCTTAATTTGGTTAATATTGTGCCCTTAAAATCCACTTAAAAACAAGCATGTCTTGTACCTCTTTAGCTGCTTTTTCAAATTCGTAAGTATTGTCTGCACTCTTGATGGACTCAGGAATTCCACTCTCGCTGGCATCAGAACCTCCCACAGGTCTTGTTTGATCCTGGGACTGATTCTGTTCCTCGGCCGGGAGCTCGAACACACACTTTAACTTGGAATCCATCAGTTTTTCTGGCAAAATCTCTTTCCAGATCGCCTCCAAGTTTATGTCACCTTCCGGAGCAAACACAGTCTGTACCATGAACTTGTGTTTGTTTTTCTCAGCCGGGTCGTAGATGAAAGGTTGAAGACATACTAGAAAACCATCAATTTTTAGTTTCTTCCCAGTAGTCCGTAGGATAAGGGATCCAACCTTGCAAAAAACGATTGAGGAATGAAACTTGGCATGCATACTAAGTGGTAATTTTTGAGATATGTAGCCACCATAATGTCCCCTGCAAAGAACCCCTATTGCCAAAAGTAAAACACAAAATTTGCAAGATTTTAAGAAATTATGGTAGAGCAATAAAATTTGGCACAAATTTTTATTAAAGTCCTCCCAGCAACATTTTAATACCTAGTACTTTCCAAAAAGTAATGGAGATATCAGATTTGGCACAAATGAATTAATTAAAAGTCCTACGCAGAGAGCGCCAATTCTCAAAGTTTACAGAAAAAATCAACATAAATGCAAAAAGATAGACTAATGAAATTTGGTACAAATATTTATTGGGCCCCTTAGTACCAACATTGCAAATTGGGGTACTCAGTGAGTAACCTTGTATTGGCAATATATATTAAAATTTACTAGGATTCTCAACAAACATTTGTGCCTAATTTGATTGCTTTTTCATATTTTAAAAACTTTTTATGACTTTTAAGTTTATTTTCAGAGGATTGCGAAATGACAAAATCTAACAAATAATATTTACTGTTATAACTAAGCGCCCTGTAAGTTTAATATTTCTTTACCTTAAAAGTGCATTGTTTTATCATTTGATACCACATTTGATACTAAGGGGCCCAATGAACATTTGTACAATATTTGATTATTGTATTATTTCTGATAATCATATATTCAGTGTGGATCTTTTCTCTATAAATTCGGGAATTGAGGCTCTCGTAATAGAACTTTTTGGTGGTTACATACCTTAAGATCATGAGGAAAGGAATATTTGTGACAAATCTGGTAGCTCTATTGCTTTTTGGATAGTTGCTATTGATATTTTGGGTATTTCATGTTTTTTTTTTGTTTAACATCAAAAGTTGGGTCCCTCAGCAAGGGACTGAGTAAGTAACAGATGTTAGAATTTTGCTGAGACTTTAATGAACATTTTTAAATAACTTCCTCCATTCACTATATTTTCTTAAAATCTTATAAATTTTGTGTTCTACCTAAAGGTCCACTAAGTATGCTTGCCAAGTTTCATTGCTTAATCATTCTTTGGAAGGTAGGCTTGATTTTTGCCCTTTATACTCCATACTACAACAAAATACCCATATACTGGTAAGTACAGGATAAAAATTGTGTACATATCCATATATCTCAAAAACAAAAAGGGACCAATAAAAAATACCAAAAAATACCAAAATGAAATGAAAAAAGTTGTCCACCCCATCCCAAAATAAGGAAATTCAAAAAGTGAAAGTCCTTTTATTGGAACTACATTCAACAGCCCAAAAATTAACAATTTGAATCACTTTGTACAGTATTTTCTACCCAAAATTTAGTAATTTTGTTTCTCCCTAAAGACAGTTGTTTACAATTGTTAGGACAGTGCCGCATTGTTCTCTCATTATGTGTGTTTCTTATCTCTCATTTTGGGATTAAAAGGATCACTTTTATAAGTGCAACAATTCTCAAATTGTTTGCCCATATACCTGGCTTTTTCTGGCCAAAAATAATGATTATGACAAATGATTATTATAAGATTTTTAATAATAAAATGACTATGAAAAATTTGTTTTAATGGACTTACTTGCAATTTCAGATGATTTGCCAGGTTCCAAAATGCCAGAATTAGGTCGTACACAGTATTTCTTGGGTGCTGTAGTTTTGATCTTGAACAGAACTTTCTTGTCAGATGGGTTGGACAGTTTCATGTAAGAGGTGACAGGAACAGTAAAAGGCCCTTGAAAAAAATGAGTCAAAAGATTTTCACAATTAATGATTGACTTAACTCTATAATAGACACATACATCTGTAAACACAATACATCTGCTTCAATATTTTAAACAAAACAAAACAAACATTGCTGAATAAATAAGAGATACATTACATATGCATTTAGGCTGTGCTTTATACCTTTTTTAATATGCACTTATCTTCTTCCAATAGGTATACAGATAGGAATAAGTGTGACTGTAAGTTGTCTTGTGTACATTTATTGGACTAGCCATGTCAATAGCAAAATATTAATTCTATACATTAGATAAAGAAATTTATCTACATTTTTTTGAAAAAATTTAGTAACATAGCTTGTGGCAACACTACTGAGCCATATTCCTCAAAAACATTTGAGGTGAAAACAAAAAAATAATTTTAAAAATAGATTTTTAATAAATAAATCAATACAGGCCATGCCAGATGCCTAAAACTTAGCTATTTTTATAACTAGGTGTGAAATTTTCTTTAGAAAGCATATTTGTTTTAGAAATGGATTTCCTGGATCAATATTGATAATTAAAACTGATTTTCTTTTATAATGCAAAATATAAAAGTAAATCTCAATTAAAATAAATATTAAGTAGACATGCACTACCTAATTCCTTTTGAGCAATTTTCTTTAATGATTTTTCTAGTTGGTCAAGGTGAAAAACAGTTAATGATTAAACAAAATTTTTTGCATATACTTATACATATTTTAAATTTATGCATGGCTCAAAAAGATTCAGATAGAATTTTGAATCACCTTATTACAACCAATGAATTAATTTTGGCTATCCTATTAAATTTTCCTTATAAATATGACAAAAACCAAGGTACTTGATGTAATAATTTAGTCCTTGTGTTACTATGAGTCTTTAAAGTTTATCTTCTAAATCCCCCCCCCCCCGGTGGAATATTTTTCAAATTAAGTCAAGTTGGTTTTATTAAAATTTAACTTTTATTAAATTTTATCCCTACATGTTTTGGCCTCTTCAAGAGCCATTTCCAAGGGTTCTACAATAAAGTTAATTAAATTACATTTAAAAAACTTTAAAAAAATCTTTGGTAGAAAAAGAATGAGGTTATAAACCTAGTTTTGGGTTACTTTTTTAATAAAAATTAAATTGAGTGATTGATAAACAAAAGGTACATAGATATTGTACTTACAATACACAGTAAAAAATGAAAATAAAAAAAAAATTTGATATGTTTTCTTATCAAAGACATTCTTCACATTCTTTAATCTCAAAACTGCACTTTCTATAGTTTTTTAAAAGTTCAATATAGATTTTGTAACTTATCATACTAACAACCTTATTTAAAATTGCAAAGAAACTCCTGATTTTTATTCAAAATACATAAATTATGTTAAAATAACCCAATAAACAGACAGCTCTCAGAAAATGCTCCAAAAAATGTTTTTCTCACATCCACTGCATATTCAGCACTCTCTGAGAGGCACTCTCTCTCCTTCAGTAAGTAATACCTAAGATTCTTTGTCTTCTTACTGTAAAAAAATATTTGTAAAAATATTAACACTTGTAAAAGCCATTTCTGGTAAAAGTCTCCCTATGCCAAGATGATCTAAAACCTCATACAAATAAAAATTTTAAAAAATGTGAGAGCTTAAGACACACAAAACAAATAAAACTTATGTGTGCATTTTAAAATGACACAGATGGCAGTTATTTTTTTTTTTAGTTCTTTGTGAAAATTTAATGTTTTTTTGAAATAAAATAACTTGAAATAGGTAACCAAAAACTAACTATACATACTAAAATTAACAAGGTTAACATGCAAGAATATGGTGATAAAAAAAAATTGTGCATTGCCAGCTTACTGATATTTACTTAATATTTTCCACACCAAAATGATTTATCCTTAGGATTGTCCTTTGTGTCAAAAGTCAATAAAAGTAAAACAATTAGGACGACTAGCCAGTTTCAGTGATGCTAAGTATGGCCAACTTGACCTAAGTCATAAAACCATATAACAATGAGATACTATAATGGCCCGAGGATCACATTGCATAACCATAATAACAAAACAAAGAAATGTGCCAAAGGCAAGCCTGACATAGTCTGCTAGCACCCAGAAGTTTTTGGCTCTGAAATTTTTCAGGCTAACTTGATTAGGAGTGTTATTATCCCTACAGCTTTATTTTGAAAAATGCAGAGGAGTCTTTATAGTATCTTATGGTTATAAAATTAAGCACTAAATTTAAAAATTGTGTATTAATTGCTGGTTAATCTTACCTTTAGACTTTTGAGGGATTTCAAAAAAAAACTTTCAATGTTCCACATGATGTGATATTCAATTTTTTGGCTTGTGACGTCAATTGAAAGTACCTAATTGACACAGCTAGACTATTATGAGATATAAGTACAAGGTATTAAATCCTGATTAAAATAATTTTATCTTGTTCTAAAGATATAAGGTTAAATTTCAATCCAGTGTCAGTTTATTATGTTTACGGATATGTGGAGCATGAACCAGCCTTTACAACTAATGGTGGTTGACACAGTTCCAAAGGGTTGAATGTCCCTTTGTGAAAACAATTTCTTAACAACTTAAGGTGAATTTATTATTAATTTCTATCCATATTTACAAGCTCAGAGGCTAAAGGTCAAGGTAGACCGAAAAAACGCAAAATAATCCAACTCAAAGGCCATCCAAACATTTACCACCCTAGTGAGAAAAGCGCCCATTTTTTGCACTACTGCCCCACTCACCTACGAACTTGAGCTCGCTCTGCGGCTCAATATGTAACACTTGCTCCAGTTTGCTCATTTTTAATCACTAATTGGGTGTAGTAATGTCCAAAACTCTCGATTTTTCCGCTGAATTTTGTGACTTTTTTATTTGACGGTGACAACCCGGTCGTAAAAAAGTGCAGCACTATTTTTGACAGGCCGCGACTCCCTAGGGCACATGCGCGCTGATGACCAACTCGAAAAATTCGTTACATCATCGACAGTGAAGAAAACTGTAATTTTGGAAAATATAATAAGTGGCTTTTTTTCGAGAGCAGTAGGTACAGGGCAATCACATGCATAAGGCCACTGAAGTATATAATCGTAAAGCTACACCATAGAAATCATAGAATGAGCTACACATAGCCACGGTCTCTTCCACAAAAATGTACCTTGTGGTCTTTTCTACCAACCGTGACACATAGCGATACCCTGTGCCGTTTTCTTTTTGTCGCGGTTACGGTTATCCTTGTCCTAAAATTTCCCAGAAGTATAGGCAAAAGAAGGAGACCTCGATTGTGTAATATCTTTGAATATTGTTGAAATTTACAGATAATTGTCTATGTTTACGTGTCAATCAAAAGTTTTTAATTTTTATGAATTTTCAGATTATACTTAAATTTTCATATCAAAAGTGCTATGATATCATGTATTAGCTGACATGAACAGAAAAAATCGATGTAGACAGCGCATACTGTCATGTTCGATGCCTTGAGAATCGGAACCAGCCTATTTTGCCGGTTCAGAATAGTTGGTATGGATCTTCACAGGATGTGCTATCTACGTCCATTTGTTCTGTTCATGTCAGCTAATAGATGACGTCATAGCATTTTTGATGTGAAAATTTAAGTATAATCCGGAAATTCATAAAAATTAAAAACTTTTGATTATATACACATGTAAACATAAACAATTATCTGTAAATTTCAACAATATTTATATATCACGGAAGAAAAAATAAAGTTAGGTGAGTTTGAGTTGGCACCCTGAACACACCAGGGTCGGCTCTGTCTCTCTCTTACTAACGTAAAGAAACGCAGAGGTTGGTTGTTGGGGCGCCCGGGGTGTCCAACTGAACTCACTAAGGGCCGGTTTCTCAATTACGATGACCTTGTAAAAATCATTAAAATGTGGATTAAAGTTAACTCCATGGTACCCCTGGCTTCAAGACGAGGGTAAGTTATCTTACCCCAGGGTTAACCTACAAAAATATTTCCTTAGGGCCGGTTTCTCAATAGCGGGTTACCAGAGAGTTAAATTAATTCGCGCCGGCTATAAAGCCCAGTTTTTGGCTGTTTTAAGCCAATATTTTTTTAGGTTAACCCTGAAGTAAGGTAACTTACCCTCACCTTGAAGACCTGGTTACGCTGGAGTTAATTTTAACCCGCTTTTAAAAAAAAATTACAGGGTTAAAATTATGTTGCTCGAGTTAACGCTAACTCGCTATTGAGAAACCGGACCTTAGACTGGACTTCCATAAGCAGTTTTTCCGCGCTTTGCAGAACGATTGGCACCTTCACCATAACTTGAAATCCGCGCGGAAAACCTGCTAATGGAAGGCTAGCCTTAAACAGCAAAAAACTAAGATTTATATCTCGAGTTAATTTAAGTCACTGGTAACCCGCTTTTGAGAAACCAGCCCTAAGTATCTTTCACCTAATTGACGTCAGCTGTCAGCGAGAATTTTCGATCTGAGGTTTGGTAATTTTGTTTCTCCCTAAAACGACAGTTGGTCACAGGTGGGCCAGTGACCCATAATTTTCTTTAATTTTACTTTTATCATCTGTGCTCATTTCGTGAAATTCAGTTGTGATTATATGGAGGTACAGAAAATACATGAATGTAGGCCCTGGGAGGTACTTCATCGGAATAGTTTTCTTTTATTTACTAGAGGGATTTTTGATTTAAGAATTGGTCCTGGTTCTAGTTGACATTATTTTGACATAAATTTTGACAGCGGTTCTAAAATTATGACGTTTAAAATATTGTAGAGATATCTTTGATTTTACTCAAAAAAATACTACCTTTAATTTAGTAAAATTTAGGGGGTTATGTGTACAACCAAAGGGCCGAACCAACCTCCCAGGACCCTAATTCTTGAGCAGGGAACGACATAAAGGATTTTCGTTTTACAATTGGTCCTGGTTCTGGTTGAACCAGAACCGCAACCGGTCCTTTCGTTTTAAAACAATGACGTCACGGTTGCAACCCGGTTATGAAATTTTAGAACCAGCCTGGGAGGTTGGTTCGGCCCTTTGGTTGTAAACATAACCCCTAAAATTTTGAAAAAGTATAGATAGTCTTTTTTTGAGTAAAATCAAAGATATCTTCATAATATTTTAAATGACGTCATTATTTTAGAACCGCTCTCAAAATGTATGTCAAAATAATGTCAACCAGAACCAGGACCAATTCTCAAATCGAAAATCCTTATAGATTTGTGTCGAATGATCCCACGTCGAACGCATTTCGTATTTCTTGAGCAGTGATCGCTCATTCCATTCTATCAAAATATGGGTGTTCCCGCTCCCCGACTCCAAAGCCAGGGATGGGTCCCATTTCTCAGGCAAGCATGCGCGTAAAATGTCTAATTTTCAGTCTAAAATTTTGAAGAGGTTTCAAGGAAAAGCATATTTTTTTCGAGGGATAGGATCACTCCCCGGGATTGATCCCTTCTATAGAGGGATTGATTCTTCTCTCGATATTCACGAATTAGGGCCCAGGCTGCAGCTGGTTCTAAAATTTTATAACCGACTTGCAACTGCAATGTGACATCATTGTTTTAAAACGAAAGAACCGGTTCCGGTTCTGGTTCAACCAATTGTAAATCGAAAAGCCTTTAGGTAGTACCGCAGTTTGCCGGTAGATCGCGCAAGTTTTAGAGAATTTTTGTAATTTTTAGGCAACCAACACTGGCCGAAACCTGTGAAGGGTGGTTGCCTGGCTATAACGTCATCTTGTTTAAAGTTCCAGCCAAAAATTAAACTTGCAATATTTAACTTTTTCGCAGTACAAAAAACAATGATCTAAGGATTGGGAAGGGTGGGAGCCAACTATTCCGATGAAGCACCTCTATATAATCACAACTGAACTTCAAGTTCGTTTAATTGGGTAATTTTATGTTTGGTGTTTCATCGCGGAATAGTTTTCTTTTATTTTCTACCCTGCCAAAAAAACTTGATGATCTATGCTCACATAAATTTATCATATTTATGATTTTTGACTAGTGAAAGTGAAACACAAAATCCCGCATAGGATTTCAGATTTCATCTCATGTTTCACCAACCGCAGTTGGTTTATAAAAATTGACATTATTTTACGATTTTTAATAAGAAAATTCCTCATCAAATTTTAAAAGATCCTATATGATCTACCTGCAACATTCTAAAACAAAAAATGACGGCACAGCTAGTTTTAGCAGTCGTAATAGTAGTAATAATAGTGGAAGTAATTAATATATTATTGATTAATACAGCCAAACTATAAACTATAACCTAACCTAAACTACGACGACTTAACCCTCGCCTAACCCACTATACCTAATACAGGGTTCCTAAGCAAATCCTTAGGGGGCCAAGCAGCCGTGTATAAGACGCAGACAAACGGAAAAGCACATTAGGCAGAAAAGGATGGGCATGGGGCGATGTTGTCACTACATCTTACACGTAGTAAATCCATTCTAGGTTGTTGTTTTCTAATGTTTTCCATTTTCATACCTTTAGGACTGGAATAAAAATTGTTTTTGCTCGACTTTAATACCAAACTGATGAAAGATATCGTAAAAAAAAATATTTTTCGGCTTTTCATTTTGTAACCATTGTCCTTACGCACTCTTTACAAGCTGGGGACTGAGATACATGCAAATGCCTAACCTAAAGCGTTCATACACGGCCGGAGAAATCGACTGAGATATTTCCGTAGAAACTTTATCAAGCAAATAGGAAGGGTTGACGCCTTCGAACGTCCAACCCGGGTTTTGCACTTTGATTCGAAATCAAAAAGGAGGAACAGTCAGATGTGGGGCCGTGCACAAATTACGTAACGGTGATTTTACCAATTTTTGACACCCTCCCTATGTAATGTTTTGTAACGGTTTGGCACGCCACTCCCCTAATATTACGTAACGATTTCAAGACCACTACTCCCCCCCCCAAAAAAAAACTTTTCACTTATTTTCATTCCAAATTTTCTTAGTTTCACACAAATGCAAACGCTGTCAAAAACCCCCCTCCCCCCTACGTAACGTTTTTTAACCCCCCTCCCCCCTATGACCATTACGTAATTTGTGCACGGCCCCTGTAGTTCCAGTGGAGGCGGGCGAGAAAATTGATATTTTTTTCTTAAAAATTATACTCTTTAGACCTATTTCTTTGCGTTCCCGAAATTACGTAATTTTTGAAAAAAAATTGTAAGCGGTGCCATTTTTATTTCGTGCTTTGTTTTTCTAACATTTTTGCGTTCGGCTAATTTAATTGAAAAATTTTTGCCTGCGGCGCCCTTTATTTTCTCACTTGAAACCAACATCCCCCGTTTTAGGAAAAGTGATCCCGTCTCTGTTTCTAAATTTTTTCGAATAAAAGTGGAGTATGACCATTGGGGAAATAATTTTTTTCTACGGTATGACGAAAATTTCGACAAAGTTAAAGAAAAAAATAAAAAAAGTGGCAGAGCTCAAGTTTTTCGGAAAAACAAAACGTTTTTTGTAAAGAAACAGAGCAAAATAAATCTTTATTTTTCGCTTTTACCCTCCCGCTAGTTTTGAAGAATTGGTTCGCTACATGTTTCGAGATCATGTCATAAAACACCTCGAAAATATCAAATGTAGTGTAGGGCCAGCTTTATTTAAAATCAATAATATCGCAAGCAAAAAGCTCTGCAGGAAAAACAGCGCCGTTTATTGATTTCTTTGGCTGCTAGTGCTAACTGCATGGTTTGGCCGTTTCCGGATAGATGTCACTAGTAGAACAGAATGGAAAGAAATTTAATTAAAAGCGAAGATATTTATTTCTAATGTTAACAAACTCACGAGTTTATCGCTCAGTATCGTAAATAATGGACCCTGCCGCCTCCTTTAAGCAAGAAAAAGCTGTGATTTGGACCTGAAAACATCTAATTTTGAATTTCATGGTGTGGCCGCCATCTAGCGGAATTTGCAGACATCTTGTCAACGGTTATTATTGCAACTATGATTTATGCTCACAATGAAAGAGTGGCGACAATTTTTTTCTCATGAAAGCAGTCCGGAGATAATAACAAACTGGCACCATTGCTCAATATACCTGTTTCTTTTGTGCGCGCAGACCTTTCTATGCCATTTCTGTTTGATTTATTGAAATCCTATCCCTAAGGAAAATCTTAGGAACCCTGTATAATAACACACCTTGGAATTACACAAGCTGTATACATACCCATCAAACCAGTAGGTGGCGGTAAACCGTCGGCCGCTAACTGATACCGGCGGATTTCTGACGGGACGTATAGGCACTTGCAATGCAGCCGCTAAAATCGTCCTGTATTTCGGAACGTATTTGGCGCTTGCTAATTCGAATTCATTCCGAGGTTGGTTAAACGCCACCAAAATGCGCTTTCTAACGAGTAGGTTCTTTGCTTCCTGAAAAACGCCTGACCGTATTAAGCGTTTTATCGCTTCATCGGCGCTAGCTCTACGCAACCATTCTCGCGGCGGGTTATATTTCTATGGTTCGCAACGGTTGAAGTTAAAATAAGACAGATTTGATATAGATTAAGGCTCGTGGCGTAGTGAGAGTATCAGACTCTCACCCGGGACGAGCAGGTTCGGATCGCGGTTGCGTCCAACACTTTTTTTTTGAATTACAGGTAGGTAAAATACTTGCGCCCACCCGCCTGTCGGCCGACACTTGCCCAAGCGGTCATGGACGGTATACATGCCGCGGCGCCTCAAGTTGTCGAGCCGCCAGGACGTGTATTCTTAAACAGGGAGCTGCATAGATCTATGACGAATGATCTAATGGAATGAAAACGTTATATTCTTGAGCGATGATCCGATCTTACCGATCTCATGAAAATCAAACGTTCCCGATCGCATGGTCCGAAACTATGGAACAGCGTTGAATCTAGTGACGCTTGCGCAATAAACCCAGACAGCACAACTCTGTCCCAAGGACGTCCAGTGGAGAGAGATTTCTGGACAATGCAGCAGTCCATTGGACAACCAAATCTGTAGGAAATTTTGTCCAAGGCATATCCATCGGATAATACAATTGTCAAAACGTTGGATGGCTCTTGGACATCCAAAAGTTTCAATATATAATTCAATATATAAATAAAGTATATATCATAAGTCAGATTGTCGAACCTTGCGTATGGAGTTCCTAACAAAGGATGGGTATTAAAATACTAAAATATCAATTAATCCAAAATAATGAAAAATACTTACTTAAATGATTCGGCTAGATATAAAAGAAATGTTATAGTTGGTAATGAATAAGAAAAAACATGATCCATTGGATATTCAAAACAGTTTAGATAAATGACTATATTTATTAATATGCCAACAAGGCCAAACCCAATGGGCATAGATTTTTTGATAAATATTCAATATATAAAGTACATTACTTTTGCTGGACACAAAATGAATGTCTGCCGGACAGAGTTTATTTTTGGTCCGATGGACTAAGAAAAATCGTTATCCATTGGATATCCAAAAACTAACTGAAAAAATTAGTTCATTATGGATCAAAATTGGAAGTCATTTGGACTCAGTTTTTTTGTTATCCACTGTATCAGGAAAAACCTTTGTCCAATGGATGTCCATAAATGGTCCATGGACAATGCGGACGGTTTTGGATAAAAAAATGGCTGTCCGATGGACAAGTTGTGCTGTCTGGGAAGAGGTTTTTTTTTTGGAATTTATTGCTTCCTAAACTGCTTTTCGATCGTAGGAGGTCCAGCTGGCTGCGTTTGTTGGGATATATCTAATTTAATAATTTATAAGATTTCATGAGTCGAAGAAATATTTTTTTTTTCTGGAACTAATTACGACAGTATATATAACTAAGTCATTAATTTAAAGGTATAGTTTTTTTAATCAGTTTTCAGGTGGAAAAAAAACGAAGCATTTATGCGATTTTTGTCTGTTTCAAAGCCGTGTAGTAAGTAAGATTATAAAAAAATACCGAAGAGTGGGGCTATTTTTTTTTGCACTTTTTTGATTTTGTCTCAGAAACAACTTCAAATTATTTTTCTCTAAAATCCAGTGCTCTCATTGGTCAGATCTGACAGAAGTTGTCAATCGCAGGTCGAGCGAGACTGATTTTCATGAGATACGGGCGCTAGTGCGCGCTAGGGGACGCCCACGATTTATCAGAATGTGCAAAATCAAAACTATAGGAACAGCAATTCGTTAAACCAATTTTTTATCCGAACCTTACTTCTTGAAACCCATTCAATAACAAATTCGAAATTTATAAGACCCGTTTTCAATCATCTACTGTTCATCAAAATCATTCAATATCAAACCCGGAATTCGTAATTTATCAGAAAATTTTTGCTAAATCGCCAATACCACATGAATCGGAGGCGCACGCGCAGGTGGCGCAGCGGCGCGACGTTTTGATGCATTTGTCGCTGTTACGCGAGCATACTTGCAGGTTGCGTTCAATAGATTGTGTATAGATGTCACTTGTATTCACCCGTCTTGCATTCATGTGTTATTGGTGAATGCGCAATCAATTTAGCAAAAATTTTCTGATAAATTACGGGATTGATATTGAATGAGTTTGATGAATATTGGTTCGATTAAAAACGGGTCTGTTTAACTTCGAATTTGTTATTGAATGGGTTTGATGAAATAAGGTTCGGATAAAAAATTGGTTCTATGGTGAATCGTTCTTACGATCAATTTGTGTATTAAATACGGTCTGATAAATTCCTGGTTTAAACCATAGGCGTCGCGCTAGCTTGTATCGTTACGTCGCATCGCCTGACCCGGTAGATGAAATCGCGTTGGTCGACGTGGAAACGCCCACCTCCGCCGGTTTTCACCAATGAGGGCGCTGGATTTCAGAGGTACGTTACGTTTAGGCGGTGGTTTGAATTATTTTAGTCCCTATTGAGTCTTACAGACACTTGCACCGACTTTTTTTTAATGGTCCTTTAGGCTAAAGGACCTTTAAAGTACCTTTAGCGTAAAAAAGAAAAGATCCAAAGATCTTGGGAGGAAAGAACGAAATTTCAAAATTGGACGAGTGTCCCACAAGGAACACACAAAAGTCCAAAGCGAAAAGGTAAACAATTAAACGATGTTTCGCCCGGGGTGACTAGCGTGGGCTCGTCAGTGGATTCACTAGTCACCCTCAATCCAGACATCACTTAACTCCATCGCACACTCTGACTTCCAACTCTGAAACACTCACAAATAGGCATCGTTCCGCATGGTACTTATTATAAGTCGCCGGATACGGATTCGTCCTGGCGTGTTAATCTTTCCAATAGGAATATGCTCCTAAGACAATTAGAACAAGAAGTTAAAACTTCCAAATCAGTTACATCAACCGAAAAGAATCTAAAAAAGAAAAGATCCAAAGATCTTGGGAGGAAAGAACGAAATTTCAAAATTGGACGAGTGTGCCACAAGGAACACACAAAAGTCCAAAGCTAAGTGGAAGTCAGAGTGTGCGATGGAGTTAAATGATGTCTGGATTGAGGGTGACTAGTGAATCCACTGACGAGCCCACGCTAGTCACCCCGGGCGAAACATCGTTTAATTGTTTACCTTTTCCCTTTGGACTTTTGTGTGTTCCTTGTGGGACACTCGTCCAATTTTGAAATTTCGTTCTTTCCTCCCAAGATCTTTGGATCTTTTCTTTTTTAGATTCTTTTCGGTTGATGTAACTGATTTGGAAGTTTTAACTTCTAGCATATTCCTATTGGAAAGATTAACACGACAGGACGAACCCGTATCAGGCGACTTATAATAAGTACCATATGGAACGATGCCTTCTTGTGAGTGTTTCAGAGTTGGAAGTCAGAGTGTGCGATGGAGTTAAATGATGTCTCGATTGAGGGTGACTAGTGAATCCACTGACGAGCCCACGCTAGTCACCCCGGGCGAAACATTGTTTAATTGTTTACCTTTTTGCTTTGGACTTTTGTGTGTTCCTTGTGGGACACTCCTGTGTTAGTAAAATAAACAACATGTTTTAAATTTTCTTTATTTTAATAAACTGTATTGTTTTTTCTGTACACAAGGCGATTTTTTCACCCTGTACCTGTAACTAAAAAACGACAAAAAAATAAGTGCCAGTCCACGCACTTCCTACTCAAAATAAACAAATTATAATACCGCTCGATTGCAAAAGTCCAAGAGGCCTGAGACAAAATAACTTGTAACAAAATGTACATAAGTACAACTCTTAAACTTATACTACTACTAACAGTAAAACCCTGTGAAAAACAGTCAAATTTTTCTTATCTAGCAAAATAACCACTTTAACAACAAATCTCCTTTAAGGCGCAAAAAAAACAATTATAAGTTACCTATTTTAAAAAACTAATAAAATGCAAAAACGGCAGGTACCTTTCATGTAATATGTAACACATTCAAGAGAGATTGCTTTCTCCTAAAGCTTCATATAGATGAATATATTTAATTGAATTGTTAAATGTGACCAAATCTACTCTCGCAGTCAATTGAATTTATTGCATAGTGTTAGAAAAAATCAGCGAGTACTTCTATTTTTATCTCCAGGTTTTTCTTCCGGAGTTGATGCTCTTTGTCAGTATGTAATGCTTCTCTTCCCAACTTTTTTAGGGCGATGTCAGCAATCATATTTTTTTTGTCCGCTAGGAAGTCATATTTCTCTGCTAAGGTACTTGATGCCATGATTCTAACTACGGTGGCAGATGGCCTCCTTTGATTGGTACGATTGAAGCGATTAATTAAGTGCATCAAAAATTAATCATAGATGGATCTTTCAATATATATATATATCTTCTGTTAAACTGGAGAGTATAATTAAGTAGGCCGAGAACTACTTTTAAAGCAAATGTTGTATAGCATTATACATAGATGGCTATATTTCGTTATCTTTTGACTTGGCTCTTTGTTCTGTTGCTTGACCTCTAGCTGTTTCACTGCTAGCCTGTGCAGCATCTATGGATGTTTTCTCTTTTTAGCCTCCATTGAAATTGAAGCACTGCACAATAGCCTATATTATGTTCATAGTCCATGTAACAACTATAGCTACCTCGACTAGATGAACAATTCATCATCAAAAAATATCAAATGAAAACAACAGAACCATAAAAAATAAAATAAAAAAAATATGTGAGTTTTAGGTTATTGAAGACAGAGATACCAACAAAAAACCCCAGAAATCCCTAAATTCGTGCGACGTTGCCGTACTGTGAAGAAAATAAAGAGCCTTTAGTAAAAGTTCAAAAAAATTGAGCCTGTGCAAGTCAATTAAAATTAAATGTCCTTTAAAATTTAAAGGTTCTGTTGTTAAAGAACTATTAGAAAAACGTCGGTGCAAGTGGCTGTTAATAATATGTCTGTGATTTTGTGTACACCGAACGGTATTTTTTACCAGATTTTTCTGCTAAAAATGCTTCAGAATGCCATAAATTGCTTTAAAATGCTAATAATGCCCCTAAATGCCTCGAAATAATACTGCGCAATGCCATCGGCGTGTACACCAAAGTCAACGAGGATAAAGTGCATTACCGAGCCACCATGGTTACAGTTTTCGCTTTTTAATTCTCTGAAAATTTTAAGTTTAAACAGTTATTTTGAAAATGTGGTTTTTTGAGTTTTAAAGAAATTAAGGAATAGCCATTTTTCAATTTCAATAACATAGTTCTATAAAATGAATCATTTTACAGAACTGTGTTATAATGATTAAGATTTTGCGCTTTTAACTTGAAGTTTCCACTAATCGGTTCGTTATAACTATATAAGTTGGTTATCGAATTATGGTAGGTATTTATTAAAACACAAAAACAGGAGTTTTCGTGTAGTAATTTACGGCATTTAAATGCGAAGGTATACCGAAAAGCCTTCGCCATTAACCTGTCGCAATTAGTGCAACGTCTGCCGCATAAAATTACTTTAATTCACGAGCCTGCAGCTATCCGGCGAGTCTATCTGCAATTAATAGAAACCCCTACATCAGTAAAGTGATGACGTCATAAACGACTATTCAGGGGCGTACAGTCGACAAAAATAAAAAAATTATATGAGCAGTTGGCAGAGTCCCGAAATTCCCCAGTGTAGCTATATTTAAAATCAGAGAGAAAACAATTTCTTGCACCAATTTCTCTAAATATATGACACTAATAACACCCAATGAGCATTTTTGTCTATATAAAAGTTACAGCAAATAATATAAAATCTTCATAAAATAACCAAAAGTTATATTATTTAGTGTTGGTGATAATTTTATAACTCTAATATATCTCTTAAATGAGTAAAAAAGACTTGAAAAACAACTGTTCAACACCAGCTTATAAAAATTTATGGTACATAGTAATGGATAGAAAAACAACATATAGATTTTATAAAACTTTCTTATGAGCCCTCAAGTATACAGATTATTATAAAAAGGTTTTAAAGGTTTTTATGGATTTAGAAATATAAATTTTCCATCTTTCTTCCCTTTGCTTGTTATGTATTATTCTTTTTCTTTTTACAATAAAAAAATTTATAAAATGGTGTTTAGCAATCTTCTAAGATAAATAAAAATGAAAGTGGGATAAGCTGAAGCAGGAATATGAATATTTATATACTATAGTCAAATAAAAGCTGTTTTTCAAGTCATCCTACTCTGAAAATCAGCTGCGGTCCCGTGTGTACTGTATAGTTTTCGAATACACTCACGTAAATTTCATGGGCTCCAAAAATACTTGAGAAAACGGAAAAAAAATATTCATTTAAATATCAGTTTTTTTTCATACGCGTTTTTTTCTTTCTGGGACAAATATTGAATTTTGTATGTTTTTCTTAACCCTAACAAGCAATATTTCGATTGAAACATATATTGAAACCCCATAAATAACGTTTTTATTTAGGCCAAAAACCTATTTTTATAATCCAAAATGGCGAAAATTTCCGACAATTCTATAAAAAAAACAATACAACTATACCACTGTTTACCTCGTCAACACTATTTTATGACCCTTTTAAAAAATGATGCTAGTTGGAACAAAGGGCTGCAGATGCCGCAGTGTTGAACACTGATGGTCCGTTTCTGCGAGCTTAACATAGTTACCATTGTTCTCTTTTCCTAAATGCATTCCTCGAGAGATCCAGCATACTACACATACCAGGAAAAATACCCGCCTCCACACACTTTAAGCCCGCATAACTGTCAGAGGTAACTATCTCAAGTTAGATTGCGGGGTCGAAGGGTGTACAGGCGAGTATTTTCCGGAGTGTTCACATTTGCCGCCGACCAGCAGTATCAGCGTATGCGCTCGACGTTTCACGGTGCGTTTTTGCGACCTTAACACGGTTATTATATTGTTCTCTTTTTCTAAAACACGGTTCCCATCTATGCGTTTCTCATTCGTGGGTCCCCCGAATCAAAACACGTATCACGTGGTCTAAGCGAGATTTGCCTAAACAAGTTCATGTCGGACCACGTGATGAGTTTTTTGAGTCAGGGTGACTGCGCATGGAAAACGCTGGTGGGAATCAGGTGTAAAATGCATTCGATCCCGATATCTGTCATCGACAACTATCTCAAGAAAAAAACGCGCCTTTTGATGTCGCAAAAACGCTCCTTTTGATGTCGCAAAAACGCGCCTTTTGATGTCACAAAATTAACCTTAAAAAATCTTGTTTGTGTTGTTTTTATAATTGTCAAAATAAATTAAAATTGTTTTTTTTGTTCTAAAAACTGTTGTATTATAATCACTATATAAAGAAATTAATAACAACATTATAGAAAAAACCTTACGGGCAAAAAAGGTTTATGAATGAGTTCATAAGAATATTACAGACACCAATTAATATAACTATTGTGTGTGAGTTCCCAAGTTTTTATAAGTGTCTCTCGAAATATTTTCAATCTTATCTTATATAAATTTGTTGTTGGTTAATTAAGTTTTATAAGTGGGTTGATAGCAACATTTTAAAAACCAATCTATTATATATCTTTAATTGATAGTTACGTACGGTTTTATAGGTGGGTTGACAGAAAGATTTCAAACACCAATTTATATAACTTTTGTCACTGATGACTTATATTTTTATAAATATGTTGGTGGAAACATTGTTAACACCAATTTATATAACATTTGTTACCTATGACTTTAATTTTTATAAAGAAGTCCGTGGAAATATTGTTAACGCCAGTTTTATGTTACTATAGGGTACCATCAATTTAGAGCCTTTAATAAAACAAATATACAAACTCAATTCTTGTAGGAAACTTCTAAATACCCTAGGGTATCAATGGAACCCTCTTTATAATTTTTATATAAATATCTGTCACCAGAAGTTTCTGAAAATGCTCATTGGGCATGACTTTTGGCGAAATATGTGAATAATGTTTTGTACTGGTGTTTGGTGACAAAAATAAAAGACACTAATGGTCAAGCCATGATGACCCTTAAAATAACTTTCTTAAATACCTGTTAAATTATTTTTAGATTTTCTAAAATACACTTTAGTAGGATACGTTTTTTGATAAATTTAAAGACTGTAAAGAACTTTGATTGAAGGAAATTGATACCACCTAATGTTTAACACACTTTACACTTTGAAAAATTACACTTTTTGCTATTTTTTCGATAAAAATTGCAAAATAAAATATGCACGACACCACTCAAGATGATAGACAGACTACATAACAGAAATTTTTGCTCTGCTCTCTCTCTTCAACAACCTAAAAAATTTTTGCACGTCACTAAAATATCTCTCCATCTACCTCTAAAATTCTGCCCTCTCTCTCTAACTATTTTTCATTTTAACAGAAAAAAAAATGTTTTTAGCAGTACTTTTTTTGAACGCCTAAAAAAACAGTGAAAACTTGAAAAATTTGCGTGTTTTATTCTAGAAAGTTTGGAAAGAAAGCTTTAAAATGTGAGCAATATCATGGCATAAAAATGTTAAAAACGTAGTAAAAATTGCTTCATCAAAAACGTTACCCCTTAAATTATGCTAAAATATTTTAAGCCTTAAATTACCATCATGGCTTGACCATAATTTCTATTCAAAATACTCTCATTTCGACCAATATAAGAACCACGCATTTGCGGAGAATTATTTCTTTTCCTCGAACTCAGGAATAGTTATTTACATCTATGAGGGAAATAAAACATATTAGGAATGAATATCACCAAAGAAAAAGTGTCAAATTTCGAACGAGCGGATGGATCAATCTGAGAGCCATAACGGTTAGGTAAATTTATATTCCCTGAGTAAATTTGATCTCTGATCCGACTTGACGTATACCCCCGCTTTTTTGTTTATTTTTTCTTTTCTGTTGTTTACTTTTTAAAGTTGGAATTTCTTGGCCTGTTTTTTGGTCTTTCCTCTATAATATCTAACAAATTGCTTCTAGAGTTGTTCTGCTATATTCCACAAAAAGTAAGCATTTTCTGCAAAGAACAGACAAGGTATCAATATTGTCTTTATTTTTAATTCTAAACTCACTGGCTTAGCAAATCACTCAAAATGTATGAAAATTATTGTCAGAAAACAAGAATTTGTTGTCAACTCCGTGTGACAAAGCATAGAAAATGTGACGTTTCCCCAACCGTTATGTCTTTTTAGCATGAAACTGTCGATCGCTTCGTTACCCCAAATTTTTTCGATTGGTCGGTTGGGATATCCATTCCCCATATTCTATTTTCCCTGTTTTGCGGGCATGGCACAAAATTGGTTTTATTCTAGCTACGTTGTTTATTGCTCTTTTTTTGGGCATGCCGTTGTATGAACTAAGCTGTTGATACAACGGTCGCGATTTTGTGATCTTGTCTAGGTTACTTTATTGATTATAACTTATTTATTTTGGTGAAATAAATCTATGTTGGCCTCATCCAACATCATAAAGTTGACATAGAGAGAAGTTGATAAGGTTCATGACCTCAGTGGCGTAGCTATAGGGCCGTTGGAAAAACCAAGTTTAAGCAAATTCTAATTTCAAATTCAAATTTGTCGCCCCCTCTATAACAAATTTTGACTATATGGGTTTTGTTTAATCGCGATAAGCCGTTTTTTGTACAACCTATTCTTAATACAATTAGATTAACTAAAAACAATTACAAAATTTTTTTTTTATAAAATAACGAAAACCAAAAGCATAAACAAACATAACATGAAGCTTACAGGATTTTTAGAAAAGGAAGGCAAAATTATATAAAATCTAAGAAAAATATAAGGTGGACAAAAAAAAACGGTACATTTTTTTTCGTCCGTAGTTTTACTACCGTAGATTTGATTTTTGTGATTTTAGCTTCTGCGAACAGCTACAAAGCTTCAGAATATATGAAACTTTGGTCAAAATTAACATTTCATTAAAATCCAATCCAATGATTTTGAAATTTCTCCATTTTTAACATCCCCTGACAAAATTTTATGTGCGCCACTGTACTAGATTTTGGACAATTGCCATAAAGACACGCCTTTGTCGTGCACAGAGAGGTATCACTTCTAAAAATCGGACAAGAAGTAATAAAGCTCAACGCCAACGCCAACAAAGGGTTCTAGATTTGTTCTGCTAGTGTAGGGGCGTAGAGGCATATGTCGATAATTTCTATCCCGTGGGATTTTTTATGAAGGAGTCTTGTGACTATGTGGAATTGAAGGTGTTTTGTTCGCATTGGTGTAGAATGGGTTGATATGACGACATCTTTCAAGATGGCGGACAAAAATCATAAAAAATCAACTTTCGCAACCGAGGCACCATTATACTCGATTCCATATAATTCGAGGACGAGGATTCCAAAAAATTCACCTTCCAGGTCATTCAACCTTAAATGACCTTGAAAATTGCAAAAAAACAAGATTTTTGCCATTTTCTCTTCAAAAAATCTTAATAATTCGACGTTTTGTCAGACCAACTTTAAATGTACCTCAAACTATTAGGCATGTATCACAAATTGGATCCTTAGAGTTTGATGCAGTTTGAAGCTTCGTGGCCTTAAAAAATACCCCAGCAAAATTAACAATTTGCAAAAATAACTTTCTAAAGTGCCCTATTCATCAATTACTAAAGCTAAGAGAACCAAATTTGGCAACAAAGATAAGAAAGTTAAGTGCAACAATTCTGTTAAAAAAAATTGTTCAGATATGACGCGTTTCAATATGGCGGCTGATATATCAAAATGGGATAACCACATTTTATTTTATTCAATTTCGTAAAAAAACAAAAATGACAAGGTGGCTATCAGTTTTTGTGGACTTATCTCCGCTTACTATGAAAAAAAGTTTAGTTGATGCATGACCTTGAAAATAACATGTAAATTTGAAAAACCTGCTTTTTGTACTGTTTTTTCCCATTTACCACTACGCAAAAACTTTAAGTGCCGAAGATGACATTAAAATCTTAGCCATAAACAAACACTTCATTTTAAATCTCCCACCATTTTTTTTGAACTGGCCTCCCAGATGTTTATGTTATACCTTGGTAAAATTGACCTATATGCCTGTTGTTTTTATTAAGTTTCTAAACTCTGAATTGTAAAAAATGTTCTACTCACTTGTCTAGCCAGCAAAGTCATTTAAATTACCTATAAAGGCGCAATTACACAGACGAACATGCTCAAACAAAAGCTCGTGCAAAAGATCTAAAATTTTTTGCGTGAACATTTTTGTGAGCTTTTCTTTGAACATTTTGTTCGGGTAAATTTTTGAGCAAATTATTGCTATCTGTTTTGGAAACATATTTTTAAAGATGAGAATAAATAAAATTTCATATCAGTGATCAGTGATCTCAATTCTTTAAAAAAATGGAACACCAACTTTTATTTTAAATTTTTGTGAAAAAAAGCCGACGGCAAGCGAAACATTATTCTTGGCTATCAGTTTTGTCAGATAGATTAGGGTTACATACAATATTCTTTTCTTGGGGTTTTTGCCGGATTTTTTTGCCCGGGGGTTTTTGCCGGATTTTCTTGCAAGTTTTTTTATTTCCAAGGGTTTTTTTCTAAATTTAAAAAACAACCCAGGAAAATTTTTGTTTTCAAGAAAAATTTTGAGTTTTTCAAATATCGACAAAAACTCAAAAATTGCACTTTTAAGCGGTAATCCGCGCCTCACGACTATGAGGAGTTGTGGGGAGGGGATTTTTTTTTTAATATATTTTTGTAACTTTACTTTACCCTTAGCTTTGATTGTTTTTTTTTAAATTCCTCACACCAGATTTACCAGTTTAAGATGAAGATAGATATTTACTGTCAATTTAATGTAATAATCAAGGTCGATTACTGACACTAAACAATATGCAAAGGACCAACATTCCGATTCAGAAGTCTAGTCTATTACTGCTAAATTATATTTTTTTAGACAAGGGTCGGGATCGTAGGGTTGTAAAAGTGGGTAATAAACGGGTATTATTTAGACCGAACGTGCTTTTGTTCATATATTTGAGATTTAATAAAATGTATATAGGTTTTTTAATTTGACTTAATTATTATTGTATTGTGTTTTAAAATAGGAAGTAAAATAAAGAGATATTCTTTTAAAAATAAATTTTTATCATAACATTTTACAGGCAACAGCAATAAATAAGTGCCAATTATTATTTTTTATTCTCGTTTTTTTACAACCCCAAAAAAGTTACAAGTATACTGGCATATCCCCTATAAAAATCAGGTCAATCGAAGTTGCTTATGAGGTAAAATGTGAATTTCGACATCAAATCGTTTTTCCGTCGGAAAGCACTTAATTAAAAATACCTTGTTTTAAAACTTAGTCTTTCTATTTTCAGTTAAGTTCAATGAATTCCCATAAAACTATAAAATTTAAATTTGTAAGAAATTTCTTTACCAACATTTCTTCAAACAAATTTTGCTTAACATTCTCTCCAAAATTTCCGTGAGTCTTTTTGTATGAGATTTTGCTCGAACTTTTTTTTGAACATTTTGCTCAAGAGGCTCGTGTAAATGTTTGTGCGCATTTCAACATCAAAGGAAAGTTTGTCTGTGTAAATGCGCCTTTAGAGAGTAAGCAGAAAATAGATATATATTACCATATTCTGGACCAGGTTTTAGATGCCATTTTACAAAATGGCGGTCGAAAACCCATAAAAAATTCTAATTATGCCAGTAGGGCAGGACTATACTTGTTTATTATCATTCATAATAAAATTCAAGGCGAAGGATTTAATTAACAGCTATTCAGTCATACATGTGCCACCGGGTGTTTTGTTCGCATCCGTGTAGAAGGGCTTGATATGGATAAAAACGATAGGTTTATAGGTAATTTTTATCGGGGTATAGCATAAACATCTGGAACGCCAGATCAGAGGCTAAGATGTTAATTTCATCTCCGGCACTTAAAGTTTTTGCGTAGTGGTGAATTGGAAAAAACACTACAAAAAGCTGGTTTTCAATTTTACAGGGTATTTTCAAAGTCAATCAAGGTCATGCCTCAACTAAACTTTTTTTTCATAGTAAGCGGAGATGAGTCAACAAGAATTAATGACCACCTTGTCATTTTTGTTTTTTTACAAAATTGGATAAAATAATATGTTGTATATGTCATAGGTCGCCATTTTGATATTTTAGCCGCCATATTGAAACGCGTCACAGCTAAACAAAATTTTTTTTAACAATATTGTTGGAATTTACCTTCTTATCTTTGCTACGAAATTTGGTCCTTTTCGCTTTAATAGTTGATGAATAGCGCCCTTTAGTATATTATTTTTGTAATTTGTTAACTTGACCAGGGTATTTTTCAAGATCATTAAGCTTCAAACTGCATCAAACTCTAAGGATCCAATTTGGCATACATGCCTAATAGTTTGAGGTACATTTGAAGTTGGTCTGACAAAACGTCGAATTAGTAAGATTTTTTAAAAAGAAAATGGCAAAAATCTTGTTTTTTTGCGATTTTCAAGGTCATTTAAGGTTGGATGACCTGTAAGGTGAATTTTTTGGAATCCTCGTCCTCTAGTTATATAGAATCGAATATAATCATGCCTCGGTTGCGAAAGTTGTATTTTTTATGATTTTTGACCGCCATCTTGAAAGATGTTCCTTCTACACGAATAAGAACAAAACACCCGGTAACACTTGATTGTGTGACTAAAGAGCTATCAATCCCACATAGTCACAAAACTCCTTCATAAAAAATACCATGGACTTACACATGCCCCTTCACTATGCCAGGGATTTGTTAAATGTCTCTGCGGGAAGCTAAGGCTCTGGCCTATACAGGGTTCCTAAGATTTTCCTTGGGGATAGGATTTCAATAAATCAAACAGAAATGGCATAGAAAGTTCTGCGCGCACAAAAGAAACAGGTATATTGAGCAATGGTGCCAGTTTGTTATTATCTCCGGACTGCTTTCATGAGAAAAAATTGTCGCCACTGTGAGCATAAATCATAGTTGCAATAATAACCGTTGACAAGATGTCTGCAAATTCCGCTAGATGGCGGCCACACCATGAGATGATCGAGGAAAAAGTGGGATTCACAGGCATTGCATTTTTATTTCCTTTCGAGTCGCTTCATTTTCGTAAATTTGGTGTTTTTAAAATGCCGTATACTCGAGAAGAAAAGATTTTTATTATTAAAAACTAAATAAAAAGTGACAGTGCGGACGAGGTCATTGGGCTTTTTGTTTTTGCGTTTCCAGATCGACCGGTTCCTGTGGCTCAAACTGTCTACAACATTTATCATCGTTTTGAAAGGTACGGGTGCATAAATGGTTGTAGAAAGTGTTACCACAACGGCGAAATACCAGAGCATCCCGTTCTTCCACACAGGGTAGAACGAGACGAAATGGTATGCGCTAACGTTGAGGCACATGAACCATGTTCGACGAAACCGATTGCGGAGGCACTGGATATTCCCAACAGTACTTGCCAATGGATCCTAAAAAAATACGGCTACAAGTCGTTTAAGATTGGGAAGTCGCAGGAATTGTAACCA
Source organism: Oxystoma pomonae (assembly GCA_963921995.1). Classification (NCBI taxonomy): domain Eukaryota; kingdom Metazoa; phylum Arthropoda; class Insecta; order Coleoptera; family Brentidae; genus Oxystoma; species Oxystoma pomonae. The sequence continues at coordinate 83,433,813 of OY998169.1, read as the reverse complement.
GGTGATTATTTTCGCCGGTTAGAATATTGTGAGGTTATGAGGGATAAATGTGACAGGAATGAAAATTTCCTATCAAAAGTTTTGTTTAGTGACGAGAAGACATTTGAACTTCATAGCTCTCACAATCCACAAAACAGCCGCTATTGGTCCCGCGAAAATAAACATCTGCACGCAATTGTTAGAACGCAACATCCTCAAAAATTAAATGTTTGGAGCGGTATTGTCGGGGATCACATTATTGGACCCTTTTTCATTGAAGGGAATTTGAATAGCCAAAAATATGTTGATCTTCTCCAACACCAGGTTTTACTACGGTTGAGGGAACTCAACATAAATTTGGATGAATTGTGGTTTCAGCAAGATGGCTGTTCATCCCACAATTCCCGCCAGGCTACAAATTACCTTCGTCAGGTATGTGGTGATAGAATTATTTCTACGTATGGAAATATCCGATGGCCTCCTCGATCACCAGATCTTGCGCCAAATGACTTTTTCCTATGGGGTTGTTGGCACGACGAAATTTTCCAACACCCTCACTTACGGCCTACGACCATACAGGAGTTGAGGGCGAAAATTTTGGAGGCGGGCAACTCTATCACCCCTGAAATGTTGGCTGCTACGCGCCAAGAGTTTTACAATAGATTGGGATATTGCGAGACTCAAGAAGGGGACAGATTTGAACATCTAATCTAATTAAAAATTAGATGTTTTCAGGTACAAACCACAACTTTTTCTTGCTTAAAGGAGGCGGCAGGGTCCATTATTTACGATACTGAGCGATAAACTCGTGAGGTTGTTAACATTAGAAAGAAATATCTTCGCTTTTAATTAAATTTCTTTCCATTCTGTTCTACTAGTGACATCTATCCGGAAACGGCCAAACCATGCAGCTAGCACTAGCAGCCAAAGAAATCAATAAACGGCGCTGTTTTTCCTGCAGAGCTTTTTGCTTGCGATATTATTGATTTTAAATAAAGCTGGCCCTACACTACATTTGATATTTTCGAGGTGTTTTATGACATGATCTCGAAATATGTAGCGAACCAATTCTTCAAAACTAGCGGGAGGGTAAAAGCGAAAAATAAGGGGCTGTCAATATTTGTAACACCCAAAAAGGGGTGAAAAGATTTATTTTGCTCTGTTTCTTTACAAAAAACTTTTTTTTTTTACGAAAAACTTGAGCTCTGCCACTTTTTTTATTTTTTTCTTCAACTTTCTCGAAATTTTCATCATACCGTAGAAAAAAATTATTTCCTCCTCCACTGGGACTACAGGGGCCGTGCACAAATTACGTAATGGTCATAGTTAAAATCATGCGCCATCTTGGATTATAACGAAATATAAATTTTGACAAAAGTTTCATATAGTCTAAAGCTTTGGCTTTTCGCAAAAAATAAAATCACAAAAATCAAACTTAGAGTAGCAAAACTACAGCAGAAAAAAAATGTACGGTTTTTTTTGCACACCTTATATATATATCGGGTGGTCCATAAAAAACCGGACAAAATGTTTTCCGTTATAACTTTCGAACCATACCACCGATTTTAATGCAATAAACTGCTCTTTGCAGGAAATTGAGCAAGTCTTTGAGCAAAAATATTTTTTTGTCCGCCATCTTAAAATCTAAGATGGAGAAAAGAAACAAACTTTACCATTCAAAGAGCCTCGTTTATTCTTATGTTACGGAAGAATTTTGGATTTTTTTTATGAATTCGTAAGAAAGCTCTATTTTTGCCACGTAGAACGAGGTGCGAATCATTAAAATCAGTTAAGTGGTTCCCAAAAAAAATAAAAAAATTTCAATCAGTGTTTTACGGATTATGCGATTGCCATCTCAATTCTGTCTGCATACATTTTCTCATAAATTCATTATTACTAAACCGATTTTAAAGAAATAACAAGCCTCATGGCGAAAATCGACTGTTCTTTAACCACTGCTATTGAAATTTGCCGCCATATTGAAATCCAGGATGGCGGACAAAATCAAACTTGACCTTTCAAAGAGGCTCGTTCATTCATATGTCCTGTAAACTTTTAAATATTTTTTTGAATTTGTACAAAAGTCCTGCTTTCACCACGTACAACGAGATACAAATCATCAAAATCGGTTTGGTGGTTCTCCAAAAATTAATTTTTGTTTCCATCACTGTTTTCCAGATTATACGATTGCCTTCTCAAATTGATACCGATTTCAATATAATAAAAAGCATCATGGCGAAGATCAAAAACTCTTAAAAGATCACTAACCCAAGACAACGGACACAATTAAATTTATCTCTTCAAAGAAGCTCGTTTATTCTTAGATTTCAAGAACATAAAAATGCCCTCTCTCCTACGCGCATAGTACGAATCATTAAAATCGGTTTAGTGGTTCTCAAAAAAGTAATTTTTTGTTTTAACCACTATTTCCTCATAAACTTATTATTACTGAACTGATTTTGATAAAATAAAAACATCATGGTAAGAATCGATTTCTCTTTAAAGATCGCCATTGAAATTTGCCACCATTTAAAAAAGACGCTGTTTTTTTTGTTGCGAGTAATTTTTGTACCCTTTTTTATTTTTATATTAATTTTCTAATAACCACTAGACAGAGCGTTTTTACGAATTTAAAAAAAGTCGAAAAGGTTCTCGTCCTTGAAAGGTCAAATTTGCTTTTGTCCGCAATCTTCGGTTTACAAATTATGACAAATTTTCATTAAATTAAAATCGGTTCAGTAATTATGAATTTATGACGAAATTATTTCACACAGAATTGAGAAGGCAATCGTATAATCTGGAAAACAATGATGGAAAGAAAAATTAATTTTTTAAGAACCACTACACCGGTTTTAATGATTTATACCTCGTTGTGCGTGGTGAAAGCAGAACTTTTCTACGAATAAAAAAAAATAAAAAAGTTTTCAGAAAATATAAATAAAGGAGCCTCTTTGAAGGGTAAAATTTGATTCTTTCCGCCATCTTAGATTTTAAAATGGCGGCAAATTTCAATAGCAGTGGTTAAAGAACAATCGATTTTCGCCATGAGGCTTTTTATTTCATCAAAATCGGTTTAGTAATAATGAATTTATGAGAAAATGTATGCAGACAAAATTTTAATGATTCGCACCTCGTTCTGCGTGGCAGAAACAGAGCATTTTTACAAATTCATAAAAAAATCCAAAAATCTTCCGTAACATAAGAATAAACGTGGCTTTGAAGGGTAAAGTTTGTTTCTTTCCGCCATCTTAGATTTTAAGATGGCGGACAAAAAATATTTTTACTCAAAGTCTTGCTCAATTCCCTGCAAATACCAGTTTGTTGCATTAAAATCGGTGATATGGTTCGAAAGTTATAACGAAAAACATTTTGTCCGGTTTTTTATGGCCCACCCGGTATATACATATACAGGGTTCCTAAGCAAATCCTAAGGGGGCCAAGCAGCCGTGTATAAGAGGCAGACAAACGGAAAAGCACATTAGGCAGAAAAGGATGGGCATGGGGCGATGTTGTCACTACATCTTACACGTAGTAAATCCATTCCAGGTTGTTGTTTTCTAATGTTTTCCATTTTCATACCTTTAGGAATGGAATAAAAATTGTTTTTGCTCGACTTTAATACCAAACTGGTGAAAGATATCGTAAAAAAAAATATTTTTCGGCTTTTCATTTTGTAACCATTGTCCTTACGCACTGTTTACAGGCTGGGGACTGAGATACATGCAAATGCCTAACCTAAAGCGTTCATACACGGCCGGAGAAATCGACTGAGATATTTCCGTAGAAACTTTATCAAGCAAATAGGACGGGTTGACGCCTTCGAACGTCCAACCCGGGTTTTGCACTTTGATTCGAAAACAAAAAGGATGAACAGTCAGATGTGAGGCCGTGCACAAATTACGTAACGGTGATTTTACCAATTTTTGAACCCCTCCCTATGTAATTTTTTGTAACGGTTTGGCACGCCACTCCCCTAATATTACGTACCGATTTCAAGACCACTACCCCCCCCCCAAAAAAAAAAACTTTTCACTTATTTTCATTCCAAATTTTCTTAGTTTCCCACAAATGCAAACGCTGTCGAAACCCCCCCCCCCTACGTAACGTTTTGTAACCCCCCTCCCCCCTATGACCATTACGTAATTTGTGCACGGCCCCTGTAGTCCCAGTGGAGGAGGGCGAGAAAATTGATATTTTTTTCTTTGCGTTACCGAAATTACGTAATTTTTGAAAAAAAATTGTAATTTATTTCGTGCTTTGTTTTTCTAACATTTTTCCGTTCGGCTAATTTAATTGAAAAATTTTTGCCTGCGGCGCCCTTTATCTTCTCACTCGAAACCAAGATCCCCCCTTTTAGGAAAACTGATCCCGTCTCTGTTTCTAAATTTTTTCGAATAAAAGTAGAGTATGACCATGGGGGAAATAATTTTTTTCTACGGTATGACGAAAATTTCGAGAAAGTTGAAGAAAAAAATAAAAAAAGTGGAGCTCAAGTTTTTCGTAAAAAAAAACGTTTTTTGTAAAGAAACAGAGCAAAATAAATCTTTTCACCCCTTTTTGGGTGTTACAAATATTGGCAGCCCCTTATTTTTCGCTTTTACCCTCCCGCTAGTTTTGAAGAATTGGTTCGTTACATGTTTCGAGATCATGTCATAAAACACCTCGAAAATATCAAATGTAGTGTAGGGCCAGCTTTATTTAAAATCAATAATATCGCAAGCAAAAAGCTCTGCAAGAAAAACAGCGCCGTTTATTGATTTCTTTGGCTGCTAGTGCTAGCTGCATAGTTTGGCGGTTTCCGGATAGATGTCACTAGTAGAACAGAATGGAAAGAAATTTAATTAAAAGCGAAGATATTTCTTTCTAATGTTAACAACCTCACGAGTTTATCGCTCAGTATCGTAAATAATGGACCCTGCCGCCTCCTTTAAGCAAGAAAAAGCTGTGGTTTGGACCTGAAAACATCTAATTTTTAATTAGATTAGATGTTCATGGTGTGGCCGCCATCTAGCGGAATTTGCAGACATCTTGTCAACGGTTATCATTGCAACTATGATTTATGCTCACAATGAAAGAGTGGCGACAATTTTTTCTCATGAAAGCAGTCCGGAGATAATAACAAACTGGCACCATTGCTCAATATATCTGTTTCTTTTGTGCGCGCAGAACTTTCTATGCCATTTCTGTTTGATTTATTGAAATCCTATCCCTAAGGAAAATCTTAGAAACCCTGTATAAGCTTTTATAACACTAGGTAACAGTAAGGGATGTGGATAAAGAGTTTACCCCCCTCGTCGCTGTATGCCACTGATATTCTCGGGCTCTGATGTATTCTGTATAATGTTGCATGCAACTTTAACTGTCTAAATGAATATACCGTTTTCGTGACGAACTGAAGTTTTATCCAATTTCAGCTACGGCTCCACTTTATTTTGAAACTCCACATATTAATGGGTTATTTTAAGAGGCAGTTTAACTTGGTCATAGAATGTATATGTGGGATATAGCAATATTCTGTTTTTTTTTATCAGTAAGAAAAAAACTTCCGCTCGAATACGGATGTAGGAATCCCTTCTCTGCGGTCTTGCGTCATTTTTACGGCATCAAGTATCAGACCGCACTCACAAAAATTTCCACTTACCATTTATAAAAAATTAACTTCACCCAAATGGATTCTTCACTTAAATACGACACAAGAGATCTATCTATTTAGGGTTAAAGGACCCATCTATTAATGGTTAATGAAAAACTATTTATGGTTAATGGAAAACTATTTATGATTAATACAAAAACTATTTATGATACACAGTTCACTTTTTGATTGATTTTAAGAAAAAAAATATACTCTTTTCGAAAGGTATATTTTTGTGTAGATGACGTCCCTAAATAGTTATTCTGATAAAAATTTAAATCTTCCATGTACGTCCTACTCTCAGAACCTGTCAAAAATATGTAATTTTTTTCCCAAAATGTAAAAAAATATTTTTAGAAAATAAAAAATTTGGGCTTATAGAGCATTCTATTCTAGAGAAAAAAAGTTTTTTGTAAACGTAATTTAAATATTTAAAAAATGGAAAAATTGTCACATTTTCAATTTTAATGCTGTTAAAAAAATAAATTTTTCTAAAAAGCGATGGGCAACCTGAGAGAGAACATATTTTCTATAAAAAAACGTTACAACTTTTTTTGCATCACTTATAGTTTCTATACAAAAATAAAATAAGTTGAAGAAAATGGTAAAATCATGTCGATTGTATTGAACTTTTTTGCACTAAGATTTTTCTATAAAACTAAACTCTAAAAAAAAGAATTATTTGCTAAATAGTTACTCTTAGCACCTATCAAACGACAGTAATTAAATAAGAGGAGGTACTTCCCTTATTCCTGCTTCTATCTTGATGTAAAAAACATTGTAACGTTTTTTTAGCGAAAATATGTTCTCTTTCAGGTTTCACATCGCTTTTTCAAAAAATATATTTTTTTTAATAAACAAATTCAAAATGTGACAAGGTTTTCCATTTTTCAAACATTTAAATGACGTTTATAAAAAAAAACGGTTAGTACTACAAAAATGCTTGTTTGACTTTTGTTGTCTAAAATGAACTGCTCTGTAAGCCCTAATTTTTATTTTTTTAAAATAGTTTTTTTTACATTTTGGAAAAAAATTACATATTTTTGACAGGTTTTGACAGTACACAAAAATATAACTTTCGAGAAGAGTATATTTTTTTCTTAAAATCAATCAAAAAGTGAACTGTGGATATGATGATGGCGGATTCTCTTGCGCAGAATGAGTAATATTTTACAATTTTATTAGATTTATTAAATTGTGTTATACCTATTTGTGACGAACGGAAAATCCTTTTGCAGTAAATAGATAAATTGTTATAGGTTAATGGACAGTTGATTAATAATTTGATCACAAATCATTAAGGGTGAATAATTATTTGATTAATAATAATTTGATCACTCGTGGTTATAAAGTTACTAGTTTACCACAGATAGATACTTCTTGTACCACAAATATATTAAAGTTAAGTGGATAAATATTAATGAAAATTCACTTGGAGCCAATAAGAAATCAGCGCTAATAGCTCAATAGAATAGTACTTTAAAATGGCAAGACTGACTACACAGCCACACGTTTCAGGGCTAATAGGGGATCATGCCAGAAACCTAAAACCACATTTTTCCAACAAAATTTCCCTCTACGTTCGCCGCCATCTTGGATTTTGCGTTTGACTTAATATTTCGGTTAATATTTATTCGATTCTAAAACGGTTTTTTTTTGTTGGCTAAACAAAATTATTTTATAAAACTTTTATTCGAATAATTTTTTGAATGTGTCATACAAAAAGTTATGCCTAAAAAACTTCCGAAAATGGTGACATGTGATTACTTACCAGTCAATATTTCACTTTGTGTAGACTTGAGATGAAAAGTGTTCAAATATAAATTGTAGATATCAAAATTCCCTATAACTTTTTTTGAAACACTTTTTCTGTATGGTAAAAAATAGCTGAGATAGAGTGCTGCAAACTTGACACTACAAATTCTTGAGGTAAGATTTAACTTATTATGTCAAGTTGGCCATGACGAACGCCTATGGATTGTCAAACCAGCAATTCATCAGATCGGATTTGATAAAAATTTTTATCGTAAGAACGATTCACCATAAAAACTACAATTTGTTAAACCAATATTTTATCCGAACCTCATTTCTTCAAACTCACTCAATAACAAACTCGAAATTTAGAAGACCCGTTTGCAATCGAACCATTGTTCATCAAACTCATTCAATATCAAACTCGTAATTTGTAAGACTCATTTTTATTCAAACGCGGTATTTGTCAAGCCATTATTTTTCAAAACCCGAATTCGTAAGACCCGTTATTTATCAGAAATTTGTTCATAACTGGAATGCAAGCGACATCTATACACAAACTGTTGAACATTGAACGCTACTTGTACAAGTATGCGCGCGTAGCAGCGACAAATGCATCGAAACGTCGCGCCGCCGCGCCACTTGCGTGTATGCGCAATCAATTTAGCAGAAATTTCTGATAAACAACGATTCTTACGAATTTGATGAACAATGGTTCGATTAAAAACGGTTCTTATAAATTTCGAATTTGCTATTGAGTGGGTTTGAAGAAATAACCCAACTAGCAATTTTTAGTTGTGCAAGTTGTAAAAATTAGAATTGCACAAATTTTAAACGTTGTTTTACAGATAAAGAATAGTTATCATGGCGACGGTCGACAACGTTGACTATTATACGACGCCTAAACGTTTATCACAACTTCAGTCGCCATCACAACTATTTATGACCGTCTATTGTACTAACAGTAATTCCTTAGTTGTGAAGGCGCCGACTACAAACCGGTGTGTGCTAAACCAAAAATTGATCAATTTACTCCACGTTTTCTGGCCGATTTGTTGGAGACGCGGGCGCGCCTGTTTTCATCTAACCAATTTTTCTGTTATATTTGCAACAAGCCAATTTTGGAGCACTACTGTCTGTCATACAAACGTCAATTAATTCAGTAAAAATAACTAAGAAGTGTTTTGTAAAGTTTCTATTAGTTTTGTTTGAATATTTTGCACTATGAAAAGGAACAAATGGTATAAATATTATTCGATATTTTGACATGTAACAGCTGTCATTGAAGGTGATTCCCCAGTGTGTCGGAAAAAAATAGGAAGGTCCTGTGTAAACAACAAGGGCGGAAATTAAGTGAGCAGCAGAAAGTCAAACTGTGGAGCAATTTCGATTGGGTAAAAATTGAGGCATGTTCGCGTCTTTAAGTTAGGGGATCCGTTCAAAACACAGTTAAGTAGTTAAAGCAGTCAAGACACGGGACTCCTTTGGTTGTCATAGAAACTAATAAGTGCCGCCATGATTGATTGTTAAAACCATTGTATGCTAATTTGTAAACAAACATTAAAAATTATATTTTTTGCTTTTTTCTACAATAAACTAAGATCTTTTTGCATATAAAAATCCGTATTATGTTCTTAGGAATCCTAAGCAACATCTTTAGAGGATTTTCGAAGCGATTTTTAAATCATGATTTTTTTTTTAATTTCATAAAATCATCTTAATCGAGGGCGCGCTTGTTTTTTAGAGCTACGAACTGTACATTTGACAGTAAACTACCGTCTGTTTATATATTTTGGCATTGGTTCGCATCTTATGATGATGCAAAACATGATATATGACATAAAATATCATTTTATTTTAATAATATTATGGTGTTAGAAATAGTTTAATTTGTAGTCGAATAGGGTATTTATCATTTTACGTAATGAATAATATTTTGAACAAATAATTGTACTCCAAAACCCATTGAACTATTACTTCAACTGTAGTCGCGATCGCGACGTTGACTCAACCAAAAAATCATCCACCAAATTGGTGCAAAAGTGGGTGGTGTTTGAGTAAAAGTAAACGTTGCGACGCAATGTTGGCACGCGGTGCACAACGTTGAGACGTCGACAAATTGCTAGTTGGGAAGGTTCGGATAAAAAATTGATTTAATTGCAGTTTTTTTGGTGAATCGTTCTTACGATGAAAATGTTTATTAAATACGGTCTGATAAATTCATAGCCATAAAACCATAGCCTTTTGATTTTAGGGATAGTTGTAAACACTGACCTTATCGAACAAAAAATATACTGAAAACCAGCACTAAAATGGTGAAAGAAAGGCACAGTGTTAGAAGATTTTCAATACACAAAAACGTGAAAAAGGAATGCTTTTATATAGCAGCGGCGTATCCAGCTTAGACCTCTGGGGGGGGATAATTTATTGTCCGGGGTATAAGTTCATATTTTGTTGGCCGGTCGAACTAAAAAACAACAAACACTTTTGCTGCGATTGTTGGCATGCCGTTTTCCGTAAAAGTCAAAGTGAAACTGGAATGCAATCGTCTTACAAAAAAGTGTATTGCTTTTATAGTTGGGCCATCTAACAGAATCCCATACAGCACACTTCGTCTCAGGGACGTATATTTTATGTCCATTTCACGTCGGTACGTCCCAGGACTAATTAGGGACGTACTATGTACGTACAAAAGAGTACGTACACTATACATAAGCGTACACGTTATAAGAGCGAGACAAAGTAAAAACCGTTAGAAAGTATAGGTGGTGGTCTAGTGTCTTCCCAATGAGCATTTTTGTCTATATAAAAGTTACAGCAAATAATATAAAACCTTCATAAAATAACCAAAAGTTATATTATTTAGTGTTGGTGATAATTTTATAACTCTAATATATCTCTTAAATGAGTAAAAAAGACTTGAAAAACAACTGTAAAAATTTATGGTACATAGTAATGGATAGAAAAACAACATATAGATTTTATAAAACTTCCTTATGAGCCCTCAAGTATAGAGATTATTATAAAAAGATTTTACAACTGTTCTAACAACACTACATAACAAATTAAAGGTTTTTATGGATTTAGAAATATAAATTTTCCATCTTTCTTCCCTTTGCCTGTTATGTATTATTCTTTTTCTTTTTACAATAAAAAAATTTATAAAATGGTGTTTAGCAATCTTCTAAAATAAATAAAAATGAAAGTGAGATAAGCTGAAGCAGGAATATGAATCTTTATATACTATAGTCAAATAAAAGCTGTTTTTCAAGTCATCCTACTCTGAAAAATCATCTGCGGTCCTGTGTGTACTGTATAGTTTTCGAATACACTCACGTAAATTTCATGGCCTCCACAAATACTTGAGAAAACGGGAAAAAAAAATCATTTAAATATCAGTTTTTTTTTTAATTGAATATTGAATTTTGTATGTTGTTCTTAACCCTAACAAGCAATATTTCGATTAAAACACATGTTGAAACCCCATAAATAACGTTTTTATTTAGGCCAAAAACCTATTTTTGTAATCCAAAATGGCAAAAATTTCCGACAATTCTATAAAGAAAACAATACAGCTATACCACTGTTTACCTCGTCAACACTATTTTATGACCCTTTTAAAAAATGATGCTGCTTGGAACAAAGGGCTGCAGATGGCGCAGTGTTGAACACTGATGGTCCGTTTCTGCGAGCTTAACATGGTTACCATTGTTCTCTTTTCCTAAATGCATTCCTCGAGAAATCCAGCATACTACACATACCAGGTTACCGCTCGACGTTTCACGGTGCTTTTTTGCGACCTTAACACGGTTACTATATTGTTCTCTTTTTCTAAAACACGGTTCCCATCTATGCGTTTCTCATTCGTGGGTCCCCCGAATCAAAACACGTATCACGTGGTCTAAGCGAGATTTGCCTATACAAGTTCATGTCGGAACACGTGATGAATTTTTTAAGTCAGGGTGGCTGCGCATGAGAAACGCTGGTGGGAATCAGGTGTAAAATGCATTCGATCCCGATATCTGTCATCTCAAGAAGATTTGGATCTCTTATCTCTCTCAGATTGATGTAATTAAAACAAGATAATAATGGTATGGTATCTCGCAAAAACGCGCCTTTTGATGTTGCAAAACCGCTCCTTTTGATGTCGCAAAAACCCGCCTTTTGATGTCACAAAATTAACCTTAAAAAATCTTGTTTGTTTTGTTATTATAATTGCCAAAATAAATTAAAATTGTGTTTTTTCTTCTAAAAACAGTTGTATTATAATCACTATATAAAGACATTAATAACAACATTATAGAAAAAACCTTATGGGCAAAAAAGTTTTATGAATGAGTTCATAAGAATATTACAGACACCAATTTATATAACTATTGTGTGTGAGTTCCCAAGTTTTTATAAGTGTCTCTCGAAATATTTTTAATCTTATCTTATATAAATTTGTTGTTGGTTAATTAAGTTTTATAAGTGGGTTGATAGCAACATTTTATTTATTTATTATATATCTTTAATTGATAGTTACTTACGGTTTTATATGTGGGTTGACAGAAATATTTCAAACACCAATTTATATAACTTTTGTCACTAATGACTTATATTTTTATAAATATGTTGGTGGAAACATTGTTAACACCAATTTATATAACATTTGTTATCGATGACTTTAATTTTTATAAAGATGTCCGTGGAAATATTGTTAACGCCAGTTTTATGTTAGTTTAGGGTACCATCCATTTAGAGCCTTTAATAAAACAAATATACAAACTCAATTCTTGTAGGAAACTTCTAAATACCCTAGGGTATCAATGGAACCCTCTTTATAATTTTTATATAAATATCTGTCACAAGAAGTTTCTGAAAATGCTCATTGGGTTACTAGTACTTACGGTCAATTTACGTCCAGTTTTGGTCCCGCCTAGGACTTAAACTGTACGTACCTAAAATGTACGTACATAGGACGTACATAGTACGTACAAAAGTAAAGGTACCAAGTACATAGCTGGTACGTGCTTAGTACGTACAATTTGTTGGACAAAGTACGTTTATAGTACGTCCCTGGGACGTACACGTTTGTACGTAAGTCCAAAAATGTACGTACCATGGGCGTACACTTCGTCGCAAAGTTACGTACCAGATACGTATATGGTACGTACTTGCGCTGTCTGGGATGTAAACTACTGGAGGAGGCTTGAGCTAGGTAGAGGGGCATCCAGAAGGTGAGAGAATTAAAAGAAAGCCAAATTCTTTGAAAATAACGTAAAATTATATTTTTTCGACAAATATTGTAAAATAATGCAAAAAATTACACCGCAATTGAAAATTTTATAAAAACAAAAGTAATATGAAGTGGACCAAAAGTTGCACCGAGCTGCCGCTGGCGAAGGTTTTTTTTAGAAATGGCCATGGGTTTCAACAAAATATTTTAAAGTGTAGCACAAGTTACGCCGCAGGCAAAATTTTTTGAATGGGTTTGAAGAAATAAGGTTCGGACAAAAAATTGGTTTAACGAATTGCAGTTTCTATAGTGAATGATTTTACGATTAAACTTTCTTTTTTTAACGGGTTTGATTTTGCACATTCTGATAAACCGTGGGCGTCCGCAAAGGTTTTAAAGCGATAAACCTCTTTCTGAAATCGCTTTAAAACAAAATCGATTTAGTGCTTAAAATAGTTTTAGTGGTGTTTGTATATACGACAAAAAATCTGGGGAATTGTTTTTAGCAACAATGTACGGGAAATCAATTTAACTGTGTCGACCTGATTTTTTTGCAAAATCTTACGTCATTGAATTTGTTTTCCCTGGCAACGCGGAGACTTTATTTATGTTTATCCACAGTGGGACACCAGAGATTTTTTAGCACCGGGTCAAAAATTTGGGGTTAGGTTACTTATTTTGACGCTAAAAAAACAAGTAAAATACTGAAATAAAAGAAAAGTAATGTTTAAGGTTGCATTTACAGGTGCATTTATAATTGAATTGGAAACACTCCCGCTAGCTGATACCGACAACAGTTTAACTTAAAAGCATGCAGATTTAAAAATCGGCTACTGGCGCTAGACGACATAATCGTATTCTATTTTAAACAGGAGCGTCAACAACTAGCAAGAGTCTTTCCAACCTCTAAATGGAGCTTTACTGACCTATTTTGTTAGTACTCAAGTATCCGTGTGTTTTTGAAACTGAGGTTCTAAAATCTATCCTTTGCACTCCAAGATTTCACTAGTACACTTGCACATAACTATGCGACAATAATTTAAATTAAAAAAAAATGGTTGAATCAAAATAAAAACAAAATTATGAGGGTTTATGGGCGCCGAATGTTTCTATGAATTCCTAGTAATCCCAGCGAGCCGGTAAAGTTCTCTTAGTTCTTTGATAGACTCGCGGTAATGCCTGCGCAGCGCTAGGCCTTTTTCGGCGGGCGACCGCACAAGCGGAGTGGGTTCATATTTGTTTTAGAACAATGTTTTTGAAAACACTCTTCTGTCCCACTGCGGCCCGATTTAAAGTTTGTTGACAAAACCCCTGCAGTTACCATGTAATTGTATACATTCTGTGGTCTATCGGCCAACACCTTAACTGCGTGTGCCTCCCAAATTCAATGAAGTGTGATTGATTGATCGGTTTTCTTTTCCGGAGTGCACAGGCTTTTAGAAAAAAGGAAAGTTAGTTTTTATTTTTGCTAAAGCAAGGAAATATAAAAAGGAAAAATCCAATCCAGAGGAAATTGTGAGTATTTGTCTATTTTTTTATAAATCGGGTTTGTTCTAAACCGCAATTATTTTGAGGCTTTTGGGATAGATGACATCACCAGAGCTTTTATTTTGAAGAAAAAATAATTGGGCATTTTGAAAAATCCTTCAGATACTTTTGTTAAGCATTTAAAAATGATCACCTCTGCAAAATTTCAGCTAATTCTGATGTTTAGTGTTCCCTGTGTACTCTGACAAAATATTAAAAAACTAAAGAACTAGACGTTGCCAGTTGTACTTTTTTTTTTACTTAAAATCTGGGGAGAAACTATAGCCTTAAGAGGCCCGTATAAATAATGTAAATGTAACATCCTTTATAACCATACCTAGAGTTTCTTGGCTCAAAAACGGTGTTCGTCGTCTCAAAAGGTTTAACGAAAAAGTCAGAGCAACAAATTAAGGCCTCCCTTTTCGATAGACAAAGCAGCGCCAAAATGTCATCAGTTTAGGCAAACTGTGCTAGTCGACAGCACAGAATCACAGATTACTAACTAATACGCAGATATTCCACTTTTTAAAATTTACCCGGTGAAAATTTTCGCGGACGCCCGGCGTTCGCGCGGTTTGAAAAGTGACAGATGACGTAAGATCCCTAATCTACTATTTTGGGCGTTTTACCTTTCCATTCACATAATTTTTGGAATAACCCATCGTTATATTTTGGAAGACCGCCAATGGTTTATCAACCAAGGAATTTATCAGACAGTATTTAATAAAAAAATTCATCGTAATAACGATTCACCATAGAAACTGCAATTCGTCAAAACAGTTTTTTATCCGAACCTTATTTCATCAAACCCATTCAATATCAAACCCGAAATTCATCGAACCCGTAATTTATAAGAAATTTTTTGTTAAATTGATTGCACATTCGCCAATAACACACGAATGCAAGAAGGGTGAATGCAAGTGACATCTATACACAAACTATTGAACGCAACCTATAAGTATGTGCGCGCATAACAGCGATAAATGCATCAAAACGCCGCGCCACAGCGCCACCTGCGTGTACGCTGCGTGGTACTGGTGAATGCGCAATTAATTTAGCAAACATTTTCTGATAAATTACGGGTTTTACGAGTTCCGGGTTTGATATTGAATGAGTTTGATGAACAATGGTTTGATTAAAAACGGGTCTTATAAATTTCCAATTGGTTATTGAATGGGTTTGAAGAAATAAGGTTCGGATAAAAAATTGGTTTAACAAATTGCTGTTACTATAGTGAATGATTTTATAATTGAACTTTCTTGTATTTAACGGGTTTGATTTCGCACATTATGATAAACCGTGAGCTTCCTTTTGGAATAACCAAAACAACTTTTTGTCCAAATCGTGTTTAGTTTTTGTTATTACCTAATAATCAGTTTTGCCTGAGGTGTAATTTTTCAGTAAGTAATTTCCTGAAAGTATCATTCATGAGCCACCACCCTTTCCTCCCCCGGACAACAATTTAGACACTAGGTACCTAAAAATATTCACTTACCATTTATCCTATAAACTAGGGCAAACTTTTTATCATCATCCAAAAATGCAGATTTGGATTATATACAAATATCGGTGATACCGTAGGCAAAATCCAAAAATACGTTACTTACGAACTATTGCGGAGGCTTAACGGGATCCGCTCGATTATTCTTTGGAACCAACCAGATTTATTTCTGTGCAAAAGCTGCAGCTGGTAGGTGATAATTCGTTTTTTTATTTTTTAGGTTTTTAATTGTTTTGTGAAAGTGAATTTGCAAAAAGAGGAATTGTTGTTTTCTTTTGCTTTGTATGTGGGCAAAAGAATACGGTTATTAATTTGTGTTTGTTGTTTAAAAACTCTTTTTAGTATCTCCATTACGTTAATACGGTAAGCAAATAAGGTGACGATAAATTAGTGGTCTATTAACTCTCTAATATGATGCGTTTCCCTACTAAACATTGTAAAAAACCACAAAAAAACGAGGTGTTTTCTCGGTGGAAAAACGATAAAACCACGTTTAAATTCGACCACAACAAAACATTAAGGTTTGGTTATTTTCACTTCAAAAGACGGTGACGATGACGGGTCACGTGACGGTTTAAAGTTTTACCCACTGTTGGTTAAAAAGTTGTTGCTCGGTGTAAAACTTGCGCAGTCGCAACAATTTGACAGTTCCGACGTATGTCATATCCCTGGCAACAACTAGATTGTTTCCATTCTATGACTGATTTTATTATTTTTTAATGTACAGCACGAATATTTTCTCAATGCATAAAATCTCTATGTTGCGTAGGAAAACGCAAAACCCGTTATATGTTATTCTCGTTTTTCTGTATGTATCATTTAAGCTGTGCTAGAGCCGCATTATCGGCTTCTAGCCAAAACTGGAAAGTACCTATATTCAGTTTTATGATGATGCCATGGACAATGTTATTTGTATTAGATCAATCAAGGAAACCTTAAAAATTTAACAAATAAACCAGAATGCCTTTGAACTTAAAAAAAACTCTCAAAAATAGCAATGTAACAACAGTTTTAATTACTTATTTTAAAGTATTATGATTCCATTTTGTGTATCGTTCTACTGGCCTAACTTGTCCATGTACCCACCATAAATTCTTGCTGAAAGCCAAACAGAAGCTAGCTGCCAACACGAATCCAACATAGAGCAGCCTTATAGTTGGAGCTGCTGCTATAGCATACACACATACACCTTAGAGTCAGGTATAGAGCCCACGCTACAGTGTGAAAACGAAATAAAAATATCTGCAGTTGGTTTCGGTGGAGGCTCTATTTAGGCCAGTTATAACGGCTCTCTAATCCATTAATAGATTTAATTTTGGGTCCCTATAAAAAACGCGAAACCAAATTTGGCAGAAACATAATTTGTCAGAATTTAAAAGAAAAGAAAATAATTGGTCCGAACAAAATTAGTGTTAGATACAGATACAGATACAATGCGCTAACTGCTTGCGAATACTGCATGGGTGGTCGTAGGGATAGGTGAGGCGTAGTCGCTGTTTTATTTTTATCCACCGACTAAGCACTTTTTTTATGTGCAACTTTAACGGTGGGATTTGCTAAAAAGGTTTAGTCTATTTTAGAACGGTCCTAAGTTTAAGTGAAATTTTTGGTTTTAAGCATTTTAAACCAAACCTCTTCGAGTTTTGGACTTAGTTCGATTTATAAGAAGAATTTTAATAAACTTGTTTATTGAATAATCATCTTAAGCCAATCTTTTGTTGGATTTTATTCAATTTAGAAGAAAAGAAAATTAAAAAATTTAAACCCTTGCGGGGTTTAAATAGTAAACACGCTGTAGAATAAACTAACATTCCAATTAATACTTGATGTTACACAACGATTTAGATGAGTAATAATAAAATAAGAAGTAGATTAATTTTGAATTTATTTAAAAGGTGTTCTTATTTATGAAATGTATTAAAAAACTTAAATGCAAGCTTTTTTTAAATTTCTTTCACTATCGAAATGTCAGTTTAAAAATATTAGCGCTGCGTTCAATCACAAACAGCAAGTTCGGATCTTCTACCTCTGCTTGCACCTTGGCTGATGAAAGCTACAGCTTTAAAATGAGTGGGCTTTGAGTAAGGAAAGTTTTTTGCCTGAGCTTTTAGATAACCTCAATGTTTTACTTTCAGTTTGTAAATAAATTAATATAGTTGTTTTGGATTTTTTTCTTTGGTATAGTTTTCGTGCATAACCAGTGACCTTCACTTATGTTTATTTTGCCTCGTAGTGCCCTCATAAATATATTTTTTGTGCTGAAAACGAATGAACGAAAATGAACAACTTGGGATATTAAATAAGGTAAATTAATTCTTGTAAAAACGGTTACTTAGGGAAATTATAAATGAACTTATTACCAAATGCCACAAAACAATTTTTTCTTGGGTGGTCTAAAAAATCACCAACTTTATAACCTCAAACACAAATAATAAAGCTATTATGTGCCAAATTTTTGGCGTTTTCACCATTCGCCATTTTGAAACCTGTGAAAAAAAATAGTTTTAGGGCATTTTCTTCTAAAATATCGTGTATTTTGAGCAAAAAAAGCAGTTTCTCAGCGGTATTTCGCAATAACAATACAAAATAATCAATAACTTTGGGTCTTTTCTGTATGGGCAAGTGTTTTTTGAAAATTGGTTTTAAAATTTAGTACCCCCCACAGGTGTAAATATTTTCGTAAGAAACGTAAAAAATTGACTTGCACTGACAACTATGACAAGTGATTCCGATCTGTTTATCATAACCTCCCTTTTCTCTGTTGCGTTTTTTAGTTTTTAAAGATTATTATTAATTAAAATTCACCCTAAAAAATACAAGAATAAGATATTTTTAATGAAAAATTCGTCTCTAAACAATCAGAGACGGCGTGCAAAAACTAAAAAAACTGGTGTTAGAAAGCACGGATAGTCCACCATACAATCAATCTTTTGTTTTAGGACCCGAGGATAGACTTGTCAGTTTTGATGTCGACAGTCTATACAGCAATGTCCCGATAAAGGAATCGCTAGATATTATTAGAAAGAGACTGGTTGATGACGAATCCCTTTATGAACGTACCAGCCTACCGCTGGAGGGAGTGATGAAGTTGTTGGAGTGCTGCCTACATAACTCTTATTTTCAAGTGAAAGATAGGTTTTATGCTCAGGATGACGGTCAGCCAATGGGTTCATCGCTTTCGCCAGTGGTGGCCAACATTTACATGGAGTGGGTCGAATCACACGCGGTTGATCCCGCAACATATAAACCTAAGCTCTGGCTGAGATATGTTGATGATACTTTTATTGTCTGGACCGGGAATGACCAACAACTTTCAGAATTTCTTCACCACATAAATAACATAAGACCCACCATTAAATTCACAATGAAGTTGGAGCAAAATTGTCAAATTTCTTTTCTTGATGTACTTGTCAAACGCAAACTCAGTCACACAAGACAATATTTACATCAAGGTTCAAATCATTCTGATACAACTAAACGAGGTATAATCAAAACTTTGTATAACAGAGCCGTTCAAATTTGTAACAATTCTCATGACTTGAAAATCGAAATAAGAAACATTAACAGAATGGTTACAACCTTAAACTTATAACAGATACTATTTCTAAATCTCAACAAACAGAACAGAGATTAGAAAACCAAAACCAGGCAAATGTATTCCTTACAATTCCATACGTTAAAGGATTATCAGAGAAAATTCGAAGAGTAGCGAAAAACTTTAATATTAAAACAGCTTTTAAATCTAGTAATACAATTCGAAGCCTTCTTAGTAATGAATTTACCAAGTTCCTTGTGAGTGTGGTGAATCATACATAGGCGAAAGTAAAAGACCACTATCTGTTAGGCTTAAGGAACATCAGACGAATACCCAAAAAGGTGAAACAATGAAATCACGAATCGCCGAACATGCATGGTCAAAACAACACCGAATGAAGTAGGCTGAAGCAAAGGTTTTGCACAAGGAGTCACACTGGAAGAAACGAAAATTCCTTGAAGCTGCCTTTATTGGGCAGAATCAGGGTATTTTTAATAAACCAACTGTTGAAATCCCAAATATTTGGAAGCTCCTCCTTAGGCGGAGCCAACTTCTTAAACTTCAAGGTTGAGTGATTTCTCACAGTATATAGGTACGTAGCCTTAGGAATTGATTGTAGTTTGAACCTGAAGACGATCAGAGATTGTACTGATCGAAACGTCGTATATAAATAAAATATAGACAATGGAAGTCCGAAACACAGAGTTAATTTCAAACACATCATTATCTCAAACTTTCAAACAATTATATTGAAAAAAATAATGAAAATATTTTGAAAACTGTAGCTTTGAAAGATTTGAACCTTATAACAAAATTTTTGGGTAATATTTACGAAAACTAAAATCTGTAAATCGCATATCAATAGCTGCTTTACGTCTAAAGTTATGATTTTTTAAATATATTTGAATGTTTTTTCAAGTAACTCGGAAACTGAAGCTCCCACGAATTTGGACATCATAACAAAATTTGTAGTCCATATTCATGAAAACATAAATCTGAAAACCGTATATCGCTACTTGCTTTTGTTTTAAAGTTACAATTTTTTAAAATATCTTATGCCCCTTTTCCCCCCTTCAACCCCCCACCATCTTACCCAAAAGTTAATCAGTTTATGATCAGTCGATAGAGGATTTTTGTACTAAATTTCGTTAAAATCGATTAAGGCATTCTTGAGTTATCGTATATACAGACAGACATCAGACAACAGACCGACAGACAACTTTTGATAAAATTAAGAAAAGTCAAAATTTCACCATTTTAATAGTTCCCCATACCAGAGAGCATATAAATCTAAATAGAGAGGACACGTAATGGTAATATCCGATCAGCAAGTCAACGCGATTCACAGCGAGTTTTTTATTGTTAGCTGAATGCGCCAGGATGAACCGGAGTAATATTTATTTCAAATTATAACGGCAATAATCCCGCGCGTTGAATGAAGAGACAACTAAAGTAGATGCAGCTGATTAAATGCACGAAAACCTCGTTAGGTACGATAAGGAAGTCGTAACAGTACGACCGTCCCTGCACACGAAACGATATTTTGACGCATTTGATCAGCTGGAGCTGTCACGCCTGCGCCATTAGTTTAAAAGTACACCTGCTCGATAGGTCGACTCGATAGAGATAAGGATACGAATGCCGATAAACCCGAAAATTAAGCCTTTAATACTTGTAATAATTAAGGAAAAAGCAGAGAGCTTATAATTTAGGTTTTCTCCGGTAAAAAATAAGTGTTTTTTATTTATTTTTTAAATATTTTGCTATCTAAGGTTACTTCAAATTTTAATGACCCCGTCATTTTGAAAAATACATGATTAGGAGATCAGAATGGGTGAGAAGGTTTGTGAAAACTCTCATATGATAAATTTCCTTGGATATTCCGTCAATGGTTCTGTTTTCCTAATCCAAAAGAGGTGGTTGTGACGCGTAACCGTGACAATTTCCATCATGGGGAGTCTTCTCCAGAATTGTTTTTATGATTTTTTCTTTAATTTGACCGCCGAAGACGAGCCTTATAAAAGAGTAATTTTTAATTTAAAATAAAAGAAAAAGTTGTGTACAGCGCCACCACTGCAACTGCTTTGGATCGATAAAAATAAGCAAGAGCGAAAGTGGCGCACCAAGTTTCCAAGCCAAGAACCAAAAAAAAAGCGGGGTTGCAAATTTACCATTATGGGTCCTCTCCATTTAGATTTATATGCTCCCTGCCCATACCATATGGGTATGGTGTACTAAAAAATAAGGTGACGTTAGCTACGTCACAACGCGTTAGTAAGCGATAAAGTCACCTAACGGAGAGAGAATTGACCTTTCTAAAAGTGTATAATATACAGACCGCTTCATGCTAGTGCGAACATAGGCCGGAAGAAGTCCAATTTGCCAGTGTACGTACATGCAGGGATACCGCACACCTATCAGTGGAGCAACCAACACTCGCCGCCGTTCGCAGCTAATGTTTAGTACGCCTCTAACCACGGTGCTATGTGGGGTGTAGTCAATGAAACCGGAATTTGGTCAATAAATACGCAATTTTTTATATTTTCTTGTTTTTTGTCACTTATAAATTAAAGTGTTACAATAAAAATAATAAGGAGAAACAAATAAAAGCAAGTTCTCAAAATAAAATAATTCTAAAAACCAAAGATTCTCCCAGTCAAAAAAAAAATTAGAGCAAAGGTTCGAAAAGTCCTCCTTGCTCGGCTAGACAATATCCGAGTCTATTATAAAAACCCCTTCTAATGTTTCCAAGCATGTTAGGGGTAATAGTTTGAAAAGCTTCTTCAATTTTAATCCGAAGTTCTTCTAAATTATTAGCCCTTTCATGCCCGTAAACTTTATTTTTGATATAACTCCACAGATAGAAACCATTAGGAGCAAGATCGGGTGATCGAGCTGGCCATAAAATAGTTTCCCGTGTACTTATAACCCGATTAGAAAATTCATTATCAAGATATTCCCTAACAAGGCCAACATTGTGAGTGGGACAACCATCTTGTTGAAACCATAATATGCTGCTGCAGTAGGTCCAAGTATCTAGGACCATTCAAATTGCTGTAAATAAAAAATGGCCTAATTACGTGTTCCCCTACAATACCTCCCCAAACATTAAAAAAAAAATACAAATGCAAATTTTCCCTCCACCAATATCGAACGTGTGTTGGGTTATGACGATTCAATAATGGAAAAGTGCTTTCATCTGTGAAAAGAATAGATCTCAGAAAGTTTTCACCACAATTAGCCCTTTCCATCATTGTTTTGCAAAATTCCATACGACGATAGTGGTGCGTTTTTGACGCTTTGTAAGAATGATAACCATTCTTTTTGAGAAGACGTATCAACTGCTTCGGCAGTTTGGTGGCTAGTTAACTTTCGAATTTTCCTCCATTGCAGCGCAAATCATCACACGTCGTACTTCCTGCTCGTCATTCAAAAGAGTGGGTTATTTATGGTTTCTTGGCGCTACACAACCAAACTTTTCAAAATTCTGCACAAACCTATGAATCGTTGATAAACTAGGTTCTGGGCTATTTACAAAATCCTCCAAAAAAAGTTCTTGAATAAGTCTCAATGGTCTGCCTTGATAGTACCATTTGACTATCTGTATCTGTACTTATTCGGCAACTTCGTAGACATCCATTTTTAGTTAAAACAAAACAATAAAAACAAAATAAATTTCCAAAAGATAACACTGCCGCGTGCTTCGAATCCACCTCGTTCGTACAGCACGGAGAGTAAATTAGACTTGATTCCCCCTATGTTCGCAGTAGCCTGAAGCTCATTGTATACGGACCATCAGCTAAATTGCCTAAAAACTTCAAAAGTACGACAATTTGTCATATGGTTTAAAAAAAGGTCTCTAAAACTGAAAATATTTTTTTACTTAAATTAAAGGCAACCTTATTTTTATTTTAAATTTTGCATAATACTAAAAAATCAGCAAAAATAATGTTTTAGTAAAGTCTTTATTGAACAATATCAAATTATCACTCGAGTAACGGACGAAGGCTGTTCTATAAAGAGAGCGGTAACCCATTTTGGAGTTGATAAAATAACAATAATACGATGGAAACAGCGCTGGATTGAAAACAATTCGACGAATAGGAAACTTGGATTAGGACAAAAACGATGGTAAACTTAATAATAATTATTTTAACTTAAAAAAAAAACTAAAATAAATAATTTAGTATTTAATAGGATCACCATTTTTCTCTATTACAAGCTGCAAACGTCTGGGCATCGAAAATGTTCAATTTTGAAAATACTGATGGTCTTCTGAGAGCAGTTCCAATGCGCGATAAATAGCATCGCTTAACTCTTCAACGTTTCGTGGTCTCCAATTCCTTTGGTATATTATTTTAACGATTCGACCCCATATATTTTCCATTGGGTTAAGGTCAGGGCTGTTGGCTGGCCAAGGAAGTGTTTCTATATTATTATTCTAAAACCATTGGCGAACAACATTAGCCGTGTGTACCGGACAGTTGCCCTGCTGATAAACGAAGTCATTATTTTCATGTAAAGCCTGTACAGATGGCAGCATAACGTTTTTAAGGATTTCAATATATCGTTCAATATTGAATCTTCCTTCGATTCTCCAAAAAAAACCCAAACCTCTAGCACTAAAACAGCCCCACATGTTTACAGAAAAATGTCCAGCTTTTTTAATTTGGTTTGTATATTCGGGTACATATCTAGAATTTTTTGGACGTTAAACTAAAATTCTCCCCCAGAAGTCATTACCACGAAGAACGTTGTTCAGTGCAAAAATCACTCTGGCCTGTTTTTGTTCTTCTGTTAGAAAAGGCTTCTTTGCGGCAACTCGACAAGAGACTTCTGATTTCGTTACTCTTCTATTTACTGTTGCTAAAGAACCCGGAAATAATGTTACATTAGCTGCTTTAACCGACGTTGAAAAAAGATTTTGTCTGAAATGGTCAATAAGTCTCTCATCTTGCAATTCAGACCTTACTTTTGGTCGTCCTGATCCATCTTTCCTATCCGTAGAATTATTTTCAATCCAGCGCTTTTTCCATCGCATTATCGTTATTTTATCAACTCCAAAATAGGTGGCCGCTTTTCTTATAGACCAGCCGTCTTCTATAACTTGAGTGATAATTTGAACTTTTGTAAATGTTGATATCTGTGGAATTTTTAAGGATGTCACACTGAATTTTAAGCTGTCAGGCATACTAAGCTGGTGGTGCTTTATAATAGTATACACTAATGGAAAGCTAAATTTTATGGCATAGGAAAAAATGCATGTATGAGTTTTTTTTGAAATCAAGTGTACATAAGGTCTCTATTTACTGCTCTATTCTTCTAGTTTACCAAACACAAAGCCAAATCGACACCCGGCGAGAAGTCTGTGTACATCCGTCCCGTGTTCTTTCACAAAAGCGCCGCATTGGGCGCGGCGTCGGCGCATTGCGCTCCAGAAATTGGCGCCTGCAGAAGTCAGCGACGCCGTCAGCAGTCCGAATCTCGACGCGTCACATCAACGCTGCGACGCTTCCAGAGGCCAAGGCGTCGGCGTCTTGACGTCGCCTTCTCAAACGCCACTTGTTGAGCTCGTATATTGCGGGGCGGCCTATTTATTTTCTGTTTTGAAAGGATTTTCCACATGCCTGTTTTTCTAAAGAGTGAAAAATGTGCGAGTTTTCCGAGGGATAGGACGAATTAAATACTGCACTATAATTGAATTTTTTTCAAAGCTACCATAAACATAAATTTGAAACAATAACAAACACACAGATATGGGCGAATTCAAGCAATAAAATTTTATTTTACGCGTTAAACGCATCCAAATAGTTTTTTATTTTTGAAACAAAAATAGTGAAATATTGAAAATGTTCTTATGAAGAAAAAGAAAGACTGCATACAAAGTATTAAAAAAATAGGGAACTAAGACAAGCAGAAACATTAAAAAATAGATAGAGCACAATTTCTTTAAATTAAAAAATATAAAGACATTAAAATAACTATTTTGCTCAAATAGGAACGAAATAAACCTAAAAAAAATCAATAGTGAGTTTTTATTCATATCGTATGAAACCAGTAATAATAATTTAAATTAGAAAAACTTAGCATTATAGTCAAAATTCTTCCATTTTATAAAATAATTAAAAAGCGTATTTTAGTCTAGGCGTAATAGGTAACATTTTAAAAGCGTTTTAAAAATTAATAAATAATAATCGACAAAAGTGCTTCATAGTGTGTTTGACAAATAGTGATAATTTATTTTATATTACTGAAAAAACACATTAAGGGTACTATTCACTCCCTTCGTACGCTATTTAGGCGGCCATAACTAAGACGCGACGTTGCCAGTGTTTCGGTTTTATCGCTTTAAAAGACCATGTTGCCGTATCGAAAAGACTAATATCGCTTTGTTGTCAGATTTACACCGTAGGTATTTCGCGTTTTATAAGGCAGTGTGGTCATAGTTTAAAAGACTAAGACCGAGTGGTATGTGCCTCAGTCACCATGACGATGTGGCAAAGCGGCATGGGGGGCCATGGCGGCAAGAACAATGCCTGGATGAAGTTGATGGGCATTGTTCAGAGGGAGCGGAGGCATCACGAGGGCGGGGCTGCAGCAGGTGACCGAGGACTAAGCCAGTAAGTCTTCTCAGTATCTTTCAATTTCATAGTTTTTACGCATTAAGTTTAGTAACGCTTGCGGATCAGCTGTTCACTGTGAATCCTTGTCCTGCCCAAAGACCCTGTTTGTTTTTGTTTACTTTTGGTTTCTGATATTCGGCAAAGAAAAACGCTGAAAAATTCGGATTTTAGAAGTTGGTGTTATGGTGGCAATGACTTCAAAATGATTTGAGCGTTTATACGGATTCTTAAATCGATTTTAAACATTTTAATGGGTCCGCAAAAACTAGCTTTGAAAATTAGTAACGATTACATTATTATACAGGGTGCTTCAACTAAAAGTTATCAAGTACCCTGAAACAGGTCGATTTTGTTGGAATGAGAGACAATTTTTGGCACCTTTGACCTATCTCGAGGTTGCCCCACTAGAAGATCAGAACTCACACCTCACACAGAATTTTAATAGGATACATGGTTCAACTGGCACCCTACTAATCTAGTTGGAAAATTCATGGATTCATTTTCTACATATTTGCGCTTGAAATCACTGCATGCATGAGTCAGGAGAAAAACCGGTTTTCTTTCAACCGACCGGCAGTTTTTGTACAACGTTTTGAACGGAAAGTTTCACTTTACAGGACAGGTTCGGGTCGGTCAAGTTTCCCCCTTTCCCAGACAACTTAGGTGCAAAATTTTAATGCTACAATTTTGCACATACTGTGCACAATTTTGCACATCACAAATTTAATTTTGCACATCAAAAATTTATTTTTCACCATCTTCTACGAGTAACTGTGACCATTTTATATAGGGGTGGGGACTAACTTGACCGTTGAGGCCCCTCACACGATATTTTTTCAAAAATTTTACGTCACTTTAATGAGGTGACTTTGCACACTACATTCCAAATTTTGCACACCCCCTAAGGACCGGCAGAAGGGTGTTCGAGTAACCGACATATCCCCCTCAGTTCTCAATTTACCCAATTAGCACAAAATAGGACTAAGATCAAAACGCGTGAAAAACAACATCTTTCTAACGTGTTTTTGTATATAAAACGTAAAAAAACGTTTTTTTCATGTGTTTCTAACGTTCAAACACCAAAAAATGTTAGAAAGCCACCTATTAAGCGTTAAAACCAAAATTACACCTTGAAAATGGCATAAAAATTTTCAAAAAATATCGTCTGGAGGGGGGGGTGCTAACCTGGTTATTCGAGAACCCAACTAAGGGCTTTTGAGGGTGTGCAAAAATTGAAATTTAGATGCGGAAGCCTGTGCAAAAAACACCTTTCGAATAACATTAAAATTTTGAAGAAATATCATGTGAAGGGTGCAACCGTCAAGTTAGCCCCCCCCTCTATAGTAAACTGGCCAGAGTTACTCGTGAGAGGATCTGTAAAATTTAATTTTTGGTGTGGAATATTGTAAAAAAAATGTGTGCAAAATATTGGCATTAAAATTTTTTTAAAGCGTGACCTCGGGGAGGATGAGGGGCGTGAACTTGATCGGCCCGACAGGTCCGCTTTGAGTATTTTTCTTTAACCAACCAGAAATTAGGCATTTTCTCTGGACCCGTATTCTTGACGGCCGGTGAGCAGGTGAGTACAGTATTTTCCATCCGAAGTTTATCCACATTGATTGACTGTCAACGAGAATTTTCAGTCTGACGTTTATTTTTTTGTTTCTCACTAGATTTTTGGCCACACTGATCACAAAATAGACAAATTTTATCATGAGTTGATTGTAATAAAAAGGTTCTTAACCATTTTTTTTCCATTTTGTTTTTTTTTATCGTAAGACAATTGATTACAGTGTACTAGATATGGCCAAGGCCGCAAGTGTTGATTCAATACATAAACGTAAATAGTGCGAAGTCTACACATCTTAGAAGGGACTGGTTATGAAATCTCAAATGACATTGTTTGGGGCACAGGCATGGTGGACGCACCCACCCATTGGTCATTTTCAAGGGCATGATAGAAATATAGCCGCAAGAGTAGCAAGATCGATAGAAATCTGTTTCTCTCTAATATTAGTAAGAAATTTGTTATTTTAAATCTAAAAACTGCAAATTCGTAGCAGCCTTAAGGCTGCTAAGAATATGCAGTTTTTAGATAGTTGTTATTAATTTACAGCGAATTTTCACATATATCAACCCCCTGAACCACCCCTAAATTATTTTTTCTCAAAATTAAAAAACATTAAGTTTATTATTACAAGCTTTTATTTAACTTCACCTCTGTTATGTATGTATGTTTCTATGTTCGAACAAAAATCTTGCAACTCAATTTTGACTAACTTGTAGTCCGATTCGATTTTCAAACTTCGTACGCGATTGTAGTTCATGTGACAATACAATAATATGGTATTGTTAGGGATTCCCTGGAGGGAAGAAAATGCCTAAGTTTGTCCGATTTCACCCAAAATTGTTATACTTAGGTTTTTGGGGATAAGGAAGACGAATTTTTGATCAGATTTTAAAAAATCAATATGGCGGATTCAAGATGGACGATTTTTGGTAATGTTTTGCTTATACCCATCCGATTGTCTTCAAATTTGGTATGCGTGTATAGTTCCGGTGACAATACAATAATATGGTATTATCAGGTACCCATCTCCCCTAACGAGGGAAGTGGAGGGGGAAAAAGATTTAGTTTGTTCGATTTTAACCAAATTGGCATACAGGGGGTTTTAGGAAAGGGGATTATGAGTTTTTTTATCAGATTTGAAAATTTCAATATGGCGGATTCAAAAGCTTTTCAAATACAATTTATAAATTATGAAGTTCAATAAAAAGTAGAAAATAATTTTTAGCATTCTGATATCATAATAATAAAAGCGATGACCGTAAATTAGGTCGAGTTGGGTTGAATTTACTTACCCTTGCATTTCTCTGCATTATAGTGAATTCAGATTCTTACGAACAATCATATAATCAATAAAATACATTTTTCGAGCCAACATGGCCAAACTTTCTATAATGCGCTCATTGCTTTTATTATTATGATAGTGAACATTACATTTTTGTATAAAAGCTTGGATTTGAAAAGTTTTTTCATATAAAATTATTTTTTAATTTTTAGATTTGTAGTCCATTTTGAAGCCTCCATATTGATATTTTGAAATCTGATCAAAAATTCATAATTCCCTTCTCTAAAAATCCCTGTATGCCAATTTTGACGAACAAACTAAATCCCGCCCACTCCACAACTATAAACGCATACCAACGCTTATAAGTCAGTTAAAATTGGTTCGCCAAACATGACCAAAAATCGTTTATCTTAAATTCGCCATATTGAATTTTGAAAATCTGATCAAAAATTCGTATTCCTTATCGGACAAACTTAGGTGTTTTCCCCCTTCCACTATTCTCGTAGGGGTGGGAGGGGGTGCCTAAAATACCAAGTTATTGTATTGTTGCCGGAATTTTAAACGCATGCCAAATTTGAAGACAGTCGGATGTGTATAAGTCAGTTAAAATTGGTTAGCAAAACATGACCAAAAATCGTCCATCTTGAATCCACCATATTGAATTTTTAAAATCTGATCAAAACTTCGTATCCCTTATTCCCAAAAACCCCCGTATAAAAATTTTGATTGAAATCGGACAAACTTGGCCGTTTTCCTCCTTACCAAATTTGAATTCAATCGGACATCTAGATGTTAGTCAAAATTGAGTTGCAAGATAAATAAAAGCTTGCAATAAAAAATTCGCAAAATTTAAAGCCGGTTCTGCATTTTTAAACGTCTAAATTGAATTTGAATTCATTATTTTATTGGGGACTTCACTTACCAGTCTGGGTCTCTCTCAGGCATATTGGGTCTGCATCGCGTTTTCTTTGTTATGTTCTGTATGCAAATAAAAACGAATATCATGGCCGCCTTAACAGGCATATTACATAATAATATATTTTTCATCCAGTTCGGAGTGATTTAAAGTTAGAAGTGTAGTTATAATGCCGATTACCAAAATCTAGGGCGTTTGATTTTGGCAACTTAAAAATCTGGTTTTTGTTCTATGGAAAGTGAGGTTATGTTTTGTCTAAATAAAAATGGAATGGTCTGTAGTTACCGGTGAATATTTGCCTCCCTCAGTCTCACTTTTCACATTATTCAAAGCAGATAAGAACTCACGGGCACGGCTGTCAGTGTCAAAAAAAAGTGGTCCGATTGAATTCAAATAAATGAAGAGTATCTGGAAAAAATAAGCATAAAAAAATCATGCCTTCTTTCTTTCCTATTCTTATTAACTTCTATAAAACCAACATAATAGCACGTCGTCGTGGCGTCTTTTTGTCTCCAAATTTTAAATTAATTCAAAACCACCCCTTGGGAAACACGACAGAGCAGAAAATCGTAAGAAAATATTTACCGAGGTTTAACAAGAGGTCGGCCGAGAGGTCGCCTGAATAAAAATGTCTCTTTTTTTGTTTCAAAGTCATGATGTTTCGAGAAAAGGTATCTTTAAAAAAATGTAAACTTTACCCTCATTATATAACAGACATAAAATCTATAGGGGAAGGGTTTTTGGTAAAAAAAACAAGGTTAAAAATCATAACTAAAGAATTCTTCCATTATTTTTACTGTTCTAACAAACAAGACAATAAGTTCCATCAGGTACTGAAGAGAATTTCGAAGAATGAATAAATGAATGAATGAATATACGCTTTGTTATCTGATAAGATTACAAACAATGTCAGAACCTTGCAGACAAAGCAAAAATAATAACTACCTAACAAACTAACCTAAAATAAATTAAAAATATATTTAATTAATTTACACAGTAATTTGTAGATAAAAAATAATATTTGCCTGGTAGATTAACAAGTTTAAAATCTCACAATAGGCCATTGTTATTACATTATACAATAGTGACCGTTATTACAAGATAAAATAATTTAAAACTTAAAAAAAAATAGTTTTATATTTTAAAAACTTTTTCACGTTTGTGCTGCTATTTAGTAGAAAAAAAAATTAAGCACAGTCTATTCTGAACTTTCTAGTGTTTAACAAAAATATGAGCTTTTAGGTTAAAAAAAATTAATAGGACGCCTATCACAAAAATGATTTGGCCCTGATTGTTTACTTGTCTTTTACTAAATAATCCGGCTGCTTTCTTTATGCGTTTGTGTAAATTTAAAGTGTCATGTTTAGCATCTAGATTTTC
The DNA here is from genome assembly GCA_963921995.1 of Oxystoma pomonae. Classification (NCBI taxonomy): domain Eukaryota; kingdom Metazoa; phylum Arthropoda; class Insecta; order Coleoptera; family Brentidae; genus Oxystoma; species Oxystoma pomonae. Next base: position 83,402,898 of record OY998169.1, on the reverse strand, counting down.
TATTTCTGGACATTGCTGTGTTATCCAGTCTTGTTTTGCTGACTTTATTTTGTTTTTTATTTCTCTATTGATTTCATGGTACTAATCGCTGCCTTTGTTACTGCGTCTTTTATCCATCAACTCAAGGATCTCATTGGCCATTCAAACTTTATATTTATTTCTTATTTCATCCTTGCCTAAGAGTGTTGTGTTGTTATTCAGTTCGACTCTAAGTTTAATTGCTACCATGTTCTCTTGAAGTTCGTCGAGCCTGAGTGTGTGTTTGTTACTTGGGAGACGATTTGTCTTGAGGCTAGTGGATTGTGATCCGAGCCTATGTCTGCGCCAGGGTAAGTTTTTGCAGATTTAATACAGTTTCTGATTCGTTTATTAATTAATATAAAGTCTATTTGGTTTCTAATGATACTCTCAGAATTGTCAGATTTAGAAGTCCAAGTATAAAGGCGTCTAGCTAAAAGTTTAAGGAAAGTATTTGACACGACAATGTGTGCCAAGACTGTACCTTCCAACAATACCTTCTCTTGGGGCGTTTTTCAAGTTTTGCATTGAAGTCCTCCATAACAATGGTGATTTCTGTCTTTTTTTGTAAAACTAAGGGCCGTTTGAACTTGGTCGTAGAATGCCTCTATGTAATCATCTGAATATTTACTGGTTGGAGCGTATACTTGAATAATATTGACATTGAAAGTTTTGGAGTTTAGCTGGAGAAATACTTGATCCAACACAGGAACAAAAAAGATAACGGATTTTTGAATTTATTTTTTTTAAATGACTGCTATGCAGTTATAGTGGTTTTGCCATTGCCTGCGTAGTAGACGTGGTAGTCGTCTATCTGGCATTTACCTGAGGTAGGCCATCTCACCTCGCTAACTCCTAAGATTTTTATGTCTAATCGCTAAGCTATTAGGGACTTATCGGTACATAAAGTGGGCATATCCTGACTTTAATAAAGACGGCACTATTTTTGACAATTCCGCATGAAGTTTAAAGGGATTCTGACATTGTTGTTGTCTAAATATGTTATGTTTGCTATCAAAATAATGTCGACTTTCATAATGTTTGTGCCTGCCTTTAATAAAGAACGACATTAACTTTAATTTGTCAACTTTAAGAATGGCACAATATGAGCATGTTTAGATGACATGTCAGAAGCTTTTCACCCTTCGCGCGGAACTGTCAGAAATAGTGTTGAGTCAGGTTATGCCGACTTTATGTACCGATAAGTCCCTATTACCTTGTATAATATATAACATAAGACTATGCGGCATGTATTCATCAATTTTCTCAAAGCGGTCTATTTTTAAACAACGCAATGTCTTTTTTATTGAGCTCTCTCATTTAAAACGTGAACCTGCCAGTCCTATAAAAGATGGAAAACCTCAATTTCCCTTCCAGAGCGCCATTTCCATGACGAAATAACACAATGGCGCCGTTGGCACTCCATCAATGTATCGATGCTTTAAATGTACATCCATAGATTATTTACGGTTGAAGTTACGTCTAGAAAGCTTATTTCACTACACGGTAACAGAAGTTTGCATAACAAGCATGTTATGATGGTTATTAAACTCGAAGATGAAGTTTTAATTTATCTGAGCGTGTAATGACCATAACATGCGAGTTAGTGTACTATACTTTACCTACGACCAATGAAAATGTCATCATAAATATCAGAAATTAAGACTATACTCTCTCCCCAGATTGTAAGTAAAAAAAGTACAACTAGCAACGCCTTGTTCTTTAATTTTTTAATCTTTTTCCAGAGTGCACAGGAAAAAGTAAACATCAGAATTAGCTGAAATTAACAAAAATATTTGAAGGATTTTTCAAAAGTTTTAATTATTTTTTCTTCAAATAAAAGCTCTGGTGCTGTCATCTATCCCAAAAGCCTCAAAATATTTGGGAGACACACGCAGTTACAGTGTTGGCCAATAGACCGCAAAATTTATACGATTCCATGGTAACTGCAGGTGTTTTGTCAACAAACTTTAAATCGGGCCGCAGTGGGACAGAAGAGTATTTTTACGTTTTCTGACAGAAAACCATTCGAGGTTATGTTTATCTTTCAAAAATGTGTTTTCAAAAACATTGTTCTAAAACAAATATGAAAGCAATCCGCGTGTGCGGTCGCCCGCCGAAAACGGCCTAGAGCTGCCCGGGCATTACCCCGACTCTTATCAAAGAACCAAGAGAACTTTACTGGCTCGCTGGGATTACTAGGAATTGCGTAGAAACATTCGGCGACCATAACCCCACATAATTTTGTTTTTATTTTGATTCAACCATTTCTTTTTAATTTAAGTTATTGCGTCATAGTTATGTGCAGTTGTACTAGTGAAATCTTGGAGTTCAAAGGATAGATTTTAGAACCTCAGTTTCAAAAACACACGGATACTTGAGTACTAACAAAACAGGTCAGTAAAGCTCCATTTAGAGGTTGGAAAGACTCTTGCTAGTCGTTGACGCTCCTGTTTAAAGTAGAATACGATTATTTCGTCTAACGCCAGTAGCCGATTTTTAAATCTGCATGCTTTTAAGTTAACCTGTTGTCGGTATCAGCTAGCGGGAGTGTCTCCAATTCAATTATAAATGCACCTGTAAATGCAACCTTAAACATTACACCCAGTTCCTTTAGTACGTAGTTGGGTAGCGTTTTTTTAACAGGTAATTCTGCAATAAATGGTTTTCTTTTATTTTAGTATTTTACTTGGGGTTTTAGCGGCGCAGAACGCGAAAAGTCAAAATAAGTAACCTAACCCCAAATTTTTGACTCGGTGCTAAAAAATCTCTGGTGTCCCATTGTGGATAAACATAAATAAAGTCTCCGCTTTGCCATGGAAAACAAATTCAATGTTGCTAAAAACAATTCCCCAGATTTTAACTAGGACCTTAAGTCAACAACCTTTATAATCTGAAGTTTCAATGACGTTTTATCCTTATTTGTTATCATCATGATTAAAGCTTAATCAGAAAATTTTTGCGTTTGGTGGATATATATGGACAATCATCTCTAAACCAAGGGTTACCGGGTACGTTTCCGGTCATCGATTTTTTTCCACTTTTTTTTTTAAATTTATTTCATAATTGGTATATACTTTGCATATGTAAAAGATGTTCCAAAAGTAACCTTCTTTAATGATATTTTATTAGTATTTTGATGTTATTTTATGGTACCAGAATAGCTTGTGTGCTAAAAGTACCAAATAATGTTGCAATAAGTGATATATACTTTGCATATGCTAAAGATTTTCTAATAGTAACCTTATATAGTGAAGAAGCTCATTCTTTTGATGTTCTTTTATGGTACCAGAATAGCATTTGTGCTAAATGGACCAAATTGTTTTTTTAATTGTATATAGTATATAGTATATTTGTATATATAGCATGTAGTATATTGCATATACTTAAATAGTATGTACCAAGCATATGCTAAAGATGTACTCAAAAGGACATTCTCAAAAGGAGGTTTAACGCATATGCTATGCATGGAAATGTTCTTTCATTGCTTTGTGGGTTATTATATTATATCTTTTTAGAAACAAAGCGTATTCCGTCTAAATTTTTAAAAAATTTGAATCATTTTTCACGTAAATAAATCCAAAATAGTTTTAGTACCTAACCAAAAATAAATCCCGTGAAATTGACATGTTAAAAAAAAACCGACGTTTTAAGAGTGTTCGCGTTTGATATTTTTAATAATTTCTGATATTTATGATGACATTTTCATTGGTCGTAGGTAAAGTATAACTCGCATGTTATGGCCATTACAAGCTCAGATATATTAAGTTTAATGACCATCATAATATGCTTGTTATATAAACTATTATTACACAACAAGCATGCAGTGAAGATCATTACTTGTGAGGATGAAGGTTGAGACGCAAGCCGTCAGGCGAGTGTCTTAATTCATCTGAGCATGCAAGTTGTGTGCACTATTTTATCCAGGGCTAGGCCTTCCACTTCACTAATCATGGGTATTTTTTTATTTCAATTAATTACATTTGCATAAACGCACGTGTTATCGTGGTATCAATTATATGGTCGTGGATAAATGATACTCTTCTGATTCTGGAAATGTTTTAATTAAATTAAATTCATGCATCAAAATGAAGTGTTATTTCGTGCAATTTTCGCGGAGAGGGTATTTCTTTGCATTTTAGCCAAGACTCGTGAAAATAAAATTATTTTAAAATACCTTACAACTGTGCTACCAGTAAACCTAGCAGTTTTGTTTTCATTGTTTGCGCTTTTTAACACTGACATATTGGTCGCGATTCTTCAGAAACGACAGAAACTCTCACCCGTCACAATTCTGGAAACTGGCGATTTTTGACTTATTGTCTCATTTAAAATAAAAACGCAGCATCCTTAATATTTATCCCAACGTTGTAAGATAAATTGCATCATTTTTTTTAAATAACATTTTGTTAATTTAATATTTTAAAGATATTCTGCGGGACTAGATTTACGGCGTAGCTAAATTGCTACTACGCGTACCAATAAACCTCAAAAAGTTTCGAATATTCTCACCAAAGGCGTTTTCTCGAGTTGAAATTATTTTGAAATATTATTTAAAACTACTTAGATGTGACGTCATCAATTAGAACCGAGAAAAAATGAGTAGTTCAAAACGCTGACGTAGTTTAGTGTAACCTCACTTTTTTGTTTTTCTGTTTATTTTTTTGGTGTTTAAAATTAAAATGGATAAACTACTGGTTTATTTAACAAAACCTTCGAGTGTACGGCCAGTTTTAGTAGCATGGATGGCAAGCGATGGAAGCTACATGGACCTCACACAGGACTTCATTTTTATGATTTTTGATGACTTCACCTTCACGTTCCACGAACTTTTTAAATATAACGTTTTGTTCATCCATTTTCACGCAAAAACAAAAAAAAACTTAGGGGAAATCAAAAATGTAGAATTTTGACGTTTCAAAATATTTTTAACCCCTTTTAGATGTGACGTCACCGTTGCAACTCGAGAAAACAAATGTTTCAAACTTTTTAAAAACATTTTAAACAATTTCAACGCAAGAAAACGCCTCATGTAAAAGGAAAGACAGAATTTGTGTGACTTTTCTGACACTGATGTTAAAAGTTTTAAAGGTTTGTTTACACACAAAAATAAGGTTAATAAAATAAATTTTTAAACACATTTTTCAATAAAAAAAATTGGTGCTAGAAACCACGGATAGTCAACCATACAATCAATAATTTTATGTTGAAAGAAAATGAAAATATCTCGAAAACTGTAGATTTGAAAGATTTGAACATTATAACAAAATTTTTGGATAATATTTACGAAAACCAAAATCTGAAAACCGCATATCAATAGCTGCTTTGCTTCTAAAGTTATGATTTTTTTAAAATATATTTTAACGTTTTTTCAAATAACTCGGAAACGAAGGCTCCCACAAATTTGAACTTTATAACAAAATTTTTAGTCCATATTCATGGAAACTTAAATCTGAAAACCGTATATCGCTAGTTGCTTTTGTTCCAAAGTTACAATTTTTTAAAATATTTTATCCCCCTTTTCCCTCTTTCAACCCCCAACCACCCTACTCAAAAGTTAATCAGTTCATGGTCAGCTGATGGAGGATTTTTGTACCAACCAGACAACTTTTTTTTTTCGTCGATTAAGGTGTTTTTGGAACCTTAGTAACTCATTTTTGATAAAATTAAAACAATTGTGAACGAATCGCGACCGTTATCACAAAATTTATCGTTATTTTTGGCTAGACAAAGCCGGAAATATGGGCAAACAATTTGTGCGTTTATAAAAATTATGCTTTTGTCCCCAGAATTTTAGATAAAAAAACGTGCAAAAAAGGTGTTATGAAATCTTCGAAAAAAATAACAACACCGAAGCTTTTTTTAAAAATTTTAGGTTTTCTCGCAAAATTGAAAAATCAACATTTTCTGCACAATAATTCCTTCAAATGCAGTATTTTGGGACTTGTTTAACCCAGGAGTAATCTTAACTATTGGTAAATCGGTAATAAATTTAAGAATCAGCGGCGCGTAATCAAACTAATACGATTTAGTAACCATTGCTAAAACAAAGCTCGCGACTTATTTACGAGACGGCAAAGAACAATAAACTTTTTGTTGCGGTCTATTTTTAATTCATTTTAACCTTATTTTTGTTGCTACCATTATTCTGCGATTAAAAATAACCTGACGCGTTACAAGAATAAATATGTTAATGTGATTGAGTGATATGTAAGTTAAGGTAGGGCTAAAATGGTAATTTAGTATATATTTTTAGGCATCCATACATAGTATGGAGGCTATTGGGATCGTCAAAATGAAAGTTTTTTTATTTCCACTAAAAATGAGTTACTTAGGTCAAAAAAAGACTGTCTATCTGTCTATAACACGATTACTCAAAAACCGCTGAACCTATTCTTATCAAATTTGGCACAAAAATTTTCTGGCACCAGGCGATGAGTTGATTAGTTTTTGGTGGGGGTGGAGGGTTGCTAAGAGGGTAGGAAGAGGGATTAAACTTTTAAAAAAATTGTAACTCACGAACCGTAGTAGCTAGCGACACGCGGTTTTCACATTAAGATAGATAACTGCAGCCAAAAAAAACATTTTTAAAAGTTTTGAAAAAAAAATCGTTTTTTATTTTTTTTTTAAAGATTTTATGGATACACGTGCCTGCTGGCGCCATTTTCTTAAACTGCTATTTTCCGTTCTAGATGAACGTTGAAAGGTTTAAGTTATCCACCAGCTTTTCATAATTTTTACCGAAGTCATTGTTGATATCTACTTGTTCTGTTCTAAATTATAGGCCATCCAAAAGGGGTAACTTTTATGGCCCACTCTGTAGGAGTGTTATACTTTTCCAGATATTAAAACATGGGTATATTTGTGAATTAAAAGAATTGTATCCAAGTGGACAAGCGCCTTCTTAATAAGTTTACCTACCCATATCTATTTACATCTGTGTTTTGTTATTTCTAAAATTTTTGCAAAAAAACAAGAAGGTTATTAAGTTTGCTTACAACTTACTATATTATAACGTAGAGCAAGGATAATTTTAATTTCGGGTATATTTACTAAAATACTTCTATTACACTTTCTTGAAAAACACAGTTTTTTCTTACTATGACAATAAAGTAAAGCTTTTGAGCTTAATTGACTTTTTTATAATTTGATTTAGACGTAAGTGCCCCAAACCGTTGCCATAGTCGTCGATACTTGGGAAAAAATAGGGACTTATCGGTTTTCTCTGTTATTATGAATTTTACAAAACAATAGTCTTAATTCTAAACCTCGATGACTTTTCTTCTGAGATACAAAAGATCCCTTTAACTCCTTCGAAATCGAATTACCCCTATTTCTCCACTCCCAGTTGAAATTTAGAAAAACGTCAAAACACGTGTTTACTTATATGATTAGTAGATTCCACATACCAATTTCCAGATCCTTTAGGGGCAAAATTTTCAAAAATCCTTTGGGCGCAATTACACAGACGAACATGCTCAAATAAAAGCTCGTGCAAAAGATTTAAAATTTTTTGCGTGAACATTTTTGTGAGCTTTTCTTTGAACATTTTGTTCGGGTAAATTTTTGAGCAAATTATTGCTATCTATTTTGGAAACATATTTTTAAAGATGAGAATAAATAAAATTTCACATGAGTGATCAGTGATCTCAATTCTTTAAAAAAATGGAATACCAACTTCTATTTAAAATTTTTGTGAAAAAAAGCCGACGGCAAGCGAAACATTATTATTGGCTCTACTATCAGTTTTGTCACATGTATTAGGGTTACTTATAATATTTTTTTCTTAGGGTTTTGCCGTGGTTTTTTTTGGGATTTTCTTGCGAGTTTTTTTTTATTTCCAAGGGTTTTTTCCTAAAGTCAAAAAAAACCCAGGCAAATTTTTCTTTTCCAAAAAAATTTTGAGTTTTTCGAATATCGGCAAAAAACTCAAAAATTGCACTTTTAAGCGGTAATCGGCGCCTCACGACTATGAGGAGTGGTGGGGAGGGGGATTTTTTTAAACATATTTTTGTAACTTTACTTTACCTTTAGCTTTTATTGTTGTTTTTTAATTCCTCACACCAGATTTACCTAGTTAGTTTAAGGTCCCAAGGGTTGCTCAAAAAAGCAAAGATATAGATGTTTATTGTCAATTTAATGTAATAATCAAGGTCGATTACTGACACTGAACCAACAATATGCAAAGGGCAACATTGCGATTCAAAAGGGTGGCCGGCCTACTCCTGCGAAATCCAAAACGCGGTATGATAGATCGGCGACACAGTCTACTAAATTACTGCTAAATTATATTTTTTTAAACAAGGGTCGGGTTCGTAGGGTTGTAAAAGTAGGTAATAACCGGGTATTATTTAAACCGAACGTGCTTTTGTTCATATATTTGAGATTTAATAATATAGGTTTTTTAATTTGACTTAATTATTATTGTAAAAGACTACACTAGGAAGTAAAATAAAGGTATATTCTTTTAAACGTAAATTTTTATCATTATATTTAACAGGCAACAACAATAAATAAGTGCCAATTATTATTTTTTTATTCTCGTTTTTTTTACAACCCCAAAAAAGTTACAAGTATACTGGCATATACCCTATAAAAATTAGATCAATCGAAGTTGCTTATGAGGTAAAATGTGAATTTCGGCATCAAATCGTTTTTCCGTCGGAAAGCACTTGATTAAAAATACCTTATTTCAAAACTTTGTTTTTCTATTTTCAGTTAAGTTCAATGAATTCCTATAACAATATATATTTTGAATTTGTAAAGAAATTTTTATACCCCCAATTCTTCAAACAAATTTTGCTCAAAATTCTCTCCAAAATTTACGTGTGTTTTTTTGTACGAGATTTTGCTCGAACATTTCTTTGAACATTTTGCTCAAGAGGCTCGTGTAAATGTTTGTCGGCATTTCCACATCAAAGGAAAGTTTGTCTGTGTAAATGCGCCTTTTGTTAGCGAGTGCGTACGTCACAAACCCAATCGTAACTATAGGTCAAGTGGTTTGACCTGTACGTTTATAGTTGAAGTTGACTACCGTTCTTTCAATGGTATAGGTGAGTCCCTAATAAATATTTATTAGGTTACTGAAAACATGTGTTATACAACTAGGATATAGTATATTGTTTTTCGGTCATTTCAAGCGGTTGGACAGGACAAAAAAGTAACCCATTACTAGAAAAACCAGCTGTGACTTCTATATGATTAAAATTATGACTATATTTTTTAATAAATAATTTCCTAAAACCATACGTTATGCAATAAAATAGTTTAAATCAATAAGTTGTAACCAGAGCTTATAGGCTGAACCTTTAAACTTTGGGTTGGACGGGACAAGAAAAGCCAAAACCTAATTTTAGGAAATTCTTACATTTATATATATTTAAAAAATATTATTTGCTTTAGATCCGAAACTGTTTGTATATTTTGGCTTTTTTACATACAAAGAAAAAATGTTATAGTGGTTTTATGATTTGGAGTTATTTCAAGATTTTTAACAAAAACCACTAAATTATTCAAGCGTTTTTATTTTTTTTTAATAAACTTATATTTGCTTGAAGTGGCCCTTTACCTAATTAATGCGGAAAGTTCCACTTTTCCGCCGCGATTTCAGATGGACAAACGACGCGTCAGCGGAGGTTTGGAAATGCAGACGTAAAGAGGTGGACGTAAAGAAAAAAAAAAACAATAAATTGAAATACTAGTGCGGAAAAGTATGGGGGTAAATTTATTTCCGTACCCACTGCGGAAAAGGCAACTTTCCGCACGCAAATGAGTGCGGAAAGTGAGCACTTTCTGCACACGAGTAGAACAAATGATTTTCTGGTTTAAGGCTATAGTTTCTCCCCAGATTTTAAGTAAAAAAAAGTACAACTGGCAACGCCTTGGTCTTTAATTTTTTAATCTTTTGCCAGAGTGCACAGGGAAAACTAAACACCAGAATTAGATAAAATTTGGCAGAGCTGATCATTTTTAAACGCTTAACAAAAAAATCTGAATTATTTTTCAAAATTCTCAATTATTTTCTCTTCAAAATAAAAGCTCTGGTGCTGTCATCTATCCCAAAAGCCTCAAAATGATACGGTTTAGAACAAACCCGATTTACAAAAAAAAATAGAGAAATGCTCACAATTTCCTCTGGATTACATTTTTCCTTTTTGTATTTCCTTACTTTAGCGAAAATAAAAACTAAATTTCCTTTTATTTTTACGTTTTCTGACCGAAAACCATTCGAGGTTATGTTTATCTTCCAAAAATGTGTTTTCAAAAACATTGTTCTAAAACAAATATGAAACCATTCCGCGTGTGCGGTCGAAAAAGACCTAGCGCTGCCGAGTCTATCAAAGAACCAAGAGAACTTTACTGGCCCGCTAGGATTACTAGGAATTCGCATAGAAACATTCAGCTCTCATAACCCCACATAATTTTGTTTTTATTTTGAGTCAGCCATTTTTTTTTTAATTTAAATTATTGCGGCATAGTTATGTGCAAGTGTACTAGTGAAATCTTGGAGTGCAAAGGATAGATTTTAGAACTTCAGTTTCAAAAACACACGGATACTTGAGTACTAACAAAACAGGTCAGTAAAGCTCTATTAATGATTAGAGCGTTAATAGACCATCAAAATTGATGTAGGCAAAATCGGTTATTTTTCTCCCATATTCAAAAATAACCGAACCGAAATATATACGTTACTCTCGGAGGCTTAACGGAATCTGCTCGGTTATTTTTTGCAACCAACCAGATTTACTACTGTGCAAAAGCTGCAGCTGGTAGGCGATAATTCATTTTTTTTTGGTTAGTTAGGTTTTTATTTTTTTTTGGGAAAGTGAATTTGCAAAAACAGAACTTGTTGTTTTCTTTTCTATTCTATTTAAATTGGCAGTTTGTATGTGGGTTACGGTAATTTGTGTTTGTGATTTAAAAACTCTTTTTAGCATCTCAATTACGGTAATACGGTAAGCAAATAAGGCGACGAAAAATTAGTGGTTTATTATTATTCTATCCCGAATAATTATCGATATATAAACGTCCAAACAAGGTCAAAATATAAACAATCACCCTGTATCTCGATAGGTTTTCAGCCAATTCTTCCTTAAATTCTTACTAAAAATCTAAAAACAAATCTGTGAAACGAACAATGGTAGAAAAATATGTTTCTCGCAAACAAAAATTTGTGGTAAACTAATGCAATTTAGGGCTAAAAATGTAATTTTTCCTTTTAATTTTTACCAAAGTTTCAGAATTTATTTTTACGTCTGAAGCCGAAATTAAATATCAATTTTTGTCATCTTATATTTAATTAAGCGCAACGTTTAAAATTTAATTTCTCAATTATTCAGACCTTCCTTAATTTAGCTTTTTAAGGGAATTCAGTGCTTGCAAACTAAATTAAATAGGCTAAGTTTGCTGAAACAAAATAATTTATTACCTATTTAAGTGAGTGTTCGGACCATCGACGTAGGTTAGTACATCGATGGTTCGGACAGAGATGTCTGTTGTTTTGTCTGCTGAGTAAAAGTTAAAATAAATATGGTTTAAAAACAGATTCTATTCTTAAAAATGTATGCTCTGTTAAAATAGTGGAACTAAATTCTAAAAACATAAAATTTTAGAAAACTCATTAAATCATTAAGGAGCTGCCTTCATAAAAAGTCATTTAAGACACTTAATTATTAAGATCTTTGAAAAGGGTTATTTTCCACGGAGCGATGAAGTAGGAGCACTTATGTAAAACAAGAGAAAAAACAAATAGGAAAACTGCAGGCCACTAACTCTGATATTAACTTTTCAAAAATCATTAAAAAAAACAGATTTGTTTGGATTTCAGCAGGAATTGTCCACCGAAGATGCTATCAGATATAATGTATATAAAAAAAATTGATAATAATTAATGTGTTATAGCTGTTTTTCTGGATCTTGCAAGGGCATTTGCAAGATCCAGAAAAAAAGCAAAGGCATCACTCAGACATGATTGTACGAAGTATTTTTTAATAATTTTTTCAAATTAATGAAATTTTAAGTAAACCCACTATAGTAGAATGTGGCGTTCCTCGGGGCACTGTATTAGGACCTATTATTTTTACACTATTTATTAACGGTTTACTGGAAATTGATAGCTTGAGTTTGATTACATCTTTCACTGATGACAAAGTCCTTGTTTTTAGGGTGCAAGACTTGGATTGGAACTAAACTAAAAACATAAAAAGATTTAAGAAAAATAAAAGTCTGGTTTGATAAAATGTCTCTTACAATCGACTTTGAAGGGACAAAGACACCACTTATAGTTGCAGTAAAGTCAAAGCACCACATTTTAAAGAGATAACGGTCACTCAGTAAGATAATACAAATATTACCATTAAAGGAACAGACCATATTAAATATTTAGTCGAAATTGACAGGTATTTAAAATGGGTTATTCACATAAAAAACCTTATCAAGAAACTGCGTGTCATCTAAAATGAGGGTTTCAATTACCAAAACAAAAACATCAATAGCTCAAAAAACTATATCCTTCTTTGTACCTTACTTCTACAGAATACAGCCTAAGGAAATTAAAGTGGATATATGAGAAATCCTTTTTTAACGATATAATAAATAAAAAATTAAATAACTCAAACTATTTTTAAAAAAAATAAAAAAATCCAAGATCTAGTAAATATTTGAATTTTAATTTAAATGATTTATACAACCTAATGTTACTTAATTCTCGCCTAGTATCTACACATGAATCATTATAAGTAGTTTAGTTTAGAATATGCGTTTTATACATATAGGTACATATATACATTCTTGGATATAGTTCTATTTCTCTCTGTTGATAAATAAAGGGAAACAAACTTGTGCGCACAAGCCCGACAGGACTTGTGGAGATTTCCTTTTATTTGTATTAATTCTATTTTAAATAAAATAAATATAGGTAATACAAAAAGTATAACAACCACTTTCATACTCAGTCATTTTCGTTTTAAAAGAAAACGTATTGAATGCATGACATTTTTTTTATGATGGGGTCAGCAGTAATTATGACATTAGAAACATTAATTTTTGCACAACACTTTACGTTACGTAATCCTATATTTTTCGTTTCTATAATAACCTATCTATCGATGCTTCGGGCTCTCTTCGGACAAAAGTCGCTGTGTTAGCTGGGATAAAAAATACTAAGTAACTTAAACTACCTATTGTTTTTTTAAGCACTACGTAAAAAAAAACGTATATTGCTGCCTTCATGTGCTTAAAGTTTCTAATAAGGTTAACGGCGCCTGTTCGACTTCGGGTTTCTAATAAAATGTGAGCAGTAGTCAACGTAATTGTTGTCTCACTATCAATATTAGGTTTAAAGTTAAAAAGTTTGTAAACCAAACCTCGCCGGTAATTACTCTTTTAGAAATATTCTCGCTTTTCAGAAATAAAATATTTTGCCGTAGAAATATGTCTTTCTTTTCAGCAGCTATAAATCGCAGTTGTTAAGCCCTAAACTATATAATTTTTACTGCCAAATACTCTACAAAAAACAAACCTAAAGAAATCAGAGGCGACAGGCTCAGGATACAGTGACCGTAATGTTTATAGTCAAATTGACAACTTGGACATAAATTTTCTGTCAAATTTCTTTTGTCAGTATCGCCTCGATACTATGGCAAAAGGTTACCATTGGACCTAATTCTTTGACAGCTTTCCTAGTCCTATGGTGAACCCGTGATGGTACTTAACGCTTAAAATTTTGTTCAAGCAATTTTTACCATGTTTTTCACATTTTTATGCCACTTTGCTTTCTTTCCAAAAAAATTACTGCCAAAAACATTTTTTCTCTGTTAAGATGAAAAATATTTAAAGTTTTTGACGAGAGAGAGAGCAAGCTATAAAAAAGTATTTTAGAGAAAGATGGAAATAATTTAAGACAAATGTTTAATAAAAATTTCTGTTTTGTCATCTGTCTGTCATCTTTAGTGGTGTCGTGTATATGATTTCTATTTTGCCATTTTTATCCAAAAAAACAGCACAAATTGTAATTGTTCAAAGCATTAAGTGCGTAAGGCATAAGGTAGAATTAATTTTTTTCAATCAAAGTTCTTTACAGTCTTTAAATTTATCAAAGGCGGATTTTTCATGACCCTAAGCACTCTGTGGTTTGTTAGGATAATGACGTCAGGGATGACGTAACGGTTAACTCACTGGTTAACACCTGATTTGGTTAACAAATACAGTATACCAATTTACTTTCTGCAATTTTGTCTTCTTCTAACCTCACCTTTATGTAAATAAAAGGTTGGACATATCAGAACTACTACTAGGTACTACTATATGGTGCTGCCTTACCAACCTAGAGACAGTTATGCAAATATGTCAAAAATGCATACCAACATGGACTCTAGACCAGCGTTTAGAGGCGCGTGGGCTAGAAAAAAAACAGAGACCAAAAACGAGTAAAAAAATTAGTTAATTATGCAGTATACGATTTTCTGCCATTTTTGATGTATATTGAAAATTTCTTTATAGAGGCACCTACTAGAGTCCCTAGGACCCCAAATCCGCCGGCGCTGGTTTTTGTTTAAGAGAAACAGGGTGCCGAGGGGGGGTTGTAATATGTTTTTTCATTGTTTTGGGTTGGGCTGTGCTTCCTCTTTGTTCATTTATGTGGGATCAACAGAAAAAAAGAAGGGATTAGATAGCCAATCGCGATAGTGCCTACGGTGCATTTAGCGGTTAGTGAAAAAAAACCAACCGGCGCCTGCAGATTTGGAGTGCTATGGACTCTAGTAGGTGCCCCCATAAGGAATTTTTTATAAAAAAATCAAAAATGGCAGAAAAACGTGTACTGCACAATTACCAAAAATTGATCTTTCCAAAAAAAATCGATAAGCTTCACAAATTTTTATTGTGGCAATTTCCCGTGAAAAATTAAGCAACACCATCAGCCTTTCGACAAATCATAGTTATTCAAACACTCGTATACACCTTCAGGCACACTGCAACTGCATTTTTTAAATAGGTAAGTATCAAAAGCAATCCAAGTGTACCATGATATATGCTACCTAACAAAATTTACGAATAATGCCGGGCAACAGGAAAATTATAAGATACATAGGTAACTTTTCTTATATTTTCAAACACCAATGGGTCATCTGTTTTGATAAAGTTCTTTGTTAACGACCACTGCATACTCCAGCATTATTACTTACACCCACATAAATCTGTATATACTTCTTTGTACAATGTTTATGGTTTAGTTAAGTATGACGTCACACATGATGCGCCATTTCAAATACAATTGATTGTGGTTTGCAAAACACACACGCGAAAATACGAGTGGTTTGGATAACCATAACCATGGTATAAGTGTTAACTATGAAAAATTCGCCTTTAGTAACTCATTTTTGATAAAATTAAGAAAAGTCAAAATTTTACGATTTTAATAGTCCTCCATACTATATTGGTATGGTGGACTAAAAAAATTTGCAAGAGAAACTTTGCACGAGTAAGACAAGGAAAGCTGCCAGCGAAGACCATACTCTTGAAAGAGAAGAACGAATCACTAAATTGAGGTTAACCAGGCATCCACAGGCGACAAAAGTTGACAAGTCATTGAAAATGTTAATTAGCGGATTTATGTTGTCGCCTTCTGTAAAATGGTTGAAAAAGGAGTTCATTTACTACGTTTATACGCTATTAAAACCGCTTTTATATAGGAACGGTTTTTAACGTCATTAAATATCAGTTTAAAAATAAAACAAACAAAACAACTAAGTTAACAACATATTTTGCGGTAAAACCAAGGTTGAGTATTTCTATAGGTTGGAAGAAATGCGTCAACGCATTTTTAAAGTTTTTATTCCGACCCTAAAATAGGTTTTAAAGTAATAAACCGCTTTCTTAAATCGCTTTAAAATAAAATCGATTTAGTTCTTAAAACGGTTTTAGTGGTGTTTATACGAGAAAACTTTTAGACCGTCCTTATATAAAAACGCTTTAAGAGGCTCGTATAAACAAATTAAGTGCTAAAGTCGCGTAATGAAAAGTTCTAGAGCAACCAAATTTTGAAATTGGCTCTAAAATTCGCAGGAGACCGGCGCAATTTGATTGAGTTTTGTATATAAATCCAGTATTTTCGAAATTAAACTGTCAAACCTGACAGTTGATAAATATAAATGAAATTCCGCCATTCTTTATTTAAAAAGGTTTGCAAAATTTCGTGTTTCTAGCACACTCCATTTGGACTCTTATAGCGTTTTCGATTATTGGTCGAAACTTGATCTAGAGCGCTCCCAGATCAATCGGAAGACGATTTCGTTCGTTCATGACCGCTATAAAAATGTTTGATTTTTTTATTTGTTTCTAATTTAAATCACCATCAAAATGATCTTTTCAATGTAATTTTATCAAAATATTTTGCAAATAAATTAAGGGTAAATAAACAACTCAAATTCCCAAAACCCCATCAATATTTACAATTTTAGTTTAATTTTACGTAAAAATTAAATTTTAAGTGTTATTTTCTCAAAAAATGTAACATCAAATTTTGTATAAATAAACAATTTTAAACTTGGTTAACCCCCCCCCACCTCTACATTTGAGTCCATGTCCGCGCTTGTAAGCACCTGTTTCCTTGTATAAATTATATATTATATTTTTTTAATATTTATATATATATATATATATATTATTTATCTTTAACCCCCCTCCCCTTCAAAGCCAATTCCTAGGTGCGCCACTGGTTTAACCTCTCTCAGCCGGCGGCGCTGTAAATTTTATCAACACAGGATGTTTTTGAAGCTATCTATCTTCCTTTCTTTGGTTCGGTCGTTCGTATTACCAATCTATTGATTTTTTTACTCTCTTCGGCAACGTTCGCTACGTTAGCAACATAAAGCAGACGCTACACAGCGTATGGTAATAGACACTTAGGGTTGTAGTTACAATCTGGGGAATTGTTTTTAGCAACACTGTACAGAAAATCAATTTAGCTATGTCGACCGATTTTTTTGCAAAATTTTACGTCATTGAATTTGTTTTCCATGGCAACGCGGAGACTTTATTTATGTTTATCCACAGTGGGACACCAGAGATTTTTTTTTTAGCACCGGGTCAAAAATTTGGGGTTAGGTTGCTTATTTTGACTTTTAGCGTTCTGCGCCGCTAAAAAAGCAAGTATAATACTAAAATAAAAGAAAACCATTTATTGCTGAATTACCTGGTAAAAAAACGCTACCCAACTACGTATTAAAGTAACTGGGTGTAATTTTTAAGGTTGCATTTACATTTATAATTGAATTGGTGAATTGGAAACACTCCCGCTAGCTGATACCGACAACTGTTTAACTTAAAAGTATGCAGATTTAAAAATCGGCTACTGGCACTAGACGAAATAATCGTATTGTATTTTAAACAGGAGCGTCAACGACTAGCAAAAGAGTCTTTCCGACCTCTAAATGGAGCTTTACTGACCTGTTTTGTTAGTACTCAAGTATCCGTGTGTTTTTGAAATTGAGGTTCTAAAATCTATCCTTTGCACACCAAGATTTTACTAGTACACTTACGGATAACTATGCCTCAATAATTTAAATTTAAAAAAAAAATGGTTGATTCAAAATAATAACAAAATTATGTGGGGTTGTGGGGACCGAATGTTTCTATGCGAATTCCTAGTAATCCCAGCGAGCCAGTAAAGTTCTTTTGGTTCTTTGATAGCCTCGGGGTAATGCCCGCGCAGCGCTAGGCCTAGTGGTTTCATATTTGTTTTGGAACAATGTTTCTGAAAACACATTTTTGAAAGATAAACATAACCTCGAATGGTTTTCTGTCAGAAAACGTAAAAATACTCTTCTGTTCCACTGCGTCTCGATTTAAAGTTTGTTGACAAAACACCTGCAGTTACAATGGAATCGTATAAATTCTGCGATCTATCGGCCAACACTTGAACTGACCAAATTCAATGAAGTGTGATTCATTGATCGGTTTTCTTTTCCGGAGTGACAGGCTTTTAGAAAAAAGGAAACTTAGTTTTTATTTTTGTTAAAGCAAGGAAATATAAAAAGGAAAAATGTAATCCAGAGGAAATTGTGAGTATTTTTCTATTTTTTTCTTGTAAAACGGGTTGTTCTAAACCGCTATTATTTTGAGGCTTTTTGGATAGATGACAGCACCAGAGCTTTTATTAAGAAGAAAACTAATTGAGAATTTTCCCTGTGCACTCTGGCAAAAGATTAAAAAATTAAAAAATTAAAGAACAAGGCGTTGCCAGTTGTACTTTTTTTACTTAAAATCTGGGGAGAAACTATATCCTTAAAGCAAATATTTCAACGCATCGGTATCGGTATACGTAACGCGTTCAAAATAAATTCAAAATACACTACATTTTTGACATGTTCATGCCATGTTTCGAACGATGCCTGCTTCTTTGACGGGTGTGATGACAGAATCTTGTTGCGTATGTGGATGATGAAGGATGTACGTATCGTTACGGACCCACGAACATACGCAACGATTTCAATCAACAGTTCTGTCATCGCAACCTTCAAGGGGCATCGTTCGAAACATCGCATAAAAATGACTTTCTTTCGAACGCGTTATGTATACCGATACCGATGCGTTGAAATGTTTACTTTAAGTGTCTAATGTCTGATCTGAACGTTATACATGCCGTAAACGTGACGTTGGTGAAAAAGCTCAACGCAAGACCGCAGAGGTGGGGTTCTAATATCCGTATTTGAGCGAAAGTCTTTTTTTTACAGATAAGAAAAAAAACATAATAATACGCTGTATTCCACGTCTACGAGTACCAACCAAACTGCCTAATATTTAAAGGCGCAATTACACAGACGAACATGCTCAAATAAAAGCTCGTGCAAAAGATCTAAAATTTTTTGCGTGAACATTTTTGTGAGCTTTTCTTTGAGCATTTTGTTCGGGTAAATTTTTGAGCAAATTATTGCTATCTGTTTTGGAAACATATTTTTAAAGATGAGAATAAATAAAATTTCACATCAGTGATCAGTGATCTCAATTCTTTAAAAAAATGGAACACCAACTTTTATTTTAAATTTTTGTAAAAAAAAGCCGACGGCAAGCGAAACATTATTCTTGGCTATCAGTTTTGTCAGATGGATTAGTGTTACTTACAATATTTTTTTCTTAGGGGTTTTCCCGGATTTTTTTGCCCGGGGGTTTTTTTGGGATTTTCTTGCAAGTTTTTTTTATTTCCAAGGGTTTTTTCTTAAATTCAAAAAACAACCCAGGAAAATTTTTCTTTTCCAAAAAAATTGCACTTTTAAGCGGTAATCCGCGCCTCACGATTATGAGGACTGGTGGGGAGGGGATTTTTTTTTAAATATATTTTTGTAACTTTACTTTACCCTTAGCTTTGATTGTTTTTTTTTTTAATTCCTCACACCAGATTTACCTAGTTAGTTTAAGATGAAGATAGATATTTACTGTCAATTTAATGTAATAATCAAGGTCGATTACTGACACTGAACAAACAATATGCAAAGGAGCAACATTCCTATTCAGAAGTCTAGTCTATTACTGCTAAATTATATTTTTTTAGATAAGGGTCGGGGTCGTAGGGTTGTAAAAGTGGTTAATAAACGGGTATTATTTAGACCGAATGTGCTTTTGTTCATATATTTGAGATTTAATAAAATATATATAGGTTTTTTAATTTGACTTAATTATTATTGTATTGTGTTTTAAACTAGGAAGTAAAATAAAGAGATATTCTTTTAAACGTAAATTTTTATCATAACATTTTACAGGCAACAGCAATAAATAAGTGCCAATTATTATTTTTTAATTCTCGTTTTTTTACAACCCCAAAAAAGTTACAAGTATACTGGCTTATCCCTTATAAAAATTGAAGTTGCTTATGAGGTAAAATGTGAATTTCGACATCAAATCGTTTTTCCGTCGGAAAGCACTTAATTAAAAATACCTTGTTTTAAAACTTAGTCTTTCTATTTTCAGTTAAGTTCAATGAATTCCCATAAAACTATAAAATTTAAATTTGTAAGAAATTTCTATACCAACATTTCTTCAAACAAATTTTGCTTAACATTCTCTCCAAAATTTCCGTGAGTCTTTTTGTACGAGATTTTGCTCGAACTTTTTTTTGAACATTTTGCTCAAGAGGCTCGTGTAAATGTTTGTCGGCATTTCAACATCAAAGGAAAGTTTGTCTGTGTAAATGCGCCTTAAAAGGGCACTGAAGCAATTAGAGCTAACCGGCTTCATAGTTGTGCCGACGGCGTTGTAAATGTTATGAACGCAGTTGTTTTTCTGAAGTTCACTGCTTAAAGAAGCCCTATAATAAAACGGAGGCGGAAAGAGATAAAGAATTTACAACGTTGGGTTGCGGTATCCGCATTCGGCTTTGAGTCTATTCTTGGCGTTCATAAAACGAATCCCTTTCAATTAATTTTTGGCCCAACCCTTAAGCACTTTTGATGTGGCCAAATACCGCATTAAAATTTATATGCGCACTAATAGTCTCCAAATATAAAATAAGTCAACACGATATTGAGGTGCATTTTTGTGCAAATTAGAATTTGCACAAAAAGGCGGCGATTAATTGCTCATTTTAAGTTGACGTCACACCTATACATCACGTGACCCCTGGAGGACAAGCAAACCTTTATCTGCTTATGCCTTTGGCACACTGACAATTGAGTCGTATAACATAAAAACTCGACAAGCTACATCACTAAATTGGGAATTTAGGGATCTAGGAATAAAAAAACTCTGAGATTAGAACATTTAAATATGAGGATAATTTTAAGATCCGATAAATCAAAGAGGCAGACAGCAGAGTTACGTACCAGGTACGTACCTCGTACCTAACCGTCGGACGAAAAGAACGTACCTAGTACCGTAGATAGAGGAAATACTGAAGATAGGTAACCTTACGGGCTAAAATGTTAGCAAAAATTTCGTTCGTGGATAACATCAACACAACACATCAACCCAGTGCATTTCGCCGCAGCGAAATCTGTAAGCATAGAAGACATAATCAATTTTCCTTTGCAATCTGTAATAACTCTCCAATGTTTCACTTGACTTCGTATAGGTGGCGCTATTAACTTAGCATTAACATTCCTCCTGCGCTAGATAGTGTAGAAAATAGAAATATCACTGCCATTGTTTAGATTTGGTGGAAATCGAACCGTATATCATTGAATTTAACTTTTTATGACGACATAGAGAATATTCTTCTTGTTCTTATCAGTACTTTTTTAGTGTTAGAAAAAAAAAGATGATCTTGTTGATTTTGTGATTTTTGAAACAAAAACAGTTTTATTCTTGTGATTTATTAACGCTTACAGGTAAGTGTTCCTTATTTTGCATGTTTTTGTTTTATAGTAACAAAAAACTGTTGGTAAATGTTTTCTCGGTAATTATGCAGTATACGGTTTTCTGCCATTTTTGATTTTTTATGAAAAATTCTTTATGGGGGCACCTATACTAGGGTCCCTAGGACCCCAAATCCGCCTGCGCCCGATTTTTTTTAAGAGAAAAAAGGGTGCCCGGGGGGGGGGGGTTGTAATGTTTTTCTGATTGTTTTGGGTTGGGTTGGGTTGGACTGTGTTGGATTGGGTGGTTTTAGTGAAAAAAAAAATAAAAAAAAAACATAAAAAAAATAAAAAAAAAACAACCGGCGCAGGCGGATTTGGGGTCCTAGGGACTCTAGTAGGCGCAACCATAAAGAATTTTTCATAAAAAATCAAAAATGGCAGAAAACCGTATACTGCATAATTACCGTTTTTTCGCATTAATAATTAAGTAGGTAGGAACTATTTAAAAAAAAAACATCGGGCAGTTCGGGAATTTCCTAGAAAATTTCAGTTATAAACAAAAAATTAAATATAAATAAATTTGGCTTAAGATATTTTAGCATAATTAAAGGGGTAACGTTTTTGTTTAAGAAATTTTTATGCCAAGATTTTGTTCCCATTGTATAGCCTTCTTTCCAAACTTTCGATTTTTAGAATAAAACACTCAGTTTTCTCAAGTTTTCACTTTTTTTTTAGCTTCAAAAAAGTACTGCAATAAAACCATTTTTCTCTGTTAAAATGAAAAATATTTAAGGTTGTTGAAGAGAGACAGCAGGCTATTAAAAAGTATTTTAGAGAAAGATGGAAATAATTTAAGGCAATTGTTTACTAAAAATTTCTGTTTTGTCATCTGTCTGTCATCTTGAGTGTTTTTTTTATCCAAAAAACGACAAAAATCAGTCACAAATAAGTCATAAGGTGGTATTAATTTCTTTCAATCAAAGTTCTTTATAGTGTTTAAAATTACAAAAAAACGTGTATATAAGTGTATTTTAGCACATCTTAAAATAATTGAACAGGTATTTAACTAAATTATTTCCAGGTTCATCATGGTAGATTAAATTTGAAAACAAATTGTTGTTAAGTTAAAATAAAAAAGCATATTTAAAAAAATTAAATACAATAAATACCTATAATAGAAATAAGATTATAGCATTTATTATATTTATGCTCATCAACTAATATAATATATAACAAAATATTTTTGCAATGCTTAAATGCGACACTCTTGTATCCCAAAACTAAATTTTTGGAAAAAAAGGAACTTTTAATCCAAATAGCTACTGTCATAGGGAGGAGAATTTATAATAAAATGGCAAAATAAAAATCATATGCACGACACCACTAAAGATGACAGATGACAACTAAAATTTTTAGTACACAATTGCCTTAATATTTTTGCACTTTACTAAATTATCTCTCCATCTACCTCTAAAATTCTGACCTCTCTCATTAAATATTTTTCATTTTAGCAGAGGAAAGATGTTTTTGCAGTACTTTTTTTAACGCTAAAAAACCGGTGAAGGCTTGAAAAATTTGAGTGTTTTATTCGAGGTTTTTTTCATAATATTGTATTGTCATCGGATCTACTTTGCTGTGCCAAATTTGACTAAAATCGGTTCACGGGAAGTGTGTCAATGAATTTAGCCCCTTATTTTTAAACCTTAACCACCCCCTACCCACCAATTTTTTTTTCATAATATTGTATTATCATCCGAACTACACTACTGTGCCAAATTTTATTAAAATCGGTTTACGGGAAGTGTGTCAAAAACGAATCGCAAAATTTGATAGTCAGGCAGACTGTAAAGTTAAATATAATCGTTTAATAATAATAAAAACTGTCTTGCTTCATTCAGCATATTCATGAATTTATATTATGATCTCTCTATCAGCTCCCATTCCCTTGGCAACAAGTTCATTCATTTACGCCACTGATAAACCGGTATTCAGCAAAGAATCAAAAACTTGCGGTAATTCCCCTTTCATGGCTTGGCTGGCTGTTCGGATACCGTCGGCTTTCGTCGGATATTAGCATGTATCCTCGTTGCCAGCACTACCTATTTATTGCGGTCTCCGCTAGCGCCCTCTAACAGTTACTCGGCAAAACAAAATTTTTGGTTTCCATACTTTCCGCAAGGTAAATGGGGGGCACCACTTGCCTGATCAGGGTTTATAACGAGTGGAAGTGCAACGGACTATTCTCACTTCCACTTATCAGTTACATATCTTAAGTATTTTCTATCTACGCTAGTACGTAAGCTAACTCCATTGTACGTACTAAGGACGTACATATTACGTGCAATTTTCAACGCTGTGTACACCCGTTTTATGTCCCGCGGTAGATCAACGTGAATTGGATATAAAAGAAATAACAAAATAATTTTTTTTTGTCCGGGGAGGAGGGGGGCGATTTTAAAGCCCAAAAACGGAAAGTTAGAAGTGAGAGAAATGTTATTAACTACGTCCAATTAATAACAATTTAAAAACGTATAGTAAGTAAGTACAAAAAAAGAACTAAATTCACTTTTGTACGTACACCGTACGTATCTAGTAAGTCCCAAGACGTAAAGACGATACATTACGATGGACGTGTACGTCTGTCTGAGACAGCACAGTTTAAACCGAAAAAACCAACAACCGCGTATTTATTGGACGTCAATTTCTGTGTTACATTACATTAGACCATAAAGAAATCCATGGATTAATTGTCTCAAATCCGCAAATAGAGAAAGATGTCGAGGTAAAAGCGTTTCAAAATTTGTGAGGTTATGTTATCTCTAAATGATAGATCTTTATTTTTTTTTTGAAAATGATAATTTTTGTGCAGTGATTGCGCTCCAAAAGTCGAAGTAGAGGCAGAAAAGTTTGAATTATCTCCACTATAAATGAGGTTATGTAGAAAAATCACGTGACCTAAATTGATCAATAGGAAAGAACAAAAATGGGGGTAAATAATATATATATCTTCTTTTTGTTGGTATATGAGCAGGTGCAAAAGCCCAAAACAATTTTCAAAATGGATCTTAAATTTCCCTAAATTAACCTAATAAACGTATGCCTCAGTGATTTACACCCCTGTGTACCGGAATGCAGCGTTATAACACATTTAAAACCACATGCAATTCCAATCGAAAAAAAATACATATCTGCTTATACTACATTGGCGAAGCTAGAAATCGTCTCTAGGGAGGGGGGGTACGTACATTTGAATCACCCATATATCTATTCAATATCTATTAAATTTACACCCTTCCAATAAATGCACGAAGTTGTAAGCAAGCTGTCCCTCTACTTTCTTTCTTATTTATCTCCCTTTTTCTCTCTGTTATCTCATTTGTCTTGGTAACGCTGTTCTGCACATGCGCCGCGCCAGCTTCATCAGACCCGAAGCCACGAAGGCAACCGATCATTTTTGTTTGACAGAAAGGATTCGGCATGTGTCATTTATTTGTTTACTTTTCTCAAAAATCCTGTATTTTTGTATTTTTCTCGAAAAAAAAATAAATGTGTCCCACTGAGGAAACATAATCTCGTTGATGTTTACCTGCAGATTTCGAAAACAAGAAGAGCTACCCAATGAGCATTTTTGTCCATATAAAAGTTACAGCAAATGATATAAAACCTTCACAAAATAACCAAAAGTTATATTATTTAGTGTTGGTGATAATTTTATAACTCTAATATATCTCTTAAATGAGTAAAAAAGACTTGAAAAACAACTGTTCAACACCAGCTTATAAAAATTTATGGTACATAGTAATGGATAGAAAAACAACATATAGATTTTATAAAACTTCCTTATGAGCCCTCAAGTATAGAAATTATTATAAAAAGGTTTTAAAACTGTTCTAACAACACTACATAACAAATTAAAGGTTTTTATGGATTTAGAAATATAGATTTTCCATCTTTCTTCCCTTTGCTTGTTATGTATTATTATTTTTCTTTTTACAATAAAAAAATTTATAAAATGGTGTTTAGCAATCTTCTAAAATAAATAAAAATGAAAGTGAGATAAGTTGAAGCAGGAATATGAATCCTACTCTGAAAATCAGCTGCGGTCCCGTGTGTACTGTATAGTTTTCGAATACACTCACGTAAATTTCATGGGCTCCAAAAATACTTGAGAAAACGGGAAAAAAAATGTTCATTTAAATATCAGTTTTTTTTTTCATACGCGTTTTTTTCTTTCTGGGACAAATATTGAATTTTGTATGTTGTTCTTAACCCTAACAAGCAATATTTCGATTGAAACAAATGTTGAAACCCCATAAATAACATTTTTATTTAGGCCAAAAACCTATTTTTGTAATCCAAAATGGAGAAAATTTCCGACAATTCTATAAAAAAAAACCTCGACAAACACTATTTTATGATCCTTTTAAAAAATGATGCTACTTGGAACAAAGGGCTGCAGATGGCGCAGTGTTGAACACTGATGGTCCGTTTCTGCGAGCTTAACATAGTTACCATTGTTCTCTTTTCCTAAATGCATTCCTCGAGAAATCCAGCATACTACACATACCAGGAAAAATAGCCGCCTCCACACACTTCAAGCCCGCATAACTGTCAGAGGTAACTATCTCAAGAATATAGTTAGATTGCGGGGCCGAAGGGTGTACAGGCGAGTATTTTCCGGGGTGTTCACATTTGCCGCCGACCAGCAGTATCAGCGTATGCGCTCGACGTTTCACGCTGCGTTTTTGCGACCTTAACACGGTTACTATATTGTTCTCTTTTTCTAAAACACGGTTCCCATCTATGCGTTTCTCATTCGTGGGTCCCCCGAATCAAAACACGTATCACGTGGTCTAAGCGAGATTTGCCTATACAAGTTCATGTCGGACCACGTGATGAGTTTTTTGAGTCAGGGTGACTGCGCATGGGAAACGCTGGTGGGAATGGGGTGTAAATTGCATTCGATCCCGATATCTGTCATCGGCAACTATCTCAAGAAGATTTGGATCTCTTATCTTTCTCAGATTGATGTAATTAAAACAAGTTAATAATGGTATGGTATCCCGCAAAAACGCGCCTTTTGATGTCGCAAAAACGCTCCTTTTGATTTCGCAAAAACGCGCCTTTTGATGTCACAAAATTAACCTTAAAAAATCTTGTTTATTTTGTTATTATAATTGCCAAAATAAATTAAAATTATTTTTTTTGTTCTAAAAACAGTTGTATTATAATCACTATATAAAGAAATTAATAACAACATTATAGAAAAAAACCTTATGGGCAAAAAAGGTTTATGAATGAGTTCATAAGAATATTAGACACCAATTTATATAACTATTGTGTGTGAGTTCCCAAGTTCTCTCGAAATATTTTCATTCTTATCTTATATAAATTTGTTGTTGGTTAATTAAGTTTTATAAGTGGGTTGATAGCAACATTTTAAAAACCAATCTATTATATATCTTTAATTTATAGTTACTTACGGTTTTATAGGTGGATTGACAGAAAGATTTCAAACACCAATTTATATAACTTTTGTTACTGATGACTTATATTTTTATAAATATGTTGGTGTAAACATTGCTAACACCAATTTATATAACATTTGAACCGATGACTATGTTGAAAAAACTGTCCAGAAGTACAGCATGAGTAAGGGAGGTATTCATAAGTCGTTCTTCATGGCTTCTTCCTTCGCCCATAAGAATTTACATTTCCCAAGAAAGAAGAGAGCTTTGGGTACGACTATGAATACGGCATGGAAGTAATTACTTCCGTGGAATTCGGCTGACTTTCTCGAGCCGAAGTTGAGGTATGAATTTATTATTTTAAGTGTTACACCGCAACGCGTTCTTTTTGTATTCGATGGAACAACGACATTTCATCACTGCTAATCCTCAATCATCATCAAACCCATCTGTCAACCGAATGTTGGCACCGATGTTCCACCGCTGTCAAAAAAATGTTGAATTTAGAAACTCGCCCGTTGTGTATTCTTGAAAGTCATACGATCCGGTCTTTCTCTCGTGCGATGGTAGTTTAGGAAGCAAAACATTTAAAACAAAAATCTCTTTATTGCGCAAGCGTTACTAGATTGGACGCTGTTCCCCGGTTTCAGATCCGCAAGATCGGATCATCGCTCAAGAATATAACGTTTTCGTCCCATGTGATCATTCGCCATAGATCTATGCCGCTCTCTGTTTGAGAATATACGTCCAGATGTTATCGCTCCTCTTTCGTTGTCTGATGTTCTCCATAAACACAGCATATTTTTAATTTTTATCAGAAAAAAAACGCGCAGTGAAAACCCGGAATCAAAACAATTAAATGACAAAAATGACATCGCCTCGATTGAAGACGTATGACGTGGCCGCGAAGCCGGCCGAAAACCCTCGGACCGATAAATTTTCGCGCTTGTGCAAAATGTCGGAGCTAAACCAATGACAAGTTTGGTCTGGGTAAGGCGGGAACCCACAAAAAAACCGAATTTCCAAAAACCGGAACACAATTTAACAGAAAATAAAACGTCCGAAATGAAATATGAACAAAAGTAAAACGCCCAGAAAATAATGGATACGAATATAATTTTATAAAATTTTAATTTACTCGATCCTTAAAAGACACGAATATAATTTAACCGATTATAATTTTCCCGAATCTTGAAATATCAGAATTAAAAAAGTATCGCAAATACTTTAATAGAAACGAAAAACACCCGAACCACAAATTGATAGAAAATAATATGCCCGATCCTTAAATGAGCCGAAGCACAATTCATCCGAATCGCTATTGGACATGCGTCAAATTTAAATCTCTAGAGCGTCGTAGGCCCTGGATTGCGACGTTGACAAGTTTATCTATTTGGAAGATGACCCGGGGATTTCTTTTTATTAAACGATTTTATTTAACTTCACAGTTTTTGGCGGTCCAACTGTCTATCAAATCTTGCGATTTATTTTTGACACACTTCCCGTGAACCGATTTTAATATTATGATAAATTTGAGGGTAGGGGGTGGTTGAGGGATGTAAAGGGGTAAATGCCGTAAGCCTGGCAACATAGCAATTGAATTCGTGGCTATCGGTTCAAATCATTTTCGGACAGATTGAGGTTCATGTATTTTGTGGTTCGGAATTATTATGTTTCTATAAAAATATGTTTTGTTTAAATTTCATGATGGGTTTATACAGAAAAATAAGATAAGATAAGACATCAACTAAGACATAACATAAAATGAAATAAGAGTTGACCTTATGACAAACCCTGTTGGTGTTTATACAGAAAAATAACATAAAATAACATAACATGAGACATAAATCCCAACTTTTATCTTTTTATGTTATGTTATGTGAAATCACATTTCGCGCACTTTTTTTTTAAATGTTTGGATATTATTTTTGTTTAAAGAAAATAAGTTTTACGCAAAAAAGTTAATCAAAACATCCGACTTTGACATTTAAATATTAATAATAATGTTGCAGTAAATTGGGGCTCAGTTATCTTATGTCATGTTAGTTCCAGTATAAATAGCCATTTTTCTTATGTTATCTTATGTTATGTCATGCTATGTCTTAACTTATCTTATTTTCGGACCCATTATTTTATTTTCTTTTAAATTCTGACAAATTATGTTTCTGCCAAATTTGGTTTCGGGTTTTTTTTATAGGGACCTGGTAAGGTGCATATTTAAGCTAAATAGATATATGGAATCACCCGTTATACACTTTAAAGTGTTCACAAGTTGATGTAATTGCGGTCCCTTGGGCTTGCTGGTTTATGAATGGTCTAATTTTAAGACCAACGTGTCAGGTTTAACCCACGATTTATCTTTCCGCTATGATCTATTACGCTAATATTATAGCCTTAGTATGCAGTTTATTGTTATATTACCCCTCTGTATACAAGGAGCAAATACAGTGCGGACGTAAAAAATCTTTGTGCCCCCTGCTAACTCTTGAGCAGATTGAGGTATCGACTTCAAATATTTTTTATAAGCGTCATATTGACTTGTTACAAACTTCTTAATTTTAAAAGGAAATGGGGGTCGAGTGATACCTTGTTTAAAAGTTATTTTAACACCCTATTGAAAATATTAAATATTTAAAAAGAAGACGGTGTACCACTCACAGAGTTATGAGTATTTTCGAGTATAGTTTTGCTACCTCCTCTAACTTTTGGACTAATTGAGGTATTGATTAAAGCTATAAGGTCACTAAAATAAATTTTAAATAGAAAAAGGGGTCGAGTGACAACTCGTTTGAACGGTATTTTAATTAATTATATAAATTATTAAACTTTTTTAAAAACGGATTAGTACTTACAAAGTAATGAGTATTTTCGATTATAGGTCGTGCTTTACTTTAGAAGATGTTCAAAATGCTCCCCCATTAACTTTCCAACCAGGTATATTAATCAATATGAAAAACTTTCAGTTGTTACTGACCTTACGCCAAAAAGTAGTAACATTGTTATCATTAAATATGTTTTTTATTTAAAGTCAATAACAGAATTCGTTTAAAAGTAAGGGTGGTGCGCAAACTATAGTCGAAAATACTCATAAATCTGTAAGTGGTAAACCGATTTAAAAAAATAAAATTTTAAATAGAGAATTAACAGACTTTTTAAACAAGGTATCACTCGACCCCCCTTTTTATTTAAAATTTTAAAGTAGTTGGTGACCTTGTAGTCAATATGACCCTTACGGAAAATATTTGAAAAAGTTGCAAAAAGTGTTATCATTAAACATGTATTTTATTTGAAGTCGATACCTCAATCTGCTTAAGAGTTAGCAAGCGGGAGGAACTTTTACATCCATACTGTATATATATGTACGTGTTTAGCGCCTCAGAAAGCTTTCCTTGATAATTAGAATCTAGAGAAATAATTTTAGCAACATTACCATAAAACGCCAATAAATCGACCAACATTGTTCTCAACTAAAAAGCCAGTTAACTCCTATCTCTTCAGTAGCCTTTAGCCCACTGTTGCCGCCATTTTTATAACAAAATTGATACTTAAAACATGGATTTTCTGTCAGTTTGGTGTCAAAATGGTCGCGATACCCACATAACAATGAAAGAGTATCATTTGAGCAGGTTCTTTTGAGTACATCTTTAAAACATGCAAAGAATATATCAATTTTAAAACGTTTTTTGGTCCGTTTAGCGCACATGCTATTATGGTACCGTAAAAGAACATTTAAAGATTGTTATTCTAGTATGTCCTAAGCATACACTAATAAAATACCATTAAAGAAGGTTACTTTTAGGACATCTTTAGCATATTCAAAGTATATACCAATTATGAAATAAGTTAAAAATAATTAATTCTCTGATTAAGCTTTAATCGTGATCAACACTTTTCAGTCGACCTATAAAAATCCACCAAAACGCTTATATTTCGCGTGTTTGTTTTTATTTCCTTTTTATTAGGGTTTATTGTGATTGGACATGGTTTTTACAGCTCAAAAATATATATAGTTATACTGGTTTTGCCCTACTATAGATTTAGTACATGCCAATCATCTGATCAGAATATTTATTAGCACATCCTAAGAACCTATGATTAGTGCGGAACGTAATCTATTCTTAGCACATGCTTAGGTTGTTCCAATGCTAATTTAGAACATCCTTAGCATATCCTTTTTCTTCTAGAGGATATTCTATGCATATGCTAAGGATGACAAATTGCTATGTGGGCACTAGGCCAAGGGATACTAAAATGATAAAGAGTTAACTGGCTTTTTAGTTGAGACGGTGTTGGCTCGACTATGAATACCGCTTTGGCCCAAGGAGTCCTTAAGGCACCGAATTACACACGGCCCCCCCTCCCAGAGACCATAATAATCGATTTCAAATCACCAATAAAATGGTAATCTAAGACTATTCTGTTACTCAAGTCCCCCGTCCCCCTCGCCCTCCCCCAGGAACAATTACTGCATGCGCCAATGGTTAAGAATGCCTTGTTCCTTGAAGGAAGGACTATGAATTCGGCCCAAGATAAAACTTGTGGAAAAACTCGCTTGGAAACCGTCACTCGGGTATCGTAGTTGGGAGTTGTAGGAAAGCTCGTGTGAAAAACGTCGCTCCGTATTGTTTCAGAGCACGCTATTGGGCGAAACCATCACGTGACCGAACTCGCTAATACGCATGCTACGGCAAACTTGACCGTCTTTTACAGTAGGACTCGCACAGTGGTCGATTTATGTAAAAACGCTGATATTAAGAAAAACTTCCATAAATAAATAATTCTTATTAAGCTGATGCACAGGATGATCGTGTGAATTTTCACATTTATCTTAAGACATTTTTAAGAGGTAAAAGATATAAATTTATTAATTAGCTAAATTTGTGATGGTGGTGTGAGGGGGGATCTACGAAAGACATGTAGATTGAAAGACGATTGGAGCTTGAATGGGTTTTATTTAGCCAAAAATGTTGGGATGTCAAATACAGTTTGAATGTAGCACTGACGGTCACGTGATTATTTAAAAGTGTCCAGTCACGTGATAATTTTGGTTACAGTTAAAGTCACATGATATTT
Source organism: Oxystoma pomonae (assembly GCA_963921995.1). NCBI lineage: Eukaryota > Metazoa > Arthropoda > Insecta > Coleoptera > Brentidae > Oxystoma > Oxystoma pomonae. The sequence continues at coordinate 83,371,052 of OY998169.1, read as the reverse complement.
TAATTTTAAGCTCACTTCATAAAATTAAACTAAAAATTTTGGCCAATTCAGAATGTATCTAAATTTGCCCCTATATGGTTGTCCAGATACTAGGCGAATAGTTGGCCAAAGAATAAACTATGCTTTTTTACGAGTTTGACATTACGTATCAGTATTCAACATCAAATTTCAAATAGAAGACCCAGAGTATGATAGTATTCAACTGTTGATATCTCGAAAACAGTTGAAGATCGACATAGGGTGCTTAGAATTTTAAAACAGAATGCAAAAATGCAATAATATACTGGGTTTGAAAGTTTGAGACAATGATGTGTTTGAAATTAACTCTGTGTTTCGGACTTCCATTGTCTATATTTTATTTATACACGACGTTTCGATCAGTACAATCTCTGATCGTCTTCAGGTGCAAACTACTAGTAGTAAGTAGTTTGCACCTGAAGACGATCAGAGATTGTACTGATCGAAACGTCGTGTATAAATAAAATATAGACAATGGAAGTCCGAAACACAGAGTTAATTTCAATATACTGGGTATTTCATTTGGAAGTTTCGGTTGGCATTTTTTTTAATTACCCTATATACATAAAAATATTCTAGTATACTGTAACATTTATATATTGTGTCAATTACTTTAAAGTAAATTTGATTGTTCTAAACTAACATTTTTAGTTTAATTTTGTGAAGTGAGCTTAACATTAAAATATCTTGTGACTTTAACTGTCACCAAAATTATCACGTGACTGGAGACTTTTAAATAGTCAATTGACCATCAGTGCTATATTCAAAATGTATTTGAAATCCGAACATTTTTGGCTAAATAAAACCCATTCAAGCTCCAACCGTCTTTCAATCTACATGTCCTTCGTAGATCCCCCTCACACCAGCATCCTAAATTTAGCTAATTAATAAATATATATGTTTTACCTCTTAAAAATGCCTTAAGATAAATGTGAAAATTTACACGATCATCCTGTGTATCAGCTAAATAAGAATTATTTATTTATGGAAGTTTTTTTTATTATCCGTGTTTTTACAAAAATCGACCCCTGTGCGAGTCCTACTCTAAAAGACGGTCAAGTTTGCCGTAGCATGCGCATTAGCGAGTTCGGTCACGTGATGGTTTCGTTCAATAGCGTGCTCTGAAATAATACGTTTTTCACACGAGCTTTCCTACAACTCCTTACTACTGGGTCTAGTCGAGAGAACGGCTTCGCTCAAAAATTGTTGTTCGAGGCAGCTCTGCGCGTACCCATAATAGTTTGGTGATTATTCGATCGTCTCGTCACTGTTTTCATTAGATGAAACAACTTTTCTTCTCTCAGGCGCACGATCACTTCCTATGACTTCCAGAATCGGTACCCAGGGTTGCATTCAGATTGAAGAGTCCGGTTGAAGTCCAGCGCAGAGCGTTTCTCGATAAAGAGTGCACTCCGAGTGTGCCCGGCGATTCGTCCAATATGAACGGACAAGAGTCATTATCATAACCTCACTCTTAAGATTTTAAAGTATTTTGTAATTATGGAAGAAGTAATAGTAAATTAGTTTATAAATGAAGAACTACTTCACCACTTTTTCACTTACTTCACCACTCTTTAGTTATACTGGTTTTGCGCGTCCAAAACCAAATTATGGGAATGTGTACTGATTCTTTCCATTGCCAAAAACTAGACTTCAAATTTAAAAAACAAAAATACAAAAAATATTGTCTCTGAAATAATGTTAGAAATGGTTCTGCATTTGACCTGCGCATACAGGACAAATTTTATCAACCTATTTCGTGGGGTGCGAAAGTGCGCGTTTGGGTAGCGTCCGGTAAAAATCTTCCGAGAATCTGAAAAGCCGGGTAAATTTTAACCAGAGCAATTTGAATGTCCAGGGCGCGCCCGGGCGTCACCCGACGTCGCACCCCAGAACCAGCACCCAGAAGTCGTTGTGAGAAGACTAGATGGTAACTTTTGAAAAATTAATCAGTGGCGCACCGAGGGGGGAGGGGGTTGGTGGTAAATTCCTGCAATTTCATACATCTTTTTTAAATAAACAAGTCAAATTCCCAAAACCACAACAATATTTACGATTTCAGCTTATTTTTAAGCCAAAAATTGCATTTTAAGTGTTATTTTTTTAAAAAATTTTGCCTGCAGCGCATTGAAGCATAATTTTTACATCAAATTTGAGCCCAAGTCCGCGCATGTAAGCACCTTGTATCACTTAATTATGGTCACATTTTTATTTAAAATTAAGTTTTTTTTATTATTTATCCTTAAAAACCCCCTCCGAAGTCAATCCCTGGGTGCGCCACTGAATTAATAGACGTAAAATTTCACAAAAATAAAATGTCAGCCTGTATGTACCCTAAAAAAAGTATGAAAAGTACAAAACCTATTTTGTAAAAATTACCTAACTCATTTCATAAGTTTACACCTTTCTTTTACTGCTAATTGTAAAAATTTTACACCGTAATAATTGTCCTTTTTCTATAATACCAAATGACCAACAATAAGTTCTTTAATGTTGCAAATTCTTTTTAACAGTGTATGCTTGACCTAGAAAGTGCCCGTCAGGTCCAACTTACGACGCTTTGCCTTTCAGTTTGCCAACTTTTGGATCTGGAAATGGTGTAGGAGAAGCCAAAGCAAAAAGAAAATTTCCTTTTTACAGAATTGCACCTTTTCTATTAAAATAACAAAAGCAGAACAAAACAAACGTGCCTACAAACAACTTCAATAAACAAATTTTTTTTTATTTATTTTTTTACATTTTGTAAAATTATGTAAAATCTTGACGCTAAAATTTAGGTAATATGAATATGTAACCGTAGACAGGAAGACATTTTCTACCTACAGTACAACATTTTACTTTTAAACCATTCCTTTCGTTTTAATTATTCTCATGCCGTTAAACGATGCAGTGTTCCAATTTACATCATTGCTCTGATTTCACTCTTAAACCCACCGTTGTTTGATCAGTGCCACAGTGAAAAAAAAGGATATCTTACCTAAAGAAAAATTCTCTTGAATAGGATCAACCCCCCTGTGTCCTTGATTAAAGACCATTTTTCTGTTGGAACAAGAAAAACTCTCTTGTTGCAAAAAACAAAAGATCTTGGGTGGAAATAACGAAAATTCAAACTTGGATGAGCATCCCACAAGGAACACACAAAAGATCAAAGCGAAAAGATAAATGGTTAAACGATGTTTCGCCCTGGGTAACCAGCGTGGGCTCATCAGTAGTTTCACTGGTCACCCTCCACTATACATCATTAAATACCATCATAAACTTTAATTTCCAACCTTGAACCACTCACAAATAGGCATCGTTCCGCACTGGTACTTACTTATCCAAGTTACCTGATACGAATTCGTCCTGGCGTGTTAATATTTCCAGTAGGATTATGCTCCTAAGGCAATTAAAACAAAGAAGAAGGTAAAAAACCTCCAAATCAGTTACTTCAACCGAAAAGAAACTAAAAAACAAAAGATCAAAAGATCTTGGGTGGAAATAACGAAAATTCAAACTTGGATGAGCATCCCACAAAGAACACACAAAAGATCAAAGCGAAAAGAGAAATGGTTAAACGATGTTTTGCCCTGGGTAACCAGCGTGGGCTCATCAGTAGTTTCACTGGTCACCCTCCACTATACATCATTAAATACCATCATAAACTTTGAAACTATTGATGAGCCCACGCTGGTTACCCAGGGCGAAACATCGTTTAACCATTTCTCTTTTCGCTTTGATCTTTTGTGTTTTCCTTGTGGGATGTTCAATCAAGTTTGAATTTTCGTTATTTCCACCCAAGATCTTTTGATCTTTTGTTTTTTAGTTTCTTTTCGGTTGAAGTAACTGATTTGGAGGTTTTTTACCTTCTTCTTTGTTTCTCTTGTTGCAGGCAATTTCTTTTTGATTCAAAATAATTATGATCTTGAAACAAGGACACTATTCAAGAGAATTTCTCAGGACCCAAGTAATCCTTTTTTTAGTGCGTAGTTTGTTCTCAGATCTATCTTAAAGACAGAAAACAACCTTTGGCAACGCCTTCTTCCACAGTTTTTGAAACGTGCCCAGGAAAAATTAAACATCAGAATTGGCTAAAATTTTGCAGAAAAAATGAATTATGGATAATGTCGTTGCCCATTATTGTTTTTGTTTCGATAAAAGAAAGTTCTGGCGCTGTCATCTTTCTCCAAGATTTCAAACTATAAGTTCGGTTTAGAAGAAACCCGATATTAAAAACATTGAAGAATTAACAACAATTTTCTGTGGATTACATCCCAAGTAATATTTTTCCCCCCTAACCACATTCTGACCAAAATTAACGTTAAATTTGGTGCTCGCCTTAGTCATTTTGGCAACGACGAGTTTTAGACGTTTTAACAACGGCAACTACGTGTACGACCTCCATTAAATACCGACGTTGTTGAAAGGTTTTCACGACGAACTTAGAAACGTTATCTAATTAACTCGGCTAGAGGCAAAAAGTTTTTAAGTCGTTTAAAAAACGTTTAGGCAAAACGTATTTAGAGGTTGTTGTTTTTATTAAAAAAAACAACTTTGACAGATGCTGATATGTCGCTAATGCTGGGTCCACAGTTTCACTTTTTTCCGCTCATTTTTATTTCTCTCTTTGTTGATAAGCGTGAGAGGGAAAAAAATATGAAAAAGAGCGAAATATAAGTGAGTGGCAAGAAGTGAACTTGGTCAATATTGTCAGAAACGATTATATTGGGAAAGTGGTGCAGCACCAGAATATATCTGATCTTTGTGTGTAAAATACCTCTAAATATACGACGCCGCTATTTTTAACGATTTACGACTTGACCTGCCATGATTCTTGTTATTTGTAAACAGAAAATTTGAGAAATATTACTGAAATTAGTTTTAATATATATTTTAAAATTTGTTGGGAACCTAGGCGACTAGCTACATTAAATTTAAAATAGACTTGATATAATCTAACAGTAAATAAATATTTTTTTTAATTAATTAATTTCTTACAAACACGTTGGATTTAGGGCGCGCGTGTTTTTTAGGTCAAAGTAGGCATATATTTGACAGTAAACTGACTTGCGTCGGATATTTTTGCTCGGAAAATATGTTTTTCTTTCAGAATCAAACATCTAAGTATTTTTACTGCATTATTTATTTTACGAGAAAATAGTTAGAAAATCGGTTTTTCACGTGTTCTTTTGTAAATATGGAGTGTGTATTATTTAGAAACTGTAACGACTAATTTTTGGACATCAAAAGTGAACCAGATGGCGCTAAAATCAGTCGTTTTCTGGTAAACCGACGACGTTAAGCCAACGACTTCCGCTGACTGTAGTTAGGGTTACAACGTCTCTACGACTCAAGAATGTGTTCCCTAAATTAGTGCAAAACTGGGTTTTTACAACGTCTACAAAATGTAGACCGGGCAACTATAGTCAAGTCGCCGACTTCTTAAAATACGTCGTCGCAACGTTAAAATACTGCTTGGTATTTTTATTTAACTTAGCGAAAAATTTCGTGAGAAATGTGCATGAAGTCTCACAATTGTAATATAGATCGCTGCAGTTCTGTTTCGCTCTTCGGTCAAGGTTATTTGGCGGATTTATTTGCATTTCAGGGTAACAACGTGCGGGCAGTAATGCTAAAAAATATTTTCCTAGATCGTAACTACAGTGACGGTCGCAGATTTAATAAAGGAGAGGGAGCATGACGTAAAAATTTTGTGAAAGCAAAGAAAAAGTTGTATGCAAAAGTTCTTTCGACCCAATAGGGCGCCACAAGCCACAATTTTTGAAAAACTATCAAAAATTTTACTGTTTTTATGAAAAACTGGCGATTTTTTTAAATAAATTATCGGAAAAAGGGAAAGGGGGGCGATCAATCGCCATTGCCTCCCCTGCGACTGCCTGTAGTAACTATGACCTTAAGTGTTCAGATAATTTAGTAATTCCCTAATCACCTTGAAGTACCAAAGTGTTGGAAAAATAAAAATTTTCAACGTCAAAATCTCATATTACGAAGTTTTCTTTCATATCGGATTCCATCTTTTACGTAAAAACAAAACGTGTCTTTCCTTCTAAGGACGCGTTTTATCTTAAAAATTTCTTAACGATTGAGCATTGAAGTAAGACCCTTAAAAGGGGCGTTGCAAAGTGGTTTCACGATGACAGGTTTAAAGGGTGTTCAAGGAGAAGAATCGACGGTAACTCTTTACAAAAATCAAATCAAATCAAATCAAATAAGCTTTATTGTCCAAAAAAAAATAAATTTCATTGACAAAGCAAAAGTCTTAAAAGTAATGAAAGAGTTACAAAAATATGTTTAAAAAGTAAATAAATAAATAAATCAGGTCAATAAAATCAGTCACGTTAAATCACCTATAAATAATATATCATGGCATTTTCATACACATAATTAATTTAAAAACAGAGCCATTGTAATACAAGAAGTTACTATTAAGTTGGCACTAAACACATTGCAGACATTTACATTTTTAAAATCTTAATATTTAGTAGCCGTTTTGATAAACACACACAACAATCATTGTAAAACACATAAGTTAATATTGATATTTGACACTTCACACATTAGGAACATTTTTTTAAATTTAAACTTAAAACTTAATACCTACTTATTGATCATAAAATTCACTTATACTATATAATGCTTTGGTAACTAGATGTTGTTTGACACGTAAACGAAATGTTTTATAGTCATTACAATCTCTTGTGTCTTGTGGTAGATGATTGTACATCTTAATACTTTCATATATCACAGAATTTTTTGTTAACGTAAATTTAGGAATTGGTAATGGTAAATTATTTTGGCGCAGATTGTAGATACTACTATGGACAAAGTCAGAAAATTTTTTGTGAATTAGACAGACAGATTCTAAAATAAATAAAGATGGCACAGTCAATATTCCCTCCTGTACAAACAACGGCCTGCAAGTTTCTTTACAACTTTTTTTACACAGATAACGAACAGCTCTTTTTTGAAGTACAAATACTGATTGAATATATTTTTGAGTGGAATAGCCCCAGAAAGCAATACCATATCTGATATGTGACTCCATTAGTGAGAAATATGCCATTTTTGCTGTTAGTTTGCCAAGCTCATGCACAAGAGTTCGGATAATATAACATGCACTGGCTAGTTTCCGATTCAAAACATCAATATGTATTTCAAACTTGAGCTGTGCATCAATATGTAGTCCTAAAAACTTAACAGTTGATTCGCTTTCCAGGGTTTCATCCTGCAGTTTGACATCCGCTAAACTGCACTTAAAAGTTAAGATGCTCGTTCTCTGTTTTTTTTTTAGATGGTTTTTAGACCGTTTCTTTTTCCACTTTGTTGTTCTTTTTATCGCTATTCTGCGTGTTTATATTTAATAAGGATTATAACGCGCTGCTTACCCTGGTTGCCATAACTAAGAAATACACTAAAATTAACGTTGCATAAAGTACAAAAACCAGTTATTTGTGCAACGGCCTGAGAAAACGACGCCACACAGTTGTTATTAACTAGGGTAAATTTGGCAACCCTCTACCAAAGTTTATTTTTACTAGAATATTGTGAGGTTTCAAACGACTGCAATGAACGACGGATCAACGACGGCAAAACGTTGGTAACTAACGAGAGTTAATTAACTTACGTTCTTTAAACGTTTTGAGACAATTGTGGCCAAATATATAAAGGCCACCTCCTTGGTCGCAAAACGTCTAGGTTTTCAGTAAACGAAGAAATGATTATTGCCGCCATACTTTTTACTGTTTTCTTTTCCTGATTTGCGCCGCTACGGCATTTGTGTAAATCGTTAAAAAAATATTGTTTTTTTTTGCTAGATTCTTTTACGACTGGCTACAGTTTAAAATAGATTTAAAGCATTTTTAAAATTTTCCATATTTCAATAAAAAAATAATTTAGCAGAAAAGTAAGAAGGATTAAAGGCCCGCTTATTATTTAAAGCTAAAATATCCATTTTTGACAGAAAACTATTGTTCTTTGGTAAATTTAGTGGATGGGAAACTTTAAAAATTTACTTTAATGTTATAAATTAACAGTAAGTTACCTAGCTACGTATTTTAAAATTATTAATAGGCATCTTTCAAAGCGTGCGCACTTGATAAGGAATAACGATTTCCCTTACTAACCGATAAAGTTTGACGGTACCTGCGGGTGAATCTTGTATCCTTTATACTTGACATGGTTGCCGACAGTAAAACGTAAAGTAGAAAAACCAAATGCTTAAATTGATTTTGGTAATTGTAAAGATAGGTGTTAATTTTTGTTTAATCATTTTCTTTGACATTGACTTGCACTGGCAACTGTGTTAAGTGATTCCGATCTGTTTATTATAACCTCCCTTTTCTCTGTTGTGTTTTCGAGTTTTTAGAGATTATTAATATATAAAATTCACGGTAAAATATACAGGGTTCCTAAGCAAATCCTTAGGGGGCCAAGCAGCCGTGTATAAGACGCAGACAAACGGAAAAGCACATTAGGCAGAAAAGGATGGGCATGGGGCGATGTTGTCACTACCTCTTACACGTAGTAAATACATTCCAGGTTGTTGTTTTCTAATGTTTTCCATTTTCGTACCTTTAGGACTGGAACAAAAATTATTTTTGCTCGACTTTAATACCAAACTGATGAAAGATATCGTAAAAAAAATATTTTTCGGCTTTTCATTTTGTAATCATTGTCCTTACACACTGTTTACAGGCTGGGGACTGAGATACATGTAAATGCCTAACCTAAAGCGTTCATACACGGCCGGAGAAATCGAATGAGATAGTTCCGCCTTCGAACGTCCAACCCGGGTTTTGCACTTTAATTCGAAATCAAAAAGGAGGAACAGTCAGATGTGTGGCCGTGCACAAATTACGTAACGGTGATTTTACCAATTTTTGACCCCCTCCCTATGTAATGTTTTGTAACGGTTTGGCACGCCACTCCCCTAATATTACGTAACGATTTCAAGACCACTACCCCCCCCCCAAAAAAAAAAAAACTTTTCACTTATTTTCATTCCAAATTTTCTTAGTTTCACACAAATGCAAACGCTGTCGAAAACCACCCTCCCCCCTACGTAACGTTTTGTAACCCCACTCCCCCCTATGACCATTACGTAATATGTGCACGGCCCCTGTAGTCCCAGTGGAGGACGGCGAGAAAATTGATATTTTTTTCTTAAAAATTATACTCTTTAGACCTATTTCGTGCTTTGTTTTTCTAACATTTTTGCGTTCGGCTAATTTAATTGAAAAATTTTTGCCTGCGGCGCCCTTTATCTTCTCACTCGAACCCAAGATCCCCCGTTTTAGGAAAACTGATCCCGTCTCTGTTTCCAAATTTTTTCGAATAAAAGTAGAGTATGACCATGGGGGAAATAATTTTTTTCTACGGTATGACGAAAATTTCGAGAAAGTTGAAGAAAAAAATAAAAAAAGTGGCAAAGCTCAAGTTTTTCGTAAAAAAAACGTTTTTTGTAAAGAAACAGAGCAAACTAAATCTTCACCCCTTTTTGGGTGTTACAAATATTGGCAGCCCCTTATTTTTCGCTTTTACCCTCCCGCTAGTTTTGAAGAATTGGTTCGCTACATGTTTCGAGATCATGTCATAAAACACCTCGAAAATATCAAATATAGTGTAGGGCGCGTTTTATTTAAAATCAATAATATCGTAAGCAAAAAGCTCTGCAGGAAAAACAGCGCGGTTTATTGATTTCTTTGGCTGCTAGTGCTAGCTGCATGGTTTGGCCGTTTACGGATAGATGTCACTAGTAGAACAGAATGGAAAGAAATTTAATTAAAAGCGAAGATATTTCTTTCTAATGTTAACAACCTCACGAGTTTATCGCTCAGTATCGTAAATAATGGACCCTGCCGCCTCCTTTAAGCAAGAAAAAGCTGTGGTTTGGACCTGAAAACATCTAATTTTTAATTAGATTAGATGTTCAAATCTGTCCCCTTCTTGAGCCTCACAATATCCCAATCTAACTCTTGGCGCGTAGCAGCCAACATTTCAGGGGTGATAGAGTTGCCCGCCTCCAAAATTTTCGCCCTCAACTCCTGTATAGTCGTAGGCCGTAAGTGAGGGTGTTGGAAAATTTTGTCGTGCCAACAACCCCATAGGAAAAAGTCATTTGGCGCAAGATCTGGTGATCGAGGAGGCCATCGGATATTTCCATACCTGGAAATAATTCTATCACCAAATACCTGACGAAGGTAATTTGTAGCCTGGCGTGAATTGTGGGATGAACAGCCATCTTGCTGAAACCACAATTCGTCCAAATTTATGTTGAGTTCCCTCAACCGTAGTAAAACCTGGTGTTGGAGAAGATCAACATATTTTTGTCTATTCAAATTCCCCTCAATGAAAAAGGGTCCAATAATGTGATCCCCGACAATACCGCTCCAAACATTTAATTTTTGAGGATGTTGCGTTCTAACACTTGCGTGCAGATGTTTATTTTCGTGGGACCAATAGCGGCTATTTTGTGGATTGTGAGAGCTATGAAGTTCAAATGTCTTCTCGTCACTAAACAAAACTTTTGATAGAAAATTTTCGTTCCTGTCACATTTTTCCCTCATAAACTCACAATATTCTAACCGGCGAAAATAATCACCTGGTTGCAATTCCTACGACTTCCCAATCTTAAACGACTTGTAGCCGTATTTTTTTAGGATCCATTGGCAAGTACTGTTGGGAATATCCATTGCCTCCGCAATCGGTTTCGTCGAACATGGTCCATGTGCCTCAACGTAAGCGCATACCATTTCGTCTCGTTCCACCCTGTGTGGAAGAACGGGATGCTCTGGTATTTCGCCGTCATGGTAACACTTTCTACAACCATTTATGCACCCCTACCTTTCAAAACGATGATAAATGTTGTAGACAGTTTGAGCCACAGGAACCGGTCGATCTGGAAACGCAAAAACAAAAAGCCCAATGACCTCGTCCGCACTGTCACTTTTTATGTAGTTTTTAATAATAAAAACATTTCTTCTCGAGTATACGTCAACGTCAAAGAGTGGCGACAATTTTTTCTCATGAAAGCAGTCCGGAGATAATAACAAACTGGCACCATTGCTCAATATACCTGTTTCTTTTGTGCGCGCAGAACTTTCTATGCCATTTCTGTTTGATTTATTGAAATCCTATCCCTAAGGAAAATCTTAGGAACGCTGTATATTCAAGAATAATATATTTTAAATGAAAAATAATATTGGACAAACTCTCTTTGTAAATCTTGACAATAATAAATATCGTATAGTCCAATTTTTTGATGAGTGCACTGACGTCATTTTTGCCCCTGAAAACGTATTTCTTGGATGTCAACAGTTTACATGTCAAATAATTTGTTGCTGTCAGTTTGAAGTAACAGTTGAAACTATCAATGACTTGACTTTTGTTTACATATTTATTGTCGCTATCTAAAACAATATATCAAATAGAGATCGAAAAAAATGACGTCAGTCCGCTCATCAAAAAATTGGACTATATAAAGTCGTTTATAAACAAATCAAAGGAGGCGTGCAAATACTAAAAATGCTGCCTGAAAAATAACCTGAGATACCTCACAACGCGTTATTGAGCGATAAACTCACCTAACGGAAATGTTTTACAGAGGTGCAAAACGTCCCTAATAAAATATGTGCTTACCAAGTATCGAAAATAATTGTCTAGAAACGAAAACCACCCCACCCACAAATTGATAGAAAATAATATGCTCGATCCTTAAATGAGCAGAACCACGATCGAGTCAAATCACTATTGGGCATGCGTAAAATTTAAATCTCTAGACCGCCGCACAGTGGATCGAGCCAATGTAAAAAAGGGTCATAGGGGTATTTTAAAAAAGTGATTATTTTTGAAGGACACTGAAATTTTTGTTTCACAAACACTCTGGCTCATTCGAAAAATACGATGAAAGCTTTTGGACTTCATGTGAAAAAAAAACGTGATTTTTAAACCAATTTAAAAATTGTTAAAAAATATAGATATTTTTTTTTTTAATTTTGTTAGTCAATTTAAAACACAGGTTTAAAACTAAATGCTATTATTTCAAAATTTAGAGCAAAGGTATATATTAAGAAGTAAAAAAAAGTAAAAATATTTTTTTTATTTTTTTTTGGCAGTGTCGTACTTAATTTAGGTTTACAATGTCCAAATTTTTAAAAATTATTTGGTTTTTTTGAATTTTAAAAAAAAATGCTTAAAACATCATGGGCTAAAAACAAATGAATAAAAAAGTAGAAACATCGCTCTAAAAAATGGTATCAACATTTTCTGCCCCTACTTGCCCCCCTGCGAGATATCAAAATTTATTTATTATTTTGGATACGGAGAGATGTTTAGGTTGTTTTCGTATCTTAGTAAACCAAAGAAATAATTTAAGTATGTGTAAAATTAAGAAATATTATGAATTTGAAACTACCTAGTTTGGATTTTAATTGTTTTGTTAATTTGTTTTATTCTTGTTTTAAATTCAAATCAACTTTCATATATAAATAAAATTATAATCATATACAATTTTAGAATTGAACATTACAAAAAAAAACGGTATTATATGAAACAATATGTTAACTACCTTTTATTACTGGTTAATTATATAAGTTCTCTTTGTTTATTCTTTACGTGCAAATATTTATAAAAAAAAACTATTTTTTAAGCCTGAGGAACACAAAAACTATTGTCGAAACGTTGCTTATGAATTAAACGTATACAACAATAACAAGGTGTCCTTATTCCCAATAACCTCTACACAATCTGACCAATAGGACGTTAACTACCTTCAAAAAAATGATTATGTTTCTATCAAATTATTTTCTAACATTTTGTGTTTCTATAAAAATATGTTTCGTTTAAATTTAATTCTATGCATAATTTTCTAGCGATTTGATTTTTCCGTCATTTAATTTTCGAGACAATTTTTTTCGGACCAATTATTTTCTTTTCTTTTAAATTCTGACAAATTATGTTTCCGCCAAATTTGGTTTCGGGTTTTTTATAGAGACCCCTAAGGAGCAATTTTTAGTTGTGCAAGTTATCAAAATTATAATTGCACCATCTTTAAACGTTGTCTTTTAGGTAAATAGTAGTTTTCTTGAAAATTGAAGTCGACATCGACAAGTTTACGATGGGTAAACGTTGGCCGCAACTATAGCCACGGTAACAACTATTTATGACCGACTATTTTACTAGCAATTTTTTCAGCGGTTTCTTAGTGGTGAAGGCGACGTTTTCTTGCCGGGTTGTTTTAGACGCGGGCGCGACTCTTTTTATCTAACCAATTTTTAAGTTATTTTTGCAATTTTTTCTGTAATTTTTGCAATTAACCAATTTCGGAGCACTGCCCTTTGTCAATTTCCATTGGGTAAACTTCAGGCGCGTTCGCGTCTGTTAACCGGGGATCCGTTCAAAATACAGTGTAGTGGTTTAATCCGTCAGGATACAGGAATGTTTTGATCAAAACAAAAATTTTACCATCGGTAACCAAAGAAGCCAAAGTGTAAAACTTTTTTTTTATGCAAAAATACCATTTTGAGCCTTGATATATAAATTTAGCGCTGTTCAATCGTCAAAGGTAAACTTGTTGGCATTCCAAAAACATCCCGTTTGCATGCCTTTGTGTCCCTCCCTTTGAGTGTCATTTCTAAGGGGAACTAAATCGTTTTCGAGGGCATTCTCGTTTGCGAGTCTCTACATCAAAAGTAACTAGATTACCTAACTATGATACTTGTTCAGAACATTTTAATTTTTAATAAAAGCACAACTTTACAAGTGTATAGATTAGACCAATACGTTCTAAAGGGAAAGCGTCTCAGCTCCAAAAATCGATAAAAACATGGCGTCGGGGGTCGAGGTGACAGGTCGTTTTTCGTGTTTGAAAAGGTGAAAATCGTTATTTTTGGCTGTTTTTGGGATTATGTACTATTAGTTTCTATTTTTATAGAAGTGCCCTTCAGTCAAGAGTCGCGCACGGACGTTATGTTTTGTTTTTATGCTGTGTTTTGTAGTGTGTCAAACATTATTAAAAATGCTTCATGCGTGTGTTGTGCCAAAGTGTCGGACTTAGTATGATAAGAAAGGCCCAAAAACTTATCGACCTTTAAGTGTAGGTTATTTTTCAGTACCACTTGAATAAACTTTCCTGTCTTTTGGTGACTTTTTCCAAAAGGGCTTACCTTGTACCGTCGAAGTGCGGTATTCTTGAAATTTCCAAGTTGGTAACTACCTACAAATTTTTTTTACATTGATGACCAAAAACAAATGTAAATTGCTTGCAGGGAACAACACTATTTTCTCGAAAGAGCAAAGAAAAGTTTACAGGTTGTCCTAAATATTTGACAAAAAAAGAAAATGTATGAGAAAGCCTAAATACAAAGCGACTGAAATTAGACAATGCTGCTCTCTCTAAAGCTATAGAAAATAGCATTGAAACAAGCACATAAGACGATATTTGGCAAAAATTTCAAAATAAATGTCAGTCCATGGACAACATGGAAAACTATAATTTTGCGTTTTTGTAATTGTATATATTTGTTTTACCCTTATTCTGGAAAAACCTGAACTTTATTTATTTCAAACTCTATTAGGACGAACATTTTTTTATACTTTTTAGTTGGGAAAATCTTTTCGTGAACTATTTTAAAAATTGAGAATTTTTCATTACTCCTTATTTCATCAATATTTATTTTTCTTTTACTTTATCTCTTATCATGATATTTTTTTTAGCAAAATGGCTTCGCTAGTTTTTAGTCAAATTTCAAATTAAGCTTTGAAAAAAATCAGATAAATGGAAGAAAATGTTTAAAAGAAAACCAGTAAGAAAATATTCCTCTAGGGTCGTCCACAAAGACATTCAACTAAAATATACCTTGGACATCCATAAATTATGTACCACCATTTTTTGCCCAATTTCAACCCTCCTTTCCCCTCTTTCTTGCTCTTTTGCTACTCCGTTTCCCTAAAATTACACACTTAATTTAAAATCTGAAAAATACGTGCTTTAAATATTTTTCGGATTAAATTGTGATGTAATGCAGTTGCACACCCTTCTCCTTTCCTGATTACACTTTTTAACACTTTTACCTACCCCCACCCCATTTCTGCGTTACATAACTTATGAATGGCCCCTATAGCAAAATTCGGGCGATATATATGTTCCTCGACTTCCGCGGACATATTGAATCGAGTTGATTGGCCATCCATGAAGGTGGTATTGATTGAACCAACACGTTCGCTCGAATACGAATATCAGAATCCTGCCTCTTTCATCTTGCGTAAGATTTTTTACTGTATCGACGTTTACTTACTTAGTTTAGCGATTAGTTTAAACCTCTGTCGCAGCGAGTTTTGCCGAAGGAAGCCCGAAGCTTCGCGAGAACGGTGACACAAACGTGCCGAATCAAAAAAGTTATTTTTTGTCAAAGGTTACGATAAAATTTTATTAGAGACATAAAGCTATTAGTAACTCATCGCGGTATACGTATCCGCATCTAGCGAGAACCAGGCACATTGATTGGTCAGAAATTTTTAGCACGTTCGAAAAGAGCAGATATATGCTAATTTAAGGTGTTTCTGAACGGTCCTGAGATACGATACGTGTGCCGTAACGATACGTGATACCTAACGCATCTCAACACCTATCGCGTTCAAGAACACCTTAGGTTAGCATATATCTGCTCTTTTCGAACGTGGTACAAGTTTCTGACCAATTAATGTGCTTGGTTCTCGCTAGATGCGGATACGTATACCGCGATGAGTAACAAATAGCTTTATGTCGCTATTTTCCAACGACCACACACGAAAGTAACCAAATCTGCACTCTATAACGCCTCAAAAAGTTTTATATTTTACACACATATCAATTTTATTTTCGTTTCTAGAGACGAAAATGTTTTCTTCTCTAGTGACGAAAATGAATGACAGAAAACCATCCAAAAAATGTAGATAGATAGAAACCATTTTCGTCCCTAGAGAAGAAAATACGTTCTTCTCTTGGAATGAAAATAAAAAAAAATTAATAATAATAAAAAATTAGAATTAAATCCTAAAGTGGTCGTAGGAAAAATAGCGTACACAACTCGATAGAAAGTAACTTTCTTAGACTTGCGTGTTGTGTCACTTTCTTCTCTCGTTATGTAATATACTATTTTAAATGCGGATTATAGGGCACTGTGTAGGAAATCGCTATTTAGTTGCACGAGCGTTTTTCAATTTAATCCTTTTTAACGGAGATTTGATTTGAGACACAAGTGAATAGAAGAACGGCTTAAAAATAAATAAGACGATTCCAAAACGGATTTGCCGGAGGGATGAGTTTTTAGTTGAGAAAATTCATGCAGTCCGAAGAAAATTGAATATATTTGAAATATATATAGGAGATTTCACCAAACTTTTTGATATTTCTTGAGATATTTGAATTTTATGAATACCAAGAAAAGGATAAACAAAATTATAAGCAATCTTTGATTGAGAATGCCTTGAGATTATATCAATCAACGCCAAATATTAAGAAAAAAACTTGACACTGACAATAACAGTTTCATTTAGGTTCTGTGTTTAATTGCCAGCCGCCATATTGAAATTGGTCCGGAGAATTTGGAATGAGGTGTATGGCAACACCTTTTTCCATAATTTTTTAAATTCTTGCCAGGGTGCCTCAGGGAAAACTAAACACATGCAAGATTAAGCTGAAATTTTGCACGGTTGTTCATCTTCGAATTCTAAATAAAAATATCTGGAGGATTTTTGAACATTTTTATTTTGTTTTTCGAAAGAACAAAAGCTCTGGTCATTTTTTCTCGGGCGTTCCGAACTAAGTGCGATTTAAAAAAAACCCAATGTTTAGCAAGAAAAAAACTAATTTTTGTCATCTCCAAAAGCCGTTGGGCACCCTGGCTAAGAGAATCAAGGATCGATAAGCGTTTCTATTTCATTGAATTTGGAAGAGAAATTTAAGGGTGGATCGGGGTGGATTCTTTAAATGGAACGGTGCTTCTAGTGATTTTAGGGAAGGGAAGAGGTTTTAGAAAAAGCTAAAAGCGAAAAAAAAATTTTTTGGGCCCTCAACTGGAGCCCAGGGCTTACTTGTGGCACCTTTTTGGAAAGCTTGTTAAAAAAGAAATTTAACGAATTAGTTTTCTTTACATCTGTCAACCAATGTGTCAAAAATTTAAAAAACTTAGTTTTTTGACAATTGTTTTAGCTTTAAAATAAACCACATATTTCTTTATTTACTAAGCAGAATAAAGAAAATACCACACGGCCCATTTGAGGGCCTTCACTAAAGACCCGGGGTCTAAGAAGGTACCATCTGTCAACCCATGTGTTAAAAATTTTACGCCAATAATATCCTTGTGTGGTAGTTTCTTTATTCCACTTAGTAAATATTTAGTTTATTTTGAAGCTAAAAAAATTGAAAAAAAATAGTTTTTTTAAAATTTTTGACACATGGGTCGACTAATGTCAAAGAGAATTATTTAATCGAATTTCTTTTTTTAACAAGTTTTCCAAAAAGGTGCCACAAGTGGTACCTCCTCATGAAAAAAATGTTGGTAGGCCCTAAGCCTTCACACAATCATTGATTACCGTGTGGCCATAGTAGATACTGTAATGTCCCAAGTAACACGGCGCACAGTGGATCAAGGTATAGGAAAACTTGGACATTCGTTTAAAAATTGAATTACTTTTTCGTCTGTTGACTTTTATCTTTATTTTGGTTTAAAGGTAAAATGTTAATTTTTTACATTTTAATTAGTCTAATTTTACAAATATATATTTAATAATTATAGTAGTATCAGTGAACATTGCTTGTTCGGTGGTAGTATAGTAACAAAATATTCACCTGTCTTTGATAGTAAGTAATATATAGCTCATTTTATATAATCATAAGAAAATGTTTAAAGGCTTTTTTTACGGTTATTCAACGCGCGGGATTATTGCCGTTCTAATTTAAAATAAATATTACCCCGGTTTATCCTGGCACATTCAGCTAACAATAAAAAACTGTGAATCGCGTTGACTTGCTGGTCGGATATTACCATTACGTGTCCTCTCTAATTAGATTTATATGCTCTCTGACCCGGTGGAAGGGGCAGAGGTGGAAATGCCCACCAATGCCGGTTTTCACCAATGAGAGCGCTGGATTTCAAAGCTACGTTACGTTTACACGGTGGTTTGGCTTTTAATCCCTAATATTGAAGACCGCCGCATCTAAACAGAAATATTTTGGAGATGGCAAGCGAATTTGTAAAAAGGTTTTAAAAAAACATTGAATTTGACGCTCTTTTCAGTCTGCCGTAAAAACTTCGCAATTTTATACGAAGTGTTTTGTGACATAATTCTGGAGACTAACTACTACTGCCAAATAATTTTTTCAGGATAGTACCTACATTTAATAAACCGGTTAATATGCATCACATATAATTGTAGCATTTCCTTCTTGAGAGGCATAACCATAAAACACTGCAGGGGCCCGATCACAGATTAAACTTAATTAGATATTTCATAGCATTGCCAGATGCTCGAGAATTATCGAAATCTACCATAATTTTCGCCCTTTTCCGATATTCGATAAAGAACATTTCAGGATCTTACATATTCTGTGGCGCTGTTAGATCGATATAAATCTATTCCGCCCGTTTTGTATTCGTTTGCTCTCGGCCGGGTCGGGGCTGTGTTTTAGATGCTCGTTAAAATGGTGGGGATTATGCAACAGGACGTGTATTCTTGAAGTAATATGGTCAAGAAAAACCTCTTTTAATGTCTCATATTAAAGCTACTGATCGGCTTCTTGATCTCACAAGGGATGTTCGATTTAAGAGTTGGTCCTAGTTCTGGTTGACATTATTTTGACATGAATTTTGACAGCGGTTCTAAAATAATCATTCAATCTAAATAGTCATTTAAAATATTATGAAGATATCTTTGATTTTACTCAAAAAAAGACTACCTACAATTTTGCAAAATTTTAGGGGTTATATTTACAACCAAAGGGCCGAACCAACCTCCCAGGCTGGTTCTAAAATTTCATAACCGGGTTGCAACTGAAAGGGCCGGTTCCGGTTCTGGTTCAACCAGAACCAGAACCAATTGTAAATCGAAAATCCTTACAATAATAAATAATTAGAGTTTATAAGCGGATACAAAGATGGTTCTTGATATGTTTAGAATATAAGAGACTTTATTAACCTATAGAGAACAAAAAAATTTTTTTTATTAGAAACATTTGATTTAACATTTGATAATCAAGATGGCGGCCAAACTATCGATAGAAAAGTAATTTTCCCCTTCTAGTGTGGTATTTATACTAACATCATGCAATATATCAATTTGCACTAAATCGAGGACGCTTGTCTCGAAAATTGCAAAAAAATGACACATGTCATTCCCAATTCAAGATAGCCGCGACTACAATTAAGAAGCGTCATTATTTTTCTGCTCGTTAGCAGTTTTCCACAAACAAAAGCAGTCTTGCCCCAGTCATTAGGCTTAAATTCATGAATACGTAACGTTAACATACTTTTGATATGTATAGATTTACCTTTGGGGACAGGGGGAAGTTAATTGAAATCGATGCGCCCCCCCAAGGCCGAATCCTAAAGCCGCCACTGGCCAGTTCTGATATTTATTTGACTCCAAAAAGTGTGAATATGACCACACTGTGTCATTATATGACCCGTTTTGGACATCACTTCGACATTTTCTGAGCTAAGGTCACTGACAGAAAGAAAAAGAATCTCCAGTGATTTATCTGTATAAACGAGTAACCTATGACACGAGCATATATCTTTCATGCCTCGTAAACCAAGCGGATTTGCATTTCTTCAGAGTTTCTAATATCAGAAGTGCGATTTGTAAAAAGCAGCAAAGTAGGACTTTCATTAAGGAAGTCCGGATAAAGTAGAGTACGTAACATGTGAAGTGACTATTCTTTTAAAGGGGTCTAGAATATAAACAAATACGAGAACCTTCAATAAGTTTCTATCACATATTTTTCAAATATCTCGAGAACCAAAAGAGCTGGATCATGAGCTAATTATGTATGGTGGAGGGTGACCAGTGAAACCACTGACGAGACGCTGGTTACCCAGGGCGAAACATCGTTTATTCAATTCTCTTTTCGCTTTGGTCCTTTGTGTGTTCCTTGTGGGATGCTCATCCAAGTTTGAATTTTCGTTATTTCCACCCAAGACCTTTTGATCTTTTGTTTTTTAGTTTCTTTTCAGTTGAAGTAACTGATTTGGAGGTTTTTTAACTTCTTTTTTGTTTTAGTTGCCTTAGGAGCATAATCATACGGGAAATATTAACACGCCAGGATGATTCCGTATCAGGTAACTTGGATAAGTTGGAAATCAAAGTGTATGATGTTGTTTAATGCAAATCTTTAAAAATACACGAGTAAGACAATAGCCTAGTGAAAAAATTTGAGTAACCAAGAGATTACTCAGCTACAAATAAATTTTAAAAACTATAGGTATATGGTATGATCTCTTGTTTACTTATGTTTTAATCCACCCCTGTCTTAAGATAGACGAGAGACTAAAACCCACTTTGCGTTCCAAGTTTTCATTGTTCTACTCATGAATGTGAGGTTATAGATATGTTTTGTTTTGTTTTTTCGTAAAATGTTGCGTTAATAAATCTAATTTTTATTTTGAATTCACCGGAATTTAGAAACGAATCATCATATAGAAACGACCACTTTTTTGCCATACATTTAATTGTATTTTTAAATAGCACGTTCTGATGACTACATTGAGGTGGTTCTTTGTTATACTCATTGAGCTTATAGGTAGAAACTTTATTGTAATTCTACTAAAAAACTGTTGAAGATATTTATAAAGGACCTATGTTTGGTAATTTTTAAAGCCAGAGGAGCTCAAATGCTATATAAAAATACAACAAAATAGGACGACTCCTATAGTGTTTTGTTTAAGATATCAAAAATGTTTCTTAAAGACGTACACTTGATTAAAAACAAAACTCATACATGCAGTGTTTCCTATGCCACAAAATTTAGCTTTCCATTAGTGTATACTATTATAAGACACGACAGCTTAAAATTCAGTGTGACATTTTTAAAATGCGACAGATATCAACATTTACAAAAGTTCAAATTATCACTCGAGTTATAGAAGACGGCTGGTCTATAAGAAAAGCGGCCACCCATTTTGGAGTTGATAAAATGACGATAATGCGATGGAAAAAGCGCTGGAATAAAAATAATTCTACAGATAGAAAAGATGGATCAGGACGGCTAAAAGTAAGTTCTGAAGTGCAATATGAGAGACTTATTGACCATCTCAGGCAAAATCCTTTTTCAACGTCGGTTGAAGCAGCTAATGTAACATTATTTCCGGGTTCTTTAGCAACAGTAAATAGAAGAGTAACGAAATCAGAAGTTTCTTGTCGAGTTGCTGCAAATAAGCATTTTCTAACAGAAGAACAAAAACAGGCCAGAGTGATTTTTGCACTGAACAACGTTCTTCGTGATAATGACTACTGGCAGAGAGTGGTTTTCACTGACGAAAAAATTTTTCAATCATCTTCGAGCAGCAGGAGAATTTTAGTTTATCGTCAGACAAATTCTAGCTGTGAACCCGAATATACAAAGCAAATTAAAAAAGCTGGATATTTTTCTGTAAACATGTGGGGCTGGTTTAGTGCTAGAGATTTGTGTTTTTTTTGGAGAATCGAAGGAAGATTCAATAGTGAACGATATATTAAAATCCTTGAAAACGTTATGCTGCCATCTCTAAAATAATGACTTCGTTTATCAGCAGGACAACTGTCCAGTACACACGGCTAATGTTGTTCGCCAATGGTTTCAGAATAATAATATAGAAACACTTCCTTGGCCAGCCTATAGCCCTGACCTTAACCCAATGGAAAATATATGGGGTCGAGTCGTTAAAATAATATACCAAAGGAATTGGAGACCATGAAATGCTGAAGAGTTAAGCGATGCTATTTATCGCGCATTGGATCAGCTCTCAGAAGACCATCAGTATTTTCAAAATTTAACCTTTTTAATGCCCAGACGTTTGCAGCTTGTAATAGAGAAACATGGCGATCCTATTAAATACTAAATTATTTATTTAACTTCTTTTTAAGGTTAAAATAATTAGTATTAAGTTTACCATCATTTTTGTCCTAATCCAAGTTTCCTATTCGTCGAATTATTTTCAATCCAGCGCTGTTTTCATCATATTATTGTTATTTCGTCAACTCCAAAATGGGTTACCGCCCTTTTTATAGAACAGCCTCGTCCATTACTCGGATGATAATTTGATATTGTTCAATAAAGACTTTACTAAAACATTATTTTTGCTGATTTTTTAGTATTATGCAAAATTTAATATGAAAATAAGGTTGCCTTTAATTTAAGTACAAAAATATTTTTAGTTTTAGAGACCTTTTTTAAACAATATGACAAATTGTCGTACTTTCGAAGTTTTTAGGCATTTTAGCTGGTAGTCCGTATATATTATAAACTTTTAGAAAGGTCAATTTTGTGACTGCATGTATGCGTTTTTTTTTTTAAATCAATTGTACCTAAAAACAGTAACAACATATTTTTTACTAGCAGCTTTGCCTGCGGTTTTTCCCAATTTTTTTCCCGTTTTTATTGCATTAAATGTCATAAAGCTGCTGTCGTCGCCGTACCATAAAAAGTTTTTTTAAAAAACGACTTCTTCTATTCAGTGGACTCGCGCCAGAAAAAACGACTTCGAAAAGACGAAAACACAGAAACACTAACCTCACAAACATGTAACCTTGAGTCCACCAATGAAAACGTGGAACACAAAGTGGGTTTTAGTCTTTCGTCAGCAACGCCTCACAATCCCCATAAATACGACTCTTAAAAGAGTTGTCCCGTTTCGAAAACAAAGTGGTAATCACCCACATTTTATAGCATTTTTATTTTTATGACAAACCATAAAATAAGCCATTTTTACCTGTAAAATACAAATAAAGGACTTATACAGGGTGCTTTAAATTAGATTAGATTAATTTTGAAATGAAAACTGTCAAACTTTGGTATGGCTTACTCAAGAACCAGCTCATTCTGACCAAGAGCAATGGATTAAAAAGTGTCAAAAGTACAACATCGGATTTTTTTCATTTGTATTAGGGTAAAAAAAGGGTAAAAAAATGGCGCTGCGTGTCCTCTTTAAATATCTCAGTAAATAAAAATCAAATCAAGTAGGTAATTGTAAAATTTTATAACTACGTACTAATGTAAATGTATGGGAAGCATTTTACTACTTTTTTACCAATAAGGCAAGTTGGACTTTTCTTTGGGACTCTCCTGTAACGGCGCTTTAAAAAATAATGGCATATACAGAGAAAAACTCCTTTACAAAAAGGTATAAAAAGGATGTGCTCACAACTGGTAAAATGATGCCCAGTCTCATGTTGGCATTGGCTAACTCACTTGACTGAATGGAGATAGACGGCCAAATGCATCTTATTTTAATCATGTATTAAAACATATCTTTATGAAACTATTTACTTATCTAAAAAACAAAAAATCAAAAGATCTTGGGTGGAAATAACGAAAATTCAAACTTGGATGAGCATCCCACAAGGACCTCACAAATGACCAAAGCGAAAAGAGGAATGAATAAACGATGTTTTGCTCTGGGTAACCAGCGTTAGCACATCAGTTGTTTCACTGGTCACCCTCCACCATACATCATTAAACACCATCATACACTTTGATTTCCAACTTTGAATCACTCACAAATAGGCATCGTTCCGCACTGGTACTTATCCAAGTCACCTGATACGGATTTGTCCTGGCGTGTTAATATTTCCAGTAGGATTATGCTCCTAAGTGCGGAACGATGCCTATTTGTGAGTGATTCAAAGTTGGAAATCAAAGTGTATGATGGTGTTTAATGATGTATGGTGGAGGGTGACCAGTGAAACCACTGACGAGCCGCTGGTTACCCAGGGCGAAACATCGTTTATTAATTTCTCTTTTCGCTTTGGTCCTTTGTGTGTTCCTTGTGGGATGCTCATCCAAGTTTGAATTTTCGTTATTTCCAACCAAGATCTTTTGTTTTTTAGTTTCTTTTCGGTTGAAGTAACTTCTTTTTTATTTACTTATCTGTTGTGCAATGGTAAAGCAGTTCCAAAACATATAATATAACCCTAGCGCTTAACAAATTTTTACGACCACAAACTTACCAAAATGATGGCCATCTTGACATTTTCACTTAATTTCTGGAAAAACATGATGATATAGCTTTTATATATAGATTTATAAACCCAGTAAATTTATGTAAACCATACCAACCGTCTTAACTAAAAAGCCAGTTAGCTCTTGATTGTTTTAGTATCCTTTGGCCTACTATCGCGGCCCTATTGACACCAAGCTGACAGAAAATCCCTGTTTTACCTGTCAATTTTGTTATAAAAGTGGCGGAACGGTGGGCTAAAGGGCACTAAAGAGGTGTTAACTGGCTTTTCAGTTGAGAACGGTGTTGGTCATATCGTACCAAACTACGACAGCGATTACTGATTCTCCTGTCGGTCGGGCCCATGTAACTAAGAGATACTATAGCGGCCCAAGTGCCGCAAAATGTGTAACGAAAATAACTTTGAAAAACAAAGAAGAAAATTCAAAATGGCGGTTGGTTTTGAAACTGTTTGGGCCATTAGGCCATAAACCAAAAATCTACTGAGTATGCACTAACAAATCCATGCCTTGTGTCGTAGTGACCTTACGATAATTTAATGACAAGGTATTAATTCGAGTGACAGTGGCAACGACATCATCTGTCAGAAAACTTTGATTTTCTTTAATTGAATTTATTTATTATATTATGGATAAAATATCCGCTAGTTTAACTTTACTCGAGGGTTTCAATCCACAAGGTAAACTCGTTACTCGAGGACATGGCCCTAAGTGCCTGAACCCACTTCCTGAGCACAAAATATCTACCTACGGGTATAGAAGGCGATCTGACGACTTAGGGCCCTGTTATAAGTTTTTTGCTACTGTTGCGCCTCTAGTGACTCGGTCCGGAAGCTTAAATTAGGGTAGCGGCGTCGGTGCCCGGAAATTTGAATTCGGGTATTTTTTAAAGTATTTCAGTGCATTAGAAACACCATTATTTTGGAAAACCTATTTCATCAATAATTAATTTTATTTTCCAAAGTATTGTTGATTCTAATGACTGTAAATTTAAGAATAAACCAAATACGTCGTATTTAATATATTATATTATTCTTTTAAGAAGATACAATAGTATACATATCGAAACTATTGTATTTATTAATAAACTACTTGTTCTGCTTCCCATGCCGGCCTCAATAGCAACTGGTTACCCCTAAGCATTTTTGAACGGAATGGGCTAAAAAAAATATATCTAATTAACAAATAGGCTAAATCAATGCCCTATCAGTCTTACTAGAGCGTTAATAAACATGAAAATTGGTGATACCGTAGGCAAAAACGGTTATTTTTCTCCCGTATCCAAAAATAACCGAATCGAAGTACGTTACTTATGGAGGCTTAACGGGCCCGCTTGGTTTTTTTTCTAACCAACCATATTTATTTCTGAGCAAAAGCTGCAGCTGGTAAATGATAATTCGTTTTTTTTTAGTTATAGGTTTTTAATTATTTTGTGAAAGTGAATTTGCAAAAACAGGAATTGTTGTTTTCTTTTCTACTCTATTTACAATGGCAGTTTGTATGTGGACGGAAAAATACGGTTACTGTAATTTATGTTTGTGGTTTTAAAACTCTTTTTAGCATTCTCAGTTACGGTAAGCAAATAAGGTGACGATATATTGAATATGCTGTTTTTCCTCTGGTATGTAGAAACCTTGCCCGGTACTTACCATTAAAATCTGTTTCAGACTCTGACGGTAAATTCAAGAATGGAATTACATGCCGAATTAGAAGGCTTCGTCTATAGTTTTATGAATAGTTTTCTGGTTTAAAATGTCGGATGTATATTCTAAACCTTTAAAGCGTTTCAGATGGCAAACCATTGTCTTTGGCGAGCTTGATCTCTAGGGCGTGGAAACCGATGAAACAGAGGATCACTGGGACACAACACTTGGGCATAGTTTTCCAATTGTACTTATTACAAAAATCCAACAAATTACTGTAACAGTTTAAAAAAGGCCAAAAACATGTAAAACTAAAAAACTGCAACAAAAAAAACCTCATGAAAAGAACGAAAAGACGATGACATTGATTAAGATAGATGTCATCGGCGCGATTTGTCGCGTAAGCTTTGGGACCGGGTCCCCAGAGGCGCTATAACTTGTTTTTTGCGATGCCCTTAGTAAGAGTTTTCTCTAAGTCCGTAGGTATATGCTTTGTGTTCCTGAGAAAACTGGGCATTGTCGAAAAGTTTACATTTTTGACGAGGTATGGTTTTGCCATTTTGTTTATGTTATTGTGGAGTTTTTGGGTTTTTAAATTTTGTAGTGGTATTTTCTGTGATTGCGTGCGTTATTATTACGCGGGGAACACTAGACAACACTTTTTCAATTTTTGTCCACTTTTTTAATAGATTTTCCAAAAGTAAACAAAAATATTAAACATTTTTGCTGTCAGATGGTTGTCAGTTGCTTTCACTTCTGACGCAATCGACGCGCCTGCCCATTACACTCCTCGTCTATGGGTTTTTTCCAGGCCAACTTGATTGGGAGAGTTATTATCGGTACGCATTTTTTTCGGGAAAAGCAAGGGGAGGGCCGTTATATTAGACACTTAATGTAAATATTTCAACGCATCGGTATCCTTATACGTAACGCGTTCGAAAAAAAGTCAAAATACGCTACATTTTTGACTTTCTCATGCCATGGCTTTATTTCGAAAGCGTTAGGTATACGGATACTGATGCGTTGAAATATTTACTTTAAGTGTCTATTATCTCATAGTTATATGGTCGGGCCACATCTACAACTTTGTCACAACAACATTTGACATGCAACTGGTAAATGATAATTCGTTTTTTTTTTAGTTATAGGTTTTTAATTTTTTTGTGAAAGTGAATTTGCAAAAACAGGAATTGTTGTTTTCTTTTCCATTCTATTTACATTGGCAGTTTGTATGTGGACAGAAAAATACGGTTACTGTAATTTATGTTTGTGGTTTTAAAACTCTTTTTAGCATTCTCAGTTACGGTAAGCAAATAAGGTGACGATATATTGAATATGATGTTTTTCCTCTGGTATGTAGAAACCTTGCCCGGTACTTACCATTAAAATCTGTTTCAGACTCTGACGGTAAATTCAAGAATGGAATTACATGCCGAATTAGAAGGCTTCGTCCACAGTTTTATGAATAGTTTTCTGGTTTAAAATGTCGGATGTATATTCTAAACCTTTAAAGCGTTTCAGATGGCAAACCATTGTCTTTGGCGAGCTTGATCTCTAGGGCGTGAAAACCGATGAAGCAGAGGATCACTGGGACACAACACTTGGGCATAGTTTTCCAATTGTACTTATTACAAAAATCCAACAAATTACTGTAACAGTTTAAAAAAGGCCAAAAACATATAAAACTAAAAAACTTCAACAAAAAAAACTTTATGAAAAGAACGAAAAGACGATGACATTGATTAAGATAGATGGCATCGGCGCGATTTGTCGCGTGAGCTTTGGGACCGAGTCCCCAGAGGCGCTGTAACTTATTTTTTGCGATGCCCTTAGTAAGAGTTTTCTCTAAGTCCGTAGGTATATGCTTTGTGTTCCTGAGAAAACTGGGCATTGTCGAAAAGTTTACATTTTTGACGAGGTATGGTTTTGCCATTTTGTTTATGTTATTGTGGAGTTTTTGGGTTTTAAAATTTTGTAGTGGTATTTTCTGTGATTGCGTGCGTTATTATTACGCGGGAAACACTAGACAACACTTTTTCAATTTTTGTCCACTTTTTTAATAGATTTTCCAAACGTAGGTATTAGGTATACGGATACTGATGCGTTGAAATATTTACTTTAAGTGTCTATTATCTCATAGTTATATGATCGGGCCACATCTACAACTTTGTCACAACAACATTAAAATCGATTCAAAACCTAGTTTCCTTTTAAAAACTGCATTGTGCTTTGTGGAGAGTATAATTCCTATTGAATTAGACTCCTCGGCACCATTTATGTTAGCCAATGGGAAATTTAATACCTTTGAGAAAATACAGTTGAAAATACATATGAGATGTTGATAATTTTTTAAGTTAAAAGTATTTCGAAAAACATTGGAACACAATATAAAAAAAAAAAAAAAAATCATAGTTGACGTAATTTTCTCCGAAGAAAACACAAATTTTTTCATGAAAAACTTTTCTATGATTTTTAAGATAAAATATTACCTTAGCTGTTCAGTTGGATAAGGGATTTTCCTCCAAAACTATTTATTAACTTTCTCACTCAGACCATTTCGAGCCCGTATTCTTTAATTTTGGGGGTGCTCCCGGGGAGCCTTTTTCTTACAAAAACGCACCTTATTGGTCATCAGTTTTGATCCCTAGTAAGTAAGTAAGATAGGAGCGCAAAATCGTTCACAACTACTCGTAATGCCATTACTGCCAAAACTGAGAGAAACATGACAAGCCATCCATAAAATTTAAAAAAAACGTTATTTTTTTCAATTTTTTTTTTAAACAATTGTTTTCCAAACCATTCTTTCAATTTTTTTTAGTTGAAAATGTAATTATCTATCTTAATCTGAAAACCGCCTGTAGTTAGTTGCTACGGTTCGTGAGTTACATTTTTTTTAAAAATTTAATCCGCCATCCTACCCTTTTGTCAACTAATCATCTCTGCGTCTGGTGACAAAAAAATTTTTGTGCCAAATTTTATAGGAATCGGTTTATTGGTTTTTGAGTTATTGTGTTACAGACAGACAGACAGGGAGAAAGGCAGACACCATCTCAAAATTTTGAGTGCTTTGATTGCTTGACCCAAATAACTAATTTTTAGTGAAAATAAAAAAACTTTTTTTTGCCGATCCCAATAGCCTCCATAATAAGGTGAGTTTTTGTGGGAGAAATGCTCCCCGGATCATATCTTTCTCTCACTTTCAAGAATCAGCATCCAGAAGCTTGTTGATTTTTGTTAAACAATCAAAAATAAAATTATTATTTTTGGAAATTCGACAGAGATAAATTCATTAAAATTAAAATTTTTCTATAACTTAAAACAAAATTTTATTTAACTGTTAAAACCAACGTGTTTTGGCAGTATAAACTGTCATCATCAGGCCTCATGGCGCGGGCTGTTCAGATAAAAGCTAAATTTTACATAATAAAATTTGGAATCTATGACACAGTTTTACTACATTGGGTTAGCTTGGAGGAGGAGAGACCTTCGAATTTGCCGTTTAAATTCGAAAAAGAAGAAAAGCACATAAATTATCTAGAGGTGGTTAGTTTTTAATTTTTTTAACGTTAATGTTTATTTTTGCACCTCAAAAGCTGCTGCTGTTTTTACAGCTATATGCAGGGTTGGGTAATAGCTTCACCCAGTATATGACATGCATGCGTATACCCAGTATATAAAATAGAGGACATCTATAAACGACCACGCTATTTAATAAAATATTAAAAAACATGACTGCGGCACGAACCCAGCGGCATTTAGCAGTGTGCCGTTTTTCGCTTAATTTATTTACGTTTTCAATTATTTTTTACGCTGATTTTCGTGCTTCGACGGAAATATAATACTTTTAAAGTAAAATACTTGTCCTATAAAAATTTCAAAAAAATGCCACAAAATATATATAGGTCAAAGTTACGTTATAATGTCGAAAAATTAAGAGTTAATTTTTTAAATGATTTTTTTTAAACAGGAAAACAGTATAATAACGTGGCCAACACTGCAGCGAAAAATTTGTTGTCGTGAAAAATAGGGAAGAAAATGGCGCTTTGTGGGAGAATTTCCTCCCGGCTAGAAGGGAGGAAAATTTTTCCTTCCCGTACCGCATCTAAATTTATTGAATGATATATTTTTTATTTACGCGTCGGGCATCAAACTTTGGAGATTTTTGAACAAGTAATCTCTGGTTGTTTTCTCGCATAAACTAACTAACTAACCCGGTTTTAAGCCTAAGAATAATGTGTTTATTTTGGTAGAAGCATAAATCATAGTTTTTCAATCTGTTTTCACGTTTTTTACGGGTTTTTAAACCGGGAAAATGATCGGATAGGATAGATCAGTTCCCAAGGAACGATTACATCGCTTGGGAGAATGATTCTTCTCTCTCAATTCAAAAGTTGGGATTCATCAGGGGCGATACTTTGCGCTAATCTGATACGTGCCAAGCTTTTTCCAACCAATCCAACATAAACTTTTTTACGGAAAAAAAAGGAGTTTTTTTGGTAATTCAGTACAAAATGAACTTTCTGAATTTCGATTGCTCACACAGAGAATTACGCCGTTTCTTCCTTATTAGGGAATCATCAGCTAGATGTACCACAAGGACAAACAATCCTCGGTCATGCTTATGTGACAAAGATTACGGCTCAAGCGGAGGAAATTCCCGTCGTGTACCGACCATGACGCCCTCTGTGTGAATCATGGAAATCAAGAAAATACCTACAACAAAACAACTTTTTTCTTTACATATTAGGGATATTTTGGAACCCTTATTTGACAGTTCATAGTGGTTGTGGTAATTACTGAGTCTGCGCAATAGCTCATGTCATTCCGTTGGGGTAATTAACCACTATTACTCCGCAAGCTACGAATCCATTTCGTTGTGGTTATGTTAATTTTTTCAACTAATTTTAAAGCTATCCATTTATGATCTATTTATCCGTGACCTTATAAATTAAGACTGGGTACTTACTTAAATTATCGGAAAAAACACGATCTAATTTTATAACATTAGAATGATGATATTCTGGGCAGTCGCAGTAGCGCTCTGCTAGACTGTTACCTTTATTAAAGGTAACCATGGGCGCTAATTAGCGCCAAATAGAGACTACCTTTACCGTTAAAAAGCCAACTAACCAAACTTAGCGTGATTCTGTAGGGAATATAAAAATATTAACAATTTAATGTACTTGTTTAAGACAAAAATACCATCTTGATCAATAATTAACATAAATAAAAAATACAGTTCCAAAAAAGTTGCCACGTTAATGTAATTGTAACAAAATGACTCAAATACTTATACACGAAATCTCAAAATAAAATTAGTGTTGTTTCATAGCCTTTTCTGGAAGGTAAATATTATTTTTCTTTAGCCGCCCGATTATCCTCTGCTTGGTCCAAGATTTTCTTGGAATCTTTTCTGATATACAGACCGCTTCAAGCTACTGCGAACATAGGGCGGAAGAAGTCTAATTTGCCAGTGTACGTACATGCAGAGACACCGCACGCCTATCAG
The DNA here is from genome assembly GCA_963921995.1 of Oxystoma pomonae. Lineage (NCBI taxonomy): Eukaryota > Metazoa > Arthropoda > Insecta > Coleoptera > Brentidae > Oxystoma > Oxystoma pomonae. The sequence continues at coordinate 83,339,692 of OY998169.1, read as the reverse complement.
TGAAGCAACCAACACTCAGGTTTCCGATCGCCATTCGCTGCCGTTCGCCGTCTTTCGCCTTGTATTTAGTACGCTTCTAACCACGGTGCTGTGTGGAGTGTAGTCAATGAAACCGGAATTTGGTCAATAAATACGCAAATTTTTATAACGTAATTTTCTTATTTTTTGTCACTGATAAATAAGAGCGTTTTATTGTCAACTGCTCAGATTTATCAGTGACGACGTGTTACAATGAAAATAATAAGGAGAAACAAAATAAAAGCAAGTTCTCAAAATAAAATAATACATTCTAAAAACCAAAAAGATTCTCCCAGTCAAAAAAAAATTAAAGCAAATGTTCGAAAAGTCCTCCTTGCTCGGCTAGACAATATCCGAGCCTACTATAAAAACCCCTTCTAACGTTTCCAAGCATGGTAGGGGTGATAATTTGAAAAGCTTCTTCAAAAACAGATAGAAGTCATTAGGAGCAAGATCGGGAGATCGAGCTGGCCATAAAATAGTTCCCCGTGTACTTATAACCCGATTAGGAAATACCTTATCAAGATATTCCCTAACAAGGCCAACATTGTGAGCGGAACAACCATCTCGTTGAAACCATGTTTCACCAAATCTTACACCTAACAACTGCCTAGCAGTTGGAATAATGTGCTGCTGCAGTAGATCCAAGTATCTAGGACCATTCAAATTGCAATTGCCGTTAATAAAAAATGGCCCAATTACGTGTTCCCCTACAATACCCCCCCCAAACATTTAGTTTTTGGGGATACTGTGTTCTTACGTCAAAATACAAATGCAAATTTTCCCTCGACCAATATCGAACGTGTGTTGGGTTATGAGGATTTGACCATTTGACCATCTGCACTTTTTCGGCATTATTTCAATTAAGAACTTACCCATCTGTTTCTCGAGCAAGGCAGAAATAAAACAAAATAATAAAAACAAAATGAATTTCCAAAAGATAACACTGTAGCGTGCTTCGAATCCACCTCGGTCGTAAGGCACGGAGAGTAAATTGGACTTGATTCCCCCTATGTTCGTAGTAGCTTGAAGCGGTCTGTATGTCAGAATGGTAGCTCACGCTGTCCATGATTATCAAGACTTTGGAGGGAGATTCGGAATCTGTATTTGAATCCAATTTTCAAAACTTTTTCTCATCATGTTGTCATAATAACCCACTTTTGAATGTTAAATTAGCGCCTTTAATAAAAGCATCTTTTGTTCCTGCTTGGACCACAATATATCGATGACCTGAAAAACAACGAAGATCTTACTTAATTTAAATATAACGCGTATTCTGTAATACAAAATTATTTTTTAAAAAATATATAAACCACCACTAAAATATTGGAAAATTTGACATTTAATACTCTGATATTGTATTTTATATTTTTTTCAATAAAACTGGGGGTCAATCAGGTTGTTTAAAAGGTACTTCACAGTGAGGCAATATGAAAGTCATACTCGGAGTCCTAGCAAACCATCCGATTAAGTTAAGAGGTTATCTTAACTTGTTTTACATTTATTTAAACTTTTGAACTTGCCTTCGAAAAGTGTTATAGGTATTTGAAACAAAATTATTTTTACCTTCATTGTTTTTTTTATGAATCCGTATGCTTCGTGTCATCTGAACTGATCTGAAAACTAAAGTAAAACCTTCTGGACCTAAATTTTTATTATTAATATTTTTATAGTAAGGTAAGTCCATTAAATATTTTCAAATGTTTGATTTCTCTATACTGTTTGTCCATCTTTGTTCCCTGAACTTGGGCCTTATTTACATTGAATAAATTGTTTCCCGAATTTCATATGAGATGCGTAAATGCTTTTCGCTCTATTACATTCTTAATTTGAAGGGCGGTTCCGTTGCGGACTCCGTCTTTTTCCAGTTAAAAAAAGCTAATATGTATATTTAAAATTATTAGCTGCGTTTGCTCATTATACCTATTATATTTTTTCAAGGCATTTCTTGCTTTCAAAAATAACTTTGACAACACACTGACAAATTGAAGTTTTTGAATAAGTGACAAATATTTCAGGTAAAAATATAGAGGATGTTTACTTATAAAAAACGAACAATAATCAGACACCAATTTTTCCTAAAAATTTGCTGTCACTGCCGTTTGAAAAGAGATAAACAAAAATGAAGTCACTACAAATGGGTATAATTTCGACTATATATAGTTTTTGATAATCAGATTGTAAGAGACTCGTTATTTTCCTTTAACAAGCATTAATCAATCTTGTAAAAGAATAAACTTTAAACCGGAAGGCAAAACGACAAGCAAGGTTTACGTAAAAATAACGCGGCCTTTCAGGATCCATAAATCATTCATCGTGCTCTCGATAGCTTTATTTTAGCACAAAAACGAACGACAAGATAAGCTGAAAATAGCTAAGCACTTGGCTTTTATTAGGTCTGTTTTTTTTGCAGTGCCTGGTAATAGCTTTAGTAGCATACTATGTTCCAATTGAGAATTATTTAGTTTCAAATGACAAAAGCCTGATGTACTAACCTCCAGTTAGTCTTAGAGAAATCAATTACCTGATGTATATTTTGTATAACCGCAATTTAGTGAATTAATGTGTTGTTATTAGTACAGTAGTTATTACTAAAAATTAAAAACAAATTTGCCGTAGTGCCGGCTGATCCTTACTGAATAAATTGATATCATTTAGTACGTTTATACCGGGGCATAACTACCCGATAATATTACTTTAATCTAAATACCACTTATATAAATTCACGGCATATACGGTTAAATCGGATTTAAGGGCTTTCTGGGGGCTAACTTCAGGCTCGAAATATTTCAGTGGCTTTTTGAATAATCTGCCGTATGAGGTTTCAAAAATTTGTCTTTCCAATAAAAGGTTAAGGTTTCTGTTCTGTATCAAAATGTTCTTTACGGTTTTTTGTTCGTTCTTCATATCAAACGACAATATGTATCACCAAAAAACTAAGTAAAAGAGCAAAAACAAAACCATAAAAAAACAAACAAAAGCACTTAAAATATAAAAAAAACCACAAAAAAATAAACCAAAATAACCTAGAAGACCTAAAGGTCAGCCTACCACTATTATGAGTGTGAAAACGGTAAACTGTAAATAACACTTAAAAGTATCATGAAGTTAGCTTTATAAACTGGATTATCCACGTTCGTAAATCCGCGGCATAAACGCTTGTCTGATTAATCTTAAACCAGGCAGTTATTCCTCGGTATAAACGTACTAATTAATAAACTAAAATGGCGTTATATTTGATATGCAAATGAAGCAAAACGAAAACAAATTGTAAAAATAAAACAGAAAACTTAAAAAATGGTTCATTATCAAAGCCAAAAAATTATACAATAGAAGTAAAGCAGAAAAATATATCAACCTCACCCCTGGCTAACTTACACAACTACCCACCTACAGCGGTGTATTTAGCCCACGCATCTGGGGGGGGGCGAGGTAGTCTATAAAGAAAATGACATTTTTGAGCATAAATCAGTTGGTAATGACAAAGTTCCCCTAAATCTAAGGCTAATAATAAAAAGGGTTTTAGCCCAGCACTTATCGAAGGTAAAAAACCAGAGACAACATAATAACTTATAAAAAACTTTACTTTGACTAAAAAAACAACGCTCTTACAAAATGAGTCATCCTAGTAACGTATGGTTTGGTGCAAACAAATGTGGAGCTAATAAAAAACCAGACAAATGTGTACCATGTTTACAGAAGGGCTTGAAACATATCATATAACTTGACTTTTTCTATTAACAAAAATTTAAAAAAAACAAAATAATAATTTATAACGAAAAAGCATAGTAAAAAATACCATTAACTGATTGTAGAAGCAAAATTTAAGAAAGAAATATAATAAAAAATTGATTGATTGATGTGTCTCCGTTCTTTTAGGCTCATAACTATCGTCTATACAGACCGCTTCAAGTTACTGCGAACATAGGGGGAATCAAGTCCAATTTACTCTCCGTGCCGTACGACCGAGGTGGATTCGAAGCACGCTGCAGTGTTATCTTTTGGAAATTCATTTTGTTTTTATTATTTTGGTTTATTTCTGCCTTGCTCGAGAAACAGATGGGTAAGTTCTTAATTGAAATAATACATTTTTAAAACTAAAAATGGATGTCTACGAAGTTGCCGAAAAAGTGCAGATGGTCAAATGGTCAAATCGTCATAACCCAACACACGTTCGATATTGGTCGAGGGAAAATTTGCATTTGTATTTTGACGTAAGAACACAGTATCCCCAAAAACTAAATGTTTGGGGGGGGTATTGTAGGGGAACACGTAATTGGGCCATTTTTTATTAACGGCAATTGCAATTTGAATGGTCCTAGATACTTGGATCTACTGCAGCAGCACATTATTCCAACTGCTAGGCAGTTGTTAGGTGTAAGATTTGGTGAAACATGGTTTCAACAAGATGGTTGTTCCGCTCAGAATGTTGGCCTTGTTAGGGAATATCTTGATAATGTATTTCCTAATCGGGTTATAAGTACACGGGGAACTATTTTATGGCCAGCTCGATCTCCCGATCTTGCTCCTAATGACTTCTATCTGTTTTTGAAGAAGCTTTTCAAATTATCACCCCTAACATGCTTGGAAACGTTGGAAGGTGTTTTTATAGTAGGCTCGGATATTGTCTAGCCGAGCAAGGAGGACTTTTCGAACATTTGCTTTAATTTTTTTTTGACTGGGAGAATCTTTTTGGTTTTTAGAATGTATTATTTTATTTTGAGAACTTGCTTTTATTTTGTTTCTCCTTATTATTTTCATTGTAACACGTCGTCACTGATAAATCTGAGCAGTTGACAATAAAACGCTCTTATTTATCAGTGACAAAAAATAAGAAAATTACGTTATAAAAATTTGCGTATTTATTGACCAAATTCCGGTTTCATTGACTACGCTCCACACAGCACCGTGGTTAGAGGCGTACTAAATACAAGGCGAACGGCGGCGAACGGCAGCGAATGGCGATCGGAAGCCTGAGTGTTGGTTGCTTCACTGATAGGCGTGCGGTGTCTCTGCATGTACGTACACTGGCAAATTAGACTTCTTTCGCCCTATGTTCGCAGTAGCTTGAAGCGGTCTGTATAAGGCGGTCATTTTTGTGAAATTTCTCAGAAGGTATTATCTTTCCACTATTTTTTTACTTCGGGGTAACACCATCTCAACTAAAAAGCCAGTTTACTGCTCTTTATCGTTTTAGTATCCTTTAGTCTACTATCGCGGCCATATTGACACCAAACTGACAGAAAATTCATGTTTTACCTGTCAATTTGGTTATAAAAATGGCGGCAACAGTAGGCTAAATGCCACTGAAGAGAATGGAGTTAATTCGCTTTCCTTAGGAGCATAATCCTACTGGAAATATTAACACGCTAGGACGAATTCGTATCAGGTAACTTGGATAAGTACCAGTGCGGAACGGCGGAACGATGCCTATTTGTGAGTGGTTCAAGGTTGGAAATCAAAGTATATGATGGTGTTTAATGATGTATAGTGGAGGGTAACCAGTGAAACTACTGATGAGCCCACGCTGGTTACCCAGGGCGAAACATCGTTTAATAATTTCTCTTTTCGCTTTGATTTTTTGTGTGTTCCCTTTTTGAATTTTCGTTATTTCCACCCAAGATCTTTTGATCTTTTGTTTTTTAGTTTTTTTTTGTTTGAAGTAACAGATTTGGAGGTTTTTTAACTTTTTTTTTTGTTATAAAAAATTGTTTTTTTGATGTATTTTAACGTCAATACAAATTAAAAATATAAACAAAAAACAATACATAAATTATTAATAAATATAGAACATTTCTTAAGCCCAAATTTATTTGGAATCAATTAAGTATTTTTTACCCAAATTTATTTGGAATCACTTGGGTATTTTTTAAAGGCTCGAATATAAATGGAAGTAAAAATAACTAAATCTAAAACTAAAGCTGCAGCTATTAGATTTGCCGTACCATAAAAAGTAAGCCGTTGTACGTAAGAAAAATATACTATGGGTTATATCAATGTTGATGTGAATGGGCAAGAACCACGTCGTTTAAAAATTTCAGGCAAATCTTTATTTTTGTTTATCCCTTAAACAGAGAAGAAAGACGGGTACGGATTATATTGCACCCTAATAAAATACAAGATCTATACATCATAACGAAAATAATTTTTTGTTAGTGTCTCTATAGGTGCTCAATTTATTCTTCCAAATTTTCTGGGACTCGCTCAATTTCGAGAAGACCTCCAAAATATCAAAGTTAACTGCACTAATAACTAAAGTTGGTCGATGTGATTTGATGTTCCGCGCCCGGCAATCAGTTTTTAAACAATATATTAAATGGTACATAGGAACTACATATGACAAAACATAATTTTTAAAAATTGTACAAATAAAAATAATTAGTAATGGTCAAGCCATGATGGTAATTTAAGGCTTAAAATATTTTAGCATAATTTAAGGGGTACCGTTTTTGATTAAACAATTCTTTTTTTTTTCACATTTTTATGCCATGATTTTGCACACATTTTTAAGCTTTCTTTCCAAACTTTCGATTTCTAGAATAAAACACTAAACTTTTTCAAGTTTTCATAATGTAACAATTTTTTTTGTTTTCTTGATGGGAAACGTAACACCTATGTTTCTTGTCCTGATATTAAAACTTTAGTATTTTAAACTCACTAATAGTACAAAAAAAATAAAATATATATACAAATCTAATCCATTCCAAGGTTAAATATCCCAGACTATCGGACATCACGTATTTTTGACTGTTTTTTTGTCTTCCCGTTTTTATGCGTCTCCCTGGCTCTTAAAGTTCTGTAAAACTCAGGATTTATTTATAGAATTATTCTGAAGTTGTAAATTCGGCAGTTTGGCAGACTAAGAACCAGGCCAGTCTAGCTGGAACTGCTCTAATTAAACAGTGATGACAATAGGCTAACAAAAAATAAATTGTGAAATATTCCCACTAGAGAAAGAATTTTCCAGTGGAATTTACTAAAAAGGTTTAGTCTATTTTAGAACGGTCCTAAGTTTAAGTGAAATTTTTAGTTTTAAGCATTTTAAACCAACCCTTTCTTGAGTTTTGGACATAGTTTGATTTATAAGAAGAATTTTAATAAATTTGTTTATTGAATAATCATCTTAACACAATCTTTTTTGTTGGATTTAAGATGAAATTTTTAATTTAGAAGAAAAGAAAATTAAAAAATTTAACCCCACACGGGGTTTAAATAGTAAACACTCTGCAGAACAAATTAAAATTGGGGTTATATGTCACTCTAGTTAAAACTTACCCTTGTTAATTAATTTTTACAATAAATACTTGATGTCACACAACGATTTGGATGGGTAATAATAAAATAGGGAGTAGATTAATTTTGTATTTATTTGAAAGGTGTTTTTATTTATGAAATGTATTAAAAAACTTAAATGCAAGTTTTTTTTATATTTCTGTCACTGTCGAAATGTCAGTTTAAAAATATTAGCGCTGCGTTCAATCACAAACAGCGAGTTCGGATCTTTTACCTCTGCTTGCACCTTGGCTTGCACCAACTTTTACTGATGAAAGCTACAGGTTTAAAGCGAGTGGGCTTTGAGTAAGGAACGTTTTTTTGACTGAGCTTTTAGATAACCTCAATGTTTTACTTTCAGCTTGTAAATAAATTAATATAGTTGTTTTGGGTTTTTTGTTTAGTATATTTTTCATGCATAATCAGTGACCTTCACTTATGTTTGGTTTGCCTCGTAGTGCCCTCATAAATATATTTTTTGTGCTGAAAACGCGTTCAAAATATGGCGTTTTCTGGACAAAATAGGATCCCTGTACAAAGGGTTACTTAGGGAAATTATAAACGAACTTATTACCAAATGCCACAAAACAATCCTTTCTGGGGGCTATAAATTTAAACCACACCCCTCAGGTGGTCTAAAAAATCACGAACTTTATAACCTCAAACACAAATAATGAAGCTATTATGTGTCAAATTTTTGGCGTATTCACCATTTGCCATTTTGAAACCTCTCAAAAAAAATTAGTTTTAGGGCATTTTCTTCTAAAATATGGTGTATTTTGAGAAGAAAAAAGCAGTTTTCCAGTGGTATTTTGCAATAACAATAACTCTGTGTCTTTTCTGTATGGGTAAGTGTTTTTTGAAAATTGGGTTTAAAATTTAGTACCCCCCACAGGTGTAAATATTTAGACCTGTGGGGGGTACTATTTTAGATCTTAGGATATCTCACTGTTAGTGATTATTCTACTGCGTCAACATGTGTTAAAAGTCCAATAAGAAGTGATAATAATTACGCTGATAATTTTATCCTTGGTTACCGCAGTCATTTTGTATACAAAAAAATGATTTGCGTTTGTCAAAGGTGATACTTTATTATACCTAACAAAAACTTATTTGCCATTGGCAATCGGGTTTTTCATTGAATTGTTTGTGTCATCATTCTGAAATTTCGTAAAATAAATTGGTGTGGAGCGGTTGGTATATTTATTATTAATCCCCCAAATTCCACTCGAGCTTCAAAATTCACCAAATATTTTTCACTTATGGTGTATTTTCTTTCACTCCTTCTGCGGATTCGTGAAATTATAGAAAACACGCAATCGTGAAAAATAGTCGGTAACTTTAAAGCTTTAGTGGTAATATCACAATAATTTTTTAATTGGGCAATAAAAATTGCATTGATAATTTTTCTTTGGTTACCATATACTATATTTTAATGTAAACAAATGGTTTGCTTTGGTCAAAGGTGGTACTTTATAATTTCAAAAAATGGATTGCTATTAGCCTAGGTAAGTACTACTGTATTTTTTTTAATTTTTACAATTTTTTAGTCCACCATACCAATATGGTATGGAGGACTATTAAAATCGTGAAATTCTGACTTTTCTTAATATTATCAAAAATGAGTTACTAAGGTTCCAGAACACCTTAATCGACGAAAAAAAAAAGTTGTCTGTTGGTCTGTCGGTCTGTTGTCTGTTGCCTGTATACACGATAATATCGACACACGATAAAATCCTCTATCAGCTGACCATGAACTGGTTGACTTTTGGGTAGAGTGGTGGGGAGTTGAAGGGGGGAAAAGGGGGATAAAATATTTAAAAAAATTGTAACATTGGAATAAAAGCAAACAGCGATATACGGTTTTCAGAGTTCAGTTTCAATGAATATGGATTGCAAACTTTGTCATAAAGTCCAAATTCGTGGGAGCTTTAGTTTCCGAGTTATTTGAAAAAACGTTAAAATATATTAAAAAAAATCATAACTTTAGAAGTAAAGCAGCTATCGATATGCGGTTTTCGTAAATATTACCCAAAAATTTTGTTATAAGGTTCAAATCTTTCAAAGCTACAGTTTTCGAGATATTTTCATTTCTTTTTAAAATAAAATAATTGATTATATGGTGGACTATCCGTGCTTTCTAGCACCAACTTTTTATTTTTCTTGTTTAGTTTGGTACCTAGTACATATTGACATTTTGACTAAAAATAAAATTACGAAAAAAGGGTCTATAAATGCCATATATCAAAATTTCACTATTTTTTATATACTTTTGACAATGACGGACAATTTTTTAATTTAAAAACGTTTTAGCACTTATCCAAAACTATTATTCACTCTCCAAATGTTTTTAGCTAAGTGCACCGACTTTTTCTTTAAAATCAGCAGATCTTTTACTCAAATTTCCTCTTAAAAAGTAAACACCTATTTTTTGAATACCTATTTGTCCTCACTCTGTTAAATGAGTCGTTCTGCGACGATAATCCCTGGGAGTCCTGATGCTAAAATTTTCATTTCTGCTGCATGCAGCAAGATTTCGTTTTCTGACTGGTTATTACATGATGGTTATATAAGGACAAACCTTATTACCTTAGAATCGGGGGCGAATTAAGGGGAGGGAGACGAGATGGTGAGGTCGATTGTCTAATGGTTTTGCATTAGGTCCTGTAAAAAAATCGCCGAATAAAAATATTCGTCTGCGGCATCCTTTCTCGACATCTATTAAAAATTAAACGTTACCTGATTTTTCGTTTAAAGTAAAATTTTTTAGTCACCAATAAGGCCCAATGTCCTAAGACAATTCCAGTAATGCGCACGCTTTATTTCTCATTCGTATATTCCAAGCTTATGAACTGTGCAACAATTTGGAACCGGCGGAAATTTAAAAGCGCGAGGAAAAAAAAGCACAGTTTAGCCGCGAGTTGTTAACACTATTTTTTTTAATAACTTGATCAAAAAATCCAAGAAAAACAGAAAAATACTTTTAAAAATTTCGGACAAGAGCACTTCTCGCAACACACCATCTTTGCACTATAAATCAAGGCGGCTGGTAAATGTAATAACAATTGTTTCCATAGCGATGTGCCTTTTTACTCGGTGACGTTCATTGTTGCGACATTTTAATCTTTGACAGTTTGATATTCCGATGAAGTTTTTAAATAATTTTTTTGTAAATACGTGGTGAAAACTGGAAAATTTTTAGGCGAGAATAATTAGATTTTTTCAATTACTATATTCTGCTATTTCTCTTGAATTTTGGATAATAAAAAACGGACAGAAATCTTTTTTTGCAACCGTGATAAAAAAAAAGTTTTTTTGGCATCAGTAACCAAAAAAGTCATGCTTTAGTTATCCATTAGACACTTAAAGTAAATATTTCAACGGTATCGGTATACGTAACGCGTTCGAAACAAAGTAAAAATACACTACATTTTTGAGTTGTTCATGCCATGTTTCGAACGATGCCTGCTTCTTTGACGGTTGTGATGACAGAATCTCGTTGCGTACGGAAGGATGTACGTATCGTTACGGACCCACGAACATACGCAACGATTTCAATCAACAGTTCTGTCATCGCAATCTTAGCCCATTTTCTTTGAAAGTTAGACGTGAGCCCAAATTTTTACTAATTTAGTAGATGTTCCGGACATAGTGGCAAGCATAAATTTTAGTGTCCCAAGAGTCTTAAGATATACGTATTTGTTTTTAAATCCTATACAGGGTAATTCACGACGAAATGCAAATATTTTAATGGTAAGTATTACAGGCCAGGGGCAACTTATATCCAACGCAAAAAAAAATTTTTGAGTCTTTTTGTCAAATATACAGTGTGATTTATATTATATATCTCGAAAACCAATAAACGTATTTACTTTAAATTTGGCATATATAAGGAGCCCAGAAGCTACTTCTACCAATGTATAAAAAAATAAAATTCAGGTCCGGACTAAAAAAGGTTTAGTTTTATATATTTTTGTTAAAAACAACACACTGTATACTGCAATTTGCAAATTTTGGTATTACCACATAAAGCTAAAGGATGGTGCTATAATACCCTTAAATAGTATTTAACGCGTTAAGTCTCAGCTTTTTATATAAAAAAATAAAAACGTGCAAATTCCAATCCTGAGATATTAGGGTTATAAACAATATCACGTTTTAAATTCCTAAAAACGTATTTTTAGGTCAAAACTAGTTTAAGCATAAATAAATCAACACCCACACCCCATTTTTGTACAACCTATAATGTAAATTTAGGGGATCAATTTTGGTCTCTAAGTTTGTAGATACCTGTGTTGAAAATAAATAAACAAATACTAGCACTAGATTACTTGGGATACCTTCTTCGAAAGCTTACGAAAATCGCTTTTCATCGATATTCATGACAGTTAGATTTTTTCAAAAAATAACCTCAAATTTTCGAAAAATTCTAATTTGCATAATTTTTTTTACTGACCTAGTAATTTAATTTTTGCTGAACATTTCTAAAGCATAGTTCCCTCTAGAACTCTCAAAACACCTGCAAAACATAATTGACCCCCCCCCAATCTCCTCTCCCCCACTAAGATTTTTTTTGCTAATACTCTCTTTTTTATTTTTAAATATATCCAAGTAACTACCCCAGCACTGCAAAAGACCCCTCAGTTTTTGTATAGTTTGACCGAGTGTTTGACGGATGAAAGCCAATATAAATTAAAAAAGTTGGCCAAGAAAACTCTTTTAAGTAACGACATATTAAAAGTTTACTAATCATATAATAAACTTTAAATATTAAAAAACTAATGTTGTGTTTGTTACACGAAATAAGTCTACAAACACATGAAATAGAAAATAAGAAAGTAAATTTGAGTTTTTATAAAAGTGGGTAAGTCAAAAAATATATCAAGTTAATTATTTTGGTGGCACTAGCATTCGATAGTGAGTTTCGATACAACAGTCAAAGTCATTCAGTTGTATGACAACAGACAGATATTAAAAAAAAAGAATCGAAAAAGAAAAAAAAAATTAAAAGAATAAACTCCTTTGATTACGGCAATAGAATTTTTGCCGAAACGTCAGATAAGTACTTAGATTCTAGTTAGGATTTGCGTGTGTGTAGGCAAATTTTTTATCTTATTTAAAAACCACTGACAAAAAATTTCTTCGCAGTGGGTTTGAACATATTTTTGAAAAAATTTCCTTAACTTAGTGGCGAAAAACCCAAAAAAAGTTGTTTCGACATTATGAATCCGCCACAAACATATAGATTTTATTTAGCAAAAGAAATACTAATTTTTAAAAATAAAGTAATAATTATAATTATGGTAATGTAGTGCTGAGGAATTTTCATTCATCCTACTGTTTTAAGCTGGCAACTCACAAAACTAATGTTGTAGTGCAATCATTTTCGGTCTTTCTTTAATTCCACTTGATCCGAACATTATCTGCACGAGTCCAACTTCCACAAAGTACGTCATTAGACACAACAACCAAATTATTCCAATAAACAGGAACGAGAGGGCAAATGTTCTGAAGAATAAGATTTTTCTACGTATCATTTTTAACTGCCAAGTCTTTGATTACTAGAAAGTTTGTAAACAAAGTTGTCAAAAATAATTGTTATTTCCAGACAACATTATATCTTAACTGAAAAGCCCTTGTCGTTTTAGTAACCTTTGACCTATCCAAACTAATTTTAGGCTAAGCTACGTAGGAAAAATAGAGGAAACAAATTAGAACCCAAAATTTTTTTTCGTTAAAAAGATTAGGAAAGTCCACCGTATAACATACTAAAAGTCCCTATTCCTACCCCCAGGAAGCTGTCATTTCTAACCTCCAAAAAACTCCAAAAAAAGCTTTTTTCTTAGATAACTCCTAAATGGTAACAGACTATCAAAAGTGACGCATAGAAAAAATGTTGCAAATTTAATTCTGTATCAATAAGTATCTGGTGATAGGTTAGCTTAAACGACTCCTTCTACCAGAAAAATTAAAAAAACCCAAGGAAAAATAATGCCAATTTGAACGATTTCTTGCATATTCCTTTTTAGCATTTTCATCAAAATTTCTCAACCTTTTAATTTTTTTCATCAAGAATTTTTTTAAATCATAATTTTTTATAAGTTGAGTAAGGCGTATTCCGTGTAAATTTGAAAAAAAATACGCCGAATACGCCTTTCCTTACTCAACTTAATTTGAAACGTGTACACAGCGACATAAATCAACATAATTAGCTAAGGTCCCCTAGTCGTCTAATATAAAAAATGATGAATTTAAAAAATTCCTATTTTATTACTAGAAGCAGCAAATACAAGCGGAGGGTGTCGTTGGAAATGCAATTTTATCTAGTATAAGAACCAGTGAAAATCGAGGCCTTTTTTGTATATGTTAGTAACAGTGGCGTAGCAAAGAGTTTTGGTACATTTTGAATTTTTCTAGTTAAGAAAATCGGACTACGCCACTGGAAAAATTTAATTTTCTGTAGCGCAGTGGGTAGCGTATCGGCCTGCTGCACGAGAGGTCTCAGGTTCGAATCTCGGCTAGGTGCATGGATATTTTGTGTTTGACTTTAACTCTGCAGAAACACTTGGCTACACTGGGCATTGATCCTACTATGGATGGAAAAGTCCCAGTATAAAAAGTTTGGTTGATAAATCTTGATAAAACTGTTAAAAAGGAACATGCAAGAAATTTTTTAAATTGGGATCATTTCTGCTTGGGTTTTTTCAATTTTTCTGATTGAAGGAGTGGATTAAGATACACTGTGACTATTTACTTATTGATAGAAAATTAAATTTGAAACATTTTTCCCATTTGTCACTTTTCACAGTCTATCACCGTTTAGGAGTTAACCAAGAAAAACACTTTCTTGGAGTTTTTTGTAGGTTAGAAATGACAGTTCCCGAGGGAGTAGGAATGGGGACTTTTATTATCTTAAACGGTGAACCCTCCTAAGCTTGTTAATGAAAAAAAATTTGTTTCAATACCGGTGCGCTCATTAACGCGAAGTTTTAAAAATTATAGGGTCGGCCCGATTGCCCGGGGTAGCATCATAGCCCTGGACCGGTATTCTCGTAATACGTAACGTTTTGAAGTCGCTAAGCGAAACGAATAGCGAACAGCGCGCTCAGCGGCACGCTGACCGACGACTTTTCGTATTCTCTCTGCCGAACGCGTTGCCCTGCGAGCAGACAGAATCAAATTCGCTTAGCACATCTTGGCATCATCGAATTTTGCATTTTTATTTCTTGTTAGCCTTGTCGCTCCTTTTCTTTTTCTATGTGTAAGAAAAAGGCCATTGTGTGATCGATTTCGAGCCGTATTTCAGAAAGGGTAAATCAAATGTGACTTCTAAAAGTGTTGATCCTTTAAAAAATTACTTGATGGTTTGGTTTAGCTCAGTTAAACCCGCCCTTTGACCCTGTGATATAAACTCGTAGCACGTTTCCGCCCAGTGTGCGGGAAAAAGTTTACCCCGAGACTTAACCGCACACTTACAAAAATATTCCGCACTCAGTGCAGAAAAGTTTAAATTTATTCCGGCACTCAGTCAGGGAAAGTGGTGTTTCCGGCACGGTCGTATATTGATATTGATACTTTATTATATAGCATTTATAATTATAGTAAACATGCGTATTCTACATTTTAAGAAACAGAAAATAAAACTCTAAGGTATTTGTTACCCAAAAAATAACCTAACCAATTCAACAACAAACACAGAATTCATACATCCACAAGAGAAACCTCGCGCGTGTAAAAATTTATATTTTCATGGAAGTGTTGAATTAAAAAAAGAAAATAATAATTTTTAGTACATTTATGAATAAATAAAATGACAAAAGATAAAAAACATAAAAATGGTAATTAATGTGAAAAATGTGATATTTCAGAAAAGTAAAGAAAATACAGACGAAAACACAGAAATAAAGGTAGTTACCTATATTGTTTGCTAATTATTTTTTATATCAATTAAGCTATTTATTTCATGTTTGCTAATTTCATATTTCATGAAAGCTTTTAGTTTATTTTTGAAAGAAAACAATTAATGTGGGCAGGAGCCTAACAAAACCAGATATTTTTTGGTACACATCCGATGAAAGATACAAAAAGCACCGCTGACCAATGGCTTTTTTTACCCTTGGTTTTACAGAATTTTGATTGCTTCTATTTCTAGTATTATACGGATGCTCAATTATTTCGATGTCGATTTTGATAAGAAAAGTTTTTGTTGCAATTTTTTGGAAAAAAAAGTTGTCTTACATCGAGCATCAAATAGTAAGGTTGATGTGTACGTGTTTGTCACCCGTCCCCAAGCTACTAATAAGAGATTTTTATTTTTCTAATTATTAATAAAAACGCAAACTGAAAAAACTACTATATTTTCTGCAGCACTCTACAAAGTATTGTAGGGTAGGAAAATCGTACGCGCGGAGGGCAAAACAGCTGGCAAATGGTAGGTGTTTCTCAAACGGTCGCCACGCGCTGAGCGCACTTCGTCGACGCCTTGCGTTCAATATACGTGAATACCATTTTTGTTACTTTGGTCACATGGTATGCGAATATTACGTTATCATACGGTCAGCGAGTACGAAACGCCGAGCGTATTTAGTTACGAGAATACCGGTCCTGGCCTACCCTAGTGCGTGATTTTCATGGGAGGAAGGAAGGCACACTAGAATTGACTTAAATCATATAACTATGAGATAATAGACACTTAAAGTAAATATTTCAACGCATTGGTATCGCGTTCGAAATAAAGCCAAAATACACGACATTTTTGACTTGTTTATGCGATGTTTCGAACGATGCCCGCTTTTTTGAAAGTTTGCGATGACACAACTGCTAACAGCAATCGATGCGTGGGTTGGGATGGACGTAACGATACGTTCATCACTCCGTACGCATCGATTGCTGTCAGCTTTTGTGTCACCGCACCCGTCAAAAAAGCGGGCATCGTTCGAAACATGGCATGAGCAAGTCAAAAATGTAGTGTATTTTAACTTTATTTCGAACACGATACGTATACCGATACCGATGCATTGAAATAATTACTTTTAAGTGTCTACTATAAAGGCCCTGCCCGTGTATTTCCCTATGATAAAAAGCGTAGCGAAAACCTCGGGGCCAATCTTAGAACATTGAACTACTAGAAGGAGCTTTTTTCAGACCTAGGGCAGGGTGTTTGAGTTAAACATCTTCATCCCATTGTTGTCATGTTAACCTAATATGTTTTCCCCTGTTTTTAATATTATTTAAAGTACCTTCAATAATTTTTAGTTCCGTTTATTAAATGGTCTAGATATAGTAATAAAAATCCATGTTTCTATAAAAAAAAACTAAAAATGTATTCAAGTAGGATGCACAAATATAAAAACAAGAAGAAGGTGCTATGGAAATCCATATTTACACTGAAATTAATGACATGCCGGCAACACAGATTTCCTGCCTTTGTTTACCAAGAATGGCCAAATATGACGAATTCTAAGCCAATATTTAGTTAATATTTTAATTTAACGTACCCGTGAAACGAAGTACTGCGGTACCCCCGGCTTCTGTTTCAACTTGCATATAATAATACACTTCGGAACCATTTTTAGCCACAAACTTTTCACAAAAATATCAAAAAACACTTTTGACAAGTGCTGAAACTTTCACTTTCAAAACAATAATGGCATTCCAGGAAAAATCGAGAAACCACAATAAACAATCAATGTTAAATTTTCAAAAAACGTCGAAAGTTTTAAATAGGTTGTGAGTATTATATATTGTGTATATAGGCTTTTTCAATATATATCTTAAACCTCATTAATTAATTAATAAATAAGCGTCAAAACTTAATCCAAATTTAATAAGTTTTTTGTTGCATAATTCTGTTATTAAAATTGGCAACACAGATTTCTTTCTCCCCTTTCCCCACAGACTCCTTCTAGTAGTTCAATATTCTAAGGGGCCAATGGATTAATGACAGACTCCAATGTGCATGCATCAGCTGCGATTTGATCGCATCCTGGGCCTTTACATACCTAATATAGTCCAATTTTTTGATGAGATAACTGACGTCATTTTTGCCTCTGAAAACGTTGTCAACAGTTCGCATGCCAAATAATTTGTTCTTGTCGATTTGAAGTAACAGCAGGGCCGACAAGAATGTGTCCACACGGGCCTCACACAACCAAAATTGTGACGTCACAATCTTGGGCCGGTTTTTTTTTCGTTGGTTGCGTCCAGCCAGACGCGCAAGGCCGCAAACATAACCTCACTAATTCTTGATTTGTGTATTTAATTTTCAGTCAATTTTGAACCTTTTTTTTCCAATTTTGGAATCAAACAAACTTTAAAATAAACCGGTATTGTTTTAAAAAGAATGACTGGTCGTTTGATGTGAAAAAAGTGAACTTCAAACCAAAAAAAGGACAATTGCTTAACAGTCTGAATTTTGTGCTTCGAAAATGTTTAAATCACCTTTTATTGAATTTTTTCTAGATTTTGTATGTTTGAATCGGGAACAATTCAATAATGGGTATCGTGGTTGATATAGAAATCAGGAAAATGTGTCGAAAATGCTGCATACCAGAAAGTGCCCAGAAAAAGGGTGAGTCATATGTAACAAACTTTTCCTATCCAACTCGGACCTCAAATCCGCCGGCGCCGGTTTTTTTTTTAAGAGAAAAAAGGTGCCGGGGGGGTTGTAATGTGTTTTCTTGATTGTTTTGGGTTAGGTTGAGTAGGGCTGTATTGGATTGGGTTGTTTTAGTGAATGATTTGGGGGTCCTAGAGAATTTTTCATAAAAAATCCAAAATGGCAGAAAACTGTATACTGCATAATTGCCCCCTTTTCTACTAAGCTAGTAAAATGTCACATATTACCTGCCTATTGCTAGGAGGCCCTTCATACATCATGTTATCAGAGGTAGGAAACTTGACTTTCCTATCTTTTTGTTAAATTTACTTGTAAAAACTGTTTTTGTATAAAACACTGAACATTCTTCATACTTAGAGATAATTTAAACATATATAGGTATTGAACTGAGCTAATGAATAAAATTTTACGATTATATGCTAGGAGCTGTGCACAAATTATGTAACGGTCATATAGGGGAGGGAGGGGGTAGCCAAAGTGTTACAAAACGTTACATAGGGGGTTTGCGACAGATTTGGAATGAAAATAAGAAAAAAATATTTTTTGGGGAGTGGTGGTCTTCTTGAAACCGTTACATAATATTATGGGCGGGGGTTCACCAAACCATTACAAAACGTGATATGGGGGAGGGGGGGGGGTCAAAAATTGGTAAAATCACCGTTCCATAATTTGTACACATCCCCAGTTCTTTTGCTAATAATTTTTATTATTTATTTTTTATAGGAAAAGGAGTAGAAAATGAAAACTTGAATGCCTGTAAAAGAGAAAACGTGGGAATGTGAATGGAGAGATCTTGGGAGGGATAGAGAACTATGAATATGGAAAATAATACCTCGGCACATGTTATTAACAATATCAAGGTAAACAAAGTTAACAAAACTAGCATATTCAAGCACTTTGCAGCCCATATTTTTAACTTATAAATGCCCCTAGCTTCAAATTATTGTAAAAATTAAAAATTTTTATGTAGCTCCTTTTTAGGGGGCAATTTTGGTTTAACTTAGAAGGTTTGAATCTTCTTAAAATTTACTTTTAATAGAAATCTGTTTCATAAGGTTAAGTAACTTTTAAATGCCCATGTCTCTGAAACTAAAAGGGGTACCCCTATGAAGTTTGGTATCATTTTTTAATGTATTTTTTAAGAAAAATCCACAGCTATTAACTTTTTGAGGATCACATGCTACCATTTCCAATAAAAGCGATAGAATGACCTAAAATTCGTATATATTGGAGAATTTATTGATTTAATTCCCTTGAGGTAGTAAATTTTTTAATTTTTTTAGAATGGAAGTAGGCGGAGATGAAGAAGATAAAACTGGAGAAAGAAAGGTAAACGAAAAAGGCATCACAATAATACTGTTCCAGTTGAAGGGTCCGGAAGTGTCCATTCCTTTTTTGAAAATAAATGATTACCATACCTCCAAATACTACCTAGGAGATAGCAATGGTCAATGGTCATCTTGGTTTATGACACTCACTGAAAACTATTCCTAGATTAAGTTGGTTGCCTATATAATATTGTAGAATCTACAGGGTGGGGACTTTAACTCAAACAAATTTTCTACAGCTTCAGGGTGAAGAATTTGGGCTTTACAGTCATACTAAAGAAAATATTGCTTCACTCCTTTTAGAGGGCGAAACCTGACCCCACTTGTGGCACTTTGTTGGAAATTTTTGTTTTATTTTAACTTCATAGGTAATTCATATTTCAAATCTCTGAACCCAATCATTAAAATTTAAATTTTTAATGTTTCGGTTATTTGCTGGCATTTTTAACGTAAATAAAGAATATTTGAAAAATATTTCGGCAAAAATAATTGATTTAATTCTGCCACACAAATGAAAAATAAAAATATATTTTTTTTTAGTAAGTATTTCAACAACAAGGTGCCACAAGTACTATCATCCCATTTAAAAAAAATAGGGTGGGGTTAGGTTTCACCCTCTAAAAGGGGTAAAAAAATATTCCTTTTACTGTGACTGGAAAGCCCTGGGCCTTAATTATGTCTATCATCTGATACTGGACGAAATTAAAACTGTTAACAATCAGAAAAAATTTAAAAAAGAGATAAAAGTTTGGATTCCAAATGAATCTAGATTATTTTTTGATCAAATTATTTATCAAAGGCTATCCAAACGTTAGGTAGTTAAGTTGTTAGGTATTTAAAAATAATATAATTTTTTCTAATAACTTCTAGTATCCTTGTATATTTCTTTACAAAAGTTTATGTTTATTCTTTATATTTAAAATTAATAATTTATTTCTTAGTAGTAATCATAAATAAATTAAAAAACTTCCAAGCACAAGCCTCATAGAGGCTTCAGTGAGTTTCCCTATTTATTTCTAATTTTCAAAATAATCAAAAATAATAATCTAATTTGCGATTGAAAATGAATAGATATATATTATTATTATTATTTTATGAAATAGTCATTTTATGAAACAGTCAAACAACCATGAAGTCAAGAAGGTCCTAGGAAATCTCTAAAAGTGATTATTTTTTGGATTTGTAAAGTAGGTACCCACTTATGTGTGAATCTAATTAAAGAAAATAAACTTATTTGCAGAAGAATACCGAATTTTATTGAAAGAATTCAGTAGAAGGTCCACTCGATGTCAATATTAAGTAAAACAAATAGGTATACACAGTGACAATTCTGTTTAACTAAGATGTCTTGTTGGAGTATGTAACTCAGATATTCTATGTATTTCAACAAGTTAACATTTTTAATTAAAATTCCAGTTTAAATTAACAGTAATTCTCAGAGATGGTGGTGATGAAAACAGTAAATCATGACATTGCGAAGTTTGTCTACTTTTTTCTGTATTATTTGAGGTGATGTGAAGGTGTTTTTGTGGGTGGAAGGAGAGCCACAATCCCTTCATAGTATTTGACCCTTAACTTGTCAATGTTGCTTGTTTTGGGGGTGGTTATCATATAGCATTTTTCTGTCACACTTTTAAAAACTGTGATGAATCCCGAGATCATCTGAGACAAAGGATCGAAAAATGCGATTTGATAACCACATTGAAACAAACAACACTAACAAGTTAAGGATCACATTATGCAGAGGGATTGTCGGTCATCCTCCTCTCATAAATACACCTCCATGGCACCTCAAATAATGCAAAAAAGAGCAAAAAAACTTTGTGATGTCACTGAAATCACTGTTTCTATCTCTAGTAATTTTTGTTAAGTTCATCATCATAATGTTAATTTAATCTGAGATTTGTAATGTTAACTGGTTGAAACGCCCACAAGACGTCTTAGAGAAATAGGATTCTCAGTGCAGCTACCTATGAATAATATTTAATTGCTAATAAAGAATTATCTATCTATCTATCTAAATAATGTTCAATTTAGATCTCTTATGATGAAAATCACACAAACAGCAAAAGTCCCAGATATTACTCAAAAACTGCACTCAAAATGACTTATTAATTAGATGCTTCTCTGTACCGTATTCTGTTCCATTGTCTTACTTTTTACCATTACTCCAATCTTTAAACCATACCTACTCTTCTCGCTATATGACAAAATATATTCAGATGTCATGTATGGCGACTAAAATATTTGCTATGTTTTCATGGGTATTGAGTTCGTTTTCAAAACTCATTGTATCTTTTTCTTTTATATAGCGTGTTCTTTATCAAGACCAAGAACACGCTATATAAAAGAAAAAGATAGAATGAGTTTTGAAAACGAACTCAATACCCATGAAAACATAGCAATTATTTAGCGACTCAACAAGACAGGAATTATTAATTTAGGTATATAAATCCACCATTTCCAATTCGTGAAATGATCACAAAAAAAAACACTAGTCTCCAGCATTTTTTCGATAAATCAATTTTTATTCTGGTGTAGATATGGATGCGCACCTTTTGAAACCTTTCATGTGCATTTTATTGCTAACAATATGAGAAAATTTCCTTTTTTTAAGAAAAATAAAATAAGTGTTGTTGTTTACATCAACCTAACCTCACAAAATACTTTTCCTATAATTTTTATTATTTGAGATCCTGTGATCTCCAGAAAACTTTTTTAAAATATTAGGATAGTATCGAAGAATATTTCATGGGAATTTGAAGAAAATTCATCGAGTCGTTTAGAAATAATTCCCAAAAAACCTCGCTTCTCCCATAAGACTCCATGTAAAAACCGGCCCAAGATTAACAGCTGTTTTTCTGATGGTTACGGCCTGTTGTTTTTTTTGTCGGCCTTGGTAACAGTTGCAACAATCAATGACATGACGTTTTTTGCATATTTATTGTCGCTGTCTACAACAATATATCAACAAGAGATCCATAAAAATGACGTCAGTCCGCTCATCAAAAAATTGGACTATAGTTGTATGTCTTAAATAAATCTTCCAGCCACTTCACCAGGGGAGGGGGAGCGCAAGTAATGAAACTTATGTAGATCGGCTCAAGCGATGTACATAGGGCAAAAAAGTCCTTTTTATGGTGATCATTGTTCTTGGAGTTTTCGTTGGATTGGTATGTTGGTTAGTGGTAACCCTTCCCACCAACCAAACAGTTTCGACCTACATATGTTCGTAGTTGCTTGAGCTAGAGTTAAAAACAAAAATGATGTTCAAGCATCGGCGGACGCTGATGGCGTTGAGGTATATACAGGGTTCCTAAGCAAATCCTTAGGGGGCCAAGCAGCCGTGTATAAGACGCAGACAAACGGAAAAGCACATTAGGCAGAAAAGGATGGGCATGGGGCGATGTTGTCACTACATCTTACACGTAGTAAATCCATTCCAGGTTGTTGTTTTCTATTTTCATACCTTTAGGACTGGAATAAAAATTGTTTTTGCTCGACTTTAATACCAAACTGATGAAAGATATCGTAAAAGAAAATATTTTTCGGCTTTTCATTTTGTAACCATTGTCCTTACGCACTGTTTACAGGCTGGGGACTGAGATACATGCAAATGCCTAACCTAAAGCGTTCATACACGGCCGGAGCCAAGCAATAGGATGGGTTGACGCCTTCGAACGTCCAACCCGGGTTTTGCACTTTGATTCGAAATCAAAAAGGAGGAACAGTCAGATGTGGGGCCGTGCACAAATTACGTAACGGTGATTTTACCAATTTTTGACCCCCTCCCTACGTAATGTTTTGTAACGGTTTGGCACGCCACTCCTCTAATATTACGTAACGATTTCAAGACCACTACTCCCCCCCCAAAAAAAAACTTTTCACTTATTTTCATTCCAAATTTTCTTAGTTTCACACAAATGCAAACGCTGTCGAAAACCCCCCCTCCCCTCTACGTAACGTTTTGTAACCCCCCTTCCCCCTATGACCATTACGTAATTTGTGCACGGCCCCTGTAGTCCCAGTGGAGGAGGGCGAGAAAATTGATATTTTTCGAGGTGGACAGGTGTCTATACTATCCCATTCTAATCTAATCTAATCCTCAGCATCCTTGAAAAAATCACAAAGTGACCTTATTTTCATCTATTAGAGGCCTGTTTTTGTGTTTTTAATTATGGCTTTAAAGCAGTGTAATTTAAGCCGCTATTTTTTTTCTGAATACTGAAAAAACCATTAACTGAGCCATTACAGTTAGCTCAAAAACATTATCCCACGAACAGCTACCGGCTTTTTAATTGCTTTGCTGCAATTGCCCGGAAAGGTTAAAATAGCTCTGGCCAAAAAGTGTAAAGTTTTTCTCTACATTAATGAAAACATACAAAATAAATATTTAGGTTTAAACTAATGGTCTTTTGGCAACTTTTTTGAATTTTTAATTTGTTTTAACGTCATTTTTAACAACCTATTTTTTAAAATTTTTCAATTTGTTTTAACATATCAGTTTTGCCCTCAGTTTTTAAAAAATATTTGAATTTAAAAAAAAATACTTTTTAACTTAAAATCTTAGTTTAGTTTCTTTTGTTAGAGAGAAATGTTTTAATCATAGTAAGAAATGTATAGTGAAGGGGAATGTGTAAGTTCGTGGGATTTTGAATGAAGGAGTTCTATGACTATGTGGGATTGATAGCTCCTTAGCCTCATAATCAAGTGTTACCGAGTGTTTTGTTCGCATCCGTGCAGATTTTTGCAACCGGGGCATGACTATACTCGATTGCATATAATTCGCCGACGAGGATTCCAAAAAAACTTATTTTCAAGGTCATCCGAGCTTAAATGACCTTTAAAATCACAAAAAACAAGTATTTTCTCTACAAAAAATCTTAATAATTCGACGTTTTGCCAGACTAACTTTAAGTGTACTTCAAACTATTAGGCCAAATTCGATCCTTGGAGTTTGATGCAGTTTGAAGCTTCAGCAGGGAATTCACAGGACCAAATTTGGTAAGAAAGATAAGATAGTCAAGTCCAACAATATTGTAAAAAAAAATTGGTTCAGCTATGACGCGTTTCAAAATGGCGACCTATAACCACATTTTATTTTATCCATTTTCGTAAAAAAGCAAAAATGACAAGGTGGCCATTAATTCTTGTTGACTTATCGCCGCTTACTATGAGAGAAAGGTTTAGTTGATGCATGACCTTCATTGTCCTTGAAGATACCATGTAAATGTGAAAAACCAGCTTTTTGTTAAGTTTAGCAACTTTCTACACGGATGTGAACAAAACATCCGGTGGCACATGAATGTGTGACTAAATAGCTGTAACCTCATCCTTGAATTTTATTATGAATGTTAATAAACAAGCATAGTCATGCCCTACTGGCATAATTAGAATTTTTATGTTTTTTTGACTGTCATTTTGGAAAATAGCATCTAAAACACCTGGTCCAGTATATGGTAATGTATATCTAACTTCTGCTAACTCTCTTATATATAATTTAAATGACTTTGTTGGCTAAACAAGTGAGTAGAACATAAAATTCACAGTTCCGAAACTTAATAAAAACGACATATAGGTCATTTTTACTGGGGTATAGCATAAACACCTTGGACGCCAGATCAAAAAAAAAATAATAGAAAGGTTTAAAATTATGTGTTTAGTTATGTCTATGATGTTAATTTCATCTCCGGCATTTAAAGTTTTTACGTAGTGGTTAATTGGAAAAAATACAAAAAAAAACCTGGTTTTTATTTGTACATGGTATTTTTAAGGTCAATCAAGGTCATAAATCAACTAAACTTTTGTTTCATAGTAAGCAACGATAAGTCAACAATAATTAATGCCAAACTTGTCATTTTTGTTTTATTACAAAATAGGATAAAATAAAATGTGGTTGTAGGTCGCCATTTTGAAATATCAGCCGCCATATCGAAACGCATCATAGCTGAACCAAATTTTTTTAACAGTGTTACTGGACTCGACCTTCTTATTTTTCCTACAAAATTTGGTCCTTTTCGCTTTAATAGTTGATTAGTAGCGCCCTTTAGTATGTTATTTTTAGAATATGTTAATTTTACTGGAATATTTTTCAAGGTCATAAAGCTTCAAACTGCATCAAACTCGAAGGATCGAATTTTGCATGTATGCCTAATAGCTTGAGGTACATTTGAAATTAGTGTGACAAAACGTCCAATTATTAAGATTTTTTGAAGAGAGAATGGCCAAAATCGATTTTCAAGGTCATTTAAGGTCGGACGACCTTAAGAGTTAATTTTTTGGAATCCTCGTCCTTGAATTATATGGCGGTTGCGAAAGTTGTATTTTTTATGATTTTTGGCCGCCATCTTGAAAGGTGACGTCACATCAACCCCTTCTACACGGATGCAAACAAAACACCCGGTAACAATTGATTGTATGACTAAAGAGCTATCAATCCCATATAGTCACATAACTCCTTCATTAAAAATCTAAGACGGTAAAATGAGTCATTAAAATGTTGTTGAGATGGTCGTAAAATTACTATTATTCGTTGGTCGTTGGAAAAAAAATACTTTCTGTTTAAAGTGACAACGGTGTCTCCCTAACCAATGCGAGAGTCTCTCTTTCATTAAAATGCGTCATACATACTTTGTACATCCTGTTTGAATAATATTTTTCCCTCCGGCAATAATCCCACTTTTGGCTCATATCCAGTATGGCTCTTCAAATCGCTTAGTCTGGACCATGGATTAGAAAAATACAGATATTCCTCTTCCTCTTAAACCTCAAGTAGTCTCTATGTAATTATTATACGTTATCTTATTTCCTTGCCCTGAGGTTAAATTTATTCTATACCGATTACCTTAAAGTATAAAAGAATATGCTTTCAGAGGCCTAATTCCTGAATCTCAATAGAAGGAAAGATTCCTTAAGAGAAGGGATGAATCCCATTACCCCTTAGATTAAAAAGAGACAAGATACCTGACACTTACGGACATTTTGGTACTTTGGTTATATTATTATATGAAACATTACCTTTCTGTTGTTCACAATAATCACACCAGTGGCGTACGTAGTTAAATATAAATTTACACATGAATTATATTATTAAAATTTTACTATAGTATGAAATTTGCAAAATAATTTTGATATCATGCAAAAAATAATTCTGATAATTTGAGCTTTGGAAGCTCCCTAATAATAAATTTTAGTGGTTTTATACAAAATAGATGTATTATAAAGTTTGTATATTGCAATTTCAATTTTTAACACAATAAAATTATGCCAAACATTAATACAAACACAGTTCACAGCACTTGGAACATTAAGAATATTCCTCATTCAAGCAAATTTTATTTTAAAATCTCCTATGTTGCACAGAGGACCTAGGTAATCCGTGGTTATAGGGGCAACCAAAACTGGTTGACACAGAATTCTCTGTCCCTATCGTTCTACCGTCGTTTAAAAGGATTGAAAATAATCGATGTTCCTCACCTTTGTTGTGGTTGATTGAGTTTTCGTTGGACCAGATATCTTGTCTCTTTTTAATCTAAGCATTACCCATAACATTTGTAACCCATTTTTCTCACTATGATATCCTTTTAAATAGTTTAATCTGTGATCAAGGCGTTAGCTTAATCTCATCACTTTGAGAGTGATAAGGTTCGGCTCTTGACTATTTTTAAGGGTCGCATTTTTCTGAAGACGATTTTTTTGCCATACGAGATTTATTCCTTTTTTCTCCCAGGTCCAGGACCCAAGTCGATTTTCATTATCAAAGTTGCAGTAAAGTATTTCAGCGTTAATTTTATGTAAAAAATATTTTTTTTTTAATTTAAAAAAATCTGTGAAAAGTAGGTACTTAAAACAAATATTTAATTGTACTCTAGCTAAGTATCTGCAGTGTTACTACAGTGTTCAGCTTATAACATTAACCTTAAGCTAAATTTAATTACGCTAAAAACTTTGTGTTTTTTAACCAAATTAAAACGGGACAAGACCCCAAGAGTTCAAACTCTAAATTTTATTTTAAGACTTGATGACACTATAAGGTCACTAACTGTTAAAAAATATAACTTCTCAGGTACGTACGACATGGTACGGCCAACCAATACCTTCTCCACATAGGCCAATCAACTTCTACCGTTTTAGTGTTCTTTTTACGAACTTCGCCGCCATATTGACAGAAAACTATAACTTCTCAGGTTTTCTGCCTGGCCTGTATAGACAGGGTACTGGGCCAACGCATTTTACCGGATTCGCCAGGCAAAGCATGACAGTAAATAAAGTCAGTCTGTTTACCCGAGAAGATGGTCTCGTAAATCAGTGACCTTAAACAACACAGAAAGAGAAAAATACCAAATTGTCTCCATATATGTATCAGTGTCTATACGACCAGGGAGTTAAATTTTGATTAAATTAGAGATAATAACTGAGAAAATACCATATTGTGTTATGTTAAAACAATATTGAAATAGAATGGTTTATTGAATTTACTATTTATAATTTGTTTTGGGAATCAAGGTGTAAAATATATAAAATGCATTTTGCATTTTTTTTATACTTGTACACTATCGGCATCATAAAAGTGGTACGTGAAAGACATAGGTATTTCTTAAATTGCATGGTTAACTAGGTACCGAATTATATTTTGACACTGACTTTTATACTATGCTGGACTAAAATTTAAAAACACAACTGTATGGTCTTGGTCTGGTCCTGAGTAGAAACTTTCAATAAACCAGTCCCTTGCTTTCTTTCTATTGTGTGATGTTTTTATTACCGTTTTTTAATTTTCATAATCCTGGTTTTATTGCGTCTAGAATGTCTATCCACGCCGCTAATTGACCAACCTAGTTGCAGTTTTTCCAAAGTTGGGCTTTATCAAATAAAGAAATTTGAAAAGGCTTTTTTTATTTACTTGTCAGAATGAAATCCAGAATGATATGCTTTAACAGTTTTAGACAAATACAATGATGAGTGACTTTGTTTGTAAAAATAGACCAAGTTATTACAACAAAAAGTAGTGTGCACCACTTTTGTGACGCCGGAAGTGTAATGCTGCCTCTATTTTTTAGTGATTATGCCTTGGATTACCCCCAAATATTGGGACTATGACCTATATGAGTGTCTTTGCGCAATTTCAAACTTAAACAGTGGATGAAAATTGGCACAACTTTCTGAACACATTTAGTTAATTTTATGCGTAAATTTTCAAGTTTCTTGAAGGTGTGGAGGTAAAAGTAGTTACCGCTTGAGGTTTGAAGTCAAAGTCATTTGATATACCCGCATCGCTTACACAATATGGCGCATAAGAGAGGCTTATTTCTTGAAACTTTTCTAAAGTTGCATCACAGGAATCTGTGGCTGATGCATAAAATTATGGTGATAGAAAATTAAAAAATAAGAAAAACAGTTTCATGAATATAGGGAGGGACAAAACTTTTTAATTGTTTTCAAGTTAATTTGTTGTTCAAAAAATGAAACATTTTATAGCGTGAAATTATTTTTCAATTCATTGTAATCAAAAATAGTAGTTTTAACAACTAGTGGCTAAAATAGTGCTTTTTTTTACAAGCGTTGGTTTAAGTAACGAGCGCAGCGAGGTATTAAAAAACGCGAGTAAAAAAAAGCACAGTTTAGCCGCGAGTTGTTAACACTATTTCTTTTAATACCTTATAAAATACTTTTTTTATACCTTCATCAGAAACATGATTTTAGTAACTGTTTGCAGATAACTAAAGCATGGCTTTTTTGGTTACCGATGCAAAAAAACTTTTTTTTTGATCATGGGTGCAAAAAAAGATTTCTGTCCGAAAATAGTAATATTAAAAAAATTTAATCGTTCTTGTCTAAAAATTAAGCCATTTCCGCCAGTTCGCATCAATGTTGTCACTGGGTAAAAAGGCACATCGCTATGGCAACAATTGTTATTTCATTTACCAGCCGCCTTGATTTATAGTATAAAGATGGTGTGTTGCGAGAAGTGCTATTCGTTCGAGATTTTTAAAAGTATTTTCCTGTTTTTCTTGGATTTTTTGATAAAGGTATTTAAAAAAATTAGTGTTAACAACTCGTGGCTAAACTGTGCTTTTTTTTACTCGTGTTTTTAAATACCTCGCTGTGCTCGTTATTTAAAACAACGCTTGTGAAAAAATCACTATTTTAGCCACTAGTTGTGAAAACTACTATTAAAAATCTCGAACGAAGATAACTTCTCGCAACCCACCACCTTTACACTATAAATCAAGGCGGCTGGTAAATGAAATAACAATCGTTTCCATAGCGATGTGTCTTTTTACTCGGTGATGTTCGCTGTTGCGACATTTTAATCTTTGACAATTTGATATTTTGACGATATGGCGGAAATGGCTTAATTCTTAGGCAAGAATAATTAGATTTTTTCAATATTACTATTTTCCGCTATTTCTATTTAACTTTGGGTAAAAAACGGACAGAAATCTTTTTTGCACCCGTGATCAAAAATAAAAGTTTTTTTGCATCGGTAACCAAAAAAGCCATGCTTTAGTTATTTGCAAACAGTTACTAAAATCATGTTTTTGATGCAGGTATTAAAAAATATATTTTTAGGTGATTTTTTTTGTGTTGCAGCAGCAGTCATCATCTGAAAAATTGAAGGAACTTGAAAGTATCATGGCTTATTTTATGATTCTCTATTTCTGAAATCAGTCGCAGAAAAACGAAATAATTAACATCTTTTTTATCCAAGCTCGAAATGCTACTAAATAACTGGTCCGGAGGCAAAACTGTTTCTGACATCCAATTAAGAGCTGTTCAAGAAGAAATATAGTAGGTATAGTGGAATACCGAACTAGGAAAATCGGGGTTTGGAAAGCAAAAATATCAATGCGCATGCGTCGTAAAATCCAGAACTAACTAACATTGCACACATATTTTTGCTGGATTTTTTATTTTCTCACAACCTTCTATATTTTCCCTAACCTTGTAATATTTAGAGCCTGGAAAAATCGTTATTTTTCTCATCAATCATATTAGCCAAAATAAGGTGGAAAGTCGATGAAACGTAAACTCTCATACCTCCATATACTAAATCAGGATTTATTTTAAAACGCAGCACATTTTTAATCAGTGGCTTGGTCAAGGGGAAAAGGGCAGAAGCTCGTGTGGTCTAGGTTTGATGCCTGGGTATATTAATCACTGTAGCTACTTGCAAATTAGGCACTATAAATTTATTTATTAGGGATATTTTGGAACATTTATTGGACACTTCGTAGTGGTTTTGGTAATTACTGCGTCTGCGCAATAGCTAAACGTTATTCCGTTGTGGTAATTAACCACTACCACTGCCGTAAGCTACGAATCCATTTTGTTGTGGTTGTGGTTATTTTTCTGGCTAATTTTAAATAATTTTAGCGCAATTAGTTTCAACATATAAAACACTTTTGTAAAATTAAGCCAAATTTTTTATTTTTTCTTATCTCTAAATTTTTTTACAAGTGACACTATTTAATGTGCTCCAAAAACTCTGGTAAAATCGATGAGTGATAGTGGTGGTGGTTGTTAAAAACTACCATAGCTGCTATCAAAGTTGTCTATTAGCCATTACATTATTATATAAACCACGATACACCTAACATGGTATGCTGATTTCTCGTCATAGATTCGACACGCGCCGCGCATGAAATGTAACTACGACCTTAAATCCAATCATTCTAATCATACTTAACGTCGTAGTTACAATCTGGGGAATTATTTTTAGCAGCACTGTACGGGAAATCAATTTAACTATTGCATTGCATTTGTTTTCCATGGCAACGCGGATACTTTATTTATGTTTATCCACAGTGGGACACCAGAGATTTTT
Organism: Oxystoma pomonae; assembly: GCA_963921995.1. Taxonomy (NCBI): domain Eukaryota; kingdom Metazoa; phylum Arthropoda; class Insecta; order Coleoptera; family Brentidae; genus Oxystoma; species Oxystoma pomonae. The sequence goes on along the minus strand of OY998169.1, from coordinate 83,308,629 downwards.
TAGCAGAGGGTCAAAAATTTGGGTTTAGGTTACTAACTTTCACTTTTCGCGTTCTGCGCCGCTAAAGCTTTTAAGTATAAAATGTCTAAGGTTGCATTTACAGGTGCATACCTGATACCGACAACAGGTTAACTTAAAAGCATGCAGATTTAAAAATTGGCTACTGGCGATACACGAAATAATCATATTCTATTTTAAACAGAAGCGTCAACGACTAGCAAGAGTCTTTCCAACCTCTAAATGGAGCTTTACTGACCTGTTTTGTTAGTACTCATGTATCCGTGTGTTTTTGAAACTGAGGTTGGAATCTAAAATCTATCCTTTGAATTCCAAGATTTCACTAATACACTTGCACATAACTATGCCGCAATAATTTAAATTAAAAAAAAAAATGGTTGAATCAAAATAAAAACAAAATTATGTGGGGTTATGGGCGCCAAATGTTTCTATGCTAATTCCTAGTAATCCCAGCGAGCCAGTAAAGTTCTCTTGGTTCTTTGATAGACTCGGTGTAATGCCCGTGCAGCGCTAGGCCTTTTTTGGCGGGCGACCGCACATGCGGAGTGGGTTCATATTTGTTTTATAACAATGTTTTTGAAAACACATTTTTGAAAGATAAACATAACCTCTTGGTTTTCTGTTAGAAAACGTAAAAATACTCTTCTTTTTCACTCTTCTGCGATCTATCGGCTAACACTTGAACTGCGTGGGTCTTCCAAATTCAATAAAGTGTAAACGTTTATGATTGATTGATCGGTTTTCTTTTCCGCAGAGCACAGGCTTTTAGAAAAAAGGAAACTTAGTTTTTATTTTCGCTAAAGCAAGGAAATATAAAAAGGAAAAATGTAATCCAGAGGACATTGTGACTATTTCTCTATTTTTTTTTTTATAAATCGGGTTTGTTCCAAACCGCAATTATTTTGAGGCTTTTGGGATAGATGACAGAACCAGAGATTTTATTTTGATGAAAAAATAATTGGGCACTCTGGCAAGAGATCAAAAAAATTAAAGAACAAGGCGTTGCCAGTTGTACTTTTTTTACTTAAAATCTGGGGAGAAACTATAGCCTTAAAAATTTTGATTTTATTCAAGAGTAAACATTATTTTCCTTGTAAATTACTCCCTGCCTTACGTGAGATTTTAACTGATAAATTCAATAAAAATATGTGTATAGTGTATTAAAAGATGTAATTTTATCACATATTACATTTGCAAAATCCACTTGGTTACAAAATATTCTATGTTACCAAATAAAAGATCATATAAAGCATACACTTGATATTGAAGATTTCAAATTATGATTGTGACGTGACCTCACATTGTGCAAGAGAGATAGCAAGACCCTGCGCGCTGGCATACCGTGTTAGGTGTATCGTGATATCCCCTAAATGCACCGTTGATCCCACATAAATGAACAAAGAAGAAGCATGGATTAGCTAAACTAATCCGAATATTTTTACGGTCCATCTGGGGGTTAAATCTGCCATACATACCTAAGAAATAACTAGAGGCCCTCTATACATTTGACACTTATTGGTTTACCCAAGGTGAGCAACTCATATTTCCCTCTCTTTCTAGTTTTTTTCATATGTAAAAGCGACTTTATGAAATGGACTCAAGTTTTGTTGTCTCTTTTTATAATTTGCCCAGACATTTTTTGAAAGATTGATTTTTTTTTATTAGTAAAATATGTGAAGTTTTGACAACAAAAACAAATGTACGGATATATTAAAAATGTAAATAATAGGTAAAATATAAAGACTCCTATTGATCTATATTTTTGTTACTCTTTTTCTTACAATAAAACACGGAAACATAATGTGTTATTTATTAACAAAATACATGCTACCTAATGCTTATAGCTCACTTACCTCACAAATTCGGCTATTTTTATTAATTTTTGAGCTTGGTAAATGCATGTTTTCTTTCCACTTTTCTTGAGTTTCTTTCTCCGTTGGACAACGGAACAATACAAATTCGTCGAGGCACGTGTTTTTACGGTTTTTGATACAGTAAAATTCCATTTTTAAACCGGACGTTTCTTAATCAAAAATGTGACAGTGACAAAATTATTTATTGTCAGGGGTTACCAACTATCATTGCCAACACACAACTTGTTTTTCAACATTTCCCTAGCAACTGTCAAATCCAGTTGCTCACCTCTGGTAAAACAATAACAACAAACCACAATTTTGAGGTTAACCCAGGGTCAAATACGCTAACTTGCCGTGAGAGCACGGGTTAACTTTAGCCTGGGTTAACTTTCGAGTTAGATGTTGACCCTGGATAGATAAACACTTCTTACAACTTTGACCCAGGGTTGTCCCTAAGTCATGAACCTCTATTGATAAACCGGCCCTAAAGAAAATAAAATCAGCGTGTCCCGGGACTTCTCAAAAATAAACTTTTAGTTTAATAAAAGAAAACCATTTTTGTGTTGGTCGATCCATGCAACTTTAAAAGTAAATCTCTAAAAATATAATCGGTAGATTTTTAAAACTTTAGTGTACCCTACGAAAATTATAATATAGCCAAAAAGAGTCCCACTTGAAAAACAAATAGAAATACTCGAAAACGCCTCTGTATCTAAATTTCATTCTGTATACACATAAGCTATGTTAAATTTGCAATAAAAAAGCAAATGTAACTCCAGAGGCACTCAAACTGAAATATACGCTCAAGTTTTCACAAGAGAGTATTATCTTTTCAATAAGGGATGTCACAAAGTAGATACATAGTAAAAAATCGTATTACAATCTTCGCTGTTAATTTTATTAAAAAAAATTACTTTAGGAGATTGTATGATGTCTTGCTCGTAAAAACTGATACAAAATATCTGTACTTTATAAGATTTGTTTTAATTTTTATTACAAGTTTGTTTTGTTTGTTGTTTATATAGGCTTGAGAAGCATGCCAAATATCAAAGTCAACTCTAAAGCTAGCTTAATAGTAGAGTAAAAATGGAAAACAATCCGAGGAGGCTTAAATTTTTAAATTTTACTAGAAGGTGTCTAAAAGTAAGATCCCCAATTTTGTGTTTCCCCCACTCCTCGGGAACCATACGCCATTTTGAAAAAAATTTATAATTTTAGTTTCTAAAAAGTTGGATGGCACCGAAGTTACAAAAAATCAGTTTTAACATATTTTGACCAACAAAAATAATAATAATAAAAATATATATATTGTTTATAACTAATTAAACAGCCTGTGAGATACAGCGACTGAAAGTCGATAAAATTCTTTGAGAACCGCTTTCTGGTCATGGATGAAGTCGCGTGTTGTGAATTATATATTATTATTTCTAGCAAGAGCAGTACAAATAAGGTATCAAATTAAAGCTTGTGACGTGCGCTACACAACTGACCCAGTCTAACGGCACGAAAATTGGCGAAGTATTTGACAGAGTGACAGTTAGTCGTTAAACTGATTTGTCGTAACTTCAACGCCCCCTATCTTTTTAAAAACTAACTACAGGGAGTTGAACCTGTAACAAAAATATTTTCTATTTTATGCCAAAGATTTTTGTTTCTACACTTTCTTGTTTCCGACCAACAGAAATGGAGAAAATGTGTTTCAAAGTTTTTTTAAAATGGCGGATAGTTCCTGAGGAATGGGGGAAACACAAACTTGAGAATTTTACTTTTAAACACCCCAAACAACAAACAAAAAACTCAGCGTGTCCGATTTTTTTTCGACTACAATTTTACTGTACTACCATCAATTATCTAAAATCATTTTTCCAAATTTTGACCCCTCTCCCCCTGCATCACTATAACATTTTTGCAACCCCTTTTCCCGTCCTTTTAGTACTTAATAATACTTTTACCTACCCCTCCAATCTCTCTTGTCGCGTTTATGTAAGCGATGGATGGCCCATTATACCCAAAAGGACCCGACTATCGGTACCCGACAGGCTGGGTCATTTGTGTAGCGTACGTTACAAGCTTTAATTTGTTACCTCATTTGTACTGCTCTTACTATAAATAATAATATATAATCCACAACACGCGACTTCATGCATGCCCAGAAAGCGGTTCTTAAAGAATTTTACCGAATTTCAGTCGCTGTAGCTCAGAAACTGTTTAATTAATTATAAACAATATACATAGTTTTATAGAATTTTTCCGAGATCTACAACTTTTTCATTTAAATCTTCATAAAATATCGTTAATTTTTTTAATGAAAAAGTTCCAGGTTGTGTGATATTTTAATAGTAGGATTCCAAAAAAAATACAACGTTTCTGTTTTTTAAAATTATTTTTTTTTGTAAAATTGTTACTCAACGTTAAAATTAACGAAATGTTATGAAGAAAAAATAAAAGAAGATCAATCACAAGTTGCAACCCCCTAGGTGGATACCTCCAACCTACTAGACCTTCAATATCGAAACAGTATGGGTACAGAACAACCGATAGCTTTAGGAATCTCTCCAAATTTTTCGTTTAAAGTTTTAAAAAAAAATCACTCTTTGTTGGTCTAAATACGTTAAAACTGATTTTTTTGTAACTTTAGCGCTCTTTATCTTTTTGGAGACTAACTACAGAAAGTTGAGCACTTGGACAAAAATTTTGTAAAATTTTTGCCGAATATTTTTGTTCTTAGAGTTTTTCGTCTTCGACCAACAGAAATGGAGAAAAGTCGTTTACAATGATTTTTCAAAAGGCCGGATGGTTCTCGAGGAGTGGGGGAAACACAAACTTGGGAAGGTTTACTTTTAGATCCTCTGAAAGAACATGCCAAAAACTCAGCCTCCTTGGATTTTTTTCGTCCTCATGACAATTTTATAGTACTATAACTCAAACTTATTTATCATACCTGTAAAGTAAGCCACAGAAAAGTTGCCCTGTTATTGCAATTTTGATTGCAAACCTGTCAACACCAACCAAACTTTATTCAATTTTTTTAGAGCATATTGCCTATTTTCCACGCAGCGCCCATATACAGCCACAATGCATTTTTTTATACGACTTTCACAGATATATAGATATCACTATGTTACAAATCTAGACTTTTGTTAATACTTATTGGATTTTATTGTTATCTTTCGAATATGTGTGTGCCAAACAACTATTCTAAGTAAGTTTTAAAAATGTATTTTATCGAAAACAAAATATTTAAATAACAAAAAATGCAACAAATAACTAAAAATATATTATTTTAACATAATTTTACTTTAGTAGAGATTCTTTTTTACTGTCTGTCTTTTTTTCTGTCAGCTCATACTCTCATACTTTTTGTAAAAACTAAGACACGACTCGGATCAGTTTTTTGATTTTTTGCCGAATATGCTAAAATTTCTTTTTAAGGCTACTAATTCGAAATATTAAAATTGTAGGTTATTCAGCAAAAAATCAAAAAATTGCTCCAATCTGTGCTTTAGTTTTTACTAGAGACCCTCTCTACATTTGACAGTTGTTGTTTTGTTTTTACCAGAGGTGGGCTACTCATATTGTTCTCTCTTTCTAAAATTTTTCGTATTTGCATGCAAAACCGATTTCATGAAATGGACTGATGTTTTTTTTTCTCTTTTTATAATTTCTCCAGACAGTTTTTGAAGGATGATGACTTTTTTAGTCAGTAAAATGTGTCAAGATTTGACAAAAAAAAAAGGTAAGATTTATGTTAAGAGTAGGTCAAATAGAATTACTTAGTTTATACTGTAAACCGTTTTTATTTTAATGCGGTTTACCGCCAATGCGCATTTCGCCTACTGTTTATACGTCGAAATTAAAAACGCTTTCAGATCAGATGCTCCAGCGCTGCCAACATTGGCGCAACCAAAAGCCGACTGATTGGTATAGTGGGTACATACCTGGTTTCACATTGGAATCGACCTTGAACTCATTTTGAACTTTTCGGTTGGCAGCACTGGCTTCAAAAACGGTTTGATGGTTTATACGTACTTTTAAATGGTTTTACAAACGCTAATCCGCATTTTTAAAACGATTTTAGCTAAAGCGCATCGGACCTCTTAAAACGGTTTAGGTAGTGTTTATACATGCGCTTTAGGAAAACGGTTTGAAATTTAAACGGTTTGACTGGCCCGTATAAACTAAGTAATTGATATATCTTTTTGTTGATCTTTTTCCTGAAATAATAACAATATATAATATTATTTAAATTTAACTGATCTAATAAGTGAAATTATTTTTATATGTGCTTAATAAATACACTTATAGTAAGACACGTTTTTTGGTAAATTTAAAGACTGTAAAGAACTTTCATTAAAATAAATTAATACCACTTTTGTCTCACACACTTTATGTTTTAAAAAATTACATATTTTGCTGTTTTTCGAATAAAAATGGCAAAATAAAAATCATATGCACGATACCACTCAAGATGACAGGCATATGACAAAACAGAAATTTTAATTAAACAGTTGCCTTATAGTATATTACATGACGAGAGAAGAAAGTGACATATTTCACAAGAGCGTCAATGTTGTGAACGAGGCACCAGCCGAGTGAAACAACACGCGAGTGTAAGAAAGTTACTTTCTATCGAGTTGTGTACGCTATTTTTCCTACGACCACTTTAGGATCTAATTCGTATTTTTTATTATTATTAAATTTTTTTCATTTTCATCTCAAGAGAAGAAAGTATTTTCTTCTCTAGGGTCGAAAATGGTTTCGGTCTATTTCCGACGCTCCTACAAATCATAGCCTACTAGATACCTACGTTGTTTGGATGGTTTGCTGTCATTCATTTTCGTCACTAGAGAAGAAAACATTTTCATCTCTAGATACGAAAATAAAATTGATATGCGTGTGAAATATAAAACTTTCTGAGGCGTTATAGAGTGCAGATTTGGTTACTTTCGTGCGTGGTCGTAGGTAAAATTATTTCCATCTTTCTCTAAAATACTTTTTTATAGCTTGCTGTCTCTTTTCAACAACCTTAAATATTTTTGCGCACCACTAAATTATCTCTCCATCTACCTCTAAAATTCTGCCCTATCTCCCTAAATATTTTTAATTTTAACAGAAAAAAAATGTTTCTTGGCAGTACATTTGAATGCTTAAAAAACAGTGAAAACTTGAAAAATATAGGGTATAGGGTAACCGAAAAAACACACCACTTTCGGAATCAAAAATCAAAACAAACAAAAATGGCGTAAAATCTTTATTTTCATTTTTATCAACAAAATTGCCACTTCCAGGGCGTGTAGATTAGGTTAATTAGTATATGAGATAAACAAATATCATGTTACCTAGTGTAATAGTCCCACTAGTATAGAAAAAAGGATAAAAAGTAAAAACGAGAGACGAAGATTAAAAAGAAGGGATGAAAAGTAAATACTTAGGGATAAAAAAGAAAAAAAAATACAAATCTGTAATTAACCAAAAAAACAAGAGTTTTTTATACTTCTATAATTGGCTACCAAGCTGTTTTTTTGACATTTTGCTTTTGGTAAAGGACTTACCTATATGGTGCCCACATAAATATCACATATAGTCCAATACTTATGACAACAAAATTCAGATGTGAAAAAATACAAAAATCTCTGGCTTTGCTAATATATCATTTTTCCAGTTTTTTTATTTATTTTAAATTTTGTAAATTTTTGGCTCTCGGCAGAAAAAATATTGCTTCTAGCAATTGATGGGCAAGATGTCTATTTTGCACTTAAGAGTAAAGACGAAAAGTACCGCCAGAAAACCCTACATTCAAGCTTTATCATTAAAATTAACCTAAAATATATACTATACTCTAAAACTTATCCGCAAAGCAGAGTTTGCCTAACTGCTTTTGCATAAGGAAAAGTATTATTGTGCACACTTGTTAGGAAAATAATTCCAACTTAAACATTTTTATACATACAACAATTTTATCAAATCATAATTTTAACATGCGTTGGGGAAAACAGGCATAACATTTTTTTCCTTGCAATAACGATATTCATCTGATCAAATATCTTTATGTTTCCTTAATAAACAGACGTAACATCAAAGCTGGTAGCAAATAAACATCTGACGAAGATAAAACTAAGCAGACCAAGAAATGATGAAAAGAGGTCTCGAAAGATTAATAGACAGTGGCGTGTCACAATAAGCTTAAATTTAAATTTTTCTGTCCGTTTCGCACATTTTCTTTTGCATTTTGTTGGGGTTTGGTCCCAAAATAAAATAAATTAATATGTACTAGTTACGTTTCAGTTTAAGGTACATGGATCCATTAAGGTCACGTTAAGATTCAAACTAGCATTAGAAGACATATATTATTCAATGCTTTGTATAAATTATTTAACATAAGCAGTGTATCATATACCGGGTGTCCCAAGGTCTCCTATTAGAATATTTTGGAAACTATAAAATGGAAACTTTTCAAACTTTCTGTTCTATCATAAGTTTATGTAAACTATCTTTATGAAATACTTTCATATTTGCAGTGTTGCCATTTGCAGGGAAACTTAGCAACAACTTTCTTATTTTAAATTGAACACCCTGTATATTTTTGCATTTTTGGATTCTACAAAATATTTTAGGTATATTTTATGTATAATGTCTGATACCTACACTAAAAAAAATATCGTGCATAGTATTAATAACAGGCGTTTATTAATTTTTTATAGATAATTGTACATTCATCAATAACAAGTAACTGTTACAAAAATCGAAGAAAAGTTATAAAATTTGTCATATACAGTAATGAAATTAATAAACAGAAGAAGAAGAACGAAATCAATGAAAAATGTTTCTTGACATTTTATAGAGAGTTGTTATTAATAGTATATACAGGTTATGGAGATAATAAAAGAGCATATGAAATAAAAAAAAAAACATGTTGACCATTTTCATCAATGCCTTAAATAAATTTAATAAATGGCGATCATTGATTGTTGTTTAAAAGTTTATGAAAATTATGAACCGGGCATACAAAATACATAAACATGGTTATGAAATTTATGTACGTAACAGTCTTTTACTAAATTCATTCTTAGGTGTAACTAAAAGCTATGAAAACATGTCTCTTAATCCTTGATTTCATAACACCCTTCACAAAAATCATTCTTTAAGACTCTTTATATCGTAACAACTTTTTTTTGAAACTATGTCGTGCAGCAGTAAAATCAATAACTCGTTTTGGCTATAAAATTTATGTAAACTTGATTATGATATTAATAAAACTTTACATCGGAGCAAAAATCATATACAAAATACATTGGCTCAATGTATTTTTTTAGGAAACGGTGCCTTTTTTGGTTCAGTGTATGTTAAACTGTTGTTAAAATATTGACAGCTCAAAATTGACATTTTGTAACTTTGACAGCCCGTAACATCGAAACGGTTAAGGATAGAGCAAAACGGTTGCACAAGCTATCGTTTTATACTATTTTTAACCCAGGGTTAAACTAACCTTGGAATATTTGAATCCTGGATTTAGATATAAAACGATAGCTTGTGAAAAACCAAGATAGGAATTTAAAAACCGTTTTGCTCTATCCTTAACCGTTTCGATGTTACAAGCTGTCAAATTTAAAAAATGTCAATTTTCACCTGTCAATATTTTAAAAACAGTTGAACATAGGTATAGGACATTATACATTAAATGTAACTAAAATATTTCGTAGAATTCAAGAATGCAAAAATATACACGGTGTTCAATTTAAAATAAGAACGTTGTTGCCAAATTTTTCTGCAAATGGCAACACTGCCAAAATGAGAGTATTTCATAAAAATAGTTTACATAGATTTATGTTAGAATAGAAAGTTTGAAAAGTTTCGATTGTATAGTGTCCAAAATATTCTAATAGGTTACTGACCTTGGGACAGCCGGTATATTGGTTCTGCTACAAAAAGTTTATTCTTTTAATTTTTGGAGTATACATTTTTTTATCAGAAGTGTGAAATTGACCTTATAGGGTGCCACAGGCCCCTTATCATGGTACCTGCAAAAATTATTGATAAGCTTATGACATTGTTGAAAGAGTGGAGGTTTTTTTCACGTGCAACCACACCCACTCTACTCTGTACTAACGGCGGATCTATAGATAGAGAATATGACCATAGGGAACCTGTTCAAAGAAATGATACAAGACGTAGATAAATGGAATCAGGGACATGATATGATCAGAATGATTCTAAAAACTAAACACGAAGCCGAACGCACCTAAGAGATCAAAACAGTAAACGGCGAAATAGTGACGTTATATTCCTGAGAATGGTTCCGCTATTTCGACCAAATCTACAGCGGAGGGTTTTAGTCCTCAAGAGAGGATGAATCGGGCACATTCGGTAGACCACCAGAGACCAGTGTCTATGAAGATTTCTCGTCGCTATGAAAAAAAAAGGTCAAAACTGAGGAGCGCGCGTTTTTTATCAAAAAATCAGCACTTTTAATCAGTAAAGTACTACGTGTTTATAAATTTCAGAAAAGTAGTAAATAAAATGTTAATTATTAGGTAGGTTATGATATAGATAATATTTTTGTTTTTTGTTATGTCTTCACATATTTTATGGGCTGTGTCCTGACATAGTTTCAAATAATAATGTGGAAAAGAGAAAATCCTTAAAATCCCTATAGTTAGAAATACTACATTAGGTACTACTACTAAACAGGAAGTTGGGATAACGTGCCAGTTTACTACCCGCGACGACATAACTCCTATATCACGAGTAACCAATACAGTCGCGATGTAGTTGTATAACCCTGAGTACCGTGACGTCGCCGTGATATAACGCCACAACTCTATTAGGGTTAGGGCGTGGAGTCGGCCACCACGTCGCAACTGATTTTGTTGCTCGGGTTGAGTGTTTTCGAATTTTTGACGTTGGAGGTGGTCGGTGATAATGGTGATTAACGCACGTCACTGGCTCTGCGAGTTCTCTCAATTATAATTTCGTTGCGTTTTAAACCGAGAATAAATTAGTGGAGTTTTAATTGCGCCGGGCTAGCAATCTGTGCCCTTAATTTTCTAGTCCAGTGGAAGAAAAAAGCTATAATTTTTCGGTTCGTTTGTCCCGTATAACTATGAGATACTATAACGGCCCTGCCGTAGCGTTAACCAAGTAGGCAGACAAAAACTCTTCTGGGCACGAGTAACTCGTATCAGACATGTGCAGTATATTTTTCGCCTTTGACCTTGCCCAGGGCCAACCCTGATTTTTACATTATTATAGAATATTTCCTAACTAGTGCTGAAAGTGCTACTTTTCCGCATGCGATTGCAGTTGGCCGAACGACGCGTTCGGCCATGCAATCAAGATTGCGGATTGCAGTAGTTTTTTTGTTGTGGAAACATTCATGTAAGGTACTAATTTTAGACATTTTCACTTTTCCGCACTAGTGCGGAAAAGTAGTGCGTAAAAGTACTTTATGGGCCATTATTGTAGTATCTCATATTTTTTACAGCAAAATTACAGGTTTTTGAATTTATATAGGGCACCTATTTATTATAGGAAAATAAAGCATAGATACAAGAAAAGCTCATATTGTAAAAATTATGTACTAATTATGTACTAATTTAGTGCCCTTTTAAAAATTTTTGTCCTTAATGAATAACGGAGTTATTCGCACTTAAAAGGGGGGTTGTGGCTTGGCACTAAGCTGCACCCCCCCCCATATTTAGAAGATAGATTTAATGAAAGTTAATATGTCATAATTTTGCACTAATTATGTACTCTTAAAGAAGGGTACTTTTAGTTTACAAAAATCATCGGTTCCTAAGATTTTTGTTTGTTTGTTATGAGGTGTGTAGCTTGATATCAAGGCACACCCCCTTCTGCCTAGGAAAAAGATTCGACGAAAAGTGACTATGAGACAGAATTAGGAACTAATTATGTACATTTATTTTTTTTGTTTATATGGGGCAAGGGCGTCGATAATGTTTTCTTTTTGGGGGGGGGGGTAACAAATTACCAAGATAAATTTTCAAAACACTTTTATTGATTATATGCCTTTGTCCCTTGGTATATTGAGGAAAAGAATGATAAGGTAACAAAAGTTAGGTAATATTTAATGAAAGTAAACATAATTCTTGGATTCTTCCTAAAGTAACCTTTTTTAAAAAAGCTTTGAACTAGAAAATAGTATATATTTTTTTTTGTCAAAAGTCTATCTTGGGGGGGGGGTAATTACCCACATTACCCCCCCCCCTTATCGACGCCCATGATATGGGGTGCGTAGCTTGATATCAAGGCACAAAGGCAAACACCTCATTAAAACAAAAAAAATGAATATTAAGAGTAGGCAATTTTTCAGAAGGGGACGAAATTAGTACATAATTAGTAGCAAATTATTTTTGTAGTGGTGTAGCTAAATACAATAAAACTTACGCAGTGGCGTATATAGTCAAGGGTTTGGGGTTAGAACCGTCCCTCCCAGAGGGTCAACAACAATAAATTAAGCATACAAGGACTTCACATTGGGGGCGCCAGGGGGATCTATAGCCCATGTTACACTCTGTTGACCCTTTACTCTGGTTATGAGGTATAATTTGGGTTGATGTCTTAAATTTCAAAAATTTTGCCTGCGGCGCTGTAACGTCATTAATTGTGACAGTTTTACTTTAATTTTAAGCAATTTAATGGCCTTTTTCTATCATTTTCGTCTGCAGCTTATTTATGATATTATTTTATCAGCAAATCTATGTACACCGCAACCGACAACTTCTTGACTTCTAACTCAATCTACTTTTGCTAAAATATTTTACAAGAAACGTAAAAAATCAAAATTTTTAAAGATTTTTTTTTGCCAAAAATTAACTGTTCAAATTTTGTTCAATGTTAAGCAATTTTTCTGTCAACAACATTTCAAACTCGTAAAAAATATAATTTTACTGTTTTTCTTGAAATTTTTGCTTGCGGCGCATGTAAAGCTTGATTTTAAATAAATCTGCATTTGAGGATAGATCCTCTAAAGAATCCGCCCTTTTCAAAATAATATTTTTTTTAAAAATGAATGATAGCGAGCTTTCCCTCAAAAAAGGTCATGATAACTGTAGATTCGGGTTTCGCACTTGCGGTGCTCATCAGTACGGTGCTAGGAATTATGAGAGGAAATGATGATGAAAAAAGCAGCAACGGGATTCATGTAAAAGACTGTCCCTTCAAATTCACGGTACACTTCTCTCCACATAAAACTGGTGCAGCAGAAGTTAGCAGCCTGTTTAATTTTTAAAATTTTTATAGTACGGCATTGTCTTTCTATAAGTGACAATGTCACAGAATCCTGTCATGTTTTGAATGTCAGTGTCATCCAAATTTAAAAAAATGCCGCCGCATCTTTCCGAATTTGATAAAGCTTAAATCTTAGCAAAACTAGAGGCTGTTCATTATGGGATAAGCAAGTCTACGATAGTAAACATATAAAACCGATTTCAAGAGGACGGAACTATTCACCGAAAGGAAAGCACCAGTTTGACGAAAGTTACTAGCCCAGAGGAAGACCAAGAAGCAATCAATTTTCTGCATGGAAAATCATCCATTTGCCAAATCGAAAGAAGTAAAAATTGAATCCAATTTTCCAGGATCCATAACAACATTAGGCAGGAGGATTAAGCGTTCGAGGCTAAGGTGTGGCATTACGGAAAAAAAATTAAACTAAGTGAGGAAAAGAAGCAATCTCGATTAATTTTTGCGTTCAATTATTCTCTGAGGGACGAAGAATTTTGGCAGCAGGTGGTTTTCACAGATGAGAACAAATTCTGGTTTATCGACCGCCAAGAACCCGATACGAATAACGATATATTGCTCGAAACGAAGACCGGGCGGGAAGATTTTCGGTAAATGTTTGGAGCTGGATATCGGCTAGAGGACATGGCGCTCTATTTAGAATTAATGGTCGGTTTACAGCCGAATTTTACGTGAATGAAAATGTAATGCTTCCAGTTCATTCGGCCAGAATTGCGCAGCGATGGTTCCAGGATAATAATATCAAAGTTTTGCCTTGGCCTGTAAAAACCCCTGATGCGAATGCTATAGGTATTTTGGGGACTTATCGCAAAAAAATTAGCAAATTTTAATATCATTCCCAGGATTTCAGAACATCTAGTGGAGCTCATCGTAAGAGCATATAGGGAAGTTGTTGCTGAAAATCCAAACTGATTGCCTTAATGCCCAGAAGACTTCAAAACATCATTGTCTTAATTGTTTTGGGCTAGTAACTTTCTTCAAACTGGTGCCTTCCTTTCGAGGACAGTTCCTTCATCTTAAAATCGATTTATTATGGTTACTATCGGAGACTTGCCTCTTTCATAATCAGCTAGTCCAATAGACCAATTACTGTGTAGCTTTTGTTTAGTTAATAAAACAGTTTTGCTTCCTTGAAATATGGTGTTTATTTTTAGTGGCCTTATATTTTGAATTAGTAATAAATAAACAAGCCGTGTCCTTATAAAAAGTTTATATATGCCAAAAATATAACCTAACATGACAAAATCAAAAAGTCACTGTTGCACATAGGAAATTTCCGAAAGGAAAATATCATATTTGCAGCCACCTTCTGCTGTACTAGTTTTATGTGGAGAGAAATGTACATCTGCCGATTCTTCAATTTCTCATTCTGTTTCTCATTTCTAGCACCATACTGATGAGCACTACAAGTGTGATACTCAGGTCTACGGTTATCATTACCTTTTTTGAGGGAAAGTTTGCTATTAATTGATTTTGTTATTTTTCACCCTCGCTACATCGCTTTTTAAATTTTTTTGTAACAGTATTTTTATTTCGTACATACTAGCTCAACACCTATTAAATCGCTCCCCTCTACTAAATGGCGAAAGCACCCGATTTATGGCTACGCCACTGACTTACGTATAAAACTAAATATTCAAATCCACTGACAGACTTCTTAAGCTCTCTCAAAGCCTCTAAAACACAACACATGGTTAACTAAAAATAAAGTAAAAACAGTCCAACAAACTCCGAGCTGTACTATTTAAATATTAAATAATAAATAGTTTATAAAGATTTAATAAATAAATAATAAACGCTGAATATAAAATAAAATATTTCGAAACAAAGAGACTATAGTACATTTTAAAAATTAATAGCCTCATTTTTTAATAAAATATGTTCTTCGTACTGCTAGGCATAATAGACAACGTTTAAAAACATTTTAAAAAGTCGAAATATATCATATTCTTTTTATTTCCCGACTGTTCGAGTTTTACATGAAACCCGACTTAACTTTTTCCGATGGTTATCGGGTACATTTTACCTAAACACGATTTTTATTTTTTGTGTACAGTTTGAGCGTGTACAAAGTTCCGTGGATAAAAACTTTTTGTTTGCAGTTTTAGAAACGGGGCAGAAAATATATTTGGTGTTTTTTAATAACCCTAAAGCCGAATTGGCATACACTAATTTGACGCAAGAATTTGCAACACTGTAACTAAGGACACTGATCATCATAGCGAAACATGAATAATAGAACGTTTGATTTTTACCACTTTTCCCTGCGACCATAAACTCATAAATTTTACCCCAAAGATCAGCCATAAACATAAGATTACACATTAATTTTGTCCTAAGAGTCTTACCAGTGCCCTAATTATAATAAAGGACGAAGCAGAATAAACCACAAAAAATGTAAATAAAATCGAACTAAAAAGTTTAAAAGTAAGATGTTGTGTCTTTTGTGACAGCATCTGAGTGCAGTTTTTATAAAAATCAAGTTTTAAAGAAAATCGTGGCAAAAATACTTGCTTTTAGAAAATGCAGCAGGACACTTAGTTACTTTTTTTTTATTCACCCTCATGATTCAATTGTTTAACCAGGGACCTCTATAACTTATATAGGTCCCTGGTTTAACCCAAAGTTTTTACTTGCAATATCCCTAAACTTAACACATCCTTGTAATAGAAATCCCTTAAGAGTGGAGATTTTTTTTCTGTCAGTGACCTTAGCACAGGAAATGTCGAAGTGACGTTTTGGAGTCAAATAAACCTCAGAATTGGCTGAAAGGCAGAAAAAAGGCTTACTTGAGCCAAATAACTATTTGTTTCCCATGGTCCAAACAAGTATTTATTTGAATCAAATAAATATTTATTTCTATCAAGCAAGATTTATTTGACTTAAAGAAATTTTTGTTTGGTTCAAATAAATATTTTTTTGGATCATTAGAAACAAATTTCAGCTTATCCGACAAAAAATAAAAAAAGTACTTCGAATCGTGTCTCACACCCACCCCACGTACTTTTTGGAGTCAAATAAACACCAGAATTGGCTGAACTTTGAATAGAAGGCACATTTTGTAAAATCTAAATACCCGGTTCCCACCTACGACCTTTTCGTGCGTGCCCGCTCACGCGTGACATGGTTGTCATAACATTTAATATTGACATCATGTGACACACACCCACGAGAAAGTCGTAGGTGAGGACCGGGTGATTAGATTTTACAAAATGTGCCTTCTGTTCAAAGTTCAGCCAATTCTGATGTTTATTTGACTCCAAAAAGTACGTCGTCATTACGATATTTCCTGAGCTAAGGGTACAGACAAAAAAAAACAATCTACTCTATGCGTATACTGCAGGCCTTTTTGGCTTCAAATACTCAAAATAAATAACAAGAAAGTTCTTCTTCGTGAAATTATTATATTATAAATTATATTATTAATACTGTAACTGTACATTTGTGTTTCGTATTATTACATAAATTATGGGTCATGTAAATAGATACCTACCCATTCATTATATTTTAGTCATGTTAAACAGCAGTTCTTTTTAATATATTGTTATTCGTCTTTAAGTTATATCAAATTTGTATAAAGGGCATTGAAACTACCTGTAAAACTACGAAAGCGTAGGGCCAAATATATATATTTTTGGAAAATCACAAATATTTATGTGAATTCACAAATTTTTCTGTGAATTTATACAGATAAATCTGTGAATTTACAGAAAAAGTTGTGAATTCATAAAAAAATTGTGAATTCGCAGAAAAGGTTGTAAATTCAAAGAAAAATTTGTAAATTCAAAAATAAATCCGTGAATATACAGAAAAATTTGAGAATTTACTGATAAATCTGTGACTTTACAGAAATATTTGTGAATTCACAGAAAAAGTTGTGAATTGACAGAACAATTTGTGAATTCACAGATAAATCTGTGAATTTACAGAAATATTTGTGAATTCACAGAAAAAGTTGTGAATTCACAGAAATATTTGTGAATTAAAAAAAAAATATGTATGTAGCTCGTCTACGCTTTCGTATAAAACACTAATTTTAATCGAGGTCACAACCACATCTCCATAACAAATTTTATCCAAATTGATGCAGTCGTTTGCAAGATTGAGGAAAAACGCACACTTTCGCATATATAATATTAGTAGTAGCACATGCTTTATTGGCCAAGATATTTCCTTGTTGACAAAGCTAAACTTATTATCTATGACCTAAGTAATAATCTCAGAACTTGTTGCTACATCTGAATACAAAAAAATTAAATTTTAATATTTGTACAAAATATTATAAAGTAATAAAAATATTACTAGCCAGCTATGTTTAATGAATTCTGTAAAATTGTTAATTTGTTAAATCACACGTCTATATAGTGATATTTATAATTGTGAATCTGGAAATATAATAAAAATATATAATAAACATAAACAAAAATAAGAAAAAAACAAACAATTAAAAATATAAACAGATAAAAAGAAAAAGTAACAAAATTTTAAATAAAAAATAGTTTTAGCATGGATACAAAATGCCAATTATATAATGGTAATTTTGGTCAGGTTTTGGGCCGGTCTGTTACCCTTATTGTGCGCATGCGCAGAAGCACTCTGTCTAACTAAACTTGTTGTGATTCTGTGATCGAAGATTTTTAGGTTAGAAAGTTTGTTTCATTTTTAGTTTGTTTTTATACGATTAGTGGTAGTCTGGGATCGATATGATTAAACACAAACCCATAGCTTGTACAAAATAGAAAGAAAAATCATAAAAATTGGAGAGGTTATGTTTATTGCAAAAAGTTATATTTGGCGTCTTGCAATTACCTTTATTTACGGTAAAGGTAACCATAACGAAATTTGACGTTAAACTGTCTGACCAAAATCATCCTAATATCTGTTAAAACGAACTCATGCGTATATAAAGTACATAATTGCTCTAATAATAATTATGCCTTAAATATTTCCACGTTAGTCCATAGCACCTGCAAAAGAGGAGCGGAAAATCCCCATTAAGCCAGCTAACTCAGCTACACGTATAGCTAACAGACAGCTACCGGGCCGTTATAATCCCCGGCTTAATAACAATGAAAATCCTACAATTCCGCTATAGGCTTTCTTGCGGCATCCACCTACTAAGCTTGACCACTTAGGACTTTAACACATTAATGGTCGTATCCATCAACGCAAAAATTCCCCGATAGGTATCTTTGTTTGACTTGTTGCATCGTTATTATGTATAGCTATTTTTGTCAAATGGAATTAGTTAGAGCGAGTTGCACTTAAGTTAGGATTAATGCCTAGTATAAAAAAAAGAATAAAAGGTATATGTTTGTAGATATGAGTTTACTTTATTATAAAACACAAATATTATTGCTTCCTTTTTTCTTTTATTTGTGATATGTTCTTTTTTTCATTTTTTAAACGTGTCACGTCACAATAACAATCCTCTAAAGAGCAAGACAACGACGAGTCTTGAACCATTTTTGCGACTTAAGGTCGTAGTTACAATCTGGGAAATTGTTTTTAGCAACACTGTACAGGAAATCAATTTAACTATGTCGACCTGCAACGCGGATACTTTATTTATGTTTATCTACAGTAAAACACCATAGATTTTTTAGCATCGGGTCAAAAATTTGGGGTTAGGTTACTTATTTTGACTTTTTGCGTTCTGCGCCGCTAAAAAACCAAGTATAATAATAAAATAAAAGAAAACCATTTATTGCAGAATTACCTGCTAAAAAAACGCTACCCAACTACGTATTAAAGTAACTGGGTGTAATGTTTAAGGTTGCATTTACAGGTGCATTTATAATTGAATTGGAAGCTGATACCGACAACAGATTAACTTAAAAGCATGCAGATTTAAAAATCGGCTACTGGCGCTAGACGAAATAATCCTATTCTATTTTAAACAGGAGCGTCAATGACTAGCAAGAGTTTTTCCAATCTCTAAATGGAACTTTACTGACCTGTTTTGTTAGTACTCAAGTACCCGTGTGTTTTTGAAACTGAGTTCCTAAAATCTATCCTTTGCACTCCAAGATTTCAATAGTACACTTGCACATAACTATGCCGCAATAATAAATTTAAAAAAAAGGTTGAATCAAAATAAAAAGAATGTTACGCGGAGTTATGGGCATCGAATGTTTCTATGCGAATTTATAGTAATCCCAGCGAACCAGTAAAGTTCTCTTGGTTCTTTGATAGACCGCGCAGCGCTAAGCCTTTTTCGGCGGGCGAGCGCACACGCGGAGTGGTTTCATATTTGTTTTCGAACAATGTTTTTGAAAACAGATTTTTGAAAGATAAACATAACCTCGAATGGTTTTCTGCCAGAAAACGTAAAAATACTCTTCTGTCCCACTACGGCCCGATTTAGAGTTTGTTTACAAAATACCTGCAGTTACCATGGAATCGTATAAATTCTGCGATCTATCGGCCAACACTTGAACTGCGTGTGTCTGCCAAATTTAATGAAGTGTTATTGATTGATCGGTTTTCTTTTCCGGAGTGCAGAGGCTTTTAGAAAAAAGGAAACTTAGGTTTTACTTTCGCTAAAGCATGGAAATATAAAAAGGAAAAATGTAATCCAGAGAAAATTGTGAGTATTTCTCTATTTTTTTTGTAAATCGGGTTTGTTCTAAACCGCAATTATTTTGAGACTTTTGGGAGAGATGACAGCACCAGAGCTTTTATTTTTAGGTAAAAATAATTGAGAATTTTGAAAAATCCTTCAGATATTTTTGGTAAGCATTTAAAAATGATCACCCCTGCAAAATTTTAGCTAATTCTGATGTTTAGTTTTCCCTGTGCACTCTGGCAAAAGATTAAAATATTAAAGAACAAGTCGTTGCCAGTTGTACTTTTTTTTACTTAAAATCTGGGAAGAAACTATAGCCTTAAGGCACTGCTCTTGTAAAATTAAAAACAAAAAATTTAACAGCCTCCGCAACGTCAACGGCTTTGAGAGCTGGTGGAAATAATCAATGCTAGAGTACGTCCGCAAATATAAAGTTTTGGTCGGGAAATGCTTCTTTCCTTTATCAATAGCATGACAAGAAAGAGACATAGTGAAATCAACGATGATTTTTTCTAACCGACACCCATAATAATAAAGGCTGGTCTAAATAAAATTTTAAGAATTTTGATAAATTTGACAATATTTGTCCTATTTAACACAGGAAAACGATTAAAATAAATAAAAGTAATAGTTCTATCACAGTCTTTAATAATAAATTTGAAAACTGTTTAAAAATACGTTTTTAGTCAAGTGTGAGCCCTTATTAATTTTTAATTTTAATTAATCTTTAATTTATCTAAAAAATGACAACTCAATTAAAATTTTACCGGCGGATAAAGGCAATGCCACTGTAATTATTGATAAAAATACATATAATGAAAAAATTGAAGCATTATTATATGACGGCTCATATTCAAAATTAAACAAAGACCCAACAAAAACAATAACACACACATATACTATACTAACAAAAACAATAAATATAAAAGATTTTTTAACGATCTAGAACGTTCAGAGCTAATCTCACATTATAGTAAAGGTCCCCATTTTTACGGCTTGCCCAAAATTAATAAACCAAATATTCCTTTTAGACCAATAGTTAGAAGCATTAATTCTCCGTGTCATAAACTTAAAAATAAAATATTTACTTAAAATTTTAAATCCGTTAGTAAGAAATACAAATTCATTTATAAAAAATAAAAAACTTTTTAGGAAAATTATCCGAGGTCAATTTTAAAAACAATCACTTGATGGTCAGTTTTGATGTGGTAAGCCTTTTCACAAATGTACCTGTAGCTAAAAGCCTTTCTATAGTAAGACATCGATTAGAAAATGATCAAAATTTAGGCGAAAAAACTACACTGAGCGTGAATACTATTCTGGAACTTCTCACATTATGCATAAAAACTACATATTTTGAGTGGAAAAGTGATTTTTTTTAACAGGATTTTGGGATGGCAATGGGCTCTCCACTTTCTCCTCTAATGAGTAATATTTTTATGGAAGATTTTGACAATAAAATTTTAGAGGAATTTAATTTTAAACCGGTCATTTGGTTTCGCTATATAGATGATATTTTTAGTATTTGGTCACACGATTTAAGCTATTTTCCTAATTTTATGAACGGTAAAGAACCAACAATAAATTTACTTTAAAAGTAGAAAACGATAACAAAATTTCATTTTTAAACGTTTTAATAAACAAACAAGATACATTACAAACCTCAGTTTATAGAAAATCAACACATACAAATAGATATCTAAATTTTAACTCAAATCATTCCTCATCGGTTAGAAAAGCAGTAATAAAAAGTCTATACGATAGAGCTAAAATAATTTGTTCGCGCAATAACACATTTTTACAAGAAAAACAAACAATAAAAGAGGTCTTAATTAAAAATTCGTATTCAAATAACTTCATAAAAAATTATTTTAGACAAATACAGCGCGAACGTAGACATAATAATATACGACCAACAAATTTAATAATTCCTTTTGTACCAGGTATTTCGGAAAAAATTAAACGAATCGCTAATAATTATAATATTAGAACAATTTAAAACAATCAAATACTCTTAGATCAATTCTAACAAAAACAAAACCATTAAATGCTGAGCAAAACTCAAAAAATATCGTTTATAAAATTCCTTGCGAGTGTGGTAAATTTTATATTGGAGAAACTTCAAGACCTCTTGAATTTAGAATAAATGACCATAAGGGGTACCTCAAAAGGGGAGACTGGGAGAGGTATAAAATTTGCCAACATTCTTTTGAAAATGATCATAGAGTAATGTGGGGAGAAACCAGTATATTACAAAAAGAGCCAGACAAAATTAAACGACAAATCAAAGAAGCAGCTTGCATCTATCTTAATGATCCAATCCAATTTTAAAACAAGATTTTCAAAAAGGTTTTTTAAAATAAGTTAAAAAATAGCATTGATGTTCTTTGGGTTTCTAATGTATTTTTTTTTAAGTCAGTCAAAAGATAATCTTTATACTTGATATTTTATTTTAAAATAAAAACATAATATTAAACTTTATTTTTGATTTCACTTTAAATAATAATTCCTAATCGAAAACACTATAACGAAAACAAATATAATTTTGATATTAAATTTTACTAAATTCACCCAGTACCTTGTTGGCTACTATCGACGCACCAAACTGTCAAATTAATATTTGAAATATACATTAGTCAAAGTCAGTCAGTTGTGTGACAACAGACAGATATTTTAAAAAAAGAATCCAAAAAAATTTTGAAAAGAATAAACTCCTTTGATAACGGCAGTAGAATTTCTGTCGAAACATCAGATACTTAGATTCTAGTTAGGATTTGCGTGTGTGTAGGCAAATTTTTTTATCTTATTTAAAAACCACTGACAAACGAACAATTTTTTTTCTTTAGGAATTTACGCAGTGGGTTTTAACATATTTTTGAAATAATTTCCTTAACTTAGTGGTGAAAAACCCCAAAAAAGTAGTTTCGACATTTCATTAAACATTCGCTTTTTTTTTGAACGCCAACACAAAGTTGCGAAAAAAACGCCACGCATCAACGTCAATGTCTTGCCAGTTCGAGTGGTTAAATTCACAGTTTAAATAAAGCTTAATTTATAAACGCGTTCGCGTTCGCCGTTGAAGTTCTCGTTCGGCGTTCGTAAATTCCTAGTTGGGAGTTCAGAAAACAGCATTTATAAACGCAGTTCGTTGTTGAACTTTGATTGGTTTTTTCAATATTGAATATTGAAGTTGACATACGATCATAAACTAACCAAAAATTTTGACCATTTGAAGTGATTCTCGTTGATAAGCATTTTGGAAAAAAATTAATAGGGAATTCCAAAAACTGTTTGGCTTCTTTTGTGGCTACAATATATGTAGCCCAGAAAGTGAAGTAGAAAAACTTAAAAATTTCTCTTAAAAAAAACACAACAAACAAAAATAACTGAAATGACAGTTGAAAGATGTATCATTTGACGAAATTCTGCACTTTGAATGGTTGATGCGAACTTCACCAACTACCAACATAAAATTTGCTTATCTCGAAACTGCGAACGCGAACGCGAAAGGCGAACGTGAAATTTTATTATAAATGGAGTTACATGTTTCAATAAAGTGATCTCCATCGCGTGAACTACGAACTTCAACTGATAAATCTCGTGTAAGGCGTTAAGTAACATAACTTGATCTTTAAGTAAGCTTTTATCTTTTCACTTGTTTAATGTTCTTTTTAATTTGTACCAATTTTATATTTTAAACATAATTGTAACGTGACTTAAACTAATTAAATATACAATTTTATGTTGTACTTTAGGACAACCTCCTCTTTTTCCTAATTATGTAAATAACCCTATATTTAGATATATTAACATTACATCTCACTTTTTTTTTTGGCGATTTCTATATTGTAACATTACAATCATTTGGAAGTATATACACTGTTGAACTATTCTATTCTATTCTATATGATTTTAGTGACCTTAAGGACGTTGTGTCTTGTTGCTGCCCACAAGAGAACTGTTGTTTTCGAAGCAAGTTGGATTTTCTTGTAGAGACAGGCAGCTACATACAGAACGAAATTTGTCGAAAAGTAATTGGCTAAAATTTGCTGGAAATTGCCTTATTTCCTTTGCAATAGTGGACCCGGGAACTGGGTAATGTTTCCTACATTTCAATTAAAAATATTTCACGTTCCGTTATTCCACAGTTAGAGCTCATGTGCGTTTTTCCATCCTCAATACGAATTAGACAGTGTTGCCCCTCAAAATTGTGGCACACCACCCTAAAGATAGGCAACTATCCTTCTGGTTTTATACATATACAAGTATATAACTGTGAAATAATATAATGGTCTACGTCAGTGGCAATCACCCCCCCCCCCTTTGCTCCAGAAAAAAGTAGACAACAACAACAAAGATGCTGGTGGTAATAACCCTGAAGAAGAAAAAACGAGAAATTGCAGAAAGTTCCTTTAAATACATTCTAGAATCCCTCCACAATATTTTGGGACAGTTTGACCTTCAATCCGTCAGACCAAGAATATACAAACGCATGACGAACTTACCGCGAAAACCATTGAAAATACAGAACAGTATTATAGAGTTTCTATTTATGAACAAGTTTGAGACAAAATCAATTCGGACACAAAAAAGTCGATTCTAAATACTATAAACTGTTTTATTAATCCAAAACACAAATTTTTAAACTTCTTTTGGGAGAAGTCAGTATTTGGAAACAATATTGGTCAGAAGTAGGCAAAAGCTTAAACCAAAACATACCTGATAACAAAATCAATGAATAGCGAGCTTTCCCTCAAAAAAGGTAATGGTAACCGTAGATCCGGATTTCGCACTTGTGGTGCTCATCAGTACGGTGCTAGGAATTAGGAAATGAAATGATTCTGCAATTTGACAGATGGTTGTCTTTTACATGAATCCTGTGTCATATTTTTCCATCATCAATTCATCATTTCATATCCTAATTCCTAGCACCGTACTGATGAGCACCACAAGTGCGAAATACGGATCTACGGTTACCATCCCTTTTTTGAGGGAAAGCTCGCTATTCATTGATTTTGTTATTTATTCACCCTCACTAAATCCCTTTTTAAATTTATTAATTCCAGAGCTTAGGATATCTGTAAAGATAATTATATCTGTCTCCGTAGAGACGCTCAATTTTCCTTCAAAATGAAGGTACATCTGCCGATTCTGCAATTTGACAGATGGTTGTCTTTTACATGAATCCTGTGTCATATTTTTCCATCATCATTTCATCATTTCGTCTCCTAATTCCTAGCACCGTACTGATGAGTACCACAAGTGCGAAATCCGTATCTACGGTTACCATTACCTTTTTTGAGGGAAAGCTCGCTATTCATTGATTTTGTTATTTATTCACCCTTACAAAATCCCTTCTTAAATTTATTAATTTCAGAGCTTAGGATATCTGTAAAGATAATTATATCTGTCTCCGTAGAGACGCTTAATTTTCCTTCAAAATGAAGGTACATCTGGCGATTCTGCAATTTGACAGATGGTTGTCTTTTACATGAATCCTGTGTCATATTTTTCCATCATCATTTCATCATTTCATCTCCTAATTCCTAGCACCGTACTGATGAGCACCACAAGTGCGAAATCCGGATCTACGGTTACCATTACCTTTTTTGAGGGAAAGCTTGCTATTTATTGATTTTGTTATTTATTCACCCTCACTAAATCCCTTTTTAAATTTATTAATTCCAGAGCTTAGGATATCTGTAAAGACAATTATATCTGTCTCCGTAGAGAC
This sequence comes from Oxystoma pomonae, assembly GCA_963921995.1. NCBI lineage: Eukaryota > Metazoa > Arthropoda > Insecta > Coleoptera > Brentidae > Oxystoma > Oxystoma pomonae. The sequence goes on along the minus strand of OY998169.1, from coordinate 83,283,191 downwards.
GCTTAATTTTCCTTCAAAATTAAGGTATATCTGCCGATTCTGCAATTTGACTTTACATGTCTTTTACATGAATCCTGTGTCATATTTTTCCATCATCATTTCATCATTTCATGTCCTAATTCCTAGCACCGTACTGATGAGCACCACAAGTGCGAAATCCGGATCTACTGTTACCATTACCTTTTTTGAGGGAAAGCTTGCTATTCATTGATTTTGTTATTTATTCACCCTCAGTAAATCCCTTTTTAAATTTATTAATTTCAGAGTTTAGGATATCTGTAAAGATAATTATATCCGTCTCCGTAGAGACGCTTAATTTTCCTTCAAAATGAAGGTACATCTGCCGATTCTGCAATTTGACAGATGGTTGTCTTTTACATGAATCCTGTGTCATATTTTTCCATCATCATTTCATCATTTCATCTCCTAATTCCTAGCACCGTACTGATGAGCACCACAAGTGCGAAATCCGGATCTACGGTTACCATTACCTTTTTTGAGGGAAAGCTTGCTATTCATTGATTTTGTTATTTATTCACCCTCACTAAATCCCTTTTTAAATTTATTAATTCCAGAGCTTAGGATATCTGTAAAGATAATTATATCTGTCTCCGTAGAGACGCTTAATTTTCCTTCAAAATGAAGGTATATCTGCCGATTCTGCAATTTGACTTTACATGTCTTTTACATGAATCCTGTGTCATATTTTTCCATCATCATTTCATCATTTCATCTCCTAATTCCTAGCACCGTACTGATGAGCACCACAAGTGCGAAATCCGGATCTACGGTTACCATTACCTTTTTTGAGGGAAAGCTCGCTATTCATTGATTTTGTTATTTATTCACCCTCACTAAATGCCTTTATAAAAAGTAATGTTTTAACAAAAAGATTTTTAGATCTCAAAAAAAAGTATTTAGCTATTAGGTTTTGTTTGTGGTTTGTTTGTTATCTATGTTTTTACAACTGAAAAAATTATACGTAGTTACTTAAGCGCGGATTTCAGAAGAATAGAGGGGTAGTTAACCCCTCCCCCCTACCCTGGCTTTAAATTTTTTTTGAAATTTTAGAAAATCAAAAGTAGGGCATAAATTGCGGCGCTATAACACCTTTGATATTTACGGTATTAGTTTAATTTTGTGTTAAAAATGACATTTGTAGTGTCATTTTCTTAAAAATTTTCGCCTGCTGCGCTTTGAAACAATTGATATATTTACAATTTTAGTTTAATTTGAAATCAAAAAACGCATTTTTAGAGCAATTTTCTTAAAAATTTTCGCCTGCGGCGCTGTAATACCGTTGATATTTACGATTTTAGTTTATTTTGACTCAAAAATTACAGTTTTAATGTAATATTCTTAAACATTTTTTTAAATAAAAAATATATGAAATAAACGACTTCAAATCTGAGTACCCCCTCCCTAGGTTTGAGACCAAATCCTCGCTTGTAGTTACTAAGTTTTGTTTGCATATATTGATATGTTCCTCATAAAAGCTACGCTTTTATTCTATTTTTTTCTTATCGAAACCGCCCCCCCCCCTTTTCAAATGACTGGGACCGCCACTGTTCTACGTGTCGCAAAATGCCTCTCAGGGTTGGCCATGGGCAAGGTCAAAGGAGAAAAGTCTCCTGCGCGTGCCTCAGTCACCTCACGGTCAGAGGATTTTTTTGGCGTGTTTTCCAGGCTAACTTGATTGGGAGAGTATGGCTACGGCTTTTTCTTTCTGAAAATGCAAGGGCAGGGCTGTTAAATTATCTCATAGTGATATGGGTGTGCCGAACCCTTATCCGAGAATGAGGTCATGCACACCAGATGATTTTTGATCGGGGCGTACTACTTCATTATGCATGTGAAAATGGTGGGGGTTGCCCGATGCATCACAGGACCTTTAAAATTGCCTATCTTTATAGAATGGCGTGCCGACCTCATATAACTATGACATACTATAGGTACCTTACGTACGGGTAATATTAAAGAGTAGAAGTGGTGTGGTGTAGGAGTGGAGTGATAGTGTTTGGAGTGGAATTGTAATAGTCGAAGGCGTCGCGTCGGAGTGAAAAGTGTAAGTTGTAATGTAACCTTTAATGAGGTGCTTTCCTGGTATTTTTATTTGGTGTGCAAACAAAAAAATCATTGATGGTTTTAAATTGATTTGTTCGAAAAAATATTGAGGGTCTACGTAATTTCAAAAAGGAAGTTTTGTAAAATAATTCGTCGGATAAAAAAGCAGTGGTTTTATAGACGATGGCCAATTAATTAATTTTACCTACGATCAATGAATAGTACTAATTTTACGACCATCTCAACACGATTTTAATGGTTCATTTACGGTCATAGGATAATAATAAAGCTTAGACGTGAACCACAAGATGGCGTGGCAAGCGATGAAACTTTATTTTAAAGCATGAATTATTTTTCTATATTTTTAAGACAATAAATATTTATTAAATATATCCAATATAATTTTAGTACCTAACCAAAAATAAGTCCTGCTAAATTTTTTGAAAAAAAACTTGTTTTTAAAAATATATATGAAAAGTCCCTTAGTAACCTTTTCTGTTTTTACCTTTTCGAAAGCTTATGAAGGATGTTGACTTAAGAGTGTTCGCGTTAGATATTTTTAATAATAGAGAGTTAATAGACCACTAATTTATCGTCACCTTATTTGCTTACCGTATTACCGTAATTGAGATGCTAAAAAGAGTTTTTAAACCACAAACACAAATTACCGTAACCGAATTCTTTTGCCCACATACAAACAATATAGAAAAGAAAACAACAATTCCTGTTTTGGAAAATTCACTTTCACAAAAAATTAAAAACCTAACTAAACAAAAAACAAATTATATAATTATTACCTACCAGCTGCAGCTTTTGATCAGAAATAAATCTGGTTGGTTGCAAAAAATAACCGAGCGGACCCCGTTAGTAACGTATTTCGGTTCGGTTATTTTTGGATACGGGAGAAAAATAACCGATTTTGCATGCGGTATCACCAATATTGATGGTCTATTAACGCTCTAATTTCTGATATTTATGATGACATTTTCATTGGTCGTAGTATAATCCACTAACTCGCATGTTATGGTCATTACACGCTCAGATAAATTAAGACATTCGCCTGCGGCTCGGTCTCAATATTTAGTATGACATATATATCAGTTTTTTTGAACGTTATTAAAATTCTAAAAAAAATATGTTTAGATAGTATATACAATAGTTCTACTTTTTTTTGTCGGTCGCCAATGCACTCAAAAAATTACTATTTTTCATTTAGAAATAGCAAGGAAAAAATAACACAAAATTCGTTAAAGTAACCATTAGCTAGAAAACATCAAAATATTTTTTCTCTAAATCAATAATAATTTCCCGCACTTTTAATGGCTATGTATGACACTCTTTTAAAATAAAAAAATTCTATAGACATGCAAAAATTCTAAGATTAATTAATTATCAATTATAGAACCATTCTCTCCTATTATCCAAAATAACCGAGTTAATTCAATTAAGCGTTTAATCAATTAATCACTATCACCAAAGTTATATCAGAGCAACCTTTCCAGTCTATTAGCTTTCTTTAAAATTATCGGCTTAGACTGTGTTATAAAGGAAATGCTAATGTAATTACAAAAGTACTAATTCTACTAATATTTGTTTGAAATAAAAATATATTTGTTTAAGCATTATCAAACAAATCTTTATTTGGGAAATCGATGCAAGTTTTTTTTCATCACAATCCGTTCAGGACCGGTATTCTCGTAACTAAATACGCTCGGCGTTTCGTACTCGCTGACCGTATGATAACGTAATATTCGCATACCACGTGACCAAAGTAACAAAAATGGTATTCATGTATATTGAACGCAAGGCGTCGACGAAGTGTGCTCAGCGCGTGGCGACCGTTTGAGAAACACCTACCATTTGCCAGCTGTTTTGCCCTCCGCGCGTACGATTTTCCTACCCTACAATACTTTGTAGAGTGCTGCAGAAAATATAGTAGTTTTTTTAGTTGGCGTTTTTATTAATAATTAGAAAAATAAAAATCTCTTATTAGTAGCTTGGGGACGGGTGACAAACACGTACACATCAACCTTACTATTTGTTGCTCGATGTAAGACAACTTTTTTTTCCGAAAAATTGCAACAAAAACTTTTCTTATCAAAATCGACATCGAAATAATTGAGCATCCGTATAATACTAGAAATAGAAGCAATCAAAATTCTGTAAAACCAAGGGTAAAAAAAGCCATTGGTCAGCGGTGCTTTTTGTATCTTTCATTGGATGTGTACCAAAAAATATCTGGTTTTGTTAGGCTCCTGCCCACATTAATTGTTTTCTTTCAAAAATAAACTAAAAGCTTTCATGAAATATGAAATTTGCAAACATGAAATAAATAGCTTAATTGATATAAAAAATAATTAGTAAACAATATAGGTAACTACCTTTATTTCTGTGTTTTCGTCTGTATTTTCTGTTTTTATGTTTTTTATCTTTTGTCATTTTATTTATTCATAAATGTACTAAAAATTATTATTTTCTTTTTTTAATTCAACACTTCCATGAAAATATAAATTTTTCCACGCGCGAGGTTTCTCTTGTGGATGTATGAATTCATGAATTCTGTGTTTGTTGTTGAATTGGTTAGGTTATTTTTTGGGTAACAAATACCTTAGAGTTTTATTTTCTGTTTCTTAAAATGTAGAATACGCATGTTTACTATAATTATAAGGTATAACTAACTAGATATATAAGTAACTATTGTGAAACCATTTTAACAATAAATGCTATATAATAAAGTATCAATATCAATATACGACCGTGCCGGAAACACCACTTTCTCTGACTGAGTGCCGGAATAAATTTAAACTTTTTCCTCACTGAGTGCGGAATTTTTTTGTAAGTGTGCGGTTAAGTCTCGGGGTAAACTTTTTCCCGCACACTGAGCGGGAACGTGCTACGAGTTTATATCACAGGGTCAAAGGGCGGGTTTAACTGAGCTAAACCAAACCATCAAGTAATTTTTTAAAGGATCAACACTTGTACAAGTCACATTTGATTTACCCTTTCTGAAATACGGCTCGAAATCGATCAATCAATGGCCTCTTTCTTACAAATGGAAAAAGAAAAGGAGCGACAAGGCTAACAAGAAATAAAAATGCAAAATTCGATGATGCCAAGATGTGCTAAGCGAATTTGATTCTGTCTGCTCGCAGGGCAGCGCGTTCGGCAGAGAGAATACGAAAAGTCGTCGGTCAGCGTGCCGCTGAGCGCGCTGTTCGCTATTCGTTTCGCTTAGCGACTTCAAAACGTTACGTATTACGAGAATACCGGTCCAGTAAGTTTTAAAACAAACAAGGAAGCAAAAAGAGAAAAAAAAATGTAGAGATTTTTCATATATATAGATACACCAAAATTATTTATCATTAGGTACGTCAGTTTTAAGTGTGAGAGTGTTATGTGGTTTTTTAAAGACCCTCAAAAACAAAGAGTTTTCTTTAATTTTGTTGTTTTCTCTTCCGACGTAAACTGTTTTTGACATTTCCAGTCGTTAAGCGTTAGGGCGATATTTACTAAGATGGGTTAGGGTTTAGGACTATGGGACGTATGTGGTTTTTAATCTAATTTTACGGGTTTTTCTTTAAATTTAAACAACACTTGTAGGAATTTTGGACCTACTATAATCATATAAATGATTTCGCAAGGAAAAAACTCCAAAAATTTCATGAAAAAAATGGAAAAAAAGCAAATTGACGGTGGGTTTATCCCCGTATAGTAGGCTTTTTAACTAAAAATACTCTGTTAAATGGGTTACTTACTTATATTTTTTTTTTAGTTTAGTTTTGCTCGTTTTGAACGAGAACCGTACCTTCTAAAATACTATAATTGCTTGCTTTCTTGAAAAATAACAGCGCACAGTGGTTATAGCGCAAGATTTATACCGTGAAAAATTGCTTTTTAAGATTCGGCGCGCTATCAGTTACCACAAATATTTAAACTTCTTAATTTTTTAGGCGCGTAGTTAATCGCCTTTGATAAGGTGTGCAAACGCCTAAGCAAACCAGATGTGTGTATGTAAGAAATCTTTGTTTTCATTCAATTATTGAAAATTAATTTTAAACTTATATGTATGAGGCTTTTTTCTTGATTTAAGAGATGATGATGAGAGATAAAATGAGATTCCATATTATTATACATTGTCTTAAAAAACGCGCTGGAATACCCAATTGAAGCAAAAAAAAGCCTGGAACTTGGTTTTTTAGTAATTAAAATACTTCAATATTTTTATTTTGAACAAAAAAAATCAACCAAATCGTGACTGTTTTAAAATTTAAAGCAGATAAACCGCCTCTTGGCGGTGGTCTATAATATACGATGATGTTACTCAAAATACAACATCCCGTGTCACTTTGACATTTCTCAGATTTCTTGTTTACCCATATTTTATTAATATTTACGGATTATTTGGACTGTTTTAAGAAAAAATGGCCCTATGCGTCTCATTCCAGCACATTTTTACGTCTATCCAGGTAAAATTATCTTATAAATTGTTTTCTGTTTCGGCTTAAAATAAATTTTTCGATACCCATGTATATGTCAGCCTTCAAACCAAACTTTCGATAAACTATAGTCCTTAGTAAATACCGCCCTGTTTTTAAGTTAGGTACACTCTCTATCCTACAATAAACCGTTCAAGAAAACAAACAACCTAACTTTTAGAGCAAGAGTTCAAGGTATAAAATATGATGGATAGGTAACCCTCCCCATTTTTTGATAATATGTGCATTTTCTCGTCCTGCATACGAAATGGACAATCCTGTACCAAAATTGGGAATAGGGGCTCGGCACACCAATCCAAAGGGAGGCAATTTTAAAGGGGGTAGGGTAACCCCCACCATTTTCACATATATGATATAGTAGTACCCCCAGGCCAAAAATCAATTGGTGTGCCGGACCTCATTCATGGATAAGGGCTCGGCACACCACTCTAAAAATGCCCACTTTCGTTTTCACAGAAGGACACTTGCTCTTTCCCATCTTGAAGTAAAGATGGCCGACAATTCAAAAACTCTTATTTGAGAACCGATTTGTCCCAAACAAACTTTGAATTTTTGATGAATTTATAATGTAACGGTCATTGAACAATACACCTAACCTCTTGTAATTTTAACGCATATGTCTCAACATTTTTTTTATGCCATTAGTATCTATGCGTGTTTTTTACAGAAGACGAAGTACTAAACTATCATTATTTATTGTAACTCCTAAACTATAAAAGATAGTGATATTGCTAATTAACTGTTAAATATGTTTGCCTACGAGTTTCTTTCGAAACACGCTTATGTTTTTAAAATTATTCGTGAAAAAATGTGCAAAAATTCAAGATGGCGGCGCCATTTTAACAACATTTCCATTTGCCATTTTGTTAACACACGAAATGTGACACTTACAAAATCCAGGGTACGGAATGCATACAAGAGCACTTGTATGCCCAACTTTTAAACAAAAATTAAAAAATACTCACGAATTAAGCCTCAAAGATTTTCAATTTTCTATTGATATGAAATTAAGGGAATCACTAGACAACACTTTTTAATTTTTTTTTACGTTTGTCCACTCTTTTAATAAATTTTTCAAAAGCAAACAAAAATATTAAACACAAACCTATTTTCGCTGTCAGATGGTTGTCAGTTGCTTTCACTACTCTCAACGCGCTTGCCCGGTAGACTCCTCGTCTCTGGATTGTTTCCAGACTTACTTGATTGGGAGAGTATTTATCGGCATGCATTTTTCTCGGAAAATGCAAAGGTTGAGCCGCTTTATCATCTCATAGTTCCCGAGGGCTCTTCACATCAAAAACATAAGGTTAGTCAATCGCTCACTTTCTAACTTACATTTTCCTGCCGTTACATGCTTTTTCTAAAAACAAGGTAGATTAAACACGGCGCTGTTAAAATAATAATTGCTTTACAGAAAACGTAACTTTTAAACAATGAAATTTATTTAGAACAAGAATTTTTAATTTCATTGTCTCTTATTGAACTCGAATGTCAGAGTCCCGCCCTTGTCGTTTTGCGTAAGCTTTTTACAAAGGCCACGTTTGCATCGTCTGTAAAGGCGTTACCTTATGTATAGTTTAGTTGTATACTATAAACAGCTAAGCGACTTTTGCCGAAGGAAGCCCAAAGCATCGTGAAAGTGATGACACGAACGTGCCGATGCAAAGAAAGCAAGGCTCTGGCTTCTGCATGACTTAAACAGTGGGATTTACTAAAAGTTTAAGTTTAAGAGAACTTATTGGTTTGAAACATTTTAAAACAACTTTCCTTGAGTTTGGGAGATGTAACAGGGTCTCTAAAAGTCATAAAAAAATTCTTACTGATCACGACCTTTAATATACAGATAAATAATGTGACAAAGGAAACTGAGCCGCAGATTATAGAAAAGAGAATTGTAAACTATGAAAGCCTTAGAAAATCATTCAAGTACCTTAATGGAATAAAAATCACAAAAAGTCCTGAAAAAAACTACAAGGACTTGACAACATGTTTTATTGATAACACAACATTTAAAACAGTTATTATTAAAACACATACAAAATCAAAGGCTAATGCTAAAATTAAAAATACCATAAAAGGCCATATAGTTTCCAGGTAGTCTTCACATTAAAAATAGGTTTAAAGAAATAAAAAAGCTTCAAAAGATAAAAACTTGCAAAAAAGGTTACTATGAGACAGCCTTTAGTGAAGTGAAGGGAAACTCTCGTAAAATTTGGCAACTCATGAACTTCATAATTTCAAATAAAGAGGCCAAACATAATAAAGCAAAAATACAACAAGTTAAACTTCCAAATCAGTTAAATCAACCGAAAAGAATCTAAAAAAGAAAAGATCGAAAGATCTTGGGAGGAAAGAACGAAAATTCAAAATTGGATGAGTGTCCCACAAGGAACACACAAAAGACCAAAGCGAAAGGAGAAACAATTTAACGATGTTTCGCCCGGGGTGGAAATCCTATTGGAAAGATTAACACGCCAGTACGAAACCGTATCAGGTGACTTATAATAAGTACCATGCGGAACGATGTCTATTTGTGAGTGATTCAGAGTTGGAAGTCAGAGTGTGCGATGGTGTTAATTGATGTCTGGATTGAGGGTGACTAGTGAATCCACTGACGAGCCCACGCTGGTCACCCCGGGCGAAACATCGTTTTATTGTTTCTCCTTTCGCTTTGGTCTTTTGTGTGTTCCTTGTGGGACACTCATCCAATTTTGAATTTTCGTCCTCTTTTCCCAAGATCTTTTGATCTTCTTTTTTTTTTAAAGCAAAAATACGTTCCGAAAAACAGGAAACAATGAGAAAATCACAAAAAGCAAAGATATAGCAAAAGGGTTTAATAAGTTTTTTACAACCGTTGGACCAAAACTGGCTCAAGTCTTTCCGGATAACTCTTAAAACTGCTTGTGAAAAAAGCTGTTTTTTGACTCCTGCTAGTTTTGAAGAGGTTAATAATGTAATTGGTGCGCTAAACTCAAAAAAGCCATAGGATGTTGTATCAGTTAAACGTTGTCAAAAAGAGGGTGCTGAAATCTTATGCTATTGGAATGTGGTGTAGTCCCTGCTGAAATGAAACTTGCACGTGTGACTCCACTTTATAAAGATGGTGATCAAGAATCCTGTGGCAATTATAGACCGGTGTCAGTCCTGCCAATATTCTCAAAAGTTTTTGAAAAAATAGTTAATGTGCGTTTGATAAGCTTTTTAAGTAGGATTGGGTTTTTATATCCACATCAATATGATTCTCGCAAGTCCAGCGAAACCAGCTCAGCAGCAACAGATACAACTTGTGAGATTCAAATAAGTGTAGACAAAGGTAAAAAATGTGCTGTGGTGTCGCTGGATTTGCGAAAGGCATTTGATACAGTGGAACATCGGACCTCACTATTTCAATTACAAAAACTGGGCCTCATATAATTACTTATCTGACAGAAACCCGTGTGTATTGTTAAACAATAAAACAAGCAGTCCAATGGTGGTCAAGAGTCCATCCTTGGACCTACTTTGTTTCTAATACATATTAATTCAATCTTAAACTCAAAGTTGATAGATGATGATGATGCCTTGTTAATATACTTTGGTGCAACCTATGATGATCAGCGAGATATTATGTCTGTTTTAGGAATGATTACTAGGTGGTTAATAAAACATAAATAAGTGTAAATTTTGATAAATCAAGCTGTCCGACTTTAGGATGATTCACTGTCACCTGCAGTACTGGATCCTAATTTGGCTTTTAAGAAAAAGACAATTTATTTACTTATTCAGCACTTCAAAACACTACAAAACATTGAAATAAGAAATCTATATAACTTACCTCTTAGATTGATGTGGTACTAGTGCACTCTATTCCAACTTTAATATTGAAAACTTAGAAAATATGTATATGTCATTCAAACTTAATATTATTTATCAGAAATCAAATTCACACTCATAACACAAGACAAACGAATATGATTGCACTGCGAAAAAATCAAACCAACCTTCTTTGTAACTCCATTCTTCATAATTGTACACTAGCTTATTATGTATTAAGTTATAAATAAACTTAACTTTTAGTTTTGAAATTGTTTTTAATAAAAACTGAACTTTTGTTACCTCATAAAAGTAAGTACTTAACTGATTGTGTGACTATAAAACCTAAAAATCGATAAGCTATGTATGAGTCTACCGTTTAGAAACCGCGTGGGTTTAAATTTTTAACTTTTTTTCTTCTAAATTGACACTTTCCTGTCAAAAAGAATAATTAAAATTCTTCTTATAAATCAAACAATGTCCAAAACTCCAGAAAAGTTGTTTTAAAATGAATAAAACCAAAAATTTAACTTAAATTTAGGACCGTTTTGTAAAATATATTTAAAAAAGAAACCTGTTCTTTTCAGAGAAAAGTTGAAATTAAAAATTTGGGTCGTCCAAAACCCAATTTACAAATATTTTGTCAACGGTATGATCTAAAGCAAGAAAAATTGATTTTATATGTAAATAAAGTATCTTTTTTAGTAATCCCTATTCGTCGTCCCTGCTTTACACCCGTCATTTTAAAAATATTCGCACTTGTTGTTGTATTATTCGTCTATAAAAACTTACGGAGTACTGAAGATCCCCAACAAGGGTGAAACACGTGTTTGCGTCTAGTCTCCAAGTCGCACTTGGTATGTATTCTTGTGATTCTCCGGTGTATTTTGTAAAGTTCGTTTTTTTGCTAACTTGTGTGTCTGAAAGCGGTCATGGTAGAACTAGTGGAGGAGGCCAAAAATCCGTTTTGTGTTGGTAAAACTCTCTCTGGAATTTTATTAAAAAAAAAAAAAATAAAGTAACAATTGCCACGCCCTCATTCTTCTACATTAAAGATGCTTGTGCTAGAAATATTACGGCATAAACAGGATAAGAATATATGTATATACATAAAATATGAGGTCTTTCAGCCATAGAAGCTGGATAAATGGCAAAAGCTCGTCAAGATGTTGCGTTATTTATGCTTTATAGTTATTTAAATGGTGCACAAATTTATTTAAAATGTGCGCCTTTAAGTTACTTAGCTCAGGATTGGTAAGCTGAAAGTTTTTAGTATGTTTTAAAAGACGAAAAAAATACGAGGTGTGACGCATATTTTTTTAGATGCTTGTTCGAGCATTCTTAACCTCGGTTTCTATCATTCTTTTTTAAATTGATTCAAAAGTCCTGTTTAAAAAAAAAACTTAAAGGTATACTAGTAAAGCCTATACAGGGTGTCCTAAAAATCCAAGTTCACTTTAATATCTCCATAACCAAAAGAGACAGAGTATTAAAATTTCACATAATTGGATAATTTGCAAAAAAGTATCTTTTTTAGCAACACTGTACGTGAAATCCATTTAACTATGTCGACCTGATTTTTTTGCAAAATTTCACGTCATTGAATTTGTTTTCCATGGCAACGCGGAGACTTTATTTATGTCTATCCACAGTGGGACACCAGAGATATTTTAGCACCGGGTCAAAAATTTGGGGTTAGGTTACTTATTTTGACTTTTCGCGTTCTACGCCGCTAAAAACCAAGTAAAATACTAAAATAAAAGAAAATCATTTATTGCAGAACTACTTGCTAAAAAACGCTACCCAGCTACGTATTAAAGTAACTGGGTGTAATGTAACACTCCCGCTAGCTGATACCGACAACACAAATAATCATATTCTATTTTGAACAGGAGCGTGAACGACTTTCCAACCTCTAAATGGAGCTTTACTGACCTGTTTTGTTAGTACTCAAGTATCCGTGTGTTTTTGAAACTGATGTTCTAAAATCTATACTTTACACTCAGTACACTTGCACATAACTATGCCGCAATAATTTAAATTTAAAAAAAATGGTTGAATCAACATAAAAACAAAACGATGTGAGGTTATGGGCGCCGAATATTTCTATGCGAATTCCTAGTAAACCCAGCGAGCCAGTAAAGTTCTCTTGGTTTTTTGATAGATTCGGGGTAATGCCCGCGCAGCGCTAGGCCTTTTTCGGAGGGAGACCGCACACGCGGAGTGGTATCATATTTGTTTTAGCAAACACATTTTTGAAAGATAAATATAACCTCGAATGGTTTTCTGTCAGAAAACTTAAAAATACTCTTCTGTCCCATTGCGGTCCGATTTAAAGTTTGTTGACAAAACACCTGCAGTTAGCATGGAATCGTATAAATTCTACAATCTATCGGCCAACACTTGAAATGCGTGTTTTTGTTTTCGCTAAAGCAAGGAAATATAAAAAGGAAAATGCAATCCAGAGGAAATTGTGAGTATGCCTCTTTTTTTTTGTAACTCGGGTTTGTTCTAAACCGTAATTATTTTAAGACTTTTGGGATAGATGACAGCATCAGAGCTTTTATTTTGGAGAAAAAACAATTAAGAATTTTGAAAAATCCTTCAGATATTTTTGTTAAACATTTAAAAATGATCACCCCTGCAAAATTTCAGCTAATTTTGAGGTTTAGTTTTCCCTGTGCACTCTGGCAAAAGATTAAAAAATTAAAGAACAAGGCGTTGCCAGTTGTGATTTTTTTAACTTAAAGTCTGGGGAGAAACTATAACCTTAAATAAGATACCCTGCATATTTTCTAAAATTTGAATAGAGCTTTTCATTCTGTTTCCATAAATACCTAATATGTTACCTTTTTCTCTAAAGGTTTTTAAATAAAATTACAAAAACTTTTAAATAAGATTGAAGAAGTACCATTAGTGGAATGATTTCAAATAAATGAAAAAGCTTTGGTCATTCTCCACCATTCTGTTCTCAAAACAGTGGAGAATGACCAAAGTTTTTTCATTTATTTCAAATAAGAGTAATGATTTAGACAAAGAATCACCGAATATCTGTTTTTGTGTTTAACTCATTGGTCTTATAGAGATGATTTTCCCAGTTTATTTAAAAACCGTTAGAGAAAAAAGTAACATATTAAGTGTTAAGTACAGGGTAACTCTCCGCCTCATTAATGGCGAGCGGGATGATTAGTATCCAAAAAGATACTTTTTTGTAAACCATCTAATTATGTGAAATTTTACCTCTCTGCCTCTTTTGGTTTTGGAGATATTAGGGTGGACTCGAACTTTTGGGACACGCTGTATATTACCTCTATGATTTACTCTCAAATCCACGCATGTTTAACCAAAGCTCTTTTCTCGTCTATGACCGAAGCTCAACTGTCTTTTAAAAGCAAATCTTAACTACCGAAATACTAACTAACTGAGGTTAAAAAAAAATCAACATCACAGTTTCTGTGTAAAAATGTCAAACAGATGTATACGGATACGTGTAAGCTTAGAGTCAATTTTTTTAATTACTTAAATAATTAAAAAAACTACATTAGAATTCAAAATGTACACAAAGTTTGTTACAAAATAGGCCAAACTTAACTTCCAACAACGGGGCATTTTTGGATTTTCGATTTCCTAATCTTGTCGGTTTTTCTCACAATTATTTATTCAGCGTTCGTTCCCATCGGTGTTTCTCCATGGCGCGCCTCCATTTTCCATTGTTTTTACTCCCTAGAGGCAGATTAAAAACCGCTAAAAAGACTGCATTTTATGGACAAGTGTTTCTATTTGTCTCTTGGGTTGATAAACGGGTTAATTTTTTCGAACGTGGTTATTATATAGTAAATTAGGTATTTTCACTTTATCAGTGGCGTAGCCAAAAATCGATTCTGGGGGGGGAGCTTTCATCATTTAATTAAAATCAACTACCTATCTGTGGCAAATTTTTAAAAATTAGGTAGCTACGTGCCTATTGCTTGAGCTCTTAAACTCAAGGGAGGGAAGAGGGGCGGTATAATAGGTGTTGAGTTAGTGTATACGAAACAAAAATACTTATTTTTAAAAGCTAGTTTCATCTAGTCTCATTTGCAGATTTTTTTTCAAAATTAACCCTTAAATGCGCCACAGGCAAAATTTTTTAAAAAATTACACTAAAATGCTATTTTTTACGCGTTTCAAATATTTTTGACAAAATTAAACAAAATTGTAACAAAATTTAATATTGGCAGGCGAAAATTTTTACAAAAAAAACAAAAAATTCCTTAAAAATTTTGATCTTTTAGGTTTTTTGTAAAATATTTTTGAAAAAGTAGATCGAGTTTGATGCCAAGAAAAACTATACCAAGAATGCCATTTATTACACGTTTTGAAGGTTCAAAAAAAAAGGGCGAGCTAATTTATTTTAGATTGAGTTTGAACTCCTGGGGGGTTTTAACCCCCAATACCCCCTGCCTACGCCACTGACTTTACACTTTATATAAATGCAATAAAATTACTTTATCTCTGTGGTACACTCTCTTTTTGAACCAATTTCAATATGGCGACTGACATTTTTACACGGAAATTAAATGGAACTGCCATTGTCAGTGTCAAGAAACTGGCCCGATTAAATTTGAAATAAAGTGTATAGTTATGAGATAATAGCGACTTATCGGTACATAAAGTCGGCATAGTCTGTCTTTAATAAGGACGGCACTATTTTTGACAATTCCTCACGAAGTTTAAAGGGATTCTGACATTCTGGTTGTCTAAATATGTCATCTTTTCTATCAAAATAATGTCGACTTTCATAATGTTTGTTCCTGCCTTTAATAAAGGACGGCATTAACTTTAATTTGTCAACTTTAAGAATGGCACAATATGAGCATGTTTAGGATGACATTTTTAGATGACAAAAATGTCAGAAACCAATGTTTATCGTCTCCTGATGATGCTAATGTTGTTAGCGAAACGCGCGTCGAGTGCAAAAAAAGTGTAGTTTTGATTTGTGGAAAACAATCATAACTTTGTTTTATTGTTCCTTTGTGCAACGGAGAAAGAAACTCAGGAAAAGTGAAAAGAAAACAGGCATTTACGAATTTGCGAGGTAAGTGAGCCATAAGTAGTAGGTACAAACATACGCATTTGGCATGTAATTTGTTAATAAATAACACATTATGTTTCCGTATTTTATTGTAAGAAAAAAATAAACAAAAATATAGATCAATAGGAGTGTTTTTATTTTACGTATTATTTACATTTTTAATATCTCTGCGTGTATATTCACTGTTTGTTTTTGTTTGGTTTGTCAAAACTTGACATATTTTACTAACCAAAAAAAATCAATCTTTCAAAAACGGTTCGGGGAAATTATAAAAAGAGACAACAAAATATCAGACCATTTCATAAAATCGCTTTTACATGCAAATATGAAAAAAAAACTAGAAAGAGAGGGCAACATGAGTTGCCCACCTCTGGTAAAACAATAATTGTGAAATGTATAGAGGGTCTCTAGTACTATCTATTCCAATGACCTGGCCTTAACTTAATATTTACCAACGTGTTTTGATTCAAGAAAATATATTTGTATTCTCAGTAGCAAGTGACGTTAGGCAACGTTGTTGCAATGTTCTTGGACGTCATAATAACGTTTGTGACGTTGTGCTTACGTTATCTAACGTAACTTTGCTGCTGGGGATATTTTAGCTTTAAAAAATAAGCGGGACTTCAATCCTTCTTATTTTTTTGCTAAATTATTTTTTTATTTAAATACTGAAAATTGCTTTAAACGTGTTTTAAACTGTAGCCAGTCTAAAACAATACTTCAAAATTACTGAAACTAACTAAAAAATCATCAAAATCTAGCAAGAAAACAAGAATCTTTTTAACGATTTACACAAATGGCATAGCGGCGCAAATCAGGAAAATAAAACAGTATGGGCGGCAATAATCATTTCTTGTTTTACTGAAAACCTAACCGTTTGGCGATTAAGGAGGTGCCCTCTACAGGGTTCCTAAGATTTTCCTTAGCGATAGGATTTCAATAAATCAAACAGAAATGGCATAGAAAGTTCTGCGCGCACAAAAGAAACAGGTATATTGAGCAATGGTGCCAGTTATTATCTCCGGACTGCTTTCATGAGAAAAAATTGTCGCCACTCTTTCATTGTGAGCATAAATCATAGTTGCAATAATAACCGTTGACAAGATGTCTGCAAATTCCGCTAGATGGCGGCCACACCATGAACATCTAATCTAATTAAAAATTAGATGTTTTCAGGTCCAAACCACAGCTTTTTTTTGCTTAAAGGTGGCGGCAGGGTCCATTATTTACGATACTGAGCGATAAACTCGTGAGGTTGTTAACATTAGAAAGAAATATCTTCGCTTTTAATTAAATTTGCTTTTTGCTTGCGATATTATTGATTTTAAATAAAGCTGGCCCTACACTACATTTGATATTTTCGAGGTGTTTTATGACATGGTCTCGAAACATGTAGCGAACCAATTCTTCAAAACTAGCGGGAGGGTAAAAGCGAAAAATAAGGGGCTGCCAATATTTGTAACACCCAAAAAGGGGTGAAAAGATTTATTTTGCTCTGTTTCTTTACAAAAAACGTTTTTTTTACGAAAAACTTGAGCTCTGCCACTTTTTTATTTTGTTCTTCAACTTTCTCTCGTCATACTGTAGAAAAAAATTATTTCCCCCATGGTCATACTCTACTTTTATTCGAAAAAATTTAGAAACAGAGACGGGATCAGTTTTCCTAAAACGGGGGATCTTGGTTTCGAGTGAGAAGATAAAGGGCGCCGCAGGCAAAAATTTTTCAATTAAATTAGCCGAACGCAAAAATGTTAGAAAAATAAAGCACGAAATAAAAATGGCGCCGCTTACAATTTTTTTTTCAAAAATTACGTAATTTCGGGAACGCAAAGAAATAGGTCTAAAGAGTATAATTTTTAAGAAAAAAATATCAATTTTCTCGCCCTCCTCCACTGGGACTACAGGGGCCGTGCACAAATTACATAATGGTCATAGGGGGGAGGGGGGTTACAAAACGTTACGTAGGGGGGAGGGGGGTTTTCGATAGCGTTTGCATTTGTGTGAAACTAAGAAAATTTGGAATGAACATTACATAGGGAGGGGGTCAAAAATTGGTAAAATCACCGTTACGTAATTTGTGCACGGCCCCACATCTGACTGTTCCTCCTTTTTGATTTCGAATCAAAGTGTAAAACCCGGGTTGGACGTTCGAAGGCGTCAACCCGTCCTATTTGCTTGATAAAGTTTCTACGGAAATATCTCAGTCGATTTCTCCGGCCGTGTATGAACGCTTTAGGTTAGGCATTTGCATGTATCTCAGTCCCCATCCTGTAAACAGTGCGTAAGGACAATGGTTACAAAATGAAAAGCCGAAAAATATTTTTTTTTACGATATCTTTCATCAGTTTGGTATTAAAGTCGAGCAAAAACAATTTTTATTCCAGTCCTAAAGGTATGAAAATGGAAAACATTAGAAAACAACAACCTGGAATGGATTTACTACGTGTAAGATGTAGTGACAACAGCGCCTCATGCCCATCCTTTTCTGCCTAATGTGCTTTTCCGTTTGTCTGCGTCTTATACACGGCTGCTTGGCCCCCTAAGGATTTGCTTAGGAACCCTGTATAAGTTTTCAGATACAATTATATTTTGAAATTGGCCGCAACTGCATTGATTATATTTGGCCACAATTGTCTCGTAAAGACAAACGTTGAAAAAACGTACATTAATTAAGTCTAGTTAATTAATATCATTTTGGCGTCGTTGATCCGTTGTTTGTTTCGGTCGTTAAAAACCCCACAATATTTCAGTAAAAATAAACGTCGTTAAAGGGTTGCCAAATTTACCCTAGTTAATAACAACGGTGTGCCGTCGTTTTCTCGTCCATCATAGCGACCGTTACACAAATGACTAGTTTTTGTACGTTATGCAACGTTAATTTTATACTCCCTATATACCGAAAAATCATAATGTTTGGATTTGTTAAATTGAAGTAAATATTTGAAGAATATGAATATCTTTTGCTAAGAAAATGCAAATTTTTATTTGAAGAATATATTCTTAATCCAAAAAATATTATTCTTGGCGGAAGCATATTTTTTAAGCATTTTCATTTACTTGTTTCAAAAACTTTCTTTTTTTGTGTGTTTCCTTTCCCAATTTTTTGTTGCCATGTATTATTTGCGTTATTTTAATTACATATTATTTACGTAAAAAGTAACTTACTTTTTACCTAATATTTACGTAACTGTATTGGCTGGGAAGTTCTGAAATACCAATGATCTTTTCTGCAATACAACTTCTGAATTACATTTAGTTGGAAATGGTGTAGAACGAAATAAATTAAAGGTTTTATGTCACACAGCAAATAAATTTCGCACTCGAATAAATATGAAGCTAATATTTTACGCTTTTGAAATATTAGTTGTTTAAAACAAAAATATCTCTCCATGATTTATTGCAATCCAGAAATATAATGCATTGTTCCAGTTCAAAGAAGTGAAATCCGGAAAAGTCACCTAAAAAAAAGGGGCGTCCACGGTTTATCAGAATGTGCAAAATTAAAACCCGTTTCAGTAATAAACTCGGAATTTGTAAAACCCATTTTTAATTAAAACATTGTCCATCAAAATCCATTCAAAATCACACTCTGTGATGTAATGTGATGTAAATATGTGCCACGCTATAATAGACCAAACACCAAAGGGGTGAACGGATTTTGATAGCAATGGTGTCGCTGGAATGCTCCCAAGAGTGCTTTAATCTATATTTTATGTAAAAACAAAAATATTTTTAAAGTAAAATACTACCTCTGACTGCCAGTTTCAGGTTGGTAATAGTCTGATTGCGAATCGACTATTTTTTTCGCCTCAAGTGGGAAATTAATGGTATCAGATTTGTTTTATTGATTTAAGGTGCATTTACACAGAGCGAATAGGTTCGTAAAAAAATTCGGGCCAAATCTGGCGAACCTTTTTCGATGAACGTTTGCCCGAACACTCGAACATTTGCAACGAGAATTTGCAGCGACCATTTGCCACGAACATTCGGGCAAATTTTCGCAAGATTTTTTGAAAATATATTTTTGAAAGTGGGAATAGATAATATTCTTTAAATTAAATTGAAATTAAACACCAAAAATATTTTATTATATTTTTCGATTAAATAGTACCGACGGAAAGCGAAAAATTATTCTTTGCTGGGTGGTAGGTTGTGAGGTTGGTAGATATCTACTAAATAAGTTTCTACCTAATTGTTTCTATGCTTTATCACTTTTTTGGTTTTCCTTAATTAAGTGTAAACTCATCAAACCCCACCACCGAACGCCATCAAACCCCACCACCAAGCCCCATAACAAAAACTCATCAAACCCCACCACCAAACCCCCCCACCAAAACCCCACAAAATAAAATAAAGTAATCCTCATTATTTTTTATGAAGTGCGTCAAATCGTTTTCCCGTCGGAAATGTTTTAAAATTTAATTTTTATATTACAATTCAGTTCAATGATTTACGGTAAATAATTTTTCTAATTTTTACTTTATTCCAAAAATTTCTTTCAGCAAATTTTGTCCGAACACCACGAACCTTTTTGCCCGAACCCCGAACCTTTTGGCCCGAACTTGTTGCGCGAATCTTTAAATAAATAATTCGCGCGAATGTTTGTCGGCATTTCGAAGATCAAAGGAATTTAGGTGTTTAGGTATTTTAAAAAATCCAAGATGGCAGCCATTTTTAAGTGAAAAAACTGGAGAAAAAAATCGATGAAGAAAATATAGGTGTGTGTTATATCATTTTAGTCAATTCTTGGTCGCCGAAATCCAAATTTAGCATTATTTTTTTGGTGGGGTGCCCCAACAGAGGGAGGGCTGATTTGAAATTATTTCGGTGAAATTTAACGAAATTTTAGTATGTTAGAGTGCGTTATGAGATCAGAAAAATATAGACGGTCAAAGTTTAAAAAAACGTCGTTTTGGGGTGTATTGGGTACGCTCCTGACCGAAATAAAATAAGTGATCGACGAATATGAGTTCTCGAGGGGCTAGTAAAAAAATTTATTTTTTGACACATTTTTATTTTCCTCTATACAAGAATTCAAAAATTATTTTTGAGCAAACATTAATGTTTTAGTATTATCTAGATAAACTAAATAAGTTTTTCTTCCCAGTAACAGTTACTTTGTCTTACATGTTTTTTTCAATTTTTTACTATAAAAACTTGACAAAAATTGTTTCCTACTACGAAATAATTATTTAGCAACTTAAAAATCTAAATATTATTTTGCCTTCAGTTAAAGTGATAAGTAAATAAACTTTAAACAAAATAGATTTTATTTTACTTTTTTTTCCTAGCTACGAGGTACATGCAAAAAGTTCTATATCATTAATTTTTATAAAAAAGTAGTTAATTTCTCTAAAACTGATCAAGGGATTTTCATTTAATTTTGCGTACGCCTTTATCATACTTTTATCTAATACAGGGTGCAATTTTTTTACCACTTTATGTTTTGCATCTAGGATGATGATTTTTTAAAGGTTCCTCAGGGTACTCTAAACTTACTTTACTGACCATAAATTATGACTATGGGTAATTGCTCTCCATTATACCTACACAGTGACGTAGCCAGAGGGGGGCTTTGGGGGTTAAAACCGCCCAGAGGCCCCAGATTCAGTTTGAATGTAGCAAAATTGTAATAATCGGTGTTTCACTATAACAATAATTAAGTAACGAAGAAAATAACAATAAAAAAAGCTATAGGTAAATTGTAATAATCGTCGTTTTACCATAACAATTCCCAACTAGCAATTTTTAGTTGTGCAAGTTGTAAAAAATAGAATTGCACTAATTTTAAATGTTGTTTTACAGATAAAAAATAGTTATCATGGCGACGGTCCACAACGTCGACTATTATACGACGCCTAAACGTTTATCACAACTTCAGTCGCCATCACAACTATTTATGACCGTCTATTGTACTAACAGTAATTCCTTAGTTGTGAAGGCGCCGACTACAAACCGGTGTCCCAACTAGCAATTTTTAGTTGTGCAAGTTGTAAAAATTAGAATTGCACTAATTTTAAACGTTGTTTTACAGATAAAGAATAGTTATCATGGCGACGGTCGACAACGTCGACTATTATACGACGCCTAAACGTTTATCACAACTTCAGTCGCCATCACAACTATTTATGACCGTCTATTGTACTAACAGTAATTCCTTAGTTGTGAAGGCGCCGACTACAAACCGGTGTGTGCTAAACCAAAAATTGATCAATTTACTCCACGTTTTCTGGCCGGTTTATTGGAGACGCGGGCGCGCCTGTTTTCATCTAACCAATTTTCCTCTTCTGTTTGCAACAAGCCAATTTTGGAGCACTGCTGTCTGGCATGCAAACGTCAATTAATTCAGTAAAAAAGTTTCTATTAGTTTTCTTTGAACATTTTGCACTATGAAAAGGAACAAATGGTATAAATATTCTTCGATATTTTGACATGTGACAGCTGTCATTGAAGGTGATTCCCCAGTGTGTCGGAAAAAAAGAGGAAGGTCCTGTGTAAACAACAAGGACGGAAATTAAGTGAGCAGCAGAAAGCCAAACTGTGGAGCAATTTCGATTGGGTAAAAATTGAGGCGTGTTCGCGTCTTTTAGTTAGGGGATCCGTTCAAAACAAAGTTAAGTAGTTAAAGCAGTCGAGACACGGGACTCCTTTGGTTGTCATAGAAACTAGTGCCGCCATGATTGATTGTTAAAAACATTGTATGCTAATTTGTAAACAAACATTAAAAATATTTTTTTTGCTTTTTTCTACAATAAACTAAGATCTTTTTGCATATAAAAATCCGTATTTTGTTCTTAGGAATCCTAAGCAACATCTTTAGAGGATTTTCGAAGCGATTTTTAAATCATGTTTTTTTTTTAATTTCATAAAATCATCTTAATCGAGGGCGCGCTGGTTTTTTTAGAACTACGAACTCTACATTTGACAGTAAACTACCGTATGTTTATATATTTTGGCATATATGACATAGAATATCATTTTATTTTAATAATATAATAGTGTATTTATCATTTCACGTAATGAATAATATTTTGAACAAATAATTGTACTCCAAAACCCATTGAACTATTACTTCAACTGTAGTCGCGATCGCGACGTTGACTCAACCAAAAAATAATAAATAAAATAATAAAAGTAAACGTTGCGACGCAACGTTGGCACGCGGTGCACAACTTTGAGACATTGACAAATTGCTAGTTGGGTTAACAATGAAAAAAGCAAGAAAAAAGCTATAAAGAGTAAACTATTAAAATCTAAACTTAAATATTTTTGCGCTTGGTTAAACTACCGTAAAAACACTAGCGCCAAAGGTTTTAATTAATTGGCCTATTAGCGGGTACATTAAAACAGAATCTGGGCCATCTGGGAGGTTTTAACCCCCAAAATCCCTCTATGGCTACGACACTGTGTAGGTATAAGGGAGAGCAATTACTCATAATCATAATTTATGGTAATTTATTGTTTGTTTGATAATTCAACCCCACCAAAAGTGTTAAACAGTAAGTAAAAAAAAATCATCATCCTAGATGCAAAACATAAAGTGATAAAAAAATTGCACCGTGTATTAGATAAAAGTATGATAAAGGCGTACGCAAAATTAAATGAAAATCCCTCGATCAGTTTTAAAGAAATTAAATATTTACTACTTTTTTATAAAAATTAATGATATAGAACTTTTTGCATGTACCTCGTAGCTAGGAAAAAAATAATAAAATCAAATCTATTTTATTTAAAGTTTATTTACTTATCACTTTAACTGAATGCAAAATAATATTTAGATGTTTAAGTTGCAAAATAAATATTTCGTAGTAGGAAACAATTTTTGTCAAGTTTTTATAGTAAAAAAATTGAAAAAAAAACATGTAAGACAAAGTAACTGTTACTGGAAAGAAAAACTTGTTCAGTTTATCTAAACAATACTAACATATTAATGTTTGCTCAAAAATAATTTTTTAATTTTTGTATAGAGGAAAATAAAAATGTCTCAAAAAATGATTTTTTTGACTAGCCCCTGTATAAAACCTGTTAACGTTTTATCAACAAAATAATAAGAAAGTTCATGTGTGGTTCCTCGGTAACCCATATTCATCGATCACTTATTTTATTTCGGTCAGGAAATGCCTTTTTGAGCGTACCCAATATACCCCGAAACGACGTTTTTTTAAACTTTGACCGTCTATATCTCTGGAACTAATCATAGAAATCAATTTTTATTTACCCATTTTTCTGATCTCATAACGCACTATAACATACTGAAATTTCGTCAAATTTCACTAAAACAATTTTTCATTAATCAAAATTTTTTACAAATTGCCAGATTGACATCAACCGGATTCTTAATAAAGATCATCTTGGCTCAGAAAATAATTGAAAAAAAAATCTTATCCTATGGGCGGCTCATTTTTGGATATCCTCATAAGATTAATATTATGATAAAATATAAAACTATACTTAAAATGATTAAAGAACATTTGTAGGAAGAATATTCTATTAAAGATGTAATTCGGATATTCTAAAATAAAACATTTTTAGAATTTACCGAAAACAACATTCAGAAGAGAATATTCAAAAAATGTCAAAAATATAAACAAATTATCTAAGAATATTCTTCAATCCACTGACTCAAGAACCTTATTCTTGATTTGCTAGAAAATGCAATAGAAAGGAGTATCCTCTTCTTTCTATCAAATTTTCTATCAAAATGAGAATAAGGATGTTGGCAGCAAATGAATCATTTTACGTTGTTAATAAAAATTGCAGCAAAATTTGTGGTAGTTAAAAAGGTTTTCAGCCTAAATAAAGGTCGTAGGTACTACGAGTCATAGGAATTCTCAACAAAGCTCCTTTCAGAAAGTTTTAATCTATTCCTTTCAGACTATTTTAGAACTCAGAAGTGGCAAGTTTGCTTTAATACCTAAGTAAGGGCAATGTGAGTAGGAGAATGGCTCAATGGAATTCTTGCATATTTTCTAATTATAAAAATCTGCAAAAACTTATCCTGGCGCAGACGTAGGCTCGGATCACAATCCAAAAATCGTCCCCCAAATAACAAACCTAGACTCAGGTTGGAGGAACTTCAAGATAACAGGATAGCAACTAAACTTAAAATCGAACTTAACAAAAAGCTTAAAGATATTAATAAGTCTACCGAACAAGATGCAGAAATGGTCTGGAAAAAGGTTAAATGTGTCATAGCCGAAAGCATAAACACTCTTAGGCAAGGATGAAACAAGCAATAAAAAGAAAGTTTGGATGACCAATGAAATCCTGGAGTTGATGGATAAAAGACGCAGTAAAAAAGGCAGCGATCAGTATCATGAAATCAATAGAGCAATAAAAAACAAGATAAGGTCAGCAAAACAAGACTGGATAACACAGCAATGTCAAGAAATAGAAAATCTAAATGCTAAACATGACAATTTCAATTTACCCAAACGCATAAAGGAAGCGGCCGGATTATTTAATAAAAGGCAAGCTGGAATCCTTGTGGACAATTAGAAATGCACCTGATGGGCCGAATTCTCATTTTTTTTGTCACATTTCTGTCAGTTTTGGCACTAATGGCATTAGTTGTGAGCGATTTTACTCTCCTGGCTTATACGAGGAGAATACACTGAGGGCAAAATCGCTTACGAATAAAGTCGTGGTGGGTTCGGGACAAGAGAGGCCTTGTTTGGCATTCCTTAGTTCAGCGGTCTAAGGATGTGTCGATGCCAGTATATATGCCTGTTTCATAGATTATGAGAAAGCATTTGATAGAGTTCAACACGAAAAGCTCATAGAATCGCTAAAAGAAGTTGGTCTAGATGACCGAAATCTAAAGATAACCGCTACTGGAATCAGACTGCTCAAATAAAGGTTGATGGCCAACTGTCCGAAGAGGTCCAAATAAGAAGAGGAGTAAGGTTGTATATTTTCTCCGCTGTTGTTTAATATCTATAGAAACAAAATAATAGAGAATGCATTTCATAACTGCGAAGAGGACCATGCCGACGACACTGTCATAATAGCAGATACGGTGGAAATCCTGCAAGAGTTGTTTAATCAAATTGCTGCCAAAAGCTCGCAATTCGGGCTTAACTTAAATGTGGGAAAAACAAAATGGATGGTCATATCCAAGGAAAATAACATCCGAGGCATGTTAGAAGTAAATGGGCGGCAAGTCGAACGCGTGGATTCATACAAATACTTGGATTGTCTCCTCAATGAGAACTGGGACAACATGAAAGAAGTTCGTGCAAGAACTGAACAGGCCAGATTATCTTTTATCAAAATTAAATCAGTGTTGTGTAGTCGCGATCTTAATACCACTATTATGTTTTAAGCATCTTATATTAAGGCATGGAAGCAAGAACACTGACTGAGGCCATGTGCAATATATCTTGGATGGACCGAGTAACTAATGTGGATGTTCTGCTTAGAATAAATAAATAGCTTGAAGTTTTCTTTACCATCAAAAAACGAAAACTTGAATGTTTTGGACATATTTTGAGAAATGACAAATATAAACTTTTAAAATTGATAAAATCAAAGGCAAAATTGAAGGCTTGAAGGCAGAAGAGGTCCGGGTCGTAGACGGATATCATGGCTTAAAAATCTTAGACAATGGTATGGGGTTAGTACTACGACACTTTTCCGAAAAGCAGTGGACAGGGTGCAGATCGCGCTGATGCTGATGAAGAAGAAAAAAACAGTAACAATCATTAGTCAAGATAATCAAGTTTGACCTTATTCAAAAGTACCAATTTGTGATTTGAGTTACTTACTTATTCCATAGATATGGAAACTGGGAAAAAGGTGACGTATTAGGTATTTTTGGAAACAAAATGAAAAGCTCTATTTAAATTTTAGAAAACATACAAGGTATCTCATTTAAAAAAAAGTATTGTCTCCGCCATAGCTCGGCCCCCTTAATGAATGGAGGCACAATTAGCATCCAAAAATATACTTTTTTGTAAACCATCTAATTATACAAAAATTTTATTTCTCTGTCACTTTTCGTTTTGGAGATATTAGGATGGACTCGGATTTTTAGGACAATGCTGTTTGAAACCTGGCGTATTTGTGATCTTCATTTGGTCTCAAATTAGCAGTTAAGATTCCTCATTCTATTTAATTGTCTTCACTCATATGTTATAGTGTGTTGATATTTTCGGAAGTTGGAGAGAGGTATAAAATAAAGTATTACTACGCCATTAGTAAAATAGTGCCATTTTCAGACGTAAGGGGATCGTTTTCGTTTTGGGGTAATTACGGCGCCTGTCGAGAGACTCCTGGGAGGCAATCTAAAGGGTAAACTCTAAAGTTAGTAATAACCATTGTGTGTAAACGTTAATATTATCTATATTGGCGCTTATAGGTATTTTATCAAAGAACCCCGCCAATTTCTTATTTAGCGTGGGCACCCGTTAATATGTTATAGGGGAGGGTCAGACAAATATTTTTTATCATTGCCACCCCTTCCAATGGGTACAGGGTGAGCCAGAAAATAAGGTTAAAGTTCAAAAAAATTACTATTTTTTGCACCTCACTAAACCCTTTTTTTTACGGAAACTATGAAATAGAGAAAAGTGAGTTTCAAGTATATTGTTTAGTAAAACCCAACCAACATTTTTTGTGTCTACACTTTAGCCCGTGTTTATACAGGGAGGCTAAAAAAATTGTTCATTAATGGTCAAAAATCGTTATTTTTGCAAAATATTTTTGATGGTCTTAAACAGCAATAAAGCAATAAATGGTTGTCAATTTCATGTGCGTACCAAAAAGATTTCTCTTGGGGGGGGGGGTTCTGCCGAAGACGAAAATATTAACTTTTCTTTTACCTACTGTTATTATAAGTAGGTAATTATAGATACAAACTTAACGTTTACTGAATAGTGTTAACGGTAAGACGTATGTGATGTAACATCATTGCGTAATAATTAAAGTTACGATCTGCCTTAAATATATTTGAGCCCTCCCTTACTAAAGTTTTTTGAAAAGATGATTATGCAGTCGACGATATATGAAAATTTTTTTTTAGCGTCCCGGTATAAATACGGGCTCAAATGTAGACACAAAAAAAGTTATTTATGTTTTACTAAACAACAAACTTCAAACTAACTTTTCTTCACTTCATAGTTTCCGTAAAAACAAGGATTTAGTGAGGTTGAAAATAGTCAATTCTTGAATTTTAACCTTATTTTCTGGCTCACCCTGTACCCATTGGAAGGGATGGCAATGACAAAAAATAATATTAAAATTTGAAAAAATTTAACTGTTGCCCACGCTACATAAAAAATTGGCGGGGTTCTTTACCAGAACAACTTAAGTGCCTTTCTCCACTTGGTATTACCGAAGGTTATGCATCGGGGCTACAAAACTACATCAACATACAGGGCTTCGCAGATTTTCTCGAAAATATATCTTAAAACTTGGAAAACCTTAAGAGTAGCCACATACACGAGTTTCGAACTTATGAGATCTCATCAGTGTGGCATAAGTCAGGTAAGCTATATGGACCAAAATGCCTGGCATATTTGTAAAAACAAAAATCAACTAAGTTGTATAAATAACAGAGCTAAAGTCCAGTGGAGCTCGTAAAATGTACATACAAGAAAAAATTAAGAGCCTTTCTCCACTTGGTATTACCCAAGGATATGCATCGGGGCTATAAAACTAAACTAAAAAAAAAATAAATTAAAACTTAGAAAACCTTTAAACTAGCCACATACACGTGTTTCGAACTTATTTTGATCTCATCAAATTCCAAATTGATGAATAAAATCGGACCACTTTTTTGACAATTACAGTTCCGTTTAATTTCTGTGTTTAAATATTTCAGCCACCATATTGAAATTGGCCCAGACCCAGTTGGAATAAACAGATTAGGTTAGAGGCCCTCTATACATTTAACAGTTGTTGTTTTGCCAGAGTTAAGCAACTCATATTGCCCTCTTTTCCTATTTTTTTTATATTTACATGTAAAAACGATTTTATGAAATGGACCGACATCTCAAATACCTCCAATCTTAACAGATTTGACAACCGCCAAATCGAGTTTCTCACCTTTGGTAAAATAATAACTGTCAAAAATTGTATACAGGGTCTCTAGGTTAGGTAGGATGTGATGAAGGAAATAAAATATTTAAGATAAATCTGATTGGCCGTGGTATGAATGGACTTGGTTTTGAGACAAGCAATTGACACTCGGTTGATACAGGCAAGTTAAAATTCATGCTTACCGATGCGCGCCTAATTATGTTCTATTTTGTCCATTTCTAAAAAATTGCCTACTCACAAGATAACTTGATTTTTTTTGTTTATATGGGGACTGTAGCTTAATATCAGGGCACACCCCCCTCTGCCTAGGAAGCAGATTTCAAAAAAGTAATTATACCATAATTTGCTACTAATTATGTACTAATTTCGTCCACTTCTAAAAAATTGCCTACTCTTAAGATAACCTCCTTTTTTTTGTTTTTATGGGGTATGTAGCTTGGTATAAAACTCAGATTAATAAAATAGTCTGAGGTATAAAAAAATCAAGTTATCTTGAGAGTAGACAATATTTTAGAAGGGGACGAAATTACTACATAATTAGTAGCAAATTATGACATAATTACTTTTTTTCAAATCTCTTTCCTAAGCAGAGGGGGTGTACCTTGTAAAAAAAATGAAGTTATCTGGAGAGTGGGCTTTTAGAAAGGGACGGAATTCGTACCAAATTTCTAGGCAGAAGGGGGTGTACCTTAAAATCAAGCTAGAAAACCTAAAACAAGCAAACACAAATCTTAGGAACCGATGGTTTTTGTAAACTAAAAGTACCCTTCTTTAAGAGTACATAATTAGTACAAACTTGCATTAAGTCTGTCTCCTAAGCATGGGGGGAGGTGCAGCTTAGCGCCAAACCCCCACCCCTTTTAAGTGCGTATAACTCCTTTATTCATTAAGTTCAAAACTTTTTAAAACGGGACTAAATTAGTACATAATTATATAATTTTTACAATATCCAAATTGAGTTTCGTTGAGGGGGGGGGGTGTAGCTTGACTGAGCTTTGAAATGAACAGTACCTCTTCCTAACCAGACCGCATGGGACCGGATATCCCGCGTGGGAACGGATAAGATCACACATTTAAGAATAACCGTGGTCGGGAATCCACGTTGAGTCTCAAGGTCCCATCCAGGGTGCTTATTCTTGACATGCAGTAAGAAAAGGGAGCGCTCCCGGGGACCATACTAGGGAGTGACAAAGAAAGTACTAAAATCAAAATTAATAACGAGTTTTAAAGGTTCATTCTACTCCCTGGCCGAGTTCTCTTATATACATTGTTCATATATCACTTGATTTTGACTACTCCCTAATTCGATCCTCGGGAGAATTTTTTTCCCTACACCTCCCCGAATGTCAAGAATAAAGCTCGAGGAAGGAACCAAGTAAAGTTGTGAAACTAACACGTATTTTCTCCGACTTTTAATTCTCTATTTAAAAAAAAATCGGTGGCCGTGAAGACATTCACACAGAAAATTACGCAACGCTCCGTGAGCCGTTACGATAGAGGTTGAACCAATCAGCGATCGAAAAAGACGACGCAATATAGAATTTGCGTAAGAAACGTTCGCAAAGTTGACCTTTTTACACCTACGTAACCGCTTACGGAGCTTGCGTAAGTTTCTGTTGCAGAGGTTGCGTGCTCTGCTTAACAACAAAAATCTGTTATATAAAAAACAAATTTAGTTAAAAAACAAACAAACAATGTTTTTTTTATAAAAAAAAGTTCTAGTTATCCACGCACAGAAAGCGCATTCTAGTTTTATGGCCTTCACTAAAAATCCCACACTGATACATCCATCCTGATATCCTTAAAATAGATTCCTGACGCCCGCAAAAAACCTTTTCAAACTGCTAAAAGCATCCGAATTCCCCATTGATTTTTCAAGAACACATAAAAGTTTCAGGGTTAGACGGGAAGATGGCGTTGTGTGGATTTAATACAGACAAAATTTAATTTTTTGGATAAAATATCAACTTTATGATGTCTTCCCTAGATATCGTTGATAGTAGATGAGTTTCCTTGGGCTCAGTTATTTGAAAAGTACCTTTTCATATACAGGGTGGATTCTTTAAATAAAACGGTGCTTCTAGAGGATTTAGGGAAGAGGTTTTAAAAAAAGTTAAAAGCGAATCTTTAATGATTTTTTTTACGGACTTTTGGGGCCCCCAACCGGAGGCTCAGGGCCTAACAAGTTTTTTTTTAATGGAAAGGTACCACTTGTGAAACCTTTTTGGAAAACTTTTAAAAAAAGAAACCTAACGCACCAGTTTTCTTTTGAAATATGTCAACCAATTCTCAAAAATTTTAAAAACGAATTTTTTTGTCAATTGTTTTAGCTTTAAAATAAATTACATATTTCTCTGTTTACTAAACGGAATAAAGAAAATACCACACAAGGACATTATTGGCGGCCCATTTGGGTTGGTTGGCGAATGTTAAAAAAAGTATAATGCGTTAAATTTATTTTTTAACAAGCTTTACAAAATGGTGCCTCAAGTGGTCCTTTCTCATTAAAAAAAATAGTTGGTAGGCCCTGGGCCTCCAGTTGGGGGCCCCAATTTTTTTTATCACGGACGCAAAGTCCGTAAAAAATCATTAAAGTCGCTAGAAGCACCGTTTCATTTAAAGAATCCATCCTGTATATACAGACCGCTTCAAGCTACTGCGAACATAGGGCGGAAGAAGTCTAATTTGCCAGTGTACGTACATGCAGAGACACCGCACGCCTATCAGTGAAGCAACCAATACTCAGGCTTGCGATCACCACTTGCATGACTTTTCTTTGGTATTTAGTACGCCTCTAACCACGGTGCTGTGGGGAGCGTAGTCAATGAAACCGGAATTTGGTCAAAAATTTTTATAACGTAATTTTCTTATTTTTTGTCACTGATAAATAAGAGCGTTTTATTGTCAACTGCTCAGATTTATCAGTGACGACGTGTTACAATGAAAATAATAAGGAGAAACAAAATAAAAGCAAGTTCTCAAAATAAAATAATACATTCTAAAAACCAAAAAGATTCTCCCAGTCAAAAAAAAATTAAAGCAAACGTTCGAAAAGTCCTCCTTGCTCGGCTAGACAATATCCGAGCCTACTATAAAAACCCCTTCTAACGTTTCCAAGCATGTTAGGGGTGATAATTTGAAAAGCTTCTTCAAAAACAGATAGAAGTCATTAGGAGCAAGATCGGGAGATCGAGCTGGCCATAAAATAGTTCCCCGTGTACTTATAACCTGATTAGGAAATACATTATCAAGATATTCCCTAACAAGGCCAACATTGTGAGCGGAACAACCATCTTGTTGAAACCATGTTTCACCAAATCTTACACCTAACAACTGCCTAGCAGTTGGAATAATGTGCTGCTGCAGTAGATCCAAGTATCTAGAACCATTCAAATTGCAATTTCCCTATAATACCCCCCCCAAACATTCAGTTTTTGGGGATACTGTGTTCTTACGTCAAAATATAAATGCAAATTTTCCCTCGACCAATATCGAACGTGTGTTGGGTTATGACGATTTGACAATTTGACCATCTGCACTTTTTCGGCAACTTCGTAGACATCCATTTTTGGTTTTAAAAATGTATTATTTCAATTAAGAACTTACCCATCTGTTTCTCGAGCAAGGCAGAAATAAAACAAAATAATAAAAACAAAATGCATTTCCAAAAGATAACACTGCAGCGTGCTTCGAATCCACCTCGGTCGTACGGCACGGAGAGTAAATTGGACTTGATTCCCCCTATGTTCGCAGTAGCTTGAAGCGGTCTGTATACATATCTATATAGAGTAACGTAATTAAATAACGGGTATTTTAAACAGTTATTTTAAATGACAATTCTGACGATTTTTGAAGGGTGGGTGAATTCACTTACTTACCCAGCAAACACGTTTCCCTCGGGCCTTCATCGGTTCGATGTTGATTGCCGAATTTGTCGTCATCGGCACGACGTCGATTACCGACATCGGACCAGCAGTATTTTTTGTCCGCTTTACGATGTAGGCCCAATTTAGGTTTGCCGATGCAGCGTTAGACTGTGGCCCGTCGTCGGACCAATGGTAAATTTTGCTGTTTGCTGACATCGGCATAACGTCGCCGTACGATATGGTTTAACCACATGGTACCGACCATCCGCCCTTAACTGCTTAATTTGGTCGGTCTAACGTAGGCAAGCTGGTCTCGGCTCGACATTGGTAAACTATTCAAGTCCAACATTGGTTTCCTAAAGCGGTCCAACGTCGGCGATTGACGGAGGTCCGTCGGTGGTTGCTTAAAGCGGCCCGACATTGGCAAACTACAACTTGCGTTGGTATAAAGTCGACTATAGTAAATCGGGCCATCGTCAGTTGCTGATTCTCGTCCGATTAAAGAAAGTTTCTATCGGACTATCATCGGCTCTAATGCAGATAAGGTTTGCGTTGGCATAATGTCGACTATAGTAAATCGGGCCATCGTCAGTTGCCAATTCTCGTCCGATTAAACAAAGTTCCAATCGGACCGTCGTCGGCCCTAAAGCAAATAAAGTGGGCTTCGGCATAAAGTCGACTATAGTAAATCGGGTCATCGTCAATTGCCGATTCTCGACCGATTAAAGAAAGTTCCAATCGGATCATCATCGGCCCTAAAGCAGATAAGGTTTGCGTTGGCAAAATGTCGACTATAGTAAATCGGGCCATCGTCAGTTGCCGGTTCTCGTCCGATTAAACAAAGTTCCAATCGGACCGTCGTCGGCCCTAAAGCAAATAAAGTGGGCTTCGGCATAAAGTCGACTATAGTAAATCGGGCCATCGTCAGTTGTCGATTCACGATCGATCAAACAAAGTTCCAATCGGACCATCGTCGGTCCTAAAGTGGTGTCGGCATAAAGTCGACTGTAGTAATGTGGACCTCCGTCAGATGCCGATTATTGACTGGAAACTGAAAATCGCAATCTGACCAACATCTGGCCAGAATGTTGTCGCCGATGCCGACACACTGCCGACGTTGTCGACATTGGCCCGATCAATGCCGACGATTTGGTTT
The DNA here is from genome assembly GCA_963921995.1 of Oxystoma pomonae. Lineage (NCBI taxonomy): Eukaryota > Metazoa > Arthropoda > Insecta > Coleoptera > Brentidae > Oxystoma > Oxystoma pomonae. Next base: position 83,249,702 of record OY998169.1, on the reverse strand, counting down.
GCCTGGTACTTACTTACAAAAATTGTTCCTGCAATCTGGGGGAGTCAACTAACTGCATAGTTTCAGATAACTATTTTATACTTGATTTTTGGGAAAAATTTAATTTTTAAAGGAGTCACTATTCATTGGCTCTTGTGGGGAGGGTTGGGCCCCTAATCCCCCCCCTTCCCTTTGCGTATGCTACTGACTAATGTTATCGATGCTTTTTGGAAATCGGGTAAATGTACCAAAAGCCACGACCAACTTGACACAAACCAAATTTATTCACGTGTACATGTTAATACATGATAGTCAATTGCGTTGAAACAATAGAAAATGGACCAATTAGGAGGTAACTATATGTGGTTTCATTTTATTTATTAGTTTTTAGCGAGATTAATTTTCGATAGTATTTCAATTCAATTTGATATTCGTCGGTCGTGTATAATTTTGGGATTTATCTCCCGATCGATCCTAATTTATACTTGCTGTTTAAAGATAACATTGTTTTTGACAAGCATAAATTTCGCTCCACCGAACGCATGTTCACGGAAAAAAATATGTACTAAATATTAGTACCACACACAAAAAACTACTCAATCTTGGGATCAACAGAGCGACAATTACATTTGTATTTAATATTAGTACAAGTTAACTGATCTTAAGGTTGTCTGGATTTGAACTATAAATCAGTGTTTTAAGGATAAATATTAATATAAACCTCACTAATTTTTGTTTAAAAAAAGTATAGATTGCAATTGTACTAACTCTTTGAATAATAGTGTTTAGTATTATTTGCTGAACGAAATCTCAAAGATTTTTTATTGGATTAAAATGTATGTACTTATTTTAGTAGCACTTGGTTAAACAAATGCCTTTTAATACTAATATTTAGTACTATTTTTACTAAGTTACAGTATTTTTTGCACTACATATAAGCTCATCGTAGATTTAAATTTAGTACAAGTTTTCTAAATTTTAGTATATAATCAGTCATTAAGCATGATGCAATTTTTTTTGCCGTGATAATAAATCGATTGGCATACTTAATTATAGGCAACTCGACAATTAAAACGTTCCTCAAATCTAAAATAAAAAAATACACGGATAATAATTTAAAAAATACATAATTATCTTTGTAATTATTTATTACAAAAATCTTTTAAATACTTTGTTTAACTTCTGGGATAAATGGCATGGTCCTGATACAAAAACTTTCAATAAAAAAAATTGTTAAAAATTAATACAAATAAATTTATCTTTAGTACTTGCATATATTGAACATTAATACACCTGCATTGATATTAACTATGTACTTAATTATTAGAGCAATGGTAAATACTAAAACCAAAAATTTTTTATAATTACATTTATTGAAAGTTGTACTAAAATTTAATGCTTAAAAGTTTAAATCAAACTTTCGGAGTTCGGGCAAGCCGTCAAGGGTGGAAAGAGCATTTTCCTACGAGTGTTTTTGTCCATCTAACTTATCAAAAAAAATTTTTTTATATGCAAATATTTTATAATAATGCTACAAAATAATACATAAGATAGAATAGTTACATAATAAATATCTTCATTTTTAACAATACAAAAATCCGCACGATTTTTTTTGTAAAGTGTCTGCAGGTGACTTTTTAAGTTGGTTAAGGCTATGAATTTTCTGAATGAAAAATAGTACCCATAGATAGCAATTTTCTTGAATTAAAATATTGTCCTGAAGTGAAAATAGTGCGTTACATTAAAAATCGTGCGGAAGAGTAAAAATCGTGCGGAAAAGTAAATAAATCGTGCGGAAAAGTACAACTTTCAAAACGAAAAGTCGTGCGGAAAATTAACTGTTTCGCACGAATGATGTAATCCAGAAAAAAATTGTTGTTGAGAAGGATGACAGCACCTTTTCCGTTCAAAATTTAAAAATAAATAACCGTTAGAAAAAATTACGAAAAAAGACGTCGCCAGTTGTTGTTTTGTTCTTTAATATCTGGGGACATTATTAGATGCGTCTTCAACTTGTTTTAAGATTTTTTTTAATTAATTTAATTTAATCAAAATGGTTTGAACGCAATTAATTTTTTCTCGACAGCACGCGCATTTCTAAATACGATTTAATTGAGAAAACTCAACTTGTGACATTTCTAAGGCTTCCATGCTAATTATTCCTAACGAAGTGCACACAATCCCGTTCAGTAAATGATTTATAGTTCTCAGTGAAGTTAGGCAGTTTAAGTTGATCACACTTCTTTTTCTCTGTAAAAAAACAAAGAGTTCTGTTCGAATAAAGAATTCCATCTCTGCGGTTTTGTCCGAGATTTTTTTTCAAGGTAACGTGTTTCATGACCAACTTAAAGTGCCTGTTATTTGAAGGTCGACGCGGTGCAGTAAATTGATAAAATTGACCACTGTGCGTGTGCTCTAAAAATACGCTCGTAATTTTCTTTCATCTTTGAATTTTAACTAAGTGATGTCTAGGTGTATTACACAAGCCTTCAAGGACGTCGAAAAATTGCTTTTTAGATTTTTGTCTGAATGATGTAATTAGGAATTTTTAACAAATCGTAAGTAGCATTTACACAGGCGAATATTTCTTTGATCTTCGAAATGCCGACAAACATTCGCGCGAATTATTTATTTAAAGATTCGCGCAAAAGGTTCGGGCCAAAAGGTGCGGGGTTCGGGTAAAAAGGTTCGTGGTGTTCGGACAAAATTTGCTTAAAGAAATATTTGGAATAAAATAAAAATTAGAAAAATTGTTTACCGTAAATCATTGAAATTAATTGTAATATAAAAATTACATTTACATACAATAATGAGGATTTCTTTATTTCATTTTGTGGGATTTTGGTGGTGTGGTTTTTTGATGGGGTTTGGTGGTAGTGTTTGATTATAAAACCTAAACACTTAATTAAGGAAAACCAAAAAAAGTGTAAAGCATAGCAACAATTAGGTACAAACTTCTTTAGTAGATATCTACCAACCTCACAACCTATCACCATTATTTCTCGCTTTCCGTCGGCTTTTACTATTTAATCGAAAAATAAAATAAAATATTATCTATTCCCACTTTCAAAATATATTTCCAAAAAATCCTGCGAAAATTTGCCGGAATGTTTTGGAAAATGTTCGCTGCAAATGTTCGAGTGTTCGGGCAAACGGTCGTCGAAAAAGGTTCGCCAGATTTGGCCCGAATTTTTGGACGAACCTATTCGCTCTGTGTAAATGCGCCTGTAGATACTTTAAGGGTGTTATAAAGTTTGACTTTACGTATCGACATGGGTAAACGTAAACTAGAAATTAAAGTTTTGGAGCATTTTTTGTAAACGTTAAAAAGACAGAAGGAGACTTTGTGTCTGATACTCTGAAAATTTTGTACTTGCGTATTATTAAACTGCGTTTAATAAAATCTAATTCAACCGCGATTTTTTCGACTAGTTTTTGTTTTTTACCAAATAAAAAGTAAAGTCTTAAAATCGTCGCAACAAGTCGATTTACTACTTACTTTTCCAATGAACTGGAATTTAACTTTTCTTAAAAACAAGTTGAAGTTAAACGCGTATATAAACTCCATTCCAAATTGCTCCGGACCAGTTTTTTGACAAGGACAATGACAGTTCCATTTAACTTCTGTGTTTAATTGTCATCCGCCATATTGAAATTGGTCCGGAGAATTTGGAATGAGGTATACGAAAAGCTGATTATTTTTAAAATTGATTTTACGCAATTATGATATTTTAATAAAAGGTTCTGTCTTTTTATTGACAAAATGAAACAAAATATTCTAGATTTTGAAACTTCAAATTATGATGACTGGACTTTAACTACATTTTTTGTTTTCAGTGCTGCTTAAGACTTAAGGACAGCGCTTATAAAACGAATTTAGGCTAGAATTTATAGTTGATCCTAAAGGCCTTCCTTCGGTGAGGATTCCTTGAGGGCTCTTCATTGGATCGGAATCCAAAAAAACACAACACTTCAAAGAAAACAAAGGGTATGGGAATTAAAATAGAAATTTTTCTCATGAAGGACGGTTGATTGTAATTAATAAACATTTGTCCATTAGAATGTGTTTATAAAACAGGTCTGAACTTACTAGAAAATGACCAGTTGCATAATATCTTAAATTGAGTGGCAGCCTTCTTCTATTATCTTTCTTTAATTTATCATATACAATTGGGTGTATAAAAATTTAAGTGTATTTAAGAAAAAAACGATATTGTTTTTTAAACGCCTTTTCGGAAAAACTTTGTCAAAACCCCTGAGGTATTTTTTCAACTCGCTGATATGGTGAGAGGGGTTCTCCTACTTTCTGCCATATCCTGATACTAGTAGTCAAACAAATCTTAAAGTTTGTCCATTATTCACCAAAAAAGAACACAAAAAAACTACTGTCCAAAAATCACACTAACAACAACACATAAAACCTAAACCTAAACTGAAAAACAAGATCCAAGGCCTCCTTAAGGTACACTTGATTTTAAAAAAAAAACAAAAAAAACGCATACATGCAGTTACAAAATTGACCTTTCTAAAAGTGTATAATATATACGGACTACCAGCTAAAATGCCTAAAAACTTCAAAAGTACGACAATTTGTCATATTGTTTGAAAAAGGTCTCTAAAAGTGAGAATATATTTTCACTTAAATTAAAGACAACTTAAATAAAATTTTTCATAATACTAAAAAATCATAAAAAAAATGTTTTAGTAAAGTCTTTATTGAACAATATCAAATTATCACTCGAGTAACGGACGAAGCCTGTTCTATAAAGAGGGCGGTAACCCATTTTGGAGTTGATAAAATAACAATAATTCTATAGAAACAGCGCTGGATTGAAAACAATTCGACGAGTAGGAAACTTGGATTAGGACAAAAACGATGGTAAACTTAATACTAATTATTTTAACTTAAAAAATAACTAAAATAAATAATTTAGTATTTAATAGGATCACCATTTTCTCTATTACAAGCTGCAAACGTCTGGACATTGAAAAGGTTAAATTTTGAAAATAATGATGGTCTTCTGAGAGCTGATCCAATGCGCGATAAATAGCATCGTTTAACTCTTCAGCATTTCGTGGTCTTCAATTCCGTTGGTATATTATTTTAACGATTCGACCCCATATATTTTCCATTGGGTTAAGGTCAGGGCTGTTGACTGGCCAAGGAAGTGTTTCTATATTATTATTCTGAAACCATTGGCGAACAACATTAGCCGTGTGTACTGGACAGTTGTCCGGCTGATAAACGTTTTCAAGGATTTCAATATATCGTTCACTATTGAATCTTCCTTCGATTCTCCAAAAAAAAAACCAAATCTCTAGCACTAAACCAGCCCCACATGTTTACAGAAAAATGTCCAGATTTTTTAATTTGGTTTGTATATTCGGGTTCAAATCTAGAATTTGGTGGACGATAAACTAAAATTCTCCTGCTGTTTGAAGATGATTGAAACATTTTTTCGTCAGTGAAAACCACCCTCTCGTTGTTCGTTGTTCAGTGCAAAAATCACTTTGGCCTGTTTTTGTTCTTCTGTTAGAAAAGGCTTCTTTGCAGCAACTCGACAAGGGACTTCTGATTTCGTTACTCTTCTATTTACTGTTGCTAAAGATCCCGGAAATAATGTTACATTAGCTGCTTCAACCGACGTTGAAAAATGATTCTGTCTGAGATGGTCAATAAGTCTCTCATCTTGCACTTCAGAACTTACTTTTGGTCGTCCTGATCCATCTTTCCTATCCGTAGAATTATTTTCAATCCAGCGCTTTTTCCATCGCATTATCGTCATTTTATCAACTCCAAAATGGGTGGCCGCTCTTCTTATAGACCAGCCGTCTTCTATAACTCGAGTGATAATTTGAACTTTTGTAAATGTTGATATCTGTGGCATTTTTAAAAATGTCGCACTGAATTTCAAGCTGTCAGGCATACTAAGCTGGTGGTGCCTTATAATAGTATACACTAATGGAAAGCTAAATTTTGTGGCATAGGAAAAAATGCACGTATGAGTTTTTTTTGAAATCAAGTGTACTTTACTCAAAATAGGGCCTCCTTCAGCGACTATAAAATGCATTTCCAACCTTAAGGGATCCTCAACGACCACTCAGGTTTAAGGAGGCCTTGAGGGTCGACTATAAATACCAGCCTTATGAAGTCCAAACGAAGTGTGCTGAAGACATAAAATTTAGCATACTTATTAAAAATTGAATGGTGGAATTTTATCCATACTTATCAACTATAAAATTTGACATTTTAGTTCTCCCGCAAATTTTAGTTTCAATTTCAAAATTTTGTGTGTCTATGACTGTTCGTCAGGGCTCTATCATTGAACTCTTTTTTTTATCAGACTATACTCGCAAAAACCCCACTGTCGCTTGTGCAACATAAATTTAGAAGTCTTTAAAATTTAAATAATTTTTTTTGTCTGATGATCTAAATGAAAAAAAGACAAAATTACCTTTATATCATGTGTAAAACAAAGATGAAATTACTTTAAGATTAAAATAAATGCTGATTTACCTTAAAGATCAGACGAAAAATTGTTATATATTTAGAACACAGTAAAGCTGAATTGAAAACAAAGATTCGTTTTTTTTTCTACGTTTACATACGATTTAGTTTGGTTTCGACTATCGGCCGTGGTCCAAACATCCGTACCTAATTTTTTTTATTTGAATTTAATTTATGAATTGTCAATTGCACCGCAATGTTTAACCTGGTTTAAATTTAACCGGGGTTTAGAATGCGCTTCGGCATTAAGGTTATAGAATACTAAGGTTTCACATTGTAAACATTAAATTAATTTAAAATAGATATAACAGTAAAGTGCAATTGATCATAAAAAGATTGAAACTTGACATGAACGATCTTTAAAATTTAAATCCAAAAACAGTCAGTTCAAAACAAATTCACTCACATGTAAACGTAGCAATTCTAATGCTAAATTTTGAGAAGCTTCTAACGGGGCATGCAAAAGTTTTAGTATGTGTCGCGATTTCAAAATGAAATTTTTGAGAATTGTCTGTAAAATCTTTCATCCAGTTTTTAGCGATTAATACTCAAAAAAACTAATATTTGGTGTTTTAATTAAATTTTTATGGTGGTGTTTAACAGTGTTTTTTAATAAAAACGACAGCTGATGTTAATAAGTGTTTTTATCAAGGAATTTTGCAAGAAAATGTATCTGGCGTGGTGACAAAATTCGAAAAATTTATGGATTCATGTGACCCAGCATATATCGTAAAAGTTTCCAAATTTTTTGCCCCACAAAACGGGAAAAATGAAAAATAAATGTTCTTGTGTTATTTTCGACAAGAGGACCCAAATAGTTTTTCGAAAATTCAAGTTTTTCTATAAATCAAAGTGCAAAAAATAAGAAAAATGCAGTGTAATGTGGGCGCTCTAACTCCTCTCAGTGAACTTTAAATGGCATATTTGTCCTCTACCACTGGCAGAGGTGGCAGATCCACTGCTCAACAATCAGCTCTAAGAAGGTAGGAAAGGTAACTACACATTTTAATAACCCTCATATTTAATGTAGACCTAAAAAAATAGAGAAGAAGCATTTATTAATTTAAAGCAAACATTAAACTTAAGATATCTATAATGTCATTTATTTCCAACACATTAGGGGAGAGTGGGAAATATGGCCATATAAGGTAATACCGACACCCCAGTGTAGCTATTCTTGAGATCAGGGAAAAGAAAATAGTAGGAATCAATTTCATAAAAAGTCATGTTATTAGTGTCATTTTTAGGGGAATCGGCAGCTTCGACCAATAGGATCTGTGCATTTCATGGAAATAATTGTTTTCTCCCTGGTCCAGAAAACCAGACATGCTAGGGTGCCTATTCTTGAATTTCGGAGAAATTTTACTCCCCAGGGAGATTTTGAGATTTCTATTCCCACAAAATTTCCCTCGTTTTCGAAAAGCGGTATTCTTCAAACCAGGGAATGGAAATGATAGAGGGAAAACGGAAACAATGTTGCCAAATCAATCAGAATCCCAATCCACCAATTAAAATTAAGATAATTTTGACAGACAACTCCAAATGTGTATTTACGGTGCCCTAACCTCGTTTTTCAAAATAAATATTAAATTTTTGTTTTAATAAATGGTTGTGTGATTTTTGTGGTTTTTTTGTGGAAGTTTTCAAAGATGGCCGAGGGTTTTGGAAAATGGGTAATTTTGGCCCCCCCCTCTGGAAATTTTTTATCTGTGCTGAAATGTGCACTAAATAGCCTTATTATTTCTATGTGTAACGTTTGTTGACAAGCTAAAAGTCTAATTTTTATGTGAGTATTGTCAAAATGACATCTCCTTAAAATTCAAGATGCGAACTAAGGCTATTTACCGCACATCTCAGTTTTATTACAGTGGAGTACATACAAATTTTCCAGGAAAGGCACTGAAAATTGTCTATTTTTTAAAACCGTCCGCCATCTTTTAAAGAAATGTCAATTTTGACAATAAATGCATAAAACGTTAAATTTCGAATTTCAGATAATTAATGCGGAAGTTATAAGAAATCCAAAGTCCGATTTTTTGGAACACCCTATATTTATTAAAAATAAGCCATAAAGATATTGTGATTTTTATTATAAAGATTTGTGTCTTTATACTTGGAATGATTTTATATGTTTGGTACCTTGTTTTTAGTAAAAAAACTCTTCTAATTTCAAGTTTTCGGACTGATTTTAGTAAGTAAGATTTTTTTATTAGATAAAATAATGCCAATAAACAAGTCGATTATAATCATCCATGTTTTTTGAATTTTAAGTCCAAAAAATAAAAAACCTAACAAAACATTGAAGAAAGACTAAAGAAAACACTAGTTTTTGCCTTAAAAAACTTCGAATAAAGTTCAACTAAGAGAAAACAAGTCCAAAAATTTTAAAGAAACTTAAAAAAACGCAAAAATCAACAGACAACAGTTTATGTTTACTCAAAATATCACAATTCCGCCTATTTTTTCCCATTTCTCTCACCAATGACCAATAGAATAAAAATTTCTCTAGGGATTAGAAATTTCCCTTATTTTTCGAGGGAGATTTTTCAAGAATAGTGCATTTTTCATTTTGTGGGAACCACGCCCATTTTGGAACGGTTAGCCAACGGATTTCTATTCCCTGGAACTCAAGAATAGGCACCCAGTGAGTTAAATTCTCTCATTGGTCCAAATCTTCAGTTTCAATCGGTTTCTCTCACTTTTGCCCGATATTGATTGACTATTGGTCTTGACTAAGAGAATTAATTTCCATCAATATCGGGCAAAAGTGAGAGAAACCGATTCTAACCGAAGATTTGGACCAATGAGATGCATAGAGTAGAGTAGAGTAGAATAGAGTATCTTTATTGACTACGTTTTGTATATAAACACATAATTGCAGCAGGTCAGAAAAAAAAGAACAAACAAAGATTTGTAAAACATAGATACACAGGGCATAAAATATAAAATTACACTAAAAAAATACGAACAAAAAACCGTTAAAAGAACACGCGCCGATTTAAGAAAAAAACAATTTTAACGGAATTCTTCCAAAAAATCTTTGATATTGTATATACCTTTTTTAGTTAAAATTTGCTTAATTGCATATTTGAATTTATTATTGGACATACTTTTAATATTGCTTGGGAGTTTATTATATATATCTACACGTGGAGAGTTTTTGAATGATTTTTTTAATCTTAAAAAACTTGGTCTAATTAAATTTGCTGATCTTGTATCATAGTTGTGAAAATTTGAATTTGTTTCGTAAGTATGTTTTGGTTTATGTACTTCTATAAGTTGGTAAAGAATATACAGTGAAGGTAGTGTTAAAATTTTAAGTTTAATAAAATAAGGTTTACAATGTTCCCGATAGCCGATATTGCAAATAGCTCTTACAGCTTTTTTCTGTAACCTGAAGACTTCAATGGAATTTGTAGAGTTTCCCCACATAGTAGCGAGAGAATTCGACTCCCTGGGAGCATTTTCTCTCGATTCAAGAATAACCCCACAAAAAGCTGGAAGTAACATTAAACAGAGCAGAAATCGAGCCAGAGGTTGCACTCTAGAGTTATCAATCATCTGAGCTTGATCTCAGCCGCGCTGTGAATAGGTTATGCTGTTTTCCTACTAATTTTTACGTTTTCGGAAGTTGGCGATAAACACTTATCCTTAATAGTTGAAGGTTTTTTTCTTATTTTATTAAAAGTTTATTTTGGATTCTAAATAAGCTACATATACACGCATAAAAATAATTTATATATTTTTAAATTTAGTTTTTTTGGAAAAATGACAAGATGGTTGGGATAGTGGAAGGGACCATACATGTGACTACTGAAAAATTTAGACTTGTTTACCTAAAATATATGATTTTGCTTTGATTTTTTTAAAAAGAGTTCTTGTTTGCCTTAGTTTTTAGCTATTTTTACGGCCTTGGCTTCAAAAAGTTTTCGTTTCTGTAGTTGCAAATACAATATTTGTTTAAATATTTTGCTGTGTTTTTTTCATAAAATGTTGCATTATTGCCCCAAGCTATCATTTTTTTAAATAAATATTTTTGTATGATATAATTATATAAGAAAAAGTATATTTTTTTGATTAAAAGTTGAAGTAAAGTTAATGGGCTAAATAAATAAATAGTAGTTTTCACAACTAGTGGCTCACATAGTGCTTTTTTACATGCGTTGGTTTAAATAACGAGCACAGCGAGGTACTTAAAAACGCGAGAAAAAAAACACAGTTTAGCCGCGAGTTGTTAACACTATTTTTTTAATATCTTTAACAAAAAATCCAAGAAAAACAGGAAGATACTTTTAAAAATCTCGAACGAAGAGCACTTCTCGCAACACCCATCTTTACACTATAAATCAAGGCGACTGGAGAAATAACAATACCCACATAGCAAGTCTTGGATATTGTATACCACAAAGATATTTAAAATTAGTATATACGTTCGTAGATAGAAAATACTTTCCTCTATCTACGATACGTTTTGTATGTTACATGTATATTTTATGGAAAACGAAACATAAACGGATATTTACTGTATGTTAAGTGTATATGGGCTATTGTACATTCTGAAAATATGTTTTCTGTATACAAGCCTTATATTTTTTAAGCGAATATAAGTAAATATTTTAAAATAAAACATTATGGATACGAAAAGAATATACTTTTATGGATATATCATTGTTATATCTCAACTAAAATTTTGGCAAATATACATTTTGTATAGTGTGATGGATATCGACAGGATATACTGTATAAATATATACCATAATGGATATACCATAGAACATCAAATTTGGTGTAATAGAGATATAACTCGAATATTTTTATAGTAATTAATACATGTTCATAATATACTTATAACGTATATTCAGTGGATGTTACCTAATTGGTACCTCTGGATCTAAATTGGATCTTTTTTGGAGGTCCTATGCACGTCGGGTGAATATATGGGTGATATCCAGGGCAATATCCTTCTCCGTTTTCGTATATACGCTGAATATACGCGTAATATTTTTTTTGCTATGTGGGTATGGTTTCCATAGCGATGTGTCTTTGACAGTTTCATTTTTTTTCGTGTATACTTGGTGAAAACTGGCGGAATTGGCTTAATTTTTAGGAAAGAATAATTAGATTTTTTCAATATTACTATTTTCCGCTATTTCTCTTTAATTTTGGGTAAAAAACGGACAGAAATCTTTTTTTGCACCCGTCATCAAAAAAAAAAATTTTTTTTGCATCGGTAACCAAAAAAACCATGCTTTAGTTATCTGCAGACACTTACTACAATCATGTTTTTGATGAAGGTATAGTAGAAGCGCCTCAATTTTATTATGGTATGCATACAAAAATAAACTCGCTCTTTTTGCTTATGGATGTCTATAGTTTTTTTCGAGTTAATCTTTCCACTTTTCCTGACGTCATTAGAAGTCTTTTTCAAGGATATTGCGATGTTGTAGAAAAAGTGTTATTTACGCAAGCAAATTGAAAATAAACCTTGACTCTTTGAGGTAATAAACATTGTTTACCCGGCTGCGGCACCTTGCAGGGATTGTAAACAAAGTTTATATGACTTATATAAGGGCTCTGAAGTTCACTCACAGTCTTGTCTTATGCAATTTCAAAGTTAACCCAGTAAATCGCTAATCCTACGCAAGAGGTATTTCCGTTTTTTCGAACACACACTAGACAGTTTAATAGCGTATTCCATTGTAAAATCCAGTTCCGCACTCGAGTGTTTCCAGTTTCGCACTGACACTGGTGCTGTTTGAATGGAACACGACTGCATCAGCCGAAATGGCAAACCATTAACCTCACATTTTCGAATTGAAATTTTGGTTTTGTTTTGTGTTACAATTATTTATAAAATCCGTCACGTCCGTTTGTCAAACGGGATGTTTTCAATTTCATAGCCATTGAACTCGCCATTGAAGTACCTACACGGAAAGATAATACTTTTGAAATAAAAAAAATATATATTTAATATTAATAAATTATTTATTAATATATACGACACCTATGCAATATTTTAAAAACTAATATGTGCAAGTATGAAAGTTTACTTACACATAAGTATACAGGGTTCCTAAGCAAATCCTTAGGGGGCCAAGCAGCCGTACACGTAGTAAATCCATTCCAGGTTGTTGTTTTCTAATGTTTTCCATTTTCATACCTTTAGGACTGGAATAAAAATTGTTTTTGCTCGACTTTAATACCAAACTGATGAAAGATATCGTAAAAAAAAATATTTTTCGGCTTTTCATTTTGTAACCATTGTCCTTACGCACTGTTTACAGGCTGGGGACTGAGATACATGCAAATGCCTAACCTAAAGCGTTCATACACGGCCGGAGAAATCGACTGAGATATTTCCGTAGAAACTTTATCAAGCAAATAGGACGGGTTGACGCCTTCGAACGTCCAACCCGGGTTTTGCACTTTGATTCGAAATCAAAAAGGAGGAACAGTCAGATGTGGGGCCGTGTACAAATTACGTAACGGTGATTTTACCAATTTTTGACCCCCCCCCCCTATGTAATGTTTTATAACGGTTTGGCACGCCACTCCCCTAATATTACGTAACGATTTCAAGACCACTACCCCCCCCCCCAAAAAAAAAAAACTTTTCACTTATTTTCATTCGAAATTTTCTTAGTTTCACACAAATGCAAACGCTGTCGAAAACCCCCCTCCCCCCTATGACCATTACGTAATTTGTGCACGGCCCCTGTAGTCCCAGTGGAGGAGGGCGAGAAAATTGATATTTTTTTCTTAAAAATTATACTCTTTAGACCTATTTCTTTGCATTCCCGAAATTACGTAATTTTTGAAAAAAAATTGTTTTTCATTTCGTGCTTTGTTTTTCTAACATTTTCGCGTTCGGCTAATTTAATTGAAAAATTTTTGCCTGCGGCGCTTTTTATCTTCTCACTCGAAACCAAGATCCCCCGTTTTAGGAAAACTGATCCTGTCTCTGTTTCTAAATTTTTTCGAATAAAAGTAGAGTATGACCATGGGGGAAATAATTTTTTTCTACGGTATGAGAAAGTTGAAGAAAAAAATAAAAAAAGTGGCAGAGCTCAAGTTTTTCGTAAAAAAAAACGTTTTTTGTAAAGAAACAGAGCAAAATAAATCTTTTCACCCCTTTTTGGGTGTTACAAATATTGGCAGCCCCTTATTTTTCGCTTTTACCCTCCCGCTAGTTTTGAAGAATTGGTTCGCTGCATGTTTCGAGATCATGTCATAAAACACCTCGAAAATATCAAATGTAGTGTAGGGCCAACTTTATTTAAAATCAATATAATCGCAAGCAAAGAGCTCTGCAGGAAAAACAGCGCCGTTTCCGGATAGATGTCACTAGTAGAACAGAATGGAAAGAAATTTAATTAAAAGCGAAGATATTTCGTTCTAGTGTTAACAACCTCACGAGTTTATCGCTCAGTATCGTAAATAATGGACCCTGCCGCCTCCTTTAAGCAAGAAAAAGCTGTGGTTTGGACCTGAAAACATCTAATTTTTAATTAGATTAGATTAGGTGTGGCCGCCATCTAGCGGAATTTGCAGACATCTTGTCAACGGTTATTATTGCAACTATGATTTATGCTCACAATGAAAGAGTGGCGACAATTTTTTCTCATGAAAGCAGTCCGGAGATAATAACAAACTGGCAGCATTGCTCAATATACCTGTTTCTTTTGTGCGCGCAGAACTTTCTATGCCATTTCTGTTTGATTTATTGAAATCCTATCCCTAAGGAAAATCTTAGGAACCCTGTATTATAATTAAACACATTTTGTGTTAAATTGTTCGAAACAATCCGTTTAATACCTTTAAAAATCTTGGTATTTTAGAAATGAAAATAGTTTTATTCAAAATAAATATATTATAATTAAAAATTTCACGTTTTTAATTCAAAAATGTGTTATATTAATTAAGTTATGTTTTTAGTCCGACAATATGTTATATTACTTTTCTGAATCCGTTTATTAACTTTTAAAATCTTGGTATTTTACACATACAAAAAATATAGGTATATTCATTTTAAAAAAAAATATTTTTAATTTTAGTATCTGCAAAATAATAAGTTTTAAAAAACTTTTATTACAATTTAAAATGTATTTATTTAAAAAGTATAAAAATGTTATTCTCATTTTAAAATACAACGTTTTTAACTGTAGGTAATAAATAGTTTTTAAAAAACTATTTATTACATTTAAAAAAATACTTTCGAAAAAACAACATTATTTTTATAATCCTGAACGATATTTATTCAAAAAACAGCATGTTAAAAATGCACAGATAAAATTAATAATAATATGCGAGTTAGTGTACTATACTTTACCTACGACCAATGAAAATTTCATCATAAATATCAGAAATTATTAAAAATATCAAACGCGTCACAACCTTCATAACCTAAAGTTTCAATGACGTTCTATCTAAAACTTCAAAACAAATAAGGTTACTAAGTGACTTTTCATATATCTTTTTATTTCTTACTAATTCGTAATATGTCAATTTAACGGGAATTATTTTTGGTTAGGTAGTAAAGTTATATTGGATTTATTTACGTTTAATAAATATTTATTGTCTTAAAAATATAGAAAAATAATTCACATTTATGTGTCAATTAGTGCTCTTATAAAATAAAGTTTCATCGCTTGTCACGCCATCTTGTGGTTTATGTCTAAGCTTTATTATTATCCTAGGAACGGCAATGAGCCATTAAAATCGTGTTGAGATGGTCGTAAAATTAGCATTATTCGTTGGACGTAGGTAAAAATGATTACCTTGTATTTTCGAAGTTTCTGTATAAAAAAAAGGCTTTTGTGAAACCATAACTATTTTTGTTAATTTTCCACGAAAGTTTCTTTCTTCACCTAACTCTTGTATGTTTAGTCCTTTACTATGACGTTGGCAAAATGGAGCCAAAAGAATAAGTCAGTTTGAGGTGTCCGAACATAAAAGATATAGTATGCTACCAATACCTATACCTATGAGTTTTTCGAAATTCTTTTTGGTAAAATTAGGAGTTCGAGATTAGTTCTCAATTTTGGGATAGTTGCTTTCCATTTTTCTCTACGCTTTAAATGAGGGGGGTGTAGCTTGACGTCCGTCCGCAAAGAGTGTGGTTCAAAATTAGTTTGAAATTGGTTTAAATATCTTTCGGGGAGGGGGGAGGGTGTAGTTTGACTAACCTAATTTGAGCCTAGATATGTGATATACCTTTTTTAGGCGGTTTCTATTTTATTTTAATTTCATTGGTTGGGTCCATTCCAGGAAACAAACTCTGCCGTCGCGGCTGCATAACAGAAAATTGGCAACCCTGTCAAAAAGGACCAGCGAACGGAAATCTGTTCGCATTAAATTAAGGCACTTTTCGCCGCTTTTCTTTGTCAGAATCGTCTACGTGATTAGATTACTTATTCGAAAAGGCCTCTTTAAATTAAAAATGATTTTCGGGAGACTGTGTGCATACCAAGATATTTTTTAGTGGAAATATTAAAATTGTTTTTATGAAATGACAACAACAGAAAATGGTAATTTACACCGAAAAAAAGTAATTTATTTATAACTAAAATTGTGTACAATTTTTACACAATAAATATAAAGAACTGTGTTTATTAAAACATACTGTAATTTTTTTTAACAATAAGTAAAGTAAAAGTAAGTAATATAACAATAATTGTTTAAAAAAGAAAAAAATTATGTAAAGCTACATCCTTCATATCATGCATCATTAAAATATTCAAAAACTATCGAGAACCCTCTCGAGGGTTCCTGAAAGATTAGGAAAATTTGAAATTTAATTTTTGATGCCAAAAAATATATATATATATATATATATATATATAAGTATACCTTCTCAAATATAAACGACGTATCCCTTGCAAAACTTTTGTTAAAGTGCAGGCCATTAAATAAACGGCACAAATGTATGGAAAGATTTGCCGCCAACTGACATTTTGTAAATGTGCGGTTGAAGGGTGAATACTATAATATTTTAAAGCCCGTTTTATGGCCCTAGATGGCGTCAAGCTGATATTTAATTTTTTCCATCTAACAAGGATCAATGCCCAGTGTACAGGGTGTCCCGCTATATTTTAGCGCCGTTATTATTAATGTTAGAAAAAAAGTTTAAATGCAAAAATATTATTACTGTTGGCATGCTTTAATGTCCATATACACCAACGTAAAAATTCTCCGATTAAGCTTTAATCATGATTAACACAAATCGGAGTTTGGAATGAGTCTTGCCAAACAAAGTTTTATTCTAAAACACCACATTCTAAACGATTAAAGCCTAATCGGGGAATTTTTGCGTTGGTGGATACGAGCATTAGACTTACCTCTCTAAAGTAGTTAAATGTCATTGCAAATATAAAATTTTGACATTTACAATGATATTTAGCCCCTTTCCTTCCTCATTTCAAAAATACCAAACACTTTACCTCTATCCATATTAGTTTGCAAGAAAAATGCAAAAATCCTGACCATAAGCATAATGTATCAGAAAGAGATTAAAGCTAAGATTATTCTCTCTCTAGCTACAATGGTTCCCAAAATTTTTCAGTTTGCGGCGCACCTACAGGTTTAGTATTTTGTCAGGGTTCCCCTACTCGCAATATGCATATATAGTTGTGTCCAACAAAGTGCTGCATATGTATAATGTATAAAATATGTGCTTTGCAGCTTGCCTACTGAATAGTAGCAAAGCGCAAGCCACTTTGTTTAACACCATTGTAAATATATTGGCACTATTTACAAAACACATGAATGAACACAACTCTAATCTAACGCTCATATAGGTTTATTGTTAAACTAACACACAAGAATACATTATTATTGAAGGAAAAAAAATCAGTGTGATGGGTGAGCTTGGTGATCTGCACACATTTTTTCAAAGCGGGGAATAAGGCTTGACACTGCCACTCTCATTTCTTGCTCCACGTTGATTTTTGAACGATATTTGCTCTTTATCACAGCTACAGCTGAAAATCCAGCTTCGCACAAATAGGATGTTGCAAAGGGGATTAGAATCCTCAAAGCTTTTAAACTTAGAGCCGGATATTCATTTTTGATGGATACCCAAAACTCCACCAAATTAGAAGAAGCGAATTTTGATTTTAGGCTATTGTCGCAAGAGAGTTCAATAAGACTCTCTTCTTCTAGTGAAGTGAATTCTGGTGAAGATTGTGCATGGAAAGGATCTTAAATGCATTCACATTTTTCGACATTTTCTTCTGTAAAGTATTTTGCAAACCATTCCGAGAGTTTCGAAACGTGTTCGGTAAAAAGGGACAGCAAGTCTTGAGAGATAACGAGCTCATTAGAGGCTGAGAATTTATGCAATTCTAGAAAAGAATCTTGACCACCACCTTTATTAATTTTTCTTATCCACAACTGCAGTTTTTTCCTAAATACTTCAATTTTCTCTCATAGTTTCAAGATACACATCTTATTACCTTGGAGAGACAGATTTAAGGCATTCAGTTTGTCAAATATATCGCACAAATATGCCAGCTCCCATGTCCATACAAAAAATTTTTAATATTCTGGTTTTTAGATAACCAAATTTAATTCACAGCCCAACGACTTCGATGCAAGTGCTTCCCTATGAATGATGCAATGGGTCCACATGGTATACGGTGCTTTACTGCGAATAAGTGCTTGCAATCCACCATAACGGCCCTCAGACATTGATCGAGCGCCATCAGTACAAACTCCAATATACTTCTCCCAATCTAAATTATCCTCTGTTATAAACTTGTCAAGAATTTGAAACAAATCTTGAGCCTTTCCGCTTTCATCGATACTTTTGAAGAAAAGAAGGTCTTCAGCAATAATATTATCATCCATCTTTATTACTGTCAGTAGTCTCATCAAGTTGCAGACCAAATTCCTTGCCTTTCATTTTCTCTATCAATTGATCATTAGGATCCTCAGCTATATGATGGATTCTTCGACTAATAGTGTTGTTAGATAAAGGTACCTTTGAAATTAGTTTTCCCGCCGATTCTCCTATCATAATGTTAACCATGTCGACATACTCTCTTTCGTACTGTGTGTTTTAAATGACCCGTATCAGAGTCCGTATTGCTACCAACTAAATTACGAAGGTTGATATTTTAAAGTTAAGTTTACTTCAGAAAAAATGTATTGTATATATTGTATACAGGGTTCCTAAGCAAATCCTTAGGGGGCCAAGCAGCCGTGTATAAGACGCAGACAAATGGAAAAGCACATTAGACAGAAAAGGACGGGCATGGGGCGATGTTGTCACTACATCTTACACGTAGTAAATCCATTCCAGGTTGTTGTTTTCTAATTTTTTCCATTTTCATACCTTTAGGACTGGAATTAAAATTGTTTTTGCTCGACTTTAATACCAAACTGATGAAAGATATCGTAAAAAAAAATATTTTTCGGGTTTTCATTTTGTAACCATTGTCCTTACGCACTGTTTACAGGCTGGGGACTGAGATACATGCAAATGCTTAACCTAAAGCATTCATACACGGCCGGAGAAATCGACTGAGATATTTCCGTAGAAACTTTATCAAGCAAATAGGACGGGTTGACGCCTTCGAACGTCCAAACCGGGTTTTGCACTTTGATTCGAAATCAAAAAGGAGGAACAGTCAGATGTGGGGCCGTGCACAAATTACTTAACGGTGATTTTACCAATTTTTGAGCCCCTCCCTATGTAATGTTTTGTAACGGTTTGGCACGCCACTCCCCTAATATTACGTAACGATTTCAAGACCACTACCCCCCCCCCAAAAAAAAACTTTTCACTTATTTTCATTCCAAATTTTCTTTGTTTCACACAAATGCAAACGCTGTCGAAAACCCCCCTCCCCCCTACGTAACGTTTTGTAACCCCCCTTCCCCCTATAACCATTACGTAATTTGTGCACGGCCCCTGTAGTCCCAGTAGAGGAGGGCGAGAAAATTGATATTTTTTTCTTAAAAATTATACTCTTTAGACCTATTTCTTCGCGTTCCCGAAATTACGTAATTTTAAAAAAAAAAATTGTAATTGGCGCCATTTTTATTTCGTGCTTTGTTTTTCTAACATTTTTGCGTTCGGCTAATTTAATTGAAAAAATTTTGCCTGCGGCGCCCTTTATCTTCTCACTCGAAACCAAGATCCCCCGTTTTAGGAAAACTGATCCCGTCTCTGTTTCTAAATTTTTTCGAATAAAAGTAGAGTATGACCATGAGGGAAATAATTTTTTTCTACGGTATGACGAAAATTTCGAGAAAGTTGAAGAAAAAAATTAAAAAAGTGGCAGAGCTCAAGTTTTTCGTAAAAAAAAAACGTTTTTTGTAAAGAAACAGAGCAAAATAAATCTTTTCACCCCTTTTTGGGTGTTACAAATATTGGCAGCCCCTTATTTTTTGCTTTTACCCTCCCGCTAGTTTTGAAGAATTGGTTCGCTACATGTTTCGAGATCATGTCATAAAACACCTCGAAAATATCAAATGTAGTGTAGGGCCAGCGTTATTTAAAATCAATAATATCGCATGCAAAAAGCTCTGCAGGAAAAACAGCGCCGTTTATTGATTTCTTTGGCTGCTAGTGCTAGCTGCATGGTTTGGCCGTTTCCGGATAGATGTCACTAGTAGAACAGAATGGAAAGAAATTTAATTAAAAGCGAAGATATTTGTTTCTAATGTTAACAACCTCACGAGTTTATCGCTCAGTATCGTAAATAATGGACCCTGCCGTCTCCTTTAAGCAAGAAAAAGCTGTGGTTTGGACCTGAAAACATCTAATTATTTCCTCGATCCACTCATGGTGTGGCCGCCATCTAGCGGAATTTGCAGACATCTTGTCAACGGTTATTATTGCAACTATGATTTATGCTCACAATGAAAGAGTGGCGACAATTTTTTCTCATGAAAGCAGTCCGGAGATAATAACAAACTGGCACTATTGCTCAATATACCTGTTTCTTTTGTGTGCGCAGAACTTTCTATGCCATTTCTGTTTGATTTATTGAAATCCTATCCCTAAGGAAAATCTTAGGAACCCTGTATATATAACAAAATAGGTAGTTAGCTAAGCTACATAAGAAAAATAGAGGAATACTAAAAGTCGTCATTCCTATCCCCTCGGGAACTGTCATTTCTAACCTCCAAAAAAACTTCAAAAAAGCGTTTTTCTTGGATAACTCCTAAAAGGTGACAGACTGTCAAAACTGACAAATAGAAAAAATGATGCAAATTTAATTCTTTATCAATAAGTCAATAGTTATAGTGTACCTTAAACCACTCCTTCTACCAGAAAAATTGAAAAAAACCCAAGCAAAAATGATGCCAATTTGAACAATATCTTGCATATTCATTTTTAGCATTTTCATCAAAATTTCTCAACATACGAGTATCAAACTTGGCAGGGTTGTTAAATTGCTACTTATTGATAGAGAATTAATTAATTTAATTTTGCAACATTTTTCCTATTTGTCACTTTTGACAGTCAGTTACCGTTTAGGAGTTATCCAAGAAAAACTCTTTTTTGGAATTTTTTTTGAGGTTAGAAATGGTGGACCTTCCTAAGCTTGTTAATGAAAAAAAAATCCAATTTTTTCCTCTATTCAGAAAACTTATATTTAAATTGCCTATCCTATAGTGGGTAATATTACATTTTATTTTTAAAAGCTTTAAAATAAATAAATCTTTACTTCCAATTTTTCACTTTTCACGAAAGTCTGATCGATTAGTGCTTTATTAAAATGAAGGTCGAAAGAAAATTAAATCAAAACCAATAACTTACTCTAAACACGAACCCCTTTGTTTTTTTGAAATAGAGTTTTTGGTATCATGTTGTCAAGGAAATGCACTATTTTCATTAATTTCAACTTTACTTTAACGGACACTGCGCATGTGCACTTATGTCACCAGTGTCGAAATACCAGCTAGGCTGGCAGGCCATACTGGTGTTGTCCTAACTTTACATGGAATTTAATAACTTTTAAAGAGAGCAAATGCAAAACTTGTATAACTGTTTTCATACTTAAAGAGTTACCTGTCTAAAATAGCTGAATGTCATTGCAAATGTCAACTTTTGACACCAAGTTTGTTATTTTAAATGAAGCACCCTGTATATTGTTAAATTTTTGAATCGCCCTTTATTTTCTAATTTCAAAAATACCAAACACTTTACCTCTATCTACATTAGTTTGCAAGAAAAATGCAAAAATCCTCACCATAAGGTCAATGTGTCAGAGAGAGACAAAAACCTAAGCTTTTTAAAATTGTCCGACCTTGGATTTTTACGACATATTTATTTGTTTGAGACTGAATAAAATTTCTTTATTTTACCGTAATCTCGTCTCTTTAAGGCGCATTTACACAGACAAACTTTCCTTTGATGTTGAAATGCCGACAAACATTTACACGAGCCTCTTGAGCAAAATGTTCATAGAAATGTTCGAGCAAAATCTCGTACAAAAAAACACACGTAAATTTTGTAGAGAATGTTGAGCAAAATTTGTTTGAAGAATTGGGGGTATAAAAATTTCTTTACAAATTCAAAATATATATTGTTATCGGAATTCATTGAACTTAACTGAAAATAGAAAAACAAAGTTTTGAAATAAGGTATTTTTAATCAAGTGCTTTCCGACGGAAAAACGATTTGATGCCGAAATTCACATTTTTCCTCATAAGCAACTTCGATTGATCTGACTTTTATAGGGGATATGCCAGTATAATTGTAACTTTTTTGGGGTTGTAAGAAAAACGAAAGTAAAAAAAATAATAATTGGCACTTATTAATTGTTGTTGCCTGTAAAACATAATGATAAAAATTTACATTTAAAAGAATATCCCTTTATTTTACTTCCTAGTTTAGTCTTTTACAATAATAATTAAGGCAAATTAAAAAACCTGTATACATTTTATTAAATCTCAAATATATGAACAAAAGTACGTTCGGTTTAAATAATACCAGTTTATTACCCACTCTTACAACCCTACGAACCCGATCCTTGTCTAAAAAAATATAATTTAGCAGTAACTTAGTAGACTGTGTCGCTGATCTATCATCCCGCGTTTTGGATTTCGCAGGTAGTAGGCCGGCTACCCTTTTGAATCGCAATTTTGTCCTTTGCATATTGTTGGTTCAGTGTCAGTAATCGACCTTGATTATTACATTAAATTGACAGTAAATATCTATATCTTCACCATTTTCATAAACCTTTTGCTTTTTTAAGCAACCCTTGGGACCTTAAACTAACTAGGTAAATCTGGTGTGAAGAATTAAAAAACAACAATAAAAGCTAAAGGTAAAGTAAAGTTACAAAAATATGTTTAAAAAAAATCCCCCTCCCCACCACTCCTCATAGTCGTGAGGCGCGGATTACCGCTTAAAAGTGCAATTTTTGAGTTTTTTGCCGATACTTGAAAAACTCAAAATTTTTTTGAAAAAGAAAAATTTTCCTGGGTTTTTTTTGTGTTTAGGAAGAAACTCGTAAGAAAATTCCAAAAAAACCCCGGGAAAAAAAATTCGAGAAAAACCCTAAGAAAAAAATATTATAAGTAACCCTAATCCATGTGACAAAACTGATAGTAGAGGCAATAATAATGTTTCGCTTGCCGTCGGCTTTTTTTCACAAAAATTTTAAATAAAATTTGGTGTTCCATTTTTTTAAAGAATTGAGATCACTGATCACTGATGTTAAATTTTATTTATTCTCATCTTTAAAAATATGTTTCCAAAATAGATAGCAATAATTTGCTCAAAAATTTACCCGAACAAAACGTTCAAAGAAAAGCTCAAAAAAATGTTCACGCAAAAAATTTTAGATCTTTTGCACGAGCTTTTATTTGAGCATGTTCGTCTGTGTAATTGCGCCTTTATATTCCTATTATTATATGTACATGTAAACTAAATGGGAAATGTTTAAATAAGGTAAGCACTCTAACAAAAAACTTTAATCGGCCAATTTCTGAAAACTAAAGGCACATTTAAAACACAAACACAATGTAAACCAATTATCTAAAAGTAACAAAGCGAGATATTTCGTGCCAAAAAATTCATCAATGACCCATTTAATGATCGCTTTTGTATTTTTAAAACAACTAACTTCAGTCCTTTTATTACACTGGGGAACAGTAAAAATAGAAAAATCTTACTTATTTTATTATATTAATTAACAACAGAAATCAGAAGAGATTTTACTACAGCCACTTCATATAAAATTAGGACTTACGAAAAATTTTGGGAAGGCCATGCGCATTGTGTTGACGCTCAAATTAAAGAAAGAATATGTATGGGTTAGTCGAGGGTCATAGAGTCAAAATTCGTCCTCCGTGGGCCTTTTGATGATGATTTTACGAAACCTGTTTCACCGCCACTTGCACCGACATTTTTTTTAATGGCCCTTTAAGCTAAAGGACCTTTAAAGTACCTTTAGCTTATTTTGTGTCTTGCACCGACTTTAAGCAGGAGCATTAACTAACTGGCCAAATTTGGTCAATTAAACGATCTTTAAAGCTCAGTTAGCTCTTTTGACGTTAGTTTTGCGACCCATTTTTCATAGTATAGTTTTTTTTTAAAACGCAAGCAAAATATTATTATGGAATATGTAAACATTGTTGAAGATGGGCTGGTAGAGGATGCTCTTGAAGATGATCTTGAAATATTGGATTTTGTTAATTTTGGCTTCCTTCGAAGGTGTCTCGAAGATTCAGGTTAACACACGTTGAGGATCAATTGGAATATCCAGATGACAGGTAGGTACTAGTCAATGTTTTACACGGGGTGAGGGGGGGTTAAAAGTTGGTTACTAAAATGTTTATAATTGCAATTGTTTTTGTTTATATACATTAGATGCATATTTTTGCCCAACACTCTGATCATCTTCCAGGATTTTTTATTAAATGATTTTTAGCTAATATTAATTAAAACTATAATAATCCAGTGTTCATAAACAAGCTTCTCCAACAGCTCCCTAAATTATAGCTCTCTCCTTACCTACTTTTTTTCTTATTTTCAGGAGACAGTGGATATGGTCTTTCAAATTACCTCCTGACACCTTTAGCAAATCCAATTACACCAGGTGAACAACTGTATAATGAAGCCTTAATTCGAACAAGAACTTCAATAGAACCTAATTTTGGATCTGGAAACGTCGGTTTCCAGTTATTTATGGCTTATGGGCTTTGCTTTATACTGGACACAGTTCTGACAATAATAGTAGCTGCTTCTGTGCTTCAAAATATTGCCAAAGAAATGAACGAGCCAGAGCCCCCAATACCAGAAGATATAAACAAGGAAGAATATTAAATTATCTTATGCAAACTCAACAAATTGAAATGTATGGTCAAGACCACCAACGTCATAATGTTGTGCAGAATGGAAATTATTTATTATGTACTAAAGAAAATTAAAAAATAAATTTCATTTCTTTGGCAAAATTATGACATACAAAAAAGCAGCTGTGCATTTTAGGGTTTTACAATTGCTGTTTTTTTTTTTAAATTGTTGATTATGATTATTTTTTTAATATAGGTATGTTTTGGTAAAATAAACAACATGCTTTAAATTTTCTTTATTTTAATAAACTGTATTGATTTTTCTGTACACAAGGCGATTTTTTTCACCCTGTACCTGTAACTAAAAAACGACAAAAAAATAAGTGCCAGCTCACGCACTTTCTACTCAAAATAAACAAATTATAATACCGCTCGATTGCAAAAGGCCAAAGAGGCCTGAGACAAAATAAATTGTAACAAAATGTACAACTCTTAAATACTACTACTAATAGTAAAACCCTGTGAAAAACAGTCAAATTTTTCTTATCTAGCAAAATAACCACTTTCAGTAACAACAAATCTCCTTTAAGGCGCAAAGAAAAACAATTATAAGTTACCTATTTTAAAAAACTAATAAAATGCAAAAAAGGCAGGTACCTTTCATATAATATGTAACACATTCAAGATAGATTGGTTTCTCCTAAAGCTTCATATAGATGAATATATTTAATTGAATTGTCAAATGTGACCAAATCCACTCTCGCAGTCAATTGAATATATTGCATAGTGTTAAAAAAGTCAGCGAGTACTTCTATTTTTATCTCCAGGTTTTTCTTCCGGAGTTGATGCTCTTTGTCAGTATGTAATGCTTCTCTTTCCAACTTTTTTAGGGTGATGTCAGCAATCATATTCTTTTTGTCAACTAGGAAGTCATATTTCTCTGCTAAGGTACTTGATGCAATGATTCTAACTACGGTGGCAGATGGCCTCCTTTAATCGGTACCCTACAATAAATTAAAGACCAAACTAGGTATTTGGCAAATAAAGGATTTAATAATAATAATAATAAAAGATTCTCAAATATTTTAATTGGAATGGCCAGGATTGAAGCGATTAATTAAGTGCATCAAAAATTTGTCATAGATGGATCTTTCAATATATATATATATATATATATATATATATATGTGATGTTAAACTGGAGAGTCTATAATTAAGTAGGCCGAGAACTACTTTTAAAGAAAATGTTGTTTAGCATTATACATAGATTGCTATATTTCATTATCAAAATACTTACCCTTTTGACTTGCCTCCTTGTCCTGTCGCTTGACCTCTAGCTGTTTCACTGTTAGCATGTGCAGCATCCATGGATGTTTTGGAGTAATATCGAATAGATGAGCAACAGCTCTGCCTGGGACTAAGATTCAGCCCCCTTTTTCTGCACAATAGCCTATATTATGTTCATAGTCCATGTAACAACTAGCTACCTCGACTAGA
Organism: Oxystoma pomonae; assembly: GCA_963921995.1. NCBI lineage: Eukaryota > Metazoa > Arthropoda > Insecta > Coleoptera > Brentidae > Oxystoma > Oxystoma pomonae. Next base: position 83,223,463 of record OY998169.1, on the reverse strand, counting down.
TGAACAATTCATCATTAAAAAATATCAAATGAAAACAACAGAACCATAAAAAATCAAATAAAAAAATATGTGAAAGTTTTAGGTTACTGAAGACAGAGATGCCAACAAAAAAAAACAGAAATCCCGAAATTTGTGCGACGTTGCCGTACTGTGAAGAAAATAAAGAACCTTTAGTGAAAGTTCAAAAAAATTGAGCCCGTACAAGTCATTTAAAATTAATTGTCCTTTAAAATTTAAAGGTTCTTTTGTTAAAGAACCATTGGAAAAACGTCGGTGCAAGTGGCTGTTAATCGGTTACTAATAGACCACTTAACATCGCCTTGCCTGTGAACAGCCTCAAAAGTGCTGCAGTTAAAAAGTGAGGTTAGGGCGACAAAATAATTTTTTTAAATTTGGTACACATATTGGCCTTCTGGCCAGATTAAATAATATAATTTAAAAAATAACATTTAGTGCATCTAAGGACCGGTAGAGGGTAAAATGTGTTTTTAGATTTTTCCCTGTATCTCCTGAACGACTCATCCTGCACACTTGAAACTATGTGGTTTTGTAGTACATACTATTAACAATCAGCCTGATATTTTTTAGCCTGTGGGCGGAGGGCCCTGACCAGACGCTATTTTTTTGACAATTTCGAAAAAAAAATCTATTTACGTAAACTTAACTTAAGTGCATCGAAAATTTATATAAATCGGTTACTTATAGACCACTCAATATTTCTCCACCTATGAATAGCCTCAAAAATGTTGCAGTCCAAAAGTGAGGTTAGGGTGACAAAATATTTTTTTAAATCTTAAAGTATTGGCCTTCGGGCCAGATTGTATTATATAAATAAAAAAATAAGATTTAGTGCCTCTAGGAGCCGGTAGAGGGCGAAATGTGGTTTTGATTTTCTGCGTAAATAGATTTTTTTTTTCGAAATTGTCAAAAAAATGGCGTCTATTCAGGGCCCTCTGCTCACAGGTTAAAACATTTTTTTTGATATCGGGCTAATTGGTAATAGTATGTACTACAAAACCACATAGTTTCAAGTGGTCAGAATAAGTCATTCGGGAGATACAGGGAAAAATCTAAAACCACATTTCCGCCCTACCGGCTCTTAGAAGCACTAAATGGTATTTTTTTATTTTTATAATACAATCTGGTCCGAAGGCCAATATGATTACCTAACAAATTTCATCATCGTAGGTCAAACCGTTAAGATTTAAAAAAATATTTTGTCACCCTAACCTCACTTTTGGACTGCAACATTTTTGAGGCTATTCATAGGTGGAGGTGGCCCTTAAATTAAGTTTGCGTAAATAATTTTTTTTTTCGAAATTGTCAAAAAAATGGCGTCTGTTTAGGGCCCTCCGCTCACAGGCTAAAAAATTTTTTTGTGATATCAGGCTCATTTTTAATAGGTTGTACTACAAAACCAAATAGTTTCAAGTGTGCAGGATAAGTCGTGCGGGAGATACAGGGAAAAATCTAAAAACACATTTCGACCTCTACCGGCCCCTAGATGCAGTAAATGTTAATTTTTAAATTTTATAACACAATCTGGCCAGAAGGCCAATATGAGTACCAAATTTCATTATTGTAGGTCAAACCGTTAAGATTTAAAAAAATATTTTGTCATCCTATCCTCACTTTTTGACTGCAGCACTTTTGAGGCTGTTCACAGGCAGGGTGATGTTAAGTGGCCTATTACTAACCGGTTAAAACAGGTTTCGTAAAATCATCATCAAAAAGCCCACGGAAGTCCATATGCCCCCCAACTAGGTCCCCAAATTAGGAAACTTTTCGGAGATGCGCAATTCGATTCCATACTTCTCAGGAAACAACAGTGCCTCTTTCATCCCTGAACAGGGACTAAATTTGTACTATACATTGCTGCATTAATCAACTTTATATGGTGGTAGTATGTCTATGCGGGGACGTACATGTCCGTCAACTCAACTGAAAAAAGTCAAGCACAGAGTGAGATATAGAGTAAGTCGCAGTCAGTTGGGTCAGTCAACAAACGACAGTCGGGGCCGGCGGGCCTGATATGGGTGGGCCCGCCGTGCAAGACATGCCTCGACCACGCGTTAGTTTAGAAAACGACGCCTCTAGCGGACTGTACCAAAGCAATCGGGGGTTTAACAGGAGTCAGAAAAAACGACAAAGGTAGAAAATATTAGTCAAAAAAAATTATATGCACGGCTTTTTAATTTAAAAAAAAATGTAAATGTTTCCCTCACGCAATGTTGCTTTAAGTGTTTAAACACACTACACACACACAACTGTTTAATGAAAAATAATAATTCGGATATTTGTACAAAATTTATTTTTTTAAATATTTTATTATACATTATTAATTATTATTAACTTTTTTAATAACCAATTAATTTCAAAACTTTATACTGGGTAACAGAACATTAAAAAAAAGGAAACATAATTTCTTAATGGGATAGTCAAAAGTTCTTAGTCTCAAGAATAATTTGTTTTTAAAGTTTGAGAATTGGAAAAAACAAAGATTTTAATTTTTAGAAACAAAACCTAACATTTAGAAAAACATCAAAATATATTATGTCCTGAAAGCAAACCTTTTTCTAACCAGTTTTAAACCAGTGGCTAAAATAGTGCTTTTTTTACAAGCGTTGGTTTAAATAACGAGCGCAGCGAGACAATTTGATATTTTGACGATATTTTTAAATGATTTTTACGTAAATACTTGGTGAAAACTGGCGGAAATGGCTTAATTCTTAGGCAAGAATAACTAGATTTTTTCAATATTACTATTTTCCGCCATTTCTCTTTAATTTTGGGTAAAAAACGGACATAGGTCTTTTTTTGCACCTGTGATAAAAAAAAAGTTTTTTTGCAATCGGAAACCAAAAAAGCCATGCTTTAGTTATCTGCAGACAGTTCCTAAAATCATGTTTTTGATTAAGGTATAAAAAAAATATTTTTTACATAGAGTGGAATTAAATAAAATCGTTTTACTTAAAAAGTGTTTTTATTTACTTTTTAGGCTAAATAAAAGGAAACTATATTCAGTGGCGTACGCATAAATTATTTTTGGGGGGTTGGGAAGGGATGAGTTTGACTTGATTTTCTGCGTACGCCTCACTTATTGGGGTGGATTAGGGGAGGTAGTTTTTTATCATAGTGTATTGTCACTGAACCTAAATAAGTATACCAAGTTTTAATCAAATCGATAGTAGGGAAGATGGTGAATTAGGCATGGGAAAGATGGGAAATTCAAGTCTCCAAACTGCATGTTCATAGCAGCCTTGGCTCAAAAGATATAAATTGACAAATATATTAACCCTCTCCCACCTCCTCAACCACCCCCCTCTCAAAATATTTTTGAACTCTAAAATTAGGAAACATTACGTAAAATTTAAATCTTAGAACTGCATGTTCGTAGCAGCTTTGGTTCAACAGTTGCAAATTTTTAAATATATCAACCTCCCCTACCCCTCTTTCCCCCACCAACGTTCTTTATTCTATAAAAGTAAAAATATTAATTGGAACTCAAATCTAGAAACTGCACATTTATGGCGGCTTTGCATATAAAGTTTTTCTTTCAAATATCATTACCCTCTCTTACCCCTTTAACCAGCCCCCACCAAATAAGCTTTTATATAATTAGGAAACATTAAGCAAAACTCAATGCTAAAGCCTGCATCTCCGTAACAGCTCTGGATCAAAAGTAATAAATTTTTGAATTTTGAAACGCATTGTCCCCGGCGCAACCTCTTAACCATCTCTCTCCAACGTAATTTTTTTCAGAATATTATAATAAAATAATTCACCATGATTTGATAAACATGCAGACGGTAGATTTTGTGAAGCTAAATAAAATCGTTAAATAAATTTTTATTAAAAAAAACTTTTAAAGAAAAAGCTTTTATTAAATGCACTCAAAAGTAAAAAATATTTTTTTATCTCTCTTATACCCTAGTAAAAGCGATGGGCGCAAATTAAAAATTTTAACTTTAGGTATCGTATATCGGTCATATCGACGATTTACCAAAAAAACAGTTGTAAGGTAAGGACATTTTCAAAGGTTTGGCAAGCACGGCAATCTCGCCCGTTTTTAGCTTCTTTAGATGAAAGCATTATGTTTATTCGAATTTTCGAATAGAAGAAGAATTTAGTTCTTCTTTTGTAGTTCTTTCTTTGTCACCGTAAAGTTAAAATTTTTAATAATAAAGATAAAAAATTATTTTCTACTTTTGAGTGCGCTTAATAAAAGTTTATATAATAATTTTAGTTTTTAATTTTTAGATTTGTACACTAAATCGTCTATTTTGAAACTCTCAAATCTGACCAAATATTCATATCCCCTTCCCTAAAAACCTCTACCCCCCCTCCACTTCTCTCGTTAAAGGGAAGTGTGTACCTAATAATACCATATTATTGTATTGTCGCCGGAACTATAAAAGCATACCAAATTTGAACAAACACCCTTAATTTTTAGATTTGTACCCTTAATCGTCCATTTTGAATCCGCCATATTAAAATTTTCAAATCTGATCAAAAATTCATAATACCTTTCATTAAAAACCCCTGTATGCCAATTTTGAATGAAATCGAACAAACTAAATCTTTTTTCCCCTCCAATTCCCTCATTAGAGAGAGGTGGGTACCTGAGAATACCATAATACTATAAACGCATACCAAATTTGAACACAAGCGGATGTGGATAAGTCAGTTAAAATTGGTTAGAAAAACCTGACCGATAATCGTCCATCTTGAATCCGCCATATTGAATTTTCAAAATTTGATCAAAAATTCCTATTCCTTATCCCCAAAAGCCCTCGTATACCAATTTTGGTTGAAATCGGACAAACTTAGGTGTTTTCCCCTCTCCACTCCCCTCGTAGGGGGGAGGGGTGCCTAATAATGACATAATATTATATTGTCACCGAAATCGTTATCTCCATCCCCAAGTGCCCCAACACATCAAATTTCAACGAAATCGGGCGTACTTCAACTGTACCCCCCTCCACTCCCTTCGAGTAGGGGGAAGCTGTCAATTTCATCACACTATATTCTTGTGTTGTCACCGCAACTATACAAGCATGCCAAAATTAAGTTGCAAGATTCCACCCGAACAAACAGACATACATTGCAAGTTAAATAAAAGCTTGTAAAAAAAGAACCGAATAGGTATGAAGCTCAGATTAAAAAAATTACTTATGAGTCTGAGTCGTGAAAGCAAATCATGAAAGCCTTATTAAGGTATTCTTAGCCTTTTTGCTAAGGTACATATTTTTCTGAAAAAGTGTGTGGGTAATTTTTAAATATAATTTATCAAACAAACCGATATGGCATTAAGAAATGTGCCAAAGCAAATTTAAACCAATTTTTTAGGCTTTTATTAAAAACTAGCTGAATACCACCAGCTTTGCCTTGGTTTTTTTTCCCGAAAATTTAAGACCATTGCCAGTGGTGGTCGCAGCTTTTCCAAAAGGGGGGGGGGGCGTGAGGGCAAAATTTCATAAAAGCAGAGAAAAAGTTTTATGCAAAAGTTCTAAAATTAAAAACTAATGTAACTGTCGACCCAATGGGGAGACAATTTTTGAAAAACTATCAAAAGTTTTACTGTTTTTATGAAAAACTGACGATGTTTTAAATAAGTTCTCAAAAAAAGGAGGGGGGAGATCACCCCCCCCCTGGGACCGCCACTACCATTGCATTAAAATTGATATGAATTTTGTTTCTAATGTTGATAAAATCGAGCCTAGGTATATATCGTCTAGGAAAAAACAAAAAATATACAATGGATAGAAATGGTCGACCTATTGAATTTATACTGTACTGTAATAAAATAATTTTATGCACTCCAGGGATTAAATAGGTACTTTTAATTCCTCTTTTAGGAACTAAAGTGACACTTTGAATCCCTAAGGGATTTAAAGAAAATTTAATCCCTAAGGGATTAAAAATAATTTTAATCCCTCAGCTTAGGGATTACAAGTAAATTTAATCCCTCAGCGATTAAAAAAAAACTAATCCCTGGAAAATTATAATTAAATTTATGGCAAGTCATGCCAAACAGCACTTGCTCTTGGCCAAGATTTCATTCTTAGCACCCTTTCTTGTAGTTAACAAAGATCTTTTCCTAAAGTGCCTAAAATAGTATATAATCCTCGGGACTAAAGTGTCGTTTAATCTCTTAGCGAATTGCATCCCTCCCTACGGTCGGGCTACAAACAACCTTTACTATTAGTTTATATTTCACGTTGTTTTTTGGCACCAAAACAAGAAAGCTTTTTAGAATAGGTAGACTCTGTGTACTTAACTGTAACTACCCCGAAAATAACCACCTTAAGACACCATAATTATTGTTCGTAATCAATGAGTTATTATTGATCAAACAATCAACACAAACATCAATCAACCAAACAACTTTTGAAGTAATGAAGGGCATACGGAACTACACTGCCCCACAAAAAATTAATTTTTTAAAATAAAACCTAAATACTAGAGATTTAAGTCATATTTATTAGGTATTTTAAGTCATATTTATTAGGTATTTTAAGTAGTATCGATATCGGTATACTCATCCCATAAATTGGCCGGTGAATTTGAAATATATATAGCCTCGCATATAGCACATCAAATGTAATAGAAAAGTCTAGATACACCCCCTAAGAAGTCTGGATATACTTCAAAAAAGTCTGATGGATACACTCTAAAAAAGCTTGGATACAATCTGGAGAAATCCGAATACACCCTGGAAAAGTAAAGTTTTGATACACCCTAAAAAAGTCTGTTTTTTTTTTGAGCGAGGGATGTTTGGGATTAAATATTTACTCGATTTATTTGGCTTTGTTTGAACGCATTAGGTATACGTATATGGATACTTTCAAATATCTAAAAGTGTCTAATATTTAAAATTAAACAGACAATTTACAATGCTCCTTCAAAATATTATAATTTGCGAATTTGTTTATCTCTGGTTTTATGTCATCTCTAGTATACACCAAATTCAAGTCATATATAGACCTAATTAAAAAAATTATACTTTCTTGAATGGATAACGACCGTTGACATTTAGTTTGTAGAGATAACAGGATTTTCGGTCCAAATGTAAAACTAATTTATTAAAACTCTTTTATAAAACCAAGCTTTCGGAACGTTTTGTTCCTTCTTCAGGGCTAAAATTAAATAAATGGTTTTACAAAATAGTTTTAATAAATTAGTTTTACAATTGGACCGAAAATCCTGTTATCCCTACAAAATAAAAGAATTATATCTAAAGAAGACAAATAAAATTGTCTTCATACACCCAAAAGCAATAACCTCCTTAAATTGAAAAACAATGGATTGATACAAGCATTCTCTCATTAGAACTTATTTTATCGTATCGTATTTAATTTAAGGAGGTTATTTACATTGGTGTTTATATGAAGCAAAAATAATTTGTCTTCATCAAAGACAATTTTTTTTTTGTGATCTGATCAAGTTTAATATAGCCGCTTAAATCTAAGAATTCATTTTTTCTGTCAGTGAACTCAGTTCCGGAAATGTCGAAGTGACCTTCAAAATGGGTAGTGTGACCATTTATACTCTTTTTGAGAGTACTATTTTTCGAACCTTTTGTACCTACTCTTTACTCTATTACATTGGAAGATGTACTCTGTCTCTCCATGTAACTATGATAACAATATCTAATAACTGTAATAATTATTTTATCTATCCCGTGTACAATCAAGTGTTACCGGGTGTTTTGTTCTCTCTTTCAAGATGGCGACCAAAAATCATAAAAAATATAACTTTCGCAACCAGGGCAGGATTATACTCGATGCCATATAATTCGAGGACGAGGATTCCAAAAAAAAATTGATTTTCAAGGTCATCATCACCTTAAATGACCTTGAACATCGCAAAAAACATTTTATTCAAAAAATCTTAATAATTCGACGTTTTGTCACACTAACTTCAAATGTACTTCAAACTATTAGGCATAAATGACAAATTCGATACTTCTAGTTTGATGCAGTTTGAAGCTTTATGACCTTGAAAAATATCCCAGTAAAATTTTAAAAAAAACATACTAAAGGGCGCTATTAATCAACTATTAAAGCGGAGAGGACCAGATTTGGTAGGAGAGATAAGAAGGTCGAGTCCAGTTACATTGTTAAAAAAATTTGGTTTAGCTATGCTGCGTTTCAATATGGCGGCTGATATATTAAAATGGCGACCTACAACCACATTTTATTTTATCCAATTTCGTAAAAAAACAATAATGACAAGATGGCCATTAATTTTTGACTTATCGCCGCTTACTATGAAAAAAAAAGTTTAATTGATGTATGACCTTGATTAAACTTAAAAATATTATGTACAAGTAAAAAGCCAGGTTTTTGTAGTGTTTTTTCCAATTAACAACTACGCAAAAACTTTAAGTGCCGGAGATGAAATTAACATCTTAGCCATAATACGTATTTTTTTTTTAATCTGGTGTCCCAGATGTTTATGCTAGACTCCGGTAAAAATGATCTATATGCCTGTGGTTTTTATTAAGTTTCGGAACTGTGAATTTTATGTTCTACTCACTTGTCTAGCCAACAAAGCCATGTAAATGACCTATAAGAGAGTTAGCAGAAGATAAGCAAAAGCATACAAAATTTTAATTATGCCAGTAGGGCATGACTATACTTGTTTATTAATATACATAATAAAATTCAAGAATGAGCTATTAGTCACACATTCATGTGCCACCGGGTGTTTTATTTTCATCCGTCTAGAAAGTTCCTAAACTTAATAAAAACGACAGGCACAAACACCTTGGACGCCAGATCAAAAAAAAAATGGTAGGGAGGTTCAAAATGAAGTTTTTAGTTATGGCTAAGATGTTAATTTCATTTTCGACACTTAAAGGTTTTGCGTAGTGGTAAATTGGAAAAATTACCACAAAAAGCTGGTTTTTCAATTGTACATGGTATTTTCAAAGTCAATCAAGGTCATCATCAACTAAACTTTTTTATCTTAGTAAAAGCGGCGATAGGTCAACAAGAATTGATGGCCACCTTGTCATTTTTGCTTTTTTACTTATGAATGAGGTCCGGCACACCAGTTGATGTTGATGTGTTGATGAGAACATACACATCTTATCAAAAAATGACGAACGTTACCTATCCATCATAATTTATACCTTGAACTCTTGCTCTATATTGTTTGTTTAAATGTTGAATTGAACTGTTCGAATTATTGATTTTTCTTGCACTTATCTATAGACGATATGTTTGTTTTCAAGTCATAGGGGAATATTTTAATAACCGTCGTTATAATTCATTGAAGAAAATTTAGTAGGTGCTAAAATAGTAATTTTTTATACAAGACTTAGTTCAAAAAATACCCGTTTAAAAAGAACACAATTTTTTGTGTCCATTTATTGAAAAATCAAAAAACAAAAATTAATTTAGCCGACACCCTCTACGATTTTAAATATGATAGATATTAATTTGGTGCCATCTAGTATCAATACCCCGAACTAACACGGTGTTGTTTTGGGACGGTTAATTCACACTCGGGTATTTTTGTCCTTTTCAGTTAGTTACACTGCACCAAAAAATATACAATTGTATATTTTTTGACTGCACGTATGTCGATAAAACGCTAGTAAATCCAGTGGCGCATCGAGGGGAGAGTTCTGGGGGTTAACCCCCCTAGAATTCTGGTTATGGTCACATTTTTACTTAAAATTAAGTTTTCTTATTATTTAGCCTTAACCCCTTCCCTAAGTCAATTCCTGGGTACTCCACTGATAAATCCGTCAAAAGACCTCGACCGAACACCGGAACAACCCTTGACACACCCTCTCAAATTCAATTAAATAGAGAAATGCTTAAAATTTAACAATTATAGAACCTTGATTTTATTTTTAGACAAAAGAAAGGTTAGTTTTGTTATTAAGTCTTTTATTGTGTTTCAAAAAATCAGGTTTGGTTTGTTCAAAACGGCGTTTGAAACCTTTGAGCCAGTGCTTTATTTTGTCGAAAAAAAAATAAAATTTTGGAAAATCCTTTAGATATTTTTGTTCAAAATTTAAAAATGAGCAAGCGTGTATAATTTTAGCTTATTCTGATGTTTAGTTTTTCCTGGGCACCCTTACAAAAATTTAAAAAAATTTGGACAAAGGCGTTTGTCAGTTTTAGTTTTTTTTTAAAATAAATATTATTAGTATATATAAGTATTATTAGTATAAATATTAAATAGAAACTGTGAGCTTAAGATAAGAACCTGATATATCCGGTATTGTACCTTTCGCCTAAATTGAAACAACGTCAAAATGAAAAAAGTTCCAACGTTGGTGAATCAAAATTTCGAACAAATTAAATCGACCCAACCTTTTATCACCAATTTTTAAGAGGACCGGTCTCGGACTGCAACAAATTTTAAATTTAAAAGTTGAGCTTATAAAAAGGGATAAAACAAACACCAGCACCAGCACCGTTTTGAAAGATAAATCAATTAAAAAGTTGTATGGCGGCTTTTGAGGTTTAAAACTATTGGATAATTAATTCGGGAAAATTGGAAAGTTATGGGTGAGTTTAAATGTTCGGATTGTCCTATTTTCGATGGGATTTAATCATATTTAAAGATATATACCGGGTGTCCCAAGGCGAGTAACCTGTTAGAATACTTTGGAAACTATACAATGGAAACTTTTCAAACTTTCTGTTCTAACATAAGTTTATGCAGTGTTGCCATTTGCAGGAAAACTTGGCAACAACTTTCTTATTTTAAATTGAACACCCTGTATATTTTTGCATTTTTGGATTCTAGAAAATATTTTAGGTACATTTTATGTATAATGTCCTATATCTATGTTCAACTGTTTTTAAAATATTGACAGGTAAAAATTGACATTTTTTAACTTTAACAGCCCGTAACTTCGAAACGGTTAAGGATAGAGCTAAACGGTTTTTACATTCCTATCTTGGTTTTTCACAAGCGATCGTTTTATACTATTTTTAACCCAGGATTAAACTAACCTTGGGATATTTTAACCCTGGGTTTAAATATAAAACGATAGCTTGTGAAAAACCAAGGCAAGAATGTAAAAACAGTTTTGCTCTATCCTTAACCGTTTCGATGTTACAGGCTGGGCAAGGGCAGCCTTGGATGATTCAACAATAGTTTTTATGTTCACAATGATTTTTTTGTGAAAACTTAAATAGTAGTTTTTACAACTAGTGGCTAAAATAGCGCTTTCTTTTACAAGTGATGGTTAAAATAACGAGCCCAGCGAGGTATTTAAAAACGCGAGTAAAAAAAGCACAGTTTAGCCACGAGTTGTTAAAATTATTTTTTTTAAATCAAAAAATCCAAGAAAAACAGGAATATACTTTTAAAAATCTCGAACGAAGAGCACTTCTCGCAACACCCCATCTTTATACTATAAATCAAGGCGGCTTTTTACTCGGTGACGTTCATTGTAGCGACATTTTAATCTTTAAAAAAAGTTTTTTTTTGCATCGGTAACCAAAAAAGCCATGCTTTAGTTATCTGCTGCAAAGAGGAGTTTTCTTTCTTCTTCCTTTAAAAAAAACACACAACTTGGCATAAAGTTTAGGTATTACTCACATATTTATGAATAATATCGCGGTATTTTTTCCACTTGTTGCGTGACAATGAACATTTACAAACTAAAAAAAACGTGTCAAAAACGGTGGGTTATTTTTGTTCCATATACACTGCATATTAAGATAAATTACACGTTCATAGGTTGATTGTTGTGAAGTAAAAAGAAACATATGATTATTTTAACCTATATATTTTATATAAGATGGTAATTATAGGCAGCAAATATAGTTGCATATTTATTATGCATTTTGTAAAGATATCAATAATATTTAACGTCGTATAACAGACTATTATTGTGCTTTTTTAGTACCTATACTCTTACTTATAAGTAAATTTTAGTATAATTGTGTTTTTAACGGGTTTATTTGTAAAATTAATTGTATGTGAATTACCCGTTGACCTTGCAAAAGCTTTCGACATCATGAACCAAAAAATTGGTGCATTTTAAATTTGAAAATCCTAGTTAGGAGTAAGCAACACACTTCAAAACTAAACCCGACTCTAAAAGTGTCAGTGTTGAAAAGTGGAATTTCCTAGGTGTATAGTTGGTCTTCTTGAACACCAAAAGGAACTCTAACCGTTTTCCCACTGGATGACATCATTTATTTTTTTCCTATAGTAAAACATATATATCCATTCTGAAGTCCGCAGGAAAAAATAAAATTCTTTATATTTTGTTTTGTTATATTTCCAATACTCTCTCTTTTTTTAAAGTGTAAAATTAATAATTACAAAAGTGTAACAAAACCTATAGTGAGTTTAATTATTTTGATCTACGACCTAAACGATCAGTGGCTATTATATTTTTAGTTTTGGCCTGTTTGCGTTACCGCACTAGTGCAATAATAAACTTATAACGTAACGCTCATTTTATCACTAATGTTGTAGTAAGCTCATTTTATTAAGAAAACAGCAATTTTTACACTTGATTTATTACAAAAAAATACGTATTTATTGGACATAAACGGTGGGATTTACTAAAAGTGTTTAGTCGATTTTAGAACGGTCCTAAGTTTGTGAAATTTTTGGTTTTAAGCATTTTAAAGCAACCCTCCTTGAGTTTTAGACATAGTTTGATTTATAAGAAGAATTTGCATAAATTTGTTTATTGAATAATCATCTTAACACTTAATCTTTTGTTGGATTTAAGAAGAAAGTTTCAATTTAGAAGAAAAGAAAATTAAAAAATTCAAACTCACGCGGGGTTTAAATAGTAAACACTGTAGAAAAAAATTAAAATTTGGGTTATATGTCATGTTTCCAATTAACACTTGATGTCACACAACGATTTAGATGGGTAATAATAAAATAAGGAGCAGATTAATTTTGTATTTATTTAAAAGATGGTTTTATTTATGAAATGTATTAAAAAACTTAAATGCAAGTTTTTTTTACATTTCTGTCACTGTCGAAATGTCAGTTTCAAAATATTAGCTGCGTTTCTTACCTCGGCTTGTACCTTGGCTTACACCAACCTTTAATGATGAAAGCTACAGCTTTGAAATGAGTGGGCTTTTAGTAGGCAAAGTTTTCTTGACTGAGCTTTTAGATAACCCCAATGTTTTAATTTCAGTTTGTAAATAAATAAATATCGGTGTTTTGGGTTTTTTTGTTTGCTGTATTTTTCGTGCATAATCACCTTCACTTATGTTTTTTTGCCTCGTAGTGTTCTCATAAATATATTTTTATGCTGAAAACGGGTTCAAATGTGTTTTATTGGTTAATGAACAACTTGGGATATTAAATAAGGTAAATTAATGCTTGTAAAAATGGTTACTTAGGGAAATCATAAACGAACTTATTACCAATTGCTACAAAACAATCCTCTCTGGGGGCAACCACCCCCCAGAGCTGGTCTAAAAAATCACCAACTTTATAACCTCAAAGACAGATAATGAAGCTATTATGGGCCAAATTTTTGGCGTATTCACCATTGGCCATTTTGAAACTTGTCAAAAAAAAATAGTTTAAGGGCATTTTCTCCTAAAATATGGTATATTTTTAGAAAAAAAGCAGGTTAGGTAGACTTGTGGGGGGTACTATTTTAGATCTTAGTAAATCTCACTGTAAAAGAATTGCTTTTGAATCTGGGTCGTAAATAAAATTACCCATGTATATCACATGTACGGTAAGACTTATTATTACAGACCTTGTGTCGTTACCACGACTCGGTCTACGAGCTCGTCGTAGCAATATTACCCACTCGTTACTGTAATGAAGCTCATACAGCTCATGCAGCCTGATAATGAAGCTTATTTTGTTTTTTCTTTTACTGGTCTAAAATATTTCTTTATCTAACTCTATCTCTAGAATTAATTTAATTATTCATTTCATGGCATTATAAAAATCCACTTGCCAGAAACAAGGATTGATTTAATTCAAAGAAGCTTTCCTTTCTTACATATAGAATAACACAAAAGAACAAATTCAATTTTAATTACATTGTAACCTTCCAATAAATGCCCCGTAATTTAAATTCGATGGTCCGCTCCAAACTTTAAAGTAAGGGAGTTTAGATGACAATAACATATTCTTGTATCTATATGCAGACTGTTCAGGCTGTGCAGTGGTGGTTTTAAGTTAAACCATCAGACACTTTCCGTCATATAACTGTACGGTACTTACTGTAGCTATTTTCCTAACAAGTGCGGAAAATCTATTTTTCCGCACGCAACTGCCGTTGACGGAACGGCGCGCACACTAGAAATAGTTTTTTGCTACTGACAAATAAATGCATAAACAACTGGTTAGTCACACCATAGCAACCAAGGCATTTCATAGGCAATATGATGAACAGAAACTTCGAATCAGTACAGGTTTTTCGAAATTTGACAAATCGGTGCGGAAAAAATTTACCCCACCGTGCGGAAAAACGAATTTTCCGCACTAAAAATAGTGTGGAAAATGCGATTTTCCGCACACTCGTAGAACTTTTTTTTCACAATCGTGTGAAAAATGACTTTCCCATACTGATTGCCATTCGGGAAGACACATTTCCCGTACTAGTGCGAGAAGAGTTAACAAAGGTAAAAGCCATGTTGATATAACCCCTGTGACGTCGAATAATGGCATTGTTTATCTTTATTTTCTATGAAAATAAAGTTGTGATTGACGTTCACAACTCATTCTAAAATGTCAGATTTGAAATAAATACGTGAAATATGCGAGATTGTAGAAAATAGCGACTATTTGTAACTCATCGCCGTATACGTATCCGCATCTAGCGCGAACCAAGCACATTAATTGGTCAAAAACTTGTACCACGTTCGAAAAGAGCAGATATATGCAAATCTAAGGTGTTCTTGAACGCGATAGGTGTTGAGATGCGTTGGGTATCACGTATCTTTACGACACACGTATCGTATCTCAGCACCTATTGCGTTCAGAAACACCTTAAATTAGCATATATCTGCTCTTTTCGAACGTGGTACAAATTTCTGACCAATCAATATGCTTGGTTCTCGCTAGATGCGGATACGTATACCGCGATGAGTTACAAATAGCTTTATGTCTCTAATGCTTTAGAAATTTTGTCGTATCAAGTATATGCGTGTAGAAAAAATATAGTTCCTAACATTTGCGGAAAGAATTTTCCAACACTCGGGTGCTACGCAATTAATTATTTACTTGTTAAAAATCAATAATATTAATAAAGGTATTATTTTAATAAATATTTTTTTTTAATTTACTTTAAAATATTTTATTCGCTTAATCTTTTGTAACTCATTAGTAAAGTCATAATAACTTAATATATAATAGACACTTGCAACGAGATTTACTAAGATCTAAAATATTACCCCCCACAGGCCTAAAAATTTACACCTGTGGGGGGTACGAAACTAAGATCTTGTAAAATTTCTGATTTTATAAATAAATAATGGTTTTATCATCAGTAAATAAGGTTATAATTTTTCCATTTAATTTTAACTTTGTTATCGAATTGTTGTAATTAAAAACAAAATTGGACCCAAAACTGAACCTTGTGGAACACTTTGAACTAGAATAACCATTAGTTTTCACACATTGTTTTCGATTTTCGATATAATTTTTAAACCAATTGTAAAATGTTTAAGAAAATATTATGATCAACAGTATCAAAGGTTTCCGTAAATATAGAGACAGTAGGCAATATTTTTCATTTGTACCCTTTTTTAAATTGAATAAATTTGGACGAGAAATGCATAATTCCAGGGTTGTAATATTGACCGTACCTACATGTTTTTCTTGTTAATACTGAGAGTATTGATAAACTGCGCAAACTACATTTTTTAAATAATCAGCTTTAGTTTTTAGAGTTTTTGTGACAAAATTCGGCAAAGAATTTGTTGTTCCAGAAAATGAAAATTTCGCGATGGTCTTGCGGACAAAAAAAATAGAGTAATGAGACTTTACGAGATATCACTTGTAGTCAACGGCATTCAGAAAGGGGCAAGAGGACAGCTGCCCCCCTTCTAGAGGTTTAGTTCGGGTTTCTTGGATGTCAAGGGACACATGCGCAAATTTCTGGCGGGCAATAATCCCCGGATTATTTCTCTTTTAAGAAACAGAAAAAAAGTCAAAAGCCTTAGAGACCTTGTAATATTTTCAATTGTATAGTTTAATTTTAATCAATAATTTTTTATAAGCATCATTGAAAACATGTTAAAAATGGCATTTTTAGTATTATCCTCCCAATATTTTCGCCTGCTGCGCATATAAATAATTTTGAAATTTAAAACGTATCAAAAATAGCATTGTTAGCTTAATTTTCTCCAAATTTTCACCTAAATTAATCAAAAAATTGAAAGAACTTGCTGCTTACAAAATTATTTTTTTTATTAAAAACGGCGCGGCGAATTAATTAAGAAATAAAGACTTCCTGCCTAAATTTCCAAAATTTTTGCCTGCGGCGCTATGACACCATTGATATTTATGATTGTAGTTTACAGTTCTTTCATAAAGAAGAGAGAGTAATAAAACGATTAAAATCCATTTTCTCGAGCGTACCATTGGCGTAGGTGTTTTGCCAATATTTAAATTTAAAAAAAAATAGAAAAAAGACAGCAGTTTTACTGTTCTTCTGAATCTGAGTAATTTATTCCTATTTTATTTTTGACTGGTTTTAAAGAAACGTATCTACCTCCATTTCATTTTAATTTTTTTTTGTAGTTATAATAATTGACAACCGTAACATTTTTTTTATGTACTGACTATTTGTTTAACCTTAATTTAATTTTAAGGTGTGCTTATTAATTATAGTTAGAACGCTAATCCGTTTTTGTATATATATTATAATATTATTTTTATTCCTAAAATGTATTTTTATTATTTAATTTATATTTTTTTTGTAATAAAGTAATTTGCTTTATTAAATTTCATAGAACTTTTCACATATTTACTATTTTCTTCACTAATACCTATATACCACGGTACTTAAAATGCAAGTTTCCCCCAATTGCGACGGCTATGAGAATAGTTTATCGCTTGCCTTCTATTGTTGTCGGTTTTGGTTTCTATTGTATTCTCCGGTCGAACAGGGTGAGGTATATAAAAATAAATAATTTTTACCTGAGGTACATTAGAACATTTTTAAAAGAGAAGAAAAAGTGATTGATCACTCAGTACAAAATTTATCCAAATTTGCATTTTTATTACTCTCTCTTCTTTATGAACCGACTTTATTTCAAACAATTTTTTATTAGCAGAATTTTATTCAGTATAATTTTCTTAACGTTTTTACCTGCGGCGCACCTTAATTAATGAAAAATTGTAATGAACTCCCTGTTTACTAAATTTTAATTTGTTTTATTAAAAGCTATTCTTTTTCTTCAGTTCTTACATAAAGTAGGTAAATAATTTACTTTATGGTTCTTATATGCTGCTCCCCCCCCCTTCTGACGCCCTTATTTGTAGTACTGAAAATAGGTTGCGGTTAGGAATGCGCTCTTCTTTAAAGTTGTCTTTACTTCCGGCCCCTTAAAAATACCAAAACTTCGCCGTATGCAGCGCTTACAATAAATTCTTCAAGTTGAAGATAAACTAAAGATAATCACGCACGAATGTGACTTAGTGGAGATGATACCCAAGTCTCCTTTTAATAGTTTAAATTTTATCAAATTAAATTGCACTTGCAAGGGTCACTTTTTTCCCTTTTAGACAACAAATATTTTTTTTTTAATTTTTATTTGATAGACGACGCTAGAACTAGGATTTTCTAATGGTCCTTTTTAATTTTTCGTTTTAGGTGCACAAAACACCATAGTCTCATATGATAACCAGTTAATTTTTTATTTTCGGAGAAACTTCAATCTCTAGGAGTTGATATTCAATGGATTTGTGGGGGGAGGCGGTCTTGAGCCCCTTATTGGTAACCATGTTGTGTTAAAAATAATTAACTTAACCGAAAGCAGCTGGCCTAGCGTTAATATATCCTATAACAACCTCGAAGCCTAAACATCACCTATAATGAGAGGCTAACAACTTTAGTAGCTACTTTAGAGCTAATGAACTTGAGTGTAAAGTAAAGTGAGACAAAGCCACCCAGATTGAAACTCGCCTGGGGGCTTATTCTTGAATCGAGGAATGATCCTTTCCTAACCCGGGTCGCACGAAATTGCTCCGTTCCGTATTCTTGAATGTTTCCCGGTGAGGACCATTCCTACGGAATTGGCTCAGGACCTTACCTATGGTCGATCGCACGGGAATGGCGCTGCTGTCGTGAGAAGCATGCGCAGAAAGATCTGTTTTGATGTTTTTTACCACAAAAATTATTGTTAGTTTATTTTTTTTGACTTTTGATTTGCGATATTTTCATTCTTGTCGTGATCCTTAGACTTTGGTTAAATGTAAGTACCTATTTTTTATTGTAAAAAGAGTTCAATTATTCATTAATTATTGTAAAACTTCGACAGAACATTGAACTATTAATTTTTTAGCTGAAGTAAAATTGAAACCTGCAGATATATTTATGCAGCATGTAGAACAACATTCTAGATTTAAATTACGTCTAGGTTGACGAAGCCATTGGTTCAACAGATGATAGATATGGTTAAGGCATCAATGGTGGAAAAACCTTTCAATTGAAACCAAAGTAAGCAGATTTTAAGTATGAAAAAAAATGATGTTACCGTGATATATTTGTTATTAGGTTTTGGTAACCCTTAATTTTTATGCAAATGGGTCATACCAAGAGGGAATCGGAAAGCATGTGTCACACCAACTCCCAACCCAGTATAAGCAGAGCAATCAATGAAGTGACTAATGCATTTTATAAACCAACCCAAAAATGAAAGGGAGCTGGAAGAATTAAGACTTCGGTAAGATAAGTATATAGCTCGAGAGTAAGATTTTTGATCAAAATTCTTATTTTATACAACTACTCGCTTATAAAATGAGGTGTTACTGGATGTCTTTGGGTGATTTTTCTTCCTCGTATGCAAAGAGTTAGCATGCTCAGTATATAACTGTCTAGTTTAAAAAATAACTGTTTGTCTAATATTTGTTTGTTAGAGTCAGAGGGAGAGAAAAGAAATAGGAGTACCTGAAGTGATTTCAAAACATAACTGATTGATTTTATATTCAAAACTTTATTTAGTATGTTTTCATATTGTACCTACTCAATATATATATATGTATTGAAAAGATTGTCTTCTTTTACCCACATAGCAAGAATATTGGTACCTATATTGAATGAAATATTTTTGGAACATTCAGAATGTTTAAAAGGCCCTGTGAATGTCCAACGGTCCACTTTTTTATTATTCACTGAATATTCAGAATGGATGAAATCTGAACATTACATTTTTTAATACATATAGAGTCTCCATATGCAAAACAGTAATGTTCAGATTACATCCATTCTGAATATTCAGTGAATAATAAAAAGGGGGACCGTTGGACATTCACGGGATGTGTTTTGGACATTCAGAATGTTTTAAGCATATTCACACAACATACCAATATTCTTGCTATGTGGGTACTTTTTGCTTTACTTTACTTTCATAAAGCATGTTCTCTGTTTTGACAAAGAGTATATATATATATATAAACATACTCATTATTCAATAGTAAAGATACCTAAAAAATACTAACTTCGCTTTACTATATAACTATTAATTTTAGGTTTTACCAAAAATATCAATTCCTAGGAATACTTGGGTTCATTGACTGCATGCATGTTGCTATTGCCAGACTGAAGAAGAATGAAGACATACCTATATATATGTTAATCACAAAGAGTCCAGTTAGCATAAGAAAAAAGTTAATTAAAATATGTACTTATTTTTATTCAGAAGCAAGGGCAGATTCTCTTGCTAATTAAATTTTCTTAAGTAGGAACATGTTTTAAGGCACATTTACGCTGGCCAAGCAAGTAGGAAATTGACACTTGTACATGGAGAATTGGGGTCCTAGGGACCCTAGTAGGTGCCCCCATAAAGAATTTTTCATAAAAAAACAAAAATGGCAGAAAACCGTATACTGCATAATTACCCTTTATAATAATGACAATAACAAAGTTTTGATTGTTTTCCACAAACCAAAACTACACAAAACAATTGTTTATCGTCTCCTGATGATGCTAAGGTTGTTAGCGAAACGTGCGTCGAGTGCAAAAAAGTGTAGTTTTGGTTTGTGGAAAACAATCAAAACTTTGTTATAGTGCAATCAAAAGTTCCAAATTCCCAACATAGTTAATAATAACAATAATTTTGAATAAAACAAGAAATAAACAAGAGGAAAGTAACTTTTATTTAAAAATAGAAACGCATTTAACAAAATGCCACCCAAGTTTGATCCTAGAGTGAAAATACAAAAAGAAAAGTAACAAGAAACGAAACTGATAAAAAAATGTAGCAAATTCACTTTTTTATTTGAAAAGGTTTTGAAAAAAAGCAAGGCTAGTAAACAGAAAAATCGCCAAGGCAATGTAAGAAACCATAGAAGTTTTAAATGGTTAATTGAAAGTAGTTCGTTTAAAACATATATTACATTTGGCAACGTTGGATGTGGCAGGTGTTCGTTCAAGAATACGGCAATTAAGGAAAGGTGCTCAGCGGAAACCCATAGGAACGGTCACTTCCTAACTATGACCGTTCCCTTCCGACCATTCCTACAAAATTCAAGAATAAGCCACCTGGGCATCTATGCGGGGCGGTTTTCGTAAACTTTCAATTCGACTGTGAAACCTTCTTACTGTGTTCACTTTAATAAGGCGGCGTAAGGCTACGTACGTTTGCGTCACCCGCGCCGAAAAATTAGTTAATTTTTTTAACGGATCCGTTTTTTGTTCATTATAGTCCTCGCAATTAGAGTTTATTAAAAATTTGCTATTGATACACTATTTGGTTCGACATATTATGGTTAAAAAAAGAAATATAATAAATGTTAAAAAGAAAATACACATAAAAACATAAATAAAACAAAAACTTAACCTCAATCATGCATGAAACGTTAAAACTGACCAATTGTTTTTGTAACCACAAAACGTGCGATGATTGTATTCCCTTATGGTTGGCATATTAATCAGATGGTAGACAATGGATGCGTATCACCCCATAAAAGTTATTTAGGAAATCTTTTGATCACTAATCCCAAGCAGCACATCAACATAATGGTGATACATTGATATACCTAGCAATAGCACGAATTTTCAGCCATAGAGAATGTAATAGCTACACGAGAGTGACCAATCCTGTGTTATACTTGGGGAACATTATTTATAGGCGACACGAGCGCAGCCGGTGGCTACAGGAAGGAACTACTTGTACAGCCAGACGCATAATAAAATACATATATTATTTTGGTTAATTTTTTAGAGACACTTACTTATTTCACAAAAACAAAATTATGATTGTTTTCCATAAACCAAAACTACACTTTTTTGCACTCGACGCGCGTTTCGCTAACAACGTTAGCATCATCAGGAGACGATAAACAAAGTGTAGTTTTGGTTTGTGGAAAACAATCATAATTTTGTTTTAGTGCAACCAAAGGTTCCAAATTCCCAACATACTTACTTATTTAATAATAAAAAGATATGAAGAAACTTAACAGGCGCAGTTTTTCCATACTTTCTAGTGTTAAGAAAGCAATGTATTCTCGAAAGGTTTTAGTTCTATCCAAACCTTAACCAACTTTATACTGTTCCAAGGAGTTCAAAAACTTTCTTTAGCTTAAAAAAGTTTTTTGGACACTTTAAAAGTCTAAAATAGGAGGAGGGGGTTATAACTATTTTGAGGAATATTATCAAATATTAAAGGTAACATTTTATTAGTTATTTTCTTTTATTAATTGGAAAAAAATCCCACTATAAAAGTCTTACTGATTTTATAGATGTTTTAACTTATATCTCTTTTTTGTTGTTGTATTTTAACCTATTCTCTTCTTGCTTAACTCTGTATAAATCACCACAATATTTTCTTCACGGATTTGGTTCGCAAAAATCTGAACCCCAATTTTCGGCACTCTTCAAATAGTCCCATGCTCTCTAGCTTCCATGGTAGCGATCCAGCCTGATTTGAATGGCATTTTAGACTTTGCAATAAGTTGTTAAACCACTATATAGCTAATCCCATTTACCAGATTTCCAACCAAAACTAATTAAAATAACTCCTTTTGAAAATCTAAAAAAAAACCGCTTGCCAGGCTTGACAGACTTTGACAAGCGGTGGCAAAAACCGGCAGGTACTAAATTAAAATTGTGTGAAATATATTTCGACATTGAAAAATGTTCTGTCTTTCTTTCATGATCATATAGAAAGAGATGGACGGGCCAAGGTAGGTGTTGACTTAATACAAGCATTACTTTCACTTTCCGCCGCAATGCGCTACAGGAACGTAGTTCCTACGCGGCTCTATCTTTCTGTTAGTCTCCGTAAGTTATTAGGTTGTCTCTGGTGGTTTATCAAAATCTAAAATCTGGCTATGCAAATCGATCTAGGTGGCTATGAGTGAAGATGACGCCTTGTGGCTTTAATTTTGCACCCCAATAACCGATATTGGTTAGTATTTACCTCTAGGCTAAATGGAACGTGTAACACTGTCTGAAAATCTTACATTAACGAGATAATAGGCAATAATTTACAAGAGGATATTTAAAATATCTATATATCATTCATTATCAACCTTCCCTGAGGAAAAGTTTTTTGTATACCTTCATTAAAAACATGATTTTAATAACTATTTGCAGATGACTAAAGCATGACTTTTTTGGTTACCGATGCAAAAAAAACTTTTTTTCTGATCACGGATGCAAAAAATATATTTCTGTTCGTGTTTTACCCAAAATTAAAGAGAAATAGGGAAAAATAATAATATTGAAATAATTTGTTATTTCATTTACCAGCCGCCTTGATTTATAGTGTAAAGATGGTGTGTTGCGAGAAGTACTCTTCGTTCGAGATTTTTAAAAGTATTTTCCTGTTCCTCTTGGATTTTTTGATAAATGTATTAAAAAAAATGTTAAAAGTGTTAACAACTCGCGGATAAACTGCGCTTTTTTTTACTCGCGTTTTTAAATACCTCGCTGCGCTCGTTATTTAAACCATTGCTTGTAAAAAACGCACTATTTTGGCCACTACTTTTGAAAACAATTCTCTTTAATTTTGGGTAAAAACCGGACAGAAATCTTTTTTTTTTGCATCCGTGATAAAAAAAAAGTTTTTTTGCATCGGTAGCCAAAAAAGTCATGCTTTAGTTATCTGCAGACAGTTACTAAAATCATGTTTTTGATGAGGGTATACAAAAATACATCCTTTAGAATTATTGTCTGTTTGTTTGCATCAAGCAAAAACTGCTGAACGGATTTTGATGGGACCTACTACTAGATTTCTTGGAGTCCTGAGCAGGACATGAATTTTTATTTGACCAAAATCAGATTAAGGAAACAAAAGTTATATTATAACCATTTAACGAGCAGAAATACCCAATTTCGAACATAAAACATTATTCGGCATATACCAGATAGCAAATGTTTT
Organism: Oxystoma pomonae; assembly: GCA_963921995.1. Lineage (NCBI taxonomy): Eukaryota > Metazoa > Arthropoda > Insecta > Coleoptera > Brentidae > Oxystoma > Oxystoma pomonae. The sequence continues at coordinate 83,199,935 of OY998169.1, read as the reverse complement.
TACTCGCTGGCGGTTTTTGCTTTATTTTCGAATAAAATATTAAAAAGTTAATGTTGAACCGTCTGAAAATTCTCCTTTTTTCATGGGTCACCCAGTAATTGACTCTTTCTGGAGAGTAAATTGAAACTCAGCCTTCAAGGCCAAATTGGCAAGAAAAATCGGGTCATAAACAACGTACGTAAATTCATATTAAAATGCATGGAAAATCGATCTATTCCAGTAATCTCGAAAACATTTCTGTTTATCCACTTCCTAGGTCTCGGGTTGCGTAGTTAAGATGGTCAGGAAGATAATTTTTTATTTAAGTATTTTACTTGGGTTTAGTCAGAGTATAAACCAAAATTCTAATAGAAACAGTGTATAGGTACCATTTTAAGGTTTTGAGCTTAGAACATTGAACTACTAGAAAGAGCTTTTTTTCAGACCTACGGCAGGGTGTTTGAGTTCAACATCTTCATTCCATTGTTGTCATGTTAACTTAATACGTTTTCCCCTGTTTTCAATATTTTTTAAAATACCTTCAATAATTTTTAGTTCCGTTTAATTAAATGGTCTAAATATAGTAATAAAAATGTATGTTTCTATAAAAAAAAACTAAAAATGTATTCAAGTAGGATATACAACTATAAAAATAAGAAGATACTATGGAAATCCCTATTTAGACTGAAATTAATGACAAGCCGGCAACACAGATTTTCTACCTTTGTTTATCAAGAATGGCCAAATATGACGAATTCTAACCTAATATTTAGTTAATATTTTAATTTAAGGTACCTGTGAGACGAAATACTGCGTTCCCCCGGCTTCTGTTTTAACTTGCATACAATAATATCTTCGAAACTATTTTTCGCCACAAACTTTTTACAAAAATATTAAAAAAAACACTATTGACAAGTGCTGAAACTTTCACTTTTCAAACAATAATGACATGCCACGTTGACTACAAAAGAAGATGTTTAAGGAAAACACATGTTAAATTTTCAAAAAACGTCGAAAGTTTTAAATAGGTTGTGAGTATATATTGAGTATATATTAGTTTTTTTAACATATATCTTAAACCTCATTAATTAATTAATAAATAAGCGTCAAAACTTAATCCAAATTTAGTAAGTTTTTTGTTGTATAATTCTGTTATTAAAATTGGATTTCTTTCTCCCCTTTCCTCACTGTAGATGTTGCACTCAAACAACCAGTGTAACCAGACAGACCAGACTCAGTAGTTCAATGTTCTAAGGTTTTGAGGCCAAGTCTCATCCTACTTTGCGTCCAAAAGACGACCGGGAAAACACCTGCTAAAGTCTTTGCAGGTAGGCCAACTTTTAAAACCAAATAATACCGCAGGTCTGTAGCAAAAATTATTATTTTTTGAAAAGAAAATTATGCACAACCGGGCGTAAAAGTCAACTTTAACGTTTACATTTCCAAGCGTGAAGTAGTACTTTTATGCCCGCGGGCCTTAAGTTAAAAAAAAACATTTTTTACTATTTTGTTAATAGATTAATGTAAAGTAAAGTAACCTTTATTTTCTATAAAACTTTTATATACAGCATGAGATTCCTCATCACATAGATCAATAAAACAAAAAAATCCAGTAGAAAAAGAAGAATATAGACAGATATACAGCGTGGATTCTTTAAACGGAACGGTGCTTCCAGCGGGTTAGAATTTGGTTGAATAAAAAAAATCCAAAAGCACGTCCACTGAGTTTTTTAATTTCCTTTAATCGTGCTATCTTTTATTTTTTTTGTCATTTTGTTTACTAGCCTAAAAACCATAGACCCTGAATCTAGCCTGTGTGCCAAAAAAGGACAGAATGATTTTCAGAACGTTGCTCGGCAACACTGCGGTAAAACATGTATATGTTTGTAGACGTATGTCCTAGATATATCCATTTGTTTTACATACTCTATCAGTAGCGGCGAAAAATTAATAAATATATATAAAAAATGGGTTAATTTCACAAAAGCAGTAATTTGTAGTTTTCACAATTAGCGGTTAAAAGAGCATTTTTTACGAGAGTTGATTTAAATTAACAAGCGCAGTGAGTTTTTTTGCATCGGTAACCATGCTTTTGTAATTTACTGCCACTTACAAAAATCGTCTTTTGGACGAAGTTATAGAAACCCACCCCTTTTCTTGTCACCCTTTCAGAAACCCGCCACCAATTTAATTGTGTTATGTTGTTAAATATTTTTCTAAGTGCTAATGGTGAGTAAAAGCGATTAAGGTACGTGATAATTTTAATAATTATTGTAAAATTTGCTGGTGCAATACCAACAAAAAAAATTAAAATTAGAAGATAACTTTAATACAAGGTTGAGGGCAACAGTTGTTTAATATAGTCTTTTTTATCAACTGAAGTAAAAAGGCAAAGCCTGATGTTTAAATTAAACCCCTGATGAAATCTACTAAATCACTAGCATAATTATAAGTTTTAATATGTCATATAAAATATGTTAAGATAAAAGTAAAAATATAATAAAATACCTACTTTTTTTTTAAAACTAATATTCAATTAAAGCTTTGAGAATTAAAATATTTGACTATACTTAACAATTTCGTTTTACCCATTGTTATTTTACATAGGTGAGGTACACAGAACTTGAAACCCTTAGGTCTGTGGTCAGGTACCTGCTTTTCTAAATATAGGACCAAAATACCAGAATAAACAGATAATAAAACATAATAATATTTTGATGGTATACAGACCGCTTCAAGCTACTGCGAACATAGGGCGGAAGAAGTCTAATTTGCCAGTGTACGTGCATGCAGAGACACCGCACGCCTATCAGTGAAGCAACCAACACTCAGGCTTCCGATCGCCATTCGCTGCCATTCGCCGCCTTTCGCCTTGTATTTAGTACGCCTTTAACCACGGTGCTGTGTGGAGCGTAGTCAATGAAACCGGAATTTGGTCAATAAATACGCAAATTTTTATAACGTAATTTTCTTATTTTTTGTCACTGATAAATAAGAGCGTTTTATTGTCAACTGCTCAGATTTGTCAGTGACGACGTGTTACAATGAAAATAATAAGGAGAAACAAAATAAAAGCAAGTTCTCAAAATAGAATAATACATTCTAAAAACCAAAAAGATTCTCCCAGTCAAAAAAAAATTAAAGCAAATGTTCGAAAAGTCCTCCTTGCTCGGCTAGACAATATCCGAGCCTACTATAAAAACCCCTTCTAACGTTTCCAAGCATGTTAGGGGTGATAATTTGAAAAGCTTCTTCAAAAACAGATAGAAGTCATTAGGAGCAAGATCGGGAGATCGAGCTGGCCATAAAATAGTTCCCCGTGTACTTATAACCCGATTAGGAAATACATTATCAAGATATTCCCTAACAAGGCCAACATTGTGAGCGGAACAACCATCTTGTTGAAACCATGTTTCACCAAATCTTACACATAACAACTGCCTAGCAGTTGGAATAATGTGCTGCTGCAGTAGATCCAAGTATCTAGGACCATTCAAATTGCAATTGCCGTTAATAAAAAATGGCCCAATTACGTGTTCCCCTACAATACCCCCCCCCAAACATTTAGTTTTTGGGGATACTGTGTTCTTACGTCAAAATACAAATGCAAATTTTCCCTCGACCAATATCGAACGTGTGTTGGGTTATGACGATTTGACCATCTGCACTTTTTCGGCAACTTCGTAGACATCCATTTTTAGTTTTAAAAATGTATTATTTCAATTAAGAACTTACCCATCTGTTTCTCGAGCAAGGCAGAAATAAAACAAAATAATAAAAACAAAATGAATTTCCAAAAGATAACACGAATCCACCTCGGTCGTACGGCACGGAGAGTAAATTGGACTTGATTCCCCCTATGTTCGTAGTAGCTTGAAGCGGTCTATATATTATTTGCCTTTCTTAAGAAATTATAGTCTTGATTATTAGCGTAGCGAAAAACTTTAATATTGAAACAGCTTTTAAATCTAGTAATACAATTCGAAGCCTTCTTAGTAAAACAAAACCGGAGAACAAACAAAATAAGGAATGCATTTACCAAGTTCCTTGTGAGTGTGGTGAATTATACATAGGCAAAACTAAAAGACCACTATCTATTAGGCTTAACGAACATCAGACGAATAGCCAAAAAGGTGAAACAACGAAATCAGGAATCGCCGAACATGCATGGTCAAAACAACACCGAATGAAGTGGGCAGAAGCAAAGGTTTTGCACAAGGAGTCACACTGGAAGAAACGAAAATTCCTTGAAGCTGCCTTTATTGGGCAGAATCAGGGTATTTTCAGTAAACCAAGTGTTGAAATCCCAAATATTTGAAAGCTCCTCCTTGGGCGGAGCCAACTTCTTAAACTTCAAGGTTGAGTGATTTCTCACAGTATATAAGTACGTATCTTTAGGAATTGATTGTAGTTTGCACCTGAAGACGATCAGAGATTGTACTGATCGAAACGTCGTGTATAAATAAAATATAGACAATGAAAGTCCGAAACACAGAGTTAATTTCAAACACATCATTGTCTCAAACTTTCAAACGATTCCATGCAAGTTTAAATGCCTCTATCTTGGAAACCATAAGAGATAGAGTATTAATGTGTGTATACCTCGTAAACAAAATGACATAGAAAGAATCCAAGCTAGCACAATTAAAGAAAATTAAAAAGAAAACGTGTACATGGTGTCACATTTCGATGCGATTCAATGGGAAACTTCGTTATTATTGAAGATAGAGACATGCGGTTTTCGCATTATTTTTACTTTTTCGAGCTTTCAAAATGCTACTAATAAATTTATTTGGTCCCTTGTAGCTTTTGAGCTACAGGGGAAAGTTGTAAACACAATGATCTTTAGGAAATTTTAATCCGACGTTTCGTCTCGTAGATACAATCATCAGGATCGAAATGTTAAACGCGGACCAAAATGATTTACTTCATATGTTATTTTCTTTTTAAGTTTATTTGATAATAAAACATAATTTTTTTATTTTGAAGTTTTGATATTGAAAAAAATCATCATAACTTTCCTAAAAACGACATTTAATTATGATTATTTTACGGAATTAATTTTTCAAAAAAAAAAGGAAAAACATTTTTCAGATAAGCCCCTCAAAACCGTATGATTAAAATGTTAAAAAATGACAAGGTCGGTGGACTTAACGCCATAGTTTCTCCCCAGATATTTAAGACAAAAAAATACAACTGGCAAGCTCTTTTTCCATAACTTTGCCAGGGTTCTCAGAGATAACGAAACAATAGAATTAGTTGAAATTTTCGATAAAAAAAGCTCTTGTGATAACATCGTTCTCAAAACCCGATTTAAAAAAAAATGGAGAATTATCCATAATTTCCTTTGGAATACATTATTACTTTTTATATTTTCCTCCCTGAGCGAAAAAAAAACTATCAATGATCGATAAATCTTACTTTCTAAGCGTTTCGATTTCATTGAATTTGAGAGAGAAATGCGTAGTTGTCAAGTTCATTTGGCGGATTTAGTGGTTTTCATGGTAATTACCGATATGCGTGCAGTGTTGTTAAAAAATATTTCCATAGATCGTACCTATGACCTTAACAACAGAATTTTAAAAAATTGGTGCGAGAAAGTACGGATAGTCCACCATAGAATCAATTATTTTATTTTGAAAGAAAATGAAAATATCTCGAAAACTGTAGCTTTGAAAGATTTGAACCTTACAACAAAATTTTTGGGTAATATTTATGAAAACCAAAATCTGAAAACCGCATATCAATAGCTGCTTTACTTCTAAAGTTATGATTTTTTTAATATATTCTAACGTTTTTTCAAGCAACTCGGACGCTCCATATTCATGGAAACTGAAATCTGAAAACCGTTACTTGCTTTTGTTCCAAGGTTACTATTTTTTTAAAATATTTTATCTCCCTTTTCCCCCCTTCAACCCCCCACTACCCTACCCAAAAGTTAATCAGCAGATAGAGGATTTTTGTACCAAATTTCGTTAAAATCGATTAAGGCGTTCTTGAGTTATCGTGTATACAGACAGACAACAGACCGACAGACAACTTTTTTCGTCGATTACGATGTTTTGGAATCTGAGTAACTCATTTGTGACAAAATTAATATTGGTATGGTGCATGGTGAACTAAAACCATCGATTTTTATAATACTACTGTCTTTATCTCACTTATGATAGGTTAAGAGTATTTATAAAATATTTTTATTCGGTCGTAAAGCATGAACAGAACAGAACGGCGTTTCCATTCTCATCATCAGGGTCAATATTTTTTTGCTTCTATATAGCTTATTCCAAATTCTTCCGACCAATTTCAAGATGGCCGCTGGGCTGACGTTCGCCAGAAACTACATTCGCCAGAAACTACAATAAACTGTAATTTTCACTATCAATAAAGTAATACGAATAAATTTACGCCTCTGCTTTTTCACATCCCTTTCATATGACCTAATTGGCACCGAAAGAACCTCTAAATCATAGCGGCCGACTACATAAATAAATGCACAAAGGAATAAATAAATAAAATGAAAGTTTGAGAAAACAAAAAACGAAGACTGCACAAACTGGCGGCAAAGCTACCCCAAAAGGGCTTTGGAGGCCAACTGGCATTGGTCCAGTTAAGTTTTTGTGTTTACAGACCGATAAAAAGTGTCTTGGATACGAAATATTAAAAAAAAACTAAATTATATTTAAAAAAAAAAAATAATAATAATAATAATGTTAACCAAAATTCTTTCTTCTGGTGTCCCTTAAAAGCTTAGTTTCTCCAAAGTTGGGTTGGGAAGGGAGGTGATCTCTTTCATCATCCCCTTTTGCCTTGTATCCTACCCTGAAATATGTGCATACATTGGTGCTTCCCGATAGTGTATAGACATTTGGTTAAATATCCTTTTTCCTGTACAGGGTGTTTCAAATTGGACACTTTTGGGGGGTTTAAGGTACTTAAGAGATATAAAAAAACTGACCCCCACTTGCAAGGCTCAAATTTCAAGGGAATTTAAATGGTGAAAACCGCATCTGGATATGTCAAGCCGTTTTCGAGCTACGAGGGGTTTTTCAAAAGTTTGCATTTTGGAAAAGGCCTTATAACTTTGTTATTTATGAAAATTTTGGTTTTGTGCAAGCTTTTTAATAGATTTTTTTCTAAGAAGTTTTTTGGTGGTAATAGTTTTTCTCTGTCTTTTTTTTAAAAGATATATCATAAAGTTTGTATTTTTCTTATGAAATGACCCTTGTTTTTTTTTACTTTCGAAAATGAGCATAAAATTCTCTTAAAAATGATGTATCACACATGAAATTCGGTTTAGTAGTTTTAGAGATATTTTACTTTTTCTTTAATAATAGTAGGCTATGCCTATTTTTTGGTTGGTACTAACACAGGCTTTTTTAACATCATAGTGGGCAATGATCTTTAAAATGAACAATCCCATTGGTGATGTTAATTTTCAAAGCCTCCTTAATATAGCAGACATTTGGAATCTTGGAGGAATAACAATCAGTTTGTTACTGCTCCAAGTTTGGAATTATTTCAGAAACTTACAGTAGGCCCTGATTTTCTTCCGTTTTTAAGGAGGTGAGTAATTAATCAAGCCACCTATGGTTTGACAGACATTACAGTTTGTCTAATTTTGAGATCCCTTTAGCTTTGTAAAATGTATCAAAATAAGGTAAAATTCGACATGCTGAAATTCTTCCTTGATTCAAACGAAATACCTCAAGATGCAGGAAATCTGTATATCCAAAGATATCCATAGCGACGGCAGCCAGATATGGATATATTTCCAAGACTTAAAAGAAACCTGCTAACCTATGGTGCATTTACGAAACCCAGAGAAAAAGTGTATAATGTTAGGCCTGACAGAGAGTTGGAGGAAGTTGGTGTGCTTGGTGAGATTCATCAAAATAATAGTATTTCACTAAGACACTTAGAATTAGAAACCGGTTTCGACAGTTCGCCGAATTCTGAAAAAAAATCATTTTAAACCTTTCCGAACCAGGAAGGTTAATCGACTATTACAAAAAGATTTCGATCCTAGAATGCAATACTGCCAATGGTTCTTAGAAAGAACTCGGGCAAATGCCGACTTTCCACTAAATGTGATGTATACGTACTAACCTCGCGTTTCAAGCAAGGGATTCTTTAATCGTTTTATTAGCTATACTTGGACCCAGGAGAATCCACACGTAACCGTAGAAATGGTTAACCAAGGGCGCTTTGAATTCAACGTATGGGCTGGAGTCTTCAGAGGAGCAGTAGTAGAGCCATACATTTTTGATGACAATTTGAATCATCAAAGATATATCCACGAGATTTTGGAAAACTCTGTGGAACACTTTTTTGAAAATTTGCCCCTGGCAAATTATGCAGAACCGTTTAACTACCAGCAAGATGGGGCCGGTAACCAATTACCTAAACGAACTGTTCCAAGAACACTGGATTCTCATTAATTGGCCAGCAAGGTCGCCCGACCTTAATCTCTGTGATTATTATTTATGGGGAACCATAACAGATAGAACATTTAGGCATCGCCAGGAAGACAGACAGGAGCTGGAGATTCATTTATTGGACGCGTTTGATTCAATAAGAGATATTGAATTAATTAATGCGGCAAAAAATGCTTCCAAGAGAAGCCATTTATGCATGAGACAAAATGGTCGTCATTTTGAACACCTGTTATAGTTACTTTCTTATTAGTTTATTTATCGTTTAAATTGTGTCTTAATGATTTTCTTACCCAGTGTCGTATTTAAAAACTATCTTAGTAGAATAACTTACTTAGAAATATAGTATCAAAAAATTCATGATTTTTTATATATTTTCATATTATGAGAAAAAAGTTGTTGACTACCTCCTATTTTAAAACTGAAATTACAATGATTTTAAAAAAAGTATATGCCCAATGCAACTAAAAAGTATATATATCTCTAAAAGTACCAAACCGAATTTCATGTGTGGTACATCATTTTTAATAAGGGTCATTCCATAAGAAAAAATACAAACTTTATGATATATCTTAAAAAGTAAAAAAGCTAAAAAAATGTTACTACCAAAAAACTCCTTATTATAAAAAATCTATTAAAAAGCTTTTTGCACAAAACCAAAGTTTTCATAAATAACAAAGTTATAAGGCCTTTTCCAAAATGCAAACTTTTGAAAAACCCCCCGTAGCTCGAAAACGGCTTGACATATCCAGATGCGGTTTTCACCATTTAAATTCCCTTGAAATTTGAGCCTTGCAAGTGGGGGTCAGTGTTTTTCTATCTCGCCTGGAAGTACCTTAAACCCCCCAAAAGAGTCCCATTTGAAACACCCTGTATATGTGGCATTTTTTATGCAGCCTTAATTACTTATTTAAGTAATTTAAAAAATTGCTTAGAAAACAATCCACCAAGTGCGGTCGTTTTTTTGAACTCTTATTTATCGCTTGACCGATCGCAAAATCTCGCAAAAAACTGATTAAAATCACCCTGAGTTTAAAGCCATAAAAGGATTTATAATAATATAGTAAAGTAAAAAATAATATAATGCTGAAAAAACAACCCTTAAGATTGAATTTTCCCCAAAAATCAAGCATAAAATGGTTATCTGAGACTATGCATGTTACTCTGTACGCCACTGCTTAACTGCGAGCTTTTTTGCTTCCTCTATATTTCCTTTAAAAAGACAGCCCGACGCCGAACACCTTTCCTTTCCTATTATGCTGCAGTATGGAGACGCGTCGCTAAGGGGCGCCATCTACAAGAGAAATGCACGGCCTGCTGCTATGATGTTGTGGCAGGCCAGGAGAAGCAACGTGCGTGCTGTGGAATGGAGGGGGCGCGTGCGCGGAAAATGACCACGGGACGGATTTAGGGGCGGATTTGGGAGTCTTGTGGGTGGTTGGCTGTTCGCGGTATAAAAACAGGATTTTTTTAAATGCTTTTAAATGATTTAAGCTTTTAAATGACAGGGTGGGTACAACCGAGCAAAACCAAACAGAAAGATGCGGAGGATTTGCACTATTTTATTAAAAACAAAAAGTTGGGTTCTTCAGTATTCCCAATAGTTAATCATAGAAATATACCTGTAAATTTTAACTTGTTTTTGTTGATATCCAGCCTGTGTGAGACTGGAAATTGGTCAATTTATTTTAATATTTTTGTCTATTCTTTCGGAGCATTAACGATAAGGACTGCACAGCACAAGTGGTTTAAAATACAGAAATTTTTGATAATGGTTTTTACAATTGTTCATAGAATTTGTAGCCAATATGATATGGGGGACTATTAAAATCGTGAAATTTTGACTTTTCTAAGGTGTCAAAACACCAAAAAAAGTTGTCTGTCGGTCTGTTGTCTGTCTGTATAAACGATAACTCAAGAACGCCTTAATCGATTTTAACGAAATTTGTTACAAAAATCCTCTATCGGCTGACCATGAACTAATTAACTTTTGGGTAGGGTGGTGGGGGGTTGAATGGTGAAAAAGAGGAATAAAATATTTTTTAAAAATTGTAACTTTGGAACAAAAGCAAATAGCGATTTACGGTTTTCAGATTTAAGTTTCCATGAATACGGACTACACATTTTGTTATAAAGTTCAAATTCGTGGGAGCTTTAGTTTCCGAGTTATTTGAAAAAACGTTAAAATATATATAAAAAAAATCATAACTTTAGAAGTAAAGCAGCTATTGATATGCGGTTTTCAGATTTTGGTTTTCGTAAATATTACTCAAAAATTTTGTTATAGGGTTCAAATCTTTCAAAGCTACAATTTTCGAGAAATTTTCATTTCCTTCCAACATAAAATAATGGAATACTTATTTTTTTTAATTATAACACGCAGTGTTATCAGTTTTTAAATAGCCAGAAATCCTTTTAAAAAAATTAAATCGAATCAAAAGAAGTGTCAACATTAAAACCAGAAAATATAATAATTCTCTAATATCTATAATAGCGAAGCAAAATCAAGGACACAACAACCTTTTATACAAAAAATAAAGAATATACAAAAATAAAAATATAGATATACCAAAAACACATGAACTTCATCTGTCTTTGTACCCTGTTTCGGTGAGGGCAGGTGTCAAATTTATTGTAAAATTGACTTTTAAATTTGGAGCGAAATTATCCAAGTTCCTAACAATAACAACAGGTGTGTGGCACCTCATCTTACCGACCTATTATCCATATATATATAATATATTTTTATTAAATAGGCCTATTGTTTAATAGGCCTAATACGGCCCTGAACTGACATCTCCTGCATTCCATACTCCGAAGAGGACCTCCAGTCGCGCTTTCCGCCTCCTGCAACACCGTGCCTGGATTTCAGCACGGCAGGACTACTCCTGCACTTTTTTATCACCTTTTTCCTCTGTTTTTTCCTGTTTTTAATCCTCTTGTATGTTTATTTTGTCAGAAGTTACAGCTAGAAATCTATTTCGTACAAGTTTTCATTCATCAAACGCTATTTTCTGGATTTTTTTGCAGGTTGCTTAGTTGCTGTGTTTTTTTTATTAAATTTAGTTTGCGTTGCCCGCATATGTCTATAAAATTTTAAAGAAAAATAATACCAAACTGTGTTTTTAAGGGAACATTTTTATAAAATCACAGGGGGGTTCTAACCTAAAAATTATGCGGCATTTTCTGAGCAGTGCGATTCTGATTTTTCTTGCTTACATACTGTTTAACAATGATAAAAATAAATAATTAAATTACGGTCCTTTTACATACAAAAACAGGGTAGATACAAAACAAAATTATTATAATTAAATATCTAGTGTAGAAATAAGGTTTTTATATTCTACGTAAATGTTAACAATAATTAAGCAAACACAAAACTATGCAACATTTTAAACACTATGGAAGTTAGTGGTGTTGTACAGGATGTTTTGATAAAATTCTTATAATGTGCAAGTTAAGGACTAATAAAAACTGTCAAAATGTTTGCTATGACAGAGTATTTTGGAGAAGTGGCTTTTGCAAGGTAATTTTTTTTGGTTATTTAAATAAATTATTGATATATTTTAAACTCCTATAAATAAGTTTATGATAAGAACACAATTTATCAAATACCTTTTGATTTTAACACCCCGGGCGCCCCAACAATCAACCTCTGCGTTTCTTTACGTTAGTAAGAGAGAGACGGAGGCGACCCTGGGGTGCTCAGGGTGCCAACTCAAACTCATTATGTTACCCTCCAGATATTAGGGATTTATCGGTATATAATACTTTAAAAAAGTGCAATGTTCACTATTTTTATTTTCACAGTTCCGCACGCAAAGTGCAAAAATTAGTACATAAACCACGTGACGAAAGTGAATTTTTATACCTCGGCGAATTGCAACTTTTCATCTTGAGATAAAAACTACCATTTTAGTCCCTAGGTGTATAACGTTCTAATGTTTTACTTTTTTTCAAGTCGGTCACCAAATTCACAAAAACTTATTTATTTGTGCATTATGTAAATACCATTACCTATTCTATGTTGGGAATTTGGAACCTTTGGTTGCACTAAAACAAAGCTATGATTGTTTTCCACAAACCAAAACTACACTTTTTTGCACTCGACGCGCGTTTCGCTAACAACGTTAGCATCATCAGGAGATGATAAATTATAAACTAAATTAACCTACGCTCTATCTTATATACAATCTTTAAGTGGGCGGAGATAAGACTAATAATTTATGATTGATCATGATTTATAATCCTATCTCCCCTCAACTAAAGAATAAAGTGTACTAAACGTCCTCTATCTTTATTTAAACTATTTCTGGATTTAATGATTTCCATACTAAGCATTAAAAAGTATTTTGTTTGGTACACTTTTTAGAAGTTTTAGGTTATCTAATGTGAATGCTCGGCCACACTTGACTTTTCTGTTCTTCCGTATTTTAAGTGTGCTAAGTGTTCTTTAAAACGTGTTTGAATAGAGCGTTTCGTTTGGCCAACATATTTTTTATCACAATCCATGCAACTAATTTCGTAAGTTCCACTTTTTTCTAGAACTGTAGTTTTATCCTTGGGATTTCCTAGTAAACTTCTTATTGTATTACCGGATTGATATACTAATTTAAGACCAGTGTTATTAAATACTTTTTGTAATCCTTTCGTATAATTAGAATTATAAGGAATTGATATAAATTTTGAGTGGCAGGTATCTTTTTGTCTGAAAAAAGTGGAAAATCTTTTGAAAAGAATGTCTATTTATCAGCTTATTTATTAAATCTTCGTCGTAACCGTTTTCGCCAGCTATATTCCTAATCCTATTCTTTTCTGCTTCAAATCTTTCTTTGTTTAAGGGAAAATTTACTAATCTAATCAAATTTGAATCATATATAAGTAAAGAATTTGAGTATATTCCCAGAGTATGGTTCAGGTATGTAGACGATGTGTTTGCAGTATTTAACAGTAAGGTAACTAGTGTTGAAAATTTTATGGAAAAAATAAATAACAAATTTACCACAATTAAATTTACTTATGAAACAAATAACAACGGTACACTGCCATTTCTAGACAATTTAGTTATAAGAAATAAAAATAAATTGGACTTTATCTCTACAGAAAAGGAACGGCCACCAACAGGTATATTCCAAATGACTCTTTTCATTGCTTACAACATAAGCTTGCAAGTTTGCACTTTTTAACATATAGATAAGTAAATTTCCCCTTAAACAAAGAAAGATTTGAAGCAGAAAAGAATAGGATTAGGAATATAGCTGGCGAAAACGGTTACGACAAAGGCTTAATAAATAAGCTGATAAATAAACATTCTTTTCAAAAGACCTTTCGGAATTCCACTTTTTTCAGACAAAAAAAAGTATTTAATAACACTGGTCTTAAATTAGTATATCAATCCGGTAACACAATAAGAAGTTTACTAGGAAATCCCAAGGATAAAACTATAGTTCTAGAAAAAAGTGGAATTTACGAAATTAGTTGCATGGATTGTGACAAAAAATATGTTGGCCAAACGAGACGCTCTATTCAAACACGTTTTAAAGAACACTTAGCACACTTAAAATACGGAAGAACAGAAAAGTCAAGTGTGGCCGAGCATGCTTTTGAAAACAATCATAGATTCACATTAGATAACCTAAAAATTCTAAAAAGTGTACCAAACAAAAGACTTTTGAATGCATATGAAAGTATGGAAATCATTAAATCCAGAAATAGTTTAAATAAAGATAGAGGACCCACACCGTTTAGTACACTTTATTCTTTAGTTGAGGTGAGATAGGATTATAAATCGTGATCAATCACAAATTATTAGTTTTATCTCCGCCCACTTAAAGATTGTATATAAGATAGAGCGCAGGTTAATTTAGTTTATTGTTTATCGTCTCCTGATGATGCTAACGTTGTTAGCGAAACGCGCGTCGAGTGCAAAAAAGTGTAGATTTGGTTTGTGGAAAACAATCATACCTTCGTTACCTTTACCTATTATTTTAGTGGACGACTTAAAGAAGAAAAATATATATAAATTATATATAGATAAAGCCGGATTTACAGCAGGAAATTTTGAAAATTTAACCAAGAAAATTATCCTCTTCCAGAACGGTGAAATGTATAATTTGCCGGAATATAGCTTCTCCCACGCGCACGTAAACTGTTGGCAGGGTCGAAATTTAAATTCTAACGGTCGTGTAAAAGATTTACATAAAATTTGCGTACAAAACTCGTTATTCGTAATGATAAAGGCTCTTAATAGGGATATTTTGGAACGCTTATTTGACACTTCGTAGTGGTTGTGGTAATTAATGCGTCTGCGCAATAACTACCACATCCATTTCGTTATGGTTGTGACAGTTTTTAATGTGTCAAAAGTTCGAGTCCACCCTAATATTTCCAAAACCAAAAGAGGCAGAGAACTAAAATTTCACAGAATTAAATGGTTTACAAACAAGTATCTTTTTGGATGCTAATCATCGCACTCGTCATAAGAAAAATGTAAATAGAGTTTTCCTTCAGTTTCCAAAAACACCTAATATGTTACTTTTTTTCTAACGGTTTTCACCATAAGACCAATGAGTTAAACAAGCAAACAGATATTAAGTTCTTTGTCTAAATAATTGATTGCTCTTATTTAAAGGTTTTTGTCATTTTATTTAAAAATCGTTAGAGAAAAAGGTAACATATCTGGTATTTTTGGAATGCCCCCTTAATAAATGGCGGCACAATTATTATCGAAAAAGATACTTTTTTGTAAACTATGGTTCTGGAGTTATTAGGGTGGACTCGGACTCTTCGGACACCTTGTATATTTTTGAGATAGACATACCCCTAACTTTAATTAAATATAAAAATCTTTGATGTAGCTATTTTTTGGGGGGATATTTTTGGCCGCAACAATAATTTTTTTTTGAGGCGATCTCCTGTTTTTGATACCAAATTTTAAATCCTTATAAAATTCGCTTTTTAAGTATACCTCTTATAATAGAGTTCGCATATCTAGTTCACGAGAAATTTGCAATCAAAATCTTAAAATTTCAATTTTTGAAAGCGATTATCGCACAAAATTAAGAGGATAACTTATGATGTTAAATAGGGTTTTTTTGAGAGAGTCTACAAATAGTAACATATTTTAAATTAAGCATTTGTATCAACGCTTTTTAATAAATGACGTCAAAATGACCAAAAATGGATAAATGGCATATGTAAATGTGTAATCGCCCAAAGGCTACCACTTCTGAATTATCTTTAAAAAATCCTTTAAAATAAAATCCGAAACATCCTAGGAATCCTCATTTAGTTTGTTAAATAATAGGTTTTAAAAATTGAGATTTAAGAATTTGATTGCAGGTATCTCGAAAACTAGATATTCAAACCCTATGATATGGGGTATCTTTAAGAAGAAAATTTTATAAGTATTTCAAATTTTGTATTAAAAACAGGAGATCGCACAAAAAAAATTAGGAATGGCCCCTCAAAACATGATCACGTATATTTTAATTTTTAAGTTTAATTACAGCTAGGGGTATCTCTACCTAAAAGTTTATACAGGTATTTTTTTTCTTGAATATGTCAGAGGCACGTACACTGACTGATGACATATGTGGAAAAAGTTGAAGGCACTTGAGATATGGTAATATGAACTCGTAAAACTAATATTTGAAAAAAACAGTCGCGCAGCTACGGGGAGTTTTTGGTGTTAAACCCACCTAGAGGGTCCAACCGAATCTACAATAAATAAATCATGCAAGGGCGTCACTTCGGGAGCGCCAGGAGGAGCTATAGCCCCCCCCACTTTTTTGACCTTTTATCCAGTTTGAGACGTGTGTCTTAAATTTTAATGAAAAAGCTGCAAATGAGACTAGAGCCGCCAGAGAATTCGCCCTTGCTTCTCAAAATAACGTTTCGTATACACTAACCCAACACCTATTCTTTCCACCTAACCACATCAGTCAAAATCCTTGCAATAGGTGGGTAGTTAATTTTCATTAAATGAGGAAACTCCCCCAGAGACAATTTCTGCCTACGCCACTGGAAAAAAACAGGTAAAATTGAAATTTTTTAAATTTCTCGACAACCTTCAACATCAACGAGTATGATAATAAATATCTGGATAGATTTACCATTGATTTGATACCTTAGAAAGGCATATGTTCTTGAAAAAATCCGAATTTCTAAAAATTACCCCAATTTGCTCTCCCCTGAAGTGAATTTTTGACACATTATACAGTAAAATTCATCACCATTCAGCTCTGAAACTACAAAATCATAACTTTTTTTTTATTACCTTTTTTGTATGTTCTTTATATTTCTTTTATAATTTCATATTTATTTTTATTGTATACTTTTTACGACGATAAAATAAAATTTAAAAAAATTAGTAAGAACATAAAAAAATAATAAAAATATAAAAAATAACACTATAAGTGCAATACATCGTTTTTCATAAGAAAAATACAAACTAACTGTTATATAAAAAAAAACTAAACCTTACAGATTAAATCTACCTATCTATTCTACTTTATTATACCTATAAAAAAAAACAATTTATACCAAAAATAAATCTTCATTAATAAAAAATTTAGGGGCGACCCAGCAAACACAAAACGACGGCATTGAATCGGGCCAATGTTGATAACGTCGGCAGTGTGTCGGCATCGGCGACTACACTCTGGCCCGATGTTGGTCAGATTGCGATTTTCAGTTTTCGGTCAATAATCGGCAACTGACGGATTACACACCATTACTACAGTCGACTTTATGCCGACACCACTTTAGGACCGACGATGGTCCGATTGGAACTTTGTTTAATCGGTCGAAAATCGGCAACTAACGATGGCCCGATTTACTATAGTCGACTTTATATCGTAGCCCACTTTATTTACTTTAGGGTTGACGACGACGGTCCGATTGGAACTTTGTTTAATCGGACGAGAATCGGCAACTGACGATGGCCCAATTTACTATAGTCGACATTATGCCAACGCAAAGCTTATCTGCGTTAGGGCCGACGACGGTCCGATTGGAACTCTGTTTAATCGGACGAGAATCGGCAACTGACGATGGCCCGATTTACTATAGTCGACTTTATGCCGACGATCACTTTATCTGCTTTAGGGCCGACGATGGACCGATTGGGACTTTGTTTGATTGGTCGAAAATCGGCAACCGACGATGGTCCGATTACGTCACCTTAAAATGTTTAAACTGCTTAATAGTATGTAGAGATGGCGATAATGTCACTATGTTCCCTGTACAGTGGAAGATAATATTATATATATATATATATATATAATATTATCTTCCACTGTACAGGGAACATAGTGACATTATCGCCATCTCTACATACTAGGAAGAAATTATTAAGCAGTTTAAACATTTTAAGGTGACGTAATCGGACCATCGTCGGTTGCCGATTTTCGACCAATCAAACAAAGTCCCAATCGGTCCATCGTCGGCCCTAAAGCAGATAAAGTGATCGTCGGCATAAAGTCGACTATAGTAAATGATAAATTGTTTTTTTTTATATATATATATATATATATATATATATATAATGAGCAAAGATATTTCAAAACTAGAATGCGGACAAGATGGTGGTACTTCTCTACAAGAATCATCTCTTCTGCCACTTAAACCAGCCCGACTGGTTAAGCACCCGCATTATCAAAACTTTGTAGCTTGCCAATGGCGGGCCGCTTTAAGCTGCGACCGACGGACCTCCGTCAATCGCCGACGTGGGACCGCTTTAGGAAACCAATGTCGGACTTAAATAGTTTGCCGATGTCGGGCCGAGACCAGCTTGCCTACGTTAGATCGACCAAATTAAGGAGTTATGGGCGGATGGTCGGTACCATGTGGTTAAACCATATCGGACCTTAATCGTACGGCGACGGTATGCCGATGTCAGCACAGAGTAAAATTTACCATTGGTCCGACGACGAACCACAGTCTGGCCGATGACGACAAATTCAGCAATCGACATCGTACCGACGAAGGCCCGAGGGAACCGTGTTTGCTGGGGATATTTTAAAACGCATATTTTTCCCCGTCCCCGTAGCTCAAAAACGGATTGACAACCGGTTTTGGATTTGGAACATGCGGTTGGGATGTCCATTCCTAAGTAACATTTTAGGTTGCTACATAGTTTTATTCTTTTTGAACTTTTTTATAAGGGGTTTATAGGGGTCGTGAATATTTATAATAATATTTATAAGAAAACTTTAACATGTTAATGTTTATAAGGGTAATGGAAAAACCAGACGAGCATTATTCTTCCAAAATTAGCAATCAGAATATTCTTATTACTATATTTATAAAACTTTTATCTTAGGTTTTATAATATAGCAAACAAAACATTTTAAAAAGCCTCCTTATAAAACTTTTAGTGTAAAGTTGCCAAGTTTTATAAGATCGTAATCAAAACCTTTTAAAAACTATTCTAATAAAACTTTTAGCTTAAAGTGGTTCAAGTTTTATAAAATAGTTAGCAAAACATTTTAAAGTCTTCTTATAAAACTTTTGGTTTAAATTCATTTAAGTTTTATAAGATAGAAATAAAAATTTTTTAAAGATAATCACTACAAAACTGTTGCCATGATAGAATTCCGTGGTTTTCCCACGCATGTGGCACTATTGTTAGTTTATTTTTATGTTGTTCGCGCGTGTGCACGATTTTAAAGCCATACATTTTATGTATTTAATTTTTTTAAAACAAATTTTTCTGACAAAGTTATCCGCGCGCACTGACAATGGCGGAAGATGCTGTAAAATATCAAAGAAAACATTTTGGTTAGTTAAAATGGCTAAGTGACCACTAGGACTACAGTTTACCAAATAATTAATCACTATCGAGGGAGATCAGTATAAATAATGGTAATTACAACTTCTTGGGATTCTATAAAGGTTTGGATAACCCTTATAAAACTTGACGTAAAATATCTGACTGGCAGCCATTTTCTTAAACTGTTTTATAATTCAAAAATTTTGCATTTTTGACTTTAAATTCCAAACAGTATAATAAGTTATGTAATAATAGTTGATTTATTAACCGTTCGACCTGCATTTTGTTATTTGTTCACTATTGCTTGAATTACAGGAACTTTAAGAAAACTAACCTTACTTTTTTCTTCATGAATTTGGTTAAAAATTCTTTAAATTACGGTTTTTTTCAAGCGCGCATGTTTTTAGAAGACAGAAATGAATTCTACAGGATAAAGACGACGTGGTTTATAGGATTTTTCGTAGAGTATAGATATAAACATCAATAAAATATTATAATAATATAACCTATAAATATTTGTCGAAAATAATATCCATCAAAAGTTTCGTAATTTCTGTAAACATTTTACTTGATGCATTTAGACAAAGATGAAATTATAAAAAAACGCATGCATTGTAACTTTAAAGAAGGAAAACAAATACCATATATATTATATGGTTAAATTAATAAAAGGGTGGGTCAAATTGGACACGCTAAAACCCTCTGACAACCATTTGAAAACTACTTGTAGTTCGCTTGAGATTTTATAAAGGGTTAGAGAATGTTTTTAAAGATATTTTTTAAACTAAAATTCATGTGAAAGTAGTAATGTATCCCTTTATAAAAACTAACACTTAAGACGTATAAGGGGTTTATAAGAGACCTGAAAAGGTTTTGAAGAGAACCTAATACAACTTTTTGTTTTATTAAATAGTTAATGTTATTTGGGTTATTACTGAATGAATCCAGTCAGTTTGAAAGGGATAGAAATATACTAGAAACGAGTAAAAATCACGTAAGAAAAACTATTTCCATCTTTGTTGGATTCTAGTACTTAATATGTTCATGAAATTAGGGTGGTTAAAATTTTTCGAAATTTGTTCGGAATTATAAGCATATCAAAAATCAAAACTCGAATTTCTTTCGGGGGGGGGGGGGGGTGGCTTGACCGACCTGCAAAGACACACACCCGGGCAGACATAGGGGTCAAACCTATAACACCCATTTTTTTTTCGCATAGGTAAGCATCGGCGGCACAAAAAGAAAGTACAACAAAATTAATCATTAAAAGATGCCCCGACAAGTAGGTATAATAAAATGCTTTTAGAGCGCAGAGTAAATTAAATAGAGAGTCTATCCGTTCAAAGATGACTCTTAAATTTCCACGACGACATTTCTATTTCGACGCATGTAATTAGATTTTACTGTGTTCAATGGATACGCTTTCAAAGACGCGTTAGATAATATAGGCGTCAAGCAAATCTTCCCACATGATTCGGATCCATTATTAGAAAGTTTAAGTTGGTCACAATACGTAGACGTGAGGCCAGATCCGTGTTTGTCATTTATGACAGTATTTCTACCTTAAATTAAGCCAATATAAGGAAATGGTGCAAAATAAGTGCACTATTTAGTTATATTTCTACTGGGCCCGTATTCTTCAATTTCGGGGAACGGAATGCTCCGGGGAATCAGTAAGGCACTTGATTGGTCGAAATCTCAGTTTTTTGTCTGTTTTGGCACTAATAACTTTGTTCGTGAGCGGTTTTGCCTCAGTTTGCTCTCCTCGTATATAACTAATGCCATTACTGCCAAAACTCACAGAAGTGTGACAAAAAAATGGGAATTCGGCCAATCACGTACGTTTGTAATTCTCGGGAGCACTCCCTTTCCGCGAAATTGAAGAATACGGGCCCTGGTAAGCTGTCAGTCAGTGGATGTTGTGTTCCAGGTTTTTGTAAGTATTTTCCTGTTTTTTTTTGAATTGATAAAGGTATAAAAAAATAATCTTTAAAACTCGCAGCTAAACTGAACTTTTTTAACTCGCGTTTTTAAATGACTCGATGTGTTTTTGGCTCAGAAATGAATTTTGAATAAAAAAAAATATTCCATAAAAAATTTACCTAAAAAAATTGACATAACTTCCTCGAAGATAAGGCGATTTTAAAAAATTTCCTTTTGCTTTATCCACAGTGACCTCCCGATTATCTCACCGTTCCTTCTTATCCCTCACCGACTGACCCCCACCCCCCTCTACATCCAACAAGTACAAGGTGGGGTTAAAGCTTTTTATATCATGCGCGAAACATAAAAAAACTACCAGAATTCCTTTTTTAAATAGGGTTTAGTCGGGTATAGTGCAGGATAAAGATATTTAATTTCTTAATTAGTAAACATTATTTAAAACTGGCAGTGGGATAATTTTTTTATATTTCTTTTAATATCTTATGTTATTCTAAATGCTCTATATTATGTGTAAGTCACAGAAGTAAAAATAGGTGGAGTAATAATACCCCCTGAGAAATTTCACAAAAATGACCGCCTTCAGGTGCTTTCTTTATTGATTTTTTTGATGGGTGACATTTGAGGTTATATTATTTTTGCATAAATTTTTGTAATAAAAATTATATTTGTTCATCATTTCTTTTCTTCTGGCCCTAATTCAATACCCTGTGGTATTACTTACATTATTTTCGTCATAGGTAGCTGCGTTTATGCGTTTTCTTAGTGAAAAGGCTCATCATTAAATAATTAAAAACCAAAAAACAAGGCACCTTATAGTTTTAAATTTGCAATCAGATTTATTGCATATAGTATGCACAACAAGTCTTTCCTTCTAAATAACAAAATAATCACTCTCCAAAAAATGCCTGGCAAAAATCAAGTACAAAATTTTTCTGATGTGTCTTTTCCATAATCAGTAATATATTAAAATTTTGTTTTTTTAAATTTTTGTTAATAGAATAGAATAGAATTTTTAGATGATTTTCAAGTCCCCCCGTAAACTTGATATATATTTGCCTGCTTTTTTTATTAGCCACACACTTTGAACCAAACCAAAAGTCACTAGTGCCCGTGTGCACCACTTCCCCTTACTTCTTCCACTTGTTCAAGTGCCGCTTGAACTGAGGGTGACCCTTGAGATTTACTTGGTTTGCAAAGGTTCCGAATATGTTCCATTTGGAAAAAGTAAGGAAATTATTGGCAACGTGGCAGTTATCTGCATTTTTTTGTGTGGTGATCATGATTATTACCTGTCAGCTGTCAAAAAATTAACACGTAAACTTGAGCTTGTTTTAAAAAAATAAATTTTATTGATTATTTATGATTGTATGCAAGAAAAGGCAAATAAAACTACTATAATTGGTTAACTATAAAACCTGACTATTTATTTAGTATATGTTTTCACATCGTAATCAATACGTATTGAAAAGATTGTCTTCTTTTTCTTTCATAGAGCATGTTGTCTGTTTCCACAAAGAGCGTGACATATGAAGAACAAGATGCTTGATTTTCGATACGTATTGAATACGATGTGAAAACATACTAATTATTACACCACCAGACCAACCCAACCCATTTTTCTGTTTCTTTACAACGAATTTGCAAAAAAAAATTAATTATTCGCTTAGACAAAAAAACATGATTTTTTTTTACATTCTAAACCTTTTGTAAAAGGTATCATCTCATTTTTTGAAAAATCCTTCTTGGTAGGTATTACATTAATTACAAAGTCTAATTGTTCATCTTCTTCGTAATCCCAAAGATGTTCCATTTTAAGCACAGACCACTATTACAATCACAGAAATATTTTAAGGCAACGGAACAGTTTTATAATCTAATTAAATTAATGGCTTTTGTTTAAAAACATAATTAAAAAAATACCTCACATAACCTAAAAATGCGCTTAAGCCGAAGTAATTCTACGGCTTATCTTAACTACTTAAGTGCCACTTACCACTTGCAAAACAAAACTAAAGCTTACGCTCGGCTTACATGTCAAGCTGAACCCGTACACACGGGCATAGGATGTTACTGCGTCGTTTTTTAGTCAAAATAAAATGTTTCGTCTTTTTTGCGTGTTTTGATTTATTCACTGCTGTTATACAACCTGAATGACTAGTTTTTTGCATGTCGTAAGTGCTGTGCGATAACCCTTTTTATTATTAGTCTCATAGTTAAGGGAATTTTGTCAATAGCAACTGATTTAGGCTTACAAATGTCAGGTTCATGTAGCGGTCATTTTTTTTATAGGCTATTCTCATTCCAGCTATTTTTACTTTCGTGGTGTAAGTTTATTTAATATTGAAAGCGAGTGCATGAAGCATTGACTTAAATACTCCCTCTGGCTTATGGAACTCAATGGCATGAAGCGTCATGCCGTCTGGCGCCAAAATATGTAGAAATCAATATCCCACCCAACTGAATTCTAACGAAAACCCCCATGTTTAACTTTTAGTTCGTAGAGTGTTATCTAGATGGCTTGGCCAGACTTGCTCATGCTGCATTTTAATAAAATTTTGCAAAAAACTTGGCTAAAACTGGGCATTTTTCCTATAATGGATGGAATGTCCCAGTATAAAAAAATTAACAATAAAATTAGAAACAAGATTTGATTTGATTTTTAAGTTTGACTTCGTCTGTATTGACGGTATTGACCATTGTTTGGAATAGGACGGATTTCAGAAATAGTTGGCTATCGAAGTAAAAGTCTCTTTTAATTTTTAACTCCATAATTCTTACTCTTGGGCATGCATTTTGCAGTAAAACCGTTATTTGCAAAATTGTTCAGTGGGGAATGAGTAATAGATTCCCTATTTTAATGGAATTATCGATTTACACAAATTTTTCTGGTTATTATTGACGAGGAACACGATTTTTTACTTATTTTTACGTTAACTTATGGTAATTGAATGGAATATTAGAGACTTATTGGATACAGCCATTTAAGGCGAAGCATTAATAAAAAAATTATACAAAATCTTTTATCACATATAACCCCAGAATCATAACAGTTGCAAAAAAAATATTCTTTTAGTCAAAGGGCGCTGTTTTCAATTTAAATTTAACGCTATAGCAGTAGTAGAAAGGAGGGGAGGGAACTCGGACCAGCACCCGATGGTTGAACCTTGCCGTCATTTATAGCGTTTTCCTTTTGATGCACTGGGGCAAAACTAATAGCGGTTTCCATTGGTAAAACTGGTGCGCCACCAGTGCACAACTGAGTCGGTGCTGCTGTTCCATTGGGGTGCACTTTTTCAGTTTTCGTGTTCCATTGACAAAGTGATAATTTCGGTTTTAAAATAAGTGCAACTTTTTCCGCACCGGCTCTGAGGGCTCGTGGCACACCGAAAACTTTTTCCGCCTTTATATTTTAAGTCAAAACGCACTAATCAACCTCAAAAAGAGTTTTTCAATGGTTCTAAGCTACCTTTATACAGACCGCTTCAAGCTACTACGAACATAGGGGGAATCAAATCCAATTTACTCTCCGTGCCGTACGACCGAGGTGGATTCGAAGCACGCTGCAGTGTTATCTTTTGGAAATTCATTTTGTTTTTATTATTTTGTTTTATTTCTGCCTTACTCGAGAAACAGATGGGTAAGTTCTTAATTGAAATAATACATTTTTAAAACTAAAAATGGATGTCTACGAAGTTGCCGAAAAAGTGCAGATGGTCAAATGGTCAAATCGTCATAACCCAACACACGTTCGATATTGGTCGAGGGAAAATTTGCATTTGTATTTTGACGTAAGAACACAGTATCCCCAAAAGCTAAATGTTTGGGGGGGGGAGTATTGTAGGGGAACACGTAATTGGGCCATTTTTTATTAACGGCAATTGCAATTTGAATGGTCCTAGATACTTGGATCTACTGCAGCAGCACATTATTCCAACTGCTAGGCAGTCGTTAGGTGTAAGATTTGGTGAAACATGGTTTCAACAAGATGGTTGTTCCGCTCACAATGTTGGCCTTGTTAGGGAATATCTTGATAATGTATTTCCTAATCGGGTTATAAGTACACGGGGAACTATTTTATGGCCAGCAAGATCGGGAGATCGAGCTTGAAGCGGTCTGTATACAGACCGCTTCAAGCTACTGCGAACATAGGGCGAAAGAAGTCTAATTTGCCAGTGTACGTACATGCAGAGACACCGCACGCCTATCAGTGAAGCAACCAACACTCAGGCTTCCGATCGCCATTCGCTGCCGTTCGCCGCCGTTCGCCTTGTATTTAGTACGCCTCTAACCACGGTGCTGTGTGGAGCGTAGTCAATGAAACCGGAATTTGGTCAATAAATACGCAAATTTTTATAACGTAATTTTCTTATTTTTTGTCACTGATAAATAAGAGCGTTTTATTATCAACTGCTCAGATTTATCAGTGACGACGTGTTACAATGAAAATAATAAGGAGAAACAAAATAAAAGCAAGTTCTCAAAATAAAATAATACATTCTAAAAACCAAAAAGATTCTCCCAGTCAAAAAAAAATTAAAGCAAATGTTCGAAAAGTCCTCCTTGCTCGGCTAGACAATATCTGAGCCTACTATAAAAACCCCTTCCAACGTATCCAAGCATGTTAGGGGTGATAATTTTAAAAGCTTCTTCAAAAACAGATAGAAGTCATTAGGAGCAAGATCGGGAGATCGAGCTGGCCATAAAATAGTTCCCCGTGTACTTATAACCCGATTAGGAAATACATTATCAAGATATTCCCTAACAAGGCCAACATTGTGAGCGGAACAACCATCTTGTTGAAACCATGTTTCACCAAATCTTACACCTAACAACTGCCTAGCAGTTGGAATAATGTGCTGCTGCAGTAGATCCAAGTATCTAGGACCATTCAAATTGCAATTGCCGTTAATAAAAAATGGCCCAATTACGTGTTCCCCTACAATACCCCCCCCCCAAACAATTAGTTTTTGGGGATACTGTGTTCTTACGTCAAAATACAAATGCAAATTTTCCCTCGACCAATATCGAACGTGTGTTGGGTTATGACGATTTGACCATTTGACCATCTGCACTTTTTCGGCAACTTCGTAGACATCCATTTTTAGTTTTAAAAATGTATTATTTCAATTAAGAACTTACCCATCTGTTTCTCGAGCAAGGCAGAAATAAAACAAAATAATAAAAACAAAATGAATTTCCAAAAGATAACACTGCAGCGTGCTTCGAATCCACCTCGGTCGTACGGCACGGAGAGTAAATTGGACTTGATTCCCCCTATGTTCGCAGTAGCTTGAAGCGGTCTGTAGACTGGTACAAGTGGTGTAAAAATGAGAGAAAAAAGTTTTGCATTTTGATCATTTTGTTTCAAGTTTAAAATTTAAAAAATAACTATTCTTTAGAGGGTTCGAGGATTAATAACTTGCGGAAGTAAAATCTAATCAAATCAATAAAGGTTCTGAAAAAAATAAATATACTCATTTTTACTTTGCTTCTTGGGTAAAAATGAGACGGGGGGTTGGAAAATATGAGACAATGCAATTATCTGCACTTTTTAAATGCAAAAGGCTTGGGGCGCAAAATGTAATGCGATAATATTAATAATTATTAACTTGCCTAAATCCTAATACTTAAGGTCGTAGTTACACTCTGGGGAATTGGTTTTAATAACACAACCTGATTTTTTTGTAAAATTTAACGTCATTGAATTTGTTTTCCATGTCAACGCGGCTTTATTTATGTTTATCCACAGTGGGACACCAGAGATTTTTTAGCACCAGCTCAAAAATTTGGGGTTAGGTTACTTATTTTGAGTTTTCGCGTTAAACGCTACCCAACTACGTAATAAAGTAACTGGGTGTAATGTTTAAGGTTGCATTTACAGGTGCATTTATAATTGAATTGGAAACACTCCCGCTAGCTGATACCGACAACAGGTTAACTTAGAAGCATGCAGATTTAAAAATCGGCTACTAGCGCTAGACGAAATAATCGTATTATATTTTAAACAGGAGCGTCAACGACTACCAAGAGCCTTTACAACCTCTAAATAGAGCTTTACTGACCTGTTTTGTTGGTACTCAAGTATCCGTGTGTTTTTGAAACTGAGGTTCTAAAATCTATCCGTTGCACTCCAAGATTTCACTAGTACACTTGCACATAACTATGCAGCAATAATTTAAATTTTAAAAAATGGTCGATCAAAATAAAAACAAAATTATGTGGGTTTATGGGCGCCGAATGTTTCTATGCTAATTCCTAGTAATTCCAGCGGGCCAGTAAAGTTCTCTTGGTTCTTTGATAGATTCGGGCGACCATACATGCGGAGTGGTTTCATATTTGTTTTAGATGTTTTTGAAAATCTCATTTTTGAAAGATAAACATAACCTCGAATGGTTTTCTGTCAGAAAACGTAAAAATACTCTTCTGCCCCACTGCGGCTCGATTTAAAGTTTGTTGGCAAAACACCTGCACTTACCATGGAATCGTATCAATTCTGCGATCTATGGGCCAACACTTGAACTGCGTGTGTTCCCAAATTCACTGAAGTGTGATTGATTGATCGGTTTTCTTTTCCGGAGTGCACAGGCTTTTAGAAAAAAGGAAACTTAGTTTTTATTTTCGCTATAGCAAGGAAATATAAAAAGGAAAAATGTCACCCAGAGGAAATTGTGAGTATTTCTCAATTTTTTTTTGTAAATCGGGTTTGTTCTAAACCGCAATTATTTTGAGGCTTTTGGGATAGATGACAGCACTAGAGCTTTTAATTTAAAGAAAAAATAATGGAGAATTTTAAAAAATCCTTCAGATATTTTTGTTAAGCATTTAAAAATGATCACCCCTGCAAAATTTCAGCTAATTCTGATGTTTAGTTTTTCCTGTGCACTCTGGCAAAAGATTAAAAAATTAAAGAATAAGGCGTTGCCAGTTGTACTTTTTTTTACTTAAAATCTGGGGAGAAACTATAGCCTTAAGGGTTTTACAACATAAAGGTATTGTCATTATTTTCATTTAAATAAAATCACTTTAATTACAAAAAAACTGACCGTCTCATTTTTACACCGCTTGACGGTATATAATGTTTAATTAACAGAAACAAATCATGAACCTTATATTAGGAAACAAGCGCAGCAACAAATTTCCTAGAATTTAATTTGACTCCTTGACAGTTGGATGTTCGCGGCGAGTAGGGTCTTTAAATAAAATTAAATTTAAAAAATAAAAAATTGAACTTGCACTCGGTTGCAGGTTCATTTTTCCTTAACTTTTACCCGTAGAGGGGTTTCAATGGAAATGCGCTACATTTGGGCAATTGTTAATATTGATTTGGGTCAAAGGTGAATATGGTTTAAACCATTTTTTCCTTATCGTGACGTAATTAAGTGAAAACGTCATATGTTTTTGAAATGGAATTTTCGGCCCCTCACCATTTTTGTAGTTGCTTACTATTTATACTATTATACTCTATAAAAAATTACAGTTTAATGTGCAATTACAAAAAGAAATGTACCAGATTTTACGGTCCTAGGATAATAATGAAGGTTAGACTTAAACCACAAGATGGCGTGACAAGCGACGAAACTTTATTTTATAAGAGCACGAATTGACGCAAAAATGTGAATAATTTTTTTATATTTTTAAGACAATAAATATTTATTAAACGTAAATAAATTCAATATAATTTTAGTACCTAACCAAAAATAAGTCCCGCTAAATTGACATATTACGCATTTTTAAGAAAAAAAAACCTTGTTTTTAAAAAGATATATGAAAAGCCTCTTATAGTAACCTTATTTGTTTTGACGTTTTAGATAGAACGTCACTGAAATTTCAGGTTATGAAAAAGTTGTTGACCAAAGAGTGTTCGCGTTTGATATTATTAATAATTTCTGGCATTTATGATTACATTTTCATTGGTCGTAGGTAAAGTATAGTACACTAACTCGCATGTTATGGTCATTACAAGCTCGGATAAATTACACGGAAAAAAATCTATTCTATATTTAAGAATAGCTCTATTCTTGAAAAATTACATTTGATTTAAGTATATTATTCTTAGTATAAGAATAGGGATTATTAGAATTAAGCAATTACCTATTCATGATCTACGAAGGCTCTTATACTTAAATAGAAACCAAATATACTTTAAATAAAAAGAGGCGGTAATTTAAATCAAAACCAAAGCTATTATTAAGTCAAACAACTTGTAGAGGTAAACCGATAAGAGTTTATTATTCTTTCAAAAAACAGGTAGTTTACTTGGACTAAAACCAAAAATTCTTCTCTGAAAGCGAAAACATATTAAAAGCAAGTCGAAAAAACACTTGTCACAAGAAAAAGATAAATCTTGACTTAAAATATGTTACGAATTGATTGAATCATACTTTAAACTTAGTTTAACTACAAAGGTTTAATTTGGATCAAGTCCTTTTATTATTGCTCTAAAGCCTTAGTTATTTTTAAAATAAGAAGAGCTGTACTAAAAACAAGAATTATCCCAATATCGAATCGCACCGTAAGACCGCTTGGCTAATCCATTCCTCCTCTTTGTTGTTTGGTATGGGGGCAACAAAGACTTAATGGCCTTCAGTTTCAGGTTTTTATCTCAACATCTATCATTTAATATAGGTAAAACTATACTCCTATATCTTTAGTTTAAAGGTTCGGATTATTATAAACGCCTAAAAAGTTACTACTACTAATTCAGCATTGTTAAATTAATTAACCTGAAACATACGGTGGGATTTACTAAAAAGGTTTAGTCTGTTTTAGAACGGTCCTAAGTTTAAGTGAAATTTTTGGTTTTAAGCATTTTAAACCAACCCTCCTTGAGATTTGGACATATAAGAAGAATTTTAATAAATTTGTTTATTGAATAATCATCTTAACACAATATTTTGTTGGATTTAAGAGGAAATTTTCAATTTAGAAGAAAAGAAAATTAAAAAATTGAAACCCACGCGGGGTTTAAATAGCAAACACTCTGTAGAATAAATTACCATTGAGGTTATATGTCACTCTAATTAAAACTTACCCTTGTTAATTAATTTTTCCAATTAATTCTTGATGTCACACAACGATTTAGATGAGTAATAAGAAAATAAGGAGTAGATTATTTTTGTATTTATTTAAAAGGTGTTTTTATTTATGAAATATATTAATACATTTCTGTCACTGTCGAAATGTCAGTTTAAAAATATTAGCGCTACGTTCAATCACAAACAGCGAGTTCGGATCTTTTACCTTTGCTTGCACTTTGGCTTGCACCAACCTCTACAGATAAAAGCTTTTCAAATGAGTGGGCTTTGAGTAAGGAAAGTTTTTTTGACTGAGCTTTTAGATAACCTCAATGTTTTAGTTTCATTTTGTAAATAAATTAATTTAGTTGTTTTGGGTTTTTTGTTTGGTATATTTTTCGTGCATAATCAATGACCTTCACTTATGTTTGTTTTGCCTCGTAGTGCCCTCATAAATATATTTTTTTGCTAAAAACGGGTTCAAACTATGGCGTTTTTCTGGACAAAATAGGAGGTGTTTTATTGGGTAATGAACAATTTGGGATATTGAATAAGGTAAATTAATCCTTGTAAGAAAGGTTACTTAGGGAAATTATAAAATAACTTATTACCAAATGCCACAAAACAATCCTTTCTGGGGGCTATAAATTTAAACCACCCTCCTGAGGTGGTCTAAAAAATCACCAACTTTATAACCTCAAAAACAAATAATGAAGCTATTATTTGCCAAATTTTTGGCGTATTCACCATTTGCAATTTTGAAATCTGTCAAGAAAAAATAGTTTTAGGGCATTTTCTCCTAAAATATGGTGTATTTTGAGAAAACAAGCAGTTTTTCAGTGGTATTTTGCAATAACAATACAAAATAATCAAGAACTTTATGTCTTTTCTGTATGGGTAAGTGTTTTTTGAAAATTGGTTTTAAAATTTAGTACCCTCCACAGGTGTAAATTGTAGGGGTACTATTTTAGATCTTAGTAAATCTCACTGTTAATTTTCTTACAGTAAAATATGTAAGTGGTACTTTAAAGAAATCTTCCATAAAATGTACACTCTCTTCTTATTCTCTCAGTGTTAGACTGACTTCATCGGCAGATGAGCGTTAGACCGAGATTCATAATTTTCACTAGGGTACTAAGGAGGAAGATATTTGATGGCTGGTATAACCTCACCGACCGGTGGTCCCCCACTCTCCCCTAAATTTTACACTGGATTGTTTATTGTGTGCATGGGAGTTTTAAACTGAATTTGCCTGAGAATGTAATAGATCCGTGCGAATCCAAATTGCATTTTTTTCTTGCAAACACCCCATTTTATTGTAAATAGACCAGCAACGCTTGTCCACACACACACACGCGCTCTGCATTGCAGCATCGCATCGCATATAGCGGATTTGGGACGATTGGCACAGATTTCTTGCCATTTTAAGTAGGTAGATGAGAAAGTCGAAGTTTATTTGATATCGTATAGAATATAGAAAATGTAATAATAGTTATTTATGGTACTAGTGTGTTATGTTAAAAATAAGTCACGCGAGAAAGATTTCTCGGCCTGGCGGACTCGTGGTATAAATTCTCAAGTGAAGTAGGAAACATAACACATGAGTGACATACAATGTTTTATCCAACAAGTGCTAGAAATCGCTTTTTATGAGATAATAATTAATAAGCTTTGTGATCAAATCAAAGCTACTTGCGTCTCAGTACTCTATAAATGTCAGAATGACTTGACAGTGACTTTTTTACATTTTGGTTAAAGTAGGTTGTTTGGTTGCCACGGGCATGATACATGGTTAGCAAATGTTTAAATAAATTTTGACGCTTGTCAGTTTTGCCTACAGAATTCGACACAAATTTCCATGTTCAAAATACAGGGGTAAAAAGTTTACCCCTGAAAGTGGGGGGGCGTACTACAAGTCGCAAATAAAAAATTGACGTGTTTAAGGATTTTATTATAGTTGAAACGCCTCTAGGACCATTTTATATGATAAATATTTTTTTTATACCTTCATCAAAAACATGATTGTAGTAACTGTCTGCAGATAACTTTTTACCCAAAGTTAAAAAGAAATAGCGGAAAATAGTAATATTGAAAAAATCTAATTATTCTTGCTTAAGAATTAAGCTATTTCCGCCAGTTTTCACCAAGTAGTTACGAAAAAATCATTTAAAAACATCGTCAAAATATCAAAATGTCGCAACAATGAACCTCGCCGATTAAAAAGGCACATCGCTATGAAAACCATTGTTATTTCATTTACCAGCTACCTTGATTTATAGTGTAAAGGTGGTGTATTGTGAGAAATGCTCTTCGTTCGAGATGTTTAAAAGTATTTTCTGTTTTTCTTGGATTTTTTAATAAATGTATTCAAAAAAAAAGTGTTAGCAACTCGCGGCTAAACTGTGCTTTCTTTTACTCGCGTTTTTATATAGCTCGCTGCGCTCGTTATTTAAACCAACGCTTGTAAAAAAAAGCACTATTTTAGCCATTGGTTATGAAAACTACTATTTGGCGTTGGGTTAAAAAATATTAAAGCTTTTTCTTATTGAGTAGATTTAGTGAAAATGTATTATTTTAGTTTTTTGTGTCAGCTACCTCCGTGTAAATTTGTTACTTCTACGGCGACAAAGAAGGGTTGCCAAGCGTCCCGCTTTTGGCGGGATATCCCGCTTTTGGGACAGGATGAACCCGTATTAGGTGATTTAGATAAGTACCAGTGCGGAACGATGTCTATTTGTGAGTGATTCAAATTTGGAAATCAAAGTGTATGATTATGTTTAATGATGTCTGGGGCGGGTGACCAGTGAAACCACTGACGAACCCACGCTGGTTACCCAGGGCGAAACATCGTTTGATCATTTCTCTTTTCGCTTTGGTCGTTTGTGTGTTCCTTGTGGAATGCTCATCCAAGTTTGAATTTTCGTTGTTTTCCACCCGAGATCTTTTGATATTTTGTTTTTTAGTTTCTTTTCGGTTGAAGTAACTGATATCGAGGTTTTTTAACGTATTTAATTATTTTATTAGGAGAATCTTCAGACCAATTTTCAGACCTCTGCGACTTTCCGTTTCCGAGATACAGAAATCCTCTTTCAAATTTAAACCCCTATTTTTACCTCCTCCTTTCTTAGCGGACGCCTATGTCACAAACCCAATGTCTCCTTACATTTTTATAACTGTAGGTCAAGTGGTTTGACTTGTGCGTTTATAGTTGATTTTGACTACCGTTCTTTTATTCGTATAGATTATATAGGGTGGGCCACAAAATTCCGCAGTTTTTGACTTGATTACTCGATTTGGAAGTATATTGACTTTTCGGAAAGATAAAACGTGAGAGTTTTTCGATTCGGTTAAAACAGTTTTAAAAAATGTGTAATTTTCACCCCCCCTGAAAAAAATTTATGTGCGACACTGAACAAACTCTGAAGCTTTCACTACAAACGCTCATTGCTTCTGTGTATATTGAAGTATCATTTAATTAAATCAGTTGGGAAAAAGAAAAAGTTGTAACTTTTTTTACTATGTGTGTTTTACATACATTTTCCATTTACTATATCTTTTAACCTAATTATTTAATTAAGAAAACACATCTAAATACCCATTACTTTTTTATTTCTTATCCGATTTCATTAGGTGATACTTCGATATACGAAGAAAAAATGGAGATTTGGAAATACTAATTTATATTTTGTCCAGTGTCTTACTTTAAAAGAAAATAAGGCGTGTAAAACCTTTTTAAAGATATCCGCTATCCTGAATATTTTTTTAATATCAACTTTTGAACAAACGGACGTAACTCTCGTGTTTTGTCTCCTTAAACAATATTTTTTTAAATTAAGTAATCAGACCAAAAGTTATAGCAAATTGAAAAAATAAATAATTTTGTGATCTAAAAGCTTATGACTTTTTCATTTCTCAACCAATTTGATTAAATGATACGTCAATATACCCATAAACAATGACCGTTTTTAGTAAAAGCTTTAGAGTTAGTTCATTGTCGCACATAAATTTTTTTCAGGGGGTGTGAAAATTACACATTTTTTAAAACTGTCCGCCATCTTGGATTTTTGAGAAATTTTAACTCGACGGCCAAAAAAGCAAAAATTGGGCACAAAATAGTTATTTTTTTTATAAAACCGGAGGACATGGCGGAAGAATATGAAAACGGCAAAGCTATAAGACTTCGTGTTACCGATGAAGACTATTTGTTTGCTACGAAAATTTGTTCAACAAAATCCCTTCAGAACCCCAAATGCCATGCATTTGTGATGCATGGGTTATAATTCAACAAATTCTGCAGATTTTACCCAGGTCTCTCCATGTCCTCATCTCCACCCTCCACCTAGACTTCTAACACATCTTCCATGCTTTTAAATATGAAAGTATGAAAAAAGCAACAGGTATGTCGAAAACAGGCGGCATATATTTGTAGGTTAGAAATAGTCGTGTCGTCACCATTTCGCTAGAGGCGCGTTCAATAATTCATTGCTGTGTAGAACATCCTATACCTAACAGCATCTTCTGTAGCAAGGTCTATGGCAAGGTCCCGCCCAAAAAGCCATTCCATTTCATAGTACAAAATCTAGAGTTGAGTTGCTGACGTCAGACACGTTAGTGTAAGCGAAGGCATTGCAAAATGTTTATGCGAACCAGCAAACGGCGGGATATTTGTCCCCAAAAATTTTCATTTAGAAACTGGATTTGTTTTTTATTTTTGTTGATTTGGCATTTAATTTGGCCTGTTTTAATTATATTACTTTTCGTTTAGATTGCATGCCTTCCGAGTTTCTGGACAGGTCGATGATCTGCATGGTCTCTAGATTAAACACGGTCTAGTAATTTTTTTGCTCCGCCCACCTGATGTCGACACAAAGATATCAGCCTGCTTTATTTATTGTTTTTTTGATGGGTGACATTTGGGGTTATATTATTTTTGCATAAATTTTTGTAATAAAAATTGTATTTTTTCATTATTTCTTTTCTTCTGGCCCTAATTAAATACCCTGTGATATTACTTTTAAAAAAATAAAACCTCATATCATTAAATAATTAAAAAAACCAATAAAAAAGGCAAAATAAAATAGCTTCCAAAAGAGGAAAAATAACAACTAGATAAACTAGAACTACGAAAACGAACTAACTCTACCTCATCCGATGAGTTTCTTGATGGAATTCATTACGAACTAATGATCTTGATTTCTATTTGTTGAAAGATCAACGCATGTCTTTGTTATAGTCATAACAATCACTAAGCAAGTATATTAAACCTCACTTTTTTGATGTTTTGTTTTGTTTACTTTTATTTTTTGTAGTTTGTTTTAAAAGAAAATAAGTTTTAATAGAAACATTTCTTTTGGAACCTAAAAAACACTTAGGAACTTGTTTTTGCTTTTAATTTGCCTGTATGAAATGCTTGAAAATATTGATTTCATTTTTGTCAACATAATGGGCGCCATACTTAAAATTTGGAACTCGGACATGCGCATTTATATTTGTTATAGTAATAGTCGTAATTTTACTTATAAAAGTTGAAAGTTGCCAATTTTTCCTTAGGAGTGTATAACACTTTTATAAGAAACAGTGGTTTTAACTTTTTTATGATTAAGACTGTAACAAAAATTAAACCAAAGACTAAGACTATGTTTCGACTTGGGAAACTTAAAGTCATAAACGTGTTTCGCCTACATAGGCATCTTCAGACCTACAAATTACGATATACTAGTAAGCTAATTCTAACTGCAAGAACCGTCAAAATTTAAAAAAAAATAAAATAGTAATTACCTTGTATATAAAACGTCATGGTAGAGATTAACATTTAAATAAGAACATTACAAAAGTTTAATATTCTTATTTAAATGTTAGTCTCCACCGTGACGTTTTATATACCAGGTAATTACTATTTTCTTTTCTTTTTAAAATTTTGACGGTTCTTGCAATTAGAATTAGCTTACTAGAATATCGTAATTTGTAGGTCTGAAGATGCCTATGTAGGCGAAACACGTGTAACCTATCAAATTTTGAATAAATTTTGTATTTTGAGACTTTATGACTTTGAGTTTCCCAAGTCAAAACATTTGAAATTCAAGTCTCTTGGAGAAAATGGACGACCATTTTCAAGACTAAGACTATGCCTGGTATGGACGATACTTTATACACAAAAAGTTATAATAAAAGATACAAGCAAAAATTACATTAATCATTTTAACAAAAAAAGAGAAGAAAGGGCCTTCATACAACTTTTAAATGGCGGACAAAAATCAGCTGCTATCTTTGTGTCGTCATCGGGTCGAAGAGTGGGGAAAAATTACTAGACCGTATCTATTCTAGGGACCGTGGATGTTCTGAGCGCCCACGGTTTATAAAAATGTGTAAAATGAAACTAATAAATTCAGGCAAAAAATTTTTTTTTTTATACCTTCATCAAAAACATGATTTTAGTAACTGTCTCAAGATAACTAAAGCACGGTTTTTTTGGTTACCGATGCAAAAAAACTTTTTTTTTTTGATCACGGATGCAAAAAAAGATTTCTGTCCGTTTTTTACCCAAAATTAAAGAGAAATAGCGGAAAATAGTAATATTGAGAAAATATTATTATTCTTTCCTAAAAATTAAGCCATTTTCGCCAGTTTTCACCAAGTATTTACGAAAAAATAATTTAAAAACATCGTAAAAATATCAAACTGTCAAAGATTAAAATGTCGCAGCAATGAACGTCACCGAGTAAAAAGGCACATCGCTATGACAACCATTGTTATTTCATTTACCAGCCGCCTTGATTTATAGTGTAAAGATGGTGTGTTTTGTGAGAAGTGCTCTTCGTTCGAGATTTTTTAAAGTATTTTCCTGTTTTTTTGTATTTTTTGATAAAAGTATTAAAAAAATAGTGTTTACAACTCCTGGCTAAACTGTGCTTTACTCGCGTTTTTAAATACCTCGCTACGCTCCTTATTTAAACAAACGCTTGTAAAAAAAGCACTATTTTAGCCACTAGTTGTGAAAACTGCTATTTTAATAACAAGCTTTTATAAAATGCACTTAAAAATTAAAAATAATTTTTTAGCTTTCTGATAATTATAGTAAAAGCGACGAGCACTAATTAAAATCTGGGTGCTTTTGAGTTTAGTAAGTATCAAACTCGGTACCAAAACTTATTTTAACTTTTAGTGCCTTTTATAAAAGATTGTTTTAAAAAACAACATTTTTTAGCTAAATTTATTTTAAAAGTTTTAGTTACCTATGCATTTCGGATAATATATCCCCCTCCCCCAAAGAGAGAGGAGCTGTCAATATCATTACTATAAAAATCTGATCAAAAATTGGTGTTTCTCGACCTCAAAAAACCCTTATATGGTACGACGCCCTGCACACCCCATCGAAGAGAAGGGCGAACTTTCAACTTTATATTATCACTCCCTGAACCACCTCCCCTTTTAAATTTCAAAACTGCATATTTGTTTGGTTGTCTTGCGCCAAAGTTACCAACAAATAAACACATGTGAAGTTAAATAAAAGTTTTTAAAAATTAAATAAAAGAAAGTTTCATCAAAAACCGATTTACTATAAATACAATACAATACAATGCAATTCGCAAAAAAAAACATTGCTTTATCCGAAACTTCATTTTCAGCCTCGGAATTTGTAAAAGCCGTTTAGTTTAATTAAACTATTGTCCATCAGATCGATTCCAAATCAAATTAAGAAATTATCAAAACCATTGTTTCTAAGAAAGTACCATACCAATAGTGGTAAACTATATAATGCCTAATGCCTTAAAACTGCCTTTTAGTTTAAAACTATACCCATAGTATTCCATTATACAGGGTGTCCCAAAAGTTCGAGTTCACCCCAATATCTCCAAAACCAAAAGACGCACAGTATTATATGGTTTACAAAAAAATGTCTTTTGGGATGCTAATCATCGCACCCGTCATTAAGGAGGCGGAGCTAAGGCGACGACGATACTTTTTTTAAATGGGACACCCTGTATATTTTGGAAAATTTAAATAGATCTTTTCCTTCTGTTTTCAAAAACTCCTAATATGTTACTTTTTTCTCTAACGGTTTTTAAATAAAATGGGAAAATCATCTCCATAAGACCAATAAGTTAAACAAGAAAACAAAAGATCAAGAGATCTTGTGTGGAAATAACGAAAATTCAAACTTGGAGGAGCATCCCACAAGGAATACACAAAAGACCAAAACGAAAAGAGAAATGATTAAACGATGTTTCGCCCTGGGTAACCAGCGTGGGCTCATCAGTGGTTTCGCTGGTCACCCTCATCCATACATCATTAAACACCATCATACACTTTGATTTCCAACTTTGAATCACTCACGAATAGGCATCGTTCCGCACTGGTACTTATCCAAGTTAACTGATACGGATTCGTCCTGGCGTGTTAATATTTCCAGTAGGATTGTGCTCCTAAGGCAATTAGAACAAAAAAAGAAGTTAAAAAACCCTCCAAATCAGTTACTTCAACCAAAAAGAAACTAAAAAACAAAAGATCACGAGATCTTGGGTATAAATAACGAAAATTCAATTTTGGATGAGCATCCCACAAGGAACACACAAAAGACCAAAGCTAAAAGAGAAATGATTAAACGATGTTTCGCCCTGGGTAATCAGCGTGGGCTCATCAGTAGTTTCGCTGGTCACCCTATACCATTTTGTGTGTTCCTTGTGGGATGCTTATCCAAGTTTGAATTTTCCTTATTTCCAGCCAAGATCTCTTGATCTTTTGTTTCTTATGTTCTTTTGGGTTGAAAAAACTGATTTGGAGGTTTTTTTAACTTCTTCTTTTGTTTTAATTGCATTAAGACGAATCCGTATCAGGTAACTTGGATAAGTACCAGTGCGGAACGATGCCTATTCGTGAGTGATTCAAAGTTGGAAATCAAAGTGTATGATGGTGTTTAATCATGTATGGTAAAAAAATTAATATATTAGGTATTTGTGGCAACAGAATGAAAAGCTCTATTCAAATTTTAGAAAATATACAGGGTATCTCATTTAAAAAAGTATTGTTACCTCCGCCCCCTTAATCAATGGGGACACAATTAGCATCCAAAAAGATACTTTTTTGTAAACCATCTAACTATGTAAAATTTTACTTCTCTATCTGTTTTGGTTCTGGAGATATTAGGGTGGACTTGAATTTTTGGGACACCCTGTATAACCGTAAAAATTTAAAATACTGTATAACTGTTATAAGTTTTCTATATATTAAATTAATATAAAAGCACCAGTTTTTTAAATAAATTGCACCAGCACCACCACCTATGAAACAAAACAAGTTATATTTTTTAGAAATATTGTAATTGGGCAATAATATTGAAGTTAAAAAAACGCGCTTTTATAATTTCAAATTAGACAAAGGCCACTGCTCGACAACAAGGACGGATTTTTTTTTCCAAGATATATGTTTTGTGAGATAGCTTTGTTTATGTTGGCGTCATATTATTTTCGACATTCCCTATCTTAGGTTAGTATATCGATGGCATAAATACAGGGTTAGTAAATGAGAGTGAAAGAGATAATAAAATTGAGAAACCGATACTCTGTTGCCGATGTCACCCACAATTGACCAAAAGATTCCCAAATAAGATCCCGTCAAATTTAACAATAAATGTTTCCTTCAAAGGGCGTAAAAAATTTATTGAGTATTTTATATTTAAGTTTAAAATTAGAATTCGCTAAATTAATTAAAATGACTATTTATCCACAAACTTTTACTACTATTTACTATTACTATTTTAAAGCCTTTATTCAATTTAATAACAAACGGGTGTTTTTTTAAATTGTGATTCTTGTAGAGTCGCGAAGCCTGCTCTTCAGGTCTTACATAAAAAATATTTTGTGGTATCAAATTGGCATACAGAGGTTTTTCGGAAAGGGGATATGAATTTTTGATCAGATTTGAAAATTTCAATATGGCGGATTCAAAATGGACGATTTAGGGTACGAACATGCCTCGTCAGAGGTAGGTGGGTACCTGAGAATGCCATATTATTGTGTTTTCTCCGGAACTATAAACGCATACCAAATTTGAACACAATCGGATGTGGATAAGTCAGTTAAAATTGG
This sequence comes from Oxystoma pomonae, assembly GCA_963921995.1. Classification (NCBI taxonomy): domain Eukaryota; kingdom Metazoa; phylum Arthropoda; class Insecta; order Coleoptera; family Brentidae; genus Oxystoma; species Oxystoma pomonae. Next base: position 83,159,707 of record OY998169.1, on the reverse strand, counting down.
TTAGCAAAACACGACCGTTAATCGTCCATCTTAAATCCGCCGTATTGAATTTTCAAAATCTGATCAAAAATTCGTATTCCTTATCCCAAAAAGCCGCCGTATACCAATTTTCGTTGAAATCGAACAAATTTAGGTGTTTTCTCCTCTTTACTCCCCTCGTAGGGGGGAGGGGTGCCTAATAATGACATCGTATTGTATTGTCACCGGAACTATAAATGCATGCCAAATTTGCATGCAAAAGATGACCAAAAATCGTCCATCTTGAATCTGCCATATTGAATTTTCAAAATCTGATTAAAAATTCGTTATGTCCATCCCCAAGTGCCCTAACACACCAAATTTCAATGAAATCGGTCGTACTTCAACTGTACCCCCCTCTACCGATCGGATTTCGGGAAGTTGGTCAAAATTAAGTTGCAAGATTCCACCCGAACAAACATATCTAGTGCAAAGTGAAAAAACACAGATAAAAGAAAAAGCAAACAAAAAAAAAAGTCGCTTGTAACCAAAAGAAGCCAGAATGGAAGCGAGTAAAGTCAGCAACAGAACCGCAGGTAAAGGTCAAAATGGCAGTACTCATTGTGTTTGCTCACTTGTCGAAAACCGTTCTATTCCCCTCCGATTTCTGTGAGATAAAAGTTATCCGAAATGATTAAATTAAAAACTGGTGGAAATTTGGCTCCGGGCCAGCTGTTTAGCCCTTTACGTTTTATTACGTTTGTGACGTCATCGGCGGAGGCACCGCTGCCCATGCAAAACAAAAACTGGATAACTCGACTTGCAAGATTAAACATTGCTTTTTACAGTTACTAGGAAAAGCTATGTATTTTTGAAGAGAATCGAAATTTAAATTGCGTATTGAGGCTTTATAGGTATACCTAATACAGTAGCGCTCCCCCTTTGCTCTAGAAAAAAGTAGAACACAAAGATGCTGGTGGTAACCCGAAAGTAGTGAAACGAGAAATTGCAGAAAGTTCCTTTAAAGACATTCTATAATCCCTCCACAGTATTTTGAGACAGTTTGACCTTCAAGGCTAAATTAAACTCGAGTTGCGGAACTGAGAAGTCATGCGTACCTCCGCGATCTTGAAAATCGTGTCACTTTTAGTATCTTGGCTCCTACAATAAATAGGTACTACAATTCATGCAGACAAAAACTTTTGACAGCTGTCACAATGAAACAGAAATATAATGTTTAAATCTTTTGTTGAGCTATATTATATATCGCAGAATACATAAATTGCTAACGTGGGTTACTGGAAGTACCGTATCAAAAAAAAACAGCCTTTTTCTACTTAATATGTGCTAACCTGAATTCATAGAGCCTAATCTAGTATAAAAGTGGAGTTACTATGATTTTGTTATGCACAGCAGCAGCCATGCCTAGCTTCTGCCTTGCAGCTTTTGGCTTCTTTATTTTCTTAAATTTATGTAGCTTTTAAGTAATTTTTAAGATAGTTTTACACATAAAATAATTCTGGAATCTGGTAGAAATATAACTCATGTAACATCTCATCTCATATAACTATGAAATACTATAAAGGCCTTGCCCGTGTATTTCCCTATGATAAAAAAAAACGTAGCGGAAACCCCTGCGAAATATCAGGTTGGACGGTGCCAATGGATTAATGACGATGCGCATGCGTCAGCTGGAAATGCGCTGAACGAGAAATGAGGTGGTTCGACGTTTCAAACTCGCGCAGGCTCAGATTTTGAACTTTGCCGATACCATTTTCTCGCATCCTGGGCCTTTATACAATTGTTCCAATAAGTAAGCATGATGACTTGCAAGACAAACTAACGACTACACTTACAAAAACTGATGAATGGCTAGAAAAAAACCAACTGGTACTAAACGCGGAAAAAACAAAGTTAATGCTGTTTTCAAATATTAATATTAATAAACTCGACACACTTATCTTTAAGGACGACAAAATTAAGTTTGTAGAAACTGCAAAAATACTGGGTATAACACTAGATACTAACCTAACATATAACGAAACTTTATGTAAAAAACTAAGTCGAACGTGCTACGCTTTTAGAGTGTTGGTAAAGACATTTGGAAACACTAATTCTATGAGATCAATATATTACGGAATGTTTTATTCAAACATAAGGTACGGCGTCACACTATGGGGTAGTAGCAGTCATCTGGAAGATGTTTTTAAGGTTCAAAAGAGATTAATTAGAATAATGTTTAAAATGGGAGTATCAGAAAGCTGTCGTGGTATTTTTAAAATAAACAAATATTTAACTGTTGTCGGCGTCTACATATTCGAGTGCCTTCTTTTCTTAAAAAGAAATCCCGATATGTTCAAACAATACCTCTCTAACCACACATATAACACAAGAAATCAAAATGAACTATACATCTACCCACATCATAGATTACAAACAACAGAAAAAGGCCCCATCTACACCTCGTTAAAGTTGTACAATCATTTGCCAAAAAAGTTTCAAAACATTTTAAATGTCAAACCGTTTAAAAAACATTGTTTTGAGTACATCTGTGAGATTGAACCGTACTCCATTGAAGAATTTTTAAACAAGAAAACCAGGTAAAACTCTAATTTGAATTCTGTTTTTTCTTTCATACATAAACGTGTCTATGTCCATTTTGTCGTTCTGTATAAACGAATTGTTTTATTTACATTTTGATGTTTTATGTTGATTTATTTTAGGAAAATCGCTTGTACAGATATTTTGTTCCTTTTTATACTTATTTTAATCTATGTTGTTTTCATCAGGTAACAATGCTGTTCCTATCTTATTTTAATCCTGTGTGTCAAAATATAAAATAATTTTTTTGTACACTTAAATGTTAGTACGTTGTCTATTGCAAAAAAAAAAATCTGCTTGCACAATTTAATTATAACTTATACGCTTAATTTTCTGTTTTGTTCAAAAAGAAATCCACAATACCATGACAATTTCCAATGGATGTTTATATTTATATTAATATGTTACCTACTTATTTTATTAATCTATAACTTTATAATATTCAATTAGGCTGACGATACCTGTATATATATATGTATTTTATATGTATAAATAACATGGCAATAAAGAACTATAGGTATACCTAATACAGTAGCGCTCCCCCTTTGCTCTAGAAAAAAGTAGAACACAAAGATGCTGGTGGTAACCCGAAAGTAGTGAAATTGCAGAAAGTTCCTTTAAAGACATTCTATAATCCCTCCACAGAATAAACAAACGCATGACGTACTTACCCCGAAAACCATTGGAAATACAGAACAGTATTATAGAGTTTCTATATATAAACAAGTTTTAGACAAAATCATACCAAGTTTTATATAACGTGAAGCCAAAATTAAGGCAAAATTAACTAAAGTCGTTTCTGAAAATACTATAAACTCTTTAATTAATCCAAAACACAAATTCTTGAACTTTTATTGGGAGAAGTCAATCTTTGGAAACAATATTCGTCAGAAGTAGGCAAAAGCTTAAATCAAAATATACCTGATAACGTTTTCGAGGCAATGAACAAGTGTGGCAATATTTTTCCGTTGATAAAAACATTCTTGGATGTTTGCCAGTAAGTAATGCTGCTTCAGAAAGAAGCTTCTCATGCCTCAGAAGACTGAAAACATAAGTACTTAAAAACACTATTATGACGGAAATTCGTCTGATGGGCTTAGTGTTGCGTCATTGACCGGTTTCCCAAAAAAACCGGAAACGATTTTTTTTTTGACATAGGCATCTTAATTTTGAGATATACAATATAAAAGGTAATGTTTCAACTTAAAAAGCTTTTTTTCATACCTTCATCAACAACATGATTTTAGTAACGGTCTGCAGATAACTATAAACTCTTTAATTAATCCAAAAATATATTACCGATGCAAAAAAAAACTTTCTTTTTGCTCACGGGTACAAAAGAAGATTTCTCTGCGTTTTTTACCCAAAATTAATAAGAAATAGCGGAAATAGTAATGTTGAAAAAATCTAATTATTCTTGCTTAAAAAATTAAGTAATTTCCGCCAGTTTTCAACAAGTATTTACGAAAAAATCATTAAAAAAAAAAACATCGTCAAAATATCAAACTGTCAAAGATTAAAATCTCGCATCAATGAACGTCACCGAGTAAAAAGGCACATCCCTATGGCAACCATTGTTATTTCATTTACCAGCCCCCTTGATTTATAGTGTAAAGATGGTGTGTTGCGAGAAGTACTCTTCGTTCGAGATTTTTAAAATTATTTTCCTGTTTTTCTTGGATTTTTTGATAAAGGTATTAAAAAAAAATAGTGTTAACAACTCGCGGCTAAACTGTGCTTTTTTAACTCTCGTTTTTGAATACTTCGCTGCGCTCATTATTTAAACCAACGATTGTAAAAAAAGCACTGTTTTAGCCACTAGTTGTGAAAACTACTATTTAGACCTCAAAAAAAAAGTATTTATATATTAGGTTTTGTTTGCGGTTTGTTTGTTATCTACGTTTTTTATAACTGAAAAAATTATACGTAGTTACTCAAGCACGGTTTTCAGGGGGAGAGGGGCGTAGTTAACCCCCCCTACCCTTGCTTTAGTTTTTTTTTGCGGCGCTATAACAGCTTTGATATTTACGGTAGTTTAATTTTGTGTTAAATATGGCATTTATAATGTCATTTTCTCAAAATTTTTCGCCTGCTGCGCTTGGAAACCATTGATATATTTACAATTTTAATTTAATCTTAAATTAGTGTAAATTTCTTTAAAAATTTCGCCTGCGGCATTATGATACCGTTGATATTTACGATTTTAGTCTAATTCAACTCAAAAATTGCACTTTTAATGTAATTTTCTCAAAAATTTTCGGCGGGTTTAAACGTTTTTTAAAATAAAAAATGTCTGAAATAAACGACTTCAAATCTGAGTACCCCCCCCCCTAGATTTAAGACCAAATTCGCGCTTGTAGTTACTAAGTTTTGTTTACATAAATTGATATGTTCCTCATAAAAGCTATGCTTTTATTCTAGTTTATTTTCGTATCGAAACCGCCCCCCTTTTTCAAATGGTGGGACCGCCACTGCTAATAGTTATATGGTACCTACCAAAACCAAATGCTTTTTTACAAAAACATAAAAAAATAGATTTAGGAAAAACCTAAGTACTACAAAATTTGTACTTTTTATATACATATACAAAGTCAAAAACAAAAAGTTAAACTCGCATTATTTATGCTCGTTAAATGTTATTTTAACGTCAATTGCAATTACAAAAGAAAAACGAGTTCTTCAAAATGTTGCCAACAAGATATGTCCAATTTATTCTTAAATGTTGGATACAGGGCGAATAAAAACAGTTTTAATTTTCATTCAACACTGAATAGTAAATTAATTTGCGATTGAAAAAATTTATTTAAAACCACATAAATATATTATTTTAGTATTTTTGTAGGATTTATGGTTGTTATGGTGAAATTTTTTTAATTAAGTTTTTTAAACTAAAATTGCGTACACGTTTTACACAATTAGGTATAAAATATATAGAACTGTGTGTAAAATACACAATGTAATTTTATTACACAATTATGTGATCAGTACACGTCCAGGTATAATTGTGGAAAAAAAATAAGATTTTTTTTTGTGTTTTTCTAAATAGACATTCGTTGGACTGGAAAAAATGTTGTTCTTTGCTTTTAGTGAAAAAATTAATATTTTTATGTAGGTTCGCCTTGTTCAAAAAGTTGAACTGTACAACAGGTTATGACGTCTGGTGTATGTATGTATGTAACACTGAAACTATTTATAAACGGCTTGGAGTATTCTTGTGTATAACCGAGTTTATTTTTAGAGTTACAAGGTGGTGAAAAATTTATAATAATTAACTGTGTAAATGTCGTGAACGTAGTGTCAGTTTGAGGGGGGGGGGCATAGACGTCATATTGTTCCGACGAAAGTTTGCGCACGAATTACAAAAGAAGGATTTGTAGTTCTTTATTAACTTATTAACTCAATCCTACAAAAAATTATCATAAATATGCAGTCTCAGTCCTGAGATCTGAGTACTTGAAGTTAGTCATGCTGTTTTGGTTTGTGTTCTAGATAGACCTCTCGGAGTTAAATTAAGTTTTTTTTTCAAAAATAATAATGAAATACAATATCAACTATATGTGGAAGGTTTCTTACTGCACGGTTTGTTTGAAATAACCCAAAAACTAAAATTATTTATATAGTAGTAGTAATACTAAAATATTTAAAATTAAACAATCTTACTAATATTATAAATCACGCCAAAGCGTCTGAACAAATAGTTTCGACCTTTACTTGATGAAAATCCATTATAAAATTACAATACAACAAGTTCTTTGTGTGTTTCACCAAAAATTACTTAAATGTACATTTGAAAAAGCCACCGTGCAATGTGGTGAAACACGTGTCATGTTGAAAAAATTATAGTAAAATTCGAAACAAAAACTTGTTTAATTTATTGTGGTTTTAAAGTTAATTCTGTTTTGAATTTTATAAACACAAATTCAAACTAAGTAAAAAATTAAAAATTTTAATTTTCCAATCTAATTTGGATAACAAGGGACTTTCAATTTCAAATAATCCCCATTGCTTTGTTTTGCAAAATCTGTAGTCAAAAACGCTTTTATTTGAACATAATATAATTGTTTTACAGACAAATTTTTTTGACCATGTACTTAAATTTTGACCATGACCGCTATTCTCGTAATACGTACCGTTTTGAAGTCGCTAAGCGAAACGAATAGCGAGCAGCTCGCTCAGCGACACGCTCAGTGTTGCCAGATCAAAACTTAAGAATTCACTAGATGGAGTTTAAAAATCACTAGAATTTCAGTGGACTTATATTTGCTTTGCTGGCTTTTAGAAAAGTTTTGTTAACGGGGGAGGGGAGAGTGACTAAATGAAAACATCGAAGTACATATTAAGTACATATGTTTATTTTCTATCATCACAAAAAAAATAAGCCAATTTCCAAAAATAATAATAATAATAAACAGACAAATATACCACGTACGTATTAAAGGTACATGTTACTGTTATGATTATGTACCATTTAGTTGGGTACATTATAATCATAACAGCATTTTTTTGACATAAAACTTTACACTAAAATTTCTTTCAACACAAGCACTACTATCTATTGGAACATAATTTGCCGGATTTGTAGGTATATTATACTTTTGTTAAGTTTAAAGCAATATTTACCTTTTAGGATTAATTTAAAATAAAGATATATAAGATCAAAATATAAAAAATAGTAAAATGTGTACGCAAGTACGAATGTGAAAAAATCACTACAATATGGCATTTTATTAAGTTTCTATTTCTAGAATAAAACACTCACATTTTTAAAGTTGTCACTGTTTTTTAAGCATTTAAAAAAAGTACTGCCAACAAACATTTTTTCTCTGATGTTAAAATGAAAAATATTTAAGGTTGGTGAAAAGAGACAGCAGGCTATAAAAAAGTATGTTATAGAGAAAAATGGAACTAATTTAAGGCAATTGTTTAATAAAAATTTCTGTTTTGTCATCTGTCCGTCATATTTAGTGGTGTCGTGCATATGTTACCTTATTTTTTTTTAAAACAGCAAAAATTGTAACTGTTCAAGCGTCAAAATATCAAACTGTCAAAGATTAAAATGTCGCAACAATGAACGTCACCGAGTAAAAAGGCATATCGCTATGGAAACCACTGTTATTTAATTTACCAGCCGCCTTGATTTATAGTGTAAAGATGGTGTATTGCGAGAAGTGCTCTTCGTTCGAGATTTTTAAAAGTATTTCCCTGTTTTTCCTGACAACTTCGATTAAGGTGTTTTAGAATCTTAGTAACTCGCTTTCGATAAAATTAAGACTCCACAATATTTTGGGACACACACACAAAAAAAAAACAATTTCCAAAAATAATAATAATAATAAACAGAGAAATATACCACGTACGTATTAAAGATACATGTTACTATTATGATTATGTACCATTTAGTTGGGTACATTATAATCATAACAGCTTTTTTTTGACATAAAACTTTACACTAAAATTTCTTTCAACACAAGCACTACTATCTATTGGAACATAATTTGCCGGATTTGTAGGTATATTATACTTTTGTTAAGTTTAAAGCAATATCTACCTTTTAGGATTAATTTAAAATAAAGATATATAAGATCAAAATATAAAAAATAGTAAAATGTGTACGCAAGTACGAATGTGAAAAAATCACTAGAATATGGCATTTTATTAAAAGTTTCTATTTCTAGAATAAAACATTTTTAAAATTGTCACTGTTTTTTAAGCATTTAAAAAAAGTACTGCCAAAAAACATTTTTTCTCTGATGTTAAAATGAAAAATATTTAAGGTTGGTGAAGAGAGACAGCAGGCTATAAAAAAGTATGTTATAGAGAAAAATGGAAATAATTTAAGGCAATTGTTTAATAAAAATTTCTGTTTTGTCATCTGTCCGTCATATTTAGTGGTGTCGTGCATATGTACCTTATTTTTTTTTTAAACAGCAAAAATTGTAACTGTTCAAGCGTCAAAATATCAAACTGTCAAAGATTAAAATGTCGCAACAATGAACGTCACCGAGTAAAAAGGCACATCGCTATGGAAACCATTGTTATTTAATTTACCAGCCGCCTTGATTTATAGTGTAAAGATGATGTATTGCGAGAAGTGCTCTTCGTTCGAGATTTTTAAAAGTATTTCCCTGTTTTTCCTGACAACTTTTTTTTTTTCGTCGATTAAGGTGTTTTGGAATCTTAGTAACTCGCTTTCGATAAAATTAAGACTCCACAATATTTTGGGACACACACACAAAAAGAATAAGCCAATTTCCAAAAATAATAATAATAATAAACAGACAAATATACCACGTACGTATTAAAGATACATGTTACTGTTATGATTATGTACCATTTAGTTGGGTACATTATAATCATAACAGCTTTTTTTTGACATAAAACTTTACACTAAAATTTCTTTCAACTCAAGCACTACTATCTATTGGAACATAATTTGCCGGATTTGTAGGTATATTATACTTTTGTTAAGTTTAAAGCAATATTTATCTTTTAGGATTAATTTAAAATAAAGAAATATAAGATCAAAATATAAAAAATAGTAAAATGTGTACGCAAGTACGAATGTGAAAAAATCACTAGAATATGGCATTTTATTAAAAGTTTTCACTAAACTACAAAAAAATCACTAGAACTAGTGAAATTTCACTAGATCTGGCAATACTGGACAGAAGCAAATTCGTTCAGCACATCTTGGCATCACCGCATTGAGCATTTTGATTTCTTTATTATGTTTTCACATCATATTCAATACGTATCGAAAATCAAGCATCTTGTTCTTTTATATATCACGCTTTTTATCGGAACAGAGAACATTCTCTATGAAAGAAAAAGAAGACAATCTTTTCAATGCGTATTGAGTACGATGTGAAAACATACTACTTGTTAGGCTTGTTGTTCCTTTTCTTTTTCTATGTGTAAGAAAGAGGCACTTACTTGATCGATTTAGATACGGGGTTCAGAAAAGGTAAAGCAAATTATGGTTAAACTAATAGGCAGAAATGCTGATTTTTGATGGATTAAGCTTTCTTTTACTTGCACAATTGTTAATCCTTCAAAAAATTGCATTTTTACTTGATGGTTGGCTTTAGCCCAGTTAAACACGCCCTTTAACCCTGTGATATAAACTATAAGTAGCGCGTTCCCGCGCAGTGTGTGGGAAAAAAATGACCCCGAGACTTAACCTCCCACTTAAAAAAATCCCGCACTCCCGGGATTAAATATTCATTCATATTAATATTAATAAGACATTATTTCTTTTATTGTTAATATTTCTTTCATTGTTAATAAACCCAACCCAACCCAAGAAAACTAAAAAAATTACTATATTTTCTGCAACCTCGTCTGCAACAATATACAAAGTATAGTGTTGCAGACGAGACGAGTGTTTACCATTTTTCTTACTTTGGTCACGTGGTATGCGATTATTACGTCATTACGGGGTCCGCGAGTACGAAACGCCGAGCGTATTTAGTTCGAGAATAGCGGTCCTGCCCATTTTTTCATACTGTTGATTGAAAGTTTTGAGATATTTAAACGAATCAATTATGTCCAATTTAGTATTTTCCACATAAAGTCTTTCCGTTTGTCAAGCCTGGTTAATCGGCCGGTTCGCGAAGTTTGCATTAGTTCTATTCGAAAAATAACAAATATTTTTAAAACCTCCGAAGGAAAGTCAACTAAACTTTTAATCCATTTTAATACCTCCATTTTTTTGTAAAAAAAAATCTGTCAACTTAGTGATCATGATACTGGTTACAACCAGTGAACCCGATATTACATGGAGTCATATAACTATGAGATACTATAAAGGCCCTGTCCGTGTATGTCCCTATGATAAAAAAAAAACGTAGAGGAAACCCCTGCGAATTATCAAGTTGTCCGGGGCAATGGATTAATGAAGGAAACCAATGCGCATGCGCAAGGTGATTCGACGTTACAAACTCGCGCAGGCTCAGATCGAGCTATCTTTATCCCATTGGCCATGTCTTGGCAATCTAGATTTTGACCGTTGCCGCTACGATTTCCTCGCATCCTGGGCCTTTATATACCTAATAGTTATATGCATCGTGCCAGGAAAAAACTGGCTCTATACTACTCAGATACCAAAGGCTGATCAACTCCTATCGTTTCAGTGTTCTTTTGCCGACCTTCGCCGCCATTTTAATGGCAAAACTATGGATTTTATTAAAGTTTTACTGTAGAAATGGCGGAAAAAGTCGATAAAAGGACACTAAAACGGAGAAGTTGATAGCCCTTTAGTAGAGTCAGTGGCTCTAGTGCTGTCAAACTGTTTGTCCTTTTAAGGTCAGTTTGAGTTGGCGCCCTGAACGCTCCGAGGCCGCTTCTGTTTCTCTCTTACTTACGTAAGGAAACGCAGAGGTTGATTGTTGTGTCCAACTCGAACTTACTATTAGTCTACACGGTCTTGTCATAATAAAAGAAGAATACAACAAATTGGCTGAATAAAATCACTAATCTTATTTTTTTTTTTAGGTAAGTGTGCGCTTCCGTAGTTTCTTTGGACCAATGAGAGTAAGTACCCAGTGATAGCATTTAGTATAAGATGTTATGATGCTCCGGCTTCGGCTCAAGCCACCCAGTGTCATTAAATATCTACTCTTAAAGACCGATTTTTTAATACTTGTTAATAATACTCCTTAGAAAAAGTTTTAGACTATTTTATTAATTATCCAGGGCACCTATTATACTGGGGAACAGCAAAAATGTTTCCTAGACTAAAATAGCAAAATCTTACTTATTTTATGATACTCATGGTAAAGCCATGATGGTAATTTAAGGCTTAAATAATTTAGCATAATTTAAGGGGTAACGTTTTTGTTTAGGCAATTTTTACTATGTTTTTCACATTTTTATGACACTATTGTGCTCACATTTAAAATTTTAAAGCTTTCTTTCCAAACTCTCTATTTCTAGAATAAAACACTCACATTTTTAAAGTTGTCACTGTTTTTTTGTTTTTTAAGCATGTAAAAAAAGTACTGCCAAAAAACATTTTTTCTCTGATGTTAAAATGAAAAATATTTAAGGTTGATGAAGAGAGACAGCAGGCTATAAAAAAGTATGTTATAGAGAAAAATGGAAATAATTTAAGGCAATTGTTTAATAAAAATTTCTGTTTTGTCATCTGTCCGTCATATTTAGTGGTGTCGTGCATATGTTACCTTATTTTTTTTAAAAACAGCAAAAATTGTAACTGTTCAAGCGTCAAAATATCAAACTGTCAAAGATTAAAATGTCGCAACAATGAACGTCACCGAGTAAAAAGGCACATCGCTATGGAAACCATTGTTATTTAATTTACCAGCCGCCTTGATTTATAGTGTAAAGATGGTGTATTGCGAGAAGTGCTCTTCGTTCGAGATTTTTAAAAGTATTTCCCTGTTTTTCCTGACAACTTTTTTTTTTCGTCGATTAAGGTGTTTTGGAATCTTAGTAACTCGCTTTCGATAAAATTAAGACTCCACAATATTTTGGGACAGTTACACCAAGAATAAACAAAAGCATGACGTACTTACCGCGAAACCATTGGAAATACAGAACAGTATTATAGAGTTGCTATTTATAAACAAGTTTTAGACAAAATCATTTCGGAAATAAAAAAGTATTTTTGACCTTAACATATTCTTACCAAGTTTTATACAACGTGAAGCCAAAATCAAGGCAAAATTAACTAAAAGTTGTTTTTAAAACTGTAAAATCTTTGATTAATCCAAAACACAAATTCTTGAACTTTTATGGGGAAAAGTCAGTATTTGGAAACAATATTGGTCAGAAGTAGGCAAAAGCTTAAATCAAAACATAGTAATGCTTCGTCAGAAAGAAGCTTCTCATGCCTCAGAAGTTTGAAAACATAAGTAGTTAAAAACACTATCTTGACGGAAATTTGTCTGACGGGCTTAGCGTTGCTGACATTGAGCGAGTTTGGCCAAAAAAACTGGAAACGATTTTTTTTGAGATAGGCATATTATCTTTGAGATATGCAATATAAAAGGTAATAAAATTAACTCTGTGTTTCGGACTTCCATTGTCTATATTTTATTTATACACGACGTTTCGATCAGTACAATCTCTGATCGTCTTCAGGTGCAAACTACAATCAATTCCTAAGGCTACGTACTTATATACCGTGAGAAATCAGTCAACCTTGAAGTTTAAGAAGTTGGCTCCGCCCAAGGAGGGGCTTCCAAATATTTGGGATTTTAACACTTGGTTTACTGAAAATACCCTGATTTTGCCCAATAAAGGCAGCTTCAAGGAATTTTCGTTTCTTCCAGTGTGACTCCTTGTGCAAAACCTTTGCTTCTGCCCACTTCATTCGGTGTTGTTTTGACCATGCATGTTCGGCGATTCCTGATTTCGTTGTTTCACCTTTTTGGGTATTCGTCTGATGTTCCTAAAGCCTAACAGATAGTGGTCTTTTAGTTTCGCCTATTTAGAAGGAACTTAGTAAATGCATTCCTTATTTTGTTTGATCTCCGTTTTGTTTTACTAAGAAGGCTTCGAATTGTATTAAGACTTCTTAGTAAAACAAAACCAAAGAACAAACAAAATAAGGAATGCATTTAGTTCCTTGTGAGTGTGGTGAATCATACATAGGCGAAACTAAAAGACCACTATCTGTTAGGCTTAAGGAAAATCAGACGAATACTCAAAAAGGTGAAACAACGAAATCAGGAATCGCCGAACATGCATGGTCAAAACAACACCGAATGAAGTGGGCAGAAGCAAAGGTTTTGCACAAGGAGTCACACTGGAAGAAACGAAAATTCCTTGAAGCTGCCTTTATTGGGCAGAATCAGGGTATTTTCAGTAAACCAAGTATTGAAATCCCAAATATTTGGAAGCCCCTCCTTGGGCGGAGCAAACTTCTTAAACTTCAAGGTTGACTGATTTCTCACAGTATATAAGTACGTAGCCTTAGGAATTGATTGTAGTTTGCACCTGAAGACGATCAGAGATTGTACTGATCGAAACGTCGTGTATAAATAAAATATAGACAATGGAAGTCCGAAACACAGAGTTAATTTCAAACACATCATTGTCTCAAACTTTCAAACAAATAAAAGGTAACGGTTTCAACTTCAAAAGCTTTTTAGACCTCAAAAGAAAAAGTATTTAGTTAATAGGTTTTGTTTGTGAACTATATTTTTATAACTAAAAAAATTATACGTAGTTTCTCAAGCGCGCGGATTTCAGAGGGATAGGGGGGTAAGTAACCCCCCCCCCACCCTGGCTTTAAGTCTTTTATGAAAACATTTAGAAAATCAAAAGTAGGACATAAATTGCGGCGCTATAAAACCTTTGATATTTACGGTATTAGTAATTTTTTTGTTAAAAATGGCATTTGTAGCGTCATTTTCTTAAAAATTTTTGCCTGCTGCGCTTTGGAACCATTGATATATTTACAATTTTAGTTTAATTTTATATCAAAAAAATGCATTTTTAATGTAATTTTTTTAGAAATTTTCGGCGCATTTAAATGTTTTTTAAAATTTATGAAATGAACGACTTCAAAATCTGAGTACCAAATCCGCGCGTGTATTACTAAGTTTTCTTTGCATATATTGATATGTTCTTCTAATTTATTCTAGTTTTTTTTTCGTATCGAAACCGCCCCCCCCCCTTTTGAAATGACTGGGACTGCCACTGCCCATATCATATTGTATCTCTGTATACACGATAACTCAAGAATATCTTAATCGATTTTAACTAAATTAGGTAGGATGGTGGGAGGTTGAAGGGGAGAAAATGGGGATAAAATATTTTTCAAAATTGTAACTTTGGAACAAAAGCAAGTAGCAATATACGGTTTTCAGATTTAAGTGTCCATGAATATGGACTACAAATTTTGTTCTAAAGTCCAAATTCGTGGGAGCGTGGGGGTGGGATTTCAAAAATTGTTAAAATATATAAAAAAATCATAACTTTGGAAGTAAAGCAGCTATTGATATATGGTTTTCAGATTTTGGTTTTCGTAAATATTAACCACAAATTTTCTTATAAGTTTCAAACCTTTCAAAGCTACAGTTTTCGAGATATTTTCATTTTCTTTCAACATAAAATAATTGACTCTATGGTGGACTATCCGTGCTTTCTAGCACCAATTTTTTTTAACTGGCGTTTTTAAATACCCCGCTGCGCTCGTGATTTAAACTAACGCTTGTAAAAAAGCACTATTTTAGCCACTAGTTGTAAAAAACTACTATTTTTGTTCAGGAAACAAAAAAAAAGTGGTAATTAGTTCTTTAGTGTTTTGTTTTGGGATGTAGGTATATGGGTTGTAAAAGATCACAATATTATAGGGCAACACACCTTTTTGCATACTGTTTGGGTGCCCCCAGCCGACCCCTCTTTTGCATCTGTACACCGGCTGGCGCACGACGCACGTAAGCGTCGCGGCGGACGCGTCGAACTATGGACCGTTAGTCTAGTCGGACGTCCCCGGCGTCGTCGCGTGTACTTTCGACGCCACCCGGTGTTGTATCACGTGGTTGGGTGTCTTCTGTCAAGTTTTGGAAGAAATGAAAACAACGAAAAAATACGTGATATCATTGTTTAATATAATATACAAGACAAAGGACCTTGTTTAGGATTAAAAGCAAGTTCATATTTTTTGTTAACGCGATTCTACAAGTATGTATGAAACTGTAATGAACAGTATTTCAGAGGGAATATGAATGGCAAAAACAGTTACACGGATTTTATAGTTTGAAAAGCAGGCAGGAATTACTGATTTAAGAAAAAAAATTATAATTGGAGTAAACAAAAATTCTCTAAAAACTATAAAAAAAATACGTTGCTTTTTCAGAGTTTGTACGGAAAAAACTATGAACTCCCTGATCCGTCCTATTTTTTCTCGTCTTATAAAAAAAAATTATGGCGTTTTAGATTATTCCTCACTTTGCCTGTTTTTTTGTCTAATTTACATACTTTTGAACGGGATAACAAATTTCCTGACTTTTTCGGATTGGATAATGAAGGTCCTGTGAGGTAATATAATATATACAGGGTGGATTCTTTAAACGGAACGATGCTTTTAGCGGGTTAGAATTTGGTTGAATAAAAAAATTAAAAAACATGTCAACTGAGATTTTTTATTTTATCTTCTACGATTATGAAGATATTTTTATCTAAATCTGTATGGAAAACTTCGATATTTATTCAAATATCCCCCGTAAAACAGGGAATGCCTCTATTTTGGAAACCATAAGAGATAGAGTATTAGTGTGTGGTATTGTTAAAAAGATAATTTTTTTTAGAATTCAAAAATGTCAAACTGTACAGGGTGTCCTATTTAAAAAATATATATTTTTTTGCCATCCGTCGTAAAAAAAATCCAAGATGGCACGATTAAAGAAAATTAAAAATCTCAGTTGACGTGTTTTTGGATTTTTTTATAAAACTAAATTCTAACCCGCTAGAAGCACCGTTCCGTTTAAAGAATCTACCCTGTATATTGGCACATGAAAAATTAAATAAAAATAACTGCATTTTAGCTGTATTACCAATTATGTGCAGGCTATAGGAACAAAAAAAAAAGAAAAACAAAATAAACAATTTTCTGGTACACAAAAATCGAAAATTGTGCCAAATTAATACAGGGGAGACAAAATATTCTTTTGTGACAAAGAGATATTCGTTTAGCTATATTCAAAAATGCCTTCCTTTGTGGTAACAAAGAAATCTTTCTGTCAATGTAGCCTGCCCAGCGCCCAGATTGGTAATACAGCCAGAATTAAATTATTTTTACTTGTTTGCTGTTGCTCTACTTAAATGATACATTTTCTTTAATTTAAAAAAAAGCTTGTTTTAAACTTTATTTTCTTTACCTTCTTTAGGTCCTAAAGCCAACCCAGATTAGTAATACATCCAAATATGCGCGATATTCAGTAGCGGTCGCAGTTTTACCAAAAGAGGGGGGGGAGGCGTGAGCTCAAAATTTTGTAAAAACAACATTTTGAAAAACTATACAAAAATGTACTGTTGTTATGAAAAACCGGCGATTTTTTAAATAAATTCTGGAGAAAGGAGGTTTAAGACAAGCATTTTCAAAAATTTAAAAAAAAGTTTCATTTAGTATATCTAAATATAATATCTAAACAATAATTTTCTCCAACAATAGATACGACATAAAACAAATGATGTCCTACAACAACCTCATTTCTATTTTAATAAAAATGCCACGAAATTTGTGTACAAAATCCAAAAAAATATTTTTAGAAATTAAAGTCCTTTTTATTTTTGCTCCATATATATACAGAGTGGATTTATTAAATGGAAAGAAAAGTAAGAGGTTGGTAAGGAGAAATATATTTATTTTAAAAATTAATGGAATTTCTTTTTTAACAAGCTTCCCAAAAAGGTGCCACAAGTGGTACCTTCTCATGAAAAAAATGTTGGTATGCCCTGGGCCTTCAGTGAGGGCCCCCAAATGAGCCGCCAATAATGTCCGTGCATGATATTTTCTTTATTCCGCTTAGTAATTGTAGTTTATTTTGAAGCTAAAATAATTGAAAAAAAAATTATTTTTTTTTAAATTTTTGATACATTAGTTGACAGATTTAAAAAAAAGCTAGTGCGTTAAATTTCTTTTTAAATAGCTTTCCAAAAAAATGCCACAAGTGTTACCTTCTAATTGAAAAAATACTTGGCAGGCCCTGGGCCTCCAGTTGGGGACCCTAAAACATTTTTTTCGCTTTTAGATTTTTTAAAACATCTTCCCTAAAGCCGTTAGAGTTACCGTTCCATTTAAAGAATCCACCCTGTATATACCGACATAAATCGATAATCGATATAAATATGGAAACAATTTTCGGGTCATATGTGTCATATAATCATCAAAAAGATAATTAGAAAAGCACACACTAAACAGGGTGCGTTGTCAATCTTCCCTAATCATATTTTTATAACAATACAAAATTGCATTGGGTGCAACAAAATTAGTTCAAATCCAATCCATTTATTTTCTATATATTGCTCACTCATAAAAATATTTCCTTCTCACAAAAAATGCTTTTTGACACAATTTTTTTTGCCCTAAAATTTAGCAGAAATTTGCCTCTTTCGGAGAAAATAAATGGAAATTTCTGGCAACAAAGAAATATTTGTTTAGCCAGATCCAAAAAAGCATTTGTTTGTAACAAAGAAAATTTTTAAAAAGAAGAAGATTCGACTGCTTCTCAGGCAGTGCATTTCTTTTAATTATAGCATAAAAATAGTGTACTGTTTTAGGCTTTGTATGTTTTTTCTTTTTGCTTTTGGCCGGTAAAATGATCGTGTTTAAAAGTCAGGGTTTAAGAGACAGCTGTGTTTCTTTATCGCTGGGCTCGTTCTTTAGACCGATGCGACATTTAAATACCTCAAATCTTCACAAAAAATTATAATCGCTTTAGGAAAAGAAAATAAAATATTAGAATAAACAGGAAATGCCACAAAACCAATTTTCTTTAGATTTACTTTATTGCTCTTAATAATACAAATTTAAATTTTTGCAAACAAAATCTAGATAACAGAAAATTGCTAATTTTTTAAAATTAATTTGTGACAATTTCATCCTACTGCTTTAATTTTAGAAAAACCTCTTGGAAATTCAACAACACAACTTTAATCTAATTGTCTTTAGCATATATCTCCTCTCTGTTAAAAAACTACTCCTCTTTTTTGGAATTATTATACCACCCTGTTAAAGTTAAAGTTTCTGTAAATTCAAAGAATAATTTAATTTAAACAAAATAAATGGAAAAAAATTGGATCAAAGCCATCATTTTGTTTTCGCGGAAATTTTTAAAAGTTTTTCACGCTCACTGTCTCAGTCTTTTCTAATCTGAGATTTTAATCAATTAAGATCATAAAACAATTTTTCAAACATTTTATGTGTGAGGCCAAGGTTTTCTATTAGGTATGTCAAAATATTAGTGCAAGAATCTGTCTTGAAAAACACTCTCTAATAATCGATGTTACATTTTTTTTAAATGTTTTATTTTGTAAAACAAAATTACTTATACATGGGTAAATATAGTGCTTACCAAAAAAATAGAAGGCCTAAAACTAATTGACAAAATGATTTGGCAACATCTTTTTCCATAATTTTTTAAATCATTGCCTATCAGAGAAAAAAGTAAACATTAAAATAATGTTGTTCTTTTTGTTTTTTTTTTGTAAGTGTCGTCAAATTTTGGTTTCGCTGTCACTTTTGGGTTTCACTGTCACATTCGGGGTATTATGTCTCAGTTGAGTTAAATGTCACTTTCGTTTTTTTTTTTGTAATTAACTGTTATTGTTTTGTACACCTATTCACTTAGTTTTAAATAAATTATCTATATTTGATCTACTGTTACTATTAACCCAAAGTTTTCTTTGAAACATTTTTTTTACACATTTTTGAAAATAACGGCTTTTAACTCGGTTGGTAAAACGTTGTAGAATTTTGGAGCAGGGTGTAAAAAGGATTTGTATCCTATTTTGTAATCTGATGTGTAACGGTGTTCTGTTGTATTTTTTTTTGTTTATCACATTAATATTTGAGTAAAATATGGCTGCCGTATGTCATGAATCCCTGATTCATGATATAATCGATCAATGGGGTAGTTCCGGAATTTTCCATAGATTATTTTGATAACCAATTTCTATATCACCTCTATGTTTTAAAGGTATTGCATAATGAAGTTGTAATTGAAATAGGCCAAAGTAAACAGTTACACGATATCAAGTATCTTAAAAAACAAAAGATCAAAAGGTCTTGGGTGGAAAAACGAAAATTCAAACTTGGATGAGCATCCCACAAGGAACACACAAAAGACTAAAGCGAAAAGAGACTTCAGTGGTTTTACTGGTCACCCTCCCCAAATATCATTAAACACCATCATACACTTTTATTTTCAACTTTGAATCTGATATTTCCAATAGGATTATGATCCTAAGGCAATTAAAACAAAAAAGAAAGAAGAAAAAGAAGGTAAAAAACCTCCAAATCAGTTACACCAACCGAAAATAATCTAGAAAACAAAAGATCAAAAGATCTTGGGTGGAAAAAACGAAAATTCAAACTTGGATGAGCATCCCACAAGGATCACACAAAGGACCAAAGCATGTTAATTTAATTATTTTCGTTTGTGATCGTAGGAAAAGGATTTTGTAAACTTTCTATTTTTTTTTCTCTATAAAAAAAGCTTTTTTGCTGGTATCTTTCTCAAAGGTTTCAAGCCAAGAGCGGTTTAGGACTAACCTGATTTAAAAAAAAATTGAAGAATTATCGACAATTTTCTCAGGATTACATTAGTCTGACACAATGATGTATTTGAAATTAACTCTGTGTTTCGGACCCATTGTCATATTTTATTTATACACAGAGATTGTACTGATCGAAACGTCGTGTATAAATAAAATATGACAATGGAAGTCTGAAACACAGCGTTAATTTCAATTACATTAGTCCTTTTAATTTTTTCTTACTTAAGCAAAAAACTTTGCTTCTCTCTAAGACTCTGGGCATCCTGGGAAAGAAAATAAAGAATCAATAGTTGTTGCGGGAATCCACAAAAAAGTCGAATTTACAAAAACCGAAACACACTTGTACAGAAAGTAAAACGTCCGAAACGAAATATGAACGAAAGAAAAACACCAAGAAAATAAAGAAAACGAATATAATTTTATAGAATTTTAATTTACTCGATCCTTAAAAGACACGAATATAATTTAACCGAATATAGTTTTCCCGAACGTTAAAATATCAGAATTACAAAAGTATCGAAAACAATTGTCTAGAAACGAAAAACACTCGACCCACAAATTGATAGAAAATAATATGCCCGATCCTTAAATGAGCAGAACCACAATCCAGCCGAATCGCTGTTGGGCATGCGTCAAATTTAAATTGCGGCGTTGACAAGTTTCTTTATTTGGAGGATGACACGGGGATTTTTTTATTAATCGATTTTATTTAACTTCACAGTTTCTGGCTGTCTAACTGTCTATCAAATCTTACGATTCATTTTTGTAATGTAACTTACTTCTACTCTTCCCTGCCGTAAGTCTGGCAACATAGCAATTGAATTTGTGGCTATCGGCTCAAATCATTTTCGGCCAGATTAAGGCTCTTGAATTTTGTGGTTCGGCAGATAGAAACATAATTTCTAGCGAATTATTTTCGTTAAAAATATTTTCTAACATTTTTTTTTTATAAAAATATGTTTGGTTTAAATTTAATTCTAGGCATTTATTTTCTAGCAATTTGATTTTCTCGTCATTTCATTTGCGAGACAATTTCTTTCGGACCAGTTATTTTCTTTTCTTTTAAATTCTGAGAAATTGGTTTCGGGTTTTTTTATAGGGAACCCGTTGTTGCTTTCTAAACGATTTTATTTCATGAAATGCGTAGTTCAATGGTTGCAAAATTATAATAATTAATTATAGATCGCACATTCTTGCTTTCTGCGTTCAATCCTTAGGGATCAATATTCAATAATTCTGCATATGCCACTGTATAAAAACCACATTTTCATAAACAATAGCAAGAAGCAAAATTACTATATGCGGTGTATGTTTCATTTACAATATTATAATATTAAATTGGCCAGGTCTGCACCATCTGGTAAAGTTCTGTTTACTGTACATTATACGTGTGTCTAAACATTAGGCTTATAATATTGCCGGCAATTCTATACATCTGAATTACCCTTACTCTAATTTGGATTTGGCCCTGCATTTCCTGTACATTGCTAAATATTTAATTTCGTCGGTTAGGCGTATTAGACACAAACACAGAAAATTAAGAAAATTCATGGCTGCTGCCCTTGGAACGTAGAACTATAAAACTACGTACTAATATGTTTATTCTCTATATTTTACATCTTTTAGGCATACAGTGGCTAATGCAAAGAGGGGTGTTAAAATACCACTGAAAAACTGCTTCTATCTCAAAACATACCATATTTTAGGAGAAAATGCCCTAAAACTAAATATACCATATTTTAGGAGAAAATGCCCTAAAACTAATTTTTTTGACAGGTTTCAAAATGGCAAATTGTGAATACGCCAAACATTTGGCACATAATAGCTTCATTATCTGTGTTTGAGGTTATAAACTTGGTGATTTTTTAGACCACCTCTGGGGGGTGGTTTATAGCCCCCTGAAAGGATTGTTTTGTGACAATTGGTAATAAGTTTGTTTATAATTTCGCTAAGTAACTGTTTTTACAAGGATTAATTTACCTTGTTTAATATCGTAAGTTGTTCATTAACCAATAAAACACCTCCAATTTTGTCCAGAAACACGCCATATTTTGAACCCGTTTTCAGCACAAAAAATATATTTATGAGGGCACTACGAGGCAAAACAAACAAAAGTGGAGTCACTGATTATGCACGAAAAATATACCAAAAAAAAAACCAAAACAACTATATTAATTTATGTACAAACTAAAAGTAAAAAATTGAGTTTATCTAAAAGCTCAGTCAAAAAAACTTTCCTTACTCAAAGCCCACTCATTTTAAAGCTGTATAGCTTTCATCAGTAGAGGTTGGTGCAAGCGAAGGTGCAAGCAGAGGTAAAAGATCCGAACTCGCTGTTTGTGATTGAACGCAGCGCTAAGATTTTTAAACTGACATTTTGACGGTGACCGTGAAGTTTTTTAATATATTTTATTAATAAAAACACCTCTTAAATAAATATAAAATTAATCTACTCCTTATTTTATTATTACTCATCTAAATCGTTGTGTGACATCAAGTATTGACCGGAAAAATTAATTAACAAGGGTAAGTTTTAATTAGAGTGAAATATAACCCCAATGTTAATTTATTCTACAGAGTGTTTACTATTTAAACCACGCGTAGGTTTAAATTTTTTAATTTTCTTTTCTTCTAAATTGAAAATTTCCTCGTAAATCCAAGAAAAGATTGTGTTAAGATGATTATTCAATAAACAAATTTAATAATATTCTTTTTATAAATCAAACTACGTCCAAAACTCAAGGAAGGTTCATTTAAAATCAAAAATTTCACTTAAAATTAGGACCGTTTTAAAATAGACTAAACCGTTTTAGTAAATCCCACTGTTAATTTTTCCCAAAAATCAAGAGTAAAATGGTTAGTGAAGCCTCCCCAGGAAGAATTTCTGCATACGGCACTGTTTTATATATTTTCGCATTTTTTGTACCCTTTAAATAAATCAATAAAAAAAAAAAACCAAGTTTGTAGCCGATCTATTTACTTATACCGGGTAGCCCATATAAAATGAGAAAGGATTCATAACTTTTTAATTTTTTATCCAAATTGTATGAAACACAAACCGTTAAAAAATTCATAATTTTGGATTTCAAGAAGGCGTTTAAAATGAAACAATTTTTTGAATTTTAGTTTGGTATAAATATTTTTTAAGTAGGTACTTTTCAATATTAGCAAAACTAGTACACTCCTGGCGAAAAAAAGTAGGACACGAAATTGAAATATGGGTAAATATAACACCCTATATTAATGAAAATTTACATTGTTAGTCATTTGTCAGTTTACCTTGATACATTTGACACTTGTGTTTGTCATAATAGTAAATAAATCAAAGGAGATTTTTTTAGAGTAATTTATTAAAAATTGAGTTGCAAAATTCAACTTATAACTTGAGTTACGAAAAATAACTGGTCTATAAGAAGAGCGGCGAACCATTTTGGAGTTAATAAAATTACATTACCACGCTGGGCAAAGCGCTGTAACAAAAACAATACCACAGAGAAAAAACAAGAATACAATAAACGGCGATAAAAAAATGAACTTTTTGCAAATAAATAAAAACAATAATTTTAATACTTAATGGGCTCGCCGTTCTTGTCAAAAACAAGCTGCAGACGATTCGGCATTGAAAAACTTAAATCTTGAAAATATTGCTCTTCTTCTGAGATGATATCTACGGCTCTTTCAATGGCTTCATTCAACTCGTCTGAATTTCTGGGGAACCAATTTTGCTGATAAATTATCTTCACAATCTGTCCCCAAACATTTTCCATGGGATTTAAATCCGGGCTGTTGGATGGCCACGTTAGTTTCAATATTGTTCTCTCGAAACCAAGTGTTCACTACATTCGCCGTGTGCACAGGGCAGTTATCTTGTTGGTAGATGAACTCATTATTTTCGTGCAAGGCCGAAACAGAGAGATACATATTATTACGAAGAATTTCGATGTAGCAAGCACCCAAACCTCTCGCACTAAACCATCACCACATGTTGACGGAAAAATGTCCTGCTCTCTTGATGTTGTGTGTCTATTCTGGATCATACCTTGAATTTGGTGGACGATAAACCAAAATTCTCCGACTATCTGACGATGACTGGAAAATTTTTTCGTCCTTAAAGACTGCTTTCTCCCAAAAGTCATTCCCTTCTAAAAGATGATTGACCGCAAAGAGGCTTTTTTGCTGCAACTTTAACACGATAGATTTGAATTTTGTATCCTACTACAAGCAGTTCGCCGGGACCCTGTAAACATGCTTGCAGCGACAGCATGGGAGCATGTGGTAAAAGGATTCTGCCTTAAATGATCAAGGAGTCGTCCGTCTTGCTCCATTGAACTAATTTTGGTTGGGGCTTGGTCCAGCGTAGTACTGTATTTTTTTTAACTCCAAAATGGTTCGCTGCTCTTCTTATAGACCAGTTATCTTCTGTAAGTCGAGTTATAATTTGAATTTTGGTATATTAAGAAACTTGAGGCATTTTTTATTTAGTTTGAAGTATACTGCAAGAAAGCGTCAGATAATTGTCAGATATTTCAAAATGTTGACGAATGGTGGCCAAACCAATAAATATCTGAACGTATAGGGTGACATACAAAAAGAAGCAAATATATATTTTACATGTCCTACTTTTTTTTCGCCAGATCTGTACCTAATCTGGTTTGTTAATATTAGAAAGATTTTTATAAACATTGCATTATATTGATCAGAAGTCTTTATTTAAAGTCAAACTTTCTTGTTTTTCATCCTTTTTTTTAAATAAACGAAAAGTAATAAATATGCCAGGATTTAAGTTTCAAAAAGTGTTATAGTCGTTGACACAGCCACATGTTCATGTTAAACTTTTTATGCGAATCTTAACTTCAGCAAAAACGTTATAAAGATGGGGACCATACGGTATATAGGGTGGACCAAAAAATTCCGCACTTTTTGGATTGGCTATTTTTGACATAAGTGCTCGATTTTTAAAGATACTGTTTTTTAAGAAAGATTAAACGTGATACTTTTTCGATTCAGTTGAAAATTGAAAATTTCTCAAAAATCCAAGATGGCGGACAGTTTTAAAAATGTGTAATTTTCACCCCCAATGAAAAATTTATGTGCGACACACTACAAACGCTCATGGACGTATCATTTAATTAAATCGGTTGAGAAATTAAAAAGTTATAAGCTTTTAGATTATGAGTGTTTGGGCTTAACATTGGCTTACAAAAAAAAATATTGTTTAAAGAGACAAAACATGAGATATGCGTCCGTTTGTTCAAAATTTGACATTAAACAAAACTCAGGATATTTGTAAAAAGAGGTTTTACACGCCTGATTGCTTTTTTAAGTAAGACACTAGACAAAATATAAAAGAGTATTTCTTTTCTTCGTATATCGAGGTATCACCTAATTAAATCGGATAATAAATAAAAAGATAATGGGTATTTATATTCTGAGTGTTTTTATTTATTAAATAATTTTTATTTTATTAATTGTTCAATATAATAAGTAATAAATTAAAAATATAAAACTATAGAATAAACTTATAAAAATTCAAAAAATTAAATAAAAAAAAACATATATATATATAAAAACTATAAATAAAACACTTCTTCCAAACCTGATGGATGGCCACACTAATCCGCTGGGGGATGAAGCATTTGGCGTCTTTGGTGTTTAGTATTTTTGATATTTCTGTAATTAAATAAGAATTAAATAAAAAGATATTTCACTCGTCGTCAAAAAACTTATAACTTTTTTATTTCCCAACTGATTTAATTAAATGATACTTCAATATACAGAGAAACAATAAGCGTTTGTAGTGAAAGCTTTAGAGTTTGTTCAGTGTCGTACATAAAAAAATTTTAGGGGGGGAGTGATAATTACACATTTTATAAAGCGTTCTGCCATTTTGAATTTTTTAGAAGTTTTAAATTTTTAACCGAATCGAAAAACTTACGTTTTATCTTTCCAAAAAGCCAATATATTTCAAAATCGAGTAATCAAGCCAAGTTATAGCCAATCCAATAAGTGTGGAATTTGGTTGCCCACCCTATACATGGAACGCCTATGGTTTATCAAACCAGGAATTTATCAGACCGTATTTAATAAAAAAAATCATCGTAAGAACGATTCACCATAGAAACTGCAATTCGTCAAGCCAATTTTTTATCCGAACCTTATTTCATCAAACCCATTCAATAACAAATTTGAAATTTAATAGACCCGTTTGTAATCGAACCAATGCGCCACCTTCGTGCGCACGTTTTATCAGAATGTGCAAAATCAAACCGGTTAAATGAAAGGAAGTTTAATTATAAAAATCAAGTCCAGGGACGCACACAAATTTTTCGCAGGGAGGTGAAATTTACCCATTTTTTAAAGCTCTCCGCCATTTTGGATTTTTGACATATGTCAAATTTTGAGCCGCTTCAGTAAAGTCTCATCCTTTACCTACAAAAACAGTCAACAATTTTGAAAATTGGTCCATTGGTTCCAAAGTTATGGCGCGTTCAAAAAGTGACAAATTTTTTGGCCCACCCATTATTTTTTTTAATAATATTGGACATTTTAAACAAAGGTATGGTCAAAATCTCAAAAAAAACATAAAAATAAACATGCACTAATGCCCCACGAGCTATTGGGGATCATGCAAGACAACGTGCACTCAAGGCAGGGGCAACATAAGCTGCACTCGTTTTCAAATGGAATGGCAAAACTTGTTCAATCAAATGGAATACGAATATTGCCCTCGGTCCGTACCAGTGCATCACAAGGAAAACCTTCCATTCAAAGGTCAACCAATTCTGATGTTCATTTGTATGGATAAGTATGGATATCACATGACCCGTTTTGAATATTGACAGAAAGAGAAGAATATTAGTGCTAAACATAAATACAATTTTGACAGAACAAATAAAAGTTTTTTTTTTAGAAAATCCAACGTCATACGCAATGGAAGATAAGAAAGGAATTAGGTAGAATGGAGCTACTAGCCTGCTATTATTCGTCAGTATACTCTACTTTAAAATATAATATCATGGTATGGAGTCAGACCTGTGCAATAGAAAGGGAGATGATTTTTCAAAAACGCTTTATCAAAATAATTTTTGGATTTAAATATAGGGAGTCATGTCATGATCATCAGACAGTAACAATTATTTACATTTTGAAATGTGCTTGTCTTGTTTTCCAAATTCAAGAAAGATTTCGAATAGGTGAAAAGACGCACACTCATCAAATTCATGTAGAAAAACACACAACAACGAGGTTTACGAAGTCACCCTTATACACTGAAAAACATTCTTGGTAAAAATCCGTTTTATCGTGTAAACGAATTTTTCGAATGTAATAAGTTGCATGCTTGAGATCATGTCTTTTGTTTTGCCTTAACGTATTTTTATCAATTTTTTCTTTTTTATAATATACCTTTTTACTTATTCTGTGTAGATTGTTTTTTTATGTCTAATTAATTTTACTTTTTATTTGTTATCTTGTATTTGTGTAATATCTATTGATTTTTGTGGCATTAATTGTACTTTTAAATCATTTCGTGGCCCCAGGTATTTGTTATTAATAAGTTTGTGTAAATTTTTTGTTATTTTCAAAAAGAAAAAAATGTGCTCTAAAGCTGTACTATGGCAAATAAAAGTATTTTATCTTTTATTGCTCTAGCATATTGTTGTCGACCATATTCACTGCAAAACAAACGTAATATTAACTTCATTTTGAGGAAAAGGCGTTGCTCAAAAATGAGATAAAAAAAAAATTCAGATTCAATTCTTGTCTGGTACCGTAAAAGTGTCGTAAGAGAAAACCATTCTAAAATCACAAGATAAGTTGGAGAAACAATCAAAAACAAAAAGTCAGTGGCTTTCCAAATGCACCCTTCTTTAATTTTTTATTTACACTTTTTAATTTAAAAAAAACAACACAAAGGAGTGCCTATGCATTCAATAATGTTAAAATTTACTTAAACAGCAGTGTAAATATTATAAATATTTTGATTTCTCGATATTTACCTTTTTTGTGTGATACAGGGGTAGTTTAGAAGATGTTGGGTTGGATCAGTGGGTACGAAAACCTATTTCGATTTAAAAGGAAGGGCGCATCTAGTTTTTGAGCAATGCCAAGCCTAGTCAAGTTCTTGCAAAGTTCAAGACCACAAAACTTCCATTTTTACACGTTTTAAATATTCGAAAATGTATCTTGTCATTTACTTTGTTTACACGGCCATCTTAAAGCACTTTTATGTAAGGACGGTTTCGAAATTATGTGGTATACACCACTAAAACCGTTTTAAGCACTAAATCGTGTTTCTTTTAAAACCGACAAACACATTTAAAACGCTTCAGCACATTACTTCCAACCTAAAGAAATATTCAACCGGTTTTGCCGAAAAACTTAGTTTTTTTTTTAAACTGACATTTAATGACATTTAATGAGGGACGTATAAATCCTCGGAGAAAGCGATTTTAGGTATTTACGTCACTAGACCGGAAAATTCGTCTTTACTAACTATTCGTATAGTTCGAGCATAGATTTAAGAGACTCATTATAAATGCTAATCCCTTACCCTAATAATAGCCTATTGTTTGGGGTTTGAAAGTAAATAAAAAAAAAGGTGTAAACATGCTACCATTTCTGAGGATTACAGGTGCGGATTTAAAAATGTGTAATTATTTCTTAATAAGTACACGTTTTTGGCCGAATTAAAATTTAGTTATAACATTAGGGTTTGATTACGTTACAAATTAATTTTCTTAAAATAATTAGGACAGGCTTAAGATACCAAGCTGATTTGTAGTGTGAAAATCAGTTAGCAGTTGGTGTTTGGTTACAAAAGAAGTTATTTATTGTGAATTGTGATTGTATGAAAAATGTTTCGTCCGTGGGGGAACAACCGAGTACGTCACGTGGAGATACGGGGAATATTGTAGTTTGAAAATCAGTTAGCAGTTGGTGTTTGGTTACAAAAGAAGTTATTTGTTGTTAATTGTGATTGTACGAAAAATTTTTCGTCCGTGGAAGGAACAACTGAGTACGTCGTACGTCACGTGGAGATACGGAGAATAATGGGGTTACAAGAGAAATAAGTGATAAAAAACAATTTAAACGCGGTATTTTGTCACTTGATACCTACCACTTTCGTCAACGTCTAGCCGCGTTACGTAATTTATGAACAGTCCCCTAATAAGAAAATGTTAGCCTTCGGCTTTTTGTTGGCGCTAAGGCCAGTAGTTTTTAAGATCAAAACTAAAGAAAAACAAGTAAACTTTTGTGGTAGAAATGATTTTTGTACTTTTAACTTGTGTAAAATTGTAAAAAACATTAGAAAAATTATAGTGTAGTGCCTATTAGCTTCACACAGCTAATTAAGTGATGAGTGACGATCAGTTATCGCCGACCATAGTCAACTTATCAAGCAAAATAGTGATAAAGCATTTCATAGAAGGCAGACTTCTAGGTTTGTCCTTTATTTCTCTATATTTATAGTATACTTTTCAACAGGTATTTAACTAAATTATTTTAAGGGCTTTTCCATAATATGGTGGACCCTTAAAATAATTTAATTAAATACCTATTAAATGATTTTTAGATGTGTTTAAATATACTTATAGTGAGACTCGTTTTTTGGTAAATTTAAAGACTGTAAAGAACTTTGATTGAAATAAATTAATACCACCTTATGACACAGTTTATGCTTTAAAAAATTACAATTTTTGCTGTTTTTGTATAAAAATGGCAAACTACGCCAAAGCACGACACCAGTCAAGATGACAGATAAATGACATAACATTAAACAATTGCCTTAAATTATTTTCATCTTTCTCTAAAATACTTTTTTGCTCTCTCTCTCTTCAACAACCTTAAATATTTTGGCACTTCCCTAAATTATCTCTCCATCTACATATAAAAATTTTAACAGAGAAATAATGTTTTTTGGCAGTACTTTTTTTTAACGCTAAAAAAACAGTGAGAAGTTAAAAAATTTGAGTGCTTTATTCTAGAAATCGAAAGTTGGAAAGGAAAGCTTTAAAATGTGAGCAAAACCATGGCATAAAAATGTGCTTAAACAAAAACTTTACCCCTTAAATTTTGCTAAAATATTTTAAGCCTTAAATTACCATAATGGCTTTACCATTACTTTGAGCATTAAAAATGTGTGGTCGATTTTTCCTAAAAATATACCACCAAGTTAATGTATTTCGTTTGGTTTTTATTTTTTTGAAATTTTTTGTGACGAATGTTTTTGTGTGGATTTTAAATTTGTATATTGTTGGAATAGTTTGAGAACAACCGTTTGAGAAGTTGTTTAAATTAATTGTGTGCTGTTTTGACGACTTTTTATATAATTTTTTATATAATTTAAATATTTAAAAGTACACTGTCATACATACAATTTTTTATCGTTTTAAATTTATAATATTTTTTATTTTCGACGCTGCTCTTTTAAAGGAAATGTTATATGCATGTATTATATCGTTTAGTTCATACAACGATTATAGGTATTTATTATTGTGAAGTATTTATATTTGAAAATTTATGTATTATATTTTATAGATTTATTAACGAGGTACATGCTATGTCAGTGTTTCAATACATAAGTTATTGTTATTTAAGGATATATTTATTATAAATTGTTTATTACCAAGCTTTGTCCACAAAATGTATAACATTTTTTTGACAATAAAGCACTTTATCTAGCTATCTATCCAATACATATTCATTAAGTTTCTTGACGTTTTTTAGTTCGCACCAGTTTATAAACGCACCAAAGTACCGCTGGTAGCGCTGTTTAGATTTTTCAGGAAGCAAATCGATAGTGACTCTTGAAGCAGCTTCTATTATTTCCTGCGGATTCAACTCATTTTATAGATCTTAATCCATTTTTGTAAACAAAACTTTAGGAACAAATTTTTAAAAAAAAGCTAAAAGCTGTCAACAAGAAGTTATAGCAAACTTGGCCAAAAATGGGACTTGAGAAGCACCTAGGGACCGGAAAATTTAACAAAAAGGTCCTTCCTTGAGAGTGGAAATATTTAACATAGTAACGTAGAACTTTCGGTACGAAAAATCTTACGGAAAGAGGCTATTTTCCGGTCCTTTGTAAAAAAAATTTAAACCGTCCTTGTATAAAACCGGTTTATGCACGTATAAAATGTTTTTCAGTTTAAGGTCGTAGTTACAATCTAGGGAATTCACTGTACGGGAAATCAATTTAACTATGTCGACCTGATTTTTTTGCAAAAAAATGGCAACGCGGAGACTTTATTTATATTTATCCACAGTGGCACACCAGAGATTTTTTAGCACCGGGTCAAAAATTTGGAGTTAGATTACTTATTTTGACTTTTCGCGTTCTGCGCCGCTAAAAAACCAAGTAAAATACTAAAATAAAAGAAATCCATTTATAACTGAATTAGAAACACTTAAACTTAAACTTAGGAGCATGCAGATTTAAAAATCGGCTACTGGCGCTAGACGAAATAATCGTATTCTATTTTAAACTGGAGCGGCAACGACTAGCAAGACTCTTTCCAACCTCTAAATGGAGCTTTACTGACCTGTTTTGTTAGTACTAAAGTATCCATGTTTTTGAAACTGAGGTTCTAAAATCTATCCTTTGCACTCCAAGATTTCACTAGTACACTTGCACATAACTATGCCGCAATAATTAAAATTTAAAAAGCATGGTTGAATCAAAATAAAAACAAAATTATGTGGGGTTATGGGCGCCGAATGTTTTTATGCGAATTCCTAGTAATCCCAGCGAGCCAGTAAAGTTCTCTAGGTTCTTTGATAGACTCGGGGTAATTCCCGCGCAGCGCTAGGCCTGTTTCGGCGGGCGACCGCAGACGCGGAATGGGTTCATATTTGTTTTAGAACAATGTTTTTGAAAACACATTTTTGAAAGATAAACATAACCTCGAATGGTTTTCTGCCAGTAAACGTAAAAATACTCTCCTGTTCCATTGCGGCTCGTTTTAAAGTTTGTTGATAAAACCCCTGCAGTTACCATGAAATTGTATAAATTCTGCTATCTATCGGTCAACACTTGAACTGCGTTTGTCTCCCAAATTCAATGAAGTTTGATTGATTGATTGGTTTTCTTTTCCGAAGTGCACAGGCTTTTTAAAAAAAGGAAACTTAGTTTTTATTTTCGTTAAAGCAAGGAAATATAAAAAGGAAAAATGTAATCCAGAGGAAATTGTGAGTATTTCTCAATTTTTTTTTGTAAATCGGGTTTGTTCTAAACCGCAATTATTTTGAGGCTTTTGGGATAGATGACAGCACCGGAGCTTTTATTTTGACGAAAAAATAATTGAGAATTTTGCAAAATCCTTCAGATATTTTCGTTAAGCAGTTAAAAATGATCACCCCTGCAAAATTTCAGCTAATTCTGATGTTTAGCTTTCCCTGTGCACTCTGACAAAAGATTAAAGAACAAGGCGTTGCCAGTTGTACTTTTTTTTACTTAAAATCTGGGGAGAAACTATAGCCTTAAGCAGCAAATTTTATCGGCGATCGCCCCCAGTTATGTCAGTTCATCACTGCAATTTGTGACTTTTTTTGTGTGTCAACAACAACACCCGGTAAGAGGGCCCGATCTGGAAGAATCCTTAGTGTTAGCCAAACCTTTCCTTTCACCCCCACTTGACCTTCAAGTGGACCTCTTAAACTCTCCCTACCGCTAGGTAGCCTAAGTTTTGTCGATTTTTGAGGAGACTAGCTGCCTGAAGGGCTTAAATGTCGTGACTGTTCTAAAGAACTATTTGTTTTTGTTATTGGGGGGGGGGGAAGAGGAGGGAAGTGGGATTTGGAGGAGGAGGGAAAATGAGAACTAGCTCGCTAGCTGAAAGCTAGAAAGCTAGCTGAAGGCGTGGTCTCTTGTGACGATGTCGGATGTTCTCGTCGTAGTTGACGGCCTGTCGAATAAGGGGATTTGAATGAGTGTCTGCTTTTTGATATACATTATGGGCTTTTTCGGATATAAAGGTCGTTAATGGGGTATGGAGTATATGATGTATGCCAGGGAAGGTCAAGAGCGTTACGTCTGTAGCGATTTTCGAGGTTTTGTATGAGTTTTATGTGACTTGGCGCGGCATAGCCCCAGGCGGTTGATGCATAGGATAGGATCGGGCGAATAATTGTGTTAAGTAGTAGTAGTTTGTTTTTGTGTGAGAGTTTACTATTACCGCGAAGTAGGGAGTATAGGTTTTTGTAGGTGTACATGGCTTTAATGCGTGTGTTTTTGACGTGTAACCCCCAAGTAAGGCGCTTGTCGGAAGTAACCCCAAGATACTTAACGTCGTCCTGCCAATTGATTATTTGCCATTTATTACGACGTGTCCGACAGGTCCCTGTCGTCTACGGCTAAATAAGATGGCTTTTGTTTTATCGGAGTTTATTTTGATTTTCCATTTATTGCAGTAGTCTACAAAGTCGTCTGCTGCTGTTTGAAGGTGTCGCGTCACTTGGCGAGGAAGCAGTGAAGCTGTTTTAATGATTAGGTCGCCAGCGTATCGTGCTTGGTCTGTGTGAGGTGTGGGAATAAGGTCATGGGTAAAAATGTTGAAGAGATGGGGGGATAGCACGGCCCCCTGGGGTACGCCGGCCATGATATTCCGAGATGCGGATAGACTGTTCCCCACGCGGCTGTTTATTTTACGGCCGCGTAGATATTTTTTGTGTGTCACCGTCACTCTAATGTCGTGCGTCAATAGAGCGCTAAAGTGAAATGGCAATATTAAAGGATATGGCTATTGAATTTCATAGATTTTAAGATTACGAGCGGCTCTAACAGCTCATTTCATCGGTTCGAGGTTACTTTAATAATAGGCAGTTTAAGTGGGTCATATAATTTACGCGTAGAATAGTAATAAAATAATTTTATATAAAAAAACTTTTCAAATAAAAGCTTTTGTAAAATATAAAGTGCACTAAAAAGTAGAAAATAATTTTTAACATTCTGATATCATAATAATAGTCGGCATAGCCTGACTTTAATAAAGACGGCACTATTTTTGACAATTCTGCGCGAAGTTTAAAAAGATTCTGACATTGTTGTTGTCGAAATATGTCATCTTTGCTATCAAAATAATGTCGACTTTCATAATGTTTGTGCCTGCCTTTAATAAAGGACGGAATTAACTTTGATTTGTCAACTTTAAGAATGGCACAATATGTTTAGATGACATGTTTATATGACGAAAATGTCAGAAACCTTTCAACCTTCGTGGCGGAACTGTCAGAAATAGTGCCGAGTCAGGCTATGCCGACTTTATGTACCGATAAGTCCCTAGTGAAAAATAGTGACTGACTTTAAATTGTTTCAGAAAATAGAGTTATTGGCACGCGTTCTTGCACGGATTTATCCCTAACCTAAGAAAAATGTGCGATTGTTCCTAACCTACAAAAATTTGTTTGTCTTGCGAAGAAAGTGGGACCCAACTTGGAGTTTTTTAAGGCGCTAATGCTATAAATTTAACAAAAAATCTGTATGACTTATGTGGCAGGCACTAACTTTATTAATTCCTGGCCTTATTTTTGTTTTACTGCGCATGCCCAGATGTCAAATATGGTCACGAATTATTAGTTCCTGGCGCTATTGAACCCCCAATATCTCTCTAATAAAAGCGATGGCCGCATTATAGGAAGTCTGAATCTATTGGCTCGATAAATTTATGTTATTGACTATATTATGATTGTTCGCAAGAATATGAATTCACAGCAGAGAAATGCAACCAAAGTCTACCCAAGCTATCCTAAATTTTCATATTAGAACATTGTTAGTTTTAATTTGCTCCCATTTTGAATCCGCCATATTGAAATTTGCAAATCTGCTCAAAAACTCATTATCCCCTTCCCTAAAAACCCCTGTATGCCCCCTAGGGGGGAAGGGGTGCCTAATAATACCATATTATTGTATTGTCACCGGAACTATAATCGCATACCAAATATGAATTCTATCGGACATTAGAAGTTAGTCAAAATTGCACTTTTTTCGCCCAAATACGAATATTAGAATCCCATCTCCATGGTCTTGCGTGAGCCTAATGTAGCTTAACGTGTACTTTAACCGCTAACGCAACGAATTTTGCCGAGGAGAGTCGAAAGCATCAATAATACGATTCGAATGATGCCGAACAAAAGAAAGCAAGAAAAGGTTTAATCTATTTTCACTTAAACTTAAGTGAAATTTTTAGTTTTAAGCATTTTAAACTAACCCTCCTTGAGTTTTGGATATAATTCGATTTATAAGAGGAATTTTAATAAATTTTTTTATTGAATAGTCATCTCAACACAATTTTTTTTAGATTTGAGAAGAAAGTTTCAATTTAGAAGAAAAGAAAATTAAAAAATTTAAACCCAGGCGGGGTTTAAGTAGTAAACACTCTGTAGAACAAATTAAAATTGGGGTTATATGTCACTCTCATTAAAACTTACCCTTGTTAATTAATTTTTTCAATTAATACTTGATGTCACACAACGATTTAGATGGGTAATAATAAAATAAGGAGTAGATTAATTTTGTATTTATTTAAAAGGTGTTTTTATGTATGAAATTTATTAAAAAAACTTAAGTGCAAGTTTTATTTACATTTCTGTTACTGTCGAAATGTCAGTTTCATCGGATCTCTTACCTCTGCTTGCACCTTGGCTTGCACCAACCTCTACTGATGAAAGCTACAGCTTTGAAATGAGAGGGCTTTGAGTAAGGAAAGTTTTCTTGACTGAGCTTTTAGATAATCTCAATGTTTTAATTTCAGTTTGTAAATAAATTAATATAGTTGGTTTGGGTTTTTTATTTGGTATATTTTTCGTGCATAATCAGTGACTTTCACTTATGTTTGTTTTGCCTCGTTATGCCCTCATAAATATATTTTATAATTTTTTTAACGTAATGCTCCTTAAGACCTCTTAAAGAGAAGACATTTTTTTTCTGTCTGTGACTTTAGCTCAGAAAATATCGAAGTGACGTCAAAAATGGATATATAGAAATATTCAAACAAATCGGAGGCCTTAAAAAGAAATTTTACATTATTCGGCAAAAAAACAAAAAAGTGCTCCGGGCCGTGTCTTAGTTTTTACAAAATTTGCACTCCAATCAAAGTTCAGTCAATTCTGATGTTTATTTGACTCCAAAAAGTATGTATATCACATGACCGGTTTTGAATTTTACCTAGACATTTCCTGAGCTAAGCTCATTGACAGAAAAAAAAAGATTCTCCACTCTTAAAGGAATATAAACTAAATAAACACTAGGGTGTATATGAGGTATCTGGTTGCTTATCTATTTTCAGAATACACATAAAGAAAACCAGATGTTTTGAAATTAAATTTTGTAGGATTGTTTCTTTAAAGAA
The DNA here is from genome assembly GCA_963921995.1 of Oxystoma pomonae. Classification (NCBI taxonomy): domain Eukaryota; kingdom Metazoa; phylum Arthropoda; class Insecta; order Coleoptera; family Brentidae; genus Oxystoma; species Oxystoma pomonae. The sequence continues at coordinate 83,123,552 of OY998169.1, read as the reverse complement.
ACTGGAATATAACCAAAAATTAACTAAGCTGAAAAAACAAAAAAATATATTAAAAGTTTATGATAGGTACATTATTCTTAGAATTTTTAATATATGACACATCACCTTTATTTTTTTAAGCTTTATCTTTGATGGATGAGGCCGCGACCAAGTTTTAAAAATAAAATATTTAAAAAATCTCATTATTTAAATTACAAAAATTAAAAAAAAAAAGATTATACGACTGCTTTAGAAAAAAAGGTTTTGCACACGGAAAACTCAATCTGAAATCGGTACAGTTCACATACCGTGTGCAATAGTATATAACATAACAAGAGAAGAAAATGGCAAATTTCACATGAGCGTGAATGTTGTGAACGAGGCACTAGCCGAGTGTACGAAAGTTACTTTCTGTCGACTTGTTTACGCTATTTTTCCTACGAACTGATGAATTGTATTAATTTTTGTAAAAATTGGTCTTTAATTTTGCACGATATCAAATAAAACTGTTTTTCTGCACATGTTGGGAAATAGTTACTTACCTAACAAGTGCGGAAAATGATACTTTTTCGCACGCGACGCCAGTTGCGCGAACGACGCGGAGAGGAGTTCGGGCAAGACGTCAAGGGCGGAAAAGACACTTTTCGCACGTGTCAGGTACAAAATTTTTTCCTATTTGCGTAAAAATCGTCTAGACAATATTATATTTTTATTTTTAGGTATCAAAATAGCATAAAACTGTTTTTTTGCATTTTTTTACATTTGATTAGATAAATATATCTAAAAAGTCGAATTAGACCAAAAAAAATCGTTAAAGAAAGCGTGCGCAAAAGTATTTTTTACGCACGCCATGCGCGGAAAAGTATTTTCTGCACACCGTGCGGAAAAGACACAGAGTAAATCCATTCCCGTACGGTGTGCGGGAAATACAACTTCCCGCACGCAAAGAAAGTAGTAGGAAAAGTACTTTGCAACATATATTAAAAATGTCTACACACGGGTGAAATTTAACGTTTTCTAACGATTCAAATCGTGTAAAATCCATCATTTTCATATATGTGGTCGTAGGAAAAGAATTTTGCGCACGAATGTATGAAATTTGCGCACGGTTTTTTAATTTACTAAAAAACAAAAAAAAAATCGATTTGATTTTTATTTTCAGTCGTATAAAAAGTATTGTAATAAAACAGGGGCCCATTAAGCCACAATTGAACATCGGTTCACGTGGTTTGTTTTGAGAACACATTTCACATCTAAAAATACTTTGATAATTTCAGTTTACAAATTAAACCATAGCTTAGACTTTTGGTTGGTTGGTCCAAAAAAACTTTCGATTTACCACGTGATTCTTTCGTGTCAAGTAAGCCATACACAGCATGCATGAATTTTAGTCATATACGGATCACATTTTAGCAAAAAATTGACGAAAAAAGGGGTAAATTTTCTATTATCCATTTATTAACGCACACACAATATTGAACACGTACTGATATTCTGTAATTTTACAATTTTACGCTTCTGATGGGCTTTTTTCGCAAGTTTTGACGTTCGTATATGTCATATTTGCTCGGATTTGCATCCATTGTTTCTACCGACACGTAAGCGTCAAAAACCGTTCTACTTTTCCCGCCAAAAATAATGCAATATTCAAATTTTGTTCCTATTTTAATTAAATATTGTGCATATACTAGTTAGAATGTGTGGGCATTTTGGTATCTGAATTAGTAAAAATTGACTCGTAGGAAAAGAATTTTGCGCACGAATGTATGAAATTTGCACACTGATGTGACGTCTTTGCGAACGGTTTTTTAATTTACTAAAAAACAAAAAAAAATCGATTTGATTTTTATTTTCATTCGTATAAAAAGTATTGTAATAAAACAGGGGCCCATTAAGCCACAATTGAACATCGGTTCACGTGGTTTGTTTTGAGAACACATTTGACATCTAAAAATACTTTGACATTTTCAGTTTACAAATTAAACCATAGCTTAGACTTTTGGTTGGTTGGTTCAAAAAAACTTTCGATTTACCACGTGATTCTTTCGTGTCAAGTAAGCCATGCACAGCGTCACTGAAACTGGCTAATTCTTGAATCACTCGAGTTTCAGTCATATACGGATCACATTTTAGCAAAAAATTGACGAAAAAAGGGGTAAATTTTCTATTATCCATTTATTAACGCACACACAATATTAAACACGTACTGATATTCTGTAATTTTACAATTTTACGCTTCTGATGGGCTTTTTTCGCAAGTTTTGACGTTCGTATATGTCATATTTGCTCGGATTTGCATCCATTGTTTCTACCGACACGTAAGCGTCAAAAACCGTTCTACTTTTCCCGCCAAAAATAATGCAATATTCAAATTTTGTTCCTATTTTAATTAAATATTGTGCATATACTAGTTAGAATTTGTGGGCATTTTGGTATCTGAATTAGTAAAAATTGACTCTTTTTTCGACAATTTTTTGCTAAAATGTGATTCGTATTCGACTAAAAGTCGAGTGATTTAAGAATTGGGCCCCTAGTTTGCATACTTGCTCGCCTTGTTGACCTCGCCTCCGACTCACTCCACCAACAATCTTGTTTTTTAATATAATATTTTATTTGTAGCATCCAAAAACCCAACCCCGATCCCAACGAAAAGCTACACAAACAACTCAAAATCTGTTTACTTAACTTTATGATAACTGCTAAATAATTTTAGGTACATTTTATGTATGTCAACTGTTTTTAAAATATTGACAGGTGAAAATTTTTAAATTTGACAGCCCATAACATCGAAACGGTTAAGGATAGAGCAAAACGGTTTTTACATTCCTATCTTGGTTTTTTACAAGATATCGTTTTATATCTAAACTCAGGGTTAAAATATCCCAAGGTTAATTTAACCTGGGTTAAAAATAGTATAAGACGATAGCTTGTAAAAAAAAACAAATTAGGAATGTAAAAACCGTTTTGCTCTATCCTTAACCGTTTCGATGTTACGGACTGTCAAAGTTAAAAAAAGTCAATTTTCACCGGTCAATATTTTAAAAACAGTTGAAAATAGGTATAGGTCATTATACATAAAATTTACCTAAAATATTTTGTAGAATCCAAAAATGCAAAAATATACAGTGTGTCCAATTTAAAAAAAAACACTGCAAATATAAAAGTATTTCATAAAAATAGTTTATATGGACTTATGTTAGAATAGAAAGTTTTAAAAGTTTCCATTGTATATTTTCCAAAATATTCTAATAGGTTACTCACCTTGGGACACCCGGTATATTCTTCATCGTCTCCTTCTCTGATCTCTCGCTACTTCCTGCGATCTCTCTTTTTATTCCCGTGTCTGTATCTTCTATCTGTTTATGTACACTATCGGCATCATAAAAGTGGTACGTGATAAACCTAGGTATTTTTAAATTGTATGGTTAACTACCCGATTATATTTTGTGACAGACTTGTACTAAAATGTCAAAATATTAATATCAAATATTGCTTTCAAAAACCAGTCCCTTGTTTTCTCTCTATTGTCTGATCTTCTTTCCATCGTTTTTTAATTTTAATAATCGTGGTTTTACTGCGTCCATAATGTCTAGCCACGTCCCTAATTGACCATCCTAGCATTTTTTTATTTATTTGTCAGATTAAAATACAATAATGGGTGACTTTGTTTGTAAAAATAGACCAAGGTATACAACAAAAAGTATTGTGTACCACTTTTATGATGCCGATAGTGTACGGAGGTTCCATATTTTTGTGCAAACTTTCAAACGACGTGTTTCAGATTAGCAACTGTCATCGCAACTGTCAAATTTTGACATTAGCTTCTTTATTTCAAATAGAACACCCTGTATATTTTTTAAAATTTAGAATAATCTTTTTTTTCTGATTCAAAAAAGATGTAATATTTTTGACTTATCATGGATAGTTCTCGATTAAAAGAAAAATATTTGACTCTCAGACCTCAAACTTTTGAGTTAACAACAACGAACAGTTTCTGATCAGTAAACATAGAGTTTACTGTTTCTGATCTCACCAAAAGAAAACTAAACGCGTCTACCCATGATCAGAGAGGTCAATGGGTGTCACACTTATTTAACACTATGCAGCCGCCCAGAAAACAATCATCGTCAGTAGGCCGTTAAGTACTAAAGCCCCGTACACACACGCATTAATAATGTGCGGTTTCATAAAATTTATCGCCGAATAATATCGGACAATAAATTAAATGTGATTTTCATGAAGAATATCTACAGGATGTGGCAAAATCGATTATATGTTAGTGAGTGATTTAACATAATCACTGACGCACCGAGGGGGAGGGGGTTTGGGGTTAAACCACCCCCCCCCCCCTCGAGAAGCCTGGTTATGGTCACATTTTTACATCCAATCTCGCGACGCTTCGGGCTGTCTTTGGCAAAACTCGCTGTACTAAAAAAACCGTTAGGGGTATAGTCTTCGATAAAAAACGGTATATTTTTCTTAAGATTTAACAAAGCAATTTTAAAGAAAATTATTAAATTTAAAGTTGTCCAGTGGTTGTTTTTCGTTTATTTGGTGTAAATATGACACATTGGTCGCGATTCTTCAGAAACGACAGAAAATCTCACCCGTCAGAATTCTGGAAAGTGGCGATTTTTACTTATCGCCTCATTTAAAATAAAAACACAGCAACCTTCATATTTATTCTAACATTGTAAGAGAAACTGCCTTATTTTTTTTACTAACATTTTGTAAATTTAATATTTTAAAGATATTCTGCAGGACTACTTTATCGCGGAGCTAAATTATTACTACCCGTATCAATAAACGTCGAAAATTCTCACCATGTAAAAGGAAAGACAGAATTTGTGTGACTTTTCTGAACAGTGACAGCAAAATATTCCATGGCTATCTATGGTTTTGTATGTTAAAAGTTTTAAAGGTTTGTTTACCCATAAAAATATTTAAGGAATATTAGCAAATAGTCCACAGTTGGTCTGGAGAGGGGTTTTAAGAAAAAAATATATAATCTTTAAAACATAGATTTTTGGTTTTGATACATCGACGACTACTATTTACCGTAAATAGTAAAATCCCCTATGTAGCCCATTACTGGGGGGCTATTTTTGAAAAATATTCTAAAAACCTTAAATAGTAACTCCCTATTTTGACTTTATATATGAATTCTCGCTAAAATTATCTTTCCAATGGTACCCCATATTATAAGGTTTGCTTTACTAAGTTTTGAGATATTGGCTTTCAAAATGTCAAAAATTCAATTTTCAAAGGCCCATATCTTAGAAATTATTATCGATTTTGAGGTTGTTGTAAAAGGCAAATAAAAAATGACAATAGTTTGACGTTTTCACATTCCTATTTACAGTTTATTGATTTTCAGTGATTTTGACGTTAATATTCCAAAAATATGAAGTAAAAGGTCAGATTGTCAAACTGTTGTCATTTTTTATATCCTCGTAAAAAACCCCTAAAATAGATAATAAACACAAGAGAAATATTTTGTTTAGTTTCCAAGATATGGGGCCTTGAAAATTGCTATTTAAGGTTCCCAGAATATTTTACAAAAATAGCCCCCCAGAAAAGGGCTACATAGGGTATTTTACTTTTTACTGTAAATAATAGTTGGCGATGGATCAAAAACAAAAGTGTATGTTTTAAAGATTATATATTTTTTTTCTTAAAAATCGTCAGATTTTTTGTGAGGGCGAGATTTTCTGACGGTTTTTGAAGAATGGCGACCATTTTGCCCGTTTTCAACAGCTTAAACAATACTTTAAAAGAAATTGTTTGTTGTCCAATAGAGCCAACACAAACAAACAAGAGCAATTTCACTTATTAAAATTTAAACTAGCGAAAAGAGGGGTGGCCTTTTCACTAATCCACAGTACAGATAATTGTATTCTGTTTGGATGAGCAGATTCTTCGCAGATCTGATTTAAAGAATTTTCAACGTCTACTCTTAGAAACAAGTTATATAACAGTCACTTCCTAATCGCATGCATGCCTTTCCGATTATTATATAACTAGCTGCTGTACGCGACTTCGTTCGCGTGTTTAAAATTATAGCTTTCGTCCCCCCCTCTACCTTATCCCACTCCCATCCCTTCCCCACTTCCACGCCCCTCAAACCCTTCCATCCAGTCGAATACCTGCGCTGTGATTGCGGTGTTTACCCTTTTTTGCTTTAAATGGTCATAACTTTTGTTCCCGTGAACCGATTTTCATGAAATAAAGACTATGTTTTCTTCAGGAATCCTAGAAGCACTAAAAAAATAAACACACAGAAAGACAGACTGACAAAAATTCAAAATCTGGATTTTTGTTAACTATATCATTCAATTACAAGCCAACACGAAGAATTAAAAAAATATATTCAATATACAGAAATGGTATTTCTAGATATTTGTTATATACATATAGATTAAGGCACCCTGTATATATCAGTATAGGCCGATCGATGCTTATCTGACACTAGCAGCATCGCTGGTCTTTATGTATAGACACAAATAATATGTCAAATTTCCATAATGTATGCTTCAATATCTTAAGTGTAGTGGGTGCTATTAATTGAAGGATATTCAAAAAAATTTTATAGAATAAAAACTCAAACGGTGGGATTTACTAAAAAGGTTTAGTCTATTTTAGAACGGTCCTAAGTTTAAGTGAAATTTTTGGTTTTAAGCATTTTAAACCAACCCTCCCTGAGTTTTGGACATAGTTTGATTTATAAGAAGAATTTTAATAAATTTGTTTATTGAATAATCATCTTAACGCAATCTTTTGGAGCAAACTTTCAATTTAGAAGAAAAGAAAATTAAAAAATTTAAACCCACGCGGGGTTTAAATAGTAAACACTGTGGAATAAATTAACATTATGGCTATAAGTCACTCTAATTAAAACTTACCCTTGTTAATTAATTTTTCCAGTTAATACTTGATGTCACAAAACGATTTAGATGAGTAATAATAAAATAAGGAGTAGATTAATTTTGTATTTATTTAAATGGTGTTTTTATTTATGAAATGTATTAAAAAACTTAAATGCAAGGTTTTTTTACATTTCCGTCACTATCGAAATGTCAGTTTAAAAATATGAGCACCGCGTTCAATCACAAACAGCGAGTTCGGATCTTTTACCTCTTCTTGCACCTTGGCTTGCACCAACCTCTACTGATGAAAGCTACAACTTTAAAATGAGTGGACTTTGAGTAAGGAAAGTATTTATGACTGAGCTTTTAAATCACCTCAATGTTTTACTTTTAGTTTGTAAATACATTGATATAGTTGTTTTGGTTTTTTTTTTTTGGAATATTTTTCGTGCATAATCAGTGACCTTCACTTATGTTTGTTTTGCCTCGTATTGCCCTCATAAATATATTTTTTGTGCCAAAAACGGGTTTAAAGTATGACATTTTTCTGTTTTATTGGGTAATGAACAACTTGGGACATTAAATAAGGTAAATTAATCCTTGTAAAAACGGTTACTTAGAGAAATTATAAACGAACTTATTACCAAATGCCACAAAACAATCGTTTCTGGGAGCTATAAACTTGAACCACCCCCCTGAGGTGGTCTAAAAAAATCAACTTTATAACCTCAAACACAAATAATAAAGCTATTATGTGCCAAATTTTTGGCGAATTCACCATTTGCCATTTTGAAACCTGTCAAAAAAAATTAGTTTTAGGGCATTTAAAGCAGTTAATCAGTGGTATTTTGCAACAACAATCGAAAATAATCAATAACTTTGTGTCTTTTCTGTATGGGTAAGTGTTTTTTGAAAATTGGTTTTAAAATTTAGTACCCCCCACAGGTGTAAATATTTGGACCTGTGGGGGGTACTATTTTAGATCTTAGTATCTCACTGAAAGTTTGGACTATAGAGACCTGATAGGTTAAAAATAATGGTTTTTAAAACTTGCGGCTAAAATAGTGTTTTCTATGAACGTTGGTTTAAAGAACGAGCGCAGCGAGTTTACCATAGCAATATTTTTTATACCCATTTCAAAAAAACAAAAAAAACGGGAAAATACCTACAAAAACTGACAGATCGCTATTTTGATACGATTAAATCAAGGAAGGCTATTTTGATACTAAAGAAATCAAGGATGGCTGATAGATCGCACAATATAGCATTTTCGGGTTTCTCCACAGCCTCCTACGATATATTGCACTCATCTACTGGCGTCATACAAGGTGCCTTTTAAGGACGGTGATAATTTGTAATTACGTTATTTTGTTTATATTTTATATACCTATGTTCGTCGGTGTCGATCGATAACATAAAATTTTCAGTTTGTTGTCAAAATAAATCTTAGGAAACAAGGTACGTTTTTTTACTTTATATATATTTTATACATAATTTAACTCTCCCTGTTTATAAGCCCAATTTTTATATTATTGACCTTGGATATAGTTATTCTTAGACAAGTTTATAATCTGCAACCAAATGTCATTAAAATTTGAGACCATTGACGTCATTACAAACAAATAAAACTTGTGTTAAATCTCTTGAAAAGTGTCGTAAAACCAACACAACATAATGCGTATAGACAAATTTGTGCCTCAAGGACTTTTTGACTGTTAAAAAATATGAAAAGCTCCAAGAAAACGTACGAATCTAACGTTTATAATAGGAAGAACCGCGCTAATAAAACTAAAACAATATTTATTGAACGTGAAATATCGTAAAACTGGCCGTAAAATGTGAAGAAAAGTAACTTTTTGAGAATACCTGAGTGAACATTTTTCTGGAATATTTTTTTGGAAAACGGAAGCCACAACCAGCCTACCCATGAGAAATGCAGATGATATTGGTTGCTGGAGGGTAAGCAACTTTGAAATACATATTTACTAACTTGTAGCCAGGGTCGGTCATTCAATATGGAGAGCAAGAAAGTAATACACGTTAAAAAAATTAAAAATTTTAGGTCAAAGCAAAATTTACTATTTTATCGTATAAATAGAAAAAATCTTTGCAACTTAATAGTTTTCTTTAGAAATAATTTTCTGTGTTAAATTAGGGTATAACTTTTTAACCTAAGAAGTTACTACTTGTTGTTTGAATTCATAAAAAAAATATATAAAACAGTGTTTTTAAAACGTGTCCAATATTTGGCTTATATTAATGGCAGAGCCATGATAAAACTTAAAATAGTTTAGTTAAATACCTATTAAATTATTTTTAGATGTGCTTAAATCATAAAGGTATAACTTAAATAGAGACATTATGTTTACCAACCACCTTATTTTTATTCACATATATAAAGAAATTTAGGTGTATTACATAATGGCATTTAAATTTCCTTGAATCTTCACAATTTTAAATCAATATCGAATTTATAACGTGCAGGTACATGTTATGGTACTTGAAATATACCCAAGAATATACCTCATTTCAGTCGTTTCAGTCGAAATATCAGATAAAATAACTAATATTTCTGCCGAAAGAATATTCTTTTTATTTCCGAATATATATCGGGAATAAAACCTATAACAATGTGACAACCTTGCATTTGTGGCAGTTCAGCCATATAACCGTTTGTACGCTGCTCCATTCATTATTTCTAGTAGGCGGTGTAGCTTTAGTATAATCGAGATTTTGGTATATTTTACAGATTATTGGACAGTTTTTAATATTTTTTCAATAGATTTTTAAGTGTTTGTGGCAAAAGTGATATGACGAAGTGCGTGGTGTGACGAAAACTGGAGATTGCAGGTGAAAACCAAACATTTCACAGGTTAGTTATCATATGTTTTTTCGACGCCATCTTGACATAGCCCGCCATAGGCGTGTAACTAGTGTTGCAATAAATACAAAATATAATTAATAAATATATAAAAGAAAAAAGTTTTTTTTGGGATCAACCAACCGCACCTGCGACATTTTTAAATATCCTACAAAAATTGTAACAGGTGCATATGACATTTATTTATAACTACATTCACAGTTTTAATACTATCTGTGGTCAGCTCATTTTTTCTGCCGAGATTTGTTTATAAATAGTACAAGCGTTCCTGGTATAAACATAAATTTTTAAAACATACAACTTTGTATTTATAATATTTACATAGGTAGATAAATATTATAGATAGATAGATATTATATTATAGAAATATAGTAGAGTGTATAAATTCCATTTATTTTTACAAGTTTTCTTGCAGTGTCGTACGAATGCAACTAAAAGTTGAATTTTCCCCAAAAATCAAGAATCGCTTATTATACTTAACCTCCCGCCCCCAGGAACAATTTCTGCGGACGGCACTGATAGTATTCTCTGTTTAATGGTTTTGCCACATTGCGCTTTCATAAAATCCGTTAAGATTACCCCTGGATTAAACGGTTACCCAAATGGGGTTAGTTAGCTGCCATTTTGAGGGAAGTTTGCTTATTCTAAACGATGCAAAAGACTTTAGGAATAATGTACTTTTTGCGTGCTGTTTAGAAGTTCCGATGATATCTCTTACAATGTTTTTCTGTTATTTAGTTTCTTGTTGAAAAGGCCTAAAATATGTGGTGCAATATAATCACAACGTTTAGGTAAAAGACTTTAATATGTTTTTCAATAGATATTAGACACTTAAAGTAAATATTTCAACGCATCCATATAATACGACCTAAGACGGTATTGATCCGTATTGGTATACGTATCGCGTTCGAAATAAAGCCAAAATACACTTAATTTTTGACTTGCTCAGGCCATGTTTCGAACGATGCCCGCTTTTTTGACAGGTGCGATGACACAAAAGCTGACAGCAATCGATGCGTATGGAGTGATGAACGTACCGTTACGTACATCCCAACATGCGCATCGATTGCTGTTAGCAGTTCTGTCATCGCACCTTTCAAAAAAGCGGGCATATTTACGGGAAATATTTACTTTAAGTGTCTAATGGACATAAATATTTCAACGCATCCGTATCGGTATACATAACGCGTTCGAAACAAAGTCAAAATACTCTACATTTTTGACTTGTTTATGCGATGTTTCGAACGATGCCCGCTTTTTTGAAGGGTGCGATGACAGGACTGCTGATTGAAATCGTTGCGTACGTTCGTGGATCCCTAACGATACGTACATCCTTCCGTACGCAACGAGATTCTGTCATCACACCCGTCAAAAAAGCAGGCATCGTTCGAAACATGGCATAATCAAGTCAAAAATGTAGCGTATTTTGACTTTGTTCGTTGAAATTTTTACTTTAAGTGTCTAGTTGGTCATAGGACGTACATGCAAACGTGGAATATAGCGCAATATTCTGTCTTCTTTTTATCTGTACAAAAGCAAAGACTTCCGCTCGAATACATATATCAAATTCCAATCTCTGCGGCCTATCGTTGAGCTTTTTCATTAAGGTCACGTCATTTGCATGTATAACAAAGACCTTCAACTAAAATAGACCCATCAAGTCATTCATAAATCGCTTAGAAACGCGATCAGTCGTTATATTTAGGGAAAACCATTTTATGTTCCACTGGCAACGCTGCACCAGGCATGCTCCCCCTCACACATGCTCCATCCGCCAAACTTTTAGCAGCGGACAGGAGCGACTCGTTATTTATAAATATAAAAAAGGGGGTCTTTATTTTTAGACTTGTTAAATATTTATGAAAATACACTTAAAATTTTGTCATACTTAACAGTGGATACCGAGTTATGGAGAGGTTCTCAATTATGTTTCCTAATTGCGTGCGTAAACTTTTACGCACGCATTTACATGCGAAATGTTTGGATTTCCCGCACGGGATGCAAAAAAACATAAAAAAATGTTTTTAATCTATTAAATGTCAAGTCATACACAAAATATGGAGTTCCTGTAGAACTTTATTAAAAAAATTAGCCTACGTAATACTTATTTATTTACCTAACTAGTGCGGAAAGTGGTACTTTTGCGCAGTTGACCGAAAAACGCGTAGAGGAGTTCGGTCAAGCCGTCAAGAACAAAAGTCACTTTACGCATGTATTAGGTACAATGTTCTTCCTACGAGCCACCAACCGTCGCTGATTTATTAGAAATTATTTTTAAAAAATAAAAATTTTATTTTGTTGAATAAAAAATTAAGTAAAACGTTAATTAATATCGTTATATTATGTATTTCATTTTAAATTTTTTCGTATATAAAAAAATGAGTGCGAAAAAGTAACTTTACCGTACTAGTGCGGAAAAATAAAGTACTTTGTGCTACTTTCCGCACGTTCGTAAGAAAAAGTATTTTTCGAGTACAGCTTGAATTTTAGGTCCAAGTGTTTTATGTAAGTAGGATATTAAACAGGTACGTAGTTGCTTTTTCACCCTTGACCTCCGTCACGTGCAGACAAGTTTCACCTTCCGCACTTGTTAGGTAAATAACTATTGTGAAAAAATATACACAGCATTTTGTAAAAACAGCTAAATCAATGTGGAAAATTTAAAAATAAAAGAAATAATATATGCTATAGATTTTATGTATAACACCTAGAAAAACAAAAAAATCTTATGTAGAATAGGTTAAATTTTTGTTTGCTTTTCTCATTTCAAGTTTTTTAAAATTATACTGCCTTCGAAGTCAGTATAATTTTTAAAGTAAAAAATAGCTTCGTGATCATGCGCGAAATGTGATTTTGAAAGATTTGAAAGATAAAAGTTGGGCATCTTTTTCATGTTATGTTATTTTATGTAATTCTCCTGTATAAACACCAACAGGGTTTGTCATAAGCTCAACTCTCATTTCATTCTATGTTATGTCTTAGTTTATGTCTTATCTTATCTTATTTTTCTGTATAAACACAGCATTACCTACCTATTTTGTCCATCATATTTTATACCCAGAATGCTTAATTAATTACACTATTTATAAAAAAAACTTTGGCAAAAAAATTAACTGACTATAGATAATATTAAAACTGTGAAAGTAGCTAGTTATAAATAAATACCATACGCACATATCTTACATTTTTATTCTACTTGCTTGCTTACTACAGTTATTGTTTTTATTAGAAAGTCGCGATAATATCCTAAAAAAACTTATTTATTTTCTATATTTATTAATATTTTGTATTTATTGCAACACAAGTTGCACGCCAATGGTTCCTATGAAAGATGTCGGAAACATATAATAGCTAACCTGTGAAATGTTTGGTTTTCACCTGCAGTCTCCGGTTTTCGGCACACCACGCACTTTGCCATATCACTATTGTCACAAACACTGAAAAATCTATCGAAAAAATATTAAAAACTGTCCAATAATCTGTAAAATATACCAAAAACCCAATTCCACTAAAACGACAACTGCGTCTACAAATAATGAATGGAGCAGAGTACACACAATTATATAGCTAACCAGCCACAAATGCGAGGTTGCCAGGTTGTTTTAGGTTTAATTCCCAATATATATTGGAAAATAAAAATATTTATTTTTTCGGTCCAAATATCAGGTATTTTATCTGATATTTTGACCGAAGAAATAAGTTTTCAAGTACCATAACACGTACCTACACATTATAAATTCTTTATTGATTTAAAATTGTGAAGATTCAAAGAAATTTAAATGCAATAATATAGGTATATACCTCAATTTCTTTATGTATGTGAATAACAATAAGGTGTTTCTCCATGTTTTAAAAAACATACCACAGAATTTGCATAATTGCAGGTAAATGATAAAAAAGTAATAAAAATAATATGTTTGTAAAAACATCACGTGTGTAGATACAACTTTCAGCGAAATTTGGCATCGTCGCCAAATTGTTTACATTATGTCTCATCGCAACTGTGGTAAACATAATGTCTCTATTTAAGTTATATCTTTATGATGTATAACGTTGATACATGACTCTAACCTACGTAGCATAGCGTTTACGGCATGTTGCTAACGTGAAGATGTCATCAAATACGCAGCGAGTTATGCCGATGGGAGCCAAAAATCAATAGACGAGCGGCCGAACCAAAGAAAGCAAGATAGAAATACATGGCAATAAAATGTAAAAGACAGAAACATCCGAGCCGGAAAATTTCACGTATTGCGCTGGGCACCTCGTACGCGTCGAATACGATCTACTCTTATACGTTTTAAAAGGAAAAAGTTATATATAGGGTAAGCCAAAAAAAACGCACTTTTTTAAATGATTTTAACTTAGCGGGAAATTGTCCGCTTCAAAATTTATAGGACCAATGTAAAACTTGACATTTCCTAAAAATTCAAGATGGCGAACCTATTTGAAAAATAGGCATTTTCAACCCCCCTAGATATTTTTTTGTGTGCGGCACTGTAATAAATCTGAAGCATCGGTTACGAAGCCACATTATTTCGAAGCACATCGATGTAACATTTTTAAATTTTTAAATAGACGAGAGTTTACCTACAAAAGCAAGCTATCAAGAAAAAATCTACTTGTTTAAATAGCAAAAAATTTTTCAAAAATTGATCGATTTTAATAAGTTTAAACTTTTTAAAAGGCATGCTTCAAAATTAATAGAACTTGTGAGTCAAAAATGACATTTGTTAAAAATTCAAGATGGCGGATTTGTTTAAAAAAACAACTCTCCAGAGAAAAACTTTTTGATTAATTTTAGGAAAAAAAAATATACTCTTCGAAAGTTATATTTTTGTGTAGATGACGTCCCTAAATAGTTATTCTGATAAAAATTTAAATCTTCTATCTACGTCCACTGTCAAAACCTGTCAAAAATATGTAATTTTTTCCCAAAATGTAAAAAAAATATTTTAAAAAAATAAAAAATTTGGGCTTATAGAGCATTCCATTCTAGACAAAAAAGGCACATACGCATTTTTGTAGTACTAACCATTTTTTAAAAACGAAATTTAAATATTTAAAAAATGGAAAAATTGTCACATTTTCAATTTTAATGCTGTTAGTTAAAAAATATATTTTCCGAAAAAGCGATGGGGAACCTGAGAGACAACATATTTTTGATGAAAAAACGTTAAAACTTTTTTTTTGCATCACTTATAGTTTCTATACAAAAATAAAATAAGTTGAAGAAAAAAAAAACAATTATTTGCTAAATAGTTACTCTTATCACCTATCAAACAACAGTAAAAAAATTTCGACTAGATTTGGAAAGGTAGCCTCTGGCGGAATTAAATAAGAGGAGCTCTCTGACATCCTTTTATATACAATAAAATAACAACAAATATTGACTATATAAAGTACTTCCCTTATTCCTGCTTCTATCTTGCCCCCTTAATCCCGGTGAGTTCGAAGAGTCTTATAGAACATTTAAAAAAAATATTAGAGCACAAAGCATCATGTACTAGTCAGTATTACGGTCATTCAAAAAATTATTTTTGTTATGTTACAGAAATTTGGTTATTTCTTATTTTTACTTAATTAACATAAGAAAGTCAAAACTTGTTTACTGTTGTTTGATAGGTACTAAGACTAGCTACTTAGCACATAATTGTATTTTTTTAGAAGTTTAGGTTTATAGAAAAATCTTGGCGCAAAGACGTTCAATACAATCGACATGATTTTAGCATTTTCTTCAACTAATTTTATTTTTATATAGAAACTATAAGTGATGTAAAAAACATTGTAACGTTTTTTAGCGAAAATATGTTCTCTTTCAGGTTTCAGATCGCTTTTTCAGAAAATATATTTTTTTTAATTAACAGCATTAAAATTCAAAATGTGACAATTTTTTCTATTTTTCAAACATTTAAATGACGTTTATAAAAAAAACGGTTAGTACTACAAAAATGCTTGTTTGACTTTTTTTGTCTAAAATGAAATGCTCTATAAGCTAAGGATACTAATCCTAGACCATTGCTCTAGGATTAGTGTCGTTACTATAAACCCTAATTTTTATTTTTTTTAAATATTTTTTTTACATTTTGGGAAAAAATTACATATTTTTGACAGGTTTTAACAGTGGACGTATATAGAAAATTTTAATTTTTATCAGAATTACTATTTAGGGACGGCACCTACACAAAAATATAACTTTCGAAGAGAGTATATTTTTTATCTTAAAATCAATCAAAAAGTGAACTGTGCTGTATTCAATCTTAAACATCGGTTATAAAGCCATTTCCTTGCCAAGCACTTTCGGACAGAATATAAGGAAGTTTTAAAGCTTTATATAGACCAGAGTTTGCCTAGAAAAGCAAGCAATTTTTTCTTAATAAGCTTGATTTTGCATGCAAACTCTGTTCTATATAAAGATTTAAAACTTTTTTATTTCTTGTACGAATTTTTGAAATGTTACATTGATGTGCTTGGAAATGATGTGGCTTTGTAACCAATGTTTGAGATTGAATACAGTGTCGCAGAAAAAGCTTTTTCTAGGGGGGTGAAATATGGGATTTTTAGATTAATCATTAAATCCAGAAATACTTTAAATAAAGATAGAGGACCCATCCCGTTTAGTATACTTTATTCTTTGGTTGAGGGGAGATAGGATTCAAAATCGTGATCAATCACAAATTATTAGTCTTATATCCGCCCACTAAAGGATTGTATGTAAGATAGAGCGTAGATTAATTTAGTTCATTGTTTATCGTCTCCTGATGATGCTAACGTTGTTAGCGAAACGCGCGTCGAGTGCAAAAAAGTGTAGTTTTGGTTTGTGGAAAACAATCATAATTTTGTTTTAGTGCAACCAAAGGTTCCGAATGCCCAACATAGATCTAGGGCGGTCAAAAATACCTATTTTTAAATAAGTCCGGTATCTGAGATTTTTAGTATTTTTTGATGACTCTTTAAAGCTTAATATGAAATGTGGCACAAATTCCGAAAGGTCAGCGAATGAAAGAAAATTATTTTGTTAGTTCATAGAAAATTCTATAGGCGTTTCAATGTGTGTTATAGACTTGCGTGCAATCATTCACAAGGTATGGTTATGCCTTTTGTTACCTCTTGAGCCTTTTTGCATATTTAAGATTTTTGATAAAATTTTTTCGTCGTTTTATTCAAGTTAGGCTCTATTATTATTTATTTCTAAAAATTACATAAAATTAATAGAAAGGATAGTAGAGGAAGGGTGTCCAATATAATATAATTTTTTTTGAAATATAAGAAAAAAAATATTAAAATATATTAAGTAAAAAATGTTTTTTAATAACAAACTTTTATAAAAGGCACTGAAAAAATAAAAATCAGTTTTTACCTTTTTGGTACAGTAACAAAAGCGATGTGCGCTTATTAGTAATGAGTTTACTAAATACGAGACTCACTACAAAACTTGTGATGAGCGTATTTTGATTATAACTTACTCCTTTAAAATGTTTAACTTTTTAATGCCTTTTCTAAAAGCTTCTTATTTTTTACAATTTATTTTAAACTTTTTAGTTATTCATACACTTTATATAATGTATCGTTGCATGGGTACTAAATTTGAAGTGGATAATTTGACATTCGGATGTAGTTGGATAGTACTCTTCTTTACCCCCTCAAAGAGGGAAAAGATGGCAAATTTATAATTTTTAGAATAGAAATCCATGTGTCCAAGTTAGATTTCCACCCCTCTTCCTCCCCATTTGAAAAGAGGGGAGCTATTAACTTCATAATTTTTAATATCTTACCACAAATTCCTACAACCCCTGTACACCAATTTGGCACACCCCTCCCCCACCCCAACCCTCCAAAGAGAGAGGAGCTGACAACATCATAACTATTAAAATCTGATCCAAAATTCGTGTTCCTCGACCCCAAAAATCCGTATCAATTTTAAACGAAATCAAAGATACTTATATGGTTCGACCCCATTCAACCCCATCAAAGAGGAGGGGGCTGTCAACTTCATAATGTCACTTCCTTAGCCACCTCTCCCTCCAAATCTCAAAACTGCATAATCGTACCAGCTTTCGTTGAAACGTTATGAATTTTAAAATATATTAACACCCTCTCGTCCCGTTAACCAACCCCCACCGACGTAGTTTTTGCCTCCAAAATTACAAAATATTTAACGAAAGAGTACATATTCGTAGCTGATTTCATTCAAAAGTTATGAATTTTTTAATAGGGATTTTGATCAGGCAGTTTAGCGGCAAATTTCGTTACTCTTATGATTACCGTTACCGTAAATAAAGGTTACTTCAAGAGGTTAAAAATAGCTTTCGAACGCAGTCAATCGTTTGACGGTAAACATAACCTTACTTTTTTATTGACTTTTGTTGTTTTTTTCTCAAGTTTTTTTTTATTTGATTTTCTAACCATATCATGGAGGAAAATATTAATTTAGTGATAGAACTGGGAGACGGACACCCCAACATAAATTTAGTCAGCAAATGATTTTGCAGGATATCTTTGGTGAAGTAATAGAAGAAATCAAGCCTCTGCAAACTTATTTGTACTTACTCACCTGTTCACCAAAAAAAACAGTAAAAAAGGCACCCCACCCAAAAATAAAATCCAAATACACAAAATTTTTGTAAAACAAAACAAACTTTTATAACCTAAAAATCTTCCACCATAGAATCACATCAAGTTTGGTTGGTTGTCTTTTTACTGGTAAAAGTAGTCGCTATTCGACGCTAACTAGCGCCAGTGGTTACCTTTAATAAAGGTAACAGACTGACAAAAAACCTGACCAAAATCTCCCTAATTTTTAAATATATTATGCCGCTCCCCAACCAACGTCATTTTTCACAATAATATAGAGCGTTAATAGACCATTAGAGGCTTAACGGGGCGCGCTCGATTATTTTTTGCAACCAACCAGATTTATTTCTGTGCAAAAGATGCAGCTGGTAGGTGATAATTCGTTTTTTTGTTTAGTTACGTTTTTAATTCTTTTTTTGAAAGTGAATTTGCAAAAACAGGAATTGTTGTTTTCTGTGTGGGCAAAAAAATACGGTTAGGTACGGTAATTTGTGTTTGTGCTTTAAAAACTCTTTTTAGCATCTCAATTTAGTATTCTATTAACTCTCTATTGTATTGTCATAGAATCTTTAAACGCATATCAAATTTGAAGTTGATCGGATATGTAGAAGTTTCAAAATTGACTTGCAAGATTTTTGTCAAACATACATACAAACAAACGCTTGTAATCAATAATAAAAAGGAGCTGTTTTCTAAAAAAAGCAAATTATAACTAAACAATTCTTTTATTATTTTAACCAGGTTTTTTAACAAACAAGAATAGGACCAAATATTTTTCATTGATTAAACAAAAAAAATGCAAAAGGTTCATTTTGCCTCACCGAAGTTCACGAATAAATATTTTGATTTTTTTATCACCCCTGCGAAGTCACGATATGTACCGATTTTGCAGAGGAGCAACACTGAACTTTTTTATAATAAGAAGTTAAAACTTGTTGCGCTTTTTTGAAAAGCTTGTTAAAAAAGAAATTCGACTAAAACTTTTTTTTGTCAATTGTTTTAGCTTCAAAATAAACTACATATTTCATTATTTACTAAGTGGAATAAAGAAACTGCCACACAAAGATATGATTGGCGCCCCATTTGGGGGCGCAGCCTAATTATTACCTTTTTTAAATTTACTAGATATTAGATAAAAGGGAGATAGATTCAAAGCACACCTCGATTTTCTTTTTCATTCAACCATCCTTAACGAAAAAAAAAATAGTTTTTTTTTTTAAATTTTTACCGATTAATTTATCGAATTTCTTTTTTAACAAGCTTTCCAAAAACGTTTCACAAGTGGTACCTCCTCAGGAAAAAAATTTTGGTAGGCGCTGGGCCTTCAGTGAGGGCCCCCAAATGAGCCGCCAAGAATGTCCTTTTGTGGTATTTTCTTTATTCCGCTTAGTAAATAGAGAAATATTTAGTTTATTCTGAAGCTAAAACAATTGGGAAAAAAACGTTTTTTAAAATTTTTGAGCTAGTGCGTTAGATTTATGGTTTAACAAGCTTTCCAAAAAGATGCAACAAGTGGTGCCTTCTAATTAAAAAAAAAAATGTTGGTAGTCGCTGGGCCTCCAGTTGGAGGTCCCAAAAATTTTTTTTTTATAGTAGACGGAAAGTTTTTAAAAAATCAATAAAGATTCGCTGTTGGCTTTTTTTTAAAACCTCCCTAATCCATAATCCACCCTGTATATAATTTTATCCCACTTTAACACATAAGCCTAATATTTACGGCACTAAATTAGGGATTATTTTTCTCCAACTCAGCCAACTAGAATTTCCAATTTTAGATTAAAACTAAACCACACACACTGAACCCATTTTGGGCAATAAAATGCCAAAGTTTCTGCATGATACTGTCAAATTACTGATCAAAACTCGCACTGGACAACAGTGCTTTCCGCTGTTAGCGTAACAGTCTGTAATAAACAATATTTAATGCAATATTGGAGATACAAAGTTTCTACTAATTCTGTGTTTCGGACTTCCATTTTCTATATTTTATTTGTACAAATAAAATATACCCAGCAAACACAAATCGTCGGCATTGAATCGGGCCAATGTCGACAACGTCGGCAATGTGTCGACATCGGCGACTACACGCTGGCCCGATGTTGGAAAGATTGCGATTTTCAGTTTTTGGTCAATAATCGGCAACTGACAGAGGTCCGCATTTCTACAGTCGACTTTATGCCGATACCACTTTAGGACCGACAATGGTCAGATTGGAACTTTGTTTAATCGGTCGAGAATCGGCAACTGACGGTGGCCCGATTTACTATAGCTGACTTCATGCCGACGCCCACTTTATCTGCTTTAGGACCGACGACGGTCCGATTGGAACTTTGTTTAATCGGACGAGAATCGGAAACTGACGATGGCCCAATTTGCTATAGTCGACATTATGCCAACGCAAACCTTATCTGCTTTAGGGCGGACGATGGTTCGATTGGAACTTTGTTTGATTGGTCGAGAATCGGCAACTGACGATGGCCTGATTTACTATAGTCGACATTATGCAAACGCAAACCTTATCTGCTTTAGGGCCGGTGATGGTCCGATTGGAAATTTGTTTAATCGGTCGAGAATCGGCAATTGACGATGGCCCGATTTACTATAGTCGACTTTATGCCGACGACCAATTTATCTGCTTTAGGGCCGACGATGGTCCGATTGGAACTTTGTTTGATTGGTCGAGAATCGGCAACTGACGATGGTGCGATTACGTCACCCTAAAATTTTTAAACTGTTTAATAGTTTCTTCCTAGTATGTAGAAATGGCGCTAATATCACTATGTTCCCTGTACAGTGAAAGATAATATTATATATATAATGAGCAAAGATATTTCAAAACTAGAATGCAGACTTGACAAAATGGTGGTACTTCTCTTTCTCTACAAGAATCACCTCTTCTGCGACTTAAACCAGCCCGACAGGTTAAGCGCCCGTATTATCGAAACTGTAGTTTGCCAATGTCGCATCGTGAAAATCAACCACCAAAGGACCTTCGTCAATCACCGACGTCGGGCCGCTTTAAGAGGCTGATGTGGGGCCTTATTATCCACCCATTATCGGACCTTTGTAGTTTGCCATTGTCGGGCAGCTTTAAGCTACCACCGACGGACCCTCGTCAATCGAGACCAGGTTGCCTACGTATGACCGACCAAATTAAGCAGCTTTATGGGCGAATGGTCGGTACCATGTGATTAAACCATATCGGACCTTAATCGTGCGCCTACGGTATGCCGATGACAGCTAAAAGTAAAATTTACCATTGGTCCGACGGCAGGCTACAGTCTAACGCTGCGTCGGCAAACATACATTGAGCCTACATCGCAAAGCGGACAAAAAATACTGCTGGTCCGATGTCGTAAATCGACGTCGTGCCGATGACGGCAAATTCGGCAATCGACATCGGGCCGACGAAGGCCCGAGGGAACCGTGTTTGCTGGGTAGACAATGGAAGTCCGAAATACAAAGTTAATTTCAAAGACATCATTGTCTCAAACTTTCAAATAAAAGTTTCTACTGTCCTTGCAGCTTGAACAAACAAACTGCTGTTTATAAAAAAAGCTCATTTATAAACAGGGAAAATAAAATGGCAGCACCAAATTTTGGTGGTAAGCAGAAGGGCATAACAGGTCACCATTACCGAAGAAATTTTACAAATTTAGGGCAGCACCTAGCTGTCATGCCCGCTGTCTTAAAATCCAAAAATCCACTCGTGCTTGATTTACTTGAAATGTAATATCTCAGCAACTAACTTCTCCACAGACAAAAACTAAACACATTTTGAAAGAACAGTATCTAACCGAGTCAAAACTGTAAAAAGTTTGTTTCTTTGGAAACAGGTCCGGATTTAGTTCGGGTGCAAACTACAAATTTCTAAAAGATTAGGAAATTTTTTGATTTTTGTTTATTTTTTGTGGATCTGTTGTTACAGTTATTGACTTGAAAGTTATGTCTTATTATTCCACAACAGGTCTCTGTTAAAAAATAGCAATTTTATTTGTTTAACACTTTTCATTGTTTTGCTATGATTTTTTATTATTACCAGGTACCACCCCAGTAAACAATTTACTACGGCTCACTGTAGGCCTGTTGCAAAATCATGGAAAGTCATAGTAATGGCCTTTTAACAATATGTTTATGGGATCCCGGTCCAAAAAAAGTGCGGAAATGTCCCCTCGGACCAACAAAGATGCCGGTCCGGGATCTCGGCATTTTCTGCCGGCATGCCTGACATAGACCATCAATATCCCAATCCGTGAGACCGTCAATGAAATTATAATAGGCCATCGTGATAAAAAAAAAAGTGACAGCCTAATGCAAGCCCAGCATTAGGCTAGAAATGGCCAGTAAATAATTTACTACGGCTCACTGTTGGCCTGTTGCAGAATCATGGACAGTCATAGTAATGGCCTTTTAACAATATGTTTATGGGATTCCGGTCCAAAAAAAGTACGAAAATGTCCCCTCGTCTCGGGCTAATAAAGATGCCGGTCCGGGACCACGGAATTTTCTACCGGTATGCTTGACATTGACCTTCAATATCCCAATCCGTGAGGACGTCAATGCAACTATAATAGGCCATTAAGCAAGCCCAGAATTAGGTTAAAAAAACCTACGCCGGTCCGGAACCCCGGCATTTTCTGCCAGCATGCTTGACATAGACCATATCCCAATCCGTGAGACCGTCCATTCATTCCAAACAATTGATGGTACACAGTACTAAGATGGGCGATTTGATGCCACACACTCTATCTTGCATGATGACTTAACACTGTATGGGTAAATCGTGCGACAAGCATGCGTATGTATGTCCAGCTTAAGTGTGGCAGTTCTTCAATGGAACATAAAAACTAAAAAAGTAGAAAGGGTAAAGAAGCAAAATGATACCTAGTCCTTTTAAAAACAGATTATAAAAAATATGCCAGCATATGCCCTTGGTCTTTAATTTGCTATATATAAATATATATATATGTACTGCCTTTGCTTAAAAAATGTGCCGGGGTATCACCGGGTATCAACCAAAAGGCTTTTAATAGCAAAGTGTACCATCCCCCGGAGGGCCGGACTTTTCCCGTAGCAAGCATGTTTACTGTGATCATTTTTGGCTATTTCTTCACCCTTGTTACTTTTGACAATTTTCAAGTTAGAATATCTTCCCTTTAAACGATTTAGGGCATCTTAATACCTTGGTTTGGCAAAAATTTACGGTTTTTTTGTTAATACAGAGTTAGAGTCCTTAATATTAAGCTGGCATGTTAGTGACCTTAATTCTTTAAAAAAATAGTTTTTCTAAGTAAATTTTTTAAACAAAACTAAAACAAGCGGTAAAATTTTCTTGGTTCGTGATTTAACCGGGATTCATTTCAATTCGCTTATTTTTGAGACATTTAGGAAAATTATTCGACTTCCCAAGACCATAGCGCAAAATCTTCTCACAGGCACGTATATTGTGAATCACCGAATATAATTCTGTGGATCAGAAATCGATCTAGGTATATGAGATCAAAATCGATCTAGGTATATGAGATCAAAACCTATATAAATAAAAACTCATACCAAAGCAATGAAAAGTAATAAAAGAATAAAATTGCTATTTTTGAACAGAGAACTGTTGGGGAACAATAAGACATAAATTTCAAGTCAATAACTATAACAACAGGTCCACAAAAAGTAAACATAAAAAAATAAAAATAAAAATTTCCTCATTTTTTAAAAATTTGTAGTTTTTACTCGAACTAAATCCGGACCTGTTTCCAAAGAAAAAAACTTTTTACAGTTTTGATTCGGCTAGATTCTAATTTGTAAAATTTCGGTAATTTTAGAGTTGACTTTTTTTACTCCTTTAAAAGAAAAAGTGGCAAATCTTGAACGAGCGGATGGAGCAATCTGACAGGCATAACGGCTATGTAAATTTATATTCCCTGGGTAAATTTGATCTCTGGTACGACTTGACATATAAGTCTACTTTTTTGTTTACTTTTTCTTTTGTGTTGTTTACTTTTTAAAGTTGAAATTTATTGTTGTCCTGTCCTGTTGTTGTCCTGCTTCGCAAATTGTATAAAAATTCCACAAAAAGTAAGTTTCTCTGTAAAGAACAGATGAGCTTTCCTAAAGGTGAATTTGTAGCCTAAAGTCCCGCCTTTCTGTCAGAATAAACGAATTTTAATAAACTGAGCGCACTATGACGCGCATATTTTATATTTAGGAGAGTATTTTAAACCTCTGAAACTTTTTTAGGTTTTATTATTTTGAAATGGGGTTTTTGGTATCGTATAGCTGGTATTTTTCGCTGAAAAAAGGTTAAAACCAAGTTGTGAATTGTAACAGATGTTTACAAAAAAATACTTTATACGTTTAACATCAATTTTCTCGCTATTAATTAAAAAAAATTATTATTTTTTTCAGTTCTTAGTAACTAATGACCAAAGCGGTTTTTTATTTTTTTTAAATGTTAACCTGGGGCAGAGCTAGATTTTTTTTCAGAATACACTTTTATTGATAAAAAATGGTTACATAAATGAGAGAAAGCAGGTTCAGCTTATATTTTTTTAAAATGATTATGTAAATAATTTTTTTTATAACAAGCACATCAGGGGCGTGTATAATTTTTTATTTAAAAAAATTGTTATTTAAAAATAGGTTAGTTCTGTGTGATCCTAAAGTGAATTAGTGAAAACCAATCATAAAATATAAGGTTTTTTTGAAAATTTTGGTATCATTCGAAAGGTCCAATTTTGCACAATTTTGCACACCTATTTTGAAATTTTTCACACCCTATGGGAACCTGCAATAGGGTTCTCAAGTGAGGCTAGCTCCCCCAGATATTTTTTGAAAATTTTAGTATCATTCGAAAGGTCCAATTTTGCACACCTATTTTGAAATTTTCCAGACCCTATATGGAAACCCGCAATAAAGTTCATGAGTAACGAGGCTGCCCCCCCCCCCAGATAATATTTTTTGAAAATTTTGGTACCATTCAAAAGGTCTAATTTTGCACACCCATTTTGAAATTTTCCACACCCTATATGGGGATAGAATTCATGAGTAACGAGACTGGCCCCCTCCCAGATGATATTTTTTGAAAATTTTGGTACGAAAGGTCTAATTTTGCACACCCATTTTGAAATTTTGCACACCCTATGGGAACCCGCAATAGGGTTCGCGAGTAACAAGACTGCCCCCCCAGATATTTTTTGAAAATTTTGGTATCATTCGAAAGGTCCAATTTTGCACACCTCATGGGAACCCACAAAAGGGTTCTCGAGTAGCGAGGCTGCCCCCCCCCCGATGATATTTTTTTAAAATTTTGGTTTCATTCGAAACGTCTCGAGAACCCCATTGCGGGTTCCCATGGGGTGTGCAAAATTTCAAAATGAGTGTGTAAAATTGAGCAAAATTTTCAAAATAAAAAATTATGCACGCCCCTGATGTGCTTATTATAAAAAAAAAATTACATAATAATTTAAAAAATATAAACTGAACCTGCCTTCTCTTATTTATGTAACCATTTTATATCAATAAAAGTGTATTCTAAAAAAATTTAACTTTGCCACTGGTCTGTCTGAGGTACAGTGGCCACAAAGTGAGCGACGGACAGACCGACAGAGAGCGCGACGCGACGAACGCCTATGCTTTATCAAACTAGGAATTTATCAGACCGTATTTAATAAAAAAATTCATCGTAAGAACGATTCACCATAGAAACTGCAATTCGTCAAACCAATTTTTTATCCGAGCCTTATTTCATCAAACCCATTCAATAACAAATTCGACAAAACATCCCCTTTTTGAATAGAACCTCATTCACTATCAATTCAATATCAAACCCGGAATTCGTAAAACCCGTAATTTATCAGAACATTTTTTAATTTTCCAGGGTGTATATATAAAAACTATTGAATGCAACCAGTAAGTATGCACGCGTAACAGCGACAAATGCATCAAAACGCCGCGCCGCTGCACCACCTGCGTGTACGCCTCCGGTTCATGTGGTATTGGCGAATGCGCAATTAATTTAGCAAACATTTTCTGATAAATTGGTTCGACGAATTGCTCTTCCTATGGTGAATGATTATATAATTGAACTTTCTTTTATTTAACGGATTTGATTTTGCACATTCTGATAAACCGGGGGCGTCTGACGCGACGGGGAGTTAGGAAACATCATCGATGTACTAACAGTACGTTGATGGGAAACATTCTTATCTGAATTAAGAAACACCAAATTCGTGGAGACTCATCAAAATCTAGAAGTGCGATTTTTAGACGATTACATTAGTTCCCTTAGCGGGGGAAGTAAAAAAGGATGTCCCAAGATGAGTGACCTATTACATTAGTTTGGAAAAAAAAATAAAAGAAATGATAGAAACGATGATGCATAAACATAAGCGCAAATGTTTTGTACAGGGTAATTCACCATATTTTTTACCCCCGCCCCTCTTACCTCCTCTATTAGTAGAGCTGGAAGAAAGTTTTATGTACAGAATTTGCATATATTGTTGTAAATTTTCATATGACGTCTCTAAAAATTAACAGTTGTCATTATTAAATCTAGATATTAACGTCTTTATTTTAAATAGCCTGTATATTTTTTTAAATGTAGAATGACGTTTTTTGCCTGATTCCAAAAGCACATAATATATTGGATTTACCTTCGATGGTTCTATAGTGAAATAAAAAGTACTTTTTTATAAGAGTAATGGGTTGAACGAAGAACAACCTAAACTATTAATGAAGAGAAGATTTAGCGCCCGGGACCTCTAGAATACCAGTCTAATGCTCTACCAACTGAGCTACCGAGGAACTGCAGGGGCTTTCGGACGAAAGGATAGTCAGTCAAAACCCCAGTTCTTCGGTAGCTCAGTTGGTAGAACATTAGACTGATATTCTAGAGGTCCCGGGTTCATTTGTGAGTGGTTCAAGGTTGGAAATCAAAGTGTATGATAGTGTTTAATGATGTATAGTGGAGGGTGACCAGTGAAACTACTGATGAGCCCACGCTGGTTACCTAGGGCGAAACATCGTTTAATCATTTCTCTTTTCGCTTTGATCTTTTGTGTGTTCCTTGTGGGATGCTCATCCAAGTTTGAGTTTTCGTTATTTCCACCCAATATCTTTTGATCTTTAGTTTCTTTTCGGTTGAAGTAACTGATTTGGAGGTTTTTTTTTAACTGCCTCGAAGAAGTTAATGTCGAAATTTGACATTTGAGATTACGCTGCTAATTTTTAAGGACGTCATTTTAAAGCTTAAAGAAAACTATGCAACTTCTGTATTTAAAATCTTTTTCCGGCTTCAATATAAGGGAGGTAAGGAGGAGGGGTGCAAAATTTGGTAAATCATCCTGTGCCTCTAAAATTAAAATTTTCTACGTCTCGTACTAAATTTTGTTCTCATAAGCCTAAGAATAAGACAACAGAATTTAGTTTTAATCTTCTCTTAACTTAGTTGGCGAAACACGTGTCATAAAGTTAAAGTTTTGATAAAGTGGTAAAACGTTTTGGAATAGTCATTAAAGCTGACACATAGGCTTGTTCTAAAGTAAAGATATAGCAACTAAATACATTGCTTTATAATTTTCGTTTTTTTTTTAAACAATTGTTTATTAAAAGGGTCAAAAATTGCATAGTTCGGAACTTGACAGATATTAGAAATCTTTCAGTGTCCGACAAATTAAAAACAGGTATTGTTTTCCCTATCCCTAAAAAAGGATATTCCACTAACATAGAAAATTATCATCCTATATCTCTTTTAAGCTATTTCTCAAAAATAATTGAAAAGGCAGTGTACAATAAAATAACAAAGTTTCTAAATAAGAATAAGACGGTCTCTGGAAGTCAGCATGGTTTTAGATAGGGCCACTCAACAGAGACAGGTTGTTCTGAGGTTATTCATGCCATGGATAGAATTGATAATAAGGAAATTGTTCCAAAAAAAGAAGTTAAAAAACATCCATATCAGTTATTTCAACCGAAAAGAAACTAAAACACAAAAGATCTTGGGTGGAAATAACGAAAATTCAAACTTGGATGAGCATCCCACAAGGAACACACAAAGGACCAAAGCGAAAAGAGAAATGATTAAACGATGTTTCGCCTTGGGAAACCAGCGTGGGCTCATCAGTGGTTTCACTGGCCACCCTCCACCGTACAATCATACACTTTGATTTCCAATTTTGAATCACTCACAAATAGGCATCGTCGTTCCGCACTGGTACTTATCCAAGTTACCTGATACGGATTCGTCCTGGCGTGTTAATATTTCCAGTAGGATTATGCTCCTAAGGCACTTAAAACAAAAAAAAGAAGTTAAAAAAACCTCCAAATCAGTTACTTCAACCGAAAAGAAACTAAGTTTCTTTCTTTTGATCTTTTGTTTTTTAGTTGGTGATGTGGGAGGGGGGAGGGTTTGAATTTTCCACCCAAGATCTTTTGATCTTTTGTTTTTTAAGGAAATTGTTCTTGCAAAAAGTTATATAACATTTGTACTTAAAACTCTTTTGTAGCATGCAAAGTAACGGAGAAAAGTAAGGGTGATATTTATAATTACCCTGTACATATTTCATTCTGATACGTTTAGGAACTTTAATAACACAGTTATTTCGTTTAAAGAACCTTAAACCAATTCAAAGCTACTCTGAAAGCCTCGCTGCCGTCATATAAGTGCCAGCTTTTTAGAAGAGCTCTTATATCCATTCTCGACTCGAATTGTTGCTAGGTTTGACTTATCTAAGTTCATTTTTACGCCGTTTTTCCAGAGGCTGCGATCCGAAAAGAAAAGTGTCTACAAAATCCGAGGCAAAATCTCTAGTTTGAAAACTAGGGGAACCTGGGGTGGATAGGGTTCTTAAGCTTTGAGTTAAAAAAGTCAAATAGTTTTTAAAATTTTTCCGAAGACCGTGTTTACTGACATCTTGTTTATAAAATAGGTAATTTAAAAACATATATATTGTTTTTTTTTAATTTTAAGATTATTGTTAAATATTACCTCCACACGAGGGTAATGTTTTTCGAGTTGTATGTATTTTTATATGTGCCATGATAGAAATCAAACGGCTAAACCAGTTTTGATAGAAGTGCATGAAAAAAACATATACTGGTACCAACAGGATACATGTTCATACAAGCATAGACAACTATTTGGATGGATATTTAGGCTCGCCTTAAGGCACCATTTAAAACACATTCAAGTAATACTTAGGCGAAACTAAAGAGTCTATTTAAATCAACAATTGTTTTATTTAATCCAACACGCAACTTATACTTCAACCGTAAAAAAATAATGACTTAAGGTAAAGAAGTAGTATCCTTTATTTGGCCAGATTTCCTGCTTGGAAGAATTCGAATTCCTGGAATCAAGGAATCATCTCTCACTCTTAAACCAATAAATCAACCTAAACTGAGCGAACAAATAAAGCAAAAAAAGTACGAGCAATTTTCGAACCAGTATATTTTTGTCCTATTTAGTGTTGAGACGTTTGGACCCTGGGGTAGCGAGACTAAAAATCTTATTAGGGAAATAATCGCCAAAATAAAGAATAAAAAGGCAACATAGCTATCTAATACAAAAGATTAGCCTTTCTATCCAGAAGGGAAATTCGGCCTCCGTCCTCGGTACTCTGCCTGTGGGAACGGAATTATTATTATTTTTTTATAACAATGATTCTTTAACAAGCTAATTACTTGTTTTAAATTAATACATATAATAACCTAACTTGAACTATGACTACAACCTAAATTAAACTACGACGACCTAACCACGAATATAATAATACCTTTATATCTCTAATAGAAAATGGTTCTCATATAAGTACTTATTTGTCGCCGAGTCATTGGGAGAGATGTTACTTTTTGAGTTTTAATGCGTTTTTTATGGCAGGGTTGCTAAAACTTATTTGGACAATAATTGAGCTAAATTTAAGAGCATAGACTCTTTGTTGCAAAACCTAGAAATTCTATTTAATTGAAAATTGAAGTATAAGTATTTCTTAACTTGTGATTTTTTATAATTATTTAATAAAATTTGGGGTTATTATTAATTTAAGTTTATAAACTACTAAATTAAAAACCCTTATTCTTGAATTTTAGTTCGAAGTATTAAATAATGTATATAGAAAAATAATATCTTGCACCAAATATATTTTTAGTCCACCATACCAATATGGTATGAGCATATTACTACGAGCTAATATAACGGCCTTCCTCTTGCTTTTCCGGAGAAAAATGCGTACCGATAATAATTCTCCCAATCAAGTTGGCCTGGAAAAACCCCCTAGACAATGAGTGTAATGGGCAGGCGCGTCAATTGCGTCAGTAGTGAAAGTAACTGACAACCATCTGACAGCAAAAATGTAGGTTTATGTTTAATATTTTTGTTTACTTTTGGAAAATTTATTAGGGAATTATTGAAACGCAGTTAGGGCCCGGCACTAATAAGGCCAGGCAGTATTTTGACGCTGTTGACAGATACGCATGCGCAAGAACGACTATATTTAGTGCCGACTCTAATAAGGTTAGGACCTGCCCTTATTTGTGGAGGAATTATACTGGGCCGCATCTTGGCTGTGTCTAGCCGTATTTGACGTTTTTGACAACTATTCACCATTTTTTTTACCTTAACCCTACTTTCGGGAATTTTTTGTGCTGTGACGGCCAAAAAAGCAAAAATTGGGACAAAATAGTTATATTTTTATGAAATCGGATGACATAGCACAAGAAAATTAAAAAAGCAAGGCTCAAATATTTCGTTTTACCTATGAAGACAATATTTGTTTGCTACGAGAAGTAGTTCAACAAAATCCCTTCAGAACTCTAAATGGTCCTTCTCTCCACCCTCCACAAAGACCTCGGCTTCCAACACATCACCCATGCTTTTGATTACTCAAAATATAAAAAAAAAAAACAACACAGAATTTCGAAAACAGGCAGCATTATTTGTAGGTTAGAAATAAAGTCGTATCGTCACCGTTTTGCTAGAGGCGCGTTCAATAATTCTATAATTTGCACCTTTTAGAGCCAGGCACAGCCTGTGTTAAGGTCGGCGCTAAGTAGGCACTATCCAGTGCGGCCGTATTTCAATAATTCCCTATTAAAAGAGTTGACACTACCGTAAAAAAAATTGAAAAATTGTTGTCTAGTGTTTCCCGTAATAATAACGCACGCAATCACAGCAAATACCGCCACAAAATTTTAAAACACAAAAACTCCACAATAACATAAACAAAATGGGAAAACCATACCTTTTCAAAAATGTAAACTTTTCGACAATGCCTAGTTTTCTCAGGAAGTGGGTTCGGCACTTGGGGCCATGTCCTCGTTTACCTTATGGATTGAAACCGTCGAGTTAGGTTAAACTTGCGGTTGGAGATGTTTTATCCATAAAATATGATAAATAAATTCAATTAAATAAAATCAAAGTTTTCGGACAGATGATGTCGTTTTCACTGTCACTCAAATTAATACCTTGTCATTAAATTATCGTAAGGTCACTACGACACCAAGCATGGATTTGTTAGTGCATGCGCAGTAGATTTTTCGTTTTTGGCCTGGTGGCCCAAACAGTTTCAAAGCCAACTGCGATTTTCAATTTTCTTCTTTGTTTTTCAAAGTTATTTTCGTTACACATTTTGCCGCACTTGGACTCTTAAAATCGTGAAATTTTGACTTTTCTTAATTTTATCAAAAATGAGTTACTAAGGTTCGAAAACACCTTTATCGACGAAAAAAAAAGTGTCTGTCGGTCTGTTGTCTGTCTGTATACACGATAACTCAAGAACGCCTTAATCGATTTTAACGAAAAACGTTAAAATATATTTTAAAAAATCATAACCTTAGAAGTAAAGCAGCTATTGATATGCGGTTTTCAGATTTTTGGTTTTCGTAAATATTACCCACAAATTTTGTTATAAGATTCAAGTCTTTCAAAGCTACAGTTTTCGAGATATTTTCATTTCCTTTTAACATAAAATAAATGATTGTATGGTAGACTTTCTGTGCTTTCTAGCACCAATTTTTTTAAGTACAGGGTTATAGGCTATATTTAATTTTTTTAAATCAGCATAGCACCATATTTTCAATTTAAGATGCTTTTGGTGGCATAACTCCTTCTTACCGACTGACACCACCCCTCACTCCCCCCTGCATCAGCATGAAGCACGAGGTGGGTTTAAAGCTTTATATCATGTAACACCAAAAAAAAAAAACTTTTTGCAGTCGCATGCCAAATTTTACACGAACTAATTCAATATTCTGTACAACAAATCAGATTTCAAAGTAGCAGTCGGGTAATTTTTTTATTTTAGAAAATTTTTTCAGTCTATTTTTAAAGTTTTTAACAAAAGAAAGATTTTCAATTTTCGTTTGCGGATATGGTCCACAAATGGAGTATCTGCGTGGCGTCGGTTTAATCACTGGTGCAGCTCTCTCTAAAACAAAGCGGCTTTTTTGGACTTTTTCCAAGATCTCCATTAGCAAATTGAATATACCTCCAGAGTTGATGTGATCTTTATTCAGGCAATCATACGTTCAAACAATCTCCGTTATACGGTATATATAAAGGGTGGGACAAAAAATCTTGCACACTTTTGAATTTGCTATAACTTTTGATCGAATCGATCGATTTTAAAATGTTTTGACTTTTTGGAGAGAAGACAATTTTCCGATCCGGTCCAAAATTTGACATTTCCTAAAAATTCAAGATGGCGGACCGTTTTAAATAACAGGAAATTTTCACCCCCCCCCTGCAAAAAAAATATCTGCGGCACTGGAGAAAATCTAAGTCATTGTGACAAAAGCCTTATGTATTCCCTCTGTCTTTACTTAATTAAATCGGTTAAGAAATAAATAAAATACGGGCTTTTATATTGAATGGAGTTGTTTGCTGTAACTTTAGATAGAAGTACAAGACTTAAGAATTTTATGTTGTGGTTCAAAATTTAACAATTCTCAAAAATCCATGATGGTGGAGATTTTTAAATAATGGGTAATTTTCACACCCCCCCCCCTCTTCCCCGAACAAAAAATTATGTTTGGTACCTATACTAAACAAATTCTAAATTAATGTGACAAAAGTTCCCTCCCTGCTACATATATGAAGGTATCACTAAATAAAATCGGTTAAGAAATTAAAAATTGATCATCAAGTATGGTGACATAAACTAAATGCCCCTTTGCTTTAAATTTGTTTGTTTCTGCACATAATAAAAGGTCGCAGATTTTATTAGGACCATTGTGCGGCCTGCTAACAGCCCCGATTTGAATCTGGAAGACTACTGTCTTAAGAACACATATGGGATCAGCTTAGAACATCTGAGTAGTCCGATCTAGATTATTATACGTTAACTAATGGTGTTTTTTATTTAAAAGTATAAATGTACAAAAAAATTCATGAAAAATATAAGTTTTTGATGATTAATAACAAAGTAATCTCAGCTTGAGCTCGGCCAAATAACCAATACATGACACTCTAGCTAAAAAATCAGTAGTTTAAAACCACAGTAATTTTAATATTATTACAAGTCACAATTTTTATCGAAAACGCTGGAAATGATGACACTAACTTGTTTATTTCTTAACTGATTTAAGCAAGAGATACCTCCATACACCTAGCAGCAGAGGTGGGAGGTAGAATAGTAGTTAAAGCGTGTTAAAGCTGTCCACCATCTTGGATATTCGAAAAATGTTAAAGCCGCAAGCTTTGTTCACCCACAAATGAAAAAATGTTTAAAATCAAGTAATCCGATCAAAAGTTAAAGCAAATGCAATAACTGCGATTTTTTTGCAAATGACAATGCTGAGTCAAAATCTACTTATTTCAGAGGTTTATATTTCTCTTATCTCTTAACCGATTTACTTAAGTAATGCCTTGGTATAGAAAGCATACATAAGGCTTTTGTCCCAATGACTTAGATTTTTTCCAGTGCCGCACGTATTTTTTTTGCAGGGGGGGGGGAAATATTACCCGATATTCAAAACGGTCCACCATCTTGGATTTTTGCGAAATGTCAAATTTTGAACCGGATCGGAAAAGTCTCATGTCTTGTCTTTCAAAAAAGTTAAAAAAATTTTAAATCGAGCTATTCAATCAAAAGTTATAGTAAATTTAAAAGTGTGCAAGATTTTTTGGCCCACTATATATATAAACATATAGATCAAAGAAAACTTTATGAATGGCGGGAACCCACAAAAAAGCCGAATTTACAAAAACCGAAACACAATTGAACAGAAAATAAAACGTCCGAAACGAAATATGAACGAAAGTAGAACACCCAATACGAATATAATTTTATAGAATTTTGATTTACTTTATCCCTAAAAGACATGATCACAATTTAACCGATTATAATTTTCCCGAACCTTAAAATATCAGAATTACGAAAGTATCGAAAATAATTTTCTATAAACGACAAACACCCGAACCACAATCCATCCGAATCGCTATTGGGCATGCGTCAAATTTAAATCTTTAGAGCGCCGTAGGCCTTGGATTGCGGCGTTGACAAGTTTCTCTATTTGGAAGATGACACGGGGATTTTTTTTGTTAAACAATTTTATGTAACTTCACAGTTTCTGGCTATCTAACTGTCTATCAAATCTTGCTATTCATTTTTGACACACTTTCCGTGAACCGATTTTAATGAAATTTGGAACAGTAAGGTAGGTCCGATGACAATACAATATTATGGTTGAGGGATGTAGAGGGGGTAAATTAATACAATATCACAACTTACTTCGACTCTTCCCTGCCGTAAGTCTGGCAACGTACCAATTGAGTTCGTGGTTATCGGTTCAAATCATTTTCGGACAGATTGGGGTTCTTGAATTTTGTGGTTCGGCATTGTTATGTTTCTAATAAATTACTTTCGTTAAAAATATTTTCTGACATTTTGTGTTTCTATAAAAACATGCTTCGTTTAAATTTAATTCTGTGCATATATTTTCTAGCGATTTGATTTTTCCGTCATTTCATTGTCGAAACAATTTTTTTCGAACCAATTATTTTCTTTTCTTTTAAATTCTGACAAATTTTGTTACTGACAAATTTCGTTTCGGGTTTTTTATAGGGACCCCAAAATTTCGCATGCAAGGTTATTTAGTCTATTTTAAAGATAAAGCTTAAATCTAGGATTCACTACTAATAGTCTTTGAATTTTGACTTTCTTTTGTGTGAAATATGGAACCAAATATGGCCTATTTTGCCTGCTCATATCTGCAAGACTAGACAAAAATTGCAAAAAGTACAGGATGTTTCATTATAAAAGGCCCCCCTGTTATATCTGTTAATAAGTGAGCTAGAAAAATGTTTTAAATACAAAAGTTATTTGATTTATAAAGATGTTCAAAAATATTAAAGTAAAAAAAATAAGTTTCATTCGAAGTGTCAAACATTGATAGCAACTTTCTTATTTTAAATACAATTCAATTCAATTCAATTCTTTATTGTTTCTAGAAAATTGTAATATTTCTATAACAAGGGTTCCTTACTTATCAAAGAGAAAAAAAATTGGATTATTTAATATAGAGACTTTCCCAGGTATGTGTATAGAACAGAAAAATAAAATATCTTTAAAAAAAAAACAGAAAAGAAAAGCTATGTAACAGGAAAAGATAATAACACATAATTACCATGAAAAATAAGTTACCATTAAAAAAAGGGTTTAAAATAATATATAAATAGTATAAATAAAATTAAAAAATAAATTTGGAGATCTACTCAACGTTTTACCCATTCACTACTTAAAAAGGCCCAAAGTCTCAGGATCATGGGGGTCATGACTCCCTTCTGGGCAGTTCACATCTTTTTTTTAATATCTAAATAACAAAAATACTTTAAATTGGACATCATATCTAATCACTTCCCGGAAATTTTATGTGAAATTCTTTCAACATACGTAAAAACTAAAAAAGAAGTTAAAAAACCTCCAAATCAGTTACATTAACCGAAAAGAATCTAAAAACAAAAGATCAAATGATCTTGGGTGGAAATAACGAAAATTCAAACCTGGATGAGCATCTCACAAGGACCAAAGCGAAAAGAGAAATGATTAAACGATGTTTCGCCCTGGGCAACCAGCGTTGGCTCGTCAGTGGTTCCACTGGTCACCCTTCCCATACATCATTAAACGCCATCATACACTTTAAGTTTCAACTTTGAATCATTCACAAATAGGCATCGTTCCGCACTGGTACTTATCCAAGTTACCTGATAGGGATTCATCCTGGCGTGTTAATATTAATAAAAAACAAAAAAATGATATATGGGGAGGGTGACCAGTACAACCACTGACGAGCTCACGCTGGTTGCCCAGAGCAAAACATCGTTTAATATATTAATAATATTCAGTGAATAATAAAAAAGTGTACCTTTGGACATTCAAAGAATGTTTTTTGAACATTCCGAATATTTCAGGAATAGCACGCAATATACCAATATTACTTGTCCCCCGAATGGGACAGTCTGGTACACAGACGGCTCAAAAATGGGGGACAAGTCGGGGTTGGGAGTGTACTGTAAAACCACGAGGGCGAAGTTCCACTTCTCCCTAGGAAGGTAGGCGACTGTTTTTCAGGCTGAGGTATACGCCATATTCTGATGTGTAGATATAAAAATCTGGAAATGTTCGCTTCAGGCTAGGATATTTACATTTGCTCAGATAGTAGGGCTGCACAGTCTGCTATCATGTCGGACAGGGTTGACTCTGCCCTTGTATTGGAGTGCAAACGACAACTATGGCAAGGCACAACAAGGTCAATCTCAAAAAACAAAAGATCGAAAGATCTTGGGTGGAAATAACGAAAATTCAAACCTGGATCAGCATCCCACAAGGAACACACAAAGGACCAAAGTGAAAAGAGAAATGATTAAACGATGTTTAATTTTCGTTATTTCCACCCAAGATCTTTTGATCTTTTGTTTTTAGATTCTTTTCGTTTGATGTAACTGATTTGGAGGTTTTTTTAACTTCTTTTTTTGTTTTTAATTAATTAATCCGTATCAGGTAACTTGGATAAGTACCAGTGCGGAACGATGCCTATTTGTGAGTGATTCAAAGTTGGAAATCAAACCGTATGATGATGTTTAATGGAACCACTGACGAGCTCACGCTGGTTACCCAAAGCGAAACATCGTTTATTCATTTCCCTTTTCACTTTGGTCCTTTGTGTGTTCCTTGTGGGATGCTCATCCAGGTTTGAATTTTCATTATTTCCACCCAAGATCTTTTGATCTTTTGTTTTTAGATTCTTTTCGGTTGATGTAACTGATTTGGAGGTTTTTTAACTTCTTTTTTTTTGTGTTTTAATTGCCTTAGGAGCATAATCCTATTGGAAATATTAATACGCCAGGACGAATTCGTATCAGGTAACTTGGATAAGTACCAGTGCGGAACGATGCCTATTTGTGAGTAATTCAAAGTTGGAAATCAAAGTGTATGATGGTGTTTAATGATTTATGAGGAAGGTGATCAGTGGAACCACTAACGAGCTCACGCTGGTTGCCCAGGGCGAAACATCGTTTAATCATTTCTCTTTTTGCTTTGGTTCTTTGTGTATTTCTTGTGGGATGCTCATCAAGGTTTGAATTTTCGTTATTTCCAGCCAAGATCTTTTGATCATTTGTTTTTAGATTCTTTTCGGTTGATGTAACTGATATGGAGGTTTTTTAACTTCTTTTTTTGTTTTTTAATTGCCTTAGGAGCATAATCCTATTGGAAATATTAACACGCCAGGATGAATCCGTATCAGGTAACTTGGGTAAGTACCAGTGCGGAACGATGCCTATTTGTGAGTAATTCAAAGTTGGAAATCAAAGTGTATGATGGTGTTTAATGATTTATGAGGAAGGTGACCAGTGGAACCACTAACGAGCTCACGCTGGTTGCCCAGGGCGAAACATCGTTTAATCATTTCTCTTTTTGCTTTGGTCCTTTGTGTATTTCTTGTGGGATGCTCATCCAGGTTTGAATTTTCGTTATTTCCAGCCAAGATCTTTTGATCATTTGTTTTTAGATTCTTTTCGGTTGATGTAACTGATAAGGAGGTTTTTTAACTTCTTTTTTTGTTTTTTAATTGCCTTAGGAGCATAATCCTATTGGAAATATTAACACGCCAGGACGAATCCGTATCAGGTAACTTGGATAAGTACCAGTACGGAACGATGCCTATTTCTGAGTAATTCAAAGTTGGAAATCAATCAACCAGTGTATGATGGTGTTTAATGATGTATGGGGAGGGTGACCAGTGGAACCACTGACGAGCCCACGCTGGTTGCCCAGAGCGAAACATCGCTTAATAATTTCTCTTTTCGCTTTGGTCCTTTGTGTACTGAAAAAAATATCGTACATAGTATTTATAACAGACGTTTATTAATTTTTTATAGATATTTGTACATGAGTAATACGTAACTGTTACAAAAATCGGAGGAAAGTTATAAAAACTGTCATACACAGTAATAAAATTAATAAATGGAAGTTACAAAATCAATGAAAAATGTTTCTTGACATTTTATACAGAGTTGTTATTAATAGTATTTACAGGTTGTGGAGATAATAAAAGAGCATATGAAATAAATAAAACATATTAACGATTTTAATCAATGCCCTAAATGAATTTAATAAAGGGCAATCATTGACTGTCGTTTAAAAGTTATTATGGAATGTATGGACAAGTTTATGAAAATTATGAACCGGGCATACAAAATACATAAACAAGGTTATGAAATTTATGTTACTTGACAGTCTTTTACGACAGTTATTCTTAGGTTTAACTAAAAGCTATGAAAACATGTCTCTTATTCCTTGATTTCATAACAGCCTTCATAAAAATCATTCTTAAAGACTCTTTATATTGTAACAACTTTTTTCTGAAACTGTGTCTTGCAGCAGTAAAATCAATAACTCATTTTGGCAATAAAATTTATTTAAACTTGATTATGATATTAATAAAACTTTGCCTCAATGTATTTTTTTTGAAAACGGTGCCTTTTTTGATTCAGTGTGTGTTCCTTGTGGGATGCTCATCCAGGTTTGACTTTTCGTTATTTCCAGCCAAGATCTTTTGATCATTTGGTTTTAGATTCTTTTCGGTTGATGTAACTAATTTTTTTGATTTTTAATTGCCTTAGGAGCATAATTCTATTGGAAATATTGGCCAGGACGAATCAGGTAACTTGAATAAGAAAAAAGGTTCGGATAAAAAATTGGTTTATCAAATTGCAGTTTCTATGGTGAATGAGTTTATGATTGAACTTTCTTCCACCCTGTCAGACTTGATCAAATCAAAATACGTAGAGCTAGTCACATGACTAGCTGACTGACGTGTATGCCATGGTTTTTCCATTTGCCTGATTCAGAACATAATTGCGAACAACGAATCTTTGGCAACACTTCCCTTTTGCGCCACGTATTTATGGCGGAACGGAACTCCTCGACCCGCCGTAAATATGAAAATATCGCGGAAGGAAACCCACAGTGAGAGTTTAGTATACAGGGTGACCCATTGTTGCCTGTATACGGAAATCTGTATTAAAAAATGTTATACTAAGTATTTGTTTATGGAGGGAGGGTTTTAAGAAACACAATTGGGTCCACTATCCGATGCAGATGACTGTCAAGTGTTTACCCATATTTTTGTCTCTTATTCCATGTTTTTTGTTTAATATTAAAAATTATTCTTACAGTCTTCAATAATTTTTAGCATGGAAAAAGCCTAAAATTTGGCCGCCCTCTAGAAACGGTCGTCCGAGGCGGATGCCTCGTTGCCTCACACTTTGGCAAGCCCCTGTCTAAACTCAAAATAATTAAATTTTTACTTAAAATACAATACAATACAATTTGATTGAATGGAGTACGATGATAATAATTTTACAAAAATTATTAAAAATTAATTTTAATCCTATTTTATGGAAAATAAATTTGTCACATTAATTATAACAGAAACATTGTATTTCTGAAAATATAACTAATAAATTTGTAAATTTTACACAAGTAGTCTGACGTTAAAGTCAATAACATTTTTCTAAAATTAAATTAATTTCCTACCAGAGACCCTGTATATACAGCATACGACCTCCAGACTTGAAGACTCCACTGGATTTTTCGGGGAGAGCACGAAAAAAACGCGGTAGTTTATTTTCTTTTTAAAACTTGCCAAAATACTCTGTGGGGTGTATTTTTCAGATCGTAAAAAAAACTTCCACCCTTCCATGCACCCGCGATTAGATTCCTCTTTGATTTTCAGCGTCTATATAATTATTTATCAATGAGGTTATTCTATGTTGTGTACCTTATTCAAAGCGTATGTAGTGCAATATAAAAGCGTATGTTCTGCGTCTTAGAGCAGGGAATAGGATACGCCAGACGAGGTTTCCCTACTACTACTACTTTGCCATGAATGCAAGCAATATGCACATCAATTGTATATTTGACCATAGACAAACCACTTGTAGACCGAACCCAATTTTTTTTCTGTGTATTTGACCTATACGTTTGGTCATTGTATAAAGAAGTAGTTTGGTGTAGGTAGTCGCTCTGCTACATTTTTTTCTCTCTACATCTGTTTATTTTTGCTTCATAACTTTATCGACGAAAGCCTTTGTTGATTCTCAGTTTTCTTTCTTTTCGCTATTTATTTCCCCCACTTTGTTCTAAGCTCCATTCTTTCTATTGGCGTGCACAATTAAACAACGTTGTGTATCTTGTGTTTGAAGCTCTGTGTTTTTTTTTTATTTGTGATCCCTGTTTGATCTAAAGTTCTATTAGTAAAGCACATATTACTCTTAGAACAGATCTTGTTTGAAAAATTTTTAATTTCTCTTCTCTGGTTTAGGTCTTAGAATATCCATGATTTGTTGGATTTATAAATTTTGCGGCGTTTTAATAGCTTAGGCTATATTTGCATGAGGTCTTAATCTGACTCTATTACTTTTCCGTATATCCGTCGGCCTATTTTATTTGTATTTTGATTCATTTTGTTGCGTGTTTCCATTTCTCGTTGGTATTTAGCGCCTTTTAAATTATCAATGCGGTTTCAAGTTCCATGTTGTCTATCTTACTCAAAGGGTTCAAAGGTTGTTTAATTTCCCTAAATCTACTGCGGGGTAAAAGTGTATGTTCTGCGTCATCAACGCCTTGTGGGTCTTTTTTCTGTTCCAGATGCAACGTGTTACGGCTACCCGGTTTTGCACATCAATCTCAGGTAATCACTGGTGGTTGTCTTTGGTGATCCTTATTGTTTCTCCTCTAGCTTTTAACTTTTCATCTGTTTCTTTTTATTTCCAAACTTTTTCCACGAATATCTGTTACTTTCCAGTTTGTCCGATGTCGATTTTTGTCCTTCTGCTGCTTTTCTTTCCTGTGGATCTTTTGTGTGGAGCTTTGTGATTATTTTCTCTATTTGTGATTTCTCTTTGATCTTAAGTTCTTTATCCGACACATGCCGTTGCTGCTTCTACTGATATCGTTCTTTATACGCAGATTACTCTAAGAACACGTCTTCTATATATATAGGCTATATTTCTTTTTCTGTCTTTATTTTTTGTTCTGAAATTTATTCCTCGGCTTGTTTTATTTATTGTATTAGTTTAGAAGCCTATGTCAAAATCACCACTGATGTGCCATATATTTTGGTAAACAAAGTAGCGAACAAATTTCGTTAAAAAATTTTGCAGCTTAATTTTGGTTATTGGAAATTTTGGTGTTCGTAGGTAAAGCAGATAAGAAGTTATTAAAAAAAAATAGGCTTAACAAATTACTTTACCAATTTGGCCGACATCTTTGATGATGTCATACACATACTTATCGACATAAGTTATTACTCCACCATCGAAAATATTGATCTCTGTGTCAAACCCTGCTAAAAATTATACAAAACGGAACTTTAACTTAAACTATAAGTTCTGGGTCATCAATAGCCACGCAATATGCATATCTTTTAGTTATAGACCTTTGCCCATACCTTTATGTAGGTCTCTAAACATCCGTGATTTATTAGGATTTGCGTAAGATGGTGGTTTATCATCATCAGCATTGCAATCTTGTGAATTATTTTCAATATATCCTCTACGTCTGGGTTTAGGAAAGTTAGAGATTGTAGAGCAGTGCGTAACACAGTTAGGTATGCACATATAACCCGTAGAACAGCTTTTCTTTTGGTGGGACTGATAAATTTGTTTCGATATATTTTTTATCCTTGTCCTTGTCATCTTCCCCATATGGGGCCAGCGGGCAAACCTAGTCTGGTTCCTTTAAGATTTACGTCTGAGAGACAGTTGTTTACAGTTCTCAGTGTTATTATTTAGATAACTGCGTTTCTGTGAAATGTTCTTGCATATTTTTTCACAGAACTGTACATTTTTTTTCACACTTTCACATAATAGGTT
Source organism: Oxystoma pomonae (assembly GCA_963921995.1). Taxonomy (NCBI): domain Eukaryota; kingdom Metazoa; phylum Arthropoda; class Insecta; order Coleoptera; family Brentidae; genus Oxystoma; species Oxystoma pomonae. Next base: position 83,080,885 of record OY998169.1, on the reverse strand, counting down.
ATAGAAGAGCGACTTGCCAATGATAAAACTTTTTTTTATTAGAAAACAAATGCCGAGCAGCAAACTCTCCCAAATAAAGCTCGATGTTGACCATATGCCACTTCGTTCTGTACCGCCAACAACTGGCTATAACATTAAAAATCTAGCAGGCCATATCGAAACATATAAAACAAAACATTAAAGCCGAAACTAAAGGCCCGAGAGGGTTGCATAACGGCATAGAACAAGAAACGATTTGGTTGGGTGGCAAGTTTTACATGTACTACGCAGTTGGCAACAAGAAATGGAGGTATTAGGTTGACGACAAAATATTGCTGAATTTAAACTACTTAACACATTCAGTTTTAAATTACCGTTGTTCTGACTTCCTACAATCTTCGAAAAATATACATATACAACATAAACTTAGAAATTATTTACTCTTCTTCTCGCGGATTTGAGAGAAACTGTAATTCATATTGTTGTAAGTAAACTTTTTTAGCACATTTCTAACTTAATCACAGTTATTGTACTTTTAAATATCAAAATAGCCGGAGTAGACAAAAATGTCTTTTATATATATCAACATGCGCCCGATCGCCCTTGTTCGGTCGCATTCGGTCCATTCCTTAGCCACCTACCCTCGAGGTATCGCGAAACAAATGAACAAACTATACTGTGTCGTTCGGTCGGCCAGCGGGGTTGGCGGTGACTTGATTGTATGGCCATATCAAGCGGGCGGGGGATTTTTCGGACGTAACGGCGCGAAATTTAAACCTTTTTACGGAAATTAAACCGATTTTTTACTCCGTCGAAGGTTTTTTAATAAAGTGCAAACGTTTTTGTGCGATTTGTGATGACTTGAGTGAGAAAAAGTGCATTTTTTTAAATTATACAATCTAAAATAAGTAAATATTGTTATTTTATTGATTATTTCCAGTTGGAATAATGGTGGAATTTAATGTGGATTGTTAGAGGAAAAAAGGAATTGATCGGACGCGCTTGTTTTAAAGTTTGTTTAAAAAAATAGTATAATTTTATTGGCTTTTCATAAAAGTTTTTGATATCAAAATGCACGTTTTTTACACCACAAATTTGCAATGGGTTTTAAAAAATGATCTAATTAATATCCTCCGGATAATTTTTTTTTTTAATGAATATGATCAGTTAAAATTGCATGCTAAAAATTTCCTTTGGAACTATCATATAAGCACCTCACTATTAAAATTCTCACAAAAAGATATCATATGAATCACAGAAAGTTTAAATATTTCTTGAATACAAAAATCCAGAATATTTAATTTGAAATGAGAAACCCTTGCCCTATCAAAAAGAGACTAAAGGCAGGTTACCCAACTTTTCATATTGATAATATAAGAAGTGTTTACCCAAGTTTTCAGAGTTATAATTCACATTCATAGTTATAATTCACAATTCATAAGCACAGTGCCTAATTTAAAAGTTGGTTAATTTTAACTGTATGCACTATCAATATGAAAAAAGCAAAGAAAACATTTTGGTTGGTTAATTTCAAAATAGGAGTGATTCATATTAGCTGATATTACAAAACCGAAATTTACCAAGAAGGAAGAATACCTACCCTGTTGAGGTTAGGTAAAAAAAACATTTTTTTTGTTCTTTTTTTTGTCAATTTGGTATATCAATTTTCAAAATTTATCCTAATGTACTATGCTTATAAACTCTTGGATAAACAATCCTGTTAGATTATATATTAACACTAAAATTGTGCTTATACACTATGAATTAAAGCTATGAATTATCAATATGAAAAGTTGGGTAAACCTGCCTTTAGAGACATTATTTACATAAGAAATTGGTTTTTAAAAATGTCATTAAAAAAAAAAGGACTTTTGAAAATATTACAAATAATTTTATTTTAAATTAACATGTTATTGTTACTAATTAAAGTCTTGTTAAAAATGAAAATCTATTAGGGAATAAATAAATTTAGATTTTTCTTAATGTAAAGTCTATTTACAATGACACATTCGAGAAGTTGTTAAAACGTCCAAATAATCTAACCATTTTACTAAGCACTTATGTTCAGTGCATACACTAAAATAAGTAACCGGTGTGAAGATAGCACCCATTTTCAGCACCCAAAAATGTGAAGTTAGCACCTGATCCAATTTTACAGAACCCAAAAATGTGAAGTTAGCACCCGATCCAATTTTACAGAACCCAAAAATGTGAAGTTAGCACCTATTTACAGCACCCCGAAAATGGAATAATTTTATATTTACACTTTAAAATAACGTAATCAAATCGTAGAATGAGTTTTTTGTTGAAATTTTCAGGAATGATAGATAAGGGTATTCTTCATCCTTACGAGCCGTCGAACACCCTCAAAAACAACCCCAAAGATGGTATTTGAAATACACGTTTTATTATACCTATAGCGCTCTTTTTTTTAAATTTCACTAACTCATAGATCGAGTTTCACGTTGAAATTTTTGGGAATGATAGACAAGGACACTCTCCATTCCCCAAAAAATACCGCAACCCCTTACGAGCCGTCTAACACCCTCAAAAACTACCCCAAAGATGGCATTTGAAATACACGTTTTATTATACCTATAGCGCTTTTTTTTAAAATTTCACTAACTCATAGATCGAGTTTCACGTTAAAATGTTTAGGAAAGATAAATAAGGGTACTCTTCATCCCCCAAAAAATACCCCAACCCCTTACGAGCCGTCTAACACTCTCAAAAACAACCCCAAAGATGGCATTTGAAATACACATTTTATTATACCTATAGCGCTTTTTTTTTTAAATTTCACTAACTCATAGATCGAGTTTCACGTTGAAATTTTTGGGAATGATAGACAAGGACACTCTCCATTCCCCAAAAAATACCGCAACCCCTTACGAGCCGTCTAACACCCTCAAAAACTACCCCCAAAATGGTATTTGAAATACACGTTTTATTATACCTATAGCGCTTTTTTTTTTAAATTTCACTAACTCATAGATCGAGTTTCACGTTAAAATTTTTAGGAAAGATAAATAAGGGTACTCTTCATCCCCCAAAAAATGCCGCAACCCCTTACGAGCCGTCTAACACCCTCAAAAACTACCCCAAAGATGATATCTGAAATACACGTGTTATTATACCTATAACGATTTTTTTTTAAATTTCACTAACTCATAGATCGAGTTTCACGTCGAAATTTTTAGGAAAGATAAATAAGGGTACTCTTCATCCCCCAAAAAATACCGCAACCCCTTACGAGCCGTCTAACACCCTCATAAACAACCCCAAAGATGATATCTGAAATACACGTGTTATTATACCTATAGCGCTTTTTTTTTAATTTCACTAACTCATAGATCGAGTTTCACGTTAAAATTTTTAGGAAAGATAAATAAGGGTACTCTTCATCCCCCAAAAAATACCGCAACCCCTTACGAGCCGTCTAACACCCTCAAAAACAACCCCAAAGATGATATCTGAAATACATATGTTATTATACCTATAGCGATTTTTTTTTAAATTTCACTAACTCATAGATCGAGTTTCACGTTAAAATTTTTAGGAAAGATGAATAAGGGTACTCTTCATCCTCCAAAAAATACCGCAACCCCTTACGAGCCGTCTAACACCCTCAAAAACAACCCCAAAGATGATATCTGAAATACACGTGTTATTATACCTATAGCGCTTTTTTTTTAAATTTCACTAACTCATAGATCGAGTTTCACGTTAAAATTTTTAGGAAAGATGAATAAGGGTACTCTTCATCCTCCAAAAAATACCGCAACCCCTTACGAGCCGTCTAACACCCTCAAAAACTACCCCAAAGATGATATCTGAAATACACGTGTTATTATACCTATAACGATTTTTTTTTAAATTTCACTAACTCATAGATCGAGTTTCACGTCGAAATTTTTAGGAAAGATAAATAAGGGTACTCTTCATCCCCCAAAAAATACCGCAACACCTTACGAGCCGTCTAACACCCTCATAAACAACCCCAAAGATGATATCTGAAATACACGTGTTATTATAGCTATAGCGCTTTTTTTTTAATTTCACTAACTCATAGATCGAGTTTCACGTTAAAATTTTTAGGAAAGATAAATAAGGGTACTCTTCATCCCCCAAAAAATACCGCAACCCCTTACGAGCCGTCTAACACCCTCAAAAACAACCCCAAAGATGATATCTGAAATACATATGTTATTATACCTATAGCGATTTTTTGTTAAATTTCACTAACTCATAGATCGAGTTTCACGTTAAAATTTTTAGGAAAGATGAATAAGGGTACTCTTCATCCTCCAAAAAATACCGCAACCCCTTACGAGCCGTCTAACACCCTCAAAAACAACCCCAAAGATGATATCTGAAATACACGTGTTATTATACCTATAACGATTTTTTTTTAAATTTCACTAACTCATAGATCGAGTTTCACGTCGAAATTTTTAGGAAAGATAAATAAGGGTACTCTTCATCCCCCAAAAAATACCGCAACCCCTTACGAGCCGTCTAACACCCTCATAAACAACCCCAAAGATGATATCTGAAATACACGTGTTATTATACCTATAGCGCTTTTTTTTTAATTTCACTAACTCATAGATCGAGTTTCACGTTAAAATTTTTAGGAAAGATAAATAAGGGTACTCTTCATCCCCCAAAAAATACCGCAACCCCTTACGAGCCGTCTAACACCCTCAAAAACAACCCCAAAGATGATATCTGAAATACATATGTTATTATACCTATAGCGATTTTTTTTTAAATTTCACTAACTCATAGATCGAGTTTCACGTTAAAATTTTTAGGAAAGATGAATAAGGGTACTCTTCATCCTCCAAAAAATACCGCAACCCCTTACGAGCCGTCTAACACCCTCAAAAACAACCCCAAAGATGATATCTGAAATACACGTGTTATTATACCTATAGCGCTTTTTTTTTAAATTTCACTAACTCATAGATCGAGTTTCACGTTAAAATTTTTAGGAAAGATGAATAAGGGTACTCTTCATCCCCCAAAAAATACCGTAACCCCTTACGAGCCGTCTAACACCCTCAAAAACTACCCCCAAAATGGTATTTGAAATACACGTTTTATTATACCTATAGCGCTTTTTTTTTAAATTTCACTAACTCATAGATCGAGTTTCACGTTGAAATTTTTAGAAATGATAGAGAAGGGCACTCTTTATCCCCCTTACGAGCCGTCTAACACCCTCAAAAACAATCCCAAAGATGATATCTGAAATACACGGGTTATTATACCTATAGCGCTTTTTTTTTAAATTTCACTAACTCATAGATCGAGTTTCACGTTAAAATTTTTAGGAAAGATAAATAAGGGTACTCTTCATCCCCCAAAAAATACCGCAACCTCTTACGAGCCGTCTAACACCCTCAAAAACAACCCCAAATATGATATCTGAAATACACGTGTTATTATACCTATAGCGATTTTTTTTTAAATTTCACTAACTCATAGATCGAGTTTCACGTTAAAATTTTTAGGAAAGATGAATAAGGGTACTCTTCATCCCCCAAAAAATACCGCAACCCCTTACGAGCCGTCTAACACCCTCAAAAACTACCCCCAAAATGGTATTTGAAATACACGTTTTATTATACCTATAGCGCTTTTTTTTTAAATTTCACTAACTCATAGATCGAGTTTCACGTTGAAATTTTTAGAAATGATAGAGAAGGGCACTCTTTATCCCCCAAAAAATACCGCAACCCCTTACGAGCCGTCTAACACCCTCAAAAACAATCCCAAAGATGATATCTGAAATACACGTGTTATTATACCTATAACGATTTTTTTTTAATTTCACTAACTCATAGATCGAGTTTCACGTCGAAATTTTTAGGAAAGATAAATAAGGATACTCTTCATCCCCCAAAAAACACCGCAACCCCTTACGAGCCGTCGAACACCCTCTAAAACAATCCCAAAGATGATATCTGAAATACACGTGTTATTATACCTATAGCGATTTTTTTTTAAATTTCACTAACTCATAGATCGAGTTTCACGTTGAAATTTTTAGGAAGGATAAATAAGGGTACTCTTCATCCCCCAAAAAATACCGCAACCCCTTACGAGCCGTCGAACACCCTCAAAAACAATCCCAAAGATGATATCTGAAATACACGGGTTATTATACTTATAGCGCTTTTTTTTTTAAATTTCACTAACTCATAGATCGAGTTTCACGTTAAAATTTTTAGGAAGGATAAATAAGGGTACTCTTCATCCCCCAAAAAATACCGCAACCCCTTACGAGCCGTCGAACACCCTCAAAAACAATCCCAAAGATGATATCTGAAATACACGGGTTATTATACCTATAGCGCTTTTTTTTTAAATTTCACTAACTCATAGATCGAGTTTCACGTTAAAATTTTTAGGAAGAATAAATAAGGGTACTCTTCATCCCCCAAAAAATACCGCAACCCCTTACGAGCCGTCGAACACCCTCTAAAACAATCCCAAAGATGATATCTGAAATACACGTGTTATTATACCTATAGCGATTTTTTTTTAAATTTCACTAACTCATAGATCGAGTTTCACGTTGAAATTTTTAGGAAAGATAAATAAGAGTACTCTTCATCCCCCAAAAGATACTGTAACCCCTTACGAGCCGTCGAAAACCCTCTAAAACAATCCCAAAGATGATATCTGAAATACACGTGTTATTATACCTATAGCGATTTTTTTTTTAAATTTCACTAACTCATAGATCGAGTTTCACGTTGAAATTTTTGGGAATGATAGACAAGGACACTCTCCATTCCCCAAAAAATACCGCAACCCCTTACGAGCCGTCTAACACCCTCAAAAACTACCCCAAAGATGGTATTTGAAATACACGTGTTATTATACCTATCGCGATTTTTTTTTAAATTTCACTAACTCATAGATCGAGTTTTACGTTAAAATTTTTAGGAAAGATAAATAAGGGTACTCTTCATCCCCCAAAAAATACCGCAACCCCTTACGAGCCGTCTAACACCCTCAAAAACTACCCCCAAAATGGTATTTGAAATACACGTTTTATTATACCTATAGCGCTTTTTTTTTAAATTTCACTAACTCATAGATCGAGTTTCACGTTAAAATTTTTAGGAAAGATAAATAAGGGTACTCTTCATCCCCCAAAAAATACCGCAACCCCTTACGAGCCGTCTAACACCCTCAAAAACTACCCCAAAGATGATATCTGAAATACACGTGTTATTATACCTATAGCGATTTTTTTTTAAATTTCACTAACTCATAGATCGAGTTTCACGTCGAAATTTTTAGGAAAGATAAATAAGGGTACTCTTCATCCCCCAAAAAATACCGCAATCTCTTACGAGCCGTCTAACACCCTCAAAAACAATCCCAAAGATGATATCTGAAATACACGTTTTATTATACCTATAGCGCTTTTTTTTAAATTTCACTAACTCATAGATCGAGTTTCACGTTAAAATTTTTAGGAAAGATAAATAAGGGTACTCTTCATCCCCCAAAAAATACCGCAACCCCTTACGAGCCGTCGAACACCCTCAAAAACAATCCCAAAGATGATATCTGAAATACACGGGTTATTATACCTATAGCGCTTTTTTTTTAAATTTCACTAACTCATAGATCGAGTTTCACGTTAAAATTTTTAGGAAGAATAAATAAGGGTACTCTTCATCCCCCAAAAAATACCGCAACCCCTTACGAGCCGTCGAACACCCTCTAAAACAATCCCAAAGATGATATCTGAAATACACGTGTTATTATACCTATAGCGATTTTTTTTTAAATTTCACTAACTCATAGATCGAGTTTCACGTTGAAATTTTTAGGAAAGATAAATAAGAGTACTCTTCATCCCCCAAAAGATACTGTAACCCCTTACGAGCCGTCGAAAACCCTCTAAAACAATCCCAAAGATGATATCTGAAATACACGTGTTATTATACCTATAGCGATTTTTTTTTTAAATTTCACTAACTCATAGATCGAGTTTCACGTTGAAATTTTTGGGAATGATAGACAAGGACACTCTCCATTCCCCAAAAAATACCGCAACCCCTTACGAGCCGTCTAACACCCTCAAAAACTACCCCAAAGATGGTATTTGAAATACACGTGTTATTATACCTATCGCGATTTTTTTTTAAATTTCACTAACTCATAGATCGAGTTTTACGTTAAAATTTTTAGGAAAGATAAATAAGGGTACTCTTCATCCCCCAAAAAATACCGCAACCCCTTACGAGCCGTCTAACACCCTCAAAAACTACCCCCAAAATGGTATTTGAAATACACGTTTTATTATACCTATAGCGCTTTTTTTTTAAATTTCACTAACTCATAGATCGAGTTTCACGTTAAAATTTTTAGGAAAGATAAATAAGGGTACTCTTCATCCCCCAAAAAATACCGCAACCCCTTACGAGCCGTCTAACACCCTCAAAAACTACCCCAAAGATGATATCTGAAATACACGTGTTATTATACCTATAGCGATTTTTTTTTAAATTTCACTAACTCATAGATCGAGTTTCACGTCGAAATTTTTAGGAAAGATAAATAAGGGTACTCTTCATCCCCCAAAAAATACCGCAATCTCTTACGAGCCGTCTAACACCCTCAAAAACAATCCCAAAGATGATATCTGAAATACACGTTTTATTATACCTATAGCGCTTTTTTTTAAATTTCACTAACTCATAGATCGAGTTTCACGTTAAAATTTTTAGGAAAGATAAATAAGGGTACTCTTCATCCCCCAAAAAATACCGCAATCCCTTACGAGCCGTCTAACACCCTCAAAAACAACCCCAAAGATGATATCTGAAATACACGTGTTATTATACCTATAGCGCTTTTTTTTTAATTTCACTAACTCATAGATCGAGTTTCACGTTGAAATTTTTGGGCATGATAGACAAGGGTACTTTTCATCCCCCAAAAAATCCGCAACCCCTTACGAGCCGTCTAACACCAACAAAAAAAAAATATAAAAGTTTAAAAGAAAATGTCAAACCTATTTAAGTGTCAAATATAATAGTATAGTTATTTCGCACTGATTATCTTCGTCGAGCCGTCTGAAGTTATAAAATAATATTTGACAGATGATTTTGGCAACGCTTCTGTCAAATTTAAATGTCCTGAGAGTGCCTGTGCCTGTAGAAAGTTTTAAGCGTTTTTTAACAACTAAAGGCACCAGAAATGAAAATTCGGTTTTTTGGGAACTACTTGGATTTTTCAAATTTTCTTTTTAAACTGGCTAGATATGAATTTATTAACAATTAACGCAGACAAAACAATATTTATATAGTTTTCAAGTTATACTACGGGATTACCCACTTACACCCAAATCGAAATTCCTATAATAATAATTTCAGTGGCGGATCCAGAAATTTCACCAGGGGGGGGGCGCAAGCAATAAAACTTATGTAGGCAACGTCGAGTGACTACGAACATAGGGCAAAAAGTCCTTGTTTATGGTCACCATTGTTTTTGGGGATTTCATTAGATTGGTATGTTGGTTAGTGACCCTCGCCACTAACCAAACAGTTTCGACCTACATATCTTCATACTTGCTTGAGCCGTTGGTGGTGACTAACAGATACTACCTGATACAACTAATTTATTTTGGCAATTTAAAGTTATTTGTTATACAAATCCTTAACTATAAATATTTTATTATATTTTAGTTATATAATGAAATTAAGTTTTCTTTTTTGCTTTGTAAACCTATCGATAGATTCTAAACCCAGGTTCATTGAATGATATACTTATATACAAAAGCGCCAAGCCATTGAGTTTCTCTTCTCCTATACCGTGGATCGAAGATAAGTTTTCACAAGTCTTAAAGTGGAAAAAGTTCTTTCGGCGGTAGCAACCGAAACAGGAAGAGAAGAACTAATTTTGATAGCTGAGATCTGAGAAACTAGCACTAGTTATACAACATATTCAAAATTAGTTGATATCGACCGAGATATGTTTTATAGGAATGTCCAGTTCGCGCGCCCCCCGAGCCCCCCACGCCCTTCCCGGATCCGCCACTGATAATTTATAACACAAATAATACTAGGAAATAAAAGCCACACCACCCCGTAAACGTAACGTAGCTTTGAAATCTAGCGCTCTGATCAGGCGACGTAACGTAACGATAAAAGTGTAATGGTGTACTATGGGTTGGTACAGTTTATTTTGAACCTGGGGCGAGGCTTACGATAATACAATTCATCCCCTCGAAGTAACACAAAAAAGGACACCATGAAAATAATATCCAATGTACCTTCCAATGTACCTTTAAGGATGTTAGACGGCTCGTAAGGGGTTGAGGTATTTTTGGGGGATGAAGAGTACCCTTGTCTATCATACTTAAAAAATTTCAACGTGAAACTCGATCTATGAGTTAGTGAAATTTTAAAAAAAATCGCTATAGGTATAATAACACGTGTATTTCAAATACCATCTTTGGGGTAGTTTTTGAGGGTGTTAGACGGCTCGTAAGGGGTTGGGGTATTTTTTGGAGGATGAAGAGTACCCTTATTTATCTTTCCTAAACATTTTAACGTGAAACTCGATCTATGAGTTAGTGAAATTTAAAAAAAAAGCGCTATAGGTATAATAAAACGTGTATTTCAAATGCCATATTTGGGGTAGTTTTTGAGGGTGTTAGACGGCTCGTAAGGGGTTCCGGTATTTTTTGAGGGATGAAGAGTACCCTTATTCATCTTTCCTAAAAATTTCGACGTGAAACTCGATCTATGAGTTAGTGAAATTTAAAAAAAAATCGCTATAGGTATAATAACCCGTGTATTTCAGATATCATCTTTGGGATTGTTTTTGAGGGTGTTAGACGGCTCGTAAGGGGTTACGGTATCTTTTGGGGGATGAAGAGTACCCTTATTTATCTTTCCTAAAAATTTTAACGTGAAACTCGATCTATGAGTTAGTGAAATTTAAAAAAAAAAGCGCTATAGGTATATTAACACGTGTATTTCAGATATCATCTTTGGGGTTGTTTTTGAGGGTGTTAGACGGCTCGTAAGGGGTTACGGTATCTTTTGGGGGATGAAGAGTACCCTTATTTATCTCTCCTAAAAATTTTAACGTGAAACTCGATCTATGAGTTAGTGAAATTTAAAAAAAAAGCGCTATAGGTATAATAACACGTGTATTTCAGATATCATCTTTGGGGTTGTTTTTGAGGGTGTTAGACGGCTCGTAAGGGGTTGCGGTATTTTTTTGGGGATGAAGAGTACCCTTATTTATCTTTCCTAAAAATTTCGACGTGAAACTCGATCTATGAGTTAGTGAAATTTAAAAAAAAATCCCTATAGGTATAATAACACGTGTATTTCAGATATCATCTTTGGGATAGTTTTTGAGGGTGTTAGACGGCTCGTAAGGGGTTGCGGTATTTTTTGGGGGATGAAGAGTACCCTTATTTATCCTTCCTAAAAATTTTAACGTGAAACTCGATCTATGAGTTAGTGAAATTTTAAAAAAAAGCGCTATAGGTATAATAAAACGTGTATTTCAAATACCATCTTTGGGGTAGTTTTTGAGGGTGTTAGACGGCTCGTAAGGGGTTGCGGTATTTTTTGGGGGATGAAGAGTACCCTTATTTATCTTTCCTAAAAATTTTAACGTGAAACTCGATCTATGAGTTAGCGAAATTTAAAAAAAAATCGCAATAGGTATAATAAAACGTGTATTTCAAATACCATCTTTGGGGTTGTTTTTGAGGGTGTTAGACGGCTCGTAAGGGGTTGCGGTATTTTTTGGGGAATGAAGAGTACCCTTATTTATCTTTCCTAAAAATTTTAACGTGAAACTCGATCTATGAGTTAGTGAAATTTAAAAAAAAATCGCTATAGGTATAATAAAACGTGTATTTCAAATACCATCTTTGGGGTTGTTTTTGAGGGTGTTAGACGGCTCGTAAGGGGTTGCGGTATTTTTTGGGGGATGAAGAGTACCCTTATTTATCCTTCCTAAAAATTTTAACGTGAAACTCGATCTATGAGTTAGTGAAATTTAAAAAAAAAGCGCTATAGGTATAATAACCCGTGTATTTCAGATATCATCTTTGGGATTGTTTTTGAGGATGTTAGACGGCTCGTAAGGGGTTGCGGTATTTTTTGGGGGATGAAGAGTACCCTTATTTATCCTTCCTAAAAATTTTAACGTGAAACTCGATCTATGAGTTAGTGAAATTTAAAAAAAAAGCGCTATAGGTATAATAAAACGTGTATTTCAAATACCATCTTTGGGGTAGTTTTTGAGGGTGTTAGACGGCTCGTAAGGGGTTGCGGTATTTTTTGGGGGATGAAGAGTACCCTTATTTATCTTTCCTAAAAATTTCGACGTGAAACTCGATCTATGAGTTAGTGAAATTTAAAAAAAAATCGCTATAGGTATAATAACACGTGTATTTCAGATATCATCTTTGGGGTTGTTTTTTAGGGTGTTAGACGGCTCGTAAGGGGTTGCGGTATTTTCTGGGGGATGAAGAGTACCCTTATTTATCTTTCCTAAAAATTTCGACGTGAAACTCGATCTATGAGTTAGTGAAATTTAAAAAAAAATCGCTATAGGTATAATAACCCGTGTATTTCAGATATCATCTTTGGGATTGTTTTTGAGGGTGTTAGACGGCTCGTAAGGGGTTGCGGTATTTTTTGGGGGATGAAGAGTACCCTTATTTATCCTTCCTAAAAATTTTAACGTGAAACTCGATCTATGAGTTAGTGAAATTTAAAAAAAAATCGCTATAGGTATAATAACACGTATATTTCAGATATCATCTTTGGGATTGTTTTTGAGGGTGTTAGACGGCTCGTAAGGGGTTGCGATATTTTTTGGGGGATGAAGAGTACCCTTATTCATCTTTCCTAAAAATTTTAACGTGAAACTCGATCTATGAGTTAGTGAAATTTAAAAAAAATGCGCTATAGGTATAATAACACGTGTATTTCAGATATCATCTTTGGGATTGTTTTTGAGGGTGTTAGACGGCTCGTAAGGGGTTGCGATATTTTTTGGGGGATGAAGAGTACCCTTATTCATCTTTCCTAAAAATTTTAACGTGAAACTCGATCTATGAGTTAGTGAAATTTAAAAAAAAAGCGCTATAGGTATAATAAAACGTGTATTTCAAATGCCATCTTTGGGGTTGTTTTTGAGGGTGTTAGACGGCTCGTAAGGGGTTGCGGTATTTTTTGGGGGATGAAGAGTACCATTATTTATCTTTCCTAAACATTTTAACGTGAAACTCGATCTATGAGTTAGTGAAATTTAAAAAAAAAGCGCTATAGGTATAATAAAACGTGTATTTCAAATGCCATCTTTGGGGTAGTTTTTGAGGGTGTTAGACGGCTCGTAAAGGGTTGCGGTATTTTTTGGGGAATGGAGAGTGTCCTTATCTATCATTCCCAAAAATTTCAACGTGAAACTCGATCTATGAGTTAGTGAAATTCAAAAAAAAGAGCGCTATAGGTATAATAAAACGTGTATTTCAAATACCATCTCTGGGGTTGTTTTTGAGGGTGTTCGACGGCTCGTAAGGATGAAGAATACCCTTATCTATCATTCCTGAAAATTTCAACAAAAAACTCATTCTACGATTTGATTACGTTATTTTAAAGTGTAAATATAAAATTATTCCATTTTCGGGGTGCTGTAAATAGGTGCTAACTTCACATTTTTGGGTTCTGTAAAATTGGATCGGGTGCTAACTTCACATTTTTGGGTTCTGTAAAATTGGATCAGGTGCTAACTTCACATTTTTGGGTGCTGAAAATGGGTGCTATCTTCACACCGGTAAATAAGTAAGGGAAAAAGAAACTTTTCGCACGCAAAATAATGCAAAAATTGAGTAATTTCCACAGGCGCGTACTACAAGAAAACTTAAATTGATCTTTATTAACTTCGCTTTATTCATGCGCTACAACGTGCCCTAAGGGCATTGAGGCTTGATAATAATAATCAAAATTGATAGGCTGGTGTCTAAAGGATGCGCCTATATGCTCAAAAGCAATCAAGCAAATTGCTCATCTTTAAACCCTATATATAACTTATCGCTAAATTAATAGGTGTCTCTTGGAAATAAATTGCCTGATTTTTTTTTAAAATTATACAATGGGTAATTTCAACTAATAGGCAGTTTAAGTTGGTCACGACACGCAACCGTAACATTGTACGCTATGAATAAATGTTTAAAAAGTCAGTTACTGATAGCAGACTTTTGTCTTAAGGGATGAGCCTATACGATCAGATACGAGGTAATCAGGCAAATTGCTTATATATAATATATAAAGGCAGGCCCGGCCCTAGGGGTGATGCAACGAGGCAGCCGCCTTAGGTGGTCGTTTTATGAGGGCGGCCAAACGGCTACAATGAAACCCCAAATTAATCAGAAAAAAGGTATTAATTAGGAAAATAAAGACGAGGTGTTTCTAACCTTATATAGCTTTAGAAATATTATTTTGTCTTAACCTTCCTACCAATTTTAAGCAGTTTTTGTCAATCATTTAAAATATGTAAAAAATGGCGTTTGTAGTGTTATTTTTTAAAATATTCGCCTGCGGAGCATTTTAGGAGTGATTTTGACAAAAAATCTAGAATTGTAAACATTTTTTTTTATAGAATCGAAATATCTTACAATCAAACCTAGTACACGTAATTGCAAACACATTACCTCAACCTAACATTGACTAAGCCAACCCTTTTAAAAAAACTGCGACTTTCTATGTGTTAAGATTTTTGTTTAAAATGGCAAACTAAGACTTTTATTATTAATTAAAAAAAATAAAAGCCTTTGGTCAGGGGCGGCATTTAAACAAAATTGCTTCGGGCGGCCAACACCGCAGGGCCGGGCCTGATAAAGGTATATATAAGTTATTGTTGAATTAATAGGTGTCTCTTGGGAATAAATTGGGTAATATTTTTTTATAATTCTAATGGGGAATTTTAGCTAATAGACAGTTTAAGTTAGTCGCGACACGCAAACCTAAAGTTGTACTAGGAACCCAAAAAATTTAAGATAATAATATAGGCCATATTTAGTCTATTTATCTTATAAATATATATTTTATTATTTTGGTTTTGTTTATTTTATTGATTTGCTTTACATATTTGTTTTTGAACATTATCTATTTTATTTTATTCAATTGGTTCATTAATTCAATTAATTATTATTTTTTATTTGTGTTTATTTTATTTGTTCTGTTTATATTAATGTTTAATTTTTATTTAAATTGCTTTGTCAATCAGTTTATTTACTTCAAACAATGAAGGATACTTAGCTCTATTCTATTGTACTGAGTGTAAAAAACTATAAGTACTCGGGGAGGCCAAAACAAGAAAAATAGTCATATAACGAGGTGATGAAAAGTCCTTTATTTTCGAGATACAGGGTGCCAAAGTACGTAATTTTTGTCTGTTGTTATATTTTGTTTAAAAATTACAAGGAACAAACGAAATTTGGAGAGTGGCATATTAATGGTATAATATTTAAGCATAATTTTAAAACGATATACAAAAAAAATTAGTCTGAGAACTTTAAAGAAAATACATATTTTTTTGGTACTAATTAAAAAAAAAATATTGTAACTGATTCCAGGGGTTTTTTGACAACATGTATTTCCTTAATCTGTTGGTTTCACATTTTGGATCGTAAGAAATTTAAAAATAATTTAACGCTATCAATATTTTCACTTTTTGGAATGTCCTTTTGCCCCACTCTTCGAATTTCAAAACCAAATATCTTGAAAAATTATTTGCACTAATACCTTAGACACCCTGTCTAACTTAATTTTATTATAACACACATTTTTATTATCCTGTTCCTTACGTTATATAACTTCGTATATTCTAAATTGTCCCCCAATTTGCCTCCCGGTTTCACACAGACTTTGGCACCAGCGACCTCCCAATTTTGTGGCCCATCAGGCCCTTCTTGATAAAATTGGCATTATCAGATTTTCAACAAAACGTAAAAACTCCAAATCATGTAGATTTTAACCAAGACGATCAATTACCTACTGAAAAATGTTATCGCTTTGGTTCTAAAACCTTTGTAATTTTGTATTTTTCATTAGTAAATATTATTTCGTTTTTTTTTTGGGGCAGGGGGCGTGGGGCTCGCAAAAACTGGCCAGCCTGCTTAATCCTGCAACAGAGACAGCAGGTACTTATTTTTTTTCAGTTTATTTTCATACCTCTCTTTTCCAAAACCCTTTAAATGTTCTCCCTGCCGATGTATTCCCATCAAGCTAGATAATTCTTGCGAGTGTGTTATTTACATATGGATCAATCAAACGAAAATGTACGTAGGTAATTAACATGATGGTATTGGGAAGGCAATAAAAGCAATTTAAATTTGCAAGAATTTGCTTTACAAATTTGGAAAATGGTTGCTACCTGGAGTTACTAGATTTTGTTAAAAATATTCAGCAGGTTATTTTCCCTTTTATATACCTATCAATAAATAATAGATCTTGAATCGATTTTGCAAAATTGGATGATAGCCTGGAAATTTATTTATGATATGAGAAAAACGGGTTGCCGCAATCTATTGTTTATAGATTTTCGAAACTTTATGAATGTCAATAAATTAGTAGAGCTTTTTGGCCTTTTCACTCCAAATACTAATATAAAAAGATTCTTGAGCATACCTAATGTTCATTTTTTAATATGGCGGCTGAAATTTAAACACGGAAATTAAATGGAACTGTAATTGCCAAAAAACTGTTCCGATTGAATTTAGAATGCAGCTTACTTACTACTTGCATCTATAATTTGACAGTGCGTATTAAACATTTTAACGTTTTTTCCTCAAAGTAATTTACAAGTAACCAAGAAACTCGTTTGATTCTACCGATCATGATTGGATCAAATCGAAACACTTTATTCTTCGCCATAAAAAAATTGTACTTGACGCAGACTGTAGAATTTTACAGTGGGATTTACTAAGATCTAAAATAGTACCCCACACAGGTCTAAATATTTACACTTGTGGGGGGCACTAAATTTTAAAAAAAAATTTCAAAAATCACCTACCCATACAGAAAAGTTATTGATTATTTTTTTTTTATTGCTAAATACCACTGAAAAAATGCTTTTTTGTCAAAATAAATACCATACTTTTTTTGACAGGTTTCAAAATGGCAAATGGTGAATACGCCAAAATTTTGACACATTATAGCTTCATAATCTGTGTTTGAGGTTATAAAATTGGTGATTTTTTAGACCACCTCTGGGGGGTGGTTTAAATTTATAACCCCCAGAAAGAATTGTTTTGTGGCAATTGGTAATAAGTTCGTAAATAATTTCCCTAAGTAACCGTTTTTACAAGGATTAATTTACCTTATTTAATATCCCAAGTTTTTCATTAATCAATAAAACAGCTCCAAATTTGTCCAGAAAAACGCCATATTTTGAACCCGTTTTCAGCACAAAAAATATATTTATGACGGCACTACGAGGCAAAACAAACATAAGTGAAGGTCACTGATTATGAACGAAAAAAATATACCAAACAAAAAAAACTAAAACAACTATATTAATTTATTTACAAACTGAAATTAAAACATTGAAGTTATCTAAAAGCTCAGTCAAGAAAACTTTCCTTACTCAACGACCACTTATTTCAAAGCTGTAGCTTTCATCAGTAGAGGTTGGTGCAAGCCAAGGTGCAAGTAGAGGTAAAAGATCCAAACTCGCTGTTTGTGATTGAAGGCAGCGCTAATATTTTTACATTTCGACAGTGACAGAAGTGTGAACAAAATTTGCATTAAAATTTTTTAATACATTTCATAAATAAAAACACGTTTAAATAAATACAAAATTAATCTACTCCTTATTTTATTATTACCCATCTAAATTTTTGTGTGACATCAGGTATTAATTGGAAAAATTTATTAACAAGGGTAAGTTTTAATTAGAGTGACATATAACCCCAATTTCAATTTGTTCTACAGATTGTGATTGAAGGCAGCGCTAATATTTTTACATTTCGACAGTGACAGAAGTGTGAACAAAATTTGCCCGCGTGGGTTTAAATTTTTTAATTTTCTTTTTTTCTAAATTGAAACTTTCTTCTTAAATCCAACAAAAGATTGTGTTAAGATGATTATTCAATAAACAAATTTATTAAAATTCTTTTTATAAATCAAATTATGTCCAAAACTCAAGGATGGTTGGTTTAAAGTGCTTAAAACCAGAAATTTCACTTAAACTTAGGACCGTTCTAAAATAGACTAAACTCTTTTAGTAAATCTCACCAAGAATGTAGAATTTGTCGGATAGGGCCTACCTCCTGTCTATACGGAAATTTAAAAGCTGCAAACGCAGACTTCATAAAAAACGGAAGACTAATTAAATTACAGAGATGGGCCTGAACCCCCTTAGTTAAAAAAAATAAGTGCGAAATCCACGGTTCTCACATTTTCACTAAGCACCTAAAAGATAATCGTATTTTAAGATTTTAATCATTTTTGCACAACCGGGCGTTAAAGTGCACTTTAACCTGACGTAAAATGTATTCTTCACTTTAAAAAACTGTTAAGCGGCTTCTGTTGGCATTCTGATCTTTATAAGATAGAAGAATTATAAACGCTGCATTTGAAACGTTTAAGTGTTTGGTATAACCTAAAGCAGAGAGCATATAAATCTAAATAGAGAGGACACCTAATGGTAAATTTGCGATCCCACTCAACTGATTTGAAAACCAAGTGGCGATGGCGCAGCTATCGGTTTTTTTTTTTTGGTTCTTGGCTTTGAAACTTGGTGCGCCAATTTCACTTTCGCTCCTGCTTATTTTTATCGATCCAAAGCAGTGGCGGCATACAGGAAAATCATATTTTTTGGACAAGTTCCGCGTTGGGAACTATCCATAATATCGATAGGCCGCGTTGCGCTGCAGACAACAGACCCGTGCCGGTACAGCAGGGTTGCCAACTTTTTGAATGCGTAGGAGAAGCCCGAAAAATCCTTAGATTTTTATTGTTCCAGAAAATAGTTGAAATAAATATTTTTGGTGTAAAATTTTTAATGACATCGTTTTTGATTTTTAAAATGTCCAAATTTAAACAAAAAACGTAGATACTTATACCATATTTTTTTGAATGCACTAATGAAACGATCATTAAAATACGAAAGTAATTTTTATTTTAAATATACCATCCTACCACCTACCTACTACTATAGAGAGCTTAGCTAACAATAAAATATTATCTAATAAAATAAACTAAAATTGAAACAATCCAAATGAACAAAAAATGTCGACATAAGCTAGCCTCTAGAAGATACCAATTTTTAAAATTTTTTTAATTATCTTCATCTGAATAGGAAAGCACAAATAGTGAATATTTTCTGAAGTGTGCGAGTCCACTACGAGCGTCGGTAATTTGATTTTTTGGGGGAAAATAATTATTGCTCCACATGTTTGTGTTAACTTGTGAAATTAATCTTAAATTTCGCCCCTGTTTATGTCAAGTTGTGAATGACAAGTCCCAAAAAATCCATAGATTTGAGACCCATATCCGTATCAGAGAACACTGTAAAAAATCCGTAGATCTATGGAAAAATCCGTAGGGTTGGCAACCCTGCGGTACAGTCTCAGGTGGCGAATACAGAGGGAGGCGATCGACCCCCTCTCCGACGAAATTACGTACCAACTTCCCCAAAAATGTTGTCCTGCGGCGCCAGTTTTTTTTCTTTTATTTTAAATTAAAAATTACTCTTTTAAATTGTTTCGTCTTCGGCGGTCAAATTTTTAAAAAAATCATTAAAACAATTTTGGAGAAGACTACCCATAAATGGAATTGACACAGTTCCAAAGAAATTTATCATATGGGACCATCAGTTTTCACATATCTTCTAACCCATTCTGATCTCCCAACCATGTATTTTTCAAACATTCGGAAATGACGGAGTTATTAAAATTTGAAGTAACCTTAGATAGCAAAATATTTAAAAAATAAATAAAAAACGCATATTTTTTACCGGAAAAAACCTAAATTATATGCTCTCTGATTTGTCCTTAATTATTACAAGTAATAAAGGTTCGAAAAATATATACAATAAAAACTTTCTGCCAGCTCACTTGGCAACAAGTTCATTAAAATTGCATTAAATATAAGTATGTACGCCAGTGATAAATCGATATTTTTTCAACGCGCGGGATTATTGCCGTTTTAATTTTAAATTAATATTACCCCGGTTCATCCTGGCGCATTCAGCTAACAATAAAAAACTCGCTGTGAATCGCGTTGACTTGCTGGTAGGATATTACCGTCACGTGTTCTCTCTATCTAGATTTATATGCTCTCTGCCCAAAGTGTCTAATATCGGATTTTCAACAAAATAATGGGATTCGGTCACCGTCTATATTATATTAGACTGTAGTATGGCATTAAATTAATTGCATAGGTCGGTCGACGTGCACACGTGATACACCGCGCGGTTTTCACGTAATTAGTCCCCCTTTGACCCTTATTGTGTACCGATTATTCGGACTCAGAATTGCAGGGCGGCACGCTCGGTCGATCACAATGACGGACGTTTAGCACCCAACCCTAAGAAGGAAAAGGATGCGCCATGAAGGTTCTAAATTAACACTAAAATATTTGAAGCACATGCTAAGAATACATTACGTTCCGACCTAATCCAGCATGTGATTACTGGCAGGTCCACAGACTTTTCTGATACAGACATTTTTATGGTTGCTTGATGCTTAACATGTACCCTACCACATATTTAAAGTTAAATGCGAGGTAGATGGTTAGCATATACCATCGATGTCTTCACCTTACGATTATGGGCCTGACAGTTGGGCCTCTTCATGACCCCTTCCTGCCATACCCCGTTTTTACCCCCATTCCCCTACTTCTGCTGCAACTCTCTCTTCGAGCCTCCCTGTCTTCTTTACGAAGTTCAGCACAAATTATCTCCTAAGTTCAGTATGTCGGCCCATTTGAGCGAGTGAAGCTCTTCTTCCTCTATCGTAGGAAATACCCACTTCAGGTGCCTTGATCTGGCATATGTATCGCACTCTGCTATTAAGTACTACGCCGATTCCTCGTTGAGCTCGCAACCGGGACATACGGGATCTCCAGCTACTCTCATTTGCGTCACATGCATCCCTTTCAGCAGTCCAATGTCCTTTCAGATCTTGCCTAAGAGCCATTTAGTTCTGGCTACATTCGGACCATCCACGAATAGCCTGGACTGTCTGCACTCTGACTCTTGCCTCTAGGAAGTCTTCAGTTCATGGTTCGCCTATTTGTTGAGCTCACTTTGTACCTGTTTCCTTGTTATTCCCAGAAGAGGTTCCGGTCCAATGTATTGGGTTTCGGCCCCTACTCTGGCAAGTTCGTCCGCTTTCTCGTTCCTTGGCATTCTCTCATGACCTGGGACCCATATCAGTGTTACCCTCTTGTCTTGGGCCAGTGTTTTAGTATATGCGTAGAATTTTCTTTAAAAAAATAGCGTGTGCTAAGGATATTTTAAATG
The DNA here is from genome assembly GCA_963921995.1 of Oxystoma pomonae. Taxonomy (NCBI): domain Eukaryota; kingdom Metazoa; phylum Arthropoda; class Insecta; order Coleoptera; family Brentidae; genus Oxystoma; species Oxystoma pomonae. The sequence continues at coordinate 83,059,369 of OY998169.1, read as the reverse complement.
CACTTAGGACATTCATAAACGTTAAAATGTACGTTAAAATGGTTTACTGGGTATTGTTTAAGTGAATAAACTGTCCTTTAATAGTAGTTTACATAACAAGCATGTTATATGGTCATTAAACGCGAAGAAGAAGTTTGAAATTAATTATTAATTAATCTGAGCGTGTAATGACCATAACATGCGAGTTAGTGTACTATGCTTCACCTACGACCAATGATGTCATCATAAATATCACAAATTATTAATAACATCAAACGCGAACACTCTTAAGTCACCAACCCTCATAACCTGAAGTTTCTATCTAAAACATCAAAACAAATAAGGTTACTAAGGGACTTTTCATAAATGTTTTTAAAAACGTTTTTTTTTTGTTAAAAATGCGTAATATGTCAATTTAACGGGACTTATTTTTGGTTAGTTACTAAAATTGTATTGGATTTATTTACGTTTAATAAATATTTATTGTCTTAAAAATATAGAAAAATAATTCACATTTTTGCGTCAATTAATGCTCTTATGAAAGAAAGTTTCATCGCTTGTCACGCCATCTTGTGGTTTACGTCTAAGCTTTGTTATTATCCTAGGACCGTACAAGCTGTTGTTGTTCAGGATGCAGTGACCTAAATACTTAGTATCTAAGTAAGGCTGATCATAAAACGTGTTTGTCATTGTAAAAAAGTGATCCAATGCGAATTGGAATCAACTGTAAATACTTAGTAGTTTTGTTTGGTATTAAAGCTCAGTTGTTGTCATTAAGAGTCCTGAACTAAAAATAATGGGTATAGGTCAGTTTATTATTGACTAAAATATAATTAGTTTAAAATTGATTGAGCTATATTATTTATTATTTGGAGAAACTGTTAATTAAACGTGAAACGAAATGACTTGTGACTGATTCCAAAGGCGTAGATGAGGGGGGACAAGGGGATAACGTCCCCCGCCAAACCGGTGTCCGTATCCGTTACTCTCCCGATGTTTGCTGGGTAGCTTTCGCGCGTTTTATTTTCCCGTCTTTGTAGCTGACCCAACCCACATTTTTTAAATAATTTACAAAAAAACACGAAAAAATTTGCACCTTAAGTTCGATTGTTAGAATTTTAGTTTATATCCGGTTTCACACATAGAGAAAGTAATAGTTATGCGAGAGTGACCGATACTGTGTTATACTTGGGGAACATTGTTTGACGGCGTTGGCGACAGGAAAGAACTACTGGTACAGCCAGACGCATAAGAAAATACATATATTCTTTTGGTTAATTTTTTATAGACACTTACTTATTCAATAATAAAAAGATATAAAAAAACCACAGACCTAAAAACCATAGACCCTGAATCTCATTCATAAATTCTTATTTGTTTTGCCCCCAAGCTAGCCTGTGTGCCAAAAAAGGACAGAATAATTTTCAGAACGTTGCTCGGCAACTCTGCGGTAAAACATTTGTATGTTTGTAGACGTATGTCCTAGATACATCCATTTGTTTTACATACTCTACCAGTAGCGGCGAAAAATTAGTAAATATGTAAAAAAATGGGTTAATTGCACAAAAGCAGTAATTTGTAGTTTTCACAACTAGCGGTTAAAAAGCGTTTTTTTTTACGAGCGTTGATTTAAATTAACGAGCGCCGCGAGTGATTTAAAAAAAAAGAATTTTTTTGCATCGGTAACCATGCTATATAAAAACCCACCCCCTTCTTGTCACCCTTTCAGAAACACGCCACCAATTTAATTGTGTTATATTGTTAAATATTTTTTTAACTGCTAATGGTGAGTAAAAGCGATTAAGGTGGTGATAACTTTAATAATTCTTGTAAAATTTGCTAGTGCAATATCAAAAAAAAAAAAAAATTACAAGATAACTTTAATACAAGGTTGAGGGCAACAGCTGTTTAATAGTCTTTTCTATCAACTCAAGGAAAAAGGCAAAACCTGATGTTTAAATTAAACCCCTGATGAAATATACTAAATCACTTGCATAATTATAAATTTAAAATATGTCATATAAAATATGTTAAGATAAAAGTAAAAATATAATAAAATACCTACTCTTTTTTTTAAACTAATATTCAATTAAAGCTTTGAGAATTAAAATATTTTACTATACTTAACAATTTCGTTTTATCCATTGTTATTTTACATAGGTGAGGTACACAGAACTTGAAACCCTTAAGGCGCATTTACACAGACAAACTTTCCTTTGATGTGAAAATGCCGACAAACATTTACATGAGCCTCTTGAGCAAAATGCTCAAAGAAATGTTCGAGCTAAATCGCGTACAAAAAAACACACGTAAATTTTGGAGAGAATGTTGAGCAAAATTTGTTTGAAGAAATGATGGTAATAAAAATTTCTTACAAATTTAAATTTTATAGTTTTATGGGAATTCATTGAACTTAACTGAAAATAGAAAGACTAAGTTTTAAAACAAGGTATTTTTAATTAAGTGCTTTCCGACGGAAAAACGATTTGATGTCGAAATTCACGTTTTACCTCATAAGCAACTTCGATTGATCTGATTTTTATAGGGGATATGCCAGTATACTTGTAACTTTTTTGGGGTTGTAGAAAAACGAGAATAAAAAAATAATAATGGCACTTATTTATTGCTGTTGCCTGTAAAATGTAATGATAAAAATTTACGTTTAAAAGAATATCTCTTTATTTTACTTCCTAGTTTAAAACACAATACAATAACAATTAAGTCAAATTAAAAAACCTATATACATTTTATTAAATCTCAAATATATGAACAAAAGCACGTTCGGTCCAAATAATACCCGTTTATTACCCACTTTTACAATCTTACCATCCCGACCATTGCCTAAAAAAATATAATTTAGCAGTAATGGACTGGACTTCTGAATCGGAATGTTGCTCCTTTGCATATTGTTTGTTCAGTGTCAGTAATCGACCTTGATTATTACATTAAATTGACAGTAAATATCTATCTTCAGCATTTTCATGAACCTTTTGCTTTTTTAAGCAACCCTTGGGACCTTAAACTAACTAGGTAAATCTGATGTGAGGAATTAAAAAACAACAATAAAAGCTAAAGGTAAAGTAAAGTTACAAAAATATGTTTAAAAAAAATCTCCCTCCCCACCACTCCCCATAGTCGTGAGGCGCGGATTACCGCTTAAAAGTGCAATTTTTGAGTTTTTTGCTGATATTTGAAAAACTCAAAATTTTTTTGGAAAAAAAAAATTTTCCTGGGTTTTTTTTTGGGAAAAAAACCCTTGGAAATAAAAAAAACTCGCAAGATAATCCCAAAAAAAACCCCGGGCAAAAAAATCCGGGAAAAACCATAAGAAAAAAATATTATAAGTAAACCTAATCCATGTGACAAAACTGATAGTAGAGCCAATAATAATGTTTCGCTTGCCGTCGGCTTTTTTTCACAAAAATTTTAAATAAAAGTTGGTGTTCCATTTTTTTAAAGAATTGAGATCACTGATCACTGATGTGAAATTTTATTTATTCTCATCTTTAAAAATATGTTTCCAAAATAGATAGCAATAATTTGCTCAAAAATTTAACCGAACAAAATGTTCAAAGAAAAGCTCACAAAAATGTTCGCGCAAAAATTTTAAGATATTTTGCACGAGCTTTTATTTGAGCATGTTCGTCTGTGTAATTGCGCCTTTAGGTCTGTGGTCAGGTACCTACTTTTCTAAATTTAGGACTAAAATAACAAAATACCAGAATAAACAGGCAATAAAACATAATAATATTTTGATTTGCCTTTGTTAAGAAATTATAGCATTGAGCACACCTGCACAGAGGGTATATAAACAGGGTGCTGGTCCTAACAACAAAGCATATTAAAAAAAAAACAGCGTAATTATGCAGTATACGGTTTTCTGCCATTTTTGATTTTTTATGAAAAATTCTTTATGGGGGCACCTATTGGCACCTGTTTTTTTTTATTTTTTTTGGTTTTTTTATTTTTTTTCACTAAAATAACCCAATCCAACACAGCCCAACTCAACCTAACCCAACCCAACACAAAACAATCAAAAAAATATATTACACCCTTTTTTCTCTTAAAAAAAAACCGGCACCGGCGGATTTGAGGTCCTAGGGACCCTAGTAGGTGCCTCTATAAAGAATTTTTCATAAAAAATGAAAAATGGTAGAAAATCGTATACTGCATAATTACCAAATACAATATTACCAATAACTGAAAATAGGTAAAGGACGACACTGACCGGTAATTATCACAACAAAACTACAGCTGATTTTGACATTTACCTTTGAAACGAAATCCCTTGATGTGGGCGTTCCAATCGTTTACACACGATGCACTCCCGCACCATCCTATAGTTTTTAACTTCACAAGTTTAAAAAAAAACACAAAAACCACACAAAACGTTTCGAAATCAGAAATATTTGGACACGGTCGGTATGCAACGCTGCAAAACATATATAATGAATGCAAACCCCCAGGTAGTGCGCAGAAGACAGCAAGGTATTGCGACTTGCCAGTTCTTGTTTAGGGATCGTTGGGAGTATTGGAAAAAATATGGGCTTTTGGTTTTTTATGAGTTTATTTTTTATCTTTTGTTTTGTAATTATAGTTTTTAAATAAATAAATATTGTTTTCATGATATTTTTAAATATAGCTGCTTATAGTGGTAAAAAAGCACCAAGATTTTCATGAAATTTCAGAACCAACAAGAAAGTAACCTCAAGTTGGCAACAAGGCTTCATCCTACTATGCTTTAATCTTTTGGGGAACACGAGCTTATATACTACATATATGTAATCCTTTTCACATCGCATACTGGCTCAGACACATTGTATCTTTTTTTCTCCTGCTCTTTGAGGCAAAGATATAGTATAAAGTGCAAGTTAGGATGACTACAAATATTTTTTTGAATTTATATAAAAAGAAAGAGAACGCCTAATTCCGGCGATACGTTTTGCGAGATACATTGTTATTGTAGGGGCCAAGACATTAGCATAGCATTCAAAGTCTAATGGTGTAGGTCTGTGGAAAAAGCTTAACAGGAGCCGTTTTTCTATACTTTTTGGTATTAAAAAAGAAATTCATTCGCGAAAGGTTTTAGCTCTATACAAACCTTAACCAACTTTGTACTGCTCCATGCAGCTAAAAAACTTTCTTTAGCTTACAAAAAGTTTTTTGGACCCTTTAAAAATCTAAAATACGAAGAGGGGGTTATAAATATGTTGAAGAATATTATCAAAAATTAAAGGTAACAACATTTTACTGTGTTATTTTCTTCTATTAATTGGGAAAAAATCCCAGTATAAAAGTCTTCAGATTTTATAAATGTTTTAACCTATACCTCTTTTTGTTGGTTGTATTTTAACCTATTATCTTCTTGTTTAACTCTGTGTAAATCATCATAATATTTTCTTCAGGAATTTGGTTCACAAAAATCTGAACCTCAATTTTCGGCACTTTTCAAATAGTCCCATGCTCTGTACCTTTAATGGTAGTGATCAAACCTGATTTGAATGGCATTTTAGACTTTACAATAAGTTGTTAATGCACTATATAGCTAATCCCATGCGATTTCCAACCAAAACTGATTAAAATAGCTCACTTTTGAAAATCTAAAAAAACCGCTTGACAGACTTTGACAAGCTGTGGCAAAAACCGGCAGGTACAAAATTAAAATTGTGTGAAATATATTTCGACATTGAAAAATGTTCTGTCTTTCTTTTATGATCATATAGAAAGAGATGGACGGGGCAAGGTAGGTGTTTACTTAATACAAGCATTACTTTCACCGCCGCAATGTGCTATGCGCTACAGGAACGTAGTTCCTGCGCGGACCTATCTTTCTGTCTCCGTAAGTTATTATGTTGTCTCTGGTTTCACAGCAAATTTTGCATGCGGCGGCACAATACATTACTTTAGCAACAAATCTGGGATTATTATCAGATCCCAATCCATTTTTTTTATATTTCATAAAAAACTTAAAAAAGATCAAAATTTCTGAGGAACTTTCTTCTTAAACTGAAATTTTTTTTTTTGCTACAATTCTACTTTAAGTTATTAGTATATTTAACTTTAACCCAGTTTTTTTTTATATTTGATAAAAAAAAGTAAAAAATATTAAATGCTATAAAAATTTTAGCATAATCTTAGGCACTTTTTATCAAATCAACATCAAATGTTAAAAATTGCGTTATTACCATATTTTTACAAAATTTTCGCCCATGGCGACAAACAAATCTAGGATCAAAACCAGATCCCAACCTAGTTTTTTATATGTAAAGTTACTGGGTCGTATCGAGTCATTTATTGACGACTAAAACAAAATAGCTTTAAAAAAATAATTTTTTGGAAATTTCAAAAATTAGCCTATTTGAAACTTTTCCGAAAAATGTCAACAATGGCCCTATGTAATATACAAATAACCGCTTATTTTAAAAATTAAGAAAAGATATTAGTAACTTTTTACTATTTTACTTTTACATTCCCTAATATCACCGGCGCGGCGTGCGAAGGGGGCCTAGAGGCTCAAGACCCCTCCAGAGCCACTGAAAATTGACTCCTAAAGGTTAAATTTTCTTCAAAAATTTTGCTTCCAGCATTATCAACAGTAATTATTTCATAATCTACATAGTCAAATGCTTTGGACACTCCTGAATTCATATTTGATATATCACAAATGTCCTACAAAGATTAAGAATAGCGGAAACTTTTTGTCTTACTTCAATCAAGACCCCTAGATCTCCACCGGCACCACCTGTATCAGTGGCGTACAAGGGAGAGGTGCTTAGGAGCATACAGAGACATCTAAATTTGATTATTCTAGAGTTTGTTGCTTCCTTGGGTATGCGTCACCCTCGGCAAAAGTAGTAGTAGTAGATTATTATTATTCAAAATGAGACCGCTGGTATAAAGGTGAATGGAGTCTTGATTAACAACATTAGATATGCCGACGATACCGTAATAATAGCAGATAGTCTAGAGGATTTGGAAAGAGTTATGAACAAGTTATCAAGGTGTAGCGGGAAGTACGGACTTTCTCTAATATCAAAAAAACACACACAAATGAAATCTTATTGGTTGGAGGTCAACAAATTGAAATAGTAAAAAGATACACTTACTTAGGAACACTTATTACAGAAAGCAATGACTGTACCTCAGAAATAAAAACCTGAATCGAAAAAGCTCGTTCCAACTTTATACGAATGAAAAAAGTCATGTGTAGCAAATATCTGACATTACCTCTCAAACTGTGATTGACAAAATGCTACGTACATAGTGTGCTTTATTATGGGGTAGAAGCTAAATGCAGATGCAATGAAACGTCTTAACTGTTTCGAAATGTGGACCTATCGAAGAATTTTGAGAATTTCGTGGACGGATCGGTAAAGAAAAAGAAGTTGAACGTACCATCAAAGAGAGAAAGTTGCAATATCTGGGGCACATAATACGAGGCGAGAGGTACAGTATCTTACCATTAATAATGCAGGGAAAAATAGAAGGCAAAAGAAGCGTAGGAAGGAGACGAATTTCGTGGCTGAAAAATTTGAGAGAATGGTTTGGATGCAGCTCAAAACATCTCTTTAGAGCAGCTGTCTCAAAAGTCAGGATAGCTATGATGGTTGCCGACATCCGCCACGGATATGGCACTTGAAGAAGAAGAAGCCATATTATTGCAAAAAATAACTGTATGTTAAAGTCTACAAACTTCCAAATGTGATGCATTGTAAAAGTTGTTTTTTGTCAGTCGTTGCGAATTAAAAAGAATCGATTTATTGACCTTTCTTCTCTAAGGTCACTAACTAAAAGACTGAAACCACTTCATAATAACGAACGTCTATACATAAATAAAACCAAAAATTCAATTTTTAGAATTTTTCTGATTGTCTGGTTGTGTTACTAAACGGATTTTGATGGGACAGAGCAGGACATAGGCAGTGAGTTAGAGGACTGGACAAAAAGAAACTACCAGTCGTGTGGCAACGTTTCGGTTTATATTATACCTTTTTTAAGCCCTATATATAAATAGAGATATGTTTTGCAAAACTTTTGCCAAATTAATAAAAATTCCCAGTAAAATATACCTCGAGCAGGCAGTTTCTTTTCAACCAAAAAGCAGGTCTTAAATAAAAACTTTACGGCATCACCACGTGATATAATCTCTTACGTAAAACCCACTTTAATATATTCCACATCTTATAAAGAAAATTTTAAGTTTGCAACACTTTTCACTTTACTTCAGAAAAGCAAATTTATTTCTTAGGCTCGGCTCAAGAAATTACAGGGAAATAGAATAATTTTTGACGAGTACGCAGCCAAATTTTATCAAACACCATGATTTTGATCGTAGCTCCCCCTGAAACTCTTCTTCGATCGCCGTTATCTGGCTTCTTTTGGTTTTGGCTACAAAAACGATTAGATTTTTTAAATTATTGAACAGCTGTTCATACAACGTTAAATATTATTGTGAATGTGAATCAGAGTAATGAGATTGTAAAAGAAAATGAAAAAAAAAACAAAAGTAGTGTAAAAAATGGCCTATTTTTTTTGCCCTCCATGTAAAATAACTGTGAAACCTGTGTTTCATCAGCCACTAGAGTTTGTGAGTCAAGATTTGTATGTAAATATGTTTATTTTTCTTGAATATCTCAAAAACTACAAATCTGATAGACTTGATAATTCGTATTTTTTTGTTAAGAATGTAATTACCTATATCCATCTAAATGTGAAAACCTTGTATTGCTAATAATGTTGGAGTTTCTAAGTTAGGATTTAAAAAAAAAGTTGATCCCTCGCTTCCTATCCTCTTCTGACCCCAAACTCCATCGAAATCCAAATTTGATAAAAATCGATTAAGTGGCTTTTGAGTTATCGTGTCCTGGACAGACAAATAACTAATTTTTTAGTGCAAATAAGAAGAGTTTTTTTGCCCTCTATACTGGTGGGGATGACTAAAAATTAATGTATGTAAGGAATTTTTTCAGTAGGTAATTTTATGATCCTGAAAATATAATACCTAGTTAACAACAAAAACTCTATTAGTGACCTTAGTTAGTTGTTTTGTAAGGTCGATTCTTTAATTTAAAATGCACGGTCGGGTCGGTTTGATATCGCGGAATTTCCATGAAACACAACGAACGGCCATATATCCGTGGAAAATCATGTGAGAGGTATTACAGAAAAATGGAGCTGTATTTTTATTAAAATTTGGATTATAAAAATTCCATGTAAGATATAACGCAGCGAATCATAAATCTATTTCTCTTTATCTGTGTTATTTTTCAATTCGTCTCTAACAGAAGAGTAGCTCATTGCAGCAAGTAAAATTTATTTGTTTCGTCACCCAAGGAACAATTTGTCGACCTTTCAACGTTGCCAAAGTCGACTTAACGTTGCTTGAAAACGGCGCATAAACGTTGTGTTGACGTTGCCTGCGACTAGAGTCGCGTGCAACGTTTCCATACCGTCGCCAAAGCGACTACTACTGAAGTGCCCTCTGGATAATACTTTTATTAATATAATTGATTTCAAATCAAACCTTCCACGTCTTATATATAATTGCATCCTCAACCAAAGTTAATTTTAATTTACATTTAAAAAAGTTAAGAAACTACAAGTTGTTTTTTTAAAAGAATGCTAAATAAAAATAAAATATTGCTAAAATGTCATAGAACATGTTACAAATGAACATAGAAAATACAAGTAAAAATAAAAATAAATAACAACCAAGTGCTATCCGATTAAAAAAGTAAAAAATTAAAGTTAAAAGTTTTAAAATGGTCAAACAGTTTTATTATCAAGCAGAAACTCTTTTACTGAGTAATAGGCTTTTTCAACAACAACAACGCATTTAAAAACATTAAAAAATAATAAGTTCTTTTTTTCTAAAGAATACTAATGTCACATTTAAAAATAATACAGACAGCTAAAAATATTGCTAAAATGTCATAGAACATGTTACAATCAAAACATAGAAAATAACAAGTAAAATAAAAATAAATAAGTACTATCCAGTTAAGAAACTAAAAAATTAAAGTTAAAAGTTTTAAAATGTTCAAACAGTTTCATTATCAAACAGAAAATCTTTTACTGAATAATAGGCTTTTTCAACAAGAAATTTTTTGATTATTTTTCTAAATTGTTTATGACTGTTGCAGTTCCTAACACCACAAGAAAACTCTTTGTAAATTTTAAGACCCCTGTAAATGAAAGAATTCTCTATAAGTGTAACGGTGTTTGATTTACTTGCCTTGTCGTTTGAAGGTTTTGATGTTTTGGAAAATATTTGCGATTTTTATGTATCAAACAAGCAGTTTCTAAGATTAAAAGCGATAGTAAAGTTAATATTTTATTGTGAACAAACAAAGGCTGACAACTTGCATAAATAACTAACATCTCTTTTTTGAAGTACAAAAACAGAATTAAACATGTAGTCACTGCAACATCCCCAAAAAGGAAGCCCATAACGTAGGTGGGACTCCACAATTGCAAAGTAAACTGAGCAAGATATTTGTTTTCCCAACTCTTGGGAAGTAACCTTTACCGTATAACAAGCAGAAGAAACTTTTTTATTTAAGGACAATATAATTTTGATTCTCAAAAATTTAGTACTTTCTGAGCTGTCAATAGACTCAGTACCGATAAAAAGATTTTCCAGATTGCATTTAAAACTTAAAAAATGGGTTTTTGACATATTGAAACATAGATGATTAGCATCACACCCTTTCTTTATGTTTATAATCTCATCTGTAATTAACTGTGAGAATGTATTTATATATTTTGTTCAAGAAATGGTGTTGTCGTCTGCAAATGTTGTAAATTTCCCTGCTATATCCAAAGTGAGCAAATCAATAAGGTAAATTATAAAAAAAATGGGCCAAGAACAGACCCTTTAGGAACACCACTGCGAGTAGACGCCATTTGCACAAACTGACTGGTGACGTTTTTACAAATATGAACGAACCATTCCAGAGTTTTCCCTCTTATACCATAATACTTAAAAATTACTAAAACTAACTAAAAAATCATCAAAATGCAGCAAGAAAATAAGATTATTTTAACACGCAAATGGCATAGCCGCGCAAATCAGAAAAAGAAAACGGTATAACGTCAATAATCATTTCTTGGTTTACTGAAAATCTAACCGTTTTGCGACTAAGGACTATATAGAGTTATATTTTGAAATTGGCCACAACTGCATTGATTGGCTACAATTGCCTCGTAAAGAGAAACGTGGAAAGAACGTAAATTAATTAACTTTAGTTAATTAAGGCAAGTAAATAAAAGTTGTTACTTGGGCAGGTACTTAGGTTTTGCATAAAAGAGGGGGCTGAGCCCACCCAAGCCCCTTAAATCGAATAAGCCTAAGCTAACCGCCACACGATGACTTCTTTTTGTACTTTAAATTCAAACAACAAAATAGAATCCAACGACCGCATACAACAAATGACGGGACTGACCAACCTACAAACTTACATACTAGTACTAGAACAAGGACAAGCACTCTTCACAAGTCAAATCCAAAACCCCGTACCAACTAGAGACATGACGTCTAACCGACGACAAAACTCTTACTTGCGATACAAGCCAATCTATCATAAACCTCCGGTTTATGAATAGATTGTATTGTTGTCAACTTCCGCGAGTTTCCTAGAAATTCATAGTTTTTGGCGCCTTTTATATGACTCCGCCTACTTACAAAATACTGACCAACCACAACACACCCAGACTACGGACGACGGACGACATCCGATGAGTGTGAGAAATGGGTTTTTCGCAGTTTTTCCCATAAAACACTTCTAATTTCACTGGCCATACAGCCAATTTCTTTTGTCAGGGCAAAAAGGGATTCAGCTCACTGAGACTCTGCTGTGGTACCCCAAAACCTGCATGCAACCGCGGTTTTTAAGCGTGTAAATTATTGTAATTAAATTTTTAGACACAGTAAGATGTATAGGATTAGGTTTAGTTTTTAGCTTGTAAATATTTATTTATTTATTAAGTTTCTAAACTGATCAAACGTATCGTATTATAGGAATATATTTAACGCGATCGAAACAAACCTAAAAGACGCTACATTTTTGACGGAATTTAAGCTACGAGTTTCTTAAAAAGCTTATATGTTTTTTAAAGTAGCGAAGAGTCAACAATAAAGCATCTACGTGAATGGATTTCGTGCACACAATATAAAATTTTCAATTGAGAAAAGCAATTTTCTTTAATATTTTCTGGGTCTAAAGCAATTATTCTTGATCCAAGAGGTTTTCTTTATTTTGATAGAACTTTTTCCTTAGAGGAAAAACAGGAAAACAAAAATTCCTAGCCCAAAAGGTGGATAATAAAATATGTGGAATACCGAGCAAGGGTTTTAGAGAAAAACCTGGAAAACATTAAAATTTTTAGCTGCGGCGCTGTAACTTTAAATTGGCATTATCTGTAAAGTTATGCAACAAATTTGTTTTTTTTATTGTGTCTTGAAACTACCTATATGGCATTTCAATTTAAAAAGATTATTCCATTGTGAACGGACAAAAATATTTCCAATATCCAAAATAATCCAAAATGATGGATATTTCAGATGACGTTTTATCAAAGAGTCGACTAGTTAACACTTCTTATTTTAATCAATTTCGATTAAAAAATAAAATTCCTAAAATAACAATTTTATATATATTTACAAAATAAAAAACAATAGATTTTTCGATAGGTATTTGTTAAACAATTTTAACTCTCTTCATAGCAAAACGCATCCAAATTAGTATCAAATAACATACCTACTCAATAAATAATAAATTTTTAACTGATTTTTAAAATTGATTTTGATATAAAATGAGTGAAAAAGTGTATAACAAAAACAATGCTAATGTGCTAAAAAAGTACTCAACAACCTCAGAAAGGTGACAAAGTGTACACGAAAATCCAATAATTCTTATGACTAAATCAAACAAATGTAAACACTGATGTTTTGTGATCGGAATGCGGAGCAGGACCACTAATGGGGGGCAAGAAATATTTGACATTTGACATCAATGGCGGCCGTCGCAGGCATCTACGGCTTAGGAGATGAGTCCAGAGCACCTAGGTAAGATTCTCTTTTGAAATAAATAAGTACACAGAAAAAAAGTTTATTGGGCCCAATAAATTTATTTGAATTAAATAAATATTTATTTCTGTCAAGAATTTATTTGTTTGGTTCAGATAAATATTTGTTTGGACCATGGGAAACAAATATTTATTTGACTCAATTAAATATATTTTTCTGTGTAGGTTTTACAATTGTTTTTTTGACAAGTTTTTAAACATTCAACCATCGAAAACAACCAAATCATTATTTTTTCTTTTGTTACTCATTCGAAAGGGTATTCGAAGGAGACCTTAACCCTAAATTTGTGCCTTGTTCAAATTGCCCCTGTCCATCTGGGATTCCGATTTTTTTTCAATCGCTCATATATCGCGATCTTATATGGTACCACCACACGGCAATTCAAGTATATTTCTGAAAGAAAATGAGTGAAAACGGAACCACAAGAACTATAATACAAATTTTTGATGAGCGGGGCAATCCGTGCATTGACGAGAACAACCATATTCTTGTCCAAATCATATATAATATGTATACAGGGTTCCTAAGATTTTCCTTAGGGATAGGATTTCAATAAATCAAACAGAAATGGAATCGAAAGTTCTGCGCGCACAAAAGAAACAGGTATATTGAGCAATGGTGCCAGTTTGTTATTATCTCCGGACTGCTTTCATGAGAAAAAATTGTCGCCACTCTTTCATTGTGAGCATAAATCATAGTTGCAATAATAACCGCTGACAAGATGTCTGCAAATTCCGCTAAATGGCGGCCACACCATGAGATGAATTTAGATGTTTTCAGGTCCAAACCACAGCTTTTTCTTGCTTAAAGGAGGCGGCAGGGTCCATTATTTACGATACTGAGCAATAAACTCGTGAGGTTGTTAACATTAGAAAGAAATATCTTCGCTTTTAATTAAATTTCTTTCCATTCTGTTCTACTAGTGACATCTATCCGGAAACGGCCAAACCATGCAGCTAGCCCTAGCAGCCAAAGAAATCAATAAACGGTGCTGTTTTTCCTGCAGAGCTTTTTGCTTGCGATATTATTGATTTTAAATAAAGCTGGCCCTACACTACATTTGATATTTTCGAGGTGTTTTATGACATGATCTCGAAACATGTAGCGAACCAATTCTTCAAAACTAGCGGGAGGGTAAAAGCGAAAAATAAGGGGCTGCCAATATTTGTAATACCCAAAAAGGGGTGAAAAGATTTATTTTGCTCTGTTTTTTTACAAAAAACGTTTTTTTTAGGAAAAACTTGAGCTCTGCCACTTTTTTTATTTTTTTTTTCAACTTTCTCGAAGTTTTCGTCATACCGCAGAAAAAAATTATTTCCCTCATGGTCATACTCTACTTTTATTCGAAAAAATTTAGAAACAGAGACGGGATCAGTTTTCTTAAAACGGGGGATCTTGGTTTCGAGTGAGAAGATAAAGGGCGCCGCAGGCAAAAATTTTTCAATTAAATTAACCGAACGCAAAAATGTTAGAAAAACAAAGCACGAAATAAAAATGGCGCCGCTTACAATTTTTTTTCAAAAATTACGTAATTTCGGGAACGCAAAGAAATAGGTCTAAAGAGTAGTAAGAAAAAAATATCAATTTTCTCGCCCTCCTACACTGGGACTAGAGGGGCCGTGCACAAATTACGTAATGGTCATAGGGAGGAGAGGGGTTACAAAACGTTACGTAGGAGGGAGGGGGGTTTTCGACAGCGTTTGCATTTGTGTGAAACTAAGAAAATTTGAAATGAAAATAAGTGAAAAGTTTTTTTTGGGGGGGGGGGTAGTGGTCTTGAAATCGTTACGTAATATTAGGGGAGTGGCGTGCCAAACCGTTACAAAACATTACATTGGGAGGGGTCAAAAATTGGTAAAATCACCGTTACGTAATTTGTGCACGGCCCCACATCTGACTGTTCCTCCTTTTTGATTTCGAATCAAAGTGCAAAACCCGGGTTGGACGTTCGAAGGCGTCAACCCGTCCTATTTGCTTGATAAAGTTTCTACGGAAATAGATCAGTCGATTTCTTCGGCCGTGTATGAACGCTTTAGGTTAGGCATTTGCATGTATCTCAGTCCCCAGCCTGTAAACAGTGCGTAATGACAATGGTTACAAAATGAAAAGCCGAAAAATATTTTTTTTTACGATATCTTTCATCAGTTTGGTATTAAAGTCGAGCAAAAACAATTTTTATTCCAGTCCTAAAGGTATGAAAATGGAAAACATTAGAAAACGACAACCTGGAATGGATTTAATACGTGTAAGATGTAGTGACAACATCGCCCCATGCCCATCCTTTTTTGCCTAATGTGCTTTTCCGTTTGTCTGCGTCTTATAAGGATAAGGATTTCCTTAGGAACCCTGTATAATCGTAGTGATTCTACTTCAATAATTTTCCTTTTCATACTCATTTTCCAGCAAAGCAACAAAACACAATTTAAATTAGGTTATGTCAATTTTACGCGGGATTTCCGTGCTCGGGCTTGATCTGTAGAAGTTGTCGAGCAATCCCGCTGAGATCAGCGATCAATAATCGAACCCGCAAATATTCTTCCGATTGATCCGGAAGCACACCAGATCAATTTTCGAGCAATAATCGAAAACTTTATTAAATTTCTATTAGCGATCGATTGAAATTTACTCTCTAGACAAGCGTGACCCAACTAACAATTTTTTCATCCACGGTGGTCCACCGGTGCCAACAAAAGAGTTCATAAATTTTAGACGGATTTCACCAGTCCAACAAAAGAGTTCATAAATTTTTCGATGGATTTCACCAATCCAACAAATGTTGGCACCGATCGTCGCCGGCTTCGGGAGTCGGTGGAAAATCTTCTTTGGATTAAACATAACCCTACTTTATGGCTATTTATTTTTTCCAGTTTTTTATAACTTATTCAAACCAAGATATTTTTTTATGCATGTTGGTTAATACAAGGTACAGTACAGGATGCTTAATGAAGTGGTGAGCCATAATATTAATTCAAGACAGTTCAAGTGAAGACTCTGATGATGAGCTAGACATTATACTAAATTTGAGCAAAAAACGTACTTACATTGAAGACTATTTTGAAAAAACTGTCCAGAAGTACAGTATAAGTGCCTTTAAGGATGGTATTCGTAGTCGTTCTTTCCTCAAGGCTCCTTCCTTCTTTCGCCCATAAAGAATTTACATTTCCCAAGGAATAAGGGAGACTTGGGAGCGACTATGAATACGCCCCTTATGACTCACATTTCCGATTTTCTCGAGCCGAAGTTGAGGTATGATTTTATTATTTTAAGTGTGGAAATTGGCACTCAGCTGTTTACCCCGCAACGCGTTCTTTTTGTATTCGATGGAACAACGACATTTCATCACTGCTAGATCTCAGATGGATGTGAAACCCATCTGTCAACCGAATGTTGGCACCGATGTTCCACCGCTCTCAATAAAATGTTGAATTTACAAACTCGCCCTGCCTTATAAATGTCACCAGATTCTGTAGTATAAGAGTATTGTATAAGAGTGTTTCAGGCCCAATAATACAGCAATTTTAAATCAAAAGGGTTCTATAAGGTTTTACCTGTAATTTTGCTTTCTGTAAGAATGTTCTTTCAGCAACAATTAAAGGAAAGTTCTATAAAATATCTTCTTCTTTCTGTAAGAATATTTATACGGTTTTTCTATAGAGCAGAATGACTGCAAAGTACTTTAGGCTCTTAAAGTATTGTATAAGAGTCTTTCAGGCCCAATAATACAGCAATTTTAAATCAAAAGGGTTCTATAAGGTTTTACCTGTAATTTTGCTTTCTGTAAGAATGTTTTTTCAGCAACAATTAAAGGAAAGTTCTATAAAATATCTGCTTCTTTCTGTAAGAATATTTATACGGTTTTTCTATAGAGCAGAATGGCTGCAAAGTACTTTAGGGTCTTAAAGTATTGTATAAGAGTGTTTCAGGCCCAATAATAAAACAATTTTAAATAAAATATGCTCGATAATTAGTAATTTTGCTTTATGAAGATACATTACACGAGCAAAAAGGTACGTGATAACCATCAGATCTCTCTAATAAAACAAAAATGCACGTAAATGGCTGATGGTGGTTGAAAATATTTAGCTACTTTTCCTTGCTTTTGTGTTATCCTCATAATTGGCCAACTGCTCATTTGAAATTAAACGTCATTTCTCAGTCTCTAATAACCTTAAACAACAAACAGTTTAAGTTTATAATTCCGCCTTAAAGAAAGGACCTGAAAATATAAATATGGACCACTTAAATTGGAAAAGATGCGGATAATGGAAAACCAAGGCGGACAGGAATCCCTACAACTAAAAATGACTGTATGGTTATTGTATACTTGCTATACATATGTTATAAATATTTACAACAAGACGTCCATCTTAGAAATGTTCTGTCTTTCTATGAATTTAACATTCTATCCCAAAAGCAACAAAAACCTCAATAACATGAAGGTATTATTCATAAAAATACATGCACAAATATTGCTTCTGTATATATTTTGTCACTTTTTATTTTTAGTCAGACAGTGTTTTAAGCTCCAAGCAAAGATATTCCAATGACGCGTGAAAATTTTCTTAAATAAATGGCGTACGTGTTTCAAAATACGTAAAGTTTTCGCGTAATATTTATTTATTGTCAAGAGAGTTTTGGTGTTGAAAAATCAGTTATAGTTTGAATATTTAAATAACAAAATGGGCTTTATTTTGTTATTTAAATATTCAAACCATTCAAATCACATTAAAAAAACATTTCTTCGCTTACTTGGAGTTCAGGTTCTATCAATAGAAGTAAAATACTGTATAATTATTTCCAAAAGAACCACCTTATAGTATGAATAGGTGTTGAAACTATTCTATAAATACCACATAAGTGTTACGCAGATCTTTTATTCAGTTCTTATGAGTTTATCAATAGAAGTAATTTGCTCTATATGGTGGTGCCCATTTTGCACTTATAACCGACCTAGTAGCTTCTTACAGAACCCTTATATAAGCAAATTGTAAGAATGTTCTTTAGGCTCTTACAGAGAAAAAAATGCTGGTTGGGGATAGTCAATACGCCGAAACAAAATTTTGGAATTTTACCATTAGCCTTTTTAAAGCCATCAACCGATTAATAAACGGTTGAAAGTGGTAAACACCGGACGCCTTAAAGAGGTTTCCGTCTCATTTGGTTTAGAGTTATGACGTCACGAATAAAAGCGTGACGGCTCCGATTTCCACCGGAGTAGCGGTTATCCCTCCCCATAATTTTTGGGTCACATTATACTGCCGTATTTTTTAACACTGTTTGGTTTTTATCCAAAGAATATGTAGGTGGTAAATTTGAACCAATCTCGTTCAAGCGGTAACGTTCGGTTTTAGTTGGTTTTATGTTTTAGCTGATTTCAAGGTCGACTATATTTTACTAATACAGCTTTGGTGAATGGAAAATTCTTCCCAAAAAGTGCAACCAATTTTTGTCGTTATTTTTATGTGACTTTTTATTTTCCCTGATTTAGTATCCAAATATACTTATATCTAGAGGCCTTGTATACAATTTGTGACCGTTATGGTTTTACCAGAGGTAAGCAACTCGATTTGGCAGTTGTTAGGGAAATGCTGATAATTGTTTTGAGTGCTGACAACCATTGGGGATAAATAATTTTGTCAATAGGGATATTTTGGAACGCTTAAAATTTTGACAACTTTGACAGCCGCTGTGGTAGTGTTTAACAACCACCACCACTACCACTCATCGATTTTACCAGAGTTTTTGGAACACATTAAAAACTGTCACTTGTAAAAAAATTTAGAGATGAGAAAAAATACAAAATTGGGCTTAATTCTAAAAAATAAGTGTTTTATACGTTGGAATTACGCCAAAATTCTCTAAAGCTAACCAGAAAAATAACCACAACCACAACGAAATGGATTCGTAGCTTACGGCAGTGGTAGTGGTTAATTACCACAACGAAATGACGTATAGCTATTGCGCAGACGCAGTAATTACCACAACCACTACGAAATTATTATTATTATTATTATTATTATTATTATTATTATTATTATTATTATTATTATTATTATTATTATTATTATTATTATTATTATTATTATTATTATTATTATTATTATTATTATTATTATTATTATTATTATTATTATTATTATTATTATTATTATTATTATTATTATTATTATTATTATTATTATTATTATTATTATTATTATTATTATTATTATTATTATTATTATTATTATTATTAATTATTAATTATTATTATTATTATTATTATTATTATTATTAATCGTCTTTATTAGATCAACAAGCGCTAAATACAAATTGAAAGTACATTGACTCATTGATCCTGAGGCGTAGTTTAGCCTCCTCATTAAGAATCTAATGAGGTGCTACACTCAACCTCAAAAGGAATGAGAACTATTACATTCTCCTAAATAAATTTGAACTTACAAACTATTATTAACAGAAACTATGAAACTATGAATAACAAGTGAAACATTTCTGCTCAGATTTTAATAATTAATTTGTACATTATTGGGATTATTAGGGTAATTAAAACTTGGATGCCTGCTAGATGCGGTTGTTGCTAAAATATTGTTTTTTTAGTCTAGATTTACAAGAAGCAAGAGAGATATTTTTAAATGAATTGGGCAATTGGTTGAAGCTTTTGATAACGCAGTAGGAAAAACTTTTTTGAAACATTGCAGACTTATGCTTAGGTATTTGATGTTTAAATTAATCTTTTTGATAAGTAAGAGGGATTTTGGGTAGAAATTATTTTATGCACAAGTTAAAAAATGAATCGTACGGCGGTTCTCCAGATTAATCCACTTGAGCTGTGAAAGCTTGTGCGATACCCGATCACACTTCCGTAGACCGAATATAAATCGGCAACATGTGTTTTGAACCCTCTGAATACGTAGCTTCTCTGATACATTCAAAAAATTTGTATATACAATATCACAGTAACCAAAATATGACAAAACCAACGACTCACAGGGCATTCTCCGAAGTTTTTGGTTTAAAAATTGTCTAATGTCACATTTTTGATTAATAAACGTAGGTCCGATACCGTCCATGAAAACGCCTGTTTTTCCAGTATTCAAATCGATTTCAATCTAGATCCGACCCTGAAAATTTTTAGGGTTGGATCAAGATCGTATTGAGATCGAAATACCGATTTTCCATGAAAACCGGGATTGAGTTTACACATGCGTATTGCGTCGGATTACCGGACAGCCGCCAAATTATATTTTATTGCTCTCACTCTTTTTGAGAGAGAGAGAGAGAGAAATAGAAGTGAAACTGTGGAACCGGCATTCTAAAATTTGGTGGAGTATATAGAAAAAAGAAGATTAATAACATAACCTTACTTAAATAACTAAATATTTGTTTTTTTAAAGACTTTAAAAAAATTCATTATGGAAAATAAAAGAAATATTTGGCTTGAAAGTGTATGTGCTATGCACATATGCCAGTCCAGCATTTCTTTCTTCACTTCCACAGCAAACAGAGTAGTAATTCAAATTAAAAAAAAATGTGTGGCAAGGGCCAACATCATCTTTTGAATAAAATACGTTTTTTAAAAAAAAGTACCAAAACTCAAAAATGAATATTTGACAAGTATGACACAGGTCAGCTGCCAAATATCAAAATTTGAAAACCGTTTTCAAATCGATTCAAAATCGATTTGAAAACCTGTCATGAAAACTCATGAAAAAAAAGTTTTCAAAACATATTGAAAACGAATTCAATATCCATGAAAACATAGCAAATATATCAGGTTAAAAATCTAATATTACACGCCTACGACCTTGTATTGTTCCATTGTTCAATAGAAAAAGAAACGCAAGAAAAATGGAAAGAGAACATACATTTGTCAAACTGGAAGTAAGATTAGTTAAATTTAAATAATATTATATATTGTTATTATTTTAAGAATAAGAGGAATAAAAAGATAGATGAAAAATATTTTTCTCTATTTTATCTACTATTAACATTTTTAAATCTCCCGTAGACCTTACTATTTTTTTTGTCAAAGCTTGACATATTTTACTAAGTCATCATCATTCAAAAACTGTCCGGGGAAATCATAAAAAGAGAAAACCAAACATCAGCACACTTCATAAAATCGGTTTTACATGCAAATATGAAAAAAACTAGAAAGAAACGACAATATGAGTTGCCCACATCTGGTAAAAAAACCTGTAAAATGTATAGAGGCCCTCTACTTATATCTAACGCGTTCAAAACAAAGCCTAAACGCACTACATTATAGCTGACTGCACTCGTTTCGTACGCCGAGATGGACGTAACGTTGCGATCACAGCAACGTACGCGGTCAGCTGTTCTGTCATCGCATCCGCCATAAAATCTGACTTCTTTCGAAACATAACATAAACAAGTCAAAAAAGTTTTATACGTTTTAAGTATAAGTATACGGATACGTTTGCACGTGCATACGTGTGCACCACTTCCCCTTACATCTGCCACTTGTTCAAGTGCCGCTTGAACTGAGGGTGACCCTTGAGATTTACATCTGCATTTGTTTGTGTGGTGACCATGATTATTAGCTGTTAGCTGTCAAAAAACAACTTAAAATTTGAGGTTGTTTAGAAAAAAACAAATTTTATTGATGATTTGTGATTATATGGAGAAAAAGGCAAATAAAACTACTATAATTGGATAACTATAACATCTGACTATTTATTATTACACCACCAGACCAACCCAACCCCTTTTTGAGTTTCTTTGCAACGAATTTGAGAAAAAAAAGTTGAATTATTCGCTTAGCGAAAAAAGTTTGCTTTT